>OX101754.1:108379260-109852016 GCA_944452675.1 Tachina lurida | reverse complement strand
AATATACGAAGAAAAAGATTTCCGCAAAATTATTACTGATTTCGAAAAAAATAAAACTAATTTTTATACTTATCAGCTTAAAAGTGCTAAAGGTATGCAGGTCGTATTAAAGGGCATTGATGCTTATGTTAATCCCGACGAAATAAAAGATGCACTCATCATACAAGGGATTTAAAGTAAAAAGTGTTACTAATATAATCAATAGAGAGAAGATTCCCCAGCCTTTATTTCGTGTTGAACTGGAGCCGAATGATATACAGTTGAAAAAAAAAACGAGACGCACCCAATTTATAGTCTAAAATACCTCTTATACCGTTAAAATCACTGTTGAAGAGCCACGTAAGCGTTCAGGTCCCGTACAGTGCCACAATTGCCAAGAATATGGCCACACAAAAACTTACTGCAAATTTCCTACAGTTTGTGTTATTTGCGGTGAATTGCATGGCACTGCTAGCTGTACTAAGCCAAAAGATCAAGCAGAAAAAAAATGCAGTAATTGTGGAGGTAACCACACCGCTAACTACAGAGGATGCCCTGTATATTCTTTTGTTAAACAGGCTATGGGTCAAAAACCTAAACTAGTTCCAGCTCAATCAGCAAACGCTTACTCCGCCACTCTTCCCCAAACTAGCCAACTAGTTACTTCACGTGTATCGTATGCCGATGCTGCTAAGACTAGTTCTATTCCCACACAAAATGTTCCACCGCCAAGTAATTCAACGAATGCAAACTCTAGCCTTAACTTTAGTCGTCTTGAAGCTACTATTGAGAATCTGGTGCTAACTATAAACAACTTTACAACAAAGATGACTAGCATGATGCAAGAAATGCTGAGAATGCAGAATACTCTGCTTCAAGCATTAGTCAACAAACCATGAACACGTTAAAACTATGTTTCTGGAACGCAAACGGCATTCGCCAACATAAAAATGAACTTGAGCACTTCCTCACGGAAAAAAATATCGATATAATGTTGGTCTCAGAGACTCATTTGACTTCGAGAAGCCTTTTTAAAATTTCTGGCTACACCTTATATGATTCAAAGGACCCGAGAGGAAGAGCATGCGGTGGATCAGCAATTCTAATAAAGTCAAGACTCAAACATTATATTATTGACAACATTTGTGAGGAACATCTACAAGCAACGAATATTTGTGTTGAAAATTTTTGCACAAATTTTGTGATATCATCAATTTACTCCCCTCCCAGATTCGGAATTACTGAGAATCAATACGAGGATTTCTATAGATCTCTTGGCCCTTGTTTCGTGGCAGCTGGCGACTATAATGCTAAGCATACGTTCTGGGGTTCGCGTCATATTACACCCAGAGGTCGAGCGTTGTTCAACACAATTTCAAAAATGGGCTTGGACGTCATTTCGAGTGGGGAGCCTACTTACTGGCCTACTGACATAAATAAAATTCCGGATGTTATAGATTTTGGCGTCATGAAAAACATTTCTAGGGAATTAGTTAACGTTGAAGCTTCTTTAGATCTCTCGTCCGATCACTCTCCCACGATTGTTACAATCTGTAGCCCACAGAGAAGTGATTTACCTCACTCGTATGTGAAGATGATCAGTAGTGTAAATTGGCTGCGATTCAAAAAATATCTTAGTAGTCATTGCACGGAAAACATTACGCTAAGAACACCCGAGGATATTGAAGCCAACATCGTCAACCTTAACGAAATGGTTACACAGGCTGCTGAGCATGCTACTACCTCCCATCCGCAGACTGGATTTAATAAAATTTATTCTACAGACATTGAACGTCTCGTACGTGAAAAAAGAAGGGCTAGAAGGGAATGGCAACAGCACAGATCACCACAACTTAAAATCAGATTTAAAGAGTGCACTAAACGACTCCAAGAGTTACTTGCAATTGAAAAAACTGCATCTCTTAAAAATTATCTGGAAGGTCTTGATGTCACTCCGATTTTTGCACATGAGCACAAAAAAGAGAACACAGCCGATCGGCTGTAAACCGGCTAACAGCCGCCACCGGCCACAAACAATACATTAATTTAATCGTGCGCCACTAGGAAAGAAAATAATGGGAAATAAATGGAAACGTTTGGAAATATTTGCGGCGAATTTAACGTCATCGTATAATATAATTTTATTGCATTGTTATTTAACACATTAAGTCTGTTTTATATACTACATACAAACAAACAACTGCAATTTACATAGTTCACACAACTTTTCAAGTGCAGAAATTTACTTTTTTGAATAACTTCGAAAAAGCCATAGTTTCATCACTAGACGAAGGCCATTGCAGTCAGTTCCTATAATCGAATATTTATTTGTAAATTTAATTACTGTCAATAATTAAAAATAAATAAATAAATAAGTAGATTTAGACAAAATCTATTGGTAAAATAGATCTTGTTTTATATAGGAAATATGCTGAAAATTTACTAGATAAGAGCAACATATAAGTATAGAGGTGAAAGTCCAGAGATTGCCTTAGAAAGAACTTCAGTACAAATTACCTTACATACATATGTACTAGCAAGAAAAAAGTTTGTTCATTTCTGTTTTAAGCTGAGATTGATTTTCTCACGCTGCTTGTTGGATATAGAACACGAGTGTAATGCACGCGATTTGTTTTACATGCAGTAAACGTAACAAAAGATTTTAGCCATTAGCTTAAGGCAATATGGGAAAAAAGCAGCAAATAAAAATCAAATAGAAAATGGAAACCAAAAGCTACTTATCGATTCGAAGCAACGCGTTCACCGTTAAGACTCCAAAAACAATGACCCACTGAATGGAAGACTGACTGCACTCTTACACGTTTAAAGGCATCCAGTTTGTTGTTTATCTTACAAAGTATTCGTATTCGTTTCTTTTTATAACTAGATAATAAACACACATACATACATTCGTATGTTTTATTATCGTACAATACTACTGTCCTGATATCGTATAAGATGTTCGCTTTTATATATGTATGTATGTAAATCCTGTATACGATTTACATATTTTAGTACCCTACTACGAGTGTGTGAAGAAATATTACAAGCATTCACAAAGGTACAAAGCCATATCTTGTCATCGAAAATGCGAGCCTATCCTATTTAGCAAAAAATCATAGATTATTATACAAAATATTTGGAGCATTCAAATGGTAGTCTTAAGTATCATAGTGTCATAGTGTTTTAAATTATTTTAATATGATTCCTTTTTATTTCGAACAAAATTTTTAAAAGATTACGACACTATGACACCTCTAAGGGTTTTTTTATTGTTTCTGTAACTATACAGCTACAACTAAAAATAAAAAGGCACTTGCGTATAAAGCGCATTGACACTCTGTCATACTTATGATCTGAGTATGCTTATATTTAATCGGACAAAAAAATATACGCATGATACTCAGGATATTTACTCATCATTCGCCAACGTATGTGTAGCCCTGTATATAAGCATGTGTAGCCCATTAATAGTCAGAGTATTTTTATACTCATGCGTGTGATTGTAGCTCACACAGTCTATAAATTTTAGTTTAATGATTGTTTGTGCTGCGTAATTTAAAAAATCTTTAAAAAAAAAAATTTGTTGGGTGCTTATAGTTATACGTATTCGGTTTAAAATTAATGCGAGTGTTTGCATGTGACCGTGTTTTTTTATATTTAGCAGTACGCATTCATAGTTGTTTGACAGTCAATACTCAAAGAGTACTTAATACGATACTTTTCTCATTATCTGCTTCATACTTCGGCTGTACGCAGCGAATTTTTACCGATGAATTAGTCTTGTTGGGCTAAATTCGTCGTTCGTCCCAGATGTGTTACTAGCATCAAAAATTAGCCGTTTTAATTTGACTAGGCTGACATTATTGCTTCCCTGAATATTCTAAATGACCGTTTCATATTTAAAATATTTCGAGCATAGCTGTTGAGTAATGATTAGTAATCGTAATGATTACTAATTTGATTACTTTTTTTTTAATGGTGAATTAATGATTAAATTACGATTATATTCAGTTTTGCACGATTAATAATTGATTACGATTACTAATAATGGAAAAGTAGTCTGAATTACTTAAAATTACTAAAAATAATCAAAAAGAATCAGAAGTAATAAAAAAAAAATCCGATTAGTTCTAAGGATGACTTTTGATTCTTTTTGATTATTTATTAAGAATCAAAAGTAATCTTTGAAAGTAGTCGGATTACTTTTTGATTACTTTTGATTATTTTTAGTAATTTTAAGTAATTCAGATTACTTTTCGATTATAAGTAATCGTAATCAATTATTTAGCAGCATTTCTTTTGAAGGCAATTATATAATCATTACAATCTAATTGATTACTAATCGTAATCGAAATTTAACAGCTCTGATTTGGAATCTAATACATGCCCTAACAGGGTATAAAGTTTCGACTCGATTACAATTCTTTCCAGTTGTAGGCTAGTTGCAGTATTTATATATAAGTATGTAAGCAAACTCCATGGGGTAGAGTATGTATTTGCAAATTACTACATACTGGTGTTTGTTTTGTTATTTCTGTTAGCCTGTTTGTTTGATTGTTTGGTTTTCTACTAGTCGCCGTTCACCACCAGTTGTGTGTGTGTATGTCTGCATGACTTTTGGGCTGAACTTTGTTGACTTAAAGCGGCTTTTTGACTTAAAGTGGTGGCGCATCGTCATAGACAACGGACAAAATTAAAAAAATAAACAGACGATTAAATGCTGCTTGGCTTCCAGCAAGGAGCTAGAAAAAAACAACAGCCTTTTAGTAGCCTCAAATTCAGCTTCAGCACTTACATATCTGTATATGTTTCTGGTGTTGAGCAGAATAAAAAATGAGAAAACACATTTGCAATACATAATACAGCATTTATGTATGAAAATAGTACTTTTTGCAAGTCTTTCAAAGGTTTACTGTTATCGAAAAGTCTTTCTTCTGCAATGGATTTTTTTTTGTGTGAAATTGTGAGTTAACATTTTTTGTGTTTAAACGATTTGAGAAAAAATCAAAAATTAGCTCAATATTTGAGAAGGAACTAGATTTCAAATCTTTCTCAAGTTGATGTTGAGACTTCATACAAGTTGTTTTTTCTCATGTTTACAACTTTGAGTTGGTAACACTTCAATGGTAACAGGTTCAATCAGACGTGACATACCATTATGCCGTAGCCATAACCATAAACAGCTGTTTATGTTCTCTATGTTTATTAATTCCAAAAGTGCATAATCAGCAAACAGCTCTTCAGGGCAGCGTGGCTGTTTGGCCGACTAAAGTGGCAAATTGCCACTTTTTCGACTGTCTTGCCACACTTTTTTGACGCCTTGCCACTTTTTTTCACCCTTTTTTTAGAGTGAATTATATAATAATACATTAAAAATAAAAAGTTTAATGTAGTTTTCTCGTTTTTTTTTAATTTTGCCCCTTTTTTTATAAATCCCCTTTTGGTGCTACTTTTTGAAAAATGTCATCGGTCACCCTGGTTTAGGGTTACTGCGAAAAACCAAAATTCAATTGGTTTCTATGGTTATGGTTAGTGGCGGATTTATGTTTGATTTCGCCCGAGGCCCCATGAGATATGCTGCCCTTTTTGTTCTATGAAGAAAGGGTTTTTACAATTAAATATGAAATTTATAAATATTTAAATTACACTGTGGAACGTAAAAATCCGCCCGGTCCTGACAGTATAGGTAACCAATTAATTTTTATAAACCTCCAAAGATTTCGAAAACCAGTGCGCCCTCAAAAAATGGTGTTATAATTTTTTTGACCAACTGCTAATTCAGACTTAGTGAATTAGTCGGTCAAGTGTGACCGTTTGACCGACTAAAGTGGCAAATTGCCACTTTTTCGACAGCCTTGCCACTTTTTTGACCGCCTTGCCACTTTTTGTCCCCCTTTTTTTAGAGTGAATTATATAAAAACTCATTAAAAATAAAAAGTTTAATGTAGTTTTCTCGTTTTTTTTAAATTTTGCTCCTTTTTTTATAAATCCCCTATTTGGTGCCACTTTTTGCAAAATGTCATCGGTCATCCTGTATATATGGCAATAATGTAGCTAAGAGTCCAATAAATAAATCTCATCAACATTTTACGCGGAAAAAAATTATTTCTTTATGCATTTCTTTTTTTTTGCGAAAGTGAAGTAAACATTAGTTAATTTAATTATTATTTTTCGAACTGTATTTGTTTCTATATTCTTAAGAATTGAATAGGCTAAAGTTCGTAACGCTTTTTAAGCCAAATTACATGTGATAATTATTAATGAACAAATAACATCAAAGTTAGTTGTAAATATTCTGACAACAACACATAGTTGAACGGAACAGCCAGCCGTTTTCGAAGGCCACTAAACCTTCCTCATCAGCGTTCTTCTGTGTTTTGGTCCACTGTGTGTGGTGTCAGTTGATGTAGGCAGACATCTACATCAACTGACACCACACACAGTGGACCAAAACACAGAAGAACGCTGATGAGGAAGGTTTAGTGGCCTTCGAAAACGGCTGGCTGTTCCGTTCAACTATGTGTTGTTGTCAGAATATTTACAACTAACTTTGATGTTATTTGTTCATTAATAATTATCACATGTAATTTGGCTTAAAAAGCGTTACGAACTTTAGCCTATTCAATTCATAAGAATATAGAAACAAATACAGTTCGAAAAATAATAATTAAATTAACTAATTAATAGTCATTGGCTTGTGGCAAAAATTAAAAATAAAAATATACTTAATAGTAACAAACCAAAAAAAAAAAAAAAAAAAAAAAAAAAAAAAAAGTTTGTCTTAAGTAGAACAAAAATAAGCAAATTAACAAACATGTGTATAGTTAGTAAGGAGCAAAACGACAATGGTAAGACTGTTGTAATATATATAGAAGATGGTAATATATATAGAAGATGGTATATATATATAGATGGTAACTTGCGTATACATTACGAAAACACATTAGCAAATTGAAATGCAATGAATCAAAACAATTCACATATTCCATTTGCAATAAAGTTACGTATATAAGGCAGACATCTACATCAACTGACACCACACACAGTGGACCAAAACACAGAAGAACGCTGATGAGGAAGGTTTAGTGGCCTTCGAAAACGGCTGGCTGTTCCGTTCAACTATGTGTTGTTGTCAGAATATTTACAACTAACTTTGATGTTATTTGTTCATTAATAATTATCACATGTAATTTGGCTTAAAAAGCGTTACGAACTTTAGCCTATTCAATTCATAAGAGTGAAGTAAACATTTTTTTAATTTCTTTGGAATAACTAACAGAGGGACTCCTAATTTTTTGCTAACATTATTTGGCAATATAATCTGAACATGTCTAAGCACCATAATAGGTCATACAGACCACTTTTTGACAAAAAATTTTTCGGTTTTCACAATTTTTTGACGCTAATTTTTTTTTTCCAAGATCATATAATTAATGCACACTTCTCTGTTGAGAAGTCAGTAACACTTTTTGCAAAAAAAAAGAGTATAGTCTAGTAGTAAAAACGAAAATTTAACATCCGAATTTATTTAAAGGAACAGTGAGTCAATCCGACAACTGCTGAAATTCTTCGTTGAGTATTATAACTTTTCGTTTCGTGCGTTCGCTTTGGCTGTTTACATTTTCATAAGCAGAAGTTTTTAAATGCTGCTTCTCAATACACTTCCTAACTAGAGTGCGGTTTGGCTTCAAAAATAAACATGAAAAATACACTTACCTGAACTCTCTTTAAATCTCAACAATGCACAATGGTCAAGTACTTCAGAATACTATCATATAAATCTAAAAAAATTACATTACACCGATAAATTAACGGCTAAGGTCAGAATTATATTCTAAATTTTTCATTGATATACTTACGTACATAAAGCACAAGTAATTCACATAAATTATCAATTTCAATCCTAAAACCTGAGCTGTTAAATTTCGATTACGATTCGTAATCAATTAGACTACATTTTGAAAAGAATTGTAATGATTATATAATTGCCTTCAAAAGAATTGCTGATAAATATTTGATTACGATTACTAATAATCGAAAAGTAATCTGAATTACTTAGAATTAGTAAAAATAATCAAAAAGAATCAAAAGTAATCAAAAAGTAATCCGACTACTTTCAAAGATTACTTTTGGTTCTTAATAAATAATCAAAAGTAATCATTAGAAGTAATCTTTGATTCTTTTTAGTAATTTTAAGTAATTCAGATTACTTTTCCATTACTAGTAATCGTAATCAATTAGTAATCGTGCGAAACTGAACATAATCGTAATTTAATCATTACTTCACCTTTAACAAAAAGTAATCAAATTAGTAATCATTACGATTACTATTCATTCATTCATAGTTGTTATTAAGGCCTTTTGCAAATATGTACAGAAAATATATAATTATTGCCTAAAAGTACAAAATGTTAATTTTGGCACATTTTATTGTTCCCCTTATACATCTCTATTGCATAAAAATACACAAAACAAATGCCACATCTAAGAATTTTAATGCAAACATGTTTGCAAATGTGTTAGTTTTAATACCCTTGTGAACCGTAACTGTTTTCCTAATTCGAAAACTATATGAAATGAAGTTGCATTAGAAAACAATTTGGCGACAGTAATGCAACCTCATGATTTATTATGCAAATCGTTACTTAAAGACATAAAATAACTTGAAAAATATTGTGTGTGTTAAATTAAGTAGGTAGACTGGAGTAAGAAAAGCAATAAGAAAAAACAAAATTTAGAAATGTAACGCTTTGGAATTTAAAATATTGACTTATTACATTTACATAAGAAGCAATTGCTGGTTAACAATTCGAAACATGTTACAAATCGTGTTTTAACAAAACCTAAAATCCATAAAGCAAAACAAGAATTAATTACCGTATTGATTACACGCATGTGTATGTACAGTTTGTCAAAAAAATATTTTCAATGCTCAAATATTTTAGTAATTTTACATTCAAATTTGAATTACAACAATAAAAAAACTTCTTTTGTGATTTGTTTTTGCTCATACCATTATGGCGCCAAAGTTCTACCGACATACTTAAGTACTCATTACAAAAAAACAACAACAATAGAAAGTAAACCATTTCTTGCACGCGGTGTCAAAAAAAAAACATTTTCAATTTAACAGCAAACAACAAAAATTCGCTATTTAATGTAAATTGTTTACGTCTGGATTTTTTTAAAACATGCTATTGTAGGCAAAATACTTTTTTTAGGGTACATTCATAAAATAATTGTCTTACCTACAACCATAGCTGTTAAGTAATGATTAGCGATTAACGATTAACTACGTAAGGATTACTAATTCGATTACTTTTTTTTAAAGGTGAACTAATGATTAAATTACGATTATATTCAGTTTCGCACGATTACTAATTGATTACGATTACTAATAATGGAAAAGTAATCTGAATTACTTGAAATTACTAAAAATAATCAAAAATAATCAAAAGTAATCAAAAAATAATCTGATAACTTCTAAGGATTACTTTTGATTCTTTTTGATTATTTATTAAGAATCAAAAGTAATCTTTGAAAGTAGTCGGATTACTTTTGATTACTTTTGATTCTTTTTGAAGGCAATTATATAATCATTACAATTCTTTTTAAAATGTAATCTAATTGATTACTAATCGTAATCGAAATTTAACAGCTCTGCCTACAACAAGTGACGCCCGAAACTCATTTTAAAAAGTTCCCGGAAAACAGGTTATTACAAATGAAAATTCTGCAAAGTAATCGTTGAAATGTTTTCCCTTAATCTCAGGACAGTTTACTGTATCATTAACCGTGCTGAGAAAGAAGGCAAACTGGATCCAAAGCATTCGCCTAGCAGATAAAAAAGATTATTCGGTGCATTAAAACTAAAATAATAAGAATTATTGTAGATAAAACGCATTCCAGAACTACAGGACTAGCATAGCAAATCAGTAATGACTGCGGGTAAATGTATCACGTGAAAGTGTTCGAAAGGTGCTGAAATATCATGGATATTTCTTCAGAGTTGCTAGAACAAAAAAGTCAGCTGCCAGCTCAAAACATTGAAAACCGACTGGATTTTTTTATTGACCATATTTCTTTTCCTTTGGAGTACTGGGATAACGTAATATTTTGTGACGGGACAAAGATAATGTTTTACTGTCACAATGGGCCACAAAAAGTTTGGCGCAAGCCTCTGATGGCACTAGAAAATAAAAATGTAATACCCACAGTAACGTTTTGAAAATTATCTGTCATAGTATAGAGTTGTATATCATATAAAGGAGTTGGTGAAATTTAGAAGGCATAATGAATCAAGGAAATTTTGGTATTCTGGAGAGCCAATTATCTGCCAGTACTCGAAGATTAGATTTTTTTTTGACACAGGAATCCCATTAAAGCTTAATTATAAATTTTATTAAGACAACAGCCCAAAACAAAAATCAATTCTCTGTAGGACATGGTCGTTACAAAACTGCAGAAAAGTTATTGACACTACAGTACAAGGTCCTGACTTGAACCCCATCGAAAATTTGTGGGCTCACCTGAAGAAAAGCTCTAGGATAAATAAAGTAAGAAAATACCTGAAGAATATAGTATACCCAAGCTAAATCATTCGAGGTCTAGATGCTTACAAACTGTAATTGATGCTCAAGGAGGGCACACCAATTATTAGCAGGGAAAAAATACATTTTAGGGAAATAAACCCACAAACTATTTATTGAATTTGATATAAAATTTGAAAACATTTATTTGACATTACGAAACCTGAAGTATTTTGTTTTTAGCTATCATTAAAAATATATATTTCTTGTTGAAGTGATATTAATTTTTTTAAAGTAATACAGTTATAAGCAACTTTGAGAAGGTACACATAAAAAAATATCCAAAATTTTTTTGTAATTCACTTCAAAAGAAGCGTTTCTTTGAAGATTATTTGATTTTTTACAGCAATGAAAACATTTTTTTGACAAACTGTATTTATTCGTTTGTACATTATTTCTTTAACATTAATGTGGAGGTACAGTTGAAAGCCCAGTACATGGTTATTTACACAAATACATTCATTGTAAAGTTTCATTTGCAGACCTACAATATATTTAGTTGCATTTATTCTCAGAAATCAATCTTATTACTGTCTAGAGATACTAGAATAAATTAAATCTAAATTTGTTTAGATTTGAAATTGGATATGTTTTATGTTTTGCTGCAAAGCCGCTTTTTATATGCATGTACATATTGTTACCTTAATATAGAAATGCCCTAACTCATTATTTGTTTGAAATCGAGTTTTTTGTATATTTCGATACATTAGATGTGGTTTTATCGAAATATACAAAAAATTCGATTTAGGGCCTTTCTCCATTAAGGTAACGATATGTATGTACATACATGTGTGCAATATGCGATTAAATAGTCTATGTGGCCAGAAACATGCGCAAACATATGCAAGTATAGGATCCTCCCATAGGGAATTCCGTGGTTTGGCAGTTGAAGGTTAGCCGCGAATAACCTTGTAAGTGACAAAATAATAATTTTTCAGGAGAGCCAAAAAACGTATTTTTTTTATTTATTTTTTTTTATTTTTAATAGGATCAGCACTCAGGGGATAACCCCTACTCATGCAATGCATTGTGCTAGAACTAGCAAAATAGGTTATAGGGAAGGAGGATAGAGGGAGTAGTGTCTGTGGACATTTGATTTAAACTTTCTCACGCCAATAGTGACAGGAAAGACCTCTGCAGGTAGTTGATTTTAAAGCAAGATTTTTTTTTATTTATTATTTTTAAGCTAATCGAAAATAATGATAATTAGCATTAACTTTTCTTTTTGTATCTCTATTAGGTTAGGTTAGGAAGGGTGGTGCCAAAAATGCACCTCCATTCGGGGACCCAATTGGCTCCACTTTGATTCCCTTCTATTGCCCATTAAAAGTAGTATTTACCACACATTTGTACCCAGAAGTGACTCAATTATCCGTCATTAAGCCACTGAATTCCCATGACACCAGTTGACACTTTCCGATGTCAGTAATGCTCTCACGGAAACGCCAGCTCAGCCATCTAAGCCTATGACGTTGCAGCTTCGGGCAGTTACAGATAATATGTTCAATGGTTTCTGGTTCCTCTTCATCCCCGCACATCCTACAGAAATCTGGAGTGCCAGTTTCCCACATGCTGGTTATTGCTCTGACCGAACAGTGATCATCGCCTTCCTATCCATGCACAGTAGCAGTTTGGATCTTCCTGAGTCAAGTTTTGGCCACATAGCCCTGGAGACTCTACAATCCTCCCTACTTCGCCACGAACGGTTGGTCCTGTTTTCTACCCAATTACTGAGTTCCCTATAGTGGTGACCTATCGGTAATTTCACCGATCTGTCACTCATTATCTCATCTAACGCCAAACCTATTCTGGCCAGCAGTCATCGGCAGTTTCATTTCCCTCAACACTACTGTGGCCAGGAACCCAAAATAGTCTGACACTATATTTGTTCATAAGCAAGTAGAGGGCTCTCCTACAGTCACTAACAAGTTTCGATTTGACATTGTGTACCTTCAAAGATTTTAGCGCTGCCTGGCTGTCGACGTAAAAGGTTACCTTCTCACCTTCAGCTACATTACTGTCCACCAGTTCCATGGCCCTGAGGATCGCCAAGATCTCAGCTTGGAAACCGCTGCATTCATTCGACAGTCTGAAAGAACTACAAATATTCATTCCCAAGATATAGACACCAGGCCCTTTGCCTTCCCCTGTATCCCTGTTACATTTATCAATTATTTTTGACAATTTCGTTTGCATGATTTTGTTAGTTACTTACAAAGTTCCTCCACTGACGGATTGTTTGTAATTGTATTTTGGCGGCGATAAGATGCATCATTTTGGATGATTTGATGTTTGAACAATGCAAGAGAGTAATGTTAACGGTAATCTGTGAAAAAACTGGTTTTCGGGCTTTGGGTAGTTATTACGTTGAGTACAAAACCGGATGTCCGACAGTGATTAAATTACGATACCACGCACAGGGTGACCGATGACATTTTTCAAAAAGTGGCAGCAAAAGGGGATCTTTCAAAAAAAGGGACAAAATTAAAAAAAAAAACCAGAAAACTACATTAAACTTTTTATTTTTAATGTATTTTTATAAAATTCACTGTAAAAAAGGGCGAAAAAAAGTGGCAATGCAGTCGAAAAAGTGGCAAAATGCCACTTTAGTCGGTCAAACGGTCACGCTGACCACGCATTTTCTTATGTACAATTAGTGTCCGTTTGAATCAGTTGTTGTGGGCAAGTTCAAGTGTTGAAGTCATATATGTACACTGGTCAATGAACTATACCGGCTGCAGCGGATACTAATGTTAATGTAAAATCAGAGCGCCCTCCTTCGTCGGCATTGTGTAGCAGAATCATCGGCGAAGTAAAATAACAAATCAAATGGCTACTAAAAACAGCTTCGAAAATTTAATACGTCTCATTGACAGCAGAGGCGCTGCAACATTGCATTATTAAAAAAAAACCCTGCAACGAGCAGAGTTGTAAAATAATGAAGCTTTCCTCTATCTCTTCCTTCACCACCTGTCTTGTCTATCACTTTCTCTTTCCTAAAGAAGGTAACAACTGGTAATAGTAGTACGCATTCATTACCTGAGCGTTACGTCTATTTTGTTAAAAAAAATACACCTCACCGATATTTTGAAAGAGGAGCCTAGTACTGTGAAGAAACAATTTTTACTGGTTGAGATTTACAAATTTCTTAGTAAAACTACAACTTTGGATCATGTCTGTAATACACTTTCAGGTAACATAAGGGGAATATCATTAGTGGACCAAAGTAAACCGAACCTCTTATTCTTTTGCCAACTTGTTCTAAGTTGTGAGAGTTTCTGAGTGGTTCTCCCTCCTAGTACAGTACAAATGCCCCTCTGGATATTCAGCATTTATCAATGCAATGTTCTGATAAGGTGCATGAATGCAATTTTCTTGATGATTTTATATTGGATTATGTATTTAAATGGATAATCTTGTTGCATAATAAATTTGTGCTGTTCATTTTAATGGCTGCCATTCTATCATTAAAGCAGTCTGTAAAAATATTCCGGGATTCAAAATTATCTCTGGATAATGAACTTTATTTTACAAATAATGCAGCACGAACAAACACCATTATTATTGACCATCCCAAAGTTCATATGCGTTGTTCAGAAGTTATTTAAAGAAGAAGAAGAAAAAGAATAATACAAGTACAAAGAAGAAGAATCCAAGTAAAAGTTTCTTTATACAGTAGTAGATCACGTATTTTAGATCACATTAAATTTTACTCGCACATATTATAACACTCATTTTGCAATTATTTCGAGCATTATTCTTGTATGGCTCTGCACTGAAACAAAGATAAGTAAGTCCATTACAAATTATCGTCTTATAAATATTAAAAAATAAAAAATAAAATAATTTTGCACACAGAATAGTTATGATTGAATAAAAAAAAAACGACCTGTTCGTTAGTTAACCCAAATTAGCAGCTGCCAATAAGAAGATTATAAAATAATCCGCAAAAATAATAAATAATATTAACTCACTCACTCACATACTTCACCGAAAAATACTATTTGCAAACAGCATAATGAAATTTAAATGGGTTTCAATCAGAATCGGTGTGATTGTTAATAAATCAATATTATTATACAATCACTGCAATAACATGAATTTAAAGTATTATTATTATTTTTCCGGTTAAAATACTTGGCAACAGAAAATTAATGCAAAAAAAAAAAAACTGAAAGGAAACTTAAACTGCCAATAACTAAACAAATATTCGCATAAGTTTACGAACTGAATACAGATGTTTAATAAATACTTGTTTTGTGCATACGAGTAGATTCAAATCAATGATATGAATGGATGAAATAAGTTGTTACAAGAAAGAACTGATCAATATGATGAGATAAGAACAGACACAAAATACCCTACTTGATTTCCTCAAGTTTATAATTTAATTTAGTTTTTATAATGAAAAAATTAACAAGTTTTAGAGCATTGATGGTCAAATAATATACTAAGGGTAGAATATATATTCGAAGTCCGGAATTTCAGCAAATAAATCAAAGCACATAAAAAAAGGTTAGGTAGGGGTGGCAGTCAGAAACCCGGACTCATTTAAACCGTTTTGGTCCATTGTGATACCACGGAGACTCTGCTTATGCGGTGTCCTCACCGTCGAACCAACCAGAGCTCAATATAAAGCTACTAATAGGTTGCAGTTCAACACTAGCAACATCAGAAAGTTTCCTCAACTCAAGAGCGCCCATTGTTGGCATTCTTGCAAGTCCAGAACAGTGACACAGAAAATGTTCTACACTTTCCTCTTCATCTTCATCATTGTTTCCTATTCTTCAAAATTCAAGAAGCCGTATTTTTCCTATTTAGATGAGTCCATAACTGCCTTGTAATCACGCAATCATTTCTTGTTACCCACCTTCACCTTCTGAGTTTGCAAGAAATTAGGGGTAAACCCACACATTCCAAGCCCGGTGGAACTTGTAAGGTTGTCCCAACTCTAGCAAGCTCATCAGCCCTTGAAAGCCTCTATACCCCGGGATTAATACAAATATACTGGCGTCAATTTTTAATTGTTTTCTATAAACTGGCAGTCAGAGAAACAAGACGCCTTAAAAAGTCGGCGGCGGCTCATAAGCCGGCTGACATTCACAGCCACTAGTTTTGATTGAGATAAGATTTTTAAACATATTTCTATAAAAAAACATTTCATAATTTGTAAGATGTGGTAAAAATTTGCCACTACAAAAACAATTAGCCGGCTGCCATTTTGAGCCGAGGCTAGCCGCAAGCATCGGCGGCGGCTTGAAGTTACGTTGAAAGTCGGCGGTGGCTCTTGAGCCGGCTGTGAGCCGATCGGCTTGTTTCTCTGCTGGCAGTAAATTTTCTCGCTGAATTAGGGCATTATTATATTATTTTTCAATCTCCTCTGCCAGAGTCAGAATCAGCTGTTATTTTTAAAAAGTTTCGTTTTCCTATACAGTATTATTTAGTCGACCATGCTCTTCCATCATTTTATAGCTGCTGCTTTATGTTAATATTTTCCTATTTAGATTTTAAATATGTCTTGCGTTAAATTGATTATTATGATATTTAAGATTCAATCATACACGTACTTGTACCTTTGTTTGGCATAAAACAGCATGTGTGTGCGCATATGGAAACGGCGCTATTGGCTATTGGAAAATCAACTTTTAATTTAACTTAGTGTGCCATAGCCATTCAGCTGAGAATGCGTTACATATATAGTTTAACATAAAGCTTTAGGCTGTGGAAATCATTAAATTGAATCCGGGAAATCAATTTATATTTTGCCAAAACCATAAAATATTGATTTAAGTATGGACATAATATTTTTAAATCATGTTCGATAGTGCACAATGGGAGAAACAATGTGAAATGACAGTAAGACGGTTAATTATTATTTTTTTTGAATTTCCCAAATTGACAAGAAGTTAATAATGGCCCATAATAAACGTAATTTATTCCACTGTCAATGCCTAATTATAGCCCATAAGCTATGGTTTTGTACTTTAAAAATTATTTTAGGGTAGAAATGTCACAAAGAACATATGTACATATTCAAGTAAACAGAATATTTTTTTTTTAAATGAAGATGGGTTCTTTCTACCCATGAGATGCTCTATGTGCACTAGAAGTTGAAAAATATTTTGTAGGAAACATGGTGGACATATAGATACGATTCGAATTTTTAAATATTAATATAAAATTTTCATGTTTAATAAGTCCTCGTCCAGACTTGCAATTTTTTAAAATTATGCAAGTCTGGACAGGGATTAATTGTCCGGAAAAACTCTGCTGCAACAAAATCATTTTTCTTTCCATTTTTAAAATAAGCGTCATACATATCGCTCATTTACTCAAGCAACGTCATAACTCAAAAAAACTTGTTTGCCAGAAAACAAGTTTAAAGTTTGCAATTTAGTTAGGACGTTTTTATTTGAAAATGGTTTCAAACAAAAGCGTTAAGGAAAAAGTGCTTAATTCAGATTTTACTGTTTTTCAGGAGAGCACTTTTAAGCTTTCAAGTCAAATTTTTAAAAATGTATTTCTTTTACAGTTAAATTGGGAAATTCTCAGTTAACATTTATTTTTTTAACCAAACATCGTTCTACTACATACTATAAGTAATACATTTAAGTTGAAATATTCAAAAGTATAACACAAATTAAGCTATTATTTCAAACGAGATTAGAAGTCTAAAAGAAATAAGTCGCAAGTAGAGTTTCTACGTGGGAAAAAAATCCCGGGAATTTTTTTTTACAAATCCCGGAAAATTTTCAACGGGAATTTTCGGGAATTTAATATATACGTTTTTGGAATTTGCTTTATTTACATTGCTGTTCCTTGTTTTACTACTTAAAAATGCAATTCTGTAAGGATGCATAATATAAGCATGAAAGCAGATATAATAGAGGTTTCCGAGCTGACTCCAACAACTTGCAGCGTTACGAAATATTTTCAACTTAAACCGTCTTTATAGGAAATACGAGTAGTACGAGTATTTATATTGGCAGACTTAGATAGAATTTCCGTCCATGCTATAACTCAAAGCATATGAATTTATTTGTTTTTGTTTTGTTTTTTAAATATTGTTGTTCATTAAATGAACGAATAAAGCTGTTATGTTTTTAATTTGAATGTTGTTTGTTCATAAAATTATACTTTTGATTGAGCTCATTTAATTCAATTCATATGTTTTGAATAAAACATTTTACTTCTCGATTCCCGGGAATTGGAAAAGGCCGGGAAATTAGAAACCCTAGTCGCAAGTCATAGTGATATACATAACTTCTTGAAAAATCACACAAATTAGTTGAGATTTTGACCAGGTGTACTTTCGAATATGCAGGTTAACTAAAAATCAAATTATTTTTTGCCACCAATTAATACATATTTTTTTTAGGGTTTCGTACACCAAAGGTGAAAAGGAACCCTATTGTTTTCGCTACACTGCCCGTCTGTCCGTCACAGGCTATTTCCTCGAGAACCGCAAGAGCTACGGACCTGAAATTTGGACATAGTGTGTAGAACCTTGGGAGCTACGACAACAAATACATGAGAGTTAAAAATTAAAGGGTGTTCCAAGACGAGCAACGAAAAATTTTAAAATCCCATGCAATTTGTAAAGTTAGTGTATTTTTAAACAGGCTATAATAATTAACACTAAAATTTAAAAAATTTAGATTAAAGGGTATTCTATCAGTTATTGTAATCTTGACAACCTACTGTATCTTGGAAACCGTAAGAGACAAACTCTTGAAATTTTCAAAAACGGTAAAACAAAAAAATTCCAAGATTATAAAATCGCCAAACCGAAAAAAAATCGCCAAAACGAAAAAAAAATCGCCATATTAAAAAAAATTCTAAAACTCAAATAAATCGCAAAAAACCGAAAAAATCGCCAAAATGAAAAAAAATCGCCAAAATGGAAAAAACGCCAAAAAAACGCCATATTAAAAAAATGCTCAAGGCCCAACGTGCGAAACCCTTCGTGCGCGAGTCAAAGTCGCACTTAACTGAATTTTTTTATCACTTTCCCTACACATAATTTCTTAAGTTAACTATTAAATTTCGGATATCAAAAAGTATTTTCAAATATTTATGTTATGTTTAGTTATATGTACGCATGCACATACATACATATGTGTGTAAAGTTGTGCATACATAAATATGAACGTACATACAAATTAATCTTTTTTAAAATTGCCATAAAGTTTTTCAGGCAGTTGTTGGTTGATTTTCTTTTTTGGTTTTTCATTTTTCATATTTAATATGTGTTTGTTCACTTCTTTTATTTATCATATTTATGCCATCGTCTGTATCTGCGAGTGTGAGTTTTTATTCAAATTTCTTGGCATTGTGAATGTTTTCGTCAATTTGAGCAGTGAAGTGTAGGAAGGTCGCTGGAAAAGTTTTTAGCTTATAGGAAATTATATACAATTATTTATGTGGAAAATATGAGAAAATTTACTTCACCCTTAAAACTTATTAATTAAGCCTCTTACTGATAATTGAAAACTGTGAGAGATTATATGTTTGGTTTCTTTTGGAATGATGATTGTTGTGCCATTTTTGCAACATTGTAGGCAAAATTATTCATAAATTTTGAAAATAATGTTATGGGCTTGCTTAAAATTATTACATTTGTGAATGCCTTTGATGTTAAATGTAATACATTTGATGTAAGGAAGAGAAAAGCGCGATATGCTTGTAGATGTATGTATGTATGTATATACGATTATATATGTATGTTTATATTTGTAAGTATGCAGACAACTACTAAATATAAAGGGCCTTTTATAAAAGGTTTTCTTATTTTTTCTTATACACACATATATTTATTTATTGTATCTTCAAATATGAACTAACAATCTTAAATCTAAATATAATTATTAGGCCCGACCAGTATCGGACATAAACTTAGTGATAGTAATTAATAATACATAAATTTCGTATTAAGCACAATAATTTTTAGGTTTTCTTATTAATAAAATTTTTATGGAAAATCTTTTATAAACTCAAAATATTTTTTATGATTAAAGACGAAAATATTTATAATGAAAAATATGAAAAACTTGCGACCTTGCAGGATACTTCTGAATTTTCGCTCTAAACCAGCTACAACCAAGCCATACACACAATGGGAAAACTTTTATAAAGAGCTTTTTGTGCTTTCACACCGACGAGAGTGAGAGCTTTCAAAGCTGTTTACCTCAAATGCATATATCAGTGTACATATGTGTGTTTGGACGTAACTGCTCTACACTGTAGAGTCTACACTCAACTCCAAAGAAGCTGAACATTTTTAAATTTTTTTCGATTCAAATTTTTGAGTCACAGTTGTGTCCAAGCAAGTTAGGATAGGAAGGGTAACCTCCAGTCGGAGACCCAATTGGGTCCATTATGATTATAATGTCCCAAGCAAGTAAATCAACCAATAAAATCGATTTGATATGGACTTTGGAAGTAAAAAAAAAATGATTTTTTAAATCTTTTGCCAACATTATCTCTCGAGCCATTTAACAAATTAAAATTAAATTTGGGACATTATCTGATCAAGTTTTTCAAATTCAGTAACAAGTGAATGAGACCTGCAAATCGATTTGGCGAAGACTTTATTTTTCGTCGAGTTGAATAAAATTTACTGCAAGGGAAATTATTTTTTAACTTTGAAATTTGGAACAAATTACATAAGTCATTCAATATATAGCATTGGTTTCATGTAGAAAAGTTCTAACTCACATAATTATATATATTATAATTCTAGTTATGAAAATCTAAATCTTTTTTAAATGCAAGCTTTAGTTAAAATCCAGCACAGATTTGGTATTCAGATTATTTTTTAATTTTTATATATTTGATGTAATAAAGTGAGATATGACTTTTTGTAGTAAATGTTCTGATGATGAATGCAAGTTAGGGCTCTTTCTGTTTAAAGAATGTTACTTGGGCAATGAATGCCTACTACTATTTCCTTTAGGAAATGGATAGAGATATTTTTTAAGGCAATTTTGCAGTGCCTCTTGTGTCAACGAGGCGTATTAAATTTTTGAAGCTGTGTTTAGCAGCCATTTTATTGGTTATTTTACTTCGTCTATGATTATGCTACACAATACCGACGAAGGTGGGCGCTGATGTTACATTAACATTAGTATCCGCTGGAGCCGGTGTAGTTCAGTGACCAGTGTCTATGCCTTCATCACTTGTACTTTCCTGCATAACGTTAAAAACAAATTATATTAACAGCAATTTTTGATTTAAATAATCTAAAAACCAAACCATTATATACAAATTATTAAATGAATTAATAATAAATGAACAGGCTCATATTTTGCATGGCAAAGTAAGTCCTAATTTACACTATGCAAGTCTTATTGCTAAGCTGATTAGTTTGTGGGAGAGAGAGTCGAGGGGAATTGACTCTCTCCCAATAAAGTAACCAGCTTAGCAATAAGACTTGCATAGTGCAAATTAGGACTAAGAGTGTTATAACAAGACATTTTATTTAGCATTTTAACAGTTGTCATGACTCAGGCTGTAACTACTTGAAGGATGACGAGTTAAAGCTACGCCATTTATACAAATGCAACGATATTCGCTTCAATAACGTATTGAAATTATGAAAATTCACTACAAAAATGGTGAAAATTTCAAGGTTACAGTTCGCAATTGCAAAACTGGTGAAACCATTTGAGCTGTTGGGAAAAGTTGGTGATGTGAAGAATCGAACTGGTGCATGTCGCTCAAGAACAACTGAGAATATTGCTGTTATACATAGCCCATAGTTTTGAGGAAAACTCACGTTTGTCCATTTCTGGCTGATCTTTCGATTTGGGCGCTGAAAGATATTGGTGTAGACAACAACAAGGCTGTACTATGTGCCACACAAGTAACAATACCATCACTCTTTTGTTGTGATTTAGCATGTTAAAACTTTATTATTTAGAGCTGCGTGAAAGAGAATGTCTATGTCAATGACCTACAATCGATTCCAGACTTCAGAGATCGAATTTGTGAAGTTATCGGTGACATGCAGCCGCAAATGTGAGACTTGGTGGCGCAAGATTTCATGAAAAGAGTATAGAAAATGGTAGATTGGGCTAATATTGTTTTCCATTATTAATGGCATACGCTCGTCTATACTTTTAAATCAACATTCGATGATTTCGATTAAAAATACTCGTTTTTTTCACATATCAAAATTTAACCTCTTATTGCAAGACGCTTTATATTACAAACGATGGAAATCTGTAGAAAGCAACTTTTTAAAATTTTGCTAATGTTCCCACTTTTTTTATTTAATTAATAATTTACAGTTTTCGATTCGACAAAACAACGTTGGCTCGTTCTTGTTATTAATACCAGATGTATACAGTGCACTCACGATAATAGGAACAGCTTATAACATAAACACCGTTTAATTTGAACACACTTTCTTTTAAATCAGCTACGTCCAAACACACATACACTGATATTTGCATTTGAGGTAAACAGCTTTGAAAGCTCTTAAATTTGTTCTAGTTTCTTTGCAAATTAAGAGCAAGCATTGCTGTCTGTTGTGTTGTGTTGTTGATGTGGATGTTGCACTCTCTTCGGTGTGAAAGCACAAAAAGCTCTTGATAAAAGTTTGCACATTGTGCATATGGCTTGGACGTAGCTGTTTTAAATTGATTACCAGCTACGTCCTAGCCATTTGCACATTGTGCAAATTTTTATAAAGAGCTTTTTCTGCTTTAACACCGACGAGAGCACAACAGCCAACCAGATCTCTGCGACAACAATGCTTGCTCTTATTTTGCAAAGATATAAGAAAAAAAAAAATTAAGAGCTTTCAAAGCTGTTTACTTCAAATGCAAATATCACAGTATGTGTTGAACAGTTAGTTTAGGGAAGGAACTCGTTTTTTCATTTATGTGTTATTCAAATGAAGAAACATTCTTAAAGTGGAAGAAATGCCAAAACTTTAAGACTCTTCTCATGATACAATTATAACAGGTACATGCACAAGCCCAGCCTGTTACTGAATACATTGCAGATAAATGTCAAACTTTGTTTACAAGCTGCAAAAATGTTAGTGTATGTGTGTGAATAAAATGTTTATAGTGTTGCCAATGAATTTACACAAGGCTGTGTCTGCAATTACACATTGAAGAAAATTACACTACACATCTTTTGTGTAGGTTAAAATTAAAAGAAAAATAAATAAAAATGGAACCCAAAGCAGAATTACACACAGATTATACAAGAATTTAATTCCATGGCCTACACATGTGAGTAGATATTACACACATTTAACTACACACAGATTGGCAACACTGAATAACTATAATCATGCAGGAATGCCGCGTCTGCAATTGTACTTTAGTTACCCTGTAATAGCTATTTTTATAAACAAAAGACATTTGTTTCTGACAATTTTTCGTTTGTTTATACCAACAAAATATATGTGTTTTTGGTGTTGGAATTTTGTTGTAGTCGTGCATGTACCTAGTATAATTGTATCATGACTCTTCTAATAAGAGCCATTGTCGTTTGATTAGCAAAATAGTGTAAATTTTAAGAATAAAGAGCAATGTAAATGTACAGCGAAGCTTAAGGAAAAAAAGCTCACAACATTTGCGAGCTTAGCATAGATAAGTTTGAACATAAGAATTTTTTTATAAATACAAATTTTTAATTTAAAAAAAGCAAATCAGTATAACACAAGAAGTTGAACATACCTAGGGCTAATAAATCAGTGAAAGTTTAAAGGCTGGTTTAATTGAAATAAACTCAAATTTATATGCGGTTTAAACTCAACAGGAGTAAGTCAGTGAACCATAGCTTATATGTGGTTTAAAAAATAATACTGTGGCAGCACTAGAATAAATGTCAGAAAACAGCTGTTTTGCAGCAGGCTATCAATTCTTTGTACAATAAGGGCAAAAAAGTTGAGAAATTTTAATTAAAGGTCGCCGAGAATAGTATAAAAGAATAATAGAGTGTAAGAAAACAGATCGAACAAGATCTGAAGAAAAACTGGAAGAATGGAAAAAAGTTGAGTGCTCTTTTAATGCAAAACATATGGAATGTAAGTCCTAGTTTACACTATGTAAGTCTTATTGCTAAGCTGATTAGTTTGAGGGAGAGAGACACGAAGGGAACAGAAACGCTTCTTTTTTCCTCGTGTCTGTCTCCTAAAAAACTAATCAGCTCAGCAATAAAACTTGCATAGTGTAAACTAGGACTGAGTAACATAACCATATGTCCAGTATTTATAGTTCAAATGCCCAATTTCATGCGTTTACAGATGGTTTAAATGCTATACTGATTTACAGATTTGCTGGTTTCAACTATAGAAATTAACTTTCACTGATTTTTTAGCCCTTAGGCAGAGACTAGTTATATATACTTAAAAATGCATTTACCATGTAATAAAAACCATTTCTCATATTCCATTTCATTAAAAACTTATGAAGTGCGTGGTGGCACAGCAAAATGCGGCATTTCCTCCAGATAAATCTAATTTAACTTTTATGGCCTTATAACCATTGGTAATTAATAACATATTTCATTCTATAATAAGAATTTAAAAATACTTAACGTGAGCTCTATTAAGAAAATATTTCTTTATTAAAAGAAAATTATAGGCAGAAATACCTGCAATCAAAAGTGTAGCAAGCTGGCTGCCTAAGCACCTATCAGATATCTAATAGACATATCTGCATTATAAGCGATAGCAAGGCTTTTATAAGGTGTATATAACATTGAACCTAGTCCTAAAATGTCGAAAATATTTCGAAAAGAAAGCGTATCATTCCAATATCACCCTAAAGTGAGAGCGAGGTTACCGCGACTTGCTAACTTAACCTAACCTTAATCATAAATTATTGTGGCACATAATTTTTTTTTTGTACAATATACAATAATTGAATTCGCAGTACTAAATTTTAAAATTGTAAATTATTTTGATAATAAAAAGTATGGATTTATCTCATAGATAGATGTCAGTTTTAATTTTAAGAAATTAGGCCAATAATTTCATTAATGGGGCGCACAAATAGTAAAGAAAAGAAAAATAAAATATAGCGTCTATGTTCTTAATTTTGAAAGCTTTCGGTTTAAATTAGTTCACACTATCGCCTGCATACTGTACAGGTGTATGTATGTACGCACATATGTAGTACCCTGTCGGAAATTACATTAACTTTAAACTAACTTTAAGCTAACTATTTCGCAACTAGTACTGACTGACACTTGGATTACTTTTCAATCAACTGGCAATGTTAAAATTGCGATGTCTTCGACGGTAGTCAATTGTCTCACTCTGCACTACTTTCAGCTAACTTAAAGTTGACTTTTTTAAATCACCTGGTAGTAGGTAAATTAAAAAATTTTTTCTGGGGTTCGAACATGTAACATCACACGTTGTGTACTCAACGCGCTACCACTCGGCTAAGGTGTCATCTAAAATAACAACAGCAAAATGTTAGTATACAACTGAAATGAGTTTCAAAGTAGCTGAGAATAAATTTGTTGGGTCTCATCAAATTCGATTACGTACTCAACTTAAGAATTAATTTTGGGTTTGTTCTGGATGACATTGCAGTTAGCTTTTAGTCAGTCTAAGAAAAGTTAACTATAAGTTAACTATTTTTGTAGTCAACCTCACATTTTCCGACAGGGTAGATAGATATGTATGCATGTATAAACTTATCCATGTATGTATGTAAGAAAGCATATTGATATAATAAAATAATAAGATTCCATTTTGGTTTTAAAGAAGTAAAAATATTTCGGTTCATTTGTGTCTCATAAATAATCACCCAAGTTAATTGCATATTTTTGCCCATAAATTTCATTTATTATCATAAATTTAATTTTACACATTTAACGTTTAATGATTTTGATAATTATAGACTGAAAGTTTACAATATTAAAAAAACACACTCTACAGCAGACAAAGAACGAAACTCTAAATATTAGGTCGGCTCAGTAGGTCCGTTCATTCAGTTTGTGTGTTGACAGCGAGTGATAGCAGACTGCCCCACCTGATTTTAGAAAAAATGAACAAAGTGAATTCAATATGATTGTTTAGCATCTGAAATCATCTCCGATTTTGACGAGCTTGATAGATCTTTTTTTTTTTTGAAGGGATCAAAGCATTTGAGAAAAGTTGGATAAAGTTTATAGAGCTTAAAGGTGACTATGTTGAAAAATCAAATGTGTGTGTTTCATTAAAAAAATCACGAACTTATTTACCCGTCCTCATAATTAAATAGCGAATTGAACAAAACAGTTTGAATAACAATATTTTTATCAATTAGAAAGAAAATCGCAAATAACAAAAGAAAGAAGAAAATAAATTTAGAGCCAACCCCACGATACCAACAACGTTCGATTTGTCGCACACTTATGGCCTGTTTCACGACATCGAGTTTAAAAAATACGACTGAAAATTTATGTTGAAAACAACAATAAAATATAAAATTTTTTTGTTTTCAATATGAAATTTCAGTCGAAAGTTTTCTTTTGATATTGTGCAACAGGCCATTACATTCACAACAAAAACAAATTTTAATATTTTGTTGTTATTTCAAATGTAACTGTGCGATAAGTCGAACGTTGTCGACATTGTGCGATTGGCCCTTAGTAAAGTGCAACTTTGACTCGCACACGAAGGGTTCCGTATGGCGCTTGTTTCTTTTGGGCGAATTTTTCTGTTTTTAGCGATTTTTTTACAATGCATACATATTTTGAGTTGTACCGATTTTTTAGTTATGGCACTTTTTAGGGTTTCGTACACCAAAGGTGAAAAGAAACCCTATTCTTTTCGCTACGCTGTCCGTCTGTCCGTCCGTCTGTCACAGGGTACTTTCTCGAAAACCGTAAGAGCTATGGGCTTGAAATTTGGACACAATGTGTAGACCTTTGGCCGCTACAACAACAAATACATGAGAGTTGGAAATTAAAAGGTGTTCCAAAACGAGCAACGAAAAATTTTAAAATCCCATGTAATATATATATACAATTGTATGTAAGTATATACACTTGAATTTTGTAAGGTTAGTGTATTTTTATGCAGACTACAAAAATTAACACTAAAATTAAAAAAAAAATTAATTAAAGGGTGCACCATCAGTTAATGTAATTTTGACAACTTGCTGTATCTTGGAAACCGTAAGAGCAAACTTATTGAAATTTTCAAAAACGGTAAAACAAAAAAATCCAAAAATTATAAAATCGCCAAACCGAAAAAAAATCGCAAAAAACAAAAAAAATCGCCAAAACGAAAAAAGCACCATATTAAAAAAAATTTCTAAAAAGAAAATAAATCGCGAAAAACCGGATAAATCGCCAAAATTTAAAAATCGCCAAAATAAAAAAATCGCTTAAATTTAAAAATCGCCAAAATGAAAAAAATTGCCAAAATGAAAAAAATCGCCAAAATGAAAAAAATCATCAAAACGAGAAAAAAGCGAAAAATAAACAAAAAAAAAATTATTTCAGCTGAAAAAACGTAAAAAACTTAAAAAAACGCTGTATTAAAAAATAATGCTCAAAGCCCAACGTACGGAACCCTTCGTGCGCGAGTCAAAGTCGCACTTTACTGAATTTATTTCGTTTTGGCGAGTTTTGCGTTTTTTTGCGTTTTTTGTTGTTTTTTGACGACCTTTTTACTATTAATGATTTGTTTTTTTTGCATTCTAGCGATTTATTTTATTTTTGGTGACATTTTTCATTTAAGAGCTTTTTTACATTTTGGCGATTTTTTGTTACGGCTTTTTTTTTAGTTTTTGTTTTAGCCTTTTTGAAAATTTCAAGAGTTTGCAAAATTACATAGCCAAATTTACATTAACCGATAAAATACCATTTAATTTTGATTTTTTAAAATTCAGTGTTAATATGTATGTATACATATATAATTGTCTGCATATTACATTAGGATTTAAAAATTTTTCGATGCTCGCTTTAGAACACCCTTTAATTTTTAACCGTGGTATTGAGTCATAACAGCTAAGAATGCTTAAGCGGTACATTTTTTTGGAGTTCGTTTTTTTTTTTGACGGAAATCGATTACTTACGATCGCAAATAATATATTTTAGGCAAAAAATGAAGTTCGAAAATTATGTCGCTGAAGCATTTTTGGCGGTTATGGCACGATATAGTTGCTGTTGTAGCGACCAAAGTTTGACATATTCTGTAAAAATTTCAATTCCGTAGCTCTTACAGTTCTAGAGAAAACAGCCAGTGATAGACAGAAGGACGCACATTGTAGCGAAAGCAATAGGGTGCCCTTTCACCTTTGATGTATGGAACCCTAAAAAGATGATAGTGTATTTACAATGCTTAATGTAGGGTAACAAAGACATTTTTCCAAAGACAATTAAGGAATAAAACTTTTTGTCATTAAACCACTCGTAAATATTTGGCCACGCTGAGAGTATGAGCGTGAGTGCCTTAGCACTAAGTGGTCTTTCAATTCGAAAAATAATGTGTTAGTAGTGCAATTATAATGAATTATTGCATTTTTTTTCTTGTTACACACAGTGTGTTTTCTGTTTTAAATGTTCGTTATTTAGGTTTTTTTTACATGTACGAGTACATATTTGTCTACACACAATTGTGCTGTATTTTTATGAAGAAATTTTTTTCCGATTATTTTTCCGGCTGCTTGTCATTCTGAAAATTGAAATTTATGCGTTATTTGGTAGTACGAGTATTTAAATTGGTTTTCATTCCCGGTTTAAAGCTGTCATAGATGTCATTTGTCGACATAAAACACATTTTATTGCTATTTAAATATGATAAATATACAAGTGCAAACTGCAATAGTGATCATCATCATCATCATCATCATCATATTTTACACTGTATAATAGACTTAATAATAATTAGTTTAAGAAAAACCAACAGCATATTGTGTAGTTAAAATATGCGTAGAAATATTTATTTGGTTGGCAGGCTTTTCACAAAAGTCACAAAATTGTTAAGTTTCTTTATTGATTTTTATTTTTTGTTGACAACATTGTTTTAGCTGACAATGTGAGATAGAGAGAGAGAGAGAGCACTTTAACGTGTTGCACTTTATTGCTACAATTAAGTTAAACTATGAAGAGAGTTTTTAATTCTTGCTTGACGTGAGGTAATAGCAGTGACGGGAAAGTTGGTACGATCGTACTTTTTTTGATACTATTTCGCATAAAAAAGTAACGTAGTACTCCCCAACACCTTTTATACTCTACCGATCAACTTAATGCAATGCGTATGCATTTATTTTTGCCAGGTAATTAAATTTCTTTTTCGACAAATAGCACGAAACTTTATTAGTAAAGATATTTTAGAAAAGTGGAATCCTTCACAATTATACATATATAAAGTTGATCTATATATAAATACAACTCATGTTTGAAATCAGTTTAAAGAAATTTGTAAAAATTTTTAAGGGGCAAAAGTGTACTTTGACAATGAAATGTTAGTTTAAGTTTAGTAAGTTTTCGCAATAAAATCTTTTATCAGTTGAAACAAACAGCATTACACCACTTTAATTTAAAATGTTTGCCAGCGAAAAACAATATTTGGAAAATATTAACAGCCAATATAGAGCATTAGCTGGTGCACAGTGGGGACTTTTGCAAAATAAATGGTAATAAATCTGAAACTTTTGTCTTAAGCCAGAAGGCTGTTAAGACAGATATGTGTTATAAAGCCTGAGTAGTCCTCTAAAGATGTCGAAGTTTCAGAAAAAATTAAGTGGACTATACAACCTTAATTTTTTATACAAAACATTATTTCATGCAAAAAATATAATGGACTGCACATCGTGGCAACCAACAGTAGTTTAGAAGTTCTAAATTTATTACCATTTATTTTGCCAAAGTCCCCACTGTGCAGTGGCTAAAACTAAAACCACATTAGATGAATACATGTTTCCTGATATATCGAGAGTATCTTACGGAATTATGTCCATACCTCACTCCTCTGCAAATACCGAAAGGATTTTCTCTTACCAAAATCTCATGAAAACAAAACAAAGGAACAGGCTTTATGTTCCAACAGTATCAAGTTGTATCCAGTTCAAAGATTTATTGAAGTCTAAAAACTCTTTTTGTTATAACTTTAAAATTTGTACCTATATATCGTTACCTTAATATAGAAAGGCCTTAACTCAATATTTTTTTATATTGATAGATATATAGATGTTTTTCTATCGAAATATAAAAAAAAACTCGATTTAAAAAGAATAACGAGTTAGGGCCTTTCTGTATTAAGGTAACGATATGTGAGTATCGATAGCTTAATGCTATGTTTAGACGACGAGTTGAATCACCTGCTTCGCTCTCTGAATCATGTTTATGAATCATGCTGTTTGGACTACGCGTTCGTGCTTCGTGTGCATCGTGCCAATTTAGTGCTTTTCGTACTAGATTTAGAGTTTTTTAATTTATAACAGTGCGGAATTTTTCAAATTGTTGCTTTAAAAAGAAATTAGTGCCTTTTTTTGGCGCTTTTCACCTTTGATTTTAGGGCGTTTTACAAATCTACTAAATATTAATTTGTTAAAGTGTGGTGGCTTTATTTTCACTTTCAAAAACTATCTGATTTCACCCCTTTTAGACATGCAAAGTTTCCTTTGCAGAATGTTAATTCAGCTTGGTGAAATATGAAGGAAGAAAAACTTTACCTTCATAGTGAGAAAAAATAATATATTTCTAGCAATTACAGAGGATACCATACACGTTATAAAATAACTTAATTACAATAATCTAATTACTAACCACTGAGGGAAGCAATGCATTGCTTTCTTGATAACGAAAGCTTTCAAAAATGCTTCTGAAAAGTACTAACGTAAGGCTCTCTAACAAAGTGGACAAAAGTAAAAAAATGTTAACCAGTAACTTTTGCATCTGAATACATAAAAACTACACATTATTACTTCTGTAAAATGAATTAGTAAAGCAAAACATGAATGGCTTTTTGGAAACTGAATGCATTGCTTCTAGCTGGCTTACAAAAATTCTTCTGGGAAACGGTAATTTTTGCTGGGATGGCGAAATTGAAGAAATAGAACGAAGTATCAGACATTTAAGGATACATAAATGGACAAATTTTCTCAGAACTGATTAATTTTGGATTGAAGTTTATAATTATAGAAATTCAAATAATCATAATCCATTTCTAATACTGCCAATATTTTCTCTAAGACTATTAACATTACCATGTTCAAATGTTGTAGTAGAAATGACTTTTAGCGCTTATAAATATTTTAAAAGTAAGTTAGAAATACAATAATGATTTTATAAATCAAATTGTTTCATTCATATAAAATACGGTCTAAAAAGAAAAGGCTTATGTTTTTCAGAATGTAACATACTGAACCATGTTCATGTAAAACTTATTTCAGATGAAACACCTAAAATTTAATTGTTTTACTAAAACAGCTTTATGACCAGAGGAAAAAAATGAAACTGCATTTCCTGAAACGAGGATATAATTCTCGTTGATCACTCTTTTGTTAAATAGTACACCATAATTAGAGTGTCTTCCCAAATGAACTTCAATTATTTTCCTACTCATATTCTACTTATAAGCAAAATCGAAATATGGCTCGATATAATTGAAATTATTACAAAAACCTATGAAATGTAGTAAATTTAAAATTGTAGTTAACTTAAAGTTTTAATTTTTACTAATTCAATACATTTATAATTAGCCATATGGGCTTTCTCTGTATTGCAAATAAATAGATAAATATAAAAAAATAAATAAAAATATATTTATGTACATACATACATACATATGTACATATATACGAGTACTTATTTTTTTAGTGCTTTTTTATGAACACACGGTGGTTTTTGCTCTGAAAAAGTTGGCATCACTGTTCGCGTGGCATTTTTTTATGTATATTCACACAAACATACGTATCATACGCACGTATATCCATGCATACACATAAACATACATACTTTACATAAATTCCACTCATGCGAAATCTTGTTTTGAAGGCATCTCTATATTTTCTTCTTATTTTTCCTTTTTATATTATTCATAACTTAATTAAATTTATTTATATTAACCCTAGAATACTAACCCACGTAAAATTTACGTGTAGTTTTTTTTAATATTGTTGCTACAAAACTATCAAGTAGCCTAACAGTTCCAAATTCTACAAGTGCTTTTATTGAAACTTTTTGAACAAACGCCAAGCCAAAAACAGATCATATTTAATCATTAAACTGTTCTAAAAACATGATCAGTACAAGGCTATACGTAAAATTTACGTGGTGTTAGTGTTAAGAGTATAATATTTTTACGGAAATTATACGTGGCGTTAGTAATAAGAGTATAAATTTGTAGAATTGTTTCATGTCGTGACTGTAAAGGCAAGTAAAAACCCATTGAATTCCAAGCGTGGTCTGAACTGTAAGCATGTTGCAGCATTACTAAACTTCAGCGACTTCAACAACATTGGTGACGCTAGTCATAAAGAGGAGGAGGAAGATTTTGATAGCGGCGATATTTACGCTGTTAAGAAGTGGTGCAAAAGATAAAAATAACATCGAAAAAGAATTGGCAGAAAGAAGCATCACCGAAAAGTTCATTTTGAAAATATACGATGTAAAAAACAAGGCTCACAGAAGGAATTACTGCAGCTAATACAAAATCAGAAAAAAAGTAATTTTAGGCCAGAATGGCTACGTTTGGAATAACTTTGAATTTTACAACGAAGGCTCTAAAAGCGTGGCATCAAATAAAAGTATACAAACACTGTATTAGCCAGCAGGACTGATGATATACATACATATGTATGTATTTGAACTATCATATTAAAGTTTATTTTATTTGACTTGATCCCAAACATGAATTTTTATTTCGCTTTTAAAATTGTTTTTGCTTTATAATAAATTATAAGTTTATTTCTGTTATATATAAATAACAACAAGTAATAATATAAAATTATTTACATAAAAAACTCGAATTACTTGAAGTGCTTTAGGAAAAATTCTACAGTACGTAAAATTTACGTGGCGTTAGTATTAACGTAGTATTAAATAGCGTTAGTATTCTAGGGTTAAACTCACATCTATGTTTTTTGGTTTGTTTTTATTTGTTTACAAACACACACATACACATATACCTATTTTGTTTTGATAGCTAGTTCAGGTAAAGTGGCGATTAACTGCGATAAAAGTTAGAGAAGATACCAATTTTACGTGCTTCGCAAGTAGATTCATATTGAATCTACTTCATTCGCTCTAATAATTTTGTATGGCGAAGCAAGTGGATTCGGTCATGATTGGGGCGTGAAGCATGAATAGAGAGCGAAGCACGTACCGTCTAAACATAGTATAATATAAGAAAGGCGGAAATCGGAACTGATTTTGAAAACGTTAAAAACACGATTTCGAAAAATTGAGATACGCTCTTTTTATATTAAGCCATCGATATGTAAGTATGTTTTGTGTTCCTTTTTTTATTTCTTTCACAGGATTCACACGAAGACTTTTATGAAGTCTATTTTTCGACGTCATTTTTGGTTTGATAGCGAACGGGGTAGAGAAGAAAGAGGGGTAGAAAAAACGACTCGATTTCTGTTTTCTATGGTTTTTTTCATATTTTTCTTTACACAAATTTGTGTTCCCGTTGTTACGTTTTATTATTAATATTCTCATATTGGTGTGTTCTTCGAAGGAAAATTTTATTAATAAAGTACCCTGTCGGAAATTCGGTTAACTTGAAACAAACTATTTCACAAATAGTACTGACTGACACTTGGATTACTTTCAATGTAATCAACTGACTATTTTAACATTGCGATGTCCTAGGCGGTAGTCAATTAGTCAATTGTCTCACTCTGCACTACTTTCAACTAACTTAAAGTTGACTTTTTTAAATCACCTGGTAGTCTGTAAATTAAAAAAATTTTTCCGGGGTTCGAACATGTATCATCACACGTTACTCAACGCGCCATCACTTGGCTAAGGTACCATCTAAAATAACAACAGCAAAATGTTAATATAAAACTGAAATGAGTTTCAAGGTAGCTGAGAATAAATTTGTTGGCTCTCATCAAATTTTATTACGTACTCAACTTAAGAATTAGTTTTGGGTTTGTTCTGGATGACATTGCAGTTAGATTTTAGTCAGTCTAAGATAATAATATTAAATTAATTATTTTTGTAGTCAAGCACACATTCTCCGACAGGGTATGTAAATGTATGTATAAGCAATAAAAATCAAAATCAATAAAAAAAAATTAGACATGTAAAAATAATCATCGTATGAACGCAAATAATTTTTGGTAGCAACTTCAAAAGGGAATCAAGAAAAATAGACGTCATAAATTTCATCGTCTAAATCCTGTGTTTGTAAATGAATTTTATATAATTTTTTGTTAATAAAATTTTAATAGGAAATAATAATAATTTTTGGTACTCTCGGCAGCAAAAAAGTACTTGAAAAAAAATTTTTTTTGGTACCAAAATGCAAATCTCATTTACCATCACTGGGCACCGAAATGCAAATCTCATTTCCCATCACTGGGTAATATCCCATCTTGGCTAAAGTTAAATATTATACATTAAAACAACTTCAAAGAACGCGGTAGAGCCTGTGCAGGCCTTTACACTTACAATGATCTATTGGCAGAGTGCACAGTGGGGGATTTTGGTAGCAAAGATCTTATTTTTCGACCACTCAATTTCAAAAATCGTATTATGCCCTTTTAATCAATATGAAGTGTGCGTTTATGGTTTTTTAGAAAAGTTGTATTTTTTGTTGTTGAAAGATTGAAGTAAAGCCCGTACGTACTAAGCAAGAAATGCCTTATATATACATATATTTTCATGCAATCCTGTGGTAGATACAGTTGTGAACATGGAAACAGCAGCATATGAATAGAATTTCTTCATAAATTGAAAAAAAGTTATGGCCACATCATATATCCTCTAACAGTCATTTTTTCAATGGCAAACAAAAAATTAATTAGCTCTTTCTTTCAACCACGGTTTTCTTTAAAAAAAATTAAAGCTGGGAATAGTTTATTTCGATATAAAAAATAGTTATTGGAAATATATGTAGGTTAATGTTTCTTAGAAAAAAATGTAGAGCTTCGACAAGCACTGACATTTTTTATCGCTTACTGTTTTGAGGCTCTATGATCCTTATAAGGAGCCAAAGGAACCAATATACATACATATGTATATATATACTGTTCTCATCAGAGCGTTTTATAACCAGCCTAAGACAGAAGCCGTCCAAACAGGATTGGGAATATGCCAATGATAAATAAAAAATTACCAGCGCTTTCCGCCACACTCCCATGTATATTTTATATGGGTTTCATGGGCGTTGGGCGTGGCCGATTTCAATGCAAGCATGTTATCAATTCGTCTGTATTTTTTATGTTTGTTACTTCACAACTCGGCACCTGTTAGACTGATTTTAAATATTCTTTTTTTGTCACAAAATAAAATATGTTTGTATTGTTTGTGAGAAAAGTGAGAGAAAAATAAAGTTACACTTAAAGAAAAGTTTTATAATTTAAAATACATGCTTTTTTGTAAATAAGCAATTTAATAAAAACTTATGTAAAAAGTAAAAACTAATAATAAACTCAACAATGTAGCGTATAAATTCCAAATTAAATTTATTCACAGCACTGTGGAAAAAATTAAAATACATTTTTAAACTACTTTCCCTATTATTTTTAAATGTTATCACGAAATATCTCCAGCTTTCATAATTATTCCTGTTTTTTTTTTCTGTACAGATTTAAACTTTAATTTCGTTCGGTGGGTTGAAAACAACTAAACAAAAAACCAGGAAAAAATTCATATATGCATAAGCATGTGTGTGATTTTGTTGTCTGTCCACAATTGTGGTATGGAGTGCGGTTCACTAATTTGGTTCCACTGTCAACCAAGTAAATGGGAACGCGCCAAAAAAAATTTATTTTCATTGTTGAATATTTTACTTATGCTATTACTGCGAAACTTAGTATAGACTTTGGGTTCTTGTAATGACTCAATTTCAAAGTGGAAATAATGTGAGGAGTCACGCCCACTAAAATTAGTATTATATTTCAAGTGTTTCTTTTTAAGCGATTTTTGCAAAACTCTGCACACACCCTAAGCTTTAAAACGAATTAAGTTTGCTTATAAAAAAGGGGCGGGGGAATGCCCATTAAAATTTAATATTTTGTTTCACGTGCTTCTAGTTAACCAATTTTTATAAAACATAAAACGCACCCTAAACTCTGAAAAAGACTCAATCTTGCATTTAAAAAGGGGGAGTGGACACACCCATTAAGATTTAATGCTATATTTCACGTTTTTCTACTCAACCAATTTTTACGAAATTTAAAAAACACTCTAAGCTGCAAAAATTACTCAATCCTGTGATTGAAAAAGTGGGCGCGAACACGCCTATTAAAATTTAATGTGTATTTCATATCAGGTGCTTCTACTTAACCGATTTTTGCGAAATTTGGCACATAGCTTGAGCTTTGAAAAAACTTAATCTAGCTTTAAAAAAAATTCATGAAAAAAAACATGAGAAATTAGGCGTGAAAATATAAAATTGGAACTAATAATTAAAAAACAAAACTTAAAATAAAATTGAGCCGCCTTTAAAAACAAGCATTAAAAATATAAAAATAGTTTAGATTCAGCTAAACAAAACATTTTTATAAATACACGGTGGGCCAAATATTACCATGGGGTTTAAAAGTTGAATAACTTTTTCGTTTATATATGTTTTTTTCAGATTATATAAATAACACTTGCAGAATAAATAATGGAAAGATTTACAACTGAACAAAGAACCAGAATAATAGAATCAAAAGGTTCATTTTTATTGAAAATTTTATTATAAGTGATGAAACTCATTTGCATTTGAATGGCTTTTTTAATAAGCAGAACTGTAGGTTCAGGACGGAGCCACTGCCCGAGACACAATGGCAAATTTTTGGAGAGCGAATAATTTTCAGAAATTCGGAAGTTATTTGGCCAGCGCGATAGCCAGATTTGACAGCACCCGACTATTTTCTTTGGGATTATTTGAAGGAGCGAGTGTATGTGAACAAGCCAGAGAGAATCCTTGAACTCAAGGCAAACATTGTTGCATAAATTCGAACGCTACAGCCACAAATTTTGAAAGATGTTATGGAAAATGCTCTTAAACGAGCCCATCAGTGCGAAGCTGAAAACGGTGGTAATTTAAGAGACATTATTTTTCATACTTAGTGTAAAAAAAATTCCATTTTGTATATTATATAATCTGAGAAAAAAAATAAAAAAAGTTAATATACGAAAAAGTTATTAAACTTTTAAACCCTATGGTAACTTTTGGCCCACCCTGTATTGCCTATAATAATAATTCAAAGTCGGTGACAATAACAATTATAACTAAAGCCATAAATAAGTAAATTTAGAATTCACTAATCTGATTGGCACCGAATAAACTTTGAAGGCGTTTATCTCAAAACTGGCTTTTTTGACTTAGCATGTTTTAGAATGGAGCCGTCGACATATAAAAATGTCTTTTAGTTGAATCTAATTTATTTTTATTTTCTAGTGCTTAATTTTGAAGTCGTTAAATTTTTTTTAAGTTTTATTATTCTAGAAAGTGCATGTAGCAAATTTGAAGATAAACAAAAACATTTTATGCTAAAAAACCAATCGGGATTGCATTGGCGGTAGGCAGTGGGAGTGGCCGATTTTAAAGATATTAAATTTTTTCTTTAATTTAGGATTTATTTACAAAAATCTTGCCTAATTCCTTTAAGCTCGAGGTCAGCACAGCACGCCGTAATAAAATTTAAACTGAACTCGAGCTTAAAGATTTTATTATCAAATATTTTTATCTAATTTTTCGACCTTTTTTTATGTGAAATTAAACTATTCTTTTAAGCTTTAGGTCAGTTTATATTTTTATATTTTTTAGTACGATATTTCGTTAACCTTGAATAACATCCTGAAGAAGTTAACCGAAGGTTAACGAAATATCGTACTAATAAATATAAAAATATAAACTGACCTAAAGCTTAAAAAAAATAGTTTCATTTGGCAAGATTTTATGTACGTATAAAGGTCGAATAACTTGGATTAATTTTTAGATAGTATTTATTTATTTTGTTTTATTTATTTATTGTATTTAGTCGTAAATACAGTGATCGTTGCCAACTTTATATTATCCAGGACTACTCTTTATAGTTTTTGTATAAAAATTTATGAAATCCCTCCCACTGTGCAGTGTTGCGAATTGCTTGACAATGCAGAAAGGTCAACTTTTTAATTAAAATATGAAAACTGTCGACATAAATATAAAATCATATACTTTTTTTCTAGTTTGCTGTTATTGTCAGTTAAAACATACAGCTATAAATTCGAATTTTAGCTTTTATCGCTAGATATTATATTTATACTTTTTCCATATTTTTAGTTAACAACTGAATTTAGGATGCCATTGAACACTTTTGACTTTCAGCTTCTATATGTTATACTCGTAATTCTATTTAATGGCAAAAACTGTGCTTAACGAAATTCCCACAAAATGCATACTTACATACATTGTTTGATCAAATGTGGCATATGTGGCATAATAATACATTTGTGCTATTATTCCTTCATACCAATATTGTGTTAATAAATTAAGAATATATCTTTGATATAAAAAAAACTATTTACCACCTGAATATTTTAAAGTCTCAAAGAAAAAAAAGAAACACAAACATTAAAATAATAAGCAATATTTTTCCCCTTTCAAATTTATCAAAATTAATAAATCCTTTCAAGCCAATTCAACTATCAACGACAATTAACGTAAATTATTGTTAACAATTTCGAATTGAACTGCACTGAATTGAAACGAACTTAACGGAATATTTATTGTAAGTATGTACATATCAGAGAAGCGCAATGAGTAGTTAAAAAGTGAGTAGAGTTGAATCATGATTTATAATTTCTTGCACTTATGCGCACTCACACTTATTGCAATGTTGTCTATAAATCATATTAACTCGAAAGTTTCATGTGCGCATCGAACTCATACTTAGCAATATTTATGACGTTGTTGATTTCGACTCTCCTTAACTCAATGCCTATGGACGATGCAAAATAAGTATGATTCAAAATGCGAACTTCGCATACGAAAATTTAAGTTCTCATTATGAGGTTATGTGTTGTTGTTGTTGTTGCTTTTTTGTTTTTTTTTTAGGATTTGAAAAAGAACCCTATTTACTACTATTGTATACTACTTGCAAACTCTTTAACGACTAAAATTTTGAGTGAGCTGAATCAATATGAGTAGTATAAGTATTTTCCTGAAATTATAAATCAAACTGAGGTGGTTTATGAGTGTGAGTGTGGTATGACTGTGATGTTGACCTCGCATTCATATTTATGTCAAGCTATAATTATAAATATATATCATGATGAGTATGAGTAAATCAGAGTAGTTGATTTTAAATGATGTCTATTCATTTACATTTAAAATTTTATGAGTCAGTATGAATAGCGAAAACATGATTCATTGCCAATCTCTGGTACATATATATTTTTATTAAGAAAAAAATAATCGGAATAAATGTAACAATTTTAAAAACAAACAAAAAATATAAACAAAATAAAAATAAACATAAAGAATACAAATCCCATACATATAATAACATGACTTAATTAATTTGCATTCCGCAAATATTTGGTGTTAAATTTAAAAGATTTCAAATAAATAAAATTCGAACAAAAAAAAAATACCCACACGCCAGACTCTAGCCCCACGAATACTGGAGAACACAATGAAAATTATTTACCCATACGAGTGGTATAAATTTTTAAATTAAAACTTCTACAGCTGCAAGGTTGTTTGGATAATTTTTTTTTACACAAGTTAAAAATTTTTTTTGATGGTTTTCAAAATCAAAGTATCCGGCAGTTGGTCAAAGTGTAGAAAAAAATCTATACTTACGAGTATATTTATGTTCTAATTTTGAACGCGTTTAACAAATGGAGACATAAAATTTAGACAGCTTTTGTAATTTTTTTTTTCTATAATTTTAACGTTGTTGTGCAGAAAATTCTTGGCGGTAATTGAACCGGATTTTTCATAAATGTGTGTATTTTGTTTGGAATTTATGTCTACGATCAAAATTAATTATGCCAAAAGAAATCGTTATATGTTATAAAATGATAAAAAAAACAAGACTAATGTACATACATACAAACATATTTATTTTGCTCCTTGCCATTCAGGTGTGAACAAACTTTAAGGCGATGCTGAAAAGCCACTAAGCTTATCTTAAAAATTAGGGAATTTTGTTCCAGTAAACATCATTGTTTTGCTTTACTTCTTTAATTGAAAAGAATATGCAGCTGAAGTACATCGATTGCTCAGTCCAGCTTATTCTGAATATGCTCGGATTTCATGCGAGAAAAGTGAAGTTTTGACACGGAAGCCCTGGGAGGTCAGTAGTGCAATTCACTGACATTGTTTAACAATAATCCCATCGTTAAAATAATTCTATCGAAAATTTATCGAATTTGTTATTCAGTAACATTTTTAACGATATTTGCTGTAGGTTAATGTCAGCTGTGTCGTTATTTAAGCAAGAATCATTTATGAGTTATTAATTTTATCGACCAAAAACAACAGAAAATATCAGCTGCATACTATCGTTAAAAAGAAGTTACAGAATCACACAATCGTTAATGCAAGCGACAAAATGTATAGACAAAAAATTACGATTGTCGGATCGCTAAAAGTTACAGAACCGCACCACAGGTCAGCCAAAACTATGTATGTGTGATGAAAACAGCATTTTGTTCACTTCTGCTAGTTTTTGGTTAATAATGAAATGCTTATTAAACGAGTTCTTCATCTTAAATCTCATCACATGTTTACTTGGTGGTTTTTGTTTTAGAATCCTAACTTAATTATTTTAAAAAAAGTTCTTCTACTTTGGTATGAAATATTCACCCTTATTCCAGTTGTCTTCGTGAACGTCGCCATCATTTTACCGTCACATCGCACAATGGGGTCAAAGGCCCTTTTTTCGCGGATCAATTCATATCGCAACAACTTAAATAGAGAAAGCTCTTAAAATAAACTGCATGTTCTAACGAAATCTTTATGGTTTTAGAAGAGGGGGGGGGGGAGACGGATATCCCCAAACCACAAAGTAATTATTAATGAACTAGTTGGTTGGTTGGTTTAAGTGGCTGCCTACAACACGCAGGCATTCAAGTATAATTTAGATAATACCTTTTTGAAAGCAAGACTACACTCATCGGTGTCAACCTATGTAGAACCGTATCTAAGCATTTTGATACGGTTATCGTTACTAGATCCAACCTGTCGCGTTGAGATATCTGATAAGGTCACTTAACCCAAATTCAGATTAATCTGAAAGTTCGTCTAGTACATGACTGTCAAAAAATTTGTGTCTAGAGAGATGCAAAGCTGGACATTATCAAGGAAAGTGTTTCTTCTTTGCTTTCTTCTCGACAACTTCGGCAGAACTGATTATAGGACAGACCTATCCTACTAGCATGTCTGTCGTCCGTGTCCAGTGCCCCGTCATGACTGTAACAAGCCTCGAGATATCCCTACGGTTCCTGTTTGTTAATTGTATTGGCCGCCTATCTTTGTAGCAAGGCTAGCATTGTAGCAAGGCTATATTGCGCCATCTATATTCAACCTTATAGAGATAGTGCTTGAATATACCGCTTTTAATAGCACCAACGGCACGGCTACCGATTCGGCATTGGAGGCATTCTAGCAAGCTCGTCCGCCCGTTCGTTGCCTAAAAAAATTGCTATGTGTTGGAACTCAGATGAGGGTGAGGTCAGCCTGACCACCCTGTCTAGATAGGAAACTCTTACACTGCTCGACTAGAATAGACGAAGTGATATATGATCTTAGAGATAGAAGCGCTACTTGGCCGACGACAAAGATAACAACTTTACCCTGTTCCTTCCTATCAATCAGCACTCTAGCCGCTACCCTTACCACTAAAATTTCAGCCTGAAATACTGTGGCTTCGTTAGGGAGACGAAAGGAGTATTCTATACCAAGATCGTCCGAAAAGACCCCATAGTCGACACTGCATGACATTCTTGGTCCATCAGTGTATGCTCTGACGTCGTATTGTGTTACTATTATGCATCCCTTCCATTCCCGCCTGGATATAATCAGAACTCGAAATACTTTATAAAAGTGCAGATGTGGCATAATTAGAGTTTCTACGCGGGAAAAAAATTCCGGGAATTCCCGGGTATTATTTTTTTACAAATCCCGGGAAATTTTCAACGGGAATTTTCGGGAATTTAATATTTACATTTTTGGAATTTGCTTTTTTTACATTGCTGTTCGTTGTTTTATTACTTAAAAATACAATTTTGTAACGATGCATAATATAAGACTCCAACAACTTCAAGCGTTACGAAATATTTTCAATCTAAAAACTCTTTATATGCAATAGTATCTATATTGGCAAATGCCGGTGGAATTTCCATCCATGCTATAACTAAAAGCATATCTGCCGTATTCATAAAAAATATTTCAGGGGACAAATTACGACATTTGATACGACTCGTAATCTAAAAATATTTCAATAGAGTTTATATGGAAATATTTTTAAATTACGACTCATATCGAATGCCGTGATTTGCCCCCAGGTTTCTTACAGGCTTATTTGACAAATTTCCCATAGAAATATGTCAAATAAGACTTTCATAAACCTAAAATAATTTTTATGAATACGGCGGTATGAATTTATTTGTTTTTGTTTTGTTTTTGAAATATTATTGTTCTTCGTTCAAACAAATGAAGTTGTTTTGTTTTTAATTTAAACTTTTGTATTTTTTATAAAATTATATTTTTTATTGAACCCATTTAATTAAATTCATATGTATTTGAAATTCCCGGGAATTCCCGGGAATAGGACATATTTTTTCTCGATTCCCGGGAACTGGAAAAGTCCGGGAAATTAGAAACCCTAGGCATAATGTAATCAGTGCATATAATAAGTTGATCAAGGATTCTGGCATGACCATAAGACTTTGATCTCCACCTCCCGGATGCCGCTAATCTTGCCGCACTACTTGAGGATACCGTCAAAACATGACGGTCGATCGGAATAAGGTTTAGTTAGTATAGTATTCAGAGCCTCCGAAGGACTAGTACGAAAACATCCTGTTATCCCTACACCAGCGTATCTCTGTATTCTATGAAGCTGGTCAAACACGTATTTCTTATTTGCGGCAGGCCACCATACAATTGTGCGTCAGTATTGGACGCGCAATTGCTGTGTACATCCATTTAAGCATTTTGGCATTTAGGCCCCATTTAGATCCAAGCATCCTACGACAGCAGTAGTATGCTACCGTTGTCTTTCTAACCCTGTGTTGAATATGCAGTTTCCATGAAAGTTTTTGGTCCAATATAACTCAAAGATATTTTGCGTTGCCCAATAGCGAAAATTCATGATTATCTAAAGTTCTGTACTTCGGTCTTTGTGGTGAATAGTACCACTTCCATTTTGTTTGTGTTCACTCCTAGCCCACAGTCCGTAGTCCAGTTACTAAGTGTGCCCAAAGCGTTGGACATGATTTCACTAATCACATCCATAAACATTCCTGAGACCATTATTATAGAACTTTAACCCCCAAGGCATCTAATCTGAAAAGTATTGTTAACCACAACAAGCCAGAGCAAAGGTAGATCATCCCACCCTGCGTTGTCCCTCTGTATGCTAATTTTGACCTCTTGCTATTGCCTATTTTAGCAGTGACAACCTTTAAAATAAAATTAAAATCTCAGCCTAATTGAGCCCAAATTAATACCTCTATGTCCACTTAAACTGAAAAAATCAATTTATTTTAGAGCATTTTCAATATAAACATTAAAAACAAAAGAACTTTCACAAATAATACTGATCTGCACAAAAATGAGCATCAGATCTGTCATTAATTCATTTGAATCAGGACAGAACACTAAACTTCCTCCGAAAAAAAAAACAATTTCAATGTTGTTTGGTTGTCTGGTCCTCTGAGAAGAGATTTTTACTCCCTTTTATAGGAGACTCCACCGCTGAAGTCAATACCCAAGGAACTGTGATTTACTCTTACATAATTTTAAACCCCGAAAAAGATCATTAAATTCCGACTGAGTGGAGAAATGAGGTTGTCGAAGTCTGTTTTGGTTCTAGTTTATAGGTTTATGGTGGCACTGGAATTGGCAAAGATTCGTTGCGAGGAACTCGTCTTAGAGCTGAAGGAATATTCAGATATAATAGTCTGCTTAAGTCTTCCAGAGATCCCGTTGATGGAAGTCATACAATAGTACGAATCCGTGAGAGGAGTACTAGCTTCCCGCCAAACCATGGGCACAGCAAATGGTATTGATTTACGGGTCCCTTTATATCACTTGGTCAAGCTACAGTAACAAATAGTGCAGCAAATTTTTGGAGCCCAATGCTTGTTTTGTAGTAGATTTTATATGAGGTTTTCTTTGTGCCTTTATTGCCAATTCCCCTGAAGCAGAAGCTATCAGGATAATTTTTACACTTGCGTGGCATAGTTCAATAGTAAAACAATTTTCTTACTTAATTACAAGTTACAGCGAAAACAAATGGTTGACATTTTTTCAATTTAGACAATATAAGAACACCGAATCCTCGCGCACATAAACCAGATACTGACTTTACGATCGATAGAGATGCACTGAAGCTAAATAAAAATTGTAGTGCAGAGCTATGGAAAAATTTAGCAGCTAAAATAATTTTTTATAAATTCTAAATTGAATTCGGGCCATAAAATAATCGAAAATAGCGCAGTGTGGTCCCTAGAAAATGGTGGGTGATGGGGAAAAACGAATGTCATATTCAGATTTAGGAGGTCACTTTACATATAAACATGCTGAAAGGGTGTCTGTGCTCTTTATTGTTTCTTTTTTTCAGAACATGTGTTATTTAAGAAGATCTATTTTTTTTTTGGAAAATTCCTTGAATTAAATAGGATTTAAGTTTAACATTAATAATCCTAACTAAATTATTATTTGACTTATTCAGTAAAATATTTTTTTTATGAAAAATACATTGAAATTTATAATTGAGTGGTTTAGTTGTATCCTATGCGCATTTCACTGTTGATAATGCAGATCATCAGGGAACCTCTACCAAAAAATTTCTTATTTACATTGAAACAATAATATAGAAGTAGGGTAATACGGTACTATGGTAACACGGTACTCATGTAATACGGTACCTTTTCAATGTAAAATTGACGAATTTATAACGGCATCCTTTTTTCAAGTCGGTTAAGAATGGCAACTCTTAATGGAAATGATAGTGCGGTACTAATTTAATGCGGTACACTGGTAATACGGTACTCACGTAGTACGGTAACTTTTCAATGTAAAATTACCGTTTTTATGCGTCGTTTTAAAACTGTATTCAAACGAGAATAGCACCAATTGCAAGGATTTTAGGTTTTCTGACAGTCAGTTAACAAGAATGAAAGTTTTTATACATTTTAGTAATTTTCTGAAATATATATTACTTTCGACTTCTATTAAAGTTATATCTACATGTTTGACTAGACATAGACAATGAAAGAACACCTGTTTTCTTGCTAGATTTCTGGAAGTTTTTTTTGTGTACCTTCAACCAAATCTATTCTTTTAATGAGAACATTAAATTTAAGACTGGTAGAATAGTTTTGCAGAACATTTCATCCCACTTTTAGAAATTCTAAATATTTTCCTAAACAAGTTATTATTTTGGGAAAAAGTGCGATAAGAATATTATTAAAATTTAATGGAAATAATTTTTAAGAATTTTGATAAGTTAAATGCGATGATCCCATGTATGCAGAATTTACTCGGTTTTCCAGTGGCCTGTCAAGCTTTATTTATTTTCATGAAATCAAAGTGCAGCGCATAGATTTGTTTGATTTTCTTAATCAAGATATTGTTTTGCCGTTGGCCCCTTCTATATAAATAAGATTGTATCTCCACTTTCTCAACTAATTGCTGATATTAAGGTTGCCATACAATTGTTGGATTTTTGTTGCTGTTGTTCTTGTTATTTTTATTGGCAACAGTTGCAGTTTAGTTTTTGCTTTTCTTTCAAATTTGGCTCACATAAACATGCAAGAAAACAATCAGACATAAATGCTCGTAGTTGTTTACTTTACAACTGTCGACCATTTGGCAATAACGAGCGACATTATGTATGTATGTATGTATGTATCTTGTGCGAGTATGTTGTCAACAATTTTTGTAGTTTATTTGGCTTTAAATTTTTTCAGAGGTCGATTGGTTGCCGCAGACATTGTTTCTGTTGGATTAAAGCTCATTCACATGCTGCTTAAAACTCTCGTAAATAGTTTTTTTTTTATTTATTTGGTTGCAATATTGTTGTTCATGTAATATTTTTTGGATTCAATTTAATTTGATTTTTTTGTTGTTGTCTTTTTTTTTTTATTGCTGCTTTAATGTTGCTACTTTAAGCGTTGTTGCTGAGATTTTTTGCACCTGGCTTTTGAGACCTTAAGACTTTGGGGAAAAAAAAAGAAAGAAATAATTGTAGCAACAACGAAGTCTAGGACCAATCGCGATGATGCGATCCCATACAAAATATGGCTCGTCAGGTCATTTGGTTATTTAGTGTACATACATTATGGGTACATTAACTAACTGCATCATAAAAAAATAAACTACACAAATAAATTTACAAATACAAAATTCATTTGATTCGTTTGTGGTGACTTGAACGCTACAAACTTGCAACACACCTGAGAATATATGTACATATGTACATAAAAAGTTGATGTTTTAAATAGCTTTTTATGCGATAATTAAAAAAACTTCTAGATTTCGGCCGCTAAGATGTCAGTAAGGAAAGTTGCAATAACTGCGTATTTGTAAATTTTTAAGGAATTATTCCGCAACATACACATGTGCTTGTGAAAATCATGCTCTTGGCAGTGCAGTACACACCCATTATCTTAAGTGTCCTTCGGTGAGGCTAGACTGTTTACCTGCAAGAGTACAAAAAATAACCAATTTCAATCTATTAGTAGATTACGGGTGTGGCAATTTCGTGGACCCTAGCCGGAGTAAAATAGCTTTTTCTCTTGGCGTATCTAGGGCTATTTACCCATAAACCTTATGTGTACTACCCAATCTCTGGAATATTAGAATAACGGATGTACACATATTTATAAAAGGAAGTAGCTTGCTATCTTGCCTTGCAGGTGCACTGAGTTCAAAGGACGACAGAGGTGTAACCTTCTGTTGGAGGTCTGCCCATTGCCTTTTTAAATGGTACCACGGGAACCGGTTGCCTGATAGCATAGCTGCTCTAGAAGTTGGATGGCTGTTACATGTCTGCATCGTCCATTACTGAAAGGTAGATTTCGTTTCACTCTACGAGGTTTAATAGATAATCTTCAACAATCGAAATAGGTATTGGATGGAGTGGTTACGCTGTGCTCGTAGGAGATGAGGATTTCTGTGTATGTGCGCAACCAAATTTGCGTGTGCGTGATCAAGGGGAATCTTAGTTGGATCTTGAAGTCTACCAAAAAATCGCTAGGAGAATAGTTTTCGTCCCCAATATTAAATCAATGCTAGTGATTGATGTGACGCGGTCACCTACACTGTGTGGTTTAGATAGCTCAACGTACCTCAGCAAGGTACATGTTCATAGTGCAGGGATGGCTATGTTCAAAGATTGCAACGTACATATGTGTTCTCTACAAGTCACATAGTGAATTCGAAGGTTGCATGGGGGCAATCTTTAGACGCTCAACTTTATCCGGTGTTTAGACCCCCGTGAGATGAGGCCGTAAAGGGAGGTGCTCACGTTAATCTGAAACACATCCTTAATTTTAATAAAAACAAATGTACTTAAAAAGTAAACTAAATATAATAAGAAGCGAAAATTAGTGCGTTAAAATATTTTTAACTTTTTAACAATTTCCAAAAATGCACCAATAAGAAATTTCTGTTTTATGGTGGGGAATTTGAGAATTCCAAACATAATTTAAATGTAAAGCTACCCTAATGATATTACAACGCAGCACAACGTTACGCAATGCGTCCTAACGTAACATAACCTTTCGTAATTCAACGCAACATAACCTAACCCAGCATAGCCATAGCTAACAATACGCAACGTAACCTAAAGGCTCAGTTAGCCGACTCTAATGGAATGTAACTCCAACGGTATGAAACAGCTGTTGCCTACAGTTACAGCTACATTCCTTTACAGACGGCTAACGGAGCCTTAACTTAATGGAATGTAACTGCAATGGCAGGAAGCAGCTGCTCCATATTGTTATGTGAAAAGTAATGAAAATGGTTATAGAGATGTAATGTAAAGTAACCGGAATATACGACGAGCAACGACGCTAAAATGGCGTCATCTTTGGACATTATCATACTGCAGAATGCCAGAGCTTTTAAGATACTCAAAACCGAACTCAAACGGTGGGCGATTGGAGAAGATGAGAGAGTTTGGCAAAATGCTGGTGTGGGAAGATTAAACAAAATCGTATATAGTAATACAAATCACGAGAAGTCAAAAGAGATTCTAAGATTGTATAGGCGAATACCCAGAAGAAGCGGGCGTCTATTCTTGCATCAAGCGGCTCGCTATATAAATGTGTCGGATGTTATTCATGCCTGTCTGGTAGGCTTAGCTAGCAGACCTAGCCCCAGACTAGGATGCTTTAGCCTAATCAGCTAAACATTCAAAGCTTAAATGATTAATGAAACCGCAATGAATGAAGAAAATGTAATACAACCGGATAAGTTGATGAATTTTGGCTGAAAAAGAGAACACGAACAGGAATACGGAACGCAAGAACGCTTTTACACCCATTCCGTTTGGAACAACTATGTAAGGAGTTCAAAAATTACAAACTGCCACTAATTGGTATTACCGAGTTCTGTTGGTCTGATGCTGGAGAACACACAACCAGTGACGGTCTAACCCTGCTGTACTGTGGAAAAAGGGCTGACGAAGTTAGCACAAGTGGCGTAGGGTTTTTACTCTCGAGGGAAACTCGTCGGGTACTTGTTAGTTGGAAACTATGCTCGGATCGAATAATAACAGCCGCATTTAAAACCAGAGCTACAAGACTAATATGCGTTCAGTGCTACACTCCTACCGAGACATCGGAAAGATCAGTAAAGGATGCATTCTATAGGCAACTTGAAACGGTTTAATCGCGGGGATATACTAATGGTCATAGGCGATTTCAATGCGCAAGTTGGGGCTGAAAATTCAAGTGTGGAAATTCCTGTATGAAAATTCCTGTATGATACGATGGGCAGTCATGGCTTAGGAAGAATAACGGAAAATGGCGAACTATTTACTGAAATGTGTACTACAAATTATCTCGTCATTGGTGACAAACTATTTTCCCACAAGAGAATACACAAACAAGGTTACTTGGATTTCATCTCACCATGTAACCGAAAACCAAACTGATCACATCACCATTAGTCGGAAATGGCCGTGGTATCTTTTAGACATACGTAATAAGAGAGGGACAGACATTGCCAGTGATCACCACTCGGTAAAGGCCACAGTCCAACTGTGCCATAAGGAAGAACAAAGCATTATCAAGAGTCGTATTCGATATAAATAAACTGAAGGATCCCGGCGTTGCTAAGAAGTACATTGAAAACCGCAATGTTACTTCTCCTGAATATAGCTGTGCGAAACTTGAAAACCTGTTGGTCGTCTCTGCCGTTCAAAATACACGCTTCAAAGAGAAGGGGCGAAAAGAATGGATGTCTGAAGAAATATGGAGGCTGGAGGAAGAAAGGAAAGCAGCAAAGAGTGCCATTAACGCTTCCAACACACGCCTCGCTAAGATGACAAGTCAGGAGAAGCACTCTAATCTAGATCTAGCTGTCAAAAAAGCGCTAGACGCAATAAGAGACTATGGGTGGAAAATATTGTCAAAGATGCAAAAAGAGCTGCGGAAACATATCAGAGCAAAGATTTGTATGGAGGTATACGTAAATTAAGAAAGATTCCTGTACTAGGTGGAAAGGCCTTAAAAATGTCGACGGGGAGCTAACAACATAAAAGGACAAACAAATGCAGCTTTGCACCGATTTTTACAGTAACGTGCTAGCGCAAAACAGGAATTAATATATATCTCTCCTTTATTGCAACATAGTCATAACTCAAAAAAACTAGTTCGCCAGAAATCGAGTTAAAACGTTTCAATTTACACACAATTTAATGGAAAAAGAAAATTTTATTTTTCTCTCAAGAGCTGAGTAAACAAGACACGTATTTGTATGAAATTTTTACACAATATAAATAACGATATAAAGATTAATCCAGCATCATCAACTTTTTTGAGATATGACTGTGTTGCAAATAAAGGAGCGATATGTATATATATATATATATATATATATATATATATATTACCCAGAAGACTGATTAGCCTAATAACCGGCCACAGAGAAATTAGCTCTCATCTATGTATCAATAAATGAATTAATCATACGGGCAGAACAGGATACTGTAACCGAAAAAGATCTCTTGTATACACTAGGGCGGGTCAATTTAAAAATCGCTCAAATTACAAGGAAAAACGTATTCTAGGGATCAAAATAAGAAACTTTGCCGAAGGAACTATAACTCTAAAATGTATTTTGATGTGCCGACTTTTGATCCGAAGGGTCAGATTTTGAAAAATCTCACTTTGACCCATTTAGAGTTCCTCAATCGAGTCAAAATTTTGGAGGGCCGACCCTTACATTTTATTTCACGTTGATTTAACATTTACGTACTCTTAAAATCAAAATGAAGAATCTTGTTGATTGAATCAAAGTTATTTCAAGTTGGAACAACATAAATGAAATTTAATGTAGTAAGTGTATTTTATTAATTATTTAACTTACGTGTGGTTGACGTGAAATAAAGTTATTTCCAGAAAAAAAAATTTTCTGTGAAAATTACTATAAATCATGTTAGATTAACATGAAACATATTTGAAGCAAAATCATTGCCGAAAAAGATTAGATTAAGCTTGTTTACGTAGATTTTAAGTTGAAATTTTTCTGTGTGGATGCCTTAGAAAGTGCTAGAGCACCTTGTATAGACTTGCTATCTAAAAAGTCTCAAGATTGCCATTGGTTCGAGAGTTGGCAGTTTCCAATCCTCCAGTAGGTGCTCGCTATGGGTTAACAAAAGGTTGTAAATTATGCCAGCAATAACAACCAAAGGCATACTTATGACAACAATTATTTTTTAAGAGCTTGTTAAAATATTTTGAAAAGTATTTCAATTAATTATAACACATTTTTATAACTTGTAAGGTATTTTAAATAAAAGATATTTTTAATTTTTTTCCAACGAATTTCTTTAAGCTCCTTAAGCAGTAATTGAGTGTAGTGATTGAAAACAAACAAAAAATTTAAATCGACAAATTTTTTTATAAGAAAAAAAAAAATCCATTGCAACTGACATTTCCCTATAACAAAACCTTTTAAGCGCTTAAAACTAAAAAGAAAAAAAAAATAATAGAAAAATTAAAATCGCTGCAAACATATTTACAACATTATTAATCAACAAAAATATGTTATTAAATCCGATTTTAAAAATCAATAAAATGAACGGCTATTAAAATTTAGAAGGGGGAGTTATAAAAAAAACCAAAAAACTAAAAACAAAAATATTGAATTAAATACATATATTTTTCCAAAAAAAAAGGCATTCAAACAGAAAATTTAAATTGTGGGCCGTTTGTTTAAAGCTTGACTTGAATGTGTTTTTTTCATTTTGTACTTTTTCCACCTACTGGCAAAAATCAATTTAATTCATGTGGCACGTGCTTAAAATAGGAAATGGGTTCACATTTTTTTTTGTTTCGCCTGTACTGGGCTTAAGCTTTATTTCAGATTTGGCAGCTTTTTTCCTGCAATTTTATTTGAGCTTTCTGTCTGTCTTTAACTGGTACTGTCAGTTTACATTGCTGTGTAATAATAGATATTGGCAAATAATTTGTTTCATTTTGGAGCCTTGCTGGCTGTCTCTCTTTTTTTAAGCGTTTTTTTCATTATTTTTGAAATGAACTGTAACAAATTGTTTTAGCCATTAGGAGTAGTAGCGTTTGTACTAAGCAAAGTCTTACATTTGGTGATTGTATTTTGTACTGGCGGTATCAAAATGGACGGTTGCCACTCAAAAAATTACAAAAAAAATTACAAAATTGCATTCAAGCAACGTCATTCAGCATATTTTGGGTGGTTAATTGCCTACGGGCTGTTTTGTACGCTTTTTTTTTTTTTGATGTTGGGATTTTCGATTAAGAATTTCGCTGTTGCTGGTTTGTATGTGATAAAAGAAACCTTTAACGATTTTATAAAAAAAAAAAAAGATTTATAGTACTTTATTTTCGGTAATGATTTTATTTTTTGTAAAACTTTAGTCAGTAGCCATTTGTATTGCAAAGAGGTCAACTTTTGGCGTACGTTCAGCCAAAGGCCATTTCATTTGCTAAGTGTTGCATTCTTTTTTTTTTTTTTTTTGGCAGGGTGTAAAATATTAATATTCATATTAAGTTAAGAGCAATCTGAAGGTAAAATTTATATGTTACCAGTAAGCTTGAAAACACTCCCAAAATATTAACAATTTTCATAAAATTTGCGGAAAATTCAATAGATCTTAATAAAAACACTTCGCTCGTTAAAGTGATTAAATGATTTTATAACAAATATGACAGCTAAAAAATTATATTAAGCCGATTAAATAAATTAAAAATATGTAGTAAAACACTTTTATTTATAAGCGTTATATAAATACATACATACCAAGTAACATTCATATAGGCTAAACCCGCCTCAATTCGTTTTGAAAAACTCATACTTTTGATTTCAAAAAAATGCTGAAAACTGAAAATTGACAACTAAGCAATATTCAAAACAGTCATCTGGGCTGTTGAGACCACCTGGTGTACTTAGATTAGGGTTCGACCGATTAATCGGCTTCGGCTTCGGCCAAAAATTGGTAATCGGCCAACATTCGGCCTATGGCAAAAATCGGCCGATTAGCCGAAGCCGAATATTTTTCATTAAAAGCTTGAAAAATAAAATTATGTTTGGTCGTTGCTCGCCGATTGTTTCTATTGTGTTTAAAACGTTTTGAAAGGGTTGCTTTGAAATACAACCCTGTTGCTTTCTATTTTCTTTTACTTGGACGTTCTTGTGAGTGATCATATGAAAAAGCAATCTATAAATTGCAAAATAGTTTTATTTTTCTTGTTATGTATCCAATAGATATTACAGCTATTTCAGTGATCTCAAAAAAGCATTCTTTTTTCTTAATTCATACAAAACGTATCATTTTTAAAATTTAAAACATTCGGCTTCGGTTTTGGCCGAAGTTCGGCTTCGGCTTCGGCCAAAAAAAACGCCTTCGGTCGATCTCTAACTTAGATTCGCCTTGATACGTTGCCAGACGATTAAATTTTTAATTCCATTATGGGCTAGTGTTTCTTACTAATTAGTTAAACTTAGTTTAACATACATTTGAGTTAACCAAAATTTAAATAAATTGAAACGGCGTTTAGCCGCCCCGTTAACCGTTTTTCAGTGAAGAATTGACAGTTTAGTTAGAAATGCCATACTTTGTTTGCAATATAGATGTATATATATATGTATTAGATCCTTTAGTTCCTATAGATGTGGTATAATTAAAAATAGTTTAAGTAAATAGGGCAACACTTAAAAAGCGATGTGACAATTTTTTTAAATTTATTTGAAAAAAAACTCCCAATAACCGAATTCTGAATTCTTAGAAAATAAAAGAATAAATAATATGGACTTAAAAAATAGTGACGCTTCAAAAATGAAACCAAAAAATATCACACAATTTTAAATCCAACGAAATATACTTTATTTCCAATTAATTCTAAAATCATTTTTGTTAAATGAAATCTTTCCAAGAACTCCAATTCATTATACTCGTACACATAAAAGTTAGTTGGACGTGTTTTTATCTCTCTTATTTTTCTCACAATTGTCCTAGCCAAAATAATCTGGTTTCATATTCACTAAAATCTTCGCCGTCATAACAAGCAAGCATCCATTTTATTTATGTATGAATATATTTATTTATTAAACTTTTTAGTAAAACTGTCTTTTTTTTAATTTCGTAATATTTATTTCATACATTTATCATTTGACAGTTCTAACTAAAGTTTAACTGAGCAATTTTGCTCGTTTAAACCTAGATTATTACCTAGGTAATCTTTATTTGAAAAACAAAATTTTAAGTTTAAACTACAGTTAACTGACAAGTAGAGTTTATCTTTATCTTAAAAACTAGCTCTATGTGTATTTATGTGCATTTGATATTGAATTGGAGGCATTACTTCATCAAGACTGCTATCAATGAATTGAATGAATGCATCTAAATTTATAGGGGAAGCAGTACGCTACGACAGAAGAAGATCTATTGTATTCCTTGCTAGTTGCTATAGCACTTCATCTAAAACAGCTCTACTAAGGAACGCCAATATTGCCAAAGGTTCTAGTGTGGGAAGTAGCCAATCCTCCAATAGTCGCTTGCGCTTTTGGCTATTTCTTCTCTGGCATAAAGATTCACAGTCCTTCAGAATATGTTCTGGAGTTTCTTCCTCATAATTACAAAATCTGCATAGGCTGTTACTCTCAATGCCAAGTCTGTTGAGGTGTTTTCTCAGTCTGCAGCGGTCTGCGAGAAAACCTGTTAGCATTCCTAGATTTTGTTAAATAAAAGACATGAGGGCTATGAATCGATTTTGGCTATACGCTACAAACATTAGCTTTGCATGCCTCAATCCAGGGAGTTTGAACCAAAGATATTCCCTGGTATTCCTTACCTCTATTGATATATCTTCGCGGATTTTATCCAATCCAAGTCCACAAAACGCTACTGGTCCTACCATTGCTATGCCAGCCCCCCTCCTGGCCAGTTTGTTTCCACTACCTTGTCGTGTCCAAGAACCCAGCAGAGTCTGACCTTATTCATGTTGCTTAAGGCCTTGACTCACTATGCTACACAATCGCACGATTTACGAAAAAAATACAACTCTGACCAGATGAATTACTATTGTATTTTGAAAATTTTCATACACTTTTCTCAAAAATCGCAGGATTGTGTAGGATAGTGCATCACGGTCTTTGGCTAATTGAATTTAGTCAGGCAAACATTATTTACGTATTAGTGATAATATGAAAGAGAGTAAAATGTATGCTTGTTCGAATGGTTATGAGAGACTAGAATATTTTCTTCTGTACGTGTGCTTAAGTACGTGTAAATAATAGAATAACGAAGAGCCCATGGGCTGCATTTTGCTAGTCTCTGACTTAAAGGTAAGCTAATGTGTGCTGAGTGCTTTGATGACAGCCTGTCAATCCAAGGAGATGGCTATTTCTCTCCCTCGGTAGACTTTGTCAAGATTAAATTCAGCGAATCTCTCAATTGCATAAACTCCGATTGGAAAATGGTATGAACTTTTCCAAAGGATCTATAGTAGTTAATCCTTGGTCCTATAACTCCCACACACGAGCCATCCGGCATTCTGGAACCGCCAGTATACCAACTAAAAGTGGTAGTTCCAAGGGAAAATCGAGGATCTAATTCCAACCATTCCTGCCCCGCACCCTTCATACTACTAGTTGGACCAGTTTAGGACAATACAGATCTGTTCTAGATTGTAGTCAAAAATAACTTTTAAAAGCATTGGAAGTAGTACAATATGCAATTTGAAAATACTTGAAAGCAGCAAGATTCATCTAAAAGCAATGGACTTGGCTACCATACGATCTGAAGTCGTGAGACGTTTAAAGATAAGTTTTCATGTCTGAGATTCTGCTTGAACTCCATAAAAAGTAGTAATTTGTGTGTCGAATCGTCGATGTAAAACCATATTTACACGACGCACAGTAGATACTCTGTATTTAGTAGGATCAGAAGGATAACATCCGTAATGGTAACTGCACCGAGCTGAATTATTTCATCACGACTACGCTCGATCACATGTTGCAACACCAAATAAAAACTATATAGAAAATAGTGGTTGGTTAGTTTTTCCTCACCCTTCTTACATTCCTTATCTTCCTAATCATCTACTATTTGTTTCGATCGATGCAAAACGCTCTCATTGGAATATGCTTCACTTCAGAACACGGTATCAGAAATTATTTTTGTAAGATTTTGTGTTCCAAACTGGGATCAGTACTGGATCGTATGTAATCAGACAACATTTTTGAAGCTTCTCAGACGAAATTTGGATGGTGCTTTACAGCAAGGTTAGGATAGGAAGGGTGTTGCTACAACCCCCACTCAGAGAGCCAGTTGGATCCATTGTGATCCCCTTACTATTGACACATGTTATTAATAATATTTAACCCCCATTCGCACCCAGAAGTGGTCTTATAATCTGCCATTAAGCCACTGAAGCCCATGATAAAGCCCCTGATATCCTCCAGCTTACAATTACCGATGTCACCAATGCTCTCATGAAAACGACTGCGCAGCCATCTTAGCCTATGGCGTTGCAGCCTCAGGCAATGGCATGATATGGTCAATAGTTTCTGGCTCCACTTTATTCCTGCACATCCTACAGAAATCTGGAGTACTAGCATCTCAAATCCTCGTCTTTGTTCTGGCCGAGCAGTTCCCAGTCCACGCGCTTTTTTTTTTAAGAAGTATCACTCAGACAATGAATGCATAATACTATTACTAGGCGTTATCTTGTTTAGGAAAGGGATAGTCATATAGAAGACAGGTAGTGAAGGATGAGAAAGAGGATAGTTTGAATATTTTACAACTCTGCTTTTTGAACGTTTTTAATAATGTAGTGTTGCAGCGCCTCTGGTGTGAATGAGGCGTGTTAAGTTTTTGAGGCTGTGTTTAGTAGCCATTTTAATTCTTATTTTACTTCGTCGATAAGTCTGCTACACAATATCCACGAAGGAGGAAACTCTGATGTTACATTAGGATAAGTATCTGCTGAAGTCGACCAATGACTATGAATTCAGTGACCAATGACTATGAATTCATTCCTTGAACTTTCCTACAACAAACGATACAAAGGGACACTAATGCACATCAGAAAAATGCGTGATGTTGCTATTTAATGACTGCCGGAGAATATACTGCAACCCAGGACCATCGGTAACATGATAACTACTTCAGCCAACGCCACGCTTTATTATGACTCGTATCGCCTTTCTATTCATACCCAGTGGCAGTTTGGATCTTCCTGAGTCAAAACAAATTGTTTGGTCCGGCTCTCCATACAATTACTGAGTTCCCTGTAGTAATGACCTATCGGTAATTTCACTGATCTTTCACACATTCCCTGATCTAAAGCCCACCCTATTCCTTCTGGGTCATTCACAATCTCGTTTTCCTTAACACTGCTGTGGCCAGGAACCCAACATAGTCTCACACTATATTTGTCCATGAGCAAGTTGAGGGCTCTTCTACAGTCACTGCTTGGCTGTAGACGTAGACGGTCACCTTATCACCTTCAGCTACATTTCTGGCCACTAGTTCCATGGCCCAGAGGATCGCCAAGATATCAGCTTGGAAAACGCTATATTCATTTGGCAGGCTGAAAGAACTACGAATGTTCGTTCCCAAGAACGAGGCCCCTGTGCCTCCAACCATTTTTGATTTGTTAAAAAATTAACAAGATTAGAATATACCTTAATTTTTTAAGTTAAAAATGTGACAGGCTACTGGACTTCGTTTCAGCCGAAAAAAAACTGTTTTAAAATATGTATTATTTAATGTAAATGAAAGTTGTTGCAGATTTCATTGCTTGGCTGCCAATTTATATGTTTTTTCTCTCCTAGTTTTCTAATTTCATCAGAAGCGATAATGTTTTACCATTTTTTTTAAATATATTTTAAACCACCACTTCCTTCTCTTGTTCAAGCCATATTTAATGGTGTTTAACAACTTTCATGCACGTACCCGTCGTATTAAGCAATTAACAATTTTAATTATTTTGTTTTTGTCAAATTTTATTAATGTTTGAAGTTGTTAATCTTTACTGAATATACTTCTGGTTATACGAGTAAATATGTATGTGTATTAAACATAATCTTACTTACACTTTATGTTTCATGTTGAAATTTAACTACATATGCATATGTACTCGTACATACATTTGCTATCGCACTTATAAGATGACGTTAAATAATTGACTTCAAATTATTCATTCAATTCAGTTTGGCTGAAACTCAGCCCCCAAAGTAATTTTCAATACATATTTTTTTGTTGTTTTAAGTTTGAATGGTTGTTTTTAGTTGCAATTATGTATGACAGGCTTAACAGGGGATTCCCAAATTAGCTGAGAGATATTATAAAATTTTAATATGTACTTTTTAAGTTTATTGAATTAATTTTTAAATCTACTTTTTAACAAAGTCTGCAATCATTTCAATACATAAAAAGAAGAAAGAAAAAAAATAACATGATCCTAACGACTTAATTTGGCAGAGAAGACCAAGAAATAAATATAAAGTTGGTTATTGATTATCCAGGTCTCTATGAAGCGGCTACATCTATTAAACGGCATGCTGTCTTTTTGTTCCTCGACCTCCATTATCCGTGCTCTCATTTTTTATACCTCTATTATTCATGCAGGAGCAAGATTTCCAAGAGTATTTTAAGTTTAAAATCTAAAAAATTTTTACAATTTTAAAAAATCACGTTGAATTTCACTCAAAATATCGTAATTCTTTGTCGTTGAATCGGAAATTCGTTCGATCAGCATTTTCGACTACAGTCGAAATGAAAATTTGTTCATAATAAGGACTATCAATTAACTATTAATTAATCGTGTTTTTCGATTATCTGTGCTAGGCACGGTTCCGTACGACCCGAATAATCGAGGTTAAACTATAATTGAATTGGCGTTGTTAGAGTTTATATCAAAGTCTTGCTTAAAGTGGATTGGATCGGCATATCAAATCATGTAGGCCCTGCCTTTAGGGTATGAGAAGTCTTCAGCACTTGTGTGTAAAATTTTTGTGAACAAATTTAGCCTCCCACTACCCTTAAATGTGAAGGCAAGGAGTTAATATGTTCTACAAATTTATTCACCAAAAAAGCTATTGCAAATCTGTAACTATACCGAATCTGAGACTTACTCCCTCGTTGGTATGATTGTGGGATATTAAATAGTATGATAGGAAGTATGTGGAAACGCGTAGACATATTTATGTGCAGGGGAATAGTATAAGTAGACCATTGTTTATCTGGGTTTATCAACTTTATGTCATAACGATTGTTGAAATTAGACAGACCTGTCAAACGTTTTATTTAATTATGCTCTATCACCAGCGTCTGCACTTTAATGTTTTCTGGAAATAAACGGGTGATTATCCACAATCCATGCTCATTACTGAGACTTTTGTTTGTTTTCGGTTGAATTCTTTCATCCCATCCCATCCCAATTGAAATATATCTTCCTGTAATTTTCAGTCTCACTTCTACTTCTTACAGGCACTGTTTACAAACGATTTTTTCCCTAAGATCATGTTTTTTAACACCATTCCTCAGTGCGATTCTGCGGTTTGATTAACAACTGCGATTTTGGATCACTTTTAAGTTTATCTGCTGCCTACTTTTCTATGAAAACGTCATATTCCACATTAGTATTAGCTCGTTTATAGAAGTTCACCTACTGAACAAGACCTTATTTTAACATTAGTGGGAAGTACAAGCTTCATCAGCGATGATAACTCTTTTTCTCATCACCCGTCTCTCTTTAAGGTGATCGATCGATCCAAGGCTTGTAACAGCTCAAAAATTTTTTTTCCTGGCAAACGGACATATAATACTCTAAACAAGTTGCAACTGTTTTTTTAATTGTAAGAGATCCATCAATAAAAATCCTAATGTCGCTCTCCAAAACAAAATGTTATATGTTACAGCTTGCAGTAAGAATTGTATGTTGTCTAGTGCAGATACATATGTATGTATAAAATTTTAGTTGCTACGACTAAATGCAACAGGCGCTTCAACCGCGGAATTCGGTATTGAAATATCCTTCTGACTCGCGAGCGAATGTAGCATATTTCAGGCAGTGATATCTGCCATTAAAAGATCTAAACACTGGCTAAGGATCTATCGGACATCAAATAGAGATATCCATATCATAACTGATAGTCAGTCTGCAATTAAGTCCCAAACAGGTGTATATACCATAACTTGTCCAAAAATGTCGCAAGGCCCTCAGCACTCACATATCATATTAAACTGAGTGCGTCGACATGATATTATTTCAGGCAACATAGTTGCAAATGACTTGGCTAAAAGGTTAACCGTACTCGAAGAAGTCAATATCGATAATCTCTTTTACTGCTGGAGACGCCTTTCTTGGATAAGCTCAAGAGAGATGACGCATTAAGCAATAGCGAGAACAATCTGGCCTCGCCTAAGCTCCCACAAAACTAAAAACCTCATGAACCTCATTAGCAAGCACTTGAGGAATGTCATGGTCAACCTGACCTACCACTGCGGTTATAAGCCCAAACTAAACGTATGGGTTTCCCGTACTATGATTACTGATTCAGTTTTAATGATGAAGAAGAAGAAGTAAGCATCTTGCATATCCTCAGCTTTTATTCCGCTCTGGAAAATCATCTTCTGCGCTTTCTTGGCAGCCTATCCGAGTTATCGAAAATAAGACTAAAAATATGAGCCCTTATATTAGGAGCAGTGGTTGATATGGTCGCTGAATCCCTCATACGGCGTGTGTATGTACACTAAACATTTCTAGCAACAAGTTTTCTTTATTCTACATCTACCTTGTATACCTTTCTCTCCCCTTTCTCTCTCTCTATTTTCTCTACCACCCACAGGTAGCACCAATACGCATTATATTGAACCTAGGTGGTCTGGACCCTTAACTTTCACCCATCTTTACCAGCAACCTGCTAACCTAACCTAACCTAGTGGTTACGTGTTATGATATCCTTATTCCATGGTGGTTTTAAGATTTAGTGAACCTAAATGTTTACTGCCGCCCCCTTACGCTCCAAGTAAAATGTCTATGCCACTTGCTATCTCTGAACATATTTATCTCTAAATATGAGCTAGAATCTTGCTGAAGTGCCTTGCGATCAACCAAACAAGAAGAATTCTATCGTGAAATAGAACACTGCAAGAACATATACGACCTTCCATCAATATCCAAAGCAATAGCACCACAAAGGAGTTTGATAGCAAGAGGATTTTGATAGCAACCATAGCCACTGCGTATGCTCCTCCAGAATCGTTGAAGATACCGTTTCAAGACTTATTTGCCGATGGTAAACATTGTCTATCAGACACGGTGGGGTCAGTCCATCTTTGGCCTTTAGTCTCTAAGAACGGTATTGCCATGCCTGCGTCATTGTCCATTAAATCTGTCAGAGGCTATCGCTGGTCGGACCTCGCAGATCAAACATTAAAAAGCCAAATCGTAGAGACTGAGGTTGGAATTGATGCCATTTTTTCCTTATGAAATTCATCCCATAGAGCAAACTCTGCGTTACTCGTAGGTTAGGTTAGGTTAGGTTAGGTTGAAAAGATGATCAGTCAATATTGATCCAATCCGTTTCGGATTACACGTATGGTTTTATAGCATGTTATGCGCTCTTAGTAAAAAACATTAGCAGAAACTCAACAAAAACCTATCAAACTTACTCAGGTTACAAACATTGTCTCCTCAATGTACTTTCTTAGGTCTGAATCCATATCTAGTATGTTTTTCAGATAGAAGATTTGTCTTCGAATTCAACTGAATGCTAGACAGTGACCAAGTAGTGTTTGATAGTTTCAAACTCGACACTACTTCCATTGCTTGTGTCGGCGCGTATTTCTCTCGATATATTGGCGCAAGCAAGCATCCGAACCTCATGTAGCATTCGCAGTATAGATCCATTGTACAGTATTAGACAAGATCCCGCAGCTTTGACAAACAATCCTTTACACTGATGTAAGATCGCCTTCCTTATTTTTAAATCAAATTGGAATCCCTGGGTGATTCTAATAATGAGCTCCGTAGAAGTTACATACCTCAGCAAAGAGGAAGAAGGGGTACTCTAATAGCTTGGTTGCCACTGCCCGAGCCCTGAAGTAACGCAGCTTGAGATATTTAAATAATTATTTCTGGAGGGAACAGGAAGATACTACCAATTAACCTGTTAAAGATTGTGGTTGGTTTTTCAAGCCAAAATCTGCTGTAAATCGCACCAGTGTAAAAAGCATATGATATTGTAGGTATAGCAAATGTCCTCGAAAAATAATAATAATACATCAATTTTATTTACTTCAAAAAGTGTAGGTATGATCATGATATTTTTAAGATTAATTTGATATTTTCAGTTCCTTTGACAGCTGCGAATAACGTCACCCTGTATTAACAATCTCCTTGTTTAGTTAAGCCAATAACACTTTGAGAAATTCTGTTTCATAGAAACTCTTTATCGCACAAACAACCAGGCGCGATTTAAGTCGCGTGAGTAAATTAGACTACAAGAATTTATCACACATTGGTGCTGCAAAGAGTACGTTGCAAATTTCTGCCCTGTCTCACTGGTATTTTACTTTTATTTTTTAGTTTTACAATTGAAAAATGTGTTTTTTACGCCTGCGCCATAGATGTCGGCTGTTACAATGATTGCTGATGGCGGCTTTAACGCTTGAATCTAACAAAGTATGCAGCAGTGTTGCCATTTTAAGAGAAGAGAATCATGGAAAATTAAAAATTTAAATTTCGATTTATAATTAAGCCCTTCCTATCTTAATCGAATGTTTTTATTCATTTCAAAGATCTACTGATACCATTATGTGTGGAATGTAAAATCGTTAAAATGTTCGACACGGCTTCTCTTGGTGGAGCACATCCGAAATGTCTAATTTTCTATGACTAGCGCACAAATCTGGCTGAATTTGATCGATGGCATGGGCTATGTTGGCCTTGAGGACTGCTGTGGTTTGTGGCCTATTCGCATGCAAGAAGAAGTCTAATGGGGTCGCAAGATCTCGGTGGCCAGTTCACATCACCTCCACGTGAGATTATCATGTCCTCAGAATATCCCATCGGGCGTGAACTCTGTGAAACATAGCACATTTCTATTGAAATAAGATATTATTGGTGTCCAAATAATTAAATTTTGAACAGAAAATGGTAATCATCGTTCGTCGTTGAGGGTGATGGCTAGGCCAATGTCATTCTCAAAGATGTATGGACCGATGACGCTACCCGTCCGAAATTCATACGAAACAATATTATTTTCGGGTTACTTTGCACGCTCTTGGATCTCATGTGGATTGGTACTCTCCCAGATTTTGTTTGTTGACGTACCCATTCTTCCAGAAATGGTCCTCATGGTAAAATGAATGAATCCCTCGGAAAGTTGCCCAAACATAACAAACATTGTTATAAAACAATTTTATCATTTGTACGTTTTATTGAGCCCTACATGTGATTTGTGATTTGGTAAAACAGTGTGTATAAATGTCACCCAATTCCACAGCTTCAATAGTATGACTGTCAAAGTTTGGAAGTGGCTATTGGAAGACCCTTGATATGAAATATATTTTGGTAAATATTGCATTTACGCTTAGAAAATGTGGTCATTATTAAGGAATTATATTTTTTGGCTTCTGTATTATTCACAAGTTCATATTTTCCATATCTTAAGGGTATATACTAGTAGTAACCCCCATATTCATAAAATTTAAAATGAATTTAAAATGTATTTTATTTAAAAATTTTCATATAAAATTTTACTAAAATGGGTTTCAAATTCATTTTATTTTTTATGAATATGTGGGTAACAGTTCCCAAATGTTTAAGTATCAATAATATTCCTTGTCGTATATCGCGCTCATAGCGTAGTGTGTCATCCAGTGCGTCAATCATTGCCGGCTTGTCCCTATAGACATGAGCCTTAAAACCGATAAATCACACGATCTAGACGGCCAATTGACCGGCACCAAACATCAAAGAAACTGTTCACCGAACTCCCCTCTCGATTGGGCCATTGCTTCGTGTGATGTGTGACATTTGGGGCACCGTCTTGCTGAAACTACATGTCTTCCATTTTGGGCTAAAAAAAAATTACAGGAGCTCAATTTCTGCAAATGGAGCCGAATGGATTATCACCGGTCATCAGCAACACTGGGGGATACGTCTGCGATATTTTTCTCTGACCGAACTCTACGTATGCGTGTTGTTGTTTTAATGTTCAATTATATAATTTTGGTGCGAAATTTAGTTACAAGATTCCGAATGGCCGCCTCAGAAGGTCACCCAAACTGCCACAAAATGGAAGAAGTGCACGATGTACTTCCTTAATCGAGCATGAATTTTGATAATGAAATTTAATAATTCACTTGTAGGTCGATTTATGGTTAAATTATAGACCAAACTGAACATGTTTGACAGTAACATGATACAAGAAAACAGCTGGTTGGTTGGTTGGTTGGTTTACGTGGCTGCCTACTACACGCAGGCATTCAAGTAGAATCTAGAAGATTCTTTTTTTGAAAGGACCACTACACTTATCGGTGTCAACCTATGCAGAACCGTATCTAAGTACTCTGATACGCTGATCGTTACTAGATCCAACCCGTCGCGTTGAGATATCTGATAAGGTCAATCAACCCAATCTCATATAAATCTGAAAGATCGTCTAGTACATGACGGCCAAAAAATTTGTCTCCCAAGGGATGCAAAGCTGGACATTCGCATAAAAAGTGGAAGATTGTTTCTTCTTTGCTTTCTTCTCGACAACTTCTACAGAAATCATTATAGGACAGACCTATCCTACTAGCATGTCTTCCGACCGCCCAGTGCCCCGTCATGACTACAACGAGCCTCGAGATGTCCCTACAGTTCCTATTTGTTAATTGTATTGAGCGCCTATTATTGTAGCAAGGCCACATTTTCTTAGCAATCTTGCACGTAACTATATTGCGCCATCTACATTCAGCCTTATAGAGATAGTGCTTTAATACATCGCTTCTAATAGGCACGACCAGTCGTCTGGATAGCAAACTCTTACACTGCCCGACTAGCATAGACGAACTCATATATAATATTAGGTATAGAAGGCTGCTTGCCTGTCGACAAAGATACCAATTTTACCCTGTACCTTCCTGCCAATCAGCACTGTAGCCGCTTCCTCTACCGCAAAAAGTTCAGCCTGAAATACTGTGGCTTCATTAGGGAAACAAAAGGAGCATTCTATACCAAGATCGTCCGAAAATACCCCAGAGTCGACACCGCATGACATTCTTGATCGATCAGTATTTGCTCTGGCGTCGTATTCTGTTACTGTTGTGCCTCCCTTCCTTTCCCGCCTGGATGGAATCAGAAGAAGAAGAACTCTAAATACTTTATCAAAGTCCAGATGTATCACCATGTAATCAGTAGATCTCCTTTGGCGTAGGGGGTAGCTGATCGAGGATTCTGGCATGACCTTAATACCTTGATCTCCGCCTCCCGGATGCCGCTAATCTTGCTGCAATACTTGAGGATACCGCCAATACATGAGCATCGATCGGAATAAGATTTAGTATAGCATTCAGAGCCTCCTTGAATAGGAGATCCCTATTCAAGCGGATCTCTGTATTATATAAAGCTGGTCAACCACGTAACCACGAAAACAGCTGAATTGCCAAAAAAACTGTGTTGCCAAAACGAACGTTGATAAAAAAATCACCTTTTAGCTCTGAAGATATAAGAAAAATAGTAATTACTTTGTAAGGGGTACCCGTAAAGATTTTGTTGGAACATGCAGTTTGTTCTAAGAGCTGTCCCTACAAAATTTAGTGACTCTCACTATTGTAGATGTGGAGATATGAATTGATCCGTAAAAAAGGCATTTGGCCCCACTGTGCGACGGGTTCGGCAGTTTTATGGAAAATCGTAGAAGAACATTTTTATAGAACATTATCACTATCTAGCTCTTCTCCGCATGAGCCTTTTGTGCGACAAAAATAGAAGTTGTGAACCTCTTATTAGATACAAGAGTTTTAGTAATATTTACTTTAACCTCCCTTTTATAATAAGTTGTACGTTTAATTTCCACAACGCATATAAACATATATTTTTTGTCTCTGCCAGAACCAGTCGTTAAATTTTTTTTTCTCTGTTGTTCAGTTTAGTTATGGTTTTAGTACTAAGTCCTAATTTACACTATGCAAGTCTTATTGCTAAGCTGATTACTTTTTTAGAAAAACTAATCAGCTTAGCAATAAGACTTGCATAGTGTAAATTGGGACTAATTACGTGTTCATAAAACCATTTTCCTTCCCCAAGGCGTAATGTTGAATTTTTCGTGTGGCAACACTTGCCTGCCTGAATTCGTACAGGGGTGAATACGAATAAATTCCTGGCAATACCGTATCATTTACCAAACGTGTTGCCACATAACAAATAAGAATTTAATGCGTTTTCATGTTAAATGCCAACGAGAAAATGAAATATATTTAAGTGCTCGCGAGCAGGAATAAAAAAAAATTTAAAAATATAATAAAAATAGCCAAATAACAATTATGTTGCCATCTAAAGGCTGTTTGGTATTACCACCATTTGGGCCACAAGCTCAGGCTCTGGGAAAGTTTAGATGCAGTTTGCAGCCTTGCGCGTGTGTGTGTGTTTGTGTTGCAACAAATACCAAATGGCTTAAACACACTGAATTCCTAAACACATATAGATGAATAGAATTGTTTTGTTTTTCATTTTAATTTTTTTGTGTGTAGAATCAACAACCACTTGGGAGAAACACACAGACAATTGTCGATACTTCATTTGGTGGCGGTGCCACTTTCTATAAAACATTTAATTTTTTTTTCGTTCGTTTGTCTTTGGAAAATTAGAGAAAAACGAATATAAAAAAATGAAATTGTGAGGTGTCTTAACCTTTCATTTAGCTGTTTTACAAAAGACAATAAAAACTATATACATATTTGTTTTGTACCTCTGCGCGCAGATCATTTGAAATGTCTGTTAAGTGTTGCCTGTGTTGGCTTTGACGGCACTTCCACAATCATGCAATTTATACGGGTGGTCGTCGTTTTTGCCAGCGTCCTACATTTTGTGCAATTGTTATTAATTACATTACTGGCTTTTTATTTAACGTAAATATTTTTAATGAAATATGAAAAAAAAAAATTGTAGAAAAATTATATTAAGTTTATCAGTAATTGGTGTGGTGTTGCAAAGTGTGACCGCATTTTTTTCGAAATAAAAATGTGGATTTTGTCTTGTTTTTATATAAAAAAAAATTAATGTGAATTATTTTTCAATAAGCCAGAGCAGTAAATCTGGGAATAAGCATTTAATAGTGCTTTCACACTGACATGATTTTAATAAAAGTTGGTTTTAACGTTAAAACCAACTGTTAAAAACTGGTTTTACCATACAAATTTTTGTTGTTAAAACCAACTTAAAACCCTTTTTGAATTGGTTTTAAGTTGGTTTTATGAAATGCTAAATTCAGTGCTGCCAAGTTAAAATGACCGGCAGCAGCTGGTAATGTTTATGCCAGTGAATAAACAATAGATGTCGCTTGAAAGATTTTCAACTTAAAAATGAATGCAGCAGCAACAATAATAAAAAAATTATGAAAAAAAGAGTTTTTTTTTGGAAGGAAAGCAACGATAATATTTTCATTGACCTCTGGGAGGCGAAAATAAACGATACGACTGAGTCTAAGTCCTTTAGCTATAACAAAGACTTAATCTGTTATAATACTCGTAACTGCGATTAACTTTAAGCCGTAAAGCTGTATTTACATGGTAATACAATGTATTACGACATGTCAAAAAATACTGTAGAATGTACAAAATCTTATCATGTAAACGCAAAATGTATCGAGTAGGAGAGAATACGGATAAAAAATTTGACAAGCGGTTTCGTTTTCTAAAGCATTTTAGAAACTTAAGTATTCTAATCACACCAGAGGTGTATTTCAAAGTAAGCATTGGCAGCACTAATGGTATCTATTAAAGGTGTTAACACTTTTGCAGAAGCAACCAAAATCAACTCAGGAAATTTCCATGTTGTTTTTGTAAATATTGTAAAACTGCAACCATCAAGTAGCTGATGGTACAGCAAAACCAAACAAACAATAAACAAACCTATACAAAAAATTATATTTTGTAGTAAGATTACATTGAAATAATAAAATGTTTTCTCCATTATTCAGATGTGTACTAAATCTTTTTCTTTTTATTAACTCAAAAGTTCAATATCTTTGCTTGCATTTTACTTATAGTATCAGTGTAAACATGAAAAATACTTGCAACAGACTCTTGTTCTCTTTTTCTTACACACGGAGAGGATTTCATAATAACTATTTTGATTCTACAAAGTTTTAATACTTTGTATTACAGTGTAAAGACACCTTTAAAGAATCTAAATAGCCATTCGTCAAATGAAAAATCGTACAAGAAACCTTAAAAGGATTTTCAAATGACTGTCCAATGATAACCATTGTGATATAATTCGCCAATTTTTTTCGTATTTACAAAATGGCGTCTGCTGGCCGCCATATTTAATTTTTACTGCTGTCATATCTTTGCAAGTCACTAAAGATATGCAAGGCAACGCGTTCGGTTTATACACAAAGGAACACACACACATACCTATGTACATACATACATACATACACTGAAAGAATTTTCTGCCTAAATTCTATGAATTTCGACATTAATCTAATGAAAAATTCATTAAAATTCAACCAACGTCACGCTTCGTTGGATTAATGAAACCAGTTTCGTCAAAATTATTTTATTGAAAACTTTATCAAATTTATTTAACAGTGTAATTAAACAATAAAATAATTTCATGAAAAGAATGAAATAACTTAAATAAAAAGGGCTTTCTTAATAATTAGAAAATATCGTTGTCATAAATCCAATAAAATATTCTTACGAAACCAGAATACCAATTAAGCAATTCCAATGAAATTCTTTCACAATATTCAGGAAACTTTCATTGGATTTGTGAAATTATCATTAGATATGTGATAAAAATGTTAATGAAATTGTTTCATTGGACTTATGAAGCAAAATTCTTACGGTGTAGGCTGATAAACACAAATACCCTTCCTTGAGTCGCGCAGTCGGGTAAAAATTATATTGTTTTAGTTAAAATTTTACACTCGTTTGCTTTTAAAAAATTCTTTTCTTTAACTCCTTAACCATGAGAGATGTTTTTAAATCAGTTCAGAAATATTTTCGGGTGAAATACATACATATATAAATATATTATACAACAACTTCATTTATCATTCTCGTATCGTACTAACTATGTATAAAAATAAATAATTTTAACGATCTACAAATAGGGATTTATTTCTCTTAATCAACATCCGGCAATTAACCCACAATTAAATGCTTTTAATCGTAAAAATGTTTCGTTACAAGAAAAATAAAAAAAAAAACAATTCAACGTTAAGCCAAAATCGAAACACTTAGTTAAAGGAACTAAATTAAAAAAAAAAAAAACAGCAAAATAAAAATACTTCAAGTTAAAGTCAAAGTTAATATCAAGTACCCACGAGTATTTAAACGTACGTAATTGTTGCACAAAAAAAAATATTATTTTTAAATGAAAACCCACATAGGAATACGTGACTTTATTTTGAAATGTTTTTGTTCTTTAGTTGTTTATATTTATTTTTTATTTTTAGTTTTGCTATTCTATAGTACCGAATTGTCAACGCCGTTTTTTCATCGTTCATTTCTATAGTTTTTCTGTCGTCGTGTTGTTTGTTGTTTTTGTTAAAGTTATTAGCAACAATTCAACTTAACCTCAATCACTTCTTGTACGAGTACGACTGTATTAAAATGGATTCGTTACATAATTTAGAACAATTCTCAAGCATACAACTGCAAGCGGAGAGTATCGCAGCAGAGTTATAAAGGAATTTATTCATGGTGATTGAATACTAAAATCTAGAAATTTGTAATTTTCGAAAAAAAAATAGAAAAATACATGAGCCAAAGCATGCAAATGTTCAAAGCAGCTGACATTGGCGTCAAATGTGGAAGTGAAGCAGTTAAAAGCTTTCAAAAGGCCCCCTAATGCCCTGAAAACGACCTAAAATATAATTTTTCGAATTTTCGGCACTGTTCTGTAAGTCGAATACGATTTTAGAAAACTTACTTTAATAAAAAATTAATTTTTTCAGACTTTTTCAGAGCCTCAAATATCATTTCAAATACGTATACAGGAGCATTATTATTTGCAGAACAGGGCCTCTTATTTTCATTCCCTAAAGGGGGGTTTCCCATACAAAAATTACATTTTTATAAAATTTGCTTGCATCGCTTTAACTGCACCCCTGGCGTCACCCTACAAAAGTTGTGCGTACTTAAACTAGGATGTCTTTAGCTAGGCTGGGGATTTCGAGTGTAGGGCCCTTATAGAACAAACCTCCGTATTTATGAAGACGATCCTAAGCGCCCTGCTCAAGATCGATTTGACGCAAATCCACTTATTTCATGGTTTGTACTAATGTGCTCAGAAATGCTATTAACAATGCGATTGTAAAAAATTGCGTTCCACTTGGTGAACTGCCATTGCCTCACAGTGCACTATACAAAATTTTACACATTTTGTTGGTCATAATTAATTACAGCCAAACGACAGTACCGATTAAACTGATTTTTTGGTATCAAACTTCGTAGTCCGGCCTCTTAACGCTCTTAAACTTTTTTAGCTCTTAACTTCCCACGAATAAAAATATGTTTATCTCTCACTCTCACGTCCTCCCATGCGTGACAGCCTTTGACTAATTTTAATAATACACTAACCCTCGACATTATTTTTAATTTTCAAAAACTAAATTTTTATTAAGAAACCCTTTACAGCACTCATCATCATTATTTGAAATCACACACAAAACACTTGATTTTAAGAAGGGTTTCTTTTATTTATTACTATTTTTATATTAAAGCAAAAAAATTAATAAATACTTTTTCACTCACGCGTCACACTTTAATTTGGTTTAAGCATGCATTAAAACAACTTTTGTTTTAGACGGGACTTAAGAAAAAATTGATTTTCGATTCCTTCCCCGTACAGTAAATATTTCGGTTAAGTTAGGTAAAAGAAAGAAAAAATAAGATAGGCGTCTTAGGACAACCAGCTAGAGCTATGCTGCTTTGCTATAGAAAAAAAATTTAATGTGGTACATAATAAAGCAATAAAATAATTTGTATTCCTTAAAGTGTATATTTACGGCCTGTCCAACGATGTCATCAGAATTCGTTCGATCGAATACTTATATTGAAAACAACAACAAATTTTCTGATGTTATTGTTGTTTGCAATACATTTTGACGATCGAACGATTTCTGGTGACATCGTGGGACAGGCCGTTAATAGTCATAAAATTTATTTATTTTCGTCCCTATGTATAAGGAAAAATTGGCATTAAGTTACAATTTGATATTAAAAATTGGTGCATTACGTACTTTTAACCCACTACTAAGTCCTAGCGTGATTTTTAATGTGCAAAACTCTTTAGGATTATGTTCAATTTTGCCAGTTATGCTAACTTCATGCCAAGTTTTTCTTATACATAGGGCCCTTTATTATTATTTATAAAATAAACTAAATTCGCCGCAAATATTTGCATGTGTGGACATCCGCATACAGTGAAGGACTAAAGTCTACATGCAACCAGAATAATAACTATTTTATGATACTGTATGTAGACTTTAGTCATTCACTGTACGTAAGCGCAGACATAGCACCAATGTTTCCTTAAAGTTCTTATTAGTAAGTTATCTCGAAAACGAAAACTAAATAATAAAATAACAAAAATTAAACATTTTAAAAACCCCCGATATATCTAGAAAAGATGTGATATCTTCTAAACCACTGAACCGATTTTCTTCAAACATAGTTAAGAACCTTTTCGATCAAGTCACATTTCAAACAGAAAAAGCTAAATCAAAATCGGTCCAGCCGTTTGGTCTGCACGTGGACACGGACAGACACACAGATACACAGATACACAGATACACAGACACACACTACAAACTTATAACACCCCTTTTTTTGGTCGGGGATTAAAAATACAAACAAAGAAATCAAAACAAAAATAAATTTATATGTAACTGTATAAGTGTCAATTATTTTTGTTACAAAATTCATGCCCTAGCTCCTATGTCGGACATAAAGAGCATAGCTCTAAAAATGATTTTTTAACTTGCAAATATTTAATTGCAACTGAAATATTTCAAGTTCGGAAGATATATGAGGAGGTGGCGAACAAAACTAGACATGTCTAGGGCTCTTCAAGTACAGGAGATTTATATTTTCAAACTTAAGTAAAAAACGTAATAATTGACAAAAGGTTTCATTAAGAGCATTGGACGATAGAATGGAAATGCGGATTTTATTTTTTAAAGAGTATGTCATCTAGATGTCTTCCGTCGAGTTGAACAAACTGTTTAAAAGTAGCCTTGTGTTCTGCGCCATACGCTGCAGTAAACTTGGTTCAATTGAGCTGATTTCTCGACCAATATTTTCCTTTAAAGCCACAAGAGATTGAGGATTGTCATTATAAACTTAAACTTTTTCAGGTAACCCCATAAAAAAAAATCCATGGGAGTTAGATCGGGCGACCTCGGTGGCCATGAGATGTCCCCAAAGCGACTGAGCAGTTTTTGGGGGAAATTTTCCCGAAGCAAATTTATCGAAGCTCTAGCATTCGACAAAGAATGCCTTTATTGTAAATATATAACTCAAACTGATTTTTAACGGCCTGGCCCACGATGTCACGAGCAATCGTTCGATCGACAACTTGTATTGCAAACAACAACAAATTTTCTAAAGTTATTATTGCTTGCAATACAAGTTGTCGATCGAACGATTTCTGGTGACATCGTGGGCCAGGCCGTTAAATTTGCAACAACTTTACCTAAAAATAAAAAACAATCGCTTATAATTTTTTACACTTAAAAAAAAAAAAAACATCATCGAAAGCTAAATTCTGTTCGATAAAAAATTCGTTGCTCAACGAAATTTTCGATGCTCATAATATTAATTAAATATTCGATTTTCGATGTTCGATAGCCAGCGATGATTGAAAATCGAATGCAACTCATTATAAGGTCCAAAGTCGTTAGCTTGTGCACCAGCAACCACAAAATGTTTTCTAATTGCTTAAAATGAACAAAAATTTTAAGTGATAAGGCAGAGGAGAGGGAGTAAGATCGTAAAGCGTTATCAAATCGGTGTGAGGTATGTATGAGTGTATTAGTGTAATCCTACGGACAACAAAAAGTACAGAGAAACCTAACAGCTGCATAGAAATACACTGAACCGAATTTTAGAGCATACCTTCAGGAGCAACGTTAATTTTAATAGAAATTGCTTGTGAAGTGTAATAGTGTTGCCAGTGGGGATAATTTTGTTAAAAACTTGAAAAATATAAAATATAAACTTTTAAATAAAAGAGCGTTTTAAATGTCAAATATTTGTTTAAAAGATATATATAGCAGTCTTTATAAAGAATTTACAATATTATATTATAACATATCTTCATTACGTACTGTTTGTTGCCTTACACTGAAGCTGGTGCACGACAATTGGGTAACGATCTCCATCTCAAGCCAATTATTATTGGTGGAGATTTTAATACAAATTTTCCAAACCCACAGCCGCAAGCTTTATCAAAATTTTTATTTGACTTTTGACAACTCTCCACAAACCCCCACAACTAATAATACCACTACTTTAGATGCAGTTTTCCATTTTTAAATACAGTAGAGTCAAAAATTTATATATCTTATATATAGTTATAGTTTTACTTCTTGTCTTTTGTATTAAGTGTTTGTTGTATGTAGTTTAATTTCTGCATCACCCTGTACAACTGCGCAGTGTGGAAGAATTACTTTTACATACTGAATCACAAATTGTAGAATATAATAAAATAGTAATAAAAAAAAATATATTGCAAAATGTCACTTTTAATTGAGTAACCTTGATGCTTGTGGTAATAGGAAAGAATACAAAAATAAAGAATGACAAACAACTGATTGAACTTAATAAAAGCCGAGTGGAACAAACAAAATTTTTCTAAGTAAAATGTTCATAAAAAATCTCTTACATTTCGCATTCTTAAATTAGTTTTTAAATTGTTAAAACTCAAATCAAGTTGGAAGCTTTAATTTATTACCAGGGAAGCCGCAAATATGCAATTGCATGTTTTTTCTGGTGTCACGTATTAATGCGGAGACAAGATATTCATCAGTTTCAGAGCTTTTTATGAATTTTGGCATCGATTTGTTAGTGCATATTTTTGCATATTTTACACTTTAAAGCATATTTTTGCATATATCAGTAATACACGCATATTTTAAGCATATTTTTGAATTTTTAGAGCATAATTTACGCTTCTTGGGCACATTTTGATACTTTATTGAATATTTTCTATTTTAATCCATTTGGCGCAACAACAGCAAAAAATATTTATAGAAGTCATCCGTTTCAGAGCTTTTTATGAATTTTGGCATCGATTTGTTAGTGCATATTTTTGCATATTTTACACTTTAAAGCATATTTTTGCATATATCAGTAATACACGCATATTTTAAGCATATTTTTGAATTTTTAGAGCATAATTTACGCTTCTTGGGCACATTTTGATACTTTATTGAATATTTTCTATTTTAATCCATTTGGCGCAACAACAGCAAAAAATATTTATAGAATTTTTTTCTTCTAGAAACTTATTAAAATTTCATTTTCTAAATAAAAATTTAAGTTGTAAAGCAAAAATTTTTCCGGCGCTATCTGGGTTAATATGCTTACAAGTTAAAGGGTTGTTCAAAAATTTTATTTTTATTTTTCGCCATCTAAATCCCTGTTCCAATACAAATTCAGTTTTGCTATTTAAGACGCACTTTACCCCGAGTAGACGTTAAAGGAACATTGTCAATGTATAAAAGTTTATTTAGATGTGACAGGCAATGATTTTTATTTGAAATTCTAGGTCAATATATTGTTCTTTGTTGCAGTAAAAATTATAAACAAAACTCTTGCCTTATTTATCCAAAATACAGCTCCAAAGTCTTAATTCTGATATTGTGATCTTTTGAAATTGAAGTTAAGTTCTTATGAGAGCATCGAATAAAGTTTAATGTCTAAAGTTTATGTATAATTTGTTTTAGTGTTTATTAACGAAGCCAGAGTGCACTCTAGATAGGAAGTATTAACAAGCAGCGTGTAAAAACTTCTGATTTGTGTAATTGCTATTGCTTCTGCTTTTGAATATGTAAACAGTCCCAGCCAAAGAGAACGCATAAAACGAAAAATTATACACAACTTCAGCAGTCGACATGTTCGAATAGTTGTCGGTTTGACTGACTGCACCTTCAAATAAATTCGGATGTTAAATTTTCGTTTTTTACTAGAAGTGTGCATTAATTATATGATTTTCGATAAAAAAAAAATTAGGAAAAACTTAAATTTTTGAGTCAAAAAGTGCTCTGACATATGACATATTAGATTATATTGCCAAATATTGTTTAGCAAAAAATTGGGAGTCCCTGTTAGTTATTCGGAAAGAAATAAAAAAAAATTTATTTTACTTTTGGAAAAAAGCAATGTGAGTCCAATCACAGCGGAGATGTGTAAACATCTAGTAATGAAATGTTTTTTTTTTTCAATATTGGCTTATGGTAATTTTTGACTCTACTGTATTTAAAAATGGAAAACTTCATCTAAAGTAGTGGAATTATTAGTTGTGGGGAATTACTCATATGGGTATTTTTCTAGGAAAGTCTACTTTTTGTCGCGCTCGACACCAAGCAAATATGCTTGTTTTTTTTCAAAGAAAACGAAACTTTTTTTTACTTCTTTATACATTTGTGTAGGGCGTCAGCAGCTCTACGTTAGGTAAAATTTTATGAAAAATTTAGTCACATTGTTCAGAAATACAAGGTTATTTGCTTGCGGTCGAACGTGACAAAAAATTGTAATTTTTCGGAGAAATGCCCATATGCAAGTGGAAAACGTCAAATAAAAATATTGATAAATCTTGCGACTGTGGGTTTGCAAAATTTGTATTAAAATCTCCACCCATAATAATTGGCATGAGATGGAGATTGTTACCCAATTGTCGTGCACCAGCTTCAGTGTAAAGCTATGTAGAGACGATTGTCAGATCTTACAATATTGTTTGCAAAATTTGTATTAAAATCTCCACCCATAATAATTGGCATGAGCACCAGCTTCAGTGTAAGGAAACAGTACGTAATGAAGATATGTTATAATATAATATTATAAATTCTTTATAAAGACTGCTATATATATCTTTTAAACAAATATTTGACATTTAAAACGCTCTTTTATTTAAAAATTTATATTTATTAAATTTATTTTATATTTTTCAACTTTTTAATAAAATTATCCCCACTGGCAACACTATTACACTTCACAAGCACTTTCTATTAAAATTAACATTGCTCCTGAAGGTATGCTTTAAAATTCAGTTGAGTGTATTTCTATGCAGCTGTTAAGTTTCTCTGTACTTCTTGCTGTCCGTATGATTACACTAATAGACTCATACATAGCTCACACCGATTTGATAACGCTTTACGATCTTACTCAAAATTTGTGATTTTATTGTGAAAAAGATTTTTAACCCCTAGCGTATAGATGTTTACACATCGAAAGTGCATGAAGGCATAATTTTTTTCGACGTAAAATGTTAATGAGATTTATTTAGCTACATTATTGCCATATATAGTGAGGCGCTAGCACTAAGTGTGAATTAGCCGTTGTCCAAAAACTGATGACACCATAATTTGAGGGCATACTGATTTTCAAAATCTTTGAAGTTTTTCACCAAAAAAACGTTTAACTGAGTATAGGGGTTTACTTCCCTTCGGTAATACTATCGAAATTATATTGTCAGGACATTGCAGATTTGCACGTGTAATGCACAGTGTAGTGTAAATATTTATAAATTTCATATTTAATTTTAAAAAGCTTTTCTTCATAGAGCAAAAAGGGCGGCAGATCTCGCAGGGCCTAGTGCGACATCAAATCAGCTGATTGTTGAAATTTAGTGAGAGCGAAATTTATTGCAACAAAAATATTTTTTCAATAATGTTGTCTTCAACCTATATTTACTGTCAGAACTGTGAAGATTTGCACGTGTAATGTACAGTGTAATTTAAATATTTATAAATTTCATATTTAGTTTTAAAAAGCTTTGCTTCATAGAGCAAAAAGGGCGGCATATCTCACGGGGCCTAGAGCGACATCAAATCAGCTAATTGTTGAAATTTATTGCATCGAAAATATTCTTTCAATAATGTTGTCTTCAATACAAAGGAAGTATAGTTTTAAAACGAAACTAAAAACACTGTGTTATAATATGCAATTCTTAGTTTTAAATCTCGTGCCATTTATTGCCCGCCACTGATATACATGTATGTCTGTATATATATATATATATATATATATATATATATATATATATATATATATATATATATATATATATATATATATATATATTTAAAATTGTTTACAAGCATTAGATCTTGTTTTTAAAACAATTACCATCTTAAGAACAACACCATTTCATTTATGCTCTAGCCAAGGCCACCATAAAATTTCAAACAAAAAATGCTAGAGCAAAAATAAAAAATTCAAAAAAAAACTCCCAATCTAGAATTTAAAATTGAGAAAAGGCCAACTAACCCAGTTTTGGCGAGTGTAAGGGTGAATGTGATTTATGTGTGTGTAAAGATTAAAAGGAAAATCAACAGCAAAGTCATATGGTTGGTAAGAGATACAGAAGAATTTGAGAATTAAACTTCATAACCAAAGTTTATAGCAGAAACCAATAAAAATTTTCTTAAAGATTGCTGAATCATCTTACACACATACACTCAAAAAAGTTTTACATTAACAGAATGTAGGTTATTTTGGAAGTTTTCCGTGAAGTAAAAATTAAAAGAAAATTTAGTTATTTTACCAAGCCAAGGGTATTTTAACTTTTTATGTATGTTGTTTAATAAGCAAACTACAATATAATAATGATTTTCTGTGCAGTCAATATAATCAATTATTCAGAATAGTTAAGTATTCAGTAAAACTGAAACAATGTAATTGATCAAATCGTTTTTTGCATTTAATTTTCTTTCATAAAAACGTTTAAAAATATATACATATGCACACATACATACGTTGCTTATTTTTTTTAAACAAACTTCAAAATTATTTTAATAATAAAAAATCCAAAAATTTTATCAAAAATTATATACATACGTCTGTATGTATGCAAATAGTTTCGCTAATACACGAACATATGTATATACATATGTACATATAAAAGGATGGTTTTTTGCAAACATAAAAACAAAATTTAAATTGGTAAGTTGCCTTCATGAAATTTATATTATTTTGTATACATACATACATATGTATTTGTATGTGTATCATTTTGTTTTCAGGAGGAATTTGCGAATTATGGACTGAACGCAATAGTACAGTGAGCGAAGAAGATGCTAACTATCTAAATGAAAACGAACTCATATGCAATGTCGGTTATAGAAGGTACAGTATACATTTCTTAATGATATATTCTTTGGGTGGGCCCAAAAACTGTAAGAAATCTTAAATTCAGATTCCTTGCCCAATTTTAGCAATTGTTATGTTTTTATTGTTGCTCTTACTGTATGTTCATACTTGCGGCTTATTCAATTCGACATATATATTATGTCCTATGGTTCCTATTGGAACAAAGGGCCACAATTCGACATACACAACATATCCCAGTAAAAAAAGACACTCCAAAAAAGTCATGAAAATGTAGAGTTTGCGATCTGGAAGTAGTGCAAATTTCGATCCGATCTAATGATTTTTACATAGGGTTGTCATTGCAAGAAGTTCTCTTTTTCGCTGCCTGGTCACCGATTTGGAAGCGATTTTAAGAAAAATTTCCTTTTTTGTGTTCTATGATAATATTTTTGTCTAGGAAAAATGGCTAATAGTTACCTATTTTAACAATTAGTTTCTTTTTATAGGAATTTAAACGCGAAACAGTAATTTAATGTAAATTTAAGCAAATAACTTTAAAATTTTAGACCAAAATTAGTTCATAAGTTTCTTCAAAAAAATCGATTTTTTAAAAATTCTGGTGAGTAATTTCTAAAACTAGAGAGGAATTACAAGGTTTTGTATGACTAAAACAAACTTCTACTTGGTTTTCTGCTAACTATCGGCAAATTAAAAATATCGATTTTTTGGAAGCAATGAAAATGTACTTCCTTTAGAATGACTTCCAATTTTTTTTACTGGGATTTAATGCTTTCTTGCAGTAGAGCTTATTTTTACATCAAGATGCATAGCATTCTAAACTGACAGTTTTCACTTGTTCTTAGAACAAACATACTAGCCCAATTCACAATCTTGTGCAAATGGTCTTGTTTCGTTGCATGAGCAAAATGGTACAGCATATTGACACTCACCACTTAATAATTCTTAGTGGTGAGTATCAATATACTTTACCATTTTGCACATGCAACGATGCAAGACCATTTGCACAAGATCGTGAATTGAGCCACTGTCTAATTCCATTTTGTGGTCGTTACGGCAACAGGTGGGATACTTCCCTGTAATTCATAACGAAAGGTAATGCTTTTGAGTTAACACTCCATGAATTTCTTCACCACACCATCTCCCAAATGATTATTGGACCTAAGTCCTCTTTCACACACGTCAGATTTACCTGAGTAGTTTTTGTTAAATTTTATTTTGAACCTGCATTTGCATTTGCGTTCATACACACCGTCAAGTTTGTTTCATAAAGTCTTATCAATTTGGCGTTGTCGAAGAGTATTAACGAATGACAAAACAAAACGAAAAAGCAAACTTGATTGGTGCGGTTAAGTCTGTACTCTTCTCCATTCTTTTCCTCTGACGTGTGTGAAAGGGGCTTAATTAAAAAATTAAAAAGTTATGGACTATCAAACATACTTGTGGCCTTACTGCGCTTCTATTGCTGAAAATTTTCCACCCTCGAACATTAATATAAATTTTTTTAATTATATGTATGTAGTGTCAATTTTTAATGTCTTAATGCGTTCTTTTTCTTATAGAAAACAATTATATTTAACCAGTTTGGAAGAGGAGCCCAATTCATGAGCACTTATTTCACGCAGCAGAAATTGTTAAAATGTTCACATACTTATAATTATATATATCATTATTGTTATTATACTTATTATTATGTTTGTGATTATTATTATTTATTGACTTTACGCCAAATCTTAAGCACATAGTTCCAATAAAAATTATTTATAAGACATACATATAACAAAAAATCTTAATTTTTTGGGGGTTAAATATATTTCATTAAAATTAAATGAAATAAACAGTAGTTTCTATTGATTCGGTAGGTTATTTTTTGTCAGTTAAAATAAGTGAAAAAGCAGTTGTTTTTACAGTTTTGGGTAGTAAATTTATGTAAGTTAAAACAATTGAAAAATTCAGTAGTTTTAAATGATATGTAGGTTGTTTTTTTGTAGTTTAAAATAAAAGAAAAAACATTCGTTTTTACTGAAATTGTATGTTAAAAAATTAACATTCAAAAATAACAGAAAAAATCGTTTGATTCAAATGAAATGTTAGTAATCCGGTTTTTAACTGAAAATACTATTGTTTTAAATGATTTTTCATTTGAATTTACCTACATAATATTTTGAGTGTACACATACACACACACACATATATATATATACATACACCGTCAATATTTTCCAAATTATTTTCAATTATCATAAATTTTATGTTTAACTGTTAGAAAATTGCCATTGAAACATTTCTTAAGTTTAATCTTGCAAAAGTCAAATTTAAAATATGTATGTACGTTTGCTAGAGAAAAAATAAATTCACTAAAGTGCGACTTTGACTCGCGCACGAAGGGTTCCGTACGTTGGGCTTTGAGCACTTTTTTTAATACAGTGTTTTTTACGTTTTTTCAGCTGAAATAATTTTTTTTTTGATTATTTTTCGCTTTTTTCTCGTTTTTGGCGATTTTTTTAATTTTGGCGATTTTTTTATTTTGGCGATTTTTTTTCATTTTGGTGATTTTTTTTGGCGATTTTTTTTCATTTTGGCGATTTTTTCATTTTGGCGATTTTTTTTTCATTTTGGCGATTTTTTCATTTTGGCGATTTTTCCGGTTTTTCGCGATTTATTTCCGATATAGATTTTTTTTTAATTTGGTGCTTTCTTTTTTGTTTTGGCGATTTTTCTTTTTATTTTGGCGATTTTTTTTCGGTTTGGCAATTTTATAATTTTGAGATTTTTTTGTTTTACCGTTTTTGAAAATTTCAAGAAGTTTGCTCTTACGGTTTCCAAGATACAGCAAGTTATCAAAATTACATAGTCAAAATTACATTAACTGATGGTACACCCTCTAATTAAATTTTTTTAAATTTTAGTGTTAATTGTTTTAGTCTGTATAAAAATACACTAACCTTATAAATTTAAAATTTTTTGTATGTATATTACATGGGATTTTAACATTTTTCGTTGCTCGTTTTGGCACACCCTTTAATTTCCAAATCGCATGTACTTGTTGTTGTAGCGGCCAAAGGTCTACACACTGTGTCCAAATTTCAGGGGGGCTACCGTGTATTTCGATTCGAAAAGTAAAATTTTTCGAAAGAAATTTCCGAATCGAATGCTAAACCGTACTGCGTAACTCGTTCGAAACGATTACAGAGTTGTATTTAGAAACGAATGGGATATTATATGAAAAGTTGGTAGCACTGCTGCTAAAGTACCAAAATGGAAAAAAATATCCCATAACAAAAAAATCTTTGCCTTGTAAAAAAATTTAATGTTATACATATTTTGTGTGAAAAATTAAGTGCTCCTTGTAATTTTTATAATGGATTGTGTTTGCTGTGGTTGGACGAGGATGATAATTATTCGATTTGTATTTAGCATCTGAAACATTTAGATGACCTCTTGTGAGGTATGGATGCAGAGACATATAGTTTACCACTTCTTCATATTGCTTTTATTTGTGTCATTTTTTTAGTATTCCTTGAATGTTTCAAAATCACAAATATTAAAACATTTATAACAACATAAATAAGCAATATGTTTTAGCAAATCAAACATTAAGTATAATTTGTTTATAACACCTTTTATTTATATTGAAATATTTAAATAATTACATTTTCTATTTTTCTCTCAAGTTGTCACTAACAAAATGTCTTTCGAACCATTTCCGAACACTTTTTGCATAACTGACACTCGTTTTCGTATTACAGAGTAGCCCTTTCGAAAGGGATTTTTATTGTTCGTAATGCAGAGTTGCTGTCTCGAAAGGGATTTTTAGTTTTCGATAGAGTACAAAAACCGTTCGTAAATTCGAAACAAGTAGTACGAAAATCGTAATACACAGTACAACTCGTTCGAATTCGTAAGTTATTTCTTTCGAAACGAAATACGCGGTAGCCCCCCAGGTCCGTAGCTCTTACGGTTCTCGAGAAAATACCCTGTGACGGACAGACGGCCAGACGGACAGCATAGCGAAAACAATAGGACTTCTTTTCACCTTTGGTGTACGAAACCCTAAAAAGTCCACTCTTGCTGACGGCATGAAATTGTGGTAATAGCATTTACTTAGTTGGTTGGTCGCGCTGACCCCTATTAACCATTGAAATAAACGCACATACATACATATATATTTACCAATAGCCATCAATGTCAGACGTTTACATACCAGAAGCTTGTTTTTTTATTATTTACTATTTTTTGTTTTTTGTTTTTTTGCATTATTATCGTTTTGTATCAAGTCTTGCAACTGTATCGTTGGAATGAGTACATGGGAAAGAAGAAGGTGTAACTTATGGTAATAAAATTGAAAGCCACATTTCAGGAAAATATTGCCAATAAATAAGTTTTTATTTTAATGATAAAGAAGAGGGTAGAGCATAAAGTTAATTAGACAAAACATAATTGTGATTTTATTAAAAATTATTTTTTAAGGTGCGTAGATAATAATAGTGGCTGGATTTCTTTTTTTTAAATATCTAGGAAGTTAAATGGTTCGTAATGCCGAGTACACATTACAGCAAAAAGTGACATCGCAATGGTGTGTACTAGTGCCAAGGTTTGTCATTTCTGATCTAATAATGTGAACGGCGCACAGTGTCGTGAGTTCATAGAACGAGGGGCCAAAAATAGAAGGATTTATCGAAAACAAATGAAATTTGGCACATACATATGCTGTAATTGGTAAAATATAATCACACATAAAATTTGGCCATTTAATTTCCAAGGATTCGTGTCCTTCCCATATATCCTGAAATAAAAAATTATCATAACAGTGAGAAAAATAATTGTAACGTAATGAAATTGTGTAAAGACACTAATTTTAACACATTTACGAGGGCGGTTCGGAAACTTCTTAGCCTAGCACAAAAAGCGCGGTATAAACAGAAAAACGTTAAGTGTTTTGCAAACTTCTATCTCTGCTATAAACACATGTTAAATTTTGTTTCGATCTGGCAACTCCTTCATATAGAAACAGGTGTTCACAAAAGACGCATCCGCGATTTTTTAACAATGGAAAAATTAGAAATGCGTGGTGTCATTAAATATTTACATAAAAAAGGTTTATCGGGTCAAGAAATTCATAATGATATGGTGAATGTGTTAGGTGAAAGTGCTCCTTCATATGCAACAGTAAAAAATTGGGTTGCTGAATTCAAACGTGGTCGTACAAGCATTGAAGATGAACCACGTAGTGGACGTCCAAAAACAGCAACAACAACAGAAATTCTAGCCAAAGTGCATGATATGGTATTAAATGATTGACGAATAAAAGTGCGTGAAATAGCTAATATCATGGGCATCTCAAATGATCGAGTCCATTTAATTTTGCATGAAGAACTACATATGAAAAAGCTTTCTGCAAGATGGGTGCCGCATTTGTTAACAGTCGACCAAAAACGCATAAGAACGAACATTTCTCTTTCTCTTGTTTGGATCGTTTTAAGCGAAATAAAATGGATTTTAAGCGTCGTTTCATAACTGTTGATGAGACATGGATCCACCACTATACTCCAGAGACAAAAGAACAATCCAAACAATGGACTGAAGCTGGAGGAAGTGCCCCAAAGAAGGCAAAAACAATTCAATCGGCTGGTAAGGTTATGGCAACGGTTTTTTGGGACTTCAAAGGTATTTTTTTGATTGACTATCTGCAGAAGGGCAAAACAATAAATTCAGAGTACTATTGCAAACTTTTGGATCAATTAATGTACAAATTCGAGAAAAACATCCTGGCTTACAACACAAAAAAATAATTTTTCATCAAGACAACGCACCAGCGCACAAGAGTGTTTTAACAATGGCTAAAATCAACGAATTAAAGTACGAGTTGCTTGACCACCACCCTTATTCTCCTGATTTGGCTCCCAGTGACTTTTACCTGTTCCCAAATCTAAAAAAATTCCTTGCTGGCAAGCGTTTTACCTCAAATGAAGATGCAATTACAGTTGTAAACCACTATTTTGAAGACTTTGAGGAAAACTATTTTAATCAAGGGATAGCATTGCTAGAAAAGCGTTGGACTAAGTGTATTGAAGTTTCAGGAGATTATATTGAAAAATAAAAATATATTTGAAAAACTAACTATTCTCTTTCATTGATAGGCTAAGAAGTTTCCGAACCGCCCTCGTAATGCTTCGTAAAAATTTCGTTCAATTCAGAGAAAGGTTACGCATACATCAAAAAATGTCCTTTTTAAAAAAAGTAAAAAGCATCAAAACAAATTGTCTTCACTTATAGTGAGTTAAATATTTAACTAGACACAATCGGGTATGTTCTGTATTCCACGTGAAATTAAAAGGTGTGGAATTGATATATAATTGTTGCTGGAAATATGTATTTATAACAACAATTCTATGGCAATTCCACTCCTTTTAATTTCACGTGGAATACAGAACATACCCGAATATATAATATAAATCACACCTACAATTTGCTCAGTTAAATTTCAAGGACTAGTATCCTTCCCAAATGTCCTGGAACTAAATAATATACTGAAAATATGCAAATTCTAGCTTAAAAAATATTTGTAAAATTAAATTGTAAGGGGGAGAAAGGTGGACAAGAGTACAAAAAATTTTAAATGTACTTACTTGTAGAAATATAATGTGAAAGTATGAAAAATATATTTTTTTCGTACTCGTACTTTTTCACTCACAGATGGCTTTCTTTAAATTAACATTAAAAGCGCACATCGCATATGAGTTACAGAATATAGAAAATATGTATTGTAGCCATATTATATATTTTATTGGAAGTTGTAGTGCAATATCTAAACTAATTTTTAATTAACCTGTTAAAGTTTGCATGTGTCCGTACCATATTTTCATATAGTTGCATACTGACTTTGAATCATCAAAACTATATGAAAAGTATACCTTTTTTAAAAAATTCTTTTTTATTTTACTTAATTAGAATATTGCACATGCAACAGAGTAATTTGTTCGTTTTAATTTAAAACAATTTTTTTTTTTTAATTTTTGGCCGCCTTCGCGACAGTGTGCGGCGTTGCACATTCATTTTAAAAATGACACCACAAAATATATCTCCAATGTGTACTCAGCATAAGCCTATTTGCAACAAATTCGAATTAATGCTGGATAGATGGCGGGTCAGTAAAGCTTAAATTAGACGTGCCATAACTATAATGCCATAGCCATAACCAAACCAAAATTCAATTGATTTCTATCAGGGTAGGAAATGCTATTTTTTTTTTCGTTTTAAAATTTGTTTTCGGAGCTGAGATTCGTTTTGTAGGTTCCTATTCCTATGTATAGATCCACTAAGAAGGGATTTTTGGTAATTCAAACTCGAAAAGATGTAAAAAGGGACAAAACGGGCAAAATCGGCATCATTATATCTCAGAAACTACGTTGGATAGACTAAAAAGGATAGACTAAAAATTCTAAAAAAAATAAGCCAACACGTGTTTAAAAAATTTAATATAAAATTCCAAAAGGACAAGAATGCTGGTAAAAAGCAAGCCAATATGTGTTTTGTACTTTTTTCATATGTGTACTTTTAGGTGTTAAAAGGGGGGTACAAACTGAATTTTGCATTCGACGTATCTTTTAAATTATTGAACGTAGCATTGGCATTAAAGCGTTAAAAAGTCCTTATTAAAAAAAAAGTACTTTTTGAAATAAGGTATTTTTTTTTAAAAAGCACTTTTTAGAAAAATGTACTTTTTGGGAAAAGTACTTTTTAGAAAAATATACTTTATTAAGAAAGTACTTTTTAGGAAAAGGTTCTTTTTGAAAAAAGTACTATTTGGATAAGGTACTTTTTAGGAAAAGTACACTTTAGATAAAGTTTTTTTTTTGGGAAAAGTACTTTTCATAAACAGGTACTTTTTACTTTTTTGTTCCACTCACTTTGTTTTCATTGTTTTTGTTCCACTCAGTTCAAAGAACGAAACAAAACAAAATCAAACAATTTCTTTAGATTATTTCTATACTCTGGTTTTAAGTACAAAGAAATCAAAACATAACTATATTTATAACTCTAATAGTGTCGATTATTTTTTTTTTTACGAAAATCACGTCAAATAAATTCAAAGTTTTTGTAAAATACTGCAAATTCTTATACATAAATATTAAATTAGTTAAGGTAAGAAATAAAAGACTAGAGCCGCTTTAATTATTTCTGAATTCTTTCTCCCAAAAATCTAAAAATTTTTTTTTTAATTTTAATAGTTATCCTTAATGTCTGAAATCAGATGCTTAACAAAATGAGAAAACTCTTAACATATCGTCGAAAGAAATTTTATTTACTATAATAATATTGTGGGGAACAATTAGGCTTAACTTGAATTTGAATTTATCTTCGAAGTCAAAGCTTATTAAAATCTTAGCCCACGGTTCCATTTCAAAAAAAAATATTTTTTTAATGATTTCACATTTTTCGAATTGAGTAACTACATCCCCGGCATATATTCCTAGGTAAAATTCATCAAACAACTAAACAACTATTTTCAAAATTATAAAAAATCCCTAATCCTTATTTTCGCGTAAAAAATATCTAAAGCCTTGAGCAAAAAAAAAAAATGTTTAAGCTTTTTTTGTTTTCTTGGTAACATTATTAACTGCCTCATTAAGCTTTTGCATGCATGCTGTTTTAAGAAATATTTTTATTTTGCATGGTCTCTCCATCACTCCAGCCGTACGTACGTTTAGTGTTAGACAGTCGCACTAAAAATATTTGCGTGTGTCAATAATTGTCGCGCTTTAACATTTTGTTAGGAATTCATGCCACAATAAAACATTTAAGCAGCGCTAATTTTTAAATAAATCAAAAGAAAAATGTTAAGAAATTACATTTTAAGGCCTGATTTGAGAGAGGAAAAAAAACTTGTTACCACTGCCAACTGATGCGGTAATTTGTCAATTTGCCTGCAGCAAAAGGATGACTTTTTCTCTAAAAAACAATTTGTTATTGTTGTTGTTGTTTCGACTATAGCAGCGGCATCTTCGTTGTAGTTATTAAGGCATGTCATGTTGTGCTCAACTCAGTTTCCAAAACAACACCAAGAAATATTTTAGGGGTTACAGTTGTAAGAGCCGGGTTAATAAGTCAATGGTTTTATTTAGATAAAACTCATACAAAACTCATTTTATTTTCCAATTTAGTCTGCTTTGGGGATGACAGAAGAGCTTTGCAAAATATTGATGACATTTTATAAGAAAGTGGGAAATGCCATAAATAAGAATATTGTTGAAGCAGCCTAGGAGAATGCTCCGTAAATTCATATACAGAGCAGCAAGTTTCTCAGGGATGTGATGTACCTACACAACTGGAGTAGGAGTGTATAGGTAGTGCAAAACTTGACAAAACGTATCAAAACCCCAAGGGAAGTCGGCACCCGTTAAATATCTCCCCTCTAACACCCCGGCACTACCACCAACATCAGACTTAAGATGCATCACTTCATCCGCCAGGATTAAAGGTTTTTTTTGAACACAATACAGCCCGCGAAGCGATTAGCGTGTCAAAAACACCCAGGGTCTATGGCGGGAATTCAACTCTCGACCTCTGGACTGAGAGGCTAGCATCGCTACCACTCAGCCACAGGAAATATACTTACATTGCATGTGCTCGTACATAACTTTGTCATAGAAATAATAATTGACAATTATCTAATCTGCTTTAATATACATTTATCTCATAAATCTGTTTTAATACATATATATGTACATACATATCTGCAGATAATTTCGAATAAGCGAGTAAGTCTGTGCTTAAGATCAAATGCAAATGGCAAAATATTTCTTTGGACTTTCTTTCTGCTCCTTGTAGTATTAATCTGATAGAAGAACGCTTGCAGTTTCCACAACAAGCAGGACAGACCATATTTCTGTGCACTTGAATACGACGCTACCCCCTGATCTGATCCCCTTAAATAATATATCATCACATTTTACCATAAATAAATCTAACGACATTTATTTGGACTGTCAAAAAATCTAACGTAAAATGACATTTTGCATTCACACCATCACATCTGTGGTTGTATTTGAAAATTGTCCTACAGCTCTTGATCCATCTTATCAACATTTTAGGCTCAAAATGCTCGTTTTGATGGAAAATTATACAATTAATACACAGAAAGTAAGAATAAGTAGAATTTGCTTTTGAGTTCCCGGCAATTCTCCAAAAAAAATTCGCAAAATCTCAAAAATGGGATTTTTTCAATATTTTTGCGGTATTTTGCTTATCTTTCGCCGGGCGAAACGTATTATGTCTTAACGTGGCATGAGGCCTTAAATTTGATATTTATAACAAAAATAGGTCTATTTCGAAACGATCTGGTTCCTTCAATAACGAAAATTTTGAACAAAAAAATTCTTAGCAATGTTTCTTATAGTATTACCTTTTGAATTAATAAAAAATATGTACTGGTTATGTTTGCAATATTTTTTTATACTAGCGAAATATTAACCCACTTTTTCTGAAAAAAAACAGCGAAAAATCGACTTTTTTCAAAATTTTAATTTAAATTGCGTATAGCTTTTGACTTAATTGTGCTTTTGACACCAAATTTTCTTAATGTTATGTTATGTTTTTAATGTTACAAATTTTGTTCTTAATTCATGATAAGTTTAGTTTTCTAAATCGAACATGATTTGACTTCTACATTTAGCAGAACAGTGGACCAAGGTTGGTAAAAATGCTAAAATGTTAGAACTGTAAGGGAAAAACACATAAATGTAGCAGACTTTTTTTAGATCTTGAATAGAAAAACAAAATCCACTTGCAAAAAATCGGTTTTATCATCTCAAAAACATCAGCTTGGCATCGGTTTTAATTTTTCATTAACCCTAGGTTGTCCACTTTGGGGGTTTGTGGCTTCACCTGCTTTAAAGATATAGAGTCCAAATTCTTAAGGTCTTAACACTTCAACTCTGTGACACTTCCTTACTTCAGAAACTGCAGAATAATTTCCATTTTTTTAAACAAAATCCCCCACTGTGCATGGGGTACTTTAGGCCCCACTAGGCACCAAAAGCCACCGTCGGATCGAGCTAAAAAATTAAGACTACATTAATGACAGACAGCAAACCTCATATTTGAGATAGCCCATATGTTAAGAAATAAAAAAAATCCATACAAGCTGCGACCAGTCTAAAGCAGAGCCCACGCAATGAGCGGCAAAGCTGTGAGCGGCAGAGCAGCTAGTTTGAGCGGCAAGTGGCTTATTACTGAGCGCCATTCCTGAGCGGTTAGTTGTTAAAATGCCATTGTCAAGAGGGGTTTGTTTAATGTTATTACGTGGAAACCGTAGTCATAGTTATACAAATTGAATTCGTTTAAGAAAAAAAGATTTGGTGTCCACCCTTTAAATCAAACAAGGCGACATTACGCCGAATTTAACTATTCCTATAAAAATCTACGCAAATTTAAAGACAGATTTTGTTAATAGCATTGATAAAAAACACGGTAAAATTATTTTTAAAATTTGGTAATAGCGGTTGGGTTTATATAGATAAAATTATAAGCTCCACATTTACTTTTCCAATTTTTATTTTTTGCCGCTCAGAAAACAACTCAAAATTAGAACAAGTTTTATTGTTAAGTGGCGCCGCTTAGCAGGTCATTGCGTGGCCACTTCAGCAGTATTTCATATGTTTTAAGTTTTTGACGTTCACCGCTCTGCCGCTCAGTGCGTCGCCTCGGCCTAATGGCTACTTTAGTCGTTGACTTGCGGCAGCAGAGGAGTGTCACGCAGGATGTGGACATGCCGGCCTTTGAAAATATTCGGCGGTTAAAGTAACCGATTTTTAACAAGAGAAAAAAGTAATTAGATTTTTTTTTAAACTCTTAGACATGGCTTACACGAAATATATTTTAATCAGAGCTGTTAAATTTCGATAACGATTAGTAATCAATTAGATTACATTTTAAAAAGAATTGTAATGATTATATAATTGCCTTTAAAAGAATTTCTTAAAATTACTAAAAATAATTAAAAAGAATCAAAAGTAATCAAAAAGTAATGCGACTACTTTCAAAGATTACTTTTGATTCTTAATAAATAATCAAAAAGAATCAAATGTAATCCTTAGAAGTAATCGGATTATTTTTTGCTTACTTTTGATTCTTTTTGATTATTTTTAGTAATTTTAAGTAATTAAGATTACTTTTCCATTATTAGTAATCGTAATCAATTAGTAATCGTGCAAAATCGAATATAATCGTAATTTAATCATTACTTCACCTTTAAAAAAAAATCTAATCAAATTAGTAATCATTACGATTACTATGATTTTAATACGATAAACATATTTATAAGAAATTTAAGAACGAAAAAAAATACCATAAGCAACGGCGCAGCAGCGGCGTCAAAACAAATGACTTGCCCATGTGTTTATTAGTTGATTTTGTAAAAAATTAGACCCTAATGAGATGAAGAGTCTTACTGCCGTATTCATAAAAAATATTTAAGGTTTAATAAAGGTTTATTTGAGAAATTTTCTTTAAGGGTTTAATAAACCAAAAATATTTTTTGTGTAATGGGTGTTTTTTTTATAGAGTGACACAAGTTTAAATCATAGCAAAACAAGGAAAAATATTTTTAATATCAATAAAACGGGCTTTATTGGAAAGAAAATTTTATGAAATTAATGTTTAAATATGATTTCTGCCTTGTGACCGCCACGACTGGCGCGTAGAAGGCGCAATCTGGAACATCAATTCTCAACAACTTTTCGCAGCATTTGCGGCCTTATTTCGCCGATAACTTTTCGAATGTTGATTTCCAGGTGTTCAATGGTATGTGCTTTATCGACGTAGACAAGTGACTTAACTTGACTGCAAAGAAAAATAATCCAATGGGGTAAAATAAAACGATCTTGGTGGCCAATTAATTGGGCCATTATGTGAAATTATTTGTTCATCAAAAGTTTCTTTGAGTAAATCAATTGTAGCGCCAGTTGTGTGGCATGTGGCTCCGTCCTGTTGGAACCACATATCAGCAAGATTAATACCACGTATTTGAGGTACGAAAAAATTTCAAATCATGTACCTATACCGTTCACCATTGACAGTAACATTCTGACCATCATTGTTTTTGAAGACATATAGGCCAGTGACTCCGCCAGTAATTTTCTGTTGATGTAATGTTGTTTCGACAAAAGCTGGATGAATTCTCCTCACTCAGCGATGCCAATTTAGCGCGTTTCGCGCTAGAATTAGCGCGTTTTAACTATGGCAAACGCGCTTTTTTCCATCTTAGCGCGTTTAATAAAAAAGGCGCTAAGTTAGCGCGTTTTAAAGGAAATCAATAACATCATTTCAGTTCAATATTTTTTAACTTTTTATTGTATACATATATTTAAAAATTTTCTAGTATCCAAAATTCTGATAAAAAATTTTGAATTAGTTAATTCCTTCAAATGTGGTTAGAATTAAAAACGTATTTCACAAAGTTTGACAAGTAAAATTAAAAGAAAAACTAAAGATTTCGATTATTTGGAAGGCGATTCTGTTCCTGTAAAATCTGAGAGCTACTAAAAAAAAATTCAAAAATAAAATTCTTTCAGTAGGGTAAAAAAAGTTATTTTTCAAGGTTATTTAAAAAGAGGTGGAAGTTGTGTTGTTGTTTTAGAAAAACATTATGTACATGCGTCCATATTTTTCAAAAATTTCCTAGAACTCTCTAAAAAGCATTAAAAATATAACAATTTGTTGTCATAAACGCGGAATGAGAAATATATTACATACGTTGTCATTAATGAAAATCATAGAATACATACATCGATTTTGATTAAAATCTAATTTAGCGCGTCGGAAAATAGCGCTTTTTGGCTATAAATAGTTTACAATTATGTAACTTAGCGCGTTCTAGCGCGTTTTGAGAAGAATAGTTGGCATCGCTGATTCTCCTTATTTACGTAGCCATGCAACCAGAAAGGGGCTTCATCGGAAAATGGAAGAAGACGAATAAAACAATTCTTTTAATTAGAAATTTCAACAATTTTCACGCTTTGCTCTGGTGTAAGTCAATTCATAATGAAATTTTAAAGCAAACTAAATAAAAAGCAACTATCAGCTGTTAAATGGGTGCTCAAGTGAGGCAGTGATGCCAACTTAAAGTTGTGATACTCTACAAAAAACACCCTTTATATGGCAGTTATCATTTATAAAAATTTTAAAAAATTACAAAGTCTTAGGGGATGTCTAATTTTATTGTATTAAAAGACATTTGTCATGACATTTTGCATTCAACACTTGCACGTGTTATTTGAATTTTTGACTGATATTTTGCTCGGCAAACCCTACTTACACTATCATCTCCATATTCGACTATTTTTATACCCTTTACCAAAAAGGGGAAAAGGGTATATATAGGTTTGTCATTCCTTGTGTAATTTCCATAATATTAATTTGCGACCAAAAAAATGTATATATTCTGACTCCTTATGAATAGGGAAGACGAATAAGCGATGTCCGTCTGTCCGTCCGTACGTCCGTCCGTCCGCCCGGTGTACGTGAAATCGGTTTTCCGAAGCTCCCAGAAAAGCTAGAGACTTCGTTCTTGGACTGGTGTGTCAGAAATGGTCCAACTTAGATTGGTATTGAAAATCAGCAAAATCGAGCAGACGGTTTCAGAGCTGGAAAACTGAAACTTGATTTTGCCATATAAAAGTCACTACCGAAAACAAATTTTTATTTTTTTTTAATAAATAAACTTATTTTACACTTCAGTACGACCAAAATTGGTATTTTAAATTAAAAAAATATTAAAAAAATTAAAAAGACGTTTCCAGGGTTGGAAAACTTTAACTTTTTGTGTTATGTAAAATTAACTATGTCTAAAACTATATTAGTATTTTCTCGAGAATCGTAAGAGCTACAGACCTGAAATTTGGACACAGTGTGTAAACCTTTGGCCGCTACAACAACAAATACATGAGAATTGAAAATTAAAGGGTGTTTCAAAACGAGCAACGAAAAGTGTTAAAATCCCATGTAATATGCATACAATTATATGTATATACACTTGAAATTTGTAAGGTTAGTGTATTTTTATACAGACTACAAAAATTAACACTAAAATTTCCAAAAATTTAAATTAAAGGGTGTTCCATCAGTTAATGCAATTTTGACTATGCAATTTTGACAACTTGCTGTATCTTGGAAACCGTAAGAGCAAAACTCTTGAAATTTTCAAAAACGGTAAAACTAAAAAAACAAAAAAATTATAAAATCGCCAAACCGAAAAAAATCGCCAAAACGAAAAAAAGCACCAAATTAAAAAAAATTTCTAAGACTAAAATAAATCGCATTAAACGGAAAAATTGCTAGAATGAAAAAAAAAATCCCCAAAATGAAAGAAAATCGCCAAAATGAAAAAAAATCGCCAAAATGAAAACAAACCAAAAAAAAAAAGAAAAAAATCGCCTTAATAAAAAAAACCCAAAAACAGAAAAAAATCGCCAAAATGAAAAAAAATCGCTAAAATTAGAAAAATCGCCAAATGAAGAAAAGCCCAAAAACAGAAAAAAATCGCCAAAACGAGAAAAAGCGACAAAACTGAAAAAATCGTTTAAACTGAAAAAAACTTCAATAAAGCAAAAAAGCCTACCTTTCGTGCGCGATTCAAAGTCGCACTTTACTGAATTTTTTAATAGTAAAGGAATTAAATGAAACTAAGTTTTTCCTTATTTCGTTTTTGCTTTGTTCACTTAACATATTTTATGTATTTTTTAAAGAACTAGATTGGTATCAATAATCAGAAAAATTCAAAATTATGACTCCAGGGTTGGAAAACTCACACTTTTTGTGCTATGTAAAATTAAACAGGTCTAAAAAAAATTTTTTTTTCTTTATAAATTGAATATATTTTATGCTTCTGAAAGAAAAGTTGGCGTATGAAATTTGAAAAATTAAAATTACAGCTCCAAAGATGGAAATTTTAAAAAAATTATAAATTTTTTCACAAAACAAATATGTACATATGTATGTGTCTGTATACTATATATATGTACGTACGTTGGTAAAGGGTATATAAGATTCGGCACAGCCGAATATAGCACTCTTACTTGTTTTTTTTTTATTTGTTGCTGCTGCTATTTAACCAATTTTAATTTAAAAACTCAATAACTGTTGCTGTTGCTATTGCTGTTACATTTTCCTTGCAGCTAACACTGCTATTACTTGGCGAAGAATATTGATGTCTAGCGTCGCATGTAATTCCCAAATACTACAACAGTGCAGTTTCAGTGCCGTGTTTTTTGTCTGCTGTGTCTTTCTTTTCCTTATTTTCATTTTGCAGTCGGCCTGCCTCATTATATTGCACGCTTGTTAAATGTCAGGCATGCTGCTATTTATTATGCATTTGGCACTCACAAAATACGTGTCGAGTATCTGTGAAACTAGCACCTGAAACCGATTAAACAAACTGTGCTCTGGTACCAATAACAACAGATCCGGTAAGCAAGTAACCAGCAAACTGCAATACAATACTCGTATATTGTCAGTAGAAGAGCCGCAGCCAACAGCACTAGCTTAAGCACCAGCAATAACACCAAAATAATGCTCGTAGTAATCGAGTTGGTTCTCTGGCCCAAAATGCAACAATATATCTAATACTCGTACTATGCATGTTTAAATATGTATGTTTGTATGTATGTCGTTTACATTTATTTGCTCGATTTATTTGAATTTGAATGTTTAACCATCCATCCGTGTTAAAAACTTATTTGAATTTCGAAGTCAATTTTTTGGCAAACAAAACTAATCGAGTCAATTAACTGATTTGGTTATATTTTTAATTTGAATTGCCATTCGCTTTTTGCCACAATATATGTAGTTTATTTTTTTTTTCTTGCACTCTAATTCTTTTCCAGTTATTGTTGTTTAATGTTTTTGTAATGGGTTTGGTTGAAACAAAAAAATGCATACAAAAATAGGAAACTTAATTATATGCATACATATGTACATATCGTTAGCTGAAAGGCAAGACGCTCGCTCTATCTAACAAAATTTTAATTTTTATTTTTTTTTTTTAATTTTGTAAATTTAGTTGCTACAAAAATAAAAATAACAATTTTATTTACTTTACTACAAGGAAAAATTTTGCACTGCCTTGCATTAACTATTTTCTATTGTAACATGTTTTTTCCTTCTTCTGTAATATTATCAAAATGTAAGTTAGGGCCTTTTGCGTTTCAGGTAAGGATATATTTTTGATTTTTTTTTTTTTGCTTTCAAGTGCAAACATTTTAAGTGGAAGTGTTTTACATGAAAATGGTTTTTATTGTGTTTTTTTTATATAGATATATTTAGAACGCCTTTTCTATTACGCTTAATGTTTATAACCTAAATGCATAAATAATTACTAAGGAGCGTAAGCTGCCCTTTGTGGTAATTAAAAGTAAGAATATGTTTCAACAACTCTTTGTGGAAGCAGTAGGATTAGACTTTCATTTTGTTATGAAAATTGATGAAAATTTAGTATTAAATAAATGTTAATGTTTAAATAGAAATATTTATATAAAAATATACAGCGTTATTTATAAAAATTATTAAGGCTTTATAAAGGATTCATAAGACAGATTTTCATACAAAATTTTTATTTTTAAGTCCTTATAAAGCATTAATAATTTTTTTGAAAAAGGTCTCTAGTAACGCTTTCTACGATACGATATCACAAAGGCTAGAAACAGCGCTAAGTCAGGTTAATGCTTGGTGCTCTAGGAGCGTCCTGAGTGTCAACCCGACCAAAACGGAACTAGCACTGTTTACTAGGAGATACAAAGTCCCCCCATTCATTCACCCAACATTGAATGGTACTGCACTAACCCTGTCGAAGAGTGCCAAATATCAAGGCATTGTTCTAGATAATAAACTTTCCTGGAGGGAAAATCTTCAGGCGAGGATAGAGAAAGCCGCTATGGCAATGTACATCTGTAGGAACGTGATTGACTCTACTTAGGGAATTAACCCCGAAGGAGTCGGTTTGATACTAGAGATGGTCATAAAACCTATCCTATTTTATGGAATCTCGGTCTGGTGGAAAGCACTAGAATCAGCGGGAAACCAGTGCCGTATATAAGGTATTCTCAGCAAAATGGCACTTATGGTAACAGGTGCCCTCAGATCAACGCCGACAAAGGCACTCTTCGCTATGCTTTGCTGGCTTCCTGTGGTCTTGATGGCTGGTAAACTGGCCCTACCTACGGCCATTAGACTGAACGCAATAGGCGTAGGGAACTACAGACCACGGGGTCACGCTAGCATCCTAAATACAGCAATATACCTAAACTCATTGACTACTGCACTCCCAAACCCTACTTCAATAGGAAATTCAATATTTCTTTGACAGAAGGGTTCTCCCCAATGGACAGAGCCGTGCAGGTTTTCACGGACGGCTCTAAAAGGAAGGGGGAAAGAGTTGAAGGGGGCGTATATATTCCAGACTTTGGAATTGAAATGTCCTTCAGACTCCCAGACGAATGTAGCATACTACAGGCAGAAATATCCGCCATTAAAAAAGGAACACACTGGTTAAGTTACTATCGGATACATAATAGTAATATCCAGATAATAACGGACAGCCAATCTGCAATCAAATCCCTCGCAGGTGTGTATTCTACATCATTCCTTGTCCAAGAATGTCGTACATTACTGGATAAACTGGCGCAGCACTCAACCATTACACTATATTGGGTGCGTGGATATGGTACCAATTCAGTCAATCTAATTGCGGATGAACTGGCAAAGAGAGGAACCCTACTCGGAGAAGTCGATATTGACAATCTCTGTCGGCGCCCTCACTCGTCCTGCTGGAGACGCTACGTCACTGCAGTTCTAAATTCAGCTCAGGAAAGAGCAATGAGCCTACCTCTGTTATATCGAGAACCCTTTGGCCTCGCCTAAATATCAACAGAACCAAAAACCTCATTAGCTTCACAAGGTAGCACCTGACGAATCCCTTGGTCACACTTACCGGCCACTGCACTTTTGGAACCCACGCTAAACGTATGGGTTTGCCGTCTAATGATTACTGTTACAGCTGCAATAGCCTGTCCGAGCTATCGGAAATAGAATTTAGAAACCTAGGTCTATACATTAGGAATAGCGGGTGGCATGGCCTTTCTCTATGGCATGTGTATGTACTAGACCCTCTCCTGTCCCACCTCTCCTCTCCTTTACTCTCTCTTATTCTACAGAAACTTTCCATCTATATCCTCCCAGCTTCCCCCTAATTCTACTACTTTCAACTTACAAGCAGCACAAAGGGATCATCGTATTGGACCCAAGTGAGCTGTGCCCCTAAATTTTCATTCTTCACCAGCAGCCTGATAACCTAACCTAACCTAACGCTTTCTATATTTAATTTTAAGTGATTTTTCTTTGTTATAATCTAAAATTATTATGAAGTACGTAAGCAATACGCTTAAAGCCTTCTTTGTATTGCAGATAAATAAATAAATAAATACATGAATAAAATAAAAAATAACGAAAAATAATAAAGAAGTTCAGTATCTTTTATAAAACAACTTACAGCCTTTCTCCAATTTTCTGTTTTCCGAATTAGTAGTCGAAGAGTAGAAAACACCTCACCGAAGTGAAGTTTATCTGGAAAAAGACAAAAAAAAATATCAAATCAATAAAAGTCAATTAGTTGCGAAAAATTTATTTATAGGCAGATTTTGTATGAAAAATAACGACAATTCGTTTAAAAATATATTTTTTCCATACAAATTTCAAAACTAAAAAATCGTTTGTATTTACAAAATCTGAATTTTTCTTTCTATTTATGGAACTCATCAATAGACTTCAACTTCAAAAGTTTTTTAAATGAACTAAAAAAAACTTCATAAGCTTATATTATGTTTATTAATATGTCATTGAGAATCACAATATACAAATATAATAAGTCTTAAGGCCTTGAACAAAAATCTTTACAAAGCAAGAAACTTTATTAGATTTTGCCTCAATTTTCAATTTTTATTACCTCATTACAATTAGGTGCACATTGGGTAACAACAAGTGTTTTTCATACGGAATTTCCCGGGATCCCGCACATTTTCCGGGAAAGAAGTCCCGGCAAATTTGTGCAGGAATTCCTGGGATTTTTTTTTATTTTATTATGGCAACTTTACTTTGTAAAGTGTGGTTAAATTTTTAGGGCTGATGTTGAATGTGAACCATACCTAAACGTCAAGTTTTTTTCTGCATTTCATTTGACATTTCTCAATTTCAGACTAACTCAATTTGAACCATGGAAAGATACACAATCGAGCAACGCGTTAAAATTATTCAGGCTTATTATGAAAATGGGCGTTCAAATCAAAATGCATATCGTGTACTTCGTGATTTTTTCGGAGGCACATTTTCACATCAGTGAATTCGTCAATAAGCCAATAAGCAGAATTGCCGCATTTGGGCGAATGATATTCCCAGAGTGATTGTCGAGAAACAAATGCACCCACAAAGAGTGACTGTTTGGTGCAGTTTATCGGGCCGTATTTTTTCCAAAATGAGGCTGGTCAGGCAGTTACCGGGAATGGTGTTCGCTATCGTGAGATGATAACGAACTTTTTATGGCCAGAATTGGAAAATATGGATGTGGACGATATGTGGTTTCAACAGGACGGTACCACTTGCCATACAGCTAGCGAAACAATGGCTTTTTTGCGCGACAAATTCAATGGCCGTGTTATCTCACGTGGTGGCGATGTCAATTGGCCGACAAGATCATGTGATTTGACACTGTTGGACTTCCTTCTTTGGGGTTACTTGAAAGACAAGGTGCACGTCGACAAGCCAGCAACAATTCAAGAGCTAAAGGATGAGATAATTCGGCACATTAACCGCATGGAACCTCAATTTGCCTCAGCGTCATCGAAAATTTGGACCATCGGCTGAAGGTGTCCTGCCGAGGTCGCGGCGGCCATTTGGCCGATATTTTGTTCCATAAATAATTGAACCATACCATATTATCATAATAAAAAGAAATGACAATAATTTCCTAAATAATTTGTGTTTTATTCAAAATCAATAGCGGCCCTTAAAATTTAACCACCCTTTATGTACACATTCCTTGATGAGTGTCGTTATTCACTTTGTTAATTTAATGGTGCAATAATAAGGTGATGGCACTGGCACAATAGCTAAAACTATACAACAACTAAAGCCGAGTTTACATCTGGCACAAATGTGGTCTGGGACTTAGAGGCCTTTATTTGCCAAAACCGGAACGCGACGGTCAAAATTTAATTCTACAACAATTCATAAAAATAAGAACATAAATGTGCAAGGAACGAAAAATATTTACAGATTCTCTTTGGTAAAAGGAACGATTCTATTAATGCTTATTCTATACTAAAGTCTTATTTCCAAAGAAATATTTTGTAATATTTTTTTAATAATACATGTATGTAATTTATATTTATGATTTGAACAGGCTAAAGTTCGTATCGCTTTGTAAGCCAAATTACATGTGATAATTTTTAATGAGCAAATAACACCAAAGTTAATTGTAAATATTCTGACAAACATTTAGTAGAATGGAACAACTAGCTGTTTTCGAAGGCCACTGCTCCTTCGTCATCAGCGTTCGTTGATGTAGATTTCTGCTTTATAACTCAGCCATTATTGCAAATGGAATATGTGAATTCTTTTGATTCACCGTATTACAATTTGCTGAAAGCTTTTTTTGTAATGAAAGCTAAATTTTACTATCTATGAATTTACAAACAGTCTTACCACTGTCGTTAGGGGGAAAAGAAATCCCGGGATTGAATTTTACAAATCCCGGGAATCGGGATTTATTAAATTGTTAACTTTAAAGAAAATTTTTTAATGAAATCTTATCAACATAAATATTTTAAAATGCATAAAATTTCTTATTAAAGTAATATTTATGTAAAAAAAAACAAATTTATTTTACCAAAAAATGTTAAATCCCGAAATCTCGAAAATTCCGGAATCCCGAAAAATCCCGGGATCCCGAAAATCACGAGAGCCCGAAAATCCCGGGATTGTCGGGATCGGGATTTACAAAATCCCGAATCCCGGGATTTCCAAAAATCGATCCCGATTGGCATCCCTAATATGTACATATTTAAAATAAATTTAATACATTATGACATTATCACTTTCAGCCTGACTACCGTTTGAATACCCCTAATATTTTAGTGAAAACACAATTTCAAAAATATATGATAAAAAATAATTTCTAAAATTACAAAAAAAAAAATTTTTTAAATTGTATGCCAGAAATTTTATTTTGTGCCAGAAACGGCAACATTGCTAAATAAAAATAAAAAGACTTAAGAGATGAACTTAATAGTATTACCAGCTCAAGGAGAAGTAAAGACTTAAGATACAAACTTGGTGAAATTTGTTAATCAAAAGACTTAAGACAAGAACTCTTTAATCAAATTAAATTATTGAATCAAAAGACTTAAGACAGAAGCAAGACTTAATGGTGAAATGGAGATATCGCTCATTTACTTCAATAGTGTCACAACTCAAAAAGACTAGTTTTGCAGAAAACGCATTTAAAGTTTTAAATTCACAAACAACTCAAAGAAGACATGAAAAAATATTCTTCTCTCACGAGGTGGTAATATTTTAATATATATATGAAATTGTTACACAAGATAAAATACGAAACGCAGAATTATTTTGCATTATTAAGTCAAAAAACGCGTAAATTAGCGATATGGTGATTGCAGAATTGAAGCGGCATTGCCAGATACTTTGGGAATAAAATCATCAGATATGCGATTTATTTTTATTTTATTATTATTTAAGGTTGAATTTTTGACTTAATTGTGTTCTGAGACCTATAGTAGAATTTCCTGACAATTATTTTTGCAGAATAATTCAACTTAAAAAAAAAATGTATAATAGATATATTTCCAGAAGAGATAGAGGGGTTAATGTATGCAAACAAACTGTTGCTCGTAATGTTCTCAATACAGCTGTGGCAATAGGGGAAAAAGTGCTTAAGTCATATTTGAGTGTTTAGCAGGAGAGAACCTTTAAGCGATCAAGTCGATTTCAGAAATTTATTTATTTTACCGTTAAATTGGGAAATTCTCTGTAAACCTTCTTTTAAGTAGACATGATTCTACAAACTGTAAATAATACATTCAAGTTGAAATATGCCAAAGCATAACCTAAATGAAGCTATTATTCCAAATAAGACTAGAAGTCTAAAAGAGATTAGACGCAAGTCATTGTGCTGATTTCTTGAAAAATCGCACAACTTAACTGAAATTTTGCTTATACCTAATTTAAATTAAGATTTTTTTTTTCAAGAAATTAGTTGCCTGAAAATTTTTCATTTGTCAATAGAAGGCCTGGAAAAGCAACTCAGATCAAAAAAGTTGCAAAAAATGCAGCACAGATTCGTGCTACGTCCTTTTTAATATATATCATAATTTTCTATAGCACTGCAATTAGCAAATATAAAAAGGTTTGTGCAACAAAACTCATGAAATTTCATGATAAAATGCTGGGTACTTTCGAATATACAGATTACGGAGATACCATTAACTCAAAATCAGCTTATATCAACTTAGGCACTTTATCCTTTTTGCTACAGAAATGCTCTGAAGAGACTATATACCGAAAACCTAAGTCTCAAAAGATTTTTTTTACTACACAAGCGGGCAACGTTAAATAGGCCATAAAATAAGTTTCAGATATTTTAAAATGCCTGTCGTTTTTTAGTTCCCTCTACAAGAATCTGTTCGCAGAATATTCCCCCTTATTATGAATGGCGTCGTCGACATCACATCAAGACGACATTAAATACGAGGGCGGTTCGGAAACTTCTTAGCCTAGCACAAAAAGCGCGATATAAACAGAAAAAAGTTAAGGAAACTTCCATCTCTGCTATGAACACATGTTAAATTTTGTTTCGATCTGGTAACTCCTTCATATAGAAACAGACGCATCCGCGTCTTTTTTAACAATGGAAAAATTAGAAATGCGTGGTGTCATTAAATATTTACATAAAAAAGGTTTATCGGGACAAGAAATTCATAATGATATGGTGAATGTGTAAGGTGAAAGTGCTCCTTCATATGCAACAGTAAAAAATTGGGTTGCTGAATTCAAACGTGGTCGTACAAGCATTGAAGATGAACCACGTAGTGGACGTCCAAAAACAGCAACAACAACAGAAATTGTAGCCAAAGTGCATGATATGGTATTAAATGATCGACGAATAAAAGTGCGTGAAATAGCTAATATCATGGGCATCTCAAATGATCGAGTCCATTTAATTTTGCATGAAGAACTACAGATGGAAAAGCTTTCTGCAAGATGGGTGCCGCATTTGTTAACAGTCGACCAAAAACGCATAAGAATGAACATTTCTCTTTCTCTTGTTTGGATCGTTTTAAGCGAAATAAAATGGATTTTAAGCGTCGTTTCATAACTGTTGATGAGACATGGATCCACCACTATACTCCAGAGACAAAAGAACAATCCAAACAATGGACTGAAGCTGGAGGAAGTGCCCCAAAGAAGGCAAAAACAATTCAATCGGCTGGTAAGGTTATGGCAACGGTTTTTTGGGACTTCAAAGGTATTTTATTGATTGACTATCTGCAAAAGGGTAAAACAATAAATTCAGAGTACTATTACAACCTTTTGGATCAATTAAATGTACAAATTCGAGAAAAACGTCCTGGCTTACAACACAAAAAAATTATTTTTCATCAAGACAACGCACCAGCGCACAAGACTGTTTTAACAATGGCTAAAATCAACGAATTAAAGTACGAGTTGCTTGACCACCCACCTTATTCTCCTGATTTGGCTCCCAGTGACTTTTACCTGTTCCCAAATCTAAAAAAATTCCTTGCTGGCAAGCGTTTTACCTCAAATGAAGATGCAATTACAGTTGTAAACCACTATTTTGAAGACCTTGAGGAAAACTATTTTAATCAAGGGATAGAATTGCTAGAAAAGCGTTGGACTAAGTGTATTGAAGTTTCAGGAGATTATATTGAAAAATAAAAATATTTTTGAAAAACTAACTATTCTCTTTTATTGATAGGCTAAGAAGTTTCCGAACCGCTCTCGTATTGTCACTTCCCAGCAAAAAATTTTCGAAATTTTGTAATGGGTAGTACTCTTTTAATGGCTTACAAAGTAACGAGTGGTACCTATTTATCTAATTATTTTATTTGCATAATAATGACTGTCATGTAATTAATAAAATAAGAACTTATTTATATCACTACGTGCAAGTACTTATTGTAGTACTTTCCAGTTAATAAGGAAATATGTATATCTAGAGAAATTTGTTACAAAATTTTATTCATTTAAAATAAAAAAATTATAAAATATAGCAAATTAATTTTGAATAAGTTTAAGCAAAAATTAATCTATCTTATTTTGCATATTTGTACGCAAAAAATAACCCATTAAATTTTGAGTACTTTTAGGCAATCAGTAATCTATTAACTTTTGTATGTTTGTAGGCAAAAAGTATAGGGTACCGCATACTTTTTGAACTTCTCAAACAAAAATAATGGGTTATTCAGTCAAATTGTAAGTACTTACGACTGAGGAGTACATACACTTTTTTGCATTCTGGTAGGCAAAGTTTTTTGCTGGGATACACAAATAAATAAATTTCAACATAAACCAACTATTTACTAAAAGTTTATTTAAATTTGTTGCATTAAATCACACCTGAGTAAATTTTCACCATTTATTTTTTATTACACTTTTTGTTTTATGTACATAATTAATGTGACAATTTTTAAAAACACAGGAATATTTAATCCAACCCACACAAACAGTCTGAAAAACATACATACATACTCGTACATATGTATGTACAATTCATCAACGTTCAGTGATTCGGTGTTGCTTTTTCTATTCTATTTGTCATTTGTGTTTTGAAGAAATGCAACATGTTAACAACTTGCAGTACAAGATAAATCAAAGACAAACCATTAAATTAATGTTTTGACTACTTAAGAAGACAGTTGTTGTATGAGATCATGAATTAAACATTTCTTTAATTGTTTTAAATGCAATTTATTCGCCATCACTTGATGACATCGTTTTGAAAAACTAAAACTTTAAATTAAAATTTCAATTTATGCAGCCATTTGAAGATTATCACTTGGGTATTATGTTATTACTACAACGTTTAATGAATATAGTGGCCTTGAACTGCAGCAGCATGAACCAAGGTTAACTCAACTATATATGCTTGCTTGCATGGTTTAGTTCGTAAAGCAAATAGACTTCATAGAGTAACTCAAAAATATGAGTGGAATGAAAGTCTATAACAATTGAACTTGGTTATTTTAACTAAAATAATTTGTTATTTTGCAATAATTAAATCAAACAGAAAAATTATTTGTTAAAAGAAAAATAACAAATCGAGGTTAGTTATTTTTTAAGCAGACAAAAGTTTGTTTGTTAATGGTACTTGTAACAGCAATTTATATTAACGTTAGTAAGCTTAACAGTTGAAATTTGTTAAAATAAACAAAGAATTTTGTTTGTTTGCATATTTTTTTAAAGCACGGGTTGAAGCTAATTGGAAGACGATTCTGTATGTCTTGAACCCCACAGAAATAAGTTATTTTTGCATCGAATCATTACTTGCGATAAAAGACAAACCGAAGCGCAAGAGCTCGCATGTGAAGTCCGGCCAACCAGTCGAACCAACGCCAAGGCTAGATATTAGTGATGCCAAGATGATGTTCTATTTTTGGTGGGACCTGAAGTATCACAGAGGACCTGTAGCGAACACAACTGATATGTTTGAAGAGAGAATTGGCCGTCAAGCTACCAGAATGTGCGATTACACATGAAGCCTTAATATTTAGACTTGGGTCGAACTCGATCACTAGTTCATTTTTGCTATAAATCAATGATCAAACACATTTAAATTACATGGGTTTGATCATTGGTTTGTGACAAAAATTAACTAGTGAACGAGTTTGACACAAGTCTAGCTTGAAACAAGTTTTTATTTGAACGCCAACAAACTACTTCATAAAGAGGTGTTGGACACAAAACTTAGTAAATGGGTTTGAAACAACTTTTGATTCGAACGCGATCGAACTAGTTCAAAAGGAACTGTTGTACACTAGACTTGGGTCGAACTTGTTCAGTAGTTCATTTTTATTTTATTACATGGGTTTGATCATAGGTTTGTGGCAAAAATGAGCTAGTGAACGAGTTCGACCCAAGTATATTGGTCACAACTCTGAACTAGTTCGTTCACGTTCGAATCAATAGTTATTTCAAACCCATTTTATTTACAATAAAGTAGACTTGTGTCCAACAGCTCTTTTGAACTAAGCACACCACAGAGCTGAGTCCAACTCTTTCAGTCGTTCATTTTAGACACAAACGTATAATCAAACATGTTTAAATTATATAAATTTGTCATAGTTTTATGTCTAAAAAAAGCGACTGAACTAGTTGGATCCAGCCCTAGTTGTGTCCAACAACTCTTTTTGAATTAGTTCGTTCGCGTTCGAATCAAAAGTTGTTTCAAACTCATTTAATTTATGGTGACGCTTTCGACCGAACTTGTGTTCAACAGCTCATTTTAGTTCTGACACAACTCTAATTATAATAACACACATCCCAAACATCTGTATTTTGTAAAAAATTTTAAACAGAAATATGGCGAACAGAAGATTTTAAAATGATTTATCAAATTATATGAAAATTTTCCCAAATTATGGCAAATAAAAACCGACGTTTTCTACAAAAAAAAATTAATAAATAAAACTTTAATTTCTCTCTTTGGTAGTTCCTATTTATACTATTTTTCCAATAGCTCGCTTATAATTCATGCAGCTAAATATACAAAGAGTAATTTCGAGGCGTCTTCTTTGAAAATTTAATTGATGTTCACCAACATGCTCTACAGTATAACACCTCACTAACGGCCAACATGCTGGACCACTTGCTTGTTGTGTAACAACCACTTTAAGCAGTTCCACTCGCCAGTTGCCATTTTTTCTGCTTAAAATTCTTTTTACGAAACGCTATTTTGTATGTGCGTTGGACGAAAAAGCATAGTATGGAACATTTTGGAAAACACGTGCGCATGCTCGACAACACGTATTTTTGTCATTTTATCCGGCTTAGGTCGAACTCGTTCAATCGGTAACCATAGACACAAATCTATGATTCAAACCATGTAACATCGGTTTGTGTCAAAAATGAACTCGTTCAGTCGGTCATTTTAAACACAAACCTGTTATCAACCCTATGAAATTTAATTTCATTTAAAATGAACGACTGAACGAGTTCAACTTGAGCCTTATTTATATGAACTTTATCATAGCTTTGCATCTAAAAATGGCTGACTGAACGAGCTCGACTGAAGTTTTCTTATAACACAAGTGAATTAGACTTGTATCGAACTCTTTCAGTGGCTCGTTTTTGACACAAACCTATGATCAAACCCATGTAATTTAAATGGGTTTGATCACAAGTTTGTGTCTGAAACAAGCTCCTGAATGAGTTCGATACAAGTCTAAAGCGAATCAGTTGTGTCCAACAGTTCCTTTTGAACTAGTTCGTTCAGTTGCACACAGCTACGGTAAAAAAAATCAAGGTAAACAACTTTAGATTCAAACGCTCGCAAGCTAGTGAACTGTTGGACATAAGTCTATCGCTATATAATAGCCTTTTAATACCTGGTTATAGACTTGGTTACAACTCGTTAAGTTGCTCATTTTAGACACAAGCCGATGATCAAACCCATTTAAATTGCATAGGTTTGATCACATGCTGAACGAGTTCGGCCCAAATCTTAGCACTTATAATTGACATTTCGAGCTTAAAAGTACAATTAGACGTGCCATAGCCATAACCAAACCAAAATTCAATTGGTTTCTATGGTAATGGCTATGGCGTTAAGGCGAGTCACCTATAATCAAAATAGTGTTGCCCATTTGTTTGGTTCGAACGGCTATGGTTATGCCACGTCTGATTGCACCTTAAAATCTAATAATACTATAAATTTTTTTGCTTTTTTACTCGAATATTACTATCTAATATACTTGCATCGAACTCTTTCAATAGCTCTTTTTTGACACAAACCGATGATCAAACACGTATAATTTATAATGGGTTTGATCACATGTTTGTGTCTAAAACAAGCTACTGAACGAGTTCGATCCAAGTCTATTATCTTAAAGTATATACATTTTTTTTGTATCATTTCAGTGTTTTGAGTAAACAAAGGGGAGGCAGCACTTAATATAAAAATAAATTTTTTTATTCTACTTCAAGGAATATTCAGTCACTAACATCTGAAGGATATTCAAACTATACGCGGAGAAAACAGTCACCTGATAGTATTTCGCCTTGTTCTACTCTTTCTAGCAATTGCTACTTCACTTTCTCAATCTTACTCGTAGCTTCAGAAAATTCAAAGAAAAACTGAGTGTCATAAGGGCTTTCAGTCAGCAGCAGCTTCTTAACTAACAAATCAACGTGAGTGAAATACTACTCACATTACCATCACCTATTTAAATAAGACATTTAGAACTACCAGTACGATTTGTATGCATATCCATAGTTATAGTTACAATGAAAAACTAGCCTTTACAAGTTTTTCTTTTATCTTTAAGATTCAAGCGCACTAGGAACGTTTAATGCACTATAAACAAATTATATCCATATACGATTTTATTTTAAACTAAAATGGCATTTTCATGATTCATTTAATCACCAGTAAAATGCAAAATCTTTGTGAAAAAAATTAACAAAACCTAAAAAACCATGTGGGTGTTTATAAATCCATGTAAATAACGAAACAAAATAAAAATTAATACATCAGATATAAACATCCCAGCAAAAAACTTTGCCTACTAGAATGCAAAAAAGTGTATGTATTCCTTAGTCGTAAGTACTTACAATTTGACTGAATAACCCATTATTTTTGTTTGAGAAGTTCAAAAAGTATGCGGTACCCTATACTTTTTGCCTACAAACATACAAAAGTTAATAGATTACTGATTGCCTAAAAGTAGTCAAAATTTAATGGGTTATTTTTTGCGTACAAATATGCAAAATAATATAGATTAATTTTTGCTTAAACTTATTCAAAATTAATTTGCTATATTTTCTAATTTTTTTATTTTAAATGAATAAAATTTTGTAACAAATTTCTCTAGATATACATATTTCCTTATTAACTGGAAAGTACTACAATAAGTACTTTCACGTAGTGATATAAATAAGTTCTTATTTTATTAATTACATGACAGTCATTATTATGCAAATAAAATAATTAGATAAATAAGTACCACTCGTTACTTTGTAAGCCATTAAAAGAGTACTACCCATTACAAAATTTCGAAAATTTTTTGCTGGGATGTATTAATGTACGTAAAAACTAGAAACAAAAATAAAACATTCACATTTATTAACATTTTCAATATAGGAGTATGTACATATGTATGTACATAAATACATTTTATAAACTAGTGTTTCTTACATTTTTTCATATGTAAGTCAAAGTTCAAAGTTGTCATCCCAAAAATAGTAAAACGAGATTAAAAGTCACGATAATGATATATACCGACTTAACTTGTCTTTTTAATCACTTCCCCAGCGTGTGTGTGTGTGTGTGTGTGTTTTATTTAAGTTTTATTGTTCGTTGTTGTTTTTTTTTCCTTCGGCTTTTTGTTGTAACCCAAGGAAGTCATGTCCAAAAGTGTCATTTAGATAAAAGACCAAACAACAAGTAACACACTGACTGCAGTCAAATAATATTGAAAACAAAAGAAAAGGAAACAAAATTTAAAACATTTAGTTAAAAAAAACAACCTATAAACAAAGTGGTAAACATTTGTAAAACGTGTCATTTTCGGGGAAGGAGAAGACAACAGCAACAAAAACAAAACAACTAAAGGTTGTTAAAAAATCTAATCGTGAAATAACAACAGTTCAGACATGATTCGTAAATTGTTGATGTTTAAAAATGATCTCCTAAAGCGTTTTGATGATTAGACTGAAAAAGCTGGAAAAAAATATATGAAAATAAGTAGTTTAAAAGCACATCTGATGAATTTTTAATACCCTCCCTTCCTGGATAAGTCTTCAAAAACTTATGCATCACAGCACATTTGCTGCATATAATCTTTTTTATGAAAAACTTTTTTCCTCCCTAAAATACAGATTTTTATGTTTTTCATACCAATTTCTAGTTCCGAACTTAAGATTCTCGGTCTAAAAATATTTCATTTCATTTCATGCATTAGCATTCAGGTCGACAAAGACTGAGTGTCATGGCATAAATTATATATACATATGTATGTTCCTTTAACTCCCACTGTAGCATAGGGCGCCTTATTATTATAAATATTTGTTAGCGATTCGGTAGCAATTTTATTTCAGCAAACGTAGGCTGCTAACCTTCATTCCCAAATTTGGTAATAGGGCACCAGACGTGCTGTAATTCTGGAGCCAGAGTTTCAGAGAATTCAGTGTTCGCATTCCTCCTAGTTCCTGAGATGCTCTTAGCCCATTCAGGGTACACCGACACTCCATCCCTCCACCTTTAAGGACTTGGGGTTTGCGATAGTTCTGAATGTTATACCGCCTAAGATCGGTTGCCACAGCCTCATTTGTGGAAAACAGGAGACACCAAGTCCTTTCTGGACAGTGGGTGAGGTTGACAATTGAAAACGATATTCTACGTACACAAGTCGACAAGTAAAATTTTTGTATTCCAATCACTTTTCCATTGGTCTCCCTTACCATAAATTTGGTCCGATTATTTAAAGGTAAATTTTTAATGTGTGCCAGGGGGTAAAAAGCTTTTTCACAATACAATCACAAATTTTGAGTAAGATCGTAAAGCGTTATCAAATCGGTGTGAGCTCTGTATGAGTGTATTAGTGTAATCATACGGACAACAAAAAGTACAGAGAAACCTAACAGCTGCATAGAAATACACTCAACCAAATTTTAGAGCATACCTTCAGGAGCAATGTTAATTTTAATAGAAATTGCTTGTCAAGTGTAATATGTTGCCAGTGGGGATAATTTTGTTAAAAAGTTGAAAAATATAAATAAAAGAGCGTTTTAAATGTCAAATATTTGTTTAAAAGATATATAGCAGGCAGTCTTTATAAAGAATTTATAATATTTTTATTATAACATATCTTCATTACGTACTGTTGCCTCACACTGAAGCTGGTGCACGACAATTGGGTAACAATCTCCATCTCATGCCAATTATTATGGGTGGAGATTTTAATACAAATTTTGCACACCCACAGTCACAAGCTTTATCAAAATTTTTATTTGACGTTTTCCACTTGCATATGAGCAATTCTCCACAAACCCCCACAACTAATAATTCCACTACTTTAAATGCAGTTTTCCATAGATTTTTAAAAACAGTTGAGTCAAAAATTTATATATCTTATTTTAGTTACCATAAGCCAATATTAAAAAAAAAAATTTCATTACTAGAGGTTTACACATCTCCCCTGTGATCGGACTCACTTTGTTTTTTTTTTTTTTAATTAAGAATGAAGCTAAAAAACTAAATACGAATAATCGAATTAATTCAATATCAAGTGTAAAGAAACATACTTAAAATTTTATACCATTAATCGAATCAATTTTGTTCAACTAATTAAATACATATGTATTATATATTTAAAATTTTATTCGATCAATCCCGTAAATCTTCAATTTTATTCGATTAATTGAATAAATTTTATTCGATTAATTGAATATATTTAAAATTTTAATCGATTAATCGAATGCATTTGAAATTTTATACGATTAAGTCAATATATATTTAAAACTTTATGCGATTAAACAAATAAATTTTATATTTAACATTTTATTCGAGTAATTTAATATATTTAAACTTATATTCGATTAATCTCATAAATCTTCAATTCTATTCGATTAATTGAATACATTTTATTCGATTAATTAAATATATTTAAAATCTTATTCGATTAATCCAATAAATTTAAAATTTTATACGATTAATTCAATATTTAAATACATACATATATTTAAAGCTTATTATTATTAATCGAATAAATTTTATATCTAACATTTTATTCGAGTAATTGAATATATTTAAACTTATATTCGATTAATCTCATAAATCTTAAATTTTATTCGATTAATTGAATAAATTTTATTCGATTAATTGAATAAGTTTTACATTTTATTCGACTAATTGAATATATTTTAACTTATATTCGATTAAGCTAATAAACTTTAAAAAAATTTAATTTTAAATTTTCATGTTGTAGTTTTTTTACTTTTCGCCCAACATCTGGATCTGACAGTTTTTCTTTGTTCTTTTGTATTTAAGTGACAAAACACGTACATACATACATATGTATGTACACATGTATATATGTAAATATGTTTGTGAATGTAGGCATATAAAACTTAGCACTTCATAAAATTATATGCCATATAAAGTCGATTTTGTGAACATAATTATGTTTCAGGTTTAATTTTATAAATAAAAAGTTGAGCAAAAATTTACATAAATTCAATCACGGCCTAAAAAATCGAATGACATTGTAATAAAGCTGCTCCACTTAACTCTTATGCTATGTTTAGACGACGAGTTGAATCACCTGCTTCGCTCTCTGAATCATGTTTATGAATCATACTGTTTAGACTACGCCTTCGTGCTTCGTGTGCATCGTGCCAATTTAGTGCTTTTCGTACTAGATTTAGAGTTTTTTAATTCATAACAGTGCGGAATTTTTCAAATTGTTGCTTTAAAAAGAAATTAGTGCCTTTTTTTGGTGCTTTTCACCTTTGATTTTAGTGCGTTTTACAAATCTACTAAATATTAATTTTATTTTCACTTTCAAAAACTATCTGCTTTCACCCCTTTTAGACATGCAAAGTTTCCTTTGCAGAATGTTAATGCAGCTTGGTGAAATATGAAGGAAGAAAAACTTTATCTTTCATAGTGAGAAAAAAAAGTAATATATTTCTAGAAATTACAGAGGATACCATGCACGTTATAAAATAGTTTAATAACAATAATCTAATTACTAACCATTGAGGGAAGCAATGTATTGCTTTCTTGATAACGAAAGCTTCCAAAAATGCTTCTGAAAAGTACTAACTTAAGGCTCTCTAACAAAGTGGACAAAAGTAAAAAAAATGTAAACCAGTAACTTTTCCACTGAGTACATAAAAACTACACATTATTACTTCTGTAAATGGAAACAGTAAGGCAAAAAAATTAATATCTTTTTGAAAACTGAATGCATTGCTTCTAGCTGAAATTGAAGAAATGGAACGAAGTATTAGAAATTTAAGGATAAATAAATGGAAAAATTTGCTCAGAACTGATAAATTTTCGATCGAAGTTCATAATTCTAGAAATTCAACTGATCATAATACATTTCTAATACTGTCAATATTTGCTCTAGGACTATTAACATTACCATGTTCAAATGTTGAAGTAGAAATAACTTTTAGTGCTAATAACTATTTTAAAAGTTAGTTAGAAATACAATAATTTTATAAATAAAATTGTTTCATTCATATAAAGTACGGTCTAAAAAGAAAAGGCTTATGTTGTTCAGAATGTAACATACTGAACCATGTTCATGTAAAAATTAATTCAGACGAAACACCTAAAAATCTAATTGTTTTATTAAAACAGTTTTATGGCCAGAGGAAAAAGATGAAACTGCATTTCTTGAAACGAGGAGTATAATTCTCGTTGATTATCTTTTGTTAAAATAGTACACCATAATTGGAGTGTCTTCCCAAATGAACTTCAATTATTTTCCTACTTATATTCTACTTATAAGCAAAATCGAAATATGGCTCGATATATGTAATTGAAATTATTACAAAAACCTATGAAATGTAGTAAATTTAAAATTGTAGTTAACTTAAATTTTTAATTTTTACTAATTCAATACATTTATAATTAGCCATATGGGCTTTCTCTGTATTGCAAATAAATAGATAAATATAAAAAAATAAATATAAATATATTTATGTACATACATACATATGTACATATATACGAGTACTTATTTCATTTAGTGCTTTTTTATGAACACACAGTGGTTTTTGCTCTGAAAAAGTTGGCATCACTGTTCGCGTGGCATTTTTTTTATGTATATTCACACAAACATACGTATCATACGCACGTATATACATGCATACACATAAGCATACATACTTTACATAAATTCCACTCATGCGAAATCTTGTTTTTGAAGGCATCTCTATATTTTCTTCTTATTTTTCCTTTTTATATTATTCATAACTTAATTAAATTTATTTATATTAAACTCACATGTATGTTTTTTGGTTTGTTTTTATTTGTTTACAAACACACACATACACATATACCTATTTTGTTTTGATAGCTAGTTCAGATAAAGTGGCGATTAACTGCGATAAAAGTTAGAGAAGATACCAATTTTACGTGCTTCGCAAGTAGATTCATATTGAATCTACTAGATTCGCTCTCATAATTTTGTATGGCGAAGCAAGTTGATTCGGTCATGATTGGGGCGTGAAGCATGAATAGAGAGCGAAGCATGTACCGTCTAAACATAGTATTAATCATGTTAAGACGGAGCTGAACAAACTAATTTTTATTAGGAGTAAGTAAAAACTTAAAAACATATTTTAAATTGTAGACTCGACATGAGATAGTTTAATTGGTTAGTTTCGTAGATGCACGAATTGCCCCCTAACATCCTCTCGATCCTAGTTTTTTAAAATACATAGTATATAGCATTTGTATCCCCGTAGGTATAGAAGTATCTTTATTTTAAAATTCATAAAAATTGGGTGAGGAGATATATTGCCACCTCATTATGGTCCCAATTCCAAATCAATGACAGTGGGGACCGTACACAACGGCATACATTTTTTTTGGATATTTGCAATATTATCACTGGAGTAGATAATCCATCTCATTGCGGATGGCTTCGTCGACGTCACATCAAGACGACAGTAAAATTTGGCACTTGTCTACTCTCTGTCGCCAACAATTGACTTCTATTATTATTAGAAAGCCTTAGTAAGATTAGTAAGAGATTGTTACTGTCGTCTTGATGTGACGTCGACGACGCCATTCACAATAGGGGGAAATATTTCTCCAGAGAGGCAATGCAATCACGAGCGCCAAAATTTTTGCTTTGGTTATTACCCAGTTTTGGATCAGATCAAAAATCCTATCAGATTCTGAAGGTGTGATTGTTAACTTGCCGAAGAAAGGAGATCTATCGGAACGGAAAAATTGGAGGGGAATCCACCCTTCTATTTATGATAAATAACGTGATAGCACAAATTATAAATAACAGATTGTCAACTAGTATTGTGCTCAGAAAAGAGCAAACCGGTTTCCGAGCCCGTAAATCGTGTGTTGACCAGAGAACGCAGCTGACCGATTTTCAGCCACGGCTAAGCCGCCGCCGATTTATTTTCAGGTATCTCAACTGCCGCCAGTTTTGGCGGCTGTTTTCGGCTAAAAATTATGCTGATTTCATGAAACTACACTATACAGCCTATTGAAGTTCCGCACTCTGGTGCTCTCAACTTAGCTTTACGTCTTCACTAGCCATCGACTTGGACATGACATGAACATGACGCCGGCACAACAACTGTGAAAAACTCATCAACTTCTTTGTTGTGGTGAATACGTGCGATGTCCATGTTCAGTCATATCAAAGTATTTTGCGCTAGTGCAATAAAGATGTAATATTTACCAAGTTTGTTCTGACTCTTTTCTTTCTATTGCAAATGGTTGCGGACTGAGAAGCTCATGGCGAACATTGTTGCTGAGACATACGAGTATGTTCGGGCATCGGTCTCGATTAGCCATTTGGGATGACCGACATGATGCCCTTACCAATAAGTTCATGGCTAGTGGAGACCGCTGGTAAAAATTTAGAAAGTCATAAAACCAGTGCTTAATGGACTAGGTTGAAAAATCTGGTGTCACTATTTCATAGCCATTGGCGTAGCGATAAGTTTTTTCAACGGGGGTTATGCAATTTTTAATAATTGTTGGGGGCAACAGCAATTCTTGGCGGGATGTGGGGGGGGGGGGTAATGGGGTCAATGCAGCCCCAGAATGGCCTTTCTGCGCTATGTTCATAGCATTTACAGAGTTGTATCTAACATGCGTCCAGAGAAACAAGCCGATCGGCTCACAGCCGGCTCAAGAGCCGCCGCCGACTTTCAACGTAACTTCAAGCCGCCGCCGATGCTTGCCGGCTTATTGTTTTTGTAGTGGCAAATTTTTACCAAATCTTACAAGTTATAAATTTTTTTTATAGAAATATGTTTAAAAATCTTATCCAAATCAAAACCAGCGACTGTCAGCCGGCTCAAGCCGGCTTATGAGCCGCCACCGATTGTGTTTTACTAAGCCACCACCGCCGACATTTTTAAGCGGCTTGTATCTCTGCATGCGTCATTCTAAGATGTGTCAAACATATAAAAAGTGTAAAAAATTAGGGTGAACATAATTTTTGAACATGCCCTAAAAGAATATAAGAAACTATTATTCTAAACTTACAAATAAAAATAATTCATCGGTCATATCTGATACAATATGACTAGGCGTTTAAAGACGATTTTTAGGCGCAGCCGCAGACCTTTTTCTTTCGGCTTCGTTCTCTGGTGTTAAGACTTATAAATCATCTGTATGCGAACGCTACCTGCCGAGTCCTCCATGAAAACCAGCTAAGCAGGAAAATCAAAATCAATTGTGGTGTACGTCAAGGCTGTGTACTATTACCGCTGCTTTTTAATTGCGTACTTGATGTGGTAATGCATAAGTCAACGGCAAACAGAAGAGGGGAATAAACTGTAGGCTACAGGGACGATTGGGGGGACCTGGATTACGCGGACGATATTTGCCTACTGACCCACACGTTTTCAGATATGCAAGCTAAGCTGACGATGGTCCAGGAATGAAGAAATAGACACCTTCTGTTAAGTAGGCTAGATAAGAGTGGTGTTTCCAAAGCTGACATCTCCAGTCGCATAAACAAAGCCCATCAAGAATTTGATCGACTTACATCAGTATGGAACTCTTCCTACATATCAAAAAGAACAAAGATAAAAATATTCGACATAAATGTGAAATCCACAATACTATAAGCATGCGAGACATGGAACACATCATCACGCAAACTAAATTCTACACAGAGAAAAAACTGCCTCATAGAATCAAGAAGATTTTCTCTATGAACCGTTTTTAGGCTAAGAGGTATCCCAGCAGAAAGAACCGAAGATTTTTTCATAGAGATTCCTTATTGTTCTCATGTGGTAAATCTTATTAATTTTATCAAGAAGAAAACCACATAAAATCAAGAAGAAATCTTATTATTCACAACTTTTTTTACTCAATTTCCGTTATTTTCGGCACCAAAAAAACAATCCATAGAGAAAAACTTCTTGATTCTATTAGGTTTTCTTATAAATTGTAAACTATTGAGATTTCTTATTGATTTCATTAGTTTGCCTTATTGATTTTTTTAAAAAGGGTTTCTTCTTGATTTTATTATGCTATCTTATTGATTTTTTCAATAAGGTTTTCTTCTTGATTTCAATAGGTTCCTATATGATTATGTGTAAAGCATCTTATTGATTTTTTTAATAAGGAAATCTTCTGTCTTGTTATTTCATATCTATAAATAGACACAGAGACAATTTTTTTTATGATATTTTTCATTTTTGTATAATTTCAATGGATATTCAGGCTGCTTGTTAGCATATTGGTTAGAGTGCTTGTCTATCAGTCAGAAGTTTGCTGGTTCAATACTTGGTGAGTAAGTTAGTTAAGAGTATAACATAATGTGTATGTATGTATGTATAAATAAATAACATCTACAATATAATACATACATACATACATATGTATATGGTATAGAATTTAAATGAAAATACATAAGTACAGAGAATAAAGAGGCAATTTTTTTTATTTTTTATGAGGTCGCCTAATAAAAACAAGAAGAAAACCTTATTTGAAAAATCAATAAGATAACCTAATAAAAACTAGAAGATTTCTTCTCGATTTTCTCAAAACGGATTTCCCTATGAAATTAATAAGATTTTCTTATTGAAAAAAAACCATAGAGATTGCTTATTAATTTTGTTCTATTTTATGAGATATTTAGTAGGCACTGTTTTCTCTGTGTACAGAAATTTTTGTAAACAACTGCTTAAGGAAGATCCTTCGAATATACTATCCAAGAACAATCCAAAATAATCGGCTTCGGCTAGAAAACAATCAGAAGCCAATCACAGTTGAAAACCGAGAGGGCAATAGGGGATGGAATGGACACATTATGCGTAAATAGCCGGATGATATAGCGAAGTAAGCTATAGACAGGAATCCATAAGGCAATCGAAGACGAGGACGCCCCGGCACAAACTTGGAAACGACGAAACGAAATTGAACTATACCACATAAATCTTCGATGGAAGGAAGTAAAAATATAATAATCTTTTTGCGGCTCTATGCTCCTTACAGGAGTAAAAAGCCACCAATATATCATTAATCAAATACACAGCGAGCAGTATCTGGAATTTTTATGTATGAGACAAAACCTTGCACGTCTTTCTAAAAAAATTAATGATTTTTAAAATACTTAGACGAGCTGATATTTTTTATAGTATTTTCACACTGACATGGTTTTAATAAAAACTGTTAAAACCTGTTTTTACCATTCAAATTGTTGTTGTTGTTAAAACAACAATTTGTATGGTAAACCATTAAAACCATTTTTGAATTGTTTTTAAGTTGGTTTTATGAAATGCAACACTGTTTTCGCTGTGCTAAATTCAGTGCTGCCAAGTTAAAATGACCGGCAGCAGCTGGTAATGTTTATGCCCATTAGAGATCGACCGAAGGCGTTTTTTTTTTGGCCGAAGCCGAACTTGGGCTAAAATCCTAAACTTCGGCCAAAACCGAAGCCCAAGCCGAATGTTTTAAATTTTAAAAATGATACTTGTTTTATATGAATTAAGAAAAAAGTTTGCTTTTTTGAGATCACTGAAATGTATTGGATACATAACAAGAAAAATAAAACTATTTTGCAATTTATAGATTGCTTTTTCATATGATCACTCACAAGAACGTCCAAGTAAAAGAAAATAGAAAGCAACAGGGTTGTATTTCAAAGCAACCCTTTCAAAACGTTAAACACAATAGAAACTGTCGGCGAGCAACGACCAAAAATAATGTTATTTTTCAAGCTTGGAATGAAAAATATTCGGCTTCGGCTAATTGGCCGATTTTTGCCATAGGCCGAATGTTGGCCGATTACCAATTTTTGGCCGAAGGTCGAACTCTAATGCCCATGAATAAAAAATAGATGTCGCTTGAAAGATTTTCAAATTAAAAATGGGTGCAGCAGCACTAATAATCAAAAAAATTATGAAAAAAAGAGTTTTTTTTGGAAGGAAAACAACGAAAATATTTTCATCGACCTCTGGGAAGTGAAAATAGACGTATGACTGACATCTTACCGCTGATAAAAAAGTTTTATTTTGTGATGTATTTGTGAATTTTTTTTATACAATAACTTGATTTGCAAGCACTTCTTCACTTTGTATTACTAGTTTCATAATTTTAAAATACTTATTTAGTTACAAAATATAAAATAATTTCCATTTTACCACGCATTATAAAAATTCCGAGTTTTTCATACAAACAAAAACAGTTGTACAGTTTGTCAAATAAGTGTTGTAAAAAGCTGAAAAAATACAGCAACAAACACACGCATTTTGAGCAAAAATATTAGACAGCCTGTGAGTTAAAACCTGAATTTAACAAACTTTCAGTGTGAATGCAATATCAGCTGTTTATGGTTTTAGCGTTAAAACCAGGTTTTAATTTTCAGTGTGAAAACACTATTACATTTTGTAATAAAATTTTATTTTCAAAGTATTTATATAAAAAAAGCTTAAAAATTATTGATTAGGTATTAAATTCCTTCAACTTCCCAGTAAAAAAAGACACTCCAAAAAAGTCATGAAAATGAAGAGTTTGCGATCTGGAAGTAGTGCAAATTTCGATCCGATCTAATGATTTTTACATAGGGTTGTCATTGCAAGAAGTTCTCTTTTTTGCTTCCTGGTCACCGAATTGGAAGCGATTTTAAGAAAAATTTCCTTTTTTGTGTTCTATGATAATATTTTCATCTAGGAAAAATGGCTAATAGTTACCTATTTTAACAATTAGTTTCTTTTTATAGGAATTTAAACGCGAAACAGTAATTTAATGTAAATTTAAGCAAATAACTTTAAAATTTTAGACCAAAATTAGTTCATAAGTTTCTTCAAAAAAATCGATTTTTTAAAAATTCTGCTGAGTAATTTCTAAAACTTGAGAGGAATTACAAGGTTTTGTATGACTTAAATAAACTTCTACTTGATTTTCTGCTAACTATCGGCAAATTAAAAATATCGATTTTTTGGAAGCAATGAAAATGTACTTCCTTTAGAATGACTTCCAATTTTTTTTACTGGGTTATGTCATATTTAGCAAAAGGTTGTCTAACTCAGATTTTATAATTCTTAATTTTTTTCTACTTTGCTCTGCTTGGTATTCAGCGATATTGTGCCTGGGTGTTTAATTTTTTTGATTTTTTTTTTGTATTTCTTGTTGCTTAGTCGGACTGTTTATTCGTTCGTTCCTTCATTCTTCCATTCATTCGCTGGTTTATTTGTTGCATAATACATTTGGCAAGGCATCCACTACTTGTGGTGTAAATACTCGAGTACATGCATACATACATAGTTTACTCGTATTATGGATACTTGTTGCATTCATACAAATGCTTATGTTGAAGGCTGACAGGCAGTCAATATTTGTAATGTTGTAATGCATGAGCGCCCACACTGCTAATTTTGTTGATGCCTTTGAGACAACAACTTGCGAACAGACATTAAAAAAAAATTATAATAATAAAAAGAAGTGAAAAAAAAGTTTAAGATTTTTTTCATTCAATTTTAAAGAACACCAGAAAGAACCAGCGAAGAATTAATAACAAAACGCTACAAAAAGGTGTACAATTTTAGTTATTGTTAGTTGTGGCAGTAGTTCTGGTGGGTAACAACAGTTGGTCCATTACATTGTTGTGTTAACCATAATACTCGTACATATATGTATAAATGATAGGCTACTCCTGTTTTGTTGTCTGCCACGAAATGCAGGCATAAAAAACTTCTCAACATTTATACGCCCTCATATACAAATATACAAAAATGTGCATATGTAGATTGATTTAACGCCCTTTTTTTCTATTACTTTATCACGCGAATAATTCTTTTGCCCTCAATAAAAGCAATTTAATTGCTGGCCCATATTCTATGGGGTAGTCAATAGTTATAAGAGTTTTATTCATAGTAGTCGACTTCCTAGATTCTACACATTCACTTAAGTGTAAATTTTTCCCTTTCATACTCCAACACACACCCAACATAAGCTCATATTGTGATCTCTTTTGCATTTATGGTTTGTTTCTGCATGATTCAGTCGTATTTTATGCGAAGTATAATTTTGCCTTAGGTTAGGTTAGGTTGAAAAAAGTGCGCTTACCTTGTTCCAATCCCATACAGCATTATATTTGTTCCCAATCAGGCATGTTTGGCATGCTCTGCATGTGATATAATCTCTCAGTGCCAAGTGAGCTATATGAGATATTTACATATAGCCGATTATTATGGTCATCCGTATTGATCCATTCAATCTTAGAATCTCTTTTAGCTTTTCTTGATTCAGAATAGGTTAGGTTAGGTTGGCTTGAAAGCAGTATAATCAACATTGACTCATTCCATTTTGGATTGCACTCATCTTTTATAGCGTGTTGAGCACTCTTAATAAGAAATATTGGGGAGAAACATAATAAAAACCATGAAAATCAGACTCAGTCAGGTTAGGAACCTGGTCTACTCAATATACTTTTTTAGGCTTTTTGCGTCTGAATCTCTAAGATATCCATAGCTGGTATATTTTCCATATGAAAGATTTGTCTTCTAATTACATGGAATGCTGGGCAGTGACACAAGTAGTGTTCGAGAACTTCGATTAGAATTAACCCATCAGATCCTGCTGACTCTTCCAGCAGGAGTTTGCCAAACTCTCTCTAATGTTCTTCAATCTCCCAATGTTGAATTTTGGTTTTGCGTCGCTTAAAAGATCTGACGTTCTGCAGTGTGATGTTATTGAAAAATTTTACGATATTGGCAAGTCTATCGGCCATTTAGTTCACCATTATACCTCAACGTCCAAGTATCCATATCATATGAAGATCTGTACAGTATGCTTATGAGTTTATCTCGTTTTTACATTAAACTAAGTTCCGGAATTTAGCTTCCATCTCTATTAATGCTTAAACAATAGCTATATTATCCGTGAAAATACGAGCAATTACCCTGTTATCAAATTCATTTAACCATTTAATGGTTCCCGTAGTGGCCATGATCAAAGTCTGGCGGATGAAAGAATTTTCTTAAGTTTTGACTCCTGTCATAGATACCGCTTCCCTATCACCATTTTTTAAAGCGTCTGCATAAATATCGGCTTCCGGATTGCTCCCCTCTTCAGTTATTGCATTCCACTCCGATATTAGTGTCATGCAGTTATTGTGTCTATATCCAGTTGTATTATGTCACATATTTCTGTGGTGACATCATCCCATGATTAGATGTCTACTATGGTTTGATGTCTAGTTATATCTTCTGTTTACAGCCATATTCCCATCAGCATCGGCTTAGCAGCAGCCAAAGCTACCTCATATTAAACCTGTACTTCGATCGGCAATGTCGAGAAGATGTTCTCCATTGTTTTTGTTGATGTGGTTCTCGAAGTTTCATGTGGTTTTCATATGGTTCTCATGTCTTAACCAGGAGTTATAGTATAACGGCGCTATGTATAAGCAAAAATTGGCATGAAGTTAGCATAAGTGGCGAAATTGAATATGATCTTAAAGAGTTTTGGCATGAAACTTCATATTAAAAATCATGCTAGGACTTAGAGGTGGGTTAAAATTACGTAATGCGACCATTATTAATGTCAAATTGTATGGAGGAACTCGTTAACACATAATTCAGTTTCGTCACTCATGCTAACTTCATGCCAATTTTTGCTTATACATAGGGCCGTAATAATTTATTGTTGCTGGTTGCATGCAAAAATTTCTAATTTTACTGGCCGCTTGGTAAGTCCATGAAAAAGTATGAAAACCGATGTACTTGTACGCAGGTGGAGAAAATTATTCTAAAATTGTCAATGATCGTATAAAACTCACAACCAAAGTGCGACGCTGGTACGAAATTGTGGTCGACAACGGCTAAGACAAACATCGTAGGCGACGGGTAATAGCTGGCTAAGCCTAAAAGTTACCAGATAACAACAACAACAACAACAACATTAAAACCTCCTTCAACAAAGTTTTAAAGTTAGTCGCAAGCCTATCATAGCCACAATTTTTTCCGGAAGCTAAGTACGACAATCTCCGCTGAGAACTAATTATTTTCAGTTTCTCTACAAATCTATAACAAATGCTGTCAGCTAAATAACTTAAGAATAAAAATGCCATATATTCCCAAAAAAAGAACCAAACGTTGTTAATTTTAACATGAAAGAACGATTAAAATGTCCAAACGATCTCGATACGAGAACGGAATTTTTCAATTAAGGAAACAACGGATCTTGGAACAAGAACGTGCTAGTGTCAACTAAACAACATAAAAATCAAAATAAGAACCATTGTTATCAAAATAAAAACGATTCGTTGGCAATATGAGAACATTGTATTCAAAATATTCCAAGAATTGTTATTAAAATATGAACCTAATGTTTTTAAAACCTTAAATTAGATTTATTCACAATTCACATATCTCATTTTATTTATTTTTAACACACAACACAACCCGCAAAGCGATTAGGTTGTCTGCGGAAACACCCAGGGTCTATGGTGGGAATCGAACCCACGACCTCTGGACTGAGAAGCTAGCATCGCTACCCCTGCCCCTGTGGCTGAGTGGTAGCCACACAGCACACTCACACACAGCAAACTTTCTTGACTAATAGTGTTTTCACACTGCAAGTTAAAACCTGGTTTTAACGTTAAAACCATAAACAGCTGATTTTGCATTCACACTGCAAGTTTGTTAAATTCAGGTTTTAACTCACAGACTGTCACGCAGAAATGCGTGTGTTTGTTGCTGTATTTTTGTCTGCTTTTTATAACACTTATTTGGCAAACTGTACAATTGTTTTTATTTGTATGAAAAACTAAGAAACTTTACAATGCGCTCTAAAATGGAAATTATATTATATTTTGTATGGCACTAGTAATACAAAGTAAAGAAGTGCTTGGAAATCAAGTTATTGTATATAAAAAATTCACAAATAAATCACAAAATAAAACTATTTTATCGGTGGATCGATATGTCATATCGTTTATTTTCACTTTCCAGAGGTCAATGAAAATATTTTTGTTGTTTTCCTTTCAAAAAACTCTTATTTTTCCTTAATTTTTTACTTATTGTTGCTGCTGCATCCATTTTTAAGTTGAAAATCTTGCCAGCGACATCTATTGTTATTCACTGGCATAAACATTATCAGCTGCTTCCGGTCATTTTAACTTGGCAGCACTGAATTTACCACAGCGAAAACAGGGTTGCATTTCATAAAACCAAAATAAAACCAATTCAGAAATGGTTTTAAGTTGGATTAAACAAAAACAATTTGTATGGTAAAACCAGGTTTTAACAGTTGGTTTTAACATTAAAACCAACTTTTATTAAAACCAAGTCAGTGTGAAAACACTATAACTTTTGACAATGGATGGTGCTTCTGCTTAATAAAAAGTATTATAAAAGAAAAAGACGTTCTAACTGCTGGGCTTTAGAGGAAAAAAGACGACACCACGATTCTTCCCTGGCTCCAAAGGATGATAAAAGAAAGGTTTTTCAGGTTGAAACTTCGACATACTAACATACGGAAAATGTTGTGCCTATTGTCTTGAACATACTTATCCTATGCGTGCTGAAAATGGGAATGGCACAAAAAGATCTTGAGTAGTGAGTGACTGGTGAAAAGAGGACATATCACAAAACAAGAACAAAAAAGCTAACAAAATTTTCTCACCCGGAAGATTTATATATTTTTTAAGGATGGTTCTATTACAGGTTATTGTGAAACCATAACTGAGTCTGTTACTAAGGAAACCAACACAGCACAAGTGCCTTAAGCTTAGGTCCAGAACCTATCTTCTAGTATCTTAATTATGTCAAGTGACGCCCTTCACTGACAACGACATGTACAAGTTACCGGTCCCACTCATATAAAGTTCCGAAACTCGAACCTCTTTCTAGTCACTGAGAACCAGTCCCGTGACGTGCATTGTAACAGGTTCTTTTTTCTCTAGGCACTCTATATGCTGGTTCTATGGATATCAATGATCCAGCAAATAACATGAATCAAAGGTTTAATGGATAAGTCTTGCAGGTGGTTGTGTTCGGAAACCGATAGCAGACTTCATTTTAACTCAATGAAGTTTAACGGCATTTGTTTTTCTACATTAAAAGGACTAAAATTACTCCGGTTGGTGGTTGTGAGAAGCTACGGTCAATGAATGTTTTCCCGAAGAAGAACATGTAGTGTCTGTGGTTGCTACCGAAATATTTGGGAGAAGAGAGACAAGCAGCAGCACTCACTTCTCATAGTAGAGTATGATACTGGTATTGGGTAATGCCTTTCAGAGTGTGCTAGCGTTGGGCAGAACTGCTCAGGTTCATTTAATTGCAGCACCAGTCTATCTTCCGTAAACCTCTTAAGCAGTGCCACTTTAGAAGACACAAAGCACAACAGCAAGGCGCTTGCTCTTGGTAAGAATTTACTTTTTTTTTTTTTTTTTTAATAAAGAGAAGTAACACTCAGGCAATTAATACCTACTACTATTACTAGGTGTTACCTTCTTTTAGGAAAGGTATAGTGAGAGAGAAGACAGGTGGTGAAGGAAGAGATAGAGGAAAGCTTTATTCTTTTACAACTCTGCTTTTTCGCACATTTTTTTAATAATGCAGTGTTGCAGCGCCTCTCTGATGTTAAATGAGGCGTATTAATGTTTTTTGAAGCTGTGTCTTGTAGCCATTTTATTGATTATTTTACTTCGCCGATGATTTTGCTACACAACGAAGGAGGGCGCACTGATGTTACATTAGGATTAGTATCTGCTGAAGTCGGTATAGTTCAGTGACCAGTGACCAGTGACTATGCCTTCATCACTTGAACTTTCCTACAACAACTGACACAAAGGGACACTAATGCACATCAGAAAAATGCGTGGTGTTGTTATTTAATGACTGTCGGATACAGGGATTGAACCCAGGACCTTCGGTTTTGTAGTCAACGTGCAATCTATGTGCAATGTAAATGCTTTATATCACCCTAATTTAAAACTAATGTGAGATCAAAGCGAAAGTAAGGTGAATAAATTAATGTTAGACACAACACAACAACGCTAACCAAGCAGCCTTTTTCCATTCACTAAATTCAAAAAGTCCATTGAGAACAAAATAATGATTTGCTGGAGAAGTTTTTGTGGCGAAAGCCAAAATTGAATAAATCTTTTTATTTACTATATGTTCTCCTATATGTTCCTTAGCAGCTCTGAAGCTAATACAATGGCATGTTTCGACTTCAGCTACGACATTTTAACCCTAGATTCAAGAACAAATGTTGCGGTGTTCTTGAATATCTTACAAAAACGTTGCAGTCAAACTCGAAATACGCCAACCATGACAATAAGGAGAGTATTTTACCAAAGAGAACATGTCGGTAGTGTTTGTGACAAGCGTTCACTCAGAGCTATACTGTGCACGGCGTTGGCGAAATCCTGGTGTTTTCGTAAGATTAAAGGAAACTTGTACTTGCAGAAATTACTTGTAATTAGTTTTTCACATCCTAAAAACAATACATACTTCTAGTGAGAGTTGTAATGTTTTAACATTTAATATTCAATCATACTTATTTAAGTTGTCACGTCAATACAATATCAAACCATAAGGGCTTGTTTACTCGCTCTCGAGAAAAGTTTTGTCGTCTTCGATAGTCTATTTCTCTTCCCTCAGACCTAGAGAATAGTATGAGCCTATTAATAAAATTCAGTTGTTCAGTGCCAACAAAATATTTTTATTTTTATAACGAAAAAAACACAGAAAAAATATTAATTTATTTGAAAGGGTGGATAAGTAATTGGTTTTACTTTATTCTATTCAAAAGAATTTAATTTTTTTTCTTTTTCCCCTTTCTGGCGAACGTTTAACAGATAATGGATCTTTTAATTGACTTTGGTTTTTGAATTTGTTGTCAATTGTTGTTGTCGGCAACTGTTTAAAGTAGCAACCACATCAATTGTTGTCGCTTTTAATGCCAGTCTATCTTTATGTAAGTGATTGAGTGTGTGTGTGTGAGTGTGTCGCTGTTTGTTTCCCAAGTGTACACTTAAAAAAAGTTTTAGGACCAAGAAGAAATAATTTCATTTTTAAAACGAAAAGTTTATGAAATAAAATTAAGCGCACTTTTGTTTTAAAACTGCTTCGTTAAAAATAATGGGTGTTTTTTATTGAGGTATAGAACTTTAAGTTGGCATCACTTTTTTAACTGGCGGCCATTTTGTCAGCTGTCAAGTGATTAATATTTAGTTTGGTTTGCCATTTCATCATGAACAGGTTGACAAAAGAACAACGCTTGCAAATCGTGCAAATTTATTTCGAAAATAATGGTTCAGTTCGCGAAGTTTACCGCAAGCTCCGTCCATTTTATGGTCGACAGAATCGTCCATCAGAGCAATTAATTCGGTTAACCATGGATCGTTTTCGCACTACGTTTACTCTATGTGATAATACGCATCCGCAGAGACGTCGAACAGTGCGCACCGAAGAAACAATTGCCGCTGTAGAGCAAAGTGTTGAAGAGGACCCGAATGAATCGATTCGCCACCGTGCACAGCAATTGGAGCTTTGTCCATCAACTTTATGGAAGATTTTGAATGTGGATGAGTTGTGGTTCCAACAAGACGGCGCTACATGCCACACAGCGCACGTCACAATCGATTTATTGAAGGAAACATTCGATGAGCGCATAATTTCGCGGAATGGACCTATCAATTGGCCACCAAGATCGTGTGATTTGACACCATTGGATTATTTTCTTTGGGGATATGTGAAGTCGCTCGTCTACGCCAACAAACCAGAAACGTTAGGGGACTTGGAAGCCAACATTCGTGGCGTTATTGCCAACATACGGCCCCATATGCTCGAAAAAGTGGTTGAAAATTGGACCTGTAGAATTGGCTTTATTCGAGCCAATTTAGCTAATATAAAAAAATTATATTCATACGTAATCCCCATTTCGAAAAGTAACACTCAGGCAATGAATGCCTACTACTATTACTAGGTGTTACCTTCTTCAGGAAAGGGATAGGGATAGAGAAGACAGGTGTTGACGGAAGAGATAGAGGAAAGCTTCATTCTTGTACAACTCTGCTTTTTTGCACGTTTCTAATGATGCATTGTTGCAGCGCCTCTGGTGTCAATGAGGGGTATTAAATTTTCCGGAGCTGTGTTTAGTAACCATTTTATTTGTTATTTTATTTCGCCGATGATTCTGCTACATATTACCGATAAAGGAGGACGCTGTGATGGACATTAGGATTAGTATGAGCTTAAGCCGGTGTAGTTCAGTGACCTTCACCACTTGAACTTTCCTACAAGAACTGAAACAAATGGACACTAATGCATATCAGAAAAATGCATGGTCTTATTATATAATGACTGTCAGAGACTGGGCTTGAGCCCAGGACTTTAGGTTTTGTACCCAATGTGCTAACAACTTCAGCCAACGCCACCTCAAACGTTAATAAACGTTCATAGCGAGAAGCATTATCCATTGTTCCTAGGGTACAAAGAGTCAGAAACGAATGCATAGTGAGAAACAACTATAGAGTTTAGCTTTGTAAAATCGCATGTTTCGATGTCACGAGCGACATTGAAAAACAATCTTTTTTTTATCAGTGTGTCGGAAGTACATGCAGAAAGCTCTTAAGATATTCGGTACAAACAAAGATATTTAATACAATTAAAATAAGAAAATCAACTTGCTGAAATATAATATATAATATAAAATATAATTTATATTATAAAGAGTTGTGAACAATATAAAGTTGGTGGCGTGCTACATACAAATTTGGGAAATTAAAAAATAAACAAAAAAAGTTTCTTTTATACTTTTAAATTGTTTGAGTTTAGATGAGCAAAACTGGCAAAAATAAATAAAAAGATTTGTAAACCGTGAAGAGCAAAATAAAAGGCAGATGAAATTCGGTAAAGAGCGACTTTGACTCGCACACGAGAGAGTTTCTGTACGGATACTAAACGTGCAATACTAGTCTATATGATCGAATATCTTAATTGATGAAGACATTTAAAAAAAAATGTGTTTTTTTTTGTTTCAGACCTATTTTTCGTTTTTCCAATTCTTTTCGGTTTTTGGCGATATTGTTGTTTTTTAAGCGATTTTTTTTAGTTTTGGTGATTTTTTCGGTTTTTGGCGATTTTTAGGTTTTTGGCAACATTTTTACTTTTGGTGATTTTTTGTTTTGCATTTTAGCGATTTATTTTGTTTTTGATGATATTTTGCATTTAAAATTTATTCTAATTTTGGCGATTTTTCGCTTCGACATTTTTTTTTTATTTGGAAATTTCTTTGCCTTAGGCTTATTGAAAATTTCAAGAGTTTGCCACTTACGGTTTCCAAGATACAGCAAAGTTGTCAAAATTACATTAACTGATAGAACACCCTTTAATTTTGATTTTTCTTAATTTTCATTGTCAACTTCGAAAATTTCAAGAGTCTATATGCTATTGCCTGTATATTACACTACGATTTCAACATTTTTCATTGCTCGCTTTACAACACCCTTTAATTTTTAACCGTCATTTATTAGATGTTGTAGCAGCCAAAGTTTTCACCTTTGGTGTACGGACCCCTTAAAAAGAATAGAAAAGAAACTATGCGATTGCAAATATCTGTAAATTTTTGCTTTATACAATAGCATATTTCTATGTCACGTGCGACATTGAAAAAAAAACACTTGCTATCAGTGCGTGGAAAGTACATATCAGTACAAACGCATATATTTAATGAAATTAATATATTAAAAAAAACTTAATGGTCACGTGCGACATTGTAAGTCGTAAGAAATTTAATAGTACAAATTTTGCATAAGCAAAATGTACATATCTTTTAACTGTTTAAATTTAAAAAAAATAAAGAGGGAGTTGCACACGGTGGAGAGAAATTTTTTAGGTAGATGAAATAATCGTATTATTAAATAAACTTATATTAAAAAAAAAAACACAAAAGAGTGAGGGATGGTACAAAAAAGTGGCAAACGATGGCTGAACGAAAATATTAAATGTTTGAAGAGGAAAGGTGGAATAAACGCATACGTAAGAGACAAGGTCGGCAGAATATCACAGGAAAGCAAAATGCCAGCACTCGGTTGGAGAAGTTATAAGAAGTGGAGAATGCTTTACCAAAAGACATGAAGAAAATTTTGAAAGTACTTGAAGTCTTGTCTAAAATATATAATCAGCTGTGATGGTCAAAATAGAGCTGAGCTTGGTATTCCTGATACTATTTTCATTTAAATTTGTTTTAGAGTATTACTCATAATCATGAACAAAATTCCACGTGAAATTTTTCCCAGGGAAAAATTCCAACTATGTAATTGCAAATAATATGGAAAACAAAATATTCTTATTGAAAAAGGGAGAAATTTCACGCGCAATTTTATTCATGATAGCCCTGAATACTTTTTTCACACTGGCATACTTCTTGTTAATTTTTGAAAAATAAAAAATTACTAAACTAAATTATGACTATGGGCACAACTGGGTCTCCGGTTGGAGGTGTGTTGTAGTACGGCACTTCCTTCCCAGCTTAAAGTTGTTTATTTATCATTTCAAAAAAGGAAAGCAACAGAAACAAAATAAATTTGATGATGGAATAAAATGTCACGTGCGATTGTCATTAAAATTTAATTTAAGAAATAACAAAAACCCTTTTTGGGAAAAATCTAAACCATTTTAAAGAAACATCATTGCAGAACATTTTAAAATCAGTCACATTAAAATATTGCTTCAGGTTTCGCTGAAATCGTTGGCAGTAAAAACAAATTCTGTTTTTGTCACATGCGAATGCAATTACCTTGAAAAGGAATAATTGCTCAGAATTGAATTCAACACCACTTATACAACTAACTTAGAGCTATAAGTTATGATTATTGTTAAATTAAAAATTCGTTTAATTTTTACATCTGTTCCCTTTAATTGTCTACGGCCGTCACGTGCGACATCATGGATATGACCACATTGATATTATTAATATAAAAATTAATTTTTTAAAAATTCAGCGTTTTTAAAACGACAACCTAAAATGATTGTTTTATAACTGCGTTTTTGGTGCAGTGTAGTTGGGGATTCTATTATAAGCAGGGAAACCAGAAATATGCTCAAAAAAAGTGTTTTATGCGCATTCAACATGCACTAAAAACTCAAAAAATATGCTCTTAAAAATAAAATAAATTGGTTAATTTGTGAATGAAAATATATTTTTAATTAAAAATTTTAACAGTATTTTCATAAAAAATAAGACAAAAATAAAATGAACAAAAGAAAGGAAACAATTAAAAATAACAAAGAATAACTGCGGCATTAAAAATCATATTTTGGGTTTCAAGTGCACGTTAAAACAAAATTGCCATACAAATTTTGACTAAACCAAATAATTAGTTTGTGTTAAACTAATTATTTTTGGATACTCGTAAAAATTTTGGATAAATTAGACAAGATTTTTATTTATAATTTTATAGCAATAAACAACGAAATATTGACCTAGATTTTCAAATAAAAATCGTTGCCTGGCACATCTAAGTGAAAAAATATGCATTTTCAGCAAAATATGCAAAAAAATGCTCTAACACTTCGAAGCTATTTTTACGCAAATTCATTGATTCGTAAAGATATTTCGTTCTTGGTATTATCAGGGTTAAGGGAAAAAGCATGCATTTGCATGAAACCCTTGTCCATGGCATTAACAACAAAATATTGACCTAGATTTTCAAATAAATATCGTTGCCTGTCACATCGAAGTAAACTTTTATACATTGACAATCAATGTTCCTTCAACGTCTACAAGGGGCAGAGTCCGTCACAACTCGCAAACTGAATTTTTATTGAAACTAACGTCCATAATAACTGCCTAATATAAATATAAGAAAAATATATATACTCATGGAACATTGGAAATGAGATTTAGATGGCGAAAAATAAATATTAAAATTTTGACCCAACACATAAGCTTGTAAGCATATTAAGATATAAAAAATCTATAAACTATCAAAATATGCCCTAAAAGCGTAAATTATGCTCTAAAAATATGCGTGTAAGACAGAAATATGCAAAAATATGCTTTAAAGGGTAAAATATGCAAAAATATGCACTAACAAATCGACGCCAAAATTAATAAAAAGTTCTGAAACGAATGAATATATTGTCCCTGCATTAATACGTCATAGAAGAAAAAACATGCAATTGCATATTTGCGGTTTCCCTGATTATAAGTATTAATATGCTCAACTCAAAGACATTTAATTTATGAGTGACATTAATGTGTAAGCAACAAAGTAGAAAATCTATTCAATCAGATGTTTAAGTTGTAAAAAAAAAAAATAAAATAAGAAAAATGACAAAAAGAATTATGCACATTTAGATAAGGCAACACAGTTTATGTACCCGCAAATCATTTAGATGCCATTTTAGCAAGTTTATTGGTTGTGGCTTGGCAAGGCGAGCTTTTTCTTAATTTTCCTAGAAGTCTGTCGCAAAAAAGTGCAAGTGCTCAGTTATTAATTTAAAGTATCTTAGAAATTGATTGTAAGTGGAAGTAAAACGATTTTATAATTAAAAATGTACATATTTCTCGTAGACATTTTTCTTCTAACGCAGAAGCAAGATAATCAATTGAAATTATTTCTTTTTAATAAAAACGAAAGTAGCTCTTAATTATTATAGTTTGCATTCGTTTACCTCTCTTTTACTTGACTGCCACCAACAAACTGAACTATAAATTGCAAATAGATTTCTAGATAATAGCTTTGCACTTTCAAGGCATCGGGGGGGCAGCAAAATTATTTACTAATATGCTACTTTATTGATGGAATATTGTTGGAAAGAAAAAGGATTCTGGCTTTTTTTTTAACTTAACAACGTTTCTGTATACGCCTGAATGCATTTTTATGCTTTCATGCTACATACTGCCGCAGCTAAAACTCCCATTAACCTTTTGCATTTCACGGTATCTAATCAAAATAATAATTTATCCACTTAATATTCAACATCTCGTGAATAGATGGTTATTACGAATATTATTGTATTTTGCATTTATTTCTTTTTTTTTCACTTAAATTTATTTTTATGTTTCTATTCAATATGTTGCTGCTTCATTTTTGTTTCGTTTTTTTTTTCTTTGCCTTGCATCACGAACAAAAAATTTCATACATATGTAGTGCTGCAGCAGCAGCTAATGATTGCAGCATTAACCTGCAATTTTCAACAATTGTTTCGGGGTGTCAAAAATGTGTATGATGTTGTGGTTTTTAATGCTAGTTACCGCTCGAGGTGTGAATTGTGGATGCAAAAAAAAAAAACCAAAATAATGAAAAATTTTTATAAATCCAAAAAAAAAAAATGCAATCAAAAGAAAAAAAAACAAATTGCAAGCAGTCGTTTGAGTAGAAAACAAAAATGTAAATTATTTAAATGATTGAACAAAAAATTGACGAGAACATGCTGCATCATGCTGTTGCATGAATGGCTAACTGACTGCCTGCACAAATGAATGTGTTCAAGTACGTAAGTACGAGTACTTTTGTCGTTGTGATTGCATCTGTTAGAGTGTGTTATGTTGCTTTTGATTGTTTGCAACATTTACATTGAAGCGTCATTTGGCAAAGTGTTACGCTTAAATTGGTCAAAAGCTCTAATAAAAGCGTAAATAAATTAAGTTTCCCCCCCCTTCTGTACTGCCAGGCAGGAATGAAACTGATTTTTGTTGTCGTTTTCGCTGTCGATGTTGCATGTCAATATTATACAGGCGATTTCCAGCAATTGCCTTGATCGCATGAAAGGTTTTGAAAGAATACATTCTTAATTTAATGACTATTAGAAAAATTAGTATTTTAAACTACTGCTGACGAAAAAGTTCACAAGCTAACGATCGTGGATGTCAGTGGGTTCGTGGACCACACAAGTTATGTTTTAAGTTGTAACTACCCTTAGGATGTTTTAGGAAATGAAAATGCAGACAAAATGGCCAGAAGGGGCTAGTACACCCATAGTCGGACCAGAATCGTTTTGTACACTCGGATTGGACAAAATCCGGGAAGATATATCGATGGAGATCAAGAGTAATAGGGAACACCTCTGGCTCAATCTCCCAGGATTGAGGGATGGAAAGCTAATGATTGGAACGTATAACCAAAATCGTTTCATAGCTTTCATTTCCCTGAGTAAAAACAATCTAAGAATGCTCACATGTCTCCTCATAGGTCATTGTAGACTGAGAAAACACCTCAACAGACTTCACATTGAGAGTAATAGTCTGTGCAGATTCTGTGATTTCGAAGATGATACTCCAGAGCATATTCTGAAGGATTGTGAAGCGTTACGCCACAGAAGATATAGCCAATTGAGCAAGCACCTATTGGAGGATTGGGAACTGGCAATTTTGGACCCACTGGATGAGCACCTGGCAGGGGATACAATAGATCTACTTTGGTCGCAGTGTCCTGTGCTTCCCGTTTGACTTAATTCATTCATTCATTCAACTACCCTTAGAGATATCATAAAATAACATGAGAGCAACAAGCATAACTTTCAAAAACTTATAAGGATTCTCCATTTCGCGCTTAAAGTCCTAAAAATTCTGGTCATATTATACTCTAAAAACCATCACCAACGGCCGGTTTAACAAGATTAATGGAACTTGGAGGTATTTGTTAGGTCCCTAGAGTTCGGTGTAACGGTGTCATGCATCACAATTTCAATCAACACATTGAGATTTCTTTCGCTGCGAATTTTTTTTAATTTCGATCCTCGGGAGAGCCTCAAAGATATTATACTTATTGGTGATCGTTGCACCATCAATTTTAATTAACATTTAGACCACTGTAGTGGTACCAGGTCTATGCTCCGTTATGCAAAAATATTTCGTTCACCAAGAAAATATGCTGATTTCGACAATGCGACATCTTTTGTGTTCTCTTAAGTACTGAAACCAGCATTTTTATCAACCAAATTTGATGTGGGCTAACGGAAAATCATTACAAATTAAAGTTAACCCCGTCGGAAGAAACATACATAACTCAAGAAAATATGCTTTAGGATGGACGAAAGGTTACAGCAATAATATCGGAAAATACAGATTATTCATAGCATGATAGTGAAGGCATGCCTTCGAAGGTTATTTATGAATATCAAACTTCTGCTTCCTATTTGTTTGACTTGTGTGGAAAAAATATAAAAATATAGCAACTTATGTCCAACTTAGCAATATTACTTTAACTTTTTGTAACACAAGTGGTAAATTTAAACAACGTTGAGAATTTTTCACTCTCGTCATAAATGCTGAATGAAGCTACCATACTTATCTGATGGATCTTACCTGTACTTATTGCTGTACTAGTCGTTAGAAGAACCTTACCCCTCTATATCTGTAAAAGTTGCTTCAGCTTCGGCAAACTTTCCTATTCCACAATTCATTATCTTGAATAGACACAAACGATTGCTTTTAATCTCGTCTAGTCTCTGTCTCTCTCTTCTTCTGTTCTATTCTTTTCTCTTATCTTCTCTTCTCTTTAATCCTTTTTTCTTTTCTTCTCTTTACATCTCATCTCTTCTATTCTCTTCTCTTCTATTCTCTACTCTTATCTTCTCTTGTCTTCTCTACTGCTCTCTTTTCTTCTCTCCTCTCCTGTTCTTTTTCCTTAACAACTCTTTATTCTCTTCTCTTATGTTACAGACAACTTTTTTCCTTCTTTTCTTTTGTTTTCTTTTTCTTTTCTTCCTTTTCCTTTCTTTTCTTTTCTTTTCTTTTCTTTTTGTTTCTTTTTTTTCTTTTCTTTTCTATTATTTTTTTTATTTTCTCTTCTTTTCTTTTCTATTGTTTCCTAATCTTCTCCTTATTTCGTCTTCTCTCTTACCTCATTCTTTCGTTTATTTTTTTCTGTTATTTTTTTATTTTCTCATCTCCCCTGAGCTTCTTCTCCTTTCTCTTCTATAAATATATTTCCTTCCTGCTCTTTCTTTGTAGATTTTTCTAAATTATCTACTTCTTTATGCCCTTCTCTAGTGTTATCCCATTTTGTCTCAGCTTTTCTCAATTTTTTTGTTTTCTCTCCTTTAAATTTCTACTTCCTTCTTTTATTTTCTTTTTCCTACTCATATTTTCTTCTATTTTTTCCCCTTCTCGTTTAGTCTCATCTCTCCTTTTCTCGTCTCTGCTTTTTTTTCTCTTTTCCTGTACTTTTTCCTTTTCTTCTCTTTTTTTGTCTTCCTTTCTTCTCTTTTTTCTTCCTTTCTATTCTTCTTCTCTCTTCTTCTCCGTTATCTTACAGTCTTCTTCATTTTTATCTTCTCTTCGAGTCGTTTTCTCTTTTGTCTTGTCCTCTCTTTTCCTTCTCTGCTATCTTCTAGTCTTTTCTTCTTCTCTTTTATATTCTACTAAGTTCTTATTCTTTCTTACTTTCTCTTTTATTTTCTTACATTTACATCCTTTCTCCTCCCTTCTATTCTCCTTTACTACCTTTTCTCATGTTACCTTGTTTCCTCCCGGCTTTTTTTTCTCTTTTGCTTTACTTTTCTTTGAATTTATGTTTCCTTCTTTTGAAGGAAAGCTTCTGTAACAATGCGATTTGCCTTAAACTTGGGTCGAGCAAGTTCAGTGGGTCATTTTGCCAGAAGCCTGTGATGAAACCCATTTAAATTACATGTGTTTGATTATAGAACAGAATAGAGGAAAGATCTGGTGCAAACACCCGCACTGAGATATTGTGTACCATAGACCAGTAAATTAAATGAAACTCTGTATGTCTATTGATTGAAATTTATTTGCTGGTATTTAAGTATGTCCATAAATGCATTTCATTGGTGCTTTGCCAAATAAATTTCTATTAAAATAAACTTGTGACAAAATATCAAATAATAAATTTCTTAATCTGCATGACTCTCCTTGTGAAAGTCAGCACAGAGGTTGGAGAAGCCCGTCTAATATCATCGAACAGAAACTCTGAATAAAAAACACGCTTTCTACTGTTACATAAGGCGATACACTCGCATAGAATATGTGCCGTTGTCTCGTCATCTTCTAAGCATAAACGACAAAAGGATGAATGAACTTGGTTACTTTTCCAACTAGGGTATTTCAGCCGTGAGTCATTCCTGTTGATGTTCAGGATGCCACTATACGGCTACATCAATGTTTTGGGATGCCTTAAGCCAGAGGAAGGCAGCCACATTTCCTTGGCGTCGAGGTATCATTCATTTCCTTTGATCAGGGAGATTACAGTCAACCAAGTAAGGCCACTAAACGCATTTTGGACCCACAAAAGAAGCAGCAGAGTCCTACTGGCCAATTAAGCCATTTCCTCGCTAGCCGAATGACTTTTGTGACCAGGGTGTCTACTCTGTAATTCGAAACGAAAGAAAATACTTTCGAGTTTACATGTAATTAACATACAAATTCGAAAGAATTTCCTTCCGTTTCGAATTACACAGTTGAGCCCCAGGTATGGAAAGCTTGTTCCGTATGGATAGTTTCTGTAGTGAGTCAAGCAAGGCACTCTAAAACAAGCTTGGGTTTGATCATAGATTTGTATCTAAAATTACCGACTGTACGGGTTCGACCCAAATCTAATTTTCTTACAAATACGAGTACTACAAGGAACTAATCATTAATTTTGTATTTAATAAATATTTCTTAGATTCTTTTATCTGGGCACAAATTACGTTTTTCTCTTAACTTAACTCTTTTATAACTCTGCACGGCAAACCAGCAATTGAGTGAAAAAATGCAACGAAAATATTTTTGCCTGTTGTTATACTCTTTTTGGCTTTTGCCACTCAAACAAATGCATAAATTAACACCAATCGACGCCATGTTAATTTTGTACAAAATGCCGCCACTGTGCTTTTGGAAACTGTTTAGTTTGTGCTGCCCCTGCAACTGAGAGCGAATAATGCTAGGAACACAACTGGGACGAACGACGAATTTTTCGGTGCGAACTTTCGTCATAAAAAATGAAACACTTGTGTGCATATGAAAATGAACACAACACCGCCGAGCAACGAAATTCGTCGTGCGTGACGAATTCTGAGATAGATTTATTTCTAATTTGTACGCCGACGAACGACGAAAAAACAATTTTCTCTCTCTCACTCTCTGTCTTTGTACACACAACAACCAACTTTATCAAATATAAGAGAGGAATTCGCTGCGTAAATTCGTCGTGTGAAGCACAACAACGACGAATTTACGTACTCTTATCGACGAATTCGTCGACGTGGACGAAATTCGTCGTTCGTCCCAATTGTGTTCCTAGCATAAGCCTGTACGATACATACGAGTATGTGCAATAAGATACAAACTGTGTACAATAGTTTCAATAACGATATGTGCGATTTGATCGAACTGCAAGCGGACTCTATTTTATGGTTATGGCTGATGTTATATGACAGTTGATCTATCAACAATGTAGTATAACGTCAAAGTTGAATTAATGTTTATTTTCATCTTTTGGTGGACTGCTGCTGCTGCTGCTGCTACGCTTGGCTTAGTAATTCAATAGAGTTGGGTTTTAATTCATTTGGCTTTTTTTTTCCTCTAACGATAGTATTTAAGCCAAAAAATATACATAAATAAATATAAACCAACAAACAAGTGGCAATAGTACCATTTATTGAAGTTTACTACTTGTTTTTACATCTGTTGGTCAATGAGAGAATCCCAGCTAGCATTTGGGTGATCATTTTTGGCAGAAATATCCTATGATTCTCTACAGATCGCTTTTGATGATTAAAAAGTGATTTATCAGTTGGGCGATTGAAAGAGGATTCACTTATGATTCATCTGTATGATCAAATAATGATTTCTTGAAAATAGAGGAACATCATGCAAACCGCAAAAAGGTGATTTAAATGATTTAATATGAAAATTGCTCAAAAATAATCAGCAAATCGTATCATAACTGATTCTTTGGTATGATTCATCTGTAGGGTACCATTTTCTCACAACGGGAGTATCATTTATGATCGAAAAATGAGCTCATATACGGCTACTTTTCCCGTAAGCTGATTCGGAAACGATTGGATTATGATACAAAATGCTACCTGGGATACTATGCATATGCATATGCATGTGTGTGTGTGTGTGTGTGTGTGTGTGTGTGTGTGTGTTTGTAAGTATGTGGTAGTGCAGTGTGCTATTGCATTGATAAGCTACTTCATAGCAAATGTCAATGGGTTGTCAATAACACAAATTTATTCTCTAAATAGCTGCACAAATAGCAAAAACAAAAAACAAAAAACAAAAAACATGCGATGAAAAGATTAATATCGCTTTGAGTGTTAATAAACTTATAAACTTTTGAAATACATAATTACACAAGAATACACAGTTTGGATAATACGTACGCACACTAGTGTATGTAAGTATTTCGATGAATTTGTTGGCATTTGTTCGGCAAGTTAAATGTAATTGTCTGCAATTTATATTCGATTTTATTTTTGTTTATCGTAAATGTCAAAATTACAATTGACAGTTGCATTAAAGCATTAAAATCAAACATAAATTTATACTCTATTCAAACACTCATCTTGAAGCATCAATCATTGTGTATGATCATGATCATGATCACCAGACAACCAGCATATCTTTGAACGTTTGTCTAATATTTTGTTTATTGGTTTTTTCTTTAAATTTTTAGAAAGTCCTTCATAAATATATTACAAAAAGCTAATTAGTAATTTATGTACAAACATACACATGCATGTATGTGTGAACGTAGATATTAGGTGTGTTCATTTACTTTCCCATCAGAAACTTACCACGAGCGACTAAGGCATAAATGTACAAAATTAATATCCCAGATACAAAAAAATAAATGAGCACTTTACTTGTAAGAACTTGCAAGAAAATATTATTCATATCAGAACCACGTACTTTTTCTGATGTATTTTGGTTAATCTTGTTTGATAATATTTTATATTACAAAATTATTAAAAATTAACATTTAATATGAAATATCTTACATAGTTACATGCATTATTATAGCTATGCTATTTATGTCACGAAACAGTAGCCATGACGTCATTTTCGTAACAAAAATAATCGACACAATTACAGTTTCTTTGCACTTAAAACCAGAGTACGAAAATAAACAAAAAAATTTTTTGATTTTGTTTTTTTTTTCGTTCTTTGAAGTGAGTGAAACAAAAACAATGAGAAGGATTGCTATATTTGTTTTTGTATTGTTTTTGCACATGAGCAAAAAGCAAAGAACACAGCCAATTGGCTGTAAGCCGGCTAACAACCGCCGCTGGCCACAAACAATACATGAATTTAATCCTAGCCGCTAGCAAGGAAAATAACGGGAAATAAATGGAAACGTTTTGAAATATCTGCGGCAAATTTGACATCATCATGTAATGTAATTTTATTGTATTGTTATTTAACACATTAAGTTTGTTTTATATAGCTAAGCAACATAGCTATAACCGGGTGTCCTAAGACACCTCTCTTCTTTTCTACTATTTTCATGTATTCTTCATTATTTTCTTAATTCTATTCTACAAATACAAAAATGCCACTTTACATCTCTGATCAGATATGACAAACACACAAAATTGTTTCACAATAAAATTGTATTTATTTTTTTTCAGCTATCCGATTTTTTCTCTAAAACGTAGTTCGGATTACTGAAATTTGTTACAGTTAAGCGAACTGCTTAAAATCAGCAAACAATACACATGCATGTGTGCACATTTTGTTGTTGAAATTTTTTCACGAATTCCTCGAAAATGTCTAGCCACCTGCATTGACAATATAACAGAAAAATACAATAAAGTACGTAAGAGCGAAAAGGACAAATACATTTTGCCATTTAATTTTTAACGGACAATAAAACATGCAGAATTTTTTTCAGCTTTAAGTTATGCAATCGATTTCTAATAAATAAACTTGTCATTGTTTATTTTTTCACTAAAGCGAAGTAAGTTTCATACAAAACGTAGTTGTGGGCTTGCTTTTGGTTTTCCGTAATGCGATATTTTCAGTAAAGCGATGTTTTGCTAAAGCGAAGTGCAGAAGACTAGCTGCGTTTAAAATCAGTGCGGGGATTTGTATGGCTTTCAGTAATCCGATTTTTTTAGTAAAGCGTGTTGCGCTAAAGCGGATGTATATGGTTTAATCAAAGAATAGCAATAAATTAGGAATATATGATTTCTTTTTACATACTTTCACATATATTTTTTTTTTGATAAAGACTGGCAAATTTTTTAATTTTCCTTTTTCAGATATTTTTCAAATAATTAATTTGAAAACAGAACACCTGTTTGCATAATTTTTGCAAGTAAAAATTTTACCAGCAATCATTTTTTTCGTCTTTCAATTTTTCTCTCTCTCTCTCTTTTGATGCTCTTGCTCCTAGAAAACTTTTTGAATTAATTCGTTAAAATTTTTAGTAAATGAACAAACCTATTATTATGTAAATATGGTGTATTTAATTATTTTTAACTTAATACATTTTGTATGTTTCAAATACTAGAATCATTTGTAAGGCTAATTTTTTTATAAATAAAATCAATGACCTTGTCTTTCAGTTTGAAGAAAGGCCTTGAAAATTTATACTAATGTATCTGCAAGCCTTTTTTAGATTCTTTGAAAATCTGAGTGATGTGAGTGACATTTAAAAAAAATCATAGGCTCATATTCATAGTCAAAACAAAGTATATGTACTTTGAAAATTTAAAACCAGTATTACCATACAAAATACTGGTTGTAAACTCTGAAAGTATCACTTATTTTGACTATGAATATGGGCTATATTTTTTTTAAATCAATTAGAAATCTATCTAATTATTAGCCCAATCGCCACTTTTTGGCTTCAAAAAGTATGCATAATTATATTTATTATTTTGAATTTTTGAAAACACTTTTATATAAAGATTAATTTGAAAGATGTCTAATGAAATTTTAAAATATTGCAATCACTCTCAAGCAAAAACTTTATAATAAATACTCGTAGTTGGAAACTGATTGCTGAAAATGCTACACCTACGTTAAATGTTATTGTATGCTTCATTAACTCGAAACCTAAATGTTACAATTTGAATAATTTTAGATGAATCTGTGCTGGAAGAAACCCCCTACAAGCACAACTAAATGTTACAAAATCAAACTTAAATATTCATATGCATAAGAGCATTTTTGTTTCTACTTATTTAACAAATTACAACTTGAACGGCCCCAGTGATCGTATGTGTTGTTGTCTTATTTCGGTATTTTTTTCTTCTTTTTTTTTTAAAAAAAAAGCAGTTTTACAAATACTCGTACATATTTATACTCTTTTCACAGTTTTCGTTTCAAAAAAAAAAATTAATGTAATTTTTATTTATTTATTCAATAACTGAAGGCGCGATCGTGTAGCATCTTGATGACATTTACGGTTACACTTTTACAAATATGGATTTGGGAAGGAAAACAAAAACTGCAATAACATGGAAAAAATGTAGCATTTTAATCTAGACCACAATGTTTAAAATGCAGCAGCCAGTTTGTCACTTGTTATTTAAGCCACGAGCAAATATATTTGAAGTTTGTGTGCTTGTTAATGTCAAACTAGTGTTAGACAATAGTGACTCTTTTAATGCTCCTACACGCAAAGAAAAGATATGGTTGTAAAATGGTTGAGAAAACAATATTATGTTCTCTGAAACAAATGTGTGGTCGTTGAAAACTAGTTATTGTTATTTTAAACATTAATTTCGTTACGATAAACAGAGTAATGTTTGAATTTAATAATTACATTATTATATTCATAGAAAGTGCGATATGGTTAGAGTTTAACAATATAGTTTTGTTAAAAATTTATGACTACAATATAATTTGTATTATTGTGTAAAAATAATATGATGTCAATAACAATATAATGTTATCAAAAACCATAATATGTTAAGTTTTTAAGAAAATCTTTTTCAGAAACACCTTCTGTCAGTTCAGTGTTTCGTTTGTAAGCTATCGGTAGTGCACGCGTGGTGTTAAATAAATAAAAAAAGTATAAACAAAAGGGTAAATAAATAAAAATAATATGTACATATGTATGTATGTATATTTCCTTATACAGATGTGTTTGTATTTCGTGTATATTAATATACGTAAGTATACATTTCTATACATACATACATACATTTTATTTCAACAATATTAATTTATTTTTATTTCGGATTTACCGCACAGCTGTTTTGAACAGAAGATTTGCCAATAAATATATGATTTAAAAACAAAATACTATTATTACATAAAATAATACTATGGTCGTATTTAACAATATTATTATAATATTAGAACATGGTATGGTAAGTATCAATTATATTTTAGTCACATCTAACAATAGTGTTGTCTTATTTACAATAATAAGATTAGGTATAACAAAGTTAATTGTTTTTGTAGATAATATTATTATTAACTCAGAAAATAATATTATTTAAACTTTGCTTTTCCATTGACAATAATATGATTTAACTGCAACCATATAATGCAATCATAGTATGTTGCTGTTTGATTATGGTTAGCTCAACCATATTTTTTCTTTGCGTGTATAAATAATTTCTGTGTGGCTTAAGTCGACTCAAGTAAATCAGTTATTTTTTCGAAAGTTTTGATCCTAAGGCTAAAGACCATAATACACTATCATATACAGTCGTGCGATTTTTGAGAAAATACAACCTTGGTATGATGGAGTTTATGAACATTTACCAAGCACAATAACAATTCATAATTTCAGGGTTGTATTTTTTCGTAGATCGCCTGATTGTGTAGGATAGTGAGCGATGGCCTTAAGTGATTAAAGGGATGTAACTTTCTAGTTAGCATTTTAACCACGGCAAATACTAACTGGAACATAATACAGCACAATAAAGCTAAATTTTCTTAAGTCTACTTAAACAACTTCTCAATATTGCCACAGATTTAAATGTTGCTTTCATTAAACATCATAAGTACACATTCTTAATAAATTAATATGTAGACTTAAGTAAGACGAACAACATAAAAAACAACACTGCGAAATGTAAGAAAGACTCTACATCACTACACCGAAAGAATTTTGCTTCATAAGTCCAATGAAACAATTTCATGAAAATTTTTTCACAAATCTAATGATAATTTCACAAATCCAATGAAAATTTCATGAATATTGTGAAAGAATTTCATTGGAATTGCTTCGTTGGTATTCTGTTTTCGTAAGAATATTTTATTGGATTTATGACAACAATATTTGCTAATTATTAAGAAAGCCCTTTTTATTTAAGTTATTTCATTCTTTTCATGAAATTATTTTATTGTTTCGATGAAGTTATAGCACTGCATTAATTACACTGTTAAATAAATTTGATGAAGTTTTCAATAAAATAATTTTGACGAAATTGGTTTCATTAATCCAACGAAGCGTGACGTTGGTTGAATTTTAATGAATTTTTCATTAGATTAATGTCGAAATTCATAGAATTTAGGCCGAAAATTCTTTCAGTGTATGTAGTTACCGGCCTAAAACTACGGCTGCCAATAAAAATAATGGAAAGGGCACATTCGGCAATGCTGTACAAAATTTTTAAAGTTACAGCGCCAACACTTAGAAAGTACTAGCAACACTTAAAGAAAAACAAAACTCCATTGCTATCTTGTTAGCGTGTATGACTACAATAGTATTCACATCTTTGTAGTGAATAATAGTTGTTAATGACAATGCTTAACCAGCATAAAAATAAATTTAATTTTTTTTTATTATTAGTTTTTTATTTTTAATACCAATTTAATTCTTAATAACAAAAATTAAAAATTTTAAAAACCCCCGATATATCTTCTAAACGGCTAGACCGATTTTCTTCAAACATAGTTAAGAACCTTTTCGATCAAGTCACCTTTCGAACAGAAAAAACTAAATCAAAATCGGTCTAGCCGTTTAGGCTGTACGTGGACACGGACAGACACACAGATACAAAGACACACACTACAAACTTATAACACCCCTCTTTTGGTCGGGGGTAAATAAAATACAAAATGTTTTTATTTAACAAAAAAAAAAAAAAGTTAGTTATTTGCTATTTACTTTTACATGGCAAAATAGATTTTAAATTTTCCAGCTCTGAAACCGTCTCTTCGATTTTAGTGATTTTCAATATCAATCTGTTTCGGACAATTTTTGATACTCCAGTCACTAGCTTTTCTGGGAGCTTCAAAAAACCGATTTCACGTACAGACAGGACAGACGGACGTACGGATATCACAGTAAATCCTAGCAAAACGAAACAAAGAAATCGTTTAGAACACTAGAACGAAATAAAACACATTCACTCCCATCGAGAACAGTTTTTCCCTCGAAATATTTCCCCTTTTCATCAGGTTGCAATCGTGAATATTTTTCCCTAGAAATATTTTTCCTTTTTTTATTCCCCATATCATGGAAAAAAAAATGTACGGAGATTTTTTTTACTTTCCTCTTGGTTTTGTTCACTTTATTTTTGCAGGCGAACTGAACTATTACATCCGATAATTTCGATATGTTCCTTCGATTAATAATAAAGTTCAAAATATTTCCGTGCAACACCTTTTTTCATGGATTATGAATCTCTTTGATTCACATTAAAAGTGAGCACCAGCCATGCAAAAGTGCACAGTATTGTATTTCTTTCAAAAGCGAATATTGCTTGTAGTGGTAATTGTAATTGAGTGTAAAGCAAACATAGAGAAGAAGGAAACACAAAACAGAGCAGTGTACAACAGTTGAATACACAGTTGTGTCAAGTATGTAATATTTTTATTGCACACTTCATAGTGCACTACAAACTGAAAATTGCATAAAATGTTAAGTGATGATAAAACTTTTTACAAATATTTCCATTGTGAATGAATTTATTTTTATGTTTTATTTTTTAGAGTCTTAAATTAATAAATTATAAAACTTAGAACAGTTTTGCATGCGAACTAGGACGCTCAAATAACACTAGTTTACAAAATAAAATATTTTTCATGTACATTTGATGAGATATAGAATTCCTTATGTATTTTTGTCAGCCGAATTCGAAACTCAATGCTTTTTTATAACGGAAAATCTCGAGATACAGAGTCAATTCAAAAAAACTAATTTAAAGGGATTTATTTGTCAGCTCAATACCTTTCATTTGAATACCAAAAACGATCCAATCGGACAGTTCTAGTCCGAGATATTATGGGTCAAGTGAAAAAAGGTCGAAAAACTGAAAAAATCACAATATCTCAAAAACTGGTCCATAAAAAAATTTGTCATTGATTTTCGAATTCAGCGGTAGAAAATACATAAGTAAAATCACCTCTCGTCAAGTGTACATTTTCAGTGTAAACTAGTGTAAACTGCGTTGTTTTTTATTTCTTTTACACATACTTTTACAATTGTGTTCTGATTTTACATTTGTCAATCTTTATGCTTCGACACTTCAATAACTAATGACCTCGCTTGGCAGATAACGAAATGCTGTTGCATGCTTTTGATAAAAGGGAATAACAGTTTTAGTGTTCTCATAAAATCTAGAGCAATAAAAAGAGAGTACAATTCAATAACGTACATCATGAAGATTAAGCAAGCAAGTGGCTTGTGCTCACGTCTAGTTCACACACAGTAAATTGTATGGCGGCGCACCGCGGTAATATACTTAATAGTTTTTCCCACAATGCCTAGATTATTTAGAGACACTTTAAAGTTAAAAAAAAATTAATTTGAAACATAAAATTTGTGTATTTCTTAATATTAAACTTAGTAATTTTTATTAAATTTGTTGATTTTCAATTAATTTTTAAGCTTTACAAGTCTTCTTCCCGCTTTTTGTATTCACTGTGAATGGACAGCACAAACAGTTTTTAACGAGTAATTCACGCTCACATTTTTCCCTTCGAGGAAAATAAAAATTTTATGGGAATAAAAAGTCCGCTTGTTATTCACCGCTTGTTTTTTGCTTATTTTCTAACAAAATTAAACATATCTTCAAAATGTATGTCTTTAAAGCCAATTTTATTATGATATTCAAAATGAAGTGCCGATTTTGCAGATATTTTCCTTAAAATTTGCTGATTTTGTACCAAAACTATCCGGCAACAGTGCCGAACTAAAAAAGTAGACAATGTTTAGATAGTCGCGGCTCACACACTTCAACTTTAGTTGCTCAACTTGTCATTCAGCTGGTAGAGAAAAATAGATATTTGTATTTCCTTCTCCGTCTTTCTTACAGCTGAATTATGAGTTGATCAACAAAATTTGAGGTGTGTGAAGCGGGACATAGCAATTGCCGTTAGCGATGCTTTCGGGATGCCAGATGTAGAGCATGCAATAACATTTCTAAAGGCGTGGTTACACCGCGCTAATTGTGTAAATCCGTATAAATTTTTTTGTGCTTGTGACTATTTCTTCTAAATACCTGCTACGTCTGCCCATATCTTAACTGACAAAATAATAAAGTACGAGGGCGGTTCGGAAACTTCTTAGCCTAGCACAAAAAGCGCGGTATAAACAGAAAAAAGTTAAGTGTTAAATTTTGTTTCGATCTGGCAACTCCTTCATATAGAAACAGCTGTTCACAAAAGACGCATCCGCGATTTTTTAACAATGGAAAAATTAGAAATGCGTGGTGTCATTAAATATTTACATAAAAAATGTTTATCGGGACAAGAAATTCATAATGATATGGTGAATGTGTTAGGTGAAAGTGCTCCTTCATATGCAACAGTAAAAAATTGGGTTGCTGAATTTAAACGTGGTCGTACAAGCATTGAAGATGAACCACGTAGTGGACGTCCAAAAACAGCAACAACAACAGAAATTGTAGCCAAAGTGCATGATATGGTATTAAATGATCGACGAATAAAAGTGCGTGAAATAGCTAATATCATGGGCATCTCAAATGATCGAGTCCATTTAATTTTGCACGAAGAATTACAGATGAAAAAGCTTTCTGCAAGATGGGTGCCGCATTTGTTAACAGTCGACCAAAAACGCATAAGAATGAACATTTATAAAGCTTGTTTGGATCGTTTTAAGCGAAATAAAATGGATTTTAAGCGTCATTTCATAACTGTTGATGAGACATGGATCCACCACTATACTCCAGAGACAAAAGAACAATCCAAACAATGGACTGAAGCTGGAGGAAGTGCCCCAAAGAAGGCAAAAACAATTCAATCGGCTGGTAAGGTTATGGCAACGGTTTTTTGGGACTTCAAAGGTATTTTATTGATTGACTATCTGCAAAAGGGTAAAACAATAAATTCAGAGTACTATTGCAACCTTTTGGATCAATTAAATGTACAAATTCGAGAAAAACGTCCTGGCTTACAACACAAAAAAATAATTTTTCATCAAGACAACGCACCAGCGCACAAGACTGTTTTAACAATGGCTAAAATCAACGAATTAAAGTACGAGTTGCTTGACCACCCACCTTATTCTTCTGATTTGGCTCCCAGTGACTTTTACCTGTTCCCAAATCTAAAAAAATTCCTTGCTGGCAAGCGTTTTACCTCAAATGAAGATGCAATTACAGTTAGTGGTTTACAACTTTTTTTTTTGAAGACTTTGAGGAAAACTATTTTAATCAAGGGATAGCATTGCTAGAAAAGCGTTGGACTAAGTGTATTGAAGTTTCAGGAGATTATATTGAAAAATAAAAATATTTTTGAAAAACTAACTATTCTCTTTCATTGATAGGCTAAGAAGTTTCCGAACCGCCCTCGTAGATGCTATTTTGCAAAGTAATTTTTGCATTTTCTTTTTTTTTTTTTATTTAAAAGTATTTTCTAGAAAATTGCTTAATACGAGTACACACACTATGGTAAGTGGATTTTAATGAATTATAGCCTGAAATGCGTGTATGGAATCTCAAGTGACACTTGTTTTTGAGATGTAATTTATCAGCAACAAACAACTACTACACAAGTATAAAATACTGAACTATTCAGCGAAAACAAGACAATATACGAGTGCATGAATATTAAATGAATGCTGGGATGGATGGATGGACAGACCAACAGTTACTATACATATTTATGTATGAAGAATGTACATACAGAGACAAAAATGAATAACTAACTCTTAGTAAATTATGTAGAGTTTAGTAAATGATGTTTTCTTACAGCCAAATCATCAACAACAACAACAACAACAACATTTTACATAATTACTTTACTTGCCACTTATGGAAAACAAGCCGTTCTCTTTTTGCGTTGCTATTCAGTTTTTATTTCAACAAATAATTTGCTCTATATTGATTAATCGAACATGTTAAGTTATGAAAGCAATATGAGACAATTTTATATTATAAAATGAAATTTAAGTTAATGGAGTGCAAGATCGTAACCGTTTGCATAAGTAGAATTAGTTTTTAAGACTTGAATATCATAAAAAAAAATAGAATATATAAAGGTATACATAAATGAATGAATGAATCCCGTGTCGTAGAGACTTTCACGGAAAATCTACCGGAAATAGAATGTGTTGGTTTAGTCAGACTTAGGGGCACGACTAAGAAAGGATAAAATATCCTTTGGCAAGAACACTTATACACTCTCGCATACGCAATTATGATCCGCAGACTAAATGGATCATTAAATAGTGTCTGAATGCTGTACGCTTGTACATATTGGACGATTAACTAAATACATAAATTGCTATTGTTGCCTACTCATATTACAAACATACTTCTTCCATAGTTGTTGGCATTTAATGTTTGTACCAACTTCAATACGAATTGTACGAGTGTCACTCGCATGTGACCAGCCTTTTAAACGAAAATTAACAATATACAAATCGAGCGAGGCACTGTGATCTCAAAGCAAAATCAGCGTGCACGAAATTGCAAAAGTAGCAGGCGAAATATGTACTATTGCTTTGAGAATTTAAGGACCAGTAGATCCTGACTACAGATACATATTGTATTTTTATGGAAAACATTTGTCATTAATAAGAACGAGACGAGGTTGAAGTAAACATTGGAAGGATAACAAAACTATAATGTCTCTTATTAAGAAATACATGTGCAATCACACAAACACGTAATCCCATGCAGATGGCAGGACAAACAACAACAACTATAAGGGTTCTACAAACTCACATGCTCTAATTGTCAACGTACATACATGCAAACTAACACACTAAATTGCAACACGTACTAAAGACCTGAAAGCTACTGAAGTTAGAAGTTAACATCGTGCTATTCCAGCAGTGAACAATTTAACATTATGTATTAATAACAAAAATTAAAACTTTTAAAAACCCCCGAATATATCTAGAGAAGATGTGATATCTTCTAAACGGCTGAACCGATGTTCTTCAAAAACAGTTAAGAATCTTCTCGATCAAGTCACCCTTCAAACTAAATCCAAATCGGTTCAGCCGTTTGGTCTGCACATGGACATGGACAGACACACAGATACACAGACACACACACTACAAACTTATAACGCCCCTTTTTTAGACGGGGGTTAAAAAGCTCGTAATATCAGTGCTGAATAAATAAAAAAAAATTATATCGTGTATAACTCGAGAGATATTGTATCTGCAGATTATTTCAGCTTAAAATTGTGCTAATATATGTAACTCCAAAAAATTTCTATACGAGCAATGGAATAATTTTAAAATTTTATTCGATTATTCGAGCCAATACGAATAAGACATTTATTTTATTTCTCGAAATTTGTTATATAAATTTTTTTGTTCTTTAATAAAAGCGATAGAAAACAGAGTGACATTGAAAAAGTGATGCAGCATAAATCTTTAAAGCGTTTTTGAGAAATTTTTTGAACTGGTTTGCCTCTCCACGACTTTTATTGTGAATCACAAATTGTTTCGTACAACTAGTTTTATATATAAATAACAAAAACGTTAAAAATTTTTAAAACCCCCGATATATCTACAAAAGGCGGCTGGTCCGATTTTCTTCAAACATGGTTAAGAACCATCCCGATCAAGTCACCTTTCAAACAGAGAAAACTAAATCAAAATCGGTCCCAGCCGTTTGGGCTGTACGTGGACACGGACAGACACACAGATACACAAACACACACTACAAACTTATAACACCCCTTTTTTTAGTCGGGGGCTAAAAATTAAATTGTTTAAATTCATTGTAATGAAATAATTTGCAAACACAAATGAATGTTCAAAACAAAATATAAGGTATACCGAAATATATTTATTTAATACATGCAAAATGGAATAAAGATGCTTGTTTTTTAAAGATTTTTGTTTGAGGCTTCTAAACTTATTATGTTTGTATATTGTGATTCTCATTAACATATTAAGAGTCTTGCTATAAACATATGAAGTTTTTTTTTAGCTTATTTGAAAAATGTTTGGGTTGAAGTATACTGACCAGTTCCTGAAGCAGGAACGAAATGCATATAGACGCTGCTAAAACATCAACACAAACCAAAAATTCCTAATTCCAAAACAGTTGCTTAAGGTACCCATATATTTGCAATATTATTATGCACTAATTGATATTGTACAGATTGCTTTATACTCGCAGTATAGTATATTAGATAAAATTAAAAGTGTAATATTGCGCAACAAGAAATATTTTAAAATGTGCTGACAACATCCTGCATTCACCCTTATCGTGAATAAAAGTTCACGTGAAAAGTTTTCCTTTTCCCTAAAATTGCGTCAGTATACTATTTTCTAACTTTGTTCGCCATTTTTTTGCTCATGGGAAATATTTCACGTAAACAAAATGTTCGCCTTTTATTTCCGATAAGGGGGATTATTTTTTTTACTTTTACATTCTATATTGTAAGAAAAATTGCGCCATATATATTTATTTTTATATTATGCAATTTGTTTGATAGTGTGGAGCAAAACGACAATAATTATAGCAGCAAAGTGCTCAATAATATTGCATAGTCTATGGGTACCTTAAAACGTTAAAGACTTAAAAGTCTTACAATACAAGGTTTTTAGGGATCAACAATTTTTTATTTTTTTTTGGAGTATTTTGATTTTGTGATGAATGCGTTCCTTTTCGAGCAGTTCCTGAGCAAGTTGGGTATTTAATTTTCGTATATATTTGAATCGCAGTAAATTTCTTATAAAAAATGAATAGCATATTCGTTGTACTAATTTGTTGTAGGAAATTTGATTTAAAAAAATCCAACTCTTGTAGAAATTTGATATATCAGGGTCCTACTGTAACTCGGGAAATTTTAAATTAGCTTTATCTATGCATTAAGTTTTGATTCAATAACTCAAGTAGCCAACAAAAATAAAACTATCAAGAAATTTGCTTCAGCTAAAATCAACATCGGGCCCACAGTGCGAAGGACATACGAAGCTTCGTGCATACCGTACAATCAATTTGATTGATTACCGATAATCAAAGCGAACAACATTAATACTTTCGTTGCAAAATGGGCATAAAAATTAAAAAATTAAAAATAAAAATTAATAGACGGATGATTATAAAAACTACATTCATACCATCATTTAACAAATTCATCCATTGTACGAGTATCTTTCATTCATTCATTCATCTGTCCATCCATTCAACAAATTGAAAGATTTCGAAATAGTATTTGAAAAATTATCTAATGCTATTTCTTTTTTATCGATGCCATTTGTACACCCAGAGAAAAAACAGCTTAAAATCGATAAAAAACATATTGAATTAATAAAAAACATTAACGAAAGTCTAGTCATGTTGAAATTCCTTATTTCAATATCGAAAAATATTAATTTACAGTATTAATTTAATAATTTTATTTATTTTTAAGTATCTCACCACACATTTTCTATTATATTGAAAATAATTGAATTAATGTATTTTTAAGTTGCAGCTTTTCCCTGAGTGTAACTGTGTTTAATTCTGTTTTCAACAAATCATTTGAAACAGAGACAGCAGCTTATTATGCCAATAGTCGTAGTTGTAAATCGTTTTGTAGCATTTTAAAATATGGATAAGATCGAAATGGGCTGTCAAGGGCAATATGTTAAGATATAATGCCGTTTCCTTTTCTAGATTTTTACCGAGAAAAATTAAATTTAGGGTTCGTTTTAAGTAAAAATTTATGCTCGGAAGGGGCGTTACAATAATTTCTAATAAAATCTTTATTTCTAAAAGTCATTTTTGTAGCAAATTTTCATTGAAAAGTGCCATAAATGTAAAATGTTTTCCTAGAAAAGAAAACGCCATGAGTTTCTTAAGACTCAGTTACCCGACTGTAATGTAATGTAACTGCAACGTAGGAAACAGCTGATCGATATTTTTATATGAAAAGTAGGTTACGTTACATTACATCTCTATAACCATTCGCATTACTTTTCACATAACAATATCGATCAGCTGTTTCCTACTGCTTCTGTTACTTTACATTACCGTCAGGTAACTGAGCCTTAGCTCATAAAACCATTGTTAGCACCAGGGTTGTCAGACCTCTTGCGCCAAATTCATTTAAAAAATCGCCAAAAGTCGCCATAATCAATTTTATGTAACTTTTCTTAATATGTATTTGATAAGAAATTTATTTCCATATATGTAATTCCTTGTTTTAGTGTAAATTTTTATAAAATAATAGTAAACGAATTTAGCAGAAAATTGCCAAAACTTCAAATGAAGTAGCCAAAATTTTTTTTTTTTGTAAATCCAAATCAAAACACTTTAATGATTATAATTAATGTAAGAAAAATTATCAAAATCGTATTGTTTTAGTTTCTTGTATATTTTTTTTAAGATACTCTTTCAACAAAGTAATTTTCCTAAATTATATAAATATTGACGTTCAATTAAAAAAATATTCATAAGAATCGCCGACATATTTATTTATCTCAATTTATAATTTGATCTGATTGATAGAACTTTCATTACAAAAAAAGCTTTCAGCAAATTGAATACGATGAATCAAAAGAATCCACATATTCCATTTGCAATAATGGCTGAGTATATAAAGCAGAAATCTACATCAGCTGACACCACACACAGTGGACCAAACACAAAGAACGCTGATGATGAAGGTGTAGTGGCCTTCGAAAACAGCTAGTTGTTCCGTTCTACTACGTGTTTGTCAGAATATTTAGAGTTAACTTTGGTGTTATTTTTTCATTAATAATTATCACATGTAATTTGGATTATGCCGGCCATACACTACACAAGTCCTGCACTGCGTAAACTAAGCTTGTGACACACACTATACAAGTAAACTGTGCAGTTTTTATTTTAATGCGCTATAATGCAGGCGATTCTTTGTATAATTCTAGAATGTTTGTTCTGCGCTCATTTCTTGTTGTGAACTCTTAAAAAATATTCACACAACTGAGCGTTTGCAACTTACACTAAACAAGTTCACTGTACAGTTTTCAAACTTGAACAAATATCAAAATCATTTTGATATTTACTCAGTTCACTGCGTAAATAGCACAACCATCCCCATACACTACACAAACGCACTTTACAGTGCCAGACTTGTACAGTGAACTTGTGTAAGTGTATGACCGGCATTACAAATCGACACGAACTTTAGCCTGATCAAATCATAAATATAGAAACAAATGAAGTTCGAACAATAATAATTACAATGACGAGTAACTGATATTTATTTATTATGACAGCCCTGGTTAGCACCCCTGAAAACTGAGAGGAGATAAAAGATCTGGCAACCTGATAAAGAATATGAAGGAAAAGTAGACGACAGATTGGGCGCGTAGTTTAACAAGAAAGTATTAAATATATTTAAAATTAGAAACGTAGAGAGCAAAACGTAACATGAACAATTTTGTAATATCAATTAAAATTTTGCAATATAAATTAAAAAATTATTTAAATTTTCACCTGCAAGTAATTTGATGATATCAATTAAGTTGATAAGAAGATGCAGTAATAGATAGCTTCATCCCTTTCACAACTCCGCTTTTTGCGCGGTTTACATCTGTGTGTCATGTGCCTAAACAAGCGTATTCACTAATTACTAATGAAAAACTGTTTGATTCACACATGTATTTATTGATTTAAACAGTTTCTAATCATAGTTAATTCTTAATTATTATTCGAACTTCATTTGTTTCTATATTTATGATTTGAACGGCCTAAAGTTCGTATCGCTTTGTAAGCCAAATTACATGTGATAATTATTAATGAACAAATAACACCAAAGTTTGTTGTAAATATTCTGACTAACAACACATAGTTGAACGGAACAACTAGCTATTTTCGAAGGCCACTTAAACTTCATCATCAGCGTTCTTCTGTGTTTGGTCCACTGTGTGTGGTGTCATATTGGATTCTACAAAATAGTCTATTACTTATGTGTGAAACTGTTTAACTTAATAAATACGTGCCTGATTCAAACAGTCGTTCATTATTAATTAGTGGTTATGCTTTTTTTGGGCACATGGCACACATGAAATGCCAGATGTAAGCTCAGCCTTTGTGAATTTTTCTGGTATCGTTGTAGCGCCTCTGGTGTTAAATAGGCGCATTATTTTAAACCAGAGTCTGGCAGAACATATTATTATATATTGTGATTGCATTGATTCTTGATATATTCAACAGTTATTGACATTTTACACATACATAACACCTGTTGTTTTAGTATTTTATATAAATATAGTTTGACCCAAGGCGCATTTATTAGTTGGCAGCACTACACCAGGTGACTAATGTCATTATACCAAGCCAAATCTCAAATTTGGATTGTGTTGGTATAATACTAAAAACATCCCAGTAAAAAAAGACACTCCAAAAAAGTCATGAAAATGTAGAGTTTGCGATCTGGAAGTAGTGCAAATTTCGATCCGATCTAATGATTTTTACATAGGGTTGTCATTGCAAAAAGTTCTCTTTTTCGATGCCTGGTCACCGAATTGGAAGCGATTTTAAGAAAAATTTCCTTTTTTGTGTTCTTTTGATAATATTTTCATCTAGGAAATATGGTTAATAGTTACCTATTTTAACAATTAGTTTCTTTTTATAGGAAATTAAACGCGAAACAGTATTTTCATGTAAATTTAAGCAAATAACTTCAAAATTTTAGACAAAAATTAGTTCATAAGTTTCTTCAAAAAAATCGATTTTTTTAAAATTCTGGTGAGTAATTTCTAAAACTATTGAGGAATTACAAGGTTATGTATAACTAAAATAAACTTCTACTTGGTTTTCTGCTAACTGTCGGCAAATTAAAAATATCGATTTTTTGGAAGCAATGAAAATGTAGTTCCTTTAGAATGACTTCCAATTTTTTTTACTGGGATGCTTTTATTTGGGTCACACATCGAACGAATATTCAGATTTTCCTGTAAGAAACATACACTTTGACGATGCTACCTTCCCTGCAGGAAATGTCAATAGTAAAATTATACTGATTATTTATTGACGATGTCACCAGTACTACTGACAAATTATATCCCAACTAATGCTATCTACTTTTGACATTTAACACAGGCTTGTCCTACGAAATCTACCAATAGACTTCGTCAATACTGATTAGGTACTAATTGAGGGACCATATGGCGAAAATGTCAGTATTGACGATATCACCGCACTGTGGGAAATGTCCGTAGTAAAACTGTACTGATTCACTATGGACACTGCACCACCTGCAGGAAATCTCAATAGTAAAATTATGGATCTGAAAGTGTGACAAATCCTTAACTGATGGCACAAAATCTTCCACAGGTTCAAAAAAGATTCCATAATTAGCACTTTTACTGGAAATTTTTTAATTTTCTATTTTTATACAATATGGATTGTTATTTTATTTGTTTTTTTTGTAATTTCTTTTATATAAATGTTTTTTTAATTATTGTTCAATACACCTTTATTAACCTTTAGCGTAGTTGTGTGTATCTGAAAAGAATGTTATCTTATATTAATTATTAATATTAACAATATTAATATGTAGATGCTCCGTTGACAATGTCACCAAAATAGTTGACAAAAGTGGTGACTTGGGTGCACTTAACCCCACGTTAGAGTTCGACCGATTAATCGGCTTCGACTTCGGCCTTCGGCCAAAAGTTGGTAAGCGGCCAGCATTCGGCCTATGGCAAAAATCGGCCGATTAGCCGAAGCCGAATATTTTTCATTCCAAGCTTGAAAAATCAAGTTATGTTTGGTCGTTGCTCGCCGACAGTTTCTATTGTGTTTAACGTTTTGAAAGGGTTGCTTTGAAATACAACCCTGTTGCTTTCTATTTTCTTTTACTTGGACGTTCTTGTGAGTGATCAAATGAAAAAGAAATCTAGAAATTGCAAAATAGCCACCATATATTTCTTTTTCTTGTTATGTATCCAATAGATATTACAGCTATTTCAGTGATCTCAAAAATGCAAAGTTTTTTCTTAATTCATATATAACGTAATTATCATTTTTAAAATTTAAAACATTCGGCTTCGGCTTCGGTTTTGGCCGAAGTTTAGGATTTTAGCCGAAGTTCGGCTTCGGCCAAAAAAAGCGCCTTCGGTCGATCTCTACCCCACGTTTCCCTCAGGGTTGTTTTGAAAGGTTAGTTGGTAACTTATAGCAACAAAGTACGTGTGGTTATTGCTGTTGAGGGTGACCTGATTGATGTGCCTTGGTTTGACCTTGTTATTTATTTCTTTTAACTAAAATGAGTTACCATACTACAATAATTGGTAAAGCCTTATTTAAATAACCCAATGATGCCATATTCTTTTATTAATGTCATAATACTTACACATATTACGTATATGTACAACATGTTTATTATATTATTTGGTTATTTTAGCAATTACTAGCAGCAAATTTAAATTTTATGCATTCATCATTTTTAAATCCGACAACAGGATTTAATTTTTCAAACTAACGGAAAAAAAAGTATTAAAAAATGCAGACATATTGACATTTGAACAAATAAATTTTGCTTGGTTTGTTTTTATTACATGAAAAACGAAATCAGCATAGCCAAATGAAAATGTTTGTTGCTGCAATTTTACCCTTTTGTTAACAGATATATAAATAAATTAATAAAAAAAAAGTAAATAATTTTATTAGCGTACAGATATCAGCAATCCTATAAACATATTACTCGCATGCAAGTGGGGCCCGGGGGGCAAAATCGTCAGCTGTACACATTTGCAGTCACAGCCGGCAATTGAACGCTGCCTACGCATTTCGATTATTATGCATTTAGTTGCGCGGGTACTCGCCAGCGCCAGTGTTTAGGTGGATTATCTTAAGTATTTTTACACTTACTTATTTGGCTGCGAGTATTTCTTTTGGTGTTGCGATGTTGTGCATTTTTTGATTTATATTCATCTATCTAGCTCTACTGTGTTACTGAATGCGGCAAACTGTTACTCTTGGGTGATCATAATACAATCTAAATACAAAATAAGTTTAAAAATACTCGTATGTATGGTATGAACATATCAGTGCATTTTTTAGTAACCAGTAAAAATGTCAAATGCCAAATACTTAAACATAAAATTTGAACATAAATTGTTTTCGATTTTTGTTGCTTTCATTTAAAAAAACTTGTTATTGGTTTTCGTTGAATATGTAGCTGTTATCGTATATTTAGTTTATTTATCAGGTTGTGACAATAAATAAATTATTAAATATATGAATATGTTTGTAGTATGGAACAATTTTAATACCAGCAAATCATGTTTCAAACACTTTACATAAATGTTGATAATAATTTTTGTATTTAAGACTTCTATTACACAAATATCAACTATTTTATGAGCAGACCTTTGATGTAATACACAGAGAAAACAGTGCCTACTAAAAACCTCACAAAATAGAACAAAATTAATAAGAAATCTCTATGGTTTTTTTTCAATAAGAAAATCTTATTAAATTCATAGAGAAAACATTTTTGAAAAAATCAAGAAGAAATCTTGTAGTTTTTATGAGGTTATCTTATAGATTTTTTCAATAAAAAAAATTGCGTCTTTATTCTCAGTACTTATGTATTTTCATTTAAATTCTATACCATATACATATGTATGTAGTATGTTGTAGATTTTATTTATTTATACATACATACATACATACACATTAGACAAGCACTCTACCCAATATACTAACAAGCTGCCTGAATAACCATTGAAGTTATTGTGCAAACATTCTTATACAAAAATGAAAAAGATCATGAAAAAAATTGTCCATATGTCTATTTATAGACATCCTTATTAAAAAAATCAATAAGATGCTTTACACATACTCATATAGGAACCTACCAAAATCAAGCAGAAAACCTTATTGAAAAAATCAATAAGGCAACCTAATAAAATCAAGAAGAACCCATTTTTTTAAAAAATTAAGAAGGCAACCTAATAAAATCAATAAGAAATCCCTATAGTTTACAATTTATAAGAAAACCTAATAGAATCAAGAAGTTTTTCTCTATGGATTGTATTTTTGGTGGCAAAAATAACGGAAATTGAGTAAAAAAAGTTGTGAATAATAAGATTTCTTCTTGATTTTATGTGGTTTTCTTCTTGATAAAATTAATAAGATTTACCACATAAAAACAATAAGGAATTTTTATGAAAAAATCTTCGCTTCTTTCTGCTGGTATACCCCTTAGCCTAAAAACGGTTCATAGAGAAAATCTTCTTGATTCTATGAGGCAGTTTTTTCTCTGTGTATGTTCATATGTATGTATACTTTAACATTGAAGGTTTGTTGGAGGTCATTATATAAAATAATAAATAATAATAATAAACTTATTTATAATCAAAATATTACTTCAACATCATCACGGGCCTAATTGAATATTTATGCTTCAAAAGCCGCCGAAAAAAAAACAGCCTTATACGATGACTATCTGCAATCTCAGCTCTAGAATATATTTAAGAACGTATATATACGACTAAAAGACATCATACAATATTTAAGAGTTAATTAAATTTATATATTTTATACCTGTTAAAACGACCGAGCACGAAGAAATTTGGCATTGAGAAAAAATTTATTCTATGAGGTACGAGGGAGGTACCCAAGGTAGATTTTATACATCCTTTTGAGTTTAATATGAAAAATGAAATAAAAGTCTTCCGAGGTATGATCAAGTCCTTTTGCATAGCAATTATTATTAGAGTATATTATGTACAAGGTTACCCATTTAGTGGTTTTAAAAACGCCGGTCTGGCAATTCTGTCAGCTGTTATATATCTGGCATCTCATATATCGTAATATTTATCGATATATTTGTTCGTTTGCACTAACGATAACGTGATTCAGTAATTTCTTTTTTTTACAATAGTGTACATCTGCATTTTACTCGCCATCAGTGATCGGCAATGAATCGTTTTTTTCGCTACTCATGAAGTTTTATACATAAGTGAGTAGACATCATTTAAACTCCACTACTCTGATTTATGCATACTCATGATGACATTGATTTATTAGTATAGGTTGAAAAAAAATGTGAATGCGACGTCGACATCATAGTCATACCATACTCACAAGGATCACCTCAGTTCAGATCTGGCCACAGAGAGAAACACGAGAAAAATGTATTCGCGTATGTGTATGCATTTGCATAAGTAGCCGATTGATGTTCGGCACTCTGGTACGACTTTGGGCAGTCTAGCCTCAGTTTGATTTCTAATTTCAGGAAAATACTCATACTACTCACATTGATTCAGCTCACTCAACTTATATACGTATGTTTACTGAAAAGCTTATGCTAGGAACACAACTGGGACGAACGACGAATTTTTCGGTGCGAACTTTCGTCATAAAAAATAAAACACATGACTGCATATGAAACAACACCGCCGTACAACGAAATTCGTCATGCGTGACGAATTCTGAGATAGATTTATTTCTAATTTGCACGCCGACGAACGACGAAAAAACAATTTTCTCTCTCTCACTCTCTGTCTTTGTACACACAACAACCAACTTTATCAAATATAAGAGAGGAATTCGCTGCGTAAATTCGTCGTTCTTGTGCTTCACACGACGAATTTACGTAGCGAACTCTTATCGACGAATTCGTCGACGTTTGCACGTACTATACAGTAGTAGTAAATAGCGTTCTTTTTCAATTCGTGCAAAAAAAAAACAGCAACAGAGATACATATAACCTTATAATGAGAACTTTATTGGTCGTATGCGAAGTTCGCATTGTGAATCATATTTATATTGCATCGTCCATAGGCATTGAGTTAAGGAGAGTGGAAATCAACAACGTCATAAATGTTGCTAAGTATGAGTTCGATGTGCACTTCAAACATTCGAGTGAATATGATTCATAGACAACATTGCGATAAGTATGAGTCATGATTAAACTCCACTCACTTTTTCACTACTCATTACTGTTCTCTGCTCGCCATTTAATTTTATATTAGTTGTGACAAAATAGGCGAGAAGCACAGAGAACAATTAAGGAAAAGCTAAATGACTTTGAGGTTGTTATTTTACATTTTTTACTTCAACCGGCAGCGAATATCGGTAAAATATATTACTGAATAGCAAAGTCTGAGGGTGGCGTTGTTAACACGTTGACTACAAAAATCGAAGCTACTGGGTTCGAGCACGATCCCCGACAGTGATTAAAATAACAACACCATGCATTTTTTTGACGTACATTTGTAACCATTTGTATCTGTTGTTATAAGAAAGTTCCACTGATGAAGGCATAGACACTGGTCACTGAACTACACCAACTTCTGCGGATACTAATCCTAATGTAACAGCAGATCGCCCTCCTTCGCCGGTATTGTGTAACAGAATGAATCATCGGCGAAGTAAAATAGCCAATAAAATAGCTTCAAAAAATTTAATACGCCTCATTGACACCAGAGGCGCTGCAACACTGCATTATTCGAAACATGCCAAAAAGCAGAGTTGTAAAAGATTTAAGCTTTCTCTAACTCTTTCTTCACCACATGCCTTCTTTATCACTATCCCTTTCCTAAAAAAGAGAACACCTAGTAACAGTAGCAGGCATTTATTGCCTGACTGTTATTTCTAAACAACAAAAAAACAATAAGGCCCATTATCAGACTGTCGCCTTATCTATAAGTAACTCTACGAACTAGCTTAGCAAATAAAAATTATACCAAAATAAATTTCCTTACTATCAAAATCTGTTTCAACTTTCTTATGAAGTGTATTTATGTGTCGACTTTAGAAGAAATGCACTAAATTTTTATGTATTTTATATTGCTTTTTTATGCCATTATATTGCACAAATAAAAATACTTCTTTTTAATAAACATAATAATAAAAATAAGCATAATTATTAAACAAATGGCATACTATAAAAACCTTTGAAGCATCGTAAATACCTGATGTGATTTAATTGCAAAAAGTGCTGTGATTTTTATGGCACTTGTGTTTTTACAGGTTGACAAATAATTTTTATTGCTAATACATTAGATTTTGCATAAAAGTGAACGGAATTGTAAGATTAAACTTAAAAGTGTAGACATGTTTGATAAGATTTTTATGAAAGAGCATTAAATTTAAATAAATAAACTATTAAGGAAATACTCCAAATGGGTTTTACCAGGAGAAGTGGTTTTTTGTGTGATTTAAGTAATTGATATTGAAGTGTCCAGTGAGTTCGCTTCTTTTCTTCAGAATTGCATTTCAGTATGTACATATGCATTTGTAAGAAATTAAGTAGATAAAGGAAGTTTTATTTTATATTAACGATTAAACGATAAATTTTTAGGATAATTAATAATTATTATAATACGGAGAAAGCTTGTAGCAGCAAATTTACTTTTTAGTCATTTCTCTTAAGAGCGCACAACAAGCTATAAAAGCATAAGTGTCATCCGACACGGTTTGGGTCAATACTGAGTGCTCCTCTTTTCAACCTAGCCTAATCTAATAGAAACACTGAAGGCAAAGAACATGAACATGTGTATCATATACATATATGTATCAGTGATCGGCAATGAATCGTTTTTTTTTTGCTTTCATACTAACTCAAGAAATTTTAAATACAAGTGAGTAGACATCATTTAAACTCAACTACTCTGATGTACGCATACTCACGATGACATTGATTTATAAGTATAGGTTGAAACAAATATGAATGTGACGACAACATCATACTCACCTCTGTTTGATTTCGAATTTCAAGAAAATACTTATACTGCTCACATTGACTCAGCTCACTCAAGTCATGCATGTATGTTGATATAAAAGTTTAATCAAAACAGAGAAACACATAACCTCATAATGAGAGCTTTAATGTTCGTATGCGAAGTTCGCATTATGAATAATACTTATTTTGCATCGTCCATAGGGATTGAGTTAAGAAGAGTCGAAATCCACAATGTCATAAATGTTGCTAAGTATGAGTTCAATGCGCACTTCAAACATTCGATTGAATATCAGTTAAAGACAACATTGCAATAAGTATGAGTGCGCATAAGTACAAGAAATTATAAGTCATGATTCCCCTCCTCTACTGCTCACATTTTCACTACTCATTGCTGTTCTCTGATATGTATGCATGTATATATATACATACAATACAATATATACGCATACAACATCAAATCTCAAAACTTACATACGAATGATAAATGCGAGTACAGTATTTTGGTTTAAACTCAGAACTTGCCCGAGGAAATTTTTTTTATTTAATATCAGACTTATTGTTGAAAGCAAGATAAAAGTTTTGACTATACTTTTAATGTTGCCGCAATTCAAAACAATTATTTATTGGTATCATATAACGCCATTGACAATAAAATACACGAGATTATTGATTCAGTGAATGTGAAGAAGGGGCAGGAGACTTCCCACATCAATGAACCTTAAGAGTTGAAGACAGAGGGTACGCTGTATCTTAGGGCTGACATTTTATTGGAGGTCGTTCATACAGTTAGGTGCACCTTTAGAGAATATCTAGAGCGATGGGAGAAAATGTAACAAAACCTTCGTAATTGGTGAGCCCCTTTTTTTAAGAGGACTAGTACTCAGAATCTATGCGCGGTGAGGGGGAGAGGTATTGAGAGAAAAGTAAAGAGGAGAAACGTCTTTTCCGTTGGAAGAAAAGAGAAATAGAGAGGCATGAGTTTGAAGAGGTGGGGATGTTCAGGAGTCGAAACGATATCAGTAAGTTCTACCAACGTGCAGAAAGAACATTTATCCACCACATCCGATGAAAGTGGCGACAAAGAAGCACCCCCAGTCTACCCTTCAATTGACGATGACTACAGCGTCACAGCGTTCACCTCCCAACCATTCAATGTCTCAGATATATATATATATATGTATGTATATATAAGTTCCTTTAACTGCCTTTGGAGCGTACGGTGCCAAATATTATAGCGATTCATTATCAAATTTGGGGTTTCGGGAGACGTGGGCTGCTAGACCTCGTCTTCTAGATCGGTGATAGGGCTGTTATCTTCGCACAATACCACAACGTTTCAGCGGTTTACCGCCTACTTTAATGAGACATCTCACACACTCAGGATATATGGTTGTTGTGCCTTCTAACTCTAGCTAGCTTTAAAAGGGTTGCCTTAAAGCCATTGCCCGGGGGATGCTTGGTCAAAGACTAAGTAGTTAGATGCTTGGACAATTCAACAAAGGAATCGTTCTGGCCACTCCCAAGTGAGTGGCAATCAGTAACTTCCCACCTCTGATAAGAGTCCCATCCCAATATCTTCAATGAAAAATAATAAAGTGGCAGGGAAGGTAATGATGAGTTGGTAAGAAGCATGCATCAACTTATCTGCAAAATTTGGCTGAAAGAACGCGTGTCCGGGAATAGGAACTTCTGATTTGCAATTATCTCTTACTCACTGTGCTTAAGCTAATATTACGCAGGAAGTACTACAGTACACCTCCACTTGCACACCCAGTTGGATTCATTATGATCATGTATACTGTGTAAAAAATTTCTAGCTAAGGGTGACGATATCATTATCCCTCGACAACGTGGTTTCAAGCCTGGCAAGTCCCACCATCGACCATATATTTACCCTAAGTCCAATCTTGGAGAAAATTTATGAGAAACAGATCAATAGTTAACACCTATTCATCGATGACACCACCTTCTTTGATAATTAGAGCCGTGCAAAGCCGTTCGAGGTCTTGTGTGAATTTGGCATAAGTACTTGAAATGATAATCAGCTTTAACGGATATAAAGTAATCAGTGAAAATTGGAAACAACATCTCACCACCGAACGTGACTTCATGCGACCTCCTCAATAGTTTGTTGGAGAACAAACATTGTGAGATGTTACTGCTGCACGCAAGCTTTTAAGGAGGATTGCTGTTGTTTTTTACTTCTCTAAGGGCTATTTCCGATGAGCTGGCAAGAATAGGCGTTAGATGGTTCAATGTGTGACAGATCAGTGAAATTACCTATATGTCGTTACCACAGGGAATTCCGTAATTCGATGTAGACCAGGACCAACCGTTTTGTTTTGACTCAGGAAGATCCAACTGCTACTGGATATGAATAGGAAGGCAATACGCGTCATAATAGAGCTAGTTGACTGAAGTAGTTATCGTTGATTGGACGACTACCCATACAGATCTTTATAAGATCATCTGCGACAACGGCCGCTTATAGGATGGGTCTCGGGACATCTGATCTTTGGCAACGGGTACTCGTCAGTCTTGAGTACAATGTCCAGCTTAGGACTGCTATGAATGCCTAGTGATAGGATAAACTGTGAACTGAGGTTCGACAGAAGATTTTATATCACAATTCCAGCCAGGGCAATATGGGACGAAAACGGTCCTGTTGTGGATTCCAGAAGTTTATGTTGGTATACGGATGGATCCAAAACGGAGGAGTCAGGTAGCTCTAAAGTTTCTCCTTTCATAGGAATTCCGTTTCAGGCTAGTTTTAGAGTGCTTTGACTCATTACAAAAGCTATCCATATGGAACAAGGTCACAGCGGTTATCCAGGGAATTAGGAAGCGGATAAACTGGCCAAGAGGCTCTCTTCTGCTCCTTTTATGGGCCCAGACCCGTTTTGTGGCGTAAGTCGATAGACTACAATGTCTGTGATCAAGGAAGCTGTCACTTTTACCGCTAAGGAGATGTGGCTATCTTTTTCTGGTTTAAGACATACCAAGGCTTTGATGCAGCCATTTGCATATAACGTCATCCTGAACTTTAACAGGAATAATTTACGGCTTGTTACTGGTTTTCTGTCAGGTCACTTTGGACTGAACTATCCTCTGTGGAAAAGTAACCAATTTCTTTCACCTTTTTGTCGCTTGTGCTTGGAAGATGACGAGACGACGACACACATTCTTTGTGAGTGTATCGTATTGTGTGATAGTAGAACGCGTGTTTTTCATTCTGAGTTTCTGTCTTCAGATGATATTAGCCGGGCTTTTCCAATATCTGTACTGACCTTCATAAAGAGACTCATGCAGAAATTTAATTAATCTAATTCATAGATCTATGGTACAAAAGATAGATCAGGTGTCGCAGTGCCGGTCTTTGGACCAGATCTTTCCCACATTATATTCTACTACAGGGAACTCAGTAATTAGGTAGAGAGCAGAACAAAAAGCTCATGGCGAAGTAGGGAGGATTGTAGAGTCTAGGAAGAGGAAGATCCAAATTGCTAGTGGATATGAAAAGGAAGGCGCGTTGACTGGTCTCTGCTCGGTCAGAGCAAAAACCAGCATTTGCGAAACTGGCACTCTAGACTTTTGTAGGATGTGCGGGGATGAAGAGGAGCCAGAAACCGTTGAGCATATTATCTGCCACAGCCCGAAGCTACAACAACATAGGCTTAGATGGCTGAGCAGACGTTTCCATGAGAGCATCATTGATATCGGCAAGTGTAAGCTGAAGGATATCAGAGCCTTCATCATGGGAATACAGTGGCTTAATGACAGATAATAGGGGCACTTGTGTGTACAAATGAGGGTAAATATAATTTTTAACGGGCAATAGAAATGAATCACAATGGACTCAACTGGGTCTCCAAGTGTAGGTGCATTGTAGCACCAGTCTTAGTAACCTAACATAACCTAGGGGCGCTTCCAAGACAGTTCTTGAAGGTTTCTGTATCTATCCATAATGACCCTTCAGATTAAGATAAAAATCCGCCTCACTTTTGTCTTTCGAAATTTTATTGAGACTTCTTCTTTTATGTCTCTTGGAAATTACTTGAAATAGCTTTAATGGCCCAGTTAATGAATTATTTCCAAAACAAAATGTTTTTGATTATTACAATAAAATAGTAACATTATGAGCAGTAATAGAGAACATGTTACATTTCACACCAGCAATAAAACGTGGCATTATTGTCTCTGAAATGCTGAAACTTACGACGGCTTGAAAGTCTTGAGTTTGTATTAGATAAGGGAAAAGAGCTCCAATTCTGTTACATTTCACACCAACAACAAAACAAGGGCATCATTGTCTCAAACCTGCTTTAAGCTCCTATTCTCCAGACTTTCTAAAGTAAACTTTTTGAATGGAAAAACCATTTAAGTTTGAGCATTTATGAGACAATGATGTCACGTTTTGTTGTTGGTGTGAAATGTAACAGAATAGAATAATAGCTCTTTTCCCTTGTCTTATAAGCTTAAGCTTTTGCAAAGTAAACTTTGCGTGTAGAAAAGCCATCTTACTGCATTTAGAGTCCTAATATTTGGCATACATTTCAATAGCCACTTTATGCACTTGCAACTTTAAATAATTTTCTGCTTGCTTTTAGTTTCATGCATTTGAATACAGTAATTTTATAATAAATTTTCCTGTATTTATGTAAAATTTCACAATAAATTTAATTTATGTTTCTAAACTCTAACATAAATCACTGTAAATCAATAACAATTACTCCGTATACAAGGGAAAAAGAAAAAAAAAACAAGACTACAAAAGATTCCACATACAAATAACAATATTGAAAAGGTCAGTAGTTTTTCTATTAACCCCATGTTTCCATCACTAATGGCTAAATGAACAATGTTTGCCGCCTTTTTTCATGCTGCCTGGGTCAAACATGAACTGTCAAAATGTTAACAGATTTTTTTCATACGATTGTTTTAATTTTTTTTTTACAGTTAAAGTTTGCTCCATAGATCGATAGCCTTGCATAAGATAAGTATTTTTTTTTTAGTAAAAAAATTTATAATATTATAGTAATAAATCGCATCATAGTTTTAAAAAAATTTTCCATTGTTTTATGCGAACGCGCGCTGCATTCCAAAACGTGGACAGCCAGCCAACTGTACAATGTTTTGGCCAATAATTCATGGGATTCAAGTAAATGAGTGTGAGATACATGGTTTAACATAAAACGCTAAAAGTGACTGCAGGATGAACCCATTATCAACAAACGATGATCGGGGAAATATACTGGCTTATAATGAAAACTAAATATCATCACATTCTAGATTTTTTTATTTGAAAAAAAAGAAGATATTTAATTTGATAAGCTTGAATTGTATGAAAGTGCACAGTTAGTAATGGTTTGATTTTTTTCCATTTGACGCCTCCCTCTTCCGCTATTGTGTCCAGTGTGAACGATAATGATCATTCAAAGGTAAGCTGTTAGTCGGTGTTGCCATACTTTTTATTTATTTTAAGTTTTTCATAGCGAAAGCACCATATGTGAAGATTCACCATTCAAAATCCTCAAACAAAAGTCCCTAGAATGTAGACGTTCCCTCTAACCTAAAAGATTAATTACAAATATTTTTTAATAAGAACTCTTTAGAACTCTCTACCATTTCAAACGATCTGGCAATACTGCTAGTCAGACAACTTCTAACGACGTAAATGGCAAGTGAAAAGGACTATAATTCAAAATGTTGCAACTATAAATACGATTATGGGATAGTGATAGTTGGAGTTACCAGCATTTTGGTTAAAAAAAAGGAAAAAATTATTTTTAAATCATTCGTTACACAGAGTGACCATTATTTTGTGCGTTCTCAGTTCAGTGCGTGCTTATGGAAAATTGTTCCGGTAATTTTTCCAACACACAGTTTTTTTAATATTTGGAGCTTAACATCACACCTGGTGGTCGTCATTAAAACTTTCACTTAGTGTGCAAATTATATTTTGGTACCACTTTCAAGAGCCGTTTTTTTTAATCTTGAAGAAAATTTTACAAGAGTAAAAATTGAGAAAAACTATCCCAGTGAAAAAAAATTGGAAGTAATTATTGAGGAACTACTTTTTCTTTACTTCCAAAGTATCAAAAAAAGTGTGTATTTTTTACTTTTTAGGAAGTGATATGTATGAATATACAGAAAATTATTTTAGAAGTTCCCGGCAAAAAATTTGGTGACAATTGATCCAAACGTATGCGTCTCTTATGACTTGGGAAAATGCGAGTGTTATCAAAAGTACGGAGCAAATGGTTACATATTTAAAATTTTAGTGATATATCGTCTTGATCTTGAGCCAATTTAATTAGGACTTGGTCTAGTATTGTAGTAAACGACACTGTACATGTTCAATGTTGTTGAATCCAGGACCTATCAAATAGTATAGAAATAACAAAAATTAAAAATTTTAAAAACCCCCGAATATATCTATATAAGATGTGATACGAGTATCTTCTAAACGGCTTGAAACACAGCTAAGAACCATCTCGATCACCTTTCAAACAGAAAAAAATAAATCGCAATCGGTCCAGCCGTTTGGTATGTACGTGGACACGGACAGACAGACACACAAATACACAGATACCAAGATACACAGACACACACTAAAAACTTGTAACACCCCTTTTTTAGTTGGGGGTTAATAATGTTAATTGCTCCCTCCAATGTGACTCTGGAACCAGTCCCGTAACTATACTTAGATATTAATGTTAGCTATTATATATTTATTTATTTATACTTTTAAAATATGAGTGGCCCTGTGGTCGAGTAGGTATTGTGCAAGTATGTCATACACCAGGTTGTCGGTTCAAATCTCGAAAAAATTTCAGATTAAGAATAAAATGACATTGCATTCGCAGCAATAAAAAAGTTTATAAGAGTTCATTGTTACAGTTAAATGTCGGAATGACATTTATATATAATTTATATAATTCTACACCGAAAAGGTTGCTATAAGATAGTTCAGTGACAAGTCACAAGGTGCATACAAAGTATCAATTAACCCCATCCTAGGCCATCCCAATGTAAAAGTACTAATCCGCTTCATAGGAAGTGTTATCACTTGGGGACCTGTCACGTGAGGACTCTTGTGTCAGTTCGATTTCCTGCAAGATTATTAGTAATGAAACATTACTAACATTATTAGTAATGAAATATTAGTTTAAAAATATCATACCAAAAATCGGATGCACTTAACATCACTTCAGAATCACTGAATATGTATCAAAAAAGAGAATTTCTTGCAATGACAAATACAAATCATTGGAAATTATCCAAATTTGCACTAATTGCGGATAATAAGTTCGAGCTTTTATTGACATTCTTGGAAGCTCTTTTTTTACTGGATAGATATAGTACGCATGAATCAGCGGTTACATTATACAAGGTAAATACATTTCAGTCTAAAATGCTGGTCATAAGAAAATTAGGAAGAGTACTACTCGAAATTGGAATTTTTGTTGGAGATAAAATCCCACACCATTTCCTCAATTCTAGTTAGTCAATGTAAGCATGTTCTATCCAAGTGAGCTTAAGTAAGGTATGGTTAGCAGGTTATTGGTAAGAAGTAAGATGCTTTTGAGCTAGCTATGAATATGAAGAAAATAAAACAGAGAAAATGCAGAGGGAAATATATAGAGACAGACTGGGAACATAGTAGTGACAGACTGAAGGTGATAAGGGAGGCGATAAGCTATGTATGTTTACATGTCTCAGAGTAGTCAGCGAAGGAACCAGTTAATGATCCTAATATAAAGACAAAAGCTCTTGAGCCTCACCTCCAATAAGTTGAAAAGATTTCTGAAGTATATTATACCAAAAAAGGAAGCGACGGCGATCCTAAAGACGGGGACAGAGGTAAAGGAGATGCACAATGCTCTCCTTCTTCTCATTATCACTGAACTGAGACAATGATTGTTGTACGTGAGACCTATACGTTTAGCATGGGTCAGTCAGTGTCGCCAAGACACTCCAGAAGTGATTGTTTGTAAAGCACATCGAAGCGTCTCCAGTAGGATGAGAGTTAGGAGCCCACCGAGATAATCAATTTCAACTTCAGGAATTAGAGTAATCCTCTTTGCCAGATCATGCGCAACTTTCTTGCCCAAAATGGTCCGATGTTCATGCACTTATTTCAATGTAGCCCATCACATCGGGATGAGAGTGGAAACACATAGGGATAGTAAATCTCGACCTCTCGAATCAAAGAAAAAAAGATCATCTGCAACTTCGCTGCCCCAATTGTTTCATCTGCACACACTCAATTCAATATGATGTGTGAATCCTCCACAAGCTTATCAGTCGCTTTGCGACATTCAAGACTTCCGAAATGCAGAATCATCATTTAATAACGATAGAAGATGATCCGTCTTTATCCAATGGAAGTACCGCCCGTTATTTTGTGCTGTCATGGAGGATAATCATGTATTATCTGCAACTTGTATTATCTGCATCTTCAGTGAACCGCTAAATAAATTAATGAGCAAAAGGCATTTTCGATTCGCAAAGTCGTTTTGTAGAACACCTTTCGACACGGAAAGCTAAAAGTTGAATGTCCAGCAATGTTGTTTCCAATATTTTTACCTAATTATTTGACTTAAATTATGTATTACGCATGTCCGAATTTTAAAAAAATCCAATATTTTTAACTCATTTGGACTTTATCGAAATACAGTAAAGATGCTGATAAAATTAATAGAAAATTCTTTCCACTCTGTTAATTGACTACTCAGGTCATTCCATTCAATTACATTACTGCATGTTTTAATTTTAGATTACTTGCGATGTGCATAGTATTCGATTAATTGGCTACTTAATTAGCTTATATTAAAGAGAAACAACAGAGGCGATTGGTCCTTTCCAACTTATTTTGGTCCTTCGAACCAGAACATTCTTCAACCTGAAACTGTCTGTTATAATTTGCGACTTTTTACAATGTTAAATGTTTTAAGTTAGGTTGAGTAAGATTGAAAGGAGTGGCCACTATGTTGACCTAATCCGGTATATTGTGCCCTCTACACGAAGATGTCAGTTACTCCCAATATATCTGTATAAACCGGTCACTCTAATAAACCAGCCTGTGCTATGTATTCTCGTAGATCTCTTCAATCAGAGTCCGTAAGACATTCCAAGCCTGATAAGTTGTCCTTATGGAAAAATGACCGGTAATTACGCTAACCTGTATCCTGAGCATTGACCTGTTCAATCTTAGAATCTTTTTTGACTTCTCTTGATTCGGATTGCTTTATTGGATTCTGGTTATTCTTCTCACAGTAACATTGTACCAAACTCTCTCATGTTCTACAACCGCCTACTGTTTGAGTTCGGTTTTGAGTGGTTTAACAAAGTAACAAAGATGATACTATCTTGGTAACTCCTACTATATCTTGATGTCTCGGTATACATACTCGTATATTTGTAGATATGTTCAGTATCCTTATGAGTTTATTTAATTTTTACAATGAAGGACGTTGTGGGATTTAACCAAAAGGAACCGTCTATATACATAAATATCGGTTCCTGGATTATTCTCTGCTTAGTTTATTGCATCCTATTCCGGTAGAAGGGTTATGCAGTTAGTTTGTATACATCTAGTTGGGATTCGGTTACAACTTCTGTAATGACAACCTGTTCTGTTAATTCCCAGCAAAAAAAAAATTGATTAGGAAAAAGTAACAACTGAGGTAAGCAATGTTTTGCTTCGACAAATACTTCTGAAAACCACTAACGTAAGGCGGGGTTCCTAACAAGGAAGAAAATGATCACACAAAAATTTGGAAAACCACAAACTTTTGCATCGGAGTATGACTTCTACGATTAGTAAGGCAAAAACTTCATGACTGTGTAGAAGCTGAACGTATTGCTTTTACCTGGCTCATCTCGAAAAAAAATGCCTTATTCATGAGCAACAGCAAGTGATGCTGTAACATTGGCTCCCTTGCAAAAAAGCTTCTGGGACGCAGTAATTTTTGCTGGGTTGACTAGTCGATAGCTTATGTAAAGGAGAACATTGCTTATTTCTATTTAGTTTTGGTCCTTCGAACTCGATTATGCCCTCAAATGCTTGAGAGCTTGCAACTGAAACTCCAAGTTCAAATTTGGTGCTATTTGCAATAACATTCAACAACAAAAATATGAGGTTTCTAGAAGCGTTATAAAATTCGTGCTTTAAAATTACACTGCCTGAAAGCGCTTCCCAGAATGCGTTAATTCGGATCAGAGATCTTTTGACTTGTTTTCATACACACCAAACATAGTGGGCTTTTTGCCTTTACTGAACACAAATATGTATATGTGAGAGCAGAATTTAATTATAAGCTCGTCTTAACTCTTACATATTTACATTTGTCCAACACACAAATAAAGGTACATATCGATGGTCACAAGTAGAAAGGCCCTAACTAGTATTTTCACCAAATTGAGCTTGTCAGTGATTCCAATACATTTCATAGAAATGCACCTTGAGACAGAAATTTATATCAGTTGTACAAGCAGTTATACTGTTTATTAGACATCAGGAAAGCATTTCGAAACAAGGGGTCGCTCAACTCTCATTTACAGAAAAGAAGTACTTTCAAATCAAGTGAACATATTTCCGTTCAAAAATGTATATTCAACGAAAATCAATATGAAATATAATTTTTGGGCCGTTGCACACTTCGCGGCCTCTAGTGGGCGTCTCTTCAAGCTACAACTATTATTAAGATAATTTTATTTTATGGTATTTTGTATTCTCTCTGAGACTTTTATTCCTAATATCTTCTTTTTGGCGAATGGTCACCTCCTAAGTATTCGCTTTTTTATCCAAAAATACTTTTTTGTCTGCCAGACAAGCAACAGCAAACTTTTTTACTTCTTGCTGTTGTCTGATTTGTAACTAATCTTTGATATTAGTTGAAAGAAGGCTATGATTTGAAAATTATTACTTTGCCGTAAAGATGAAGTATTTATTGTTGTTATGGTGGACATTAAATTGAAGATTATTATCTGAAAATGTACAAAAAAAACCCCATACAAAAGTGATTGAAAACAACGAAGCTTGTAATCTCTTAAACACTTCGACTTAATCGCTTTTATTTGAAACCGTAAAAAAGACATTTATTTCATTATTGTATTGAACGTGATCTCTGCAATGAGTGGAGACAAAATAAATCAATCATGTTTCTTAGCAACAGATGAAAATGAAAAAGTTAATAGATTTTTTTTGTACAACTTATGTAAAAGATAATTCATACAACAGATATTTTAAAGAAGTCAATGAAAATAGATATTGTTTAATGGTGTGAATTAATCAAGTTTATTGAAATCATTTGCAACAAGGCTGAGAGTTACAAAATGTGAAATGAAACTATTTCAGAGACGGATAGAAAATGAATAAGGTTGAGGGAGTTTTTATCCCCGTTCTGGGTGCAGTATTAAATTCAAGCTAGAGAATATATGTAGTGTAGTTTCAAATTTCAGAAACTAGAAAGGCGGTTAAATCTCAAAATTTCTGTAAGATATAGAATGAGGATATACGATTACGACCGTGTAAGGCTACGGTAAAAGCTCACACAATACTACAGTGTAATACAGCCTGAAATTTTAGCAATAAATGGCGGTTAATTCGCAAAGGTACTGTAAGATATAGAATGAGCATATACGAGTATGTACCGACTGTGTAAGGCCGCGATCAAATCTCTATTAGGTGTATACACAATATCTGCTGGATGTCTCTCAATGAGATTAAAGAAAGATATTCTAACCTAGATTTAAAGTGGGTAACGAATCAGGAATTTGTATTCGGAAACGATACAGCGAACGAGATGGCCAAAGATGAGACTCGGTTGTCAAACTGGCCGGTTAAGTAGTCGGAGTCCTATTGAAATAATTAAGGGCACATATAGAGGATAAGCTCTTCACGTTACAAGCCCGTATAGTCCGCCATCCTAGAAGGAATCCAGACGAATCTTCTTCGTACACTAGTGGTGTTACTAATAGGCCTTATAGCTATATACGCACATATATATTCCCGTCGTAGCTACTAATCCAAATGCTGCTTGCATTAGGCGCTAACAAATTTCTTTCCTTTTGATCTATCCATCGCAATATTTTCGATTTCATGCCAGGTTTTGCACATTTTACTAGCATCGGTTTGAATTTGTCTGGGCTATGGGTATCTTGTCTGGAAGTTTCCTGCAGATTCCATTTGATAGCCTAACTAGCAATATCTGATCCGTATGAGAAGACGAAGTCCACCATTAGCTTTCGGTAACGGATTATGCCGACACATTAGCACCCATTAAACCTTTAAAACAGATCCATTGTCTAGCAACCGGCACCAGTATTAAGCCATTGATTAGACCAGGAGCTTCCAACCGAAGGTTACACTTCTATCGTATTTAGAACTCGGGACAGTTTCAGGTGACGTAGCAACTATAAGGCAGCGTAGCAATTGGTTTTCTTTTATTAATATATGATCATCCGTTAGTCTTTTATTCCAGAGATTAGGTAGTGAAATATAAGTTTTATGAGTAAATGACCAAATGTGTGCCCGGAGAAACGCTACTTTACCTGGTCCACGGGATTTGCACACTAATAATCTCCCAAGAGCTCCTCTAAAAAAAATTAAGGATATGACAGAAGTTGAAGTATTAAATTATTAAGTTAAACTCGTTTTACAACTCTGCTACTCGTATTGTGCATGTTGTTAGTGTCTAGAGCAGCCCTCATTTTTTTGAGAAGAGAAGTAATACTCAGGCAATGAATGCCTACTACTATTACTGGGTGTTACCTTCTCTAAGAAAGGAATAGCGATAGAGGCAGGTGGTGAAGGAAGAGATAGAGGGAAGTTTCATTCTTTTACAACTCTAATTCTTTGCACTTTTCTATTAATGCGTATTAAATTTTTGAAGCCGCGTTTTGTAGCCATTCTGGGAGTGATATTAGACTCAAAACTTTTATGGAAACATTATTTAGGAGCGACTGTTGACAGGGCAACAAAAGCACTAATGGTTTGTAGATCTGTTGCAGGAAGAACATGAAGCTGCACACGCAAAATCTTGGGATTGATATACACCATGATAGTGAGACCTATCATCACTTATGGTGCTGTTGCCTGGCCGGACAGGGCCAGGCCAGCTACGACCAAGCCTTTAAATAACAGAGGCTATGAGGACGGCGACTATGAAAGGCCTCATTCAACTCACACCTCGTATGATTGTGATAGAGGCTGCTGCCAGACAAAAAGTAATCAGCATCGCGGGGAAAAGCACAGACAGGGACTGCCTATTTATCCAATGGGAGCAATCATACCTGGCAAGACGATTTCCCCTACTTGCGCAAATTTCTGACGTGATGAATAAAGTGTATGTCTTCGACAAGAGGTTTAAAACTGTTCTGGCCAATAGAAGGGAATGAGGGGAAATATAACCCCAGTATTCCTTTGAAACTGGCACTATCAGGTGGTACACTGATGGTTCCAGAACGCCGGCAGGTTTTGGTGTGGGAGTTGTAGGACCAAGGACTAACTACCACGAGTCGTTGGGAAAATCTCCTACCATATTTCAATCGGAAGTTAATGCCAATAAGAGATGCGCACAATTCAATCTTGATAGGGATTACCGAGGAAAAGAAATAGCCATTTGCTCGGATAGTCAGGCTACCATCAAAGCGCTCAGCTCATATGAGTTTATCTCTAAGTTAGCGTGGGAATGCCGCATTACGATAAACCAGCTAAGAAGCATGAATAAGGCCACACTCTGCTGGGTTCCTGGACACGCCGGGGTGGTAGGAAATGAAAATACAGACAAAATGGCCAGAAAGGGAGCTAGTATACCTATGGTCGGACCAGAACCGTTTTGTGGGCTCGGATTGGACAAAATCCGGGAAGACATATCGAGGGAGACCAAGAGTAATAGGGAACACCTCTGGCTCAATCTCCCAGGATTCAGGCATGTAAAGCCAATGATTGGAACGTAGAACGAAAATCGTTTCATAGCTTTCATGTCCCTAAGTAAAAACAATCTAGGAATGCTATCAGGCTTCTTCATAGGCCATGGTAGAATGAAAACACCTCAACAGACTTGGCATTGAGAGCAAGAGCCTGTGCAGATTCTGTGATTACGAAGATGAAACTCCAGAGCATATTCCGAAGGATTGTGAAGCGTTATTCCACAGAAGATATAGCCAATTGGGCAAGCAGCTATTGGAGGATTGGGAGCTGCCAACTCTAGACCCACTGGCAATCCTGAGATTCATCATGAGAGTAAGTCTAGGTAAGGTGCTCTAGCACCTGGCAGGGGATACAATAGATCTACTTTGGTCGCAGTGCCCTGTGCTTCCCGTTTGACTTAATTCATTCAATCATTTGTAGTAATTTTTTTTTTTTTTTTTTTTTTTTTTTTTTTAATACATGATTTTTAATTATTGTATCTTCATATATGAACTAACAATAAGTATTCAAATCTTAAATATAAAAATATAATTAGGCCCGACCAGTGTCGGACATAAGCTTAGTAATAGTTATATATAATACATAAGTAGTGATAATCAAAAGGAAAAAATATAAAAAATGAAAGTATTTTCAGGAAATCCCATTTGGAGTGCTGTGAATAAAAGCCCTTGTATCCCTCTTTTTTAGGCGGATGTGTCCAGTAAAGTTCAAAATATTACGGGCAAGCGGATTAGGATGTAACTCGAGTTTTGTTAAATATTTGCCAGCGTTTTATTTGTAGTAATTTTGTTGGTTATTTTACTTCGCCAATGATACCAGCGAAGGAGGATGCTCTAATGTTACATTACCGCTGAAGCCGGTTTAGATCAGTGACCAGTGTCTATGCCTTCATCACTTGAACTTTCCTACAAAAACTGATACAAATGGACACTATACTTATACAATTTATTACTTATTTTAGTTCTGTGACGCTTCACTGCTATAGGTATGGGCGAAGGGGGGCACTGTAATGAAAGATTAAAAAATTACCCGATCTGGGATCTTATCTGAAAAGCTCTATGTTTTTCAATAAAAAGCTTTACACCATTTAATTGGTATTATTAAATTTATCAGAGCCTTGGTAATTGGTGTACGGTTGGCATTATCAAAGCTTTCACAGTAAAGTCACACATGATTAACACTTTGAAAGGTTTCTTTCAGAAACTTTGATATTACTGGAAGTTCTCTTTGGTTTTCTAATTGGCAATTGTCAGCAGGAATTTTTCGTTGAATTTTTTAATCTTTATTTAAGTTTTTTCAACACAGTTTAATTCTTGTTTTGGAAAAAGGATTTCAGGGCAGAGACACGAATGGAAGCTTAATACAGAATTAAGCAAAATTTGCAGGAAAAATAAACTTCTTAGTGTGAACCTCGCTTTAAGGTCATGTCTCAGTTAAGTGCTGAATATAGAGTAACATAAATATGTATAAACCTATTCCCATATATAATTCATTTATTTATTTAGCCCCTCCGAAACAAATAAAGTTGTAAATCTTATTGGCAATAATTTATTATAACATTTTCATACAATCAACAATTTTAACTCACACACAACACAGTTCGCCAATGGACATTTTTTTTCCTTTGGCCTTATCGGTGAAATTGTTTTGGTCAAAACACTCAACAATTATCATACATCTTAAAAAACATTTTCCTGTTTCTTATGTTGCACAAACATTTTAACCTTACGAATGAATGAATGCTACACGGTTTAACACAACATAAAAGATCTTTTATTTATGATTGTTAAACACTCATATTTTAAATGAATAATTCGTTTTTTCATTTTTATTTTTTTATTTATTTCTTTTATATTTTTTTTACCTCTTGCTATTGCAACTCAATACGATTTCTGTTTCTTGGCAGTAAATTTCATAAACGTTGGAGGTCTCTGCTTAGATTTTCATGGTGGTAAAAATAACCAGCACTTTTAGGCAAATGACAGGACGGACAACTATGTTGTTGTATTGAGCGAAATATGTTTTCGTTATCTTTGGTATGTTGGGTATTTTGATAAAGTTATGAGAATATTTAATAAATTGATTTTAATACTTTGGTTTTATGGCGTTTTTCTACTTTTATTACTCATACTCGTTTAGACAATTGTAGCCGGAGGACATTTTAAATTGTTTTGCTGTTGCAAAATATGTTGTTAGTTAGATTAAAAGACGAATACGAGTGGAGTGCATTGAAATGTTGATGAAAATTTATGATAAATATGCATTAGGGGTAATTTATTTGGTTTAAACTTTTTCACATTTAGACGTCGCGCAAAATTTTTGTTGAAGTTAATTGATGCAATAAAATATCAACAAAATTTAGTTGATATAGTGCCACAATTAGGAATATTAAAATGTAATATGTTCGAAGCTAGAATTCAAGCTAAAAACAAAAACTCGATTTGTCCTCATACAACAATTTTTTTTTTTTTTAATTAAATTTTCTTTCTTCAAAAATTTTGCCAATTAATTTTTCTGATACACTTTGATTGTAAATAAACAAATTTACATGTTTTGCAATAAAAAAAAACACTAAAAAATAAATTGACAAGTGTTTTTAAATATTTAATAAATCTAAAAACTAGTCCGCAATATTCACAACATTTTGCAAAAGACTTCTTTTTTACATTCAAATTTCAAATTGATTCTCTATTTTAATAAATTTTTTCATCACATGTGTGAAAGCTTAATACGAGTAGCTTTGTGTGTAATAAGGAATAAATTCAGTAAAGTGCGACTTTGACTCGCGCACGAAGGGTTCCGAAGGGCTTTGAGCATTTTTTTAATAGTGTTTTTTACGTTTTTTCAGCTGAAATAATTTTTTTTTGATTATTTTTCGCTTTTTTCTCGTTTTGGCGATTTTTTAAATTTTGGCGATTTTTTTAATTTTGGCGATTTTTTTCATTTTGGCGATTTTTTTTTCATTTTGGCAATTTTTTTCATTTTGGCGATTTTTTTAATTTGGCGATTTTTTTAATTTTGACGATTTTTTTTCATTTTGGCGATTTTTTTATTTTGGCGATTTTTCCGGTTTTCCGCGATCTATTTTCGATTTAGAAATTTTTTTTAATTTGGTGCTTTTTTTCGTTTTGGCGATTTTTTTTTTGATTTTGGCAATTTTTTTCGGTTTGGCGATTTTATAATTTTTAGATTTTTTTGTTTTACCGGTTTTGAAAATTTCAAGAAGTTTGCTCTTACGGTTTCCAAGATACAGCAAGTTATCAAAATTACATAGTCAAAATTACATTAACTGATGGTACACCCTCTAATTAAAATTTTTTAAATTTTAGTGTTAATTGTTGTAGTCTGTATAAAAATACACTAACTTTACAAACTTCAAGTGCATATACATACAATTGTATGTATATGACATGGGATTTTAACATTTTTCGTTGCTCGTTTTGGCACAACCTTTAATTTCCAACTCTCATGTATTTGTTGTTGTAGCGGTCAAGGGTCTACACACTGTGTCCAAATTTCAGGTCCGTAGCTCTTACGGTTCTCGAGAAAATACCTTGTGACGGACAGACGGACGGACGGACAGACGGACAGACGGACAGCGTAGCGAAAACAATAGGGTTCCATTTTCACCTTTGGTGTACGGAACCCTAAAAAGTGATTAAGTCGAATAGTGTATGGCACAAAAAAAATGTTAAAATTTTTTTTTTAGATTTGCGAAGAAATATCGAACAATTTTGTTTTGAAATTTCTTCGCTTTAGTGAACATTAGTTTTTATCGAATCTCACTCAAGTCAAGCCGGATGAAGCTTGCACTAAATTGTTTTGAAAATTTATATTTCTCCCTAAACTCTGGCATATGCTAGCAAGAGTGAAGACCCAGTTGGATCCATTGCCATCAGGAATATGCTAGTTTTAATAAATTTTCATATTTTATTAAACAAGTTTTTAACTTTATTGCCCTTTCTAGCTTGAAACCAATTAACTTACTGACAAGATTTATTATTAAAATACATTTTAATTAAACAATATATTCTACACTTTTTCAATAATTAAGGGAGGGTAGGTATAAAAAATATCTTTTAACTAATTCAATCTTAGAAGGAAAACAAATATATAACCAATTAGTTTAAATTTTTAATATGCAGCTTAAAACATTAATTAAATAATATTTCTCTACTGGTAGTTTAACCACGCGATAGAGCTGGTTTTAAATAACTTTAAGCTGACACTAAAGTCACAGGAAAAACACGGTATGTATTTTTTGTCTTCTAAATCAAAAACAGTCCAACAAACAACTTAATTGAAAATTGTCAAGAATTTATAAAGTAATAAAAATAAGTCAAATTGAATTTTACGATCGATGTGTGATAAATTATTTCATATAATTTACATTAATGTGTTTTTTCCTTTTCTTTTGATTTAAATTTTATTTATTTTTTATTATCACTTTTTTTTTTTTTTTGCTGCACTTTTTGTTTTACGAGTATTTGCCATATGCAAATGCATTAATTAAAGTCAAGTTGTGGGTTCGCTGCAAATAAATACTCGTAGAGAGCAATATTCAATTTACAGCATTTAAAAAACACAATTCGTTTTTATTTTCCGCTTGATTCATACTTGGTTAGGAGGAGATCTGACAAACGGACAGACACACATGTACATATGTATTAGAGATCGACCGAAGGCGTTTTTTTTTGGCCGAAGCCGAAGCCGAAGCCGAATGTTTTAAATTTTAAAAATGATACTTGTTTTATATGAATTAAGAAAATATTTTGCTTTTTTGAGATCACTGAAATAGCTGTAATATCTATTGGATACATAACAAGAAAAATAAAACTATTTTGCAATTTCTAGATTGCTTTTTCATATGATCACTCACAAGAACGTCCAAGTAAAAGAAAATAGAAAGCAACAGGGTTGTATTTCAAAGCAACCCTTTCAAAACGTTAAACACAATAGAAACTGTCGGCGAGCAACGACCAAAAATAATGTTATTTTTCAAGCTTGGAATGAAAAATGTTCGGCTTCGGCTAATCGGCCGATTTTTGCCATAGGCCGAATGTTGGCCGATTACCAATTTTTGGCCGAAGGCCGAAGCCGAAGCCGATTAATCGGTCGAACTCTAATATGTATGCACATTCATACTCGTGTCTAAACTAAATAAATGGTATTGAACAGATTATAACATTATGGTGTTGCTAGCTAGTGATTTGTTCTAGCGAATCAATCGCCTTCGATCTCATGCAATCAGTGGAATTAATTCACATTGCATAAAAGTCGTTGTTAATATAAAATAGTTAAAGTGAGCATAAAGATGGATTTATGTATGTACATATGTGCAAGAATGAGTGTAAGGAAAATTTTAAAAATTCTTGCTTATGCAGAATAGACATTTGTGGCATCGCAATAGTTGTTTGTCTTTTCCGTTATTTTATGTTGTCTTTTTATTGCAAAGCACAAAACATAATGTGAATCAGAGAACAGCAATAAGTAGTGAAAAAGTGAGTACATTTGAATCATGACTTATAATTTATTGTATGTTGTCTATGAATCATATTCACTCAAAAGTTTGAAGTGCGCATCGAACTCATACTTAGCAATATTTAAGACGTTGTTGATTTCGACTCTCCTTAACTCAATGCCTATGGACGATGCAAAATGAGTATGATTCACAATGCGAACTTCGTACACGAACATTAAAGTTATCATTATGAGGTTATGTGTTTCTCTGTTGCTTTTTATTAGGGATGTAACGAATGTTCGCATTCGCTTTCGCATTCGCAAATAATTCGCGAATACTAAAGACAAAAATATTGGAAATATTTTCCAGTTTTTGAAAAAGAAAAGGCAGTGTTTGAATTGCGCGGAAATATTTTCTACTTAAGACTAGTCTGTTAGAACTTTTGAAAAATGGTAAGCACATCATTACTTCGTTCAAAAATTTTTAAATGCAAAAATATTAACTATTCCTTCTTTGTTGTAAATTTATTGCGAAACAAGTGTGACTCATATTATTTCGCATGTAAACTTAAAATTTTGAAGATATATTTCATATGTTTTTCCCATGATGCACAGAGTACTACTTCTGGAAAAAATGTTCATGAACAATTCATTCCAATTTTTCTTAATCGCCCTTATTCTAGTTGTCGACATCGACGTCACTTTAACACAATACCAAAAAATTGGGGCTTGTTTACTCGATTTCGAGAACAATTTTGTACTACTGACAATCTAATTCCGTTCCCTAAGGTCTAGAAAATAGCATAAATCTACCAACAGGAGTCAGTTGTTTTCGACAACGGGTACACAAGCCCCACTTTTTTGGTATTATTATTGGTGTTAAAGTGATATAGATGTTGACAACTGGAATAAGGGTGAATATGTATTTTGGTAGCATTTTACAGGAAATGTTGAACTTAGTACAAGGTCTTAGGGCCAAAGTACGAATGGGTTGATTGCCCAACATTTTGTAAATTTATTTTTAACTATTATCTATACTTATTTTAATATGATTTCATATATCTTTCAGTTTAACAATTTTTATTTCTAATAAATTAATAAATATTTGCTGAATTCAAGACTCAAGTAGATCTATGTATACAACACAACTTTATGTTCTTAGATAAATTTATTTTCATGTGATTGTTTAACATATTGTAATATTTGCATTCGCTTTCGCATTCGCATTCGCTTTCGCAAAAATTAAAATGTATTATTCGTTTTCGCATTCGCATTCGCTAAACTGGTATTCGTTACATCCCTACTTTTTATACCCTTTAACAAAAAAATGCTAAAAGGGTGTGAATTAATCTCCCATTATTTAGCTGGTGAGGTCTATCTGGTTTGTAATTTCTATAATATCAATAAGCGACCCATAAAATATATATATATATACTGGATCCTTATTCATAGGGAAGACGAATAAGCGATGTCCGTCTGTCCGTCTGTCTGTACGTGAAATCGCTTTTCCGAAGCTCCCAGAAAAGCTAGAGACTTCGTTCTTGGACTGGTGTGTCAGAAATTTTCCAAAATAGATTGGTATTGAAATTCTAACTACCGAAAACAAATTTTGATTTTTTTTAATAAACTTATTTTACATTTCAGTACGACTAAAATTGGTATTTTAAATTAAAAAAATATAAAAAAAAAATTAAAAAGACTTTTCCAGGGTTGGAAAACTTTAACTTTTTGTGTTATGTAAAATTAACTATGTCTATCACAGCGCATTTTCTCGAGAACCGTAAGAGCTACAGACCTGAAATTTGGACACAGTGTGTAGGCAACAACAAATACATGAAAATGGGAAATTAAAGGGTGTTCCAAAGCGAGCAACGAAAAATTTTAAAATCCCATGTAATATACATACAAAAAAATTTAAATTTGTAAGGTTAGTGTATTTTTATACACACTACAACAACTAACACTAAAATTTAAAAAATTTTAGTTAAAGGGTGTTTCATCAGTTAATGCAATTTTGACTATATAGTTTTGACAACTTGCTGTATCTTGGAAACCGTAAGAGCAAAACTCTTGAAATTTTCAAAAACGGTAGGTTAGGTTAGGTTAGGTTTATCTGGTTGGTCCAAAAGACCTCGCATAGACCGGGATTGATCCTTAGCGATACCAGCAGATGAAAAGAGAACCTGTTAGTACGGCAGCCTAGTTCGTGGTGCCTGTATCGAATGACTCCCCCACCGATTTAACAAATCTTAGCAACCTACATATTTCTACTCTCGATACAAGCTCAAGACTACGAAAAGTGTAAGCACCAAGATGGCTATATCTAGTGCGGCTTAAAGCCGGGCAGTGACACAGTAGATGTTCCATTGTTTCCATTTCTCCGGGTTCCTTACATTTCCTGCAGGTACCGTCGGTTATTTGTCCTATTTTGTCAGCGTACGAAGCCGTCCAGCAGTGCCCAGTTAATACTCCCACTAGAAGTTTACAGTTGCTTCTAGTTAATGATAAAAGGACCTTAGTCAATTTGGGATCATAGGAACTCCACATGATTTTAGAAGTTTTGCAAGTTTTCGTCGCGCGCCAACATTTCTCCGCTTCTTCCCTCATGTTAGAGTCTATGATCTCTTTAAGGTATTGAATTGGTTTTCGGATATATACCGTTACCTCAGCCGGTAATTGAATTCCCCTTTTGGCCAGTGTATCGGCTATTTCATTTCCCTCTATCCCCATGTGTCCCCGGATCCAGAATATATGTACTTGTCTACCAGTACATAATATATCCAGAGCCTTTCTACACAGGAGCACAACCGAGGAGTAGTTGCAGTCAGCTGAAATTGCTTTTATAGCCGCTTGACTGTCTATATACAAATTTACACCCGCATTCATAGTGAGAGAGGTGAGGGCTAACTCTGCTGCCATTTTGACAGCATAGATTTCCGTCTGGAAGATGCTACAATGTTCAGGAAGTTTATAAGATTCCTCTATACCGAGCTCCTGACAGTAAACCGCAGCTCCCACCCCTCTATCCATTTTTGAACCATCAGTGAAAAAGTTAAAACCAGAACCACTGTGATTAAGATTTTCCAGATAGCCTTCTTCACTTATAGTGATCTGTGGTTTGGTAAAAAATTTCGTCACTGGAATGATATAGTCCGAGCTACACTCCATGTTTTCCAGTAATTTGCTGTGACCAAATGATCTGTACGACATCTGACCTGTTGTCCTGAGTCGGATAGCCGATTTGCATGCCACGTTCACTGCAATTAGTTTTATTGGTTTAAGGTCCAATATAACGTCTAAAGCTGCAGTAGGTATACTCTTTAAAGCTCCAGTGATGCAGAGCTCTGCTAGCCTCTGGATACTTTCCAACTTTTTCAGGTATGATTTTGTCTCAGTCGCCCTCCATCATACAAGTATTCCGTAGAGTAAAATTGGTCTAGCCACCGCTGTGTAGGTCCAACACGTAATGGTAGGTGAAAGGCCCCATGTCTTGCCCAGCATTTTTTTACATTCATATAGAGCAATGGTGGCCTTTTTAACTCTATCTTCTATATTGTACCTCCACGTGCGCTTACTATCCAAAATAACCCCCAGGTACTTTGTGTGTGTTTTGGGCGAAAGCGATATACCATCTAATTTTGGTGTTCTCCATTCCTTGACTTTCCTATTAGTAAAAAGCACAAGGTCAGTTTTTCCTGGGTTTAAGTTTAACCCTACCCGCGTTGCCCATCTATGAATATCCCTTAACGAGGATTCCATTAGGGAGCTAATTGTGTCGAGGAACTTACCAGTTATGATGATAGCTATGTCGTCCACATATGCTGTAATCCTAGCTGCTTTACCCTCGAATTCCATGAGAATTTCATTTACAACCAGCGTCCAAAGAAGTGGCGATAGAACACCACCTTGGGGAGTTCCTCTCTTAGCTTCTTTGTTAACATTGGCATTGCCTAATTCCGCAGATACTATTCTACATTTTAATAGGTTGCCTATCTAGTTTTTGACCTGCGAGTGAGCACCGGAACGATTTACACTTTCCATAATTGCGTCCGTAGAGACATTATTGAAAGCGCCTTCGATGTCCAGAAAGACCCCTATAGCAAAGTCCTTATAGTGTAGCGATTTTTCGATTTGTTCAACAACATTATGAAGTGCTGTTTCAACCGATTTGCCCTTTGTGTATGCATGTTGGTTGGAGGACAGGATATTTGGATATACAAATTCTTTGATGTGTATATCCAAAATTCTCTCTAACGTTTTCAGTAGAAAGGACGTCAAACTGATAGGCCTAAAGTCTTTTGGATACATGTGGTTGTTCCTACCTGCCTTTGGTATGAATACAACCTTGGCTATCCTCCATGATTTTGGCACATAATTCAGTCTGAGACATCCTCTAAATATTCCTAGTAGCCAGGGAATTATCCTCTGTTTACCACGTTGTAGTAAAGCCGGGAAAATACCATCTGGTCCTGGTGATTTATATGGTTTAAAGGAATCGATTGCCCATTCCACTTTATTAAAGGAAATGACTTCACAATTCTCAGTATTCAATTCAATTGTCATTTCTGAGCGAGGGGAGATCTCCGTGCAACCTGGGAAATGTGTGTCCAGGAGAACTTCCAGCGTTTCTCGGCTGCAGCTAGTCCAATCGCCGTTGATTTTACAAATTGTGCTAGGCACTGATGGATTGAAGCAGCTAACATCATTATGGCCGTATCCTTAGCTTTTTCCATATTGCCACAAAAATTCTTCCATGAATTCAAAAACGGTAAAACTAAATAATCAAAAAATTAAAAAATCGCCAAAACGGAAAAAAGCACTAAATTAAAAAAAATGTCTAACACTAAAATAAATCGCGAAAAACCGTAAAAATTGCTACAATGAAAAAAATCGCCAAAATGAAAAAAATCGCCAAAACGAAAAAAAACCCAAAAAAACAGAAAAAAATCACCAAAATGATAAAACATCCAACAACAGAAAAAAATCGCCCCAAATGAAAAAAATAGCCAAAATGAAAAAAATCGCCCAAACGAAAAAAACCCAAAAAAACAGAAAAAAATCGCCAAAATGAAAAAACACCCAACAACAGAAAAAATCGCCAAAATTAAAAAACCCCAAAAACAGGAAAAAATCGCCAAAATGAGAAAAACACCCAAAAACAGAAAAAAAAAATCGCCAAAATTAAAAAAAATCACCAAAATGAATAAAATCTCCAAAATGAAAAAAACCCCAAAAACAGAAAAAAAATCGCCAAAATGAAAAAAACCTTCAAAAACAGAAAAAAATCGCCAAAACGAGAAAAAAAGCGACAAAACTGAAAAAATCGTTTAAACTGAAAAAACTTTAAAAAAGCCACATTTTTTAATATTAAAGGAATTAAATGAAACTAAGTTTTTTCTTATTTCGTTTTTGCTTTGTTCACTTAACATATTTTATGTATTTTTTAACGAACTAGATTGGTATCAGTAATCAGAAAAATCCTAAATTATGATTCCAGGGTTGGAAAAATTACACTTTTTGTGTTATGTAAAATTAAATAGGTCTAAAAATTTTTTTCTTTTTCTTTATAAATTGAATATATTTTATGCTTCTGAAAGAAAAGTTTGGCATATAAAATTTGAAAAATAAAAATTACAGCTCCAGAGATGGAAACTTTGATTTTTATTTTTTGATATTAAAGTATAAAATTAATTTTTTTTTCTTTGTTCACTTAACACACTTTATTAATTTTTTAAATCAGAAAAATCTAAGAGGTTGATTCCAGGGTTGGAAAATTTATTGTTTTTTTTTACAAAATTAACTAGGTCAAGTTAGTTTTTTCTTTTTGTTTACAAGTTTTATATACTTTATGTGCAATACCAAGAATATTTTGGAGTTATTAAATAGCAGCACGGTTTTTGAACACCTCGAAAGCAAGTAAACAAGCCCCAATATTTTGGTATTGTATTGACGTGACGTCGATGTTGACTGAAATAAGAGTGAATGTAAAATATATCTTAACCATAGAGTTTAGAGTAAAATATTCAACTATTGCTAATATCGAAAATAAAATAATTGAATCGAATTCTTTAATCGAAAAATACTGAAAGGTCACTTACTATTAAATGCTTTAGACAAAAAAATGATAAATTTTTTCACAAAACATATATGTATGTATGTGTCTGTATACTATATATGTGTACATACGTTGGTAAAGGGTATATAAGATTCGGTACAGTCGAATATAGCACTCTTACTTGTTTTTTTTTTGCAGGATTTCAATTCCAACAACCTTATTTAATATTATTTTATACTACATACTTGCAAATTGTTTAATGACTAAACTTTTATATCAACATACATGCATGAGTTGAGTGAGTTGAATCATTGTGAGTAGTATGAGTATTTTCCTGAAATTAGAAATCAAACGTATGTGATTTATGAGTGTGAGTGTAGTATAACTATGATGTTGCATTCATATTTATTTCAATATATACTTATAAATCAATGTCATCATCGTGACTATGCCTAAATCAGAGTAGTTGAGTGTAAATGATGTCTACTCACTTATATTTAAAATTTCATGAGCCAGTATGAATAGCGAAAAAACTATTCATTGCCGATCACTGATGCAGAGTACACATTATGGTATTTTATGGCATCGCAATAGTGTGTACAAGTGGCAACGTTTGAAATATCGGGTATTTTATGTTGTGTAGCACTACCAACAAAATGTGGATGGCATTGCATAAATTTTGAGAGCAAAAATATTGGCCTCCCTGAGACAATTCGCTATATCAAACTTTAAGCTCGGACTGTATATATGGAAGATATAGCGAAACAATTAAAAAGGCGACGCCTATTTTCGACATAAAAAAAAATTTTTGAAATGTCCTTGGAACAATACTTTATATTCGCTGGTGTACGGAGAACTTTTTTTTTTGCCTGTTGGGCGAGACGCTCTAATGTACAGTGAGCAGAGAAAATAAGGAATTAAGGAAAAAATTAGTTTTAACTAGTTACTTTAATACAAAAATAAAAACAAAATTTCCAGCTCTGGAGTTTTTACTTTTCTAATTGTCTATACCAAACTTTTTTTTCAAAACATAAAATAACTACATTTAATTTATAAAGAAAAAAGTTAATTTTATATATCACAAAAAGTAGAAGTTTCCCAACCTTGGAATCATCCTTTTAAATTTTACTTATTTCTTACACTAATCTTTATCTTTTAAGAATGTAAGGTATGTTTAATTGATAGAAAAAAAGGTAAAACTAGTTTTAGTAGGTTATTTTTATATAACAAAACAAAATTACAAGTTTTCCAAGCCTGGGAACGTCTTTTTGATTTTTTTAATTTCTTTTTTGTATTTTTAATACCAGTTTTATTGGTACTGAAATATAAGATAAGCCTATTTAACAAAAAACATAAAAATTATTAGTTGGTTCCTTTTATATGGCAAAATTCAAATTTCAAGTTTTCCAGCTCTGAAACCATCTGCTCCATTTTGATGATTTTCAATACCAATCTATTTTGGACCATTTCTGACACACCAATCAAAGACCGAAGTCTCTAGCTTTTCTGGGAGCTTCGTAAAACCGATTTCACGTACAACAGACGGACAGACGGACATCGCTTATTCGTCTTCCTTATGCATAAGGATTCAGAATTTATATATTTTATGTGTTGCATATTAACCCAGCGGCGAACGCTGCATACCACATTACATCTCTTTAATGATGTTTGTCATACTTTGTGTTCAATGAATGCTAGCTTACAAAGTGTAAGAAAGTAAGATAGATTGTATTCGAACTGCCCACTGCCAACTTACAATGTATGTTAGGCAATACTGAGCTTTTATATGGATTGGATGAACACTTCCGTATCTAGGGATGAAACGATACGAGTAAATACAAGTAAGTACTCGATACTTTTTCTTAGAAACCAAGTACTTTTGGTATCGATACTTTATTACCGAGTACCGAGTAGGTATCGGTAAAAAATACTTGTATCGGTCAAAAATACTCATTTTTTATTGGCGCAATAATGTTGAAAATGAGGCCAGTTTAACAAAATTTGATTTACTCGTATTAAATGTAAGTTTCTATTTAGTTTATATATATATTAACGTAAGTTCGCGAAATCAGGTCTTATTAAAGGCCTGCTTAGGATTTTTTTATTCAATTACTATTCATATGTCCTGATTCACACACATCAGGTTTACCTGATCAGTTTTTGTTCAATTTTCTTTTCAACCTGCATTTGCGTTCATGCACACCCTAAAGTTTGTTTCATCAAGTTTCAAAAATTTTCGTTGTAGTAGAGTATTACGAATAGCAAAACAAAATAAAAAAGCAAACTTGACTGGTACGGTCAAGTCTGTACCCCTTTCCATTCTCTTTTCCTCTCTCTCCTAGAAGCTCAAGAATTGACGACTCAGACCTGACGTGTGTAAATCAGGACTATCTAACTACTAAAGAATCTCTTATGGAAAGCCTCGACTCTTTCATATAAAAGATAAAATATACATTCCACATACCCTTCTATGAGAATGGAAAAGAGAAGGAGTAACATGTTTGGTTTTGTTTTTCTTAACAAAGCAAAAGCAAAATCCATAAATTTCAAGGCCTTTCAGAACTTCCGTCGCAAGAAGTGAGAGTGGAAGTCCTATCTCGCAATGAAAACGAATGTAAAAAATATATGAGCATGAAATGGAGCGATCAGGCCTTGAAAATCCAAAAGAAGTAGTACAAAGGCCTTTAGAAGGCATCCTTACTGCTTCCTTTTCCCGCTGGGTACTGCTCCTGACGACGAAAATATTTCAAAGTAAGTGCATACACACATACGTATGTGTGGGTGCTGTTTACATTCACTTTTGTTTTCACTATTTGAAATCATATGAAGAACTGGATCGATACAAGTAAGTATCGATGCTTTTCATTCGATACTGAGTAGATATCGATTCTTTTGAACCGATACCGTATCAAGTACAAGTATCGATACCTTAGTGATATCGTTTCATCCCTATCCGTATCTCGCTTACTTTGTGTGCAAGTGAAAGGCATTCACTCCACAAATGCGGCAATGCATTTGAAAATGTATACTAGGTACGTGCATTACTGTCTTACATGTGTGCATAGAATCATCACTTCTGTAATCGACATTTTCGCCGCTGGGAATATTATGGAAATTACACACGGAATGACAAACCTATATAAGTGTAGCGCAAAATAGAAAGGGACCTAAGGGTAAAAACCGGTTTTGTTCAGGAGAGCCATTTTAAAGAATTAAATACGTGTATCTTTGGTGTACCATCACTGAGCGTGTTGGTATTGGTCTCATTTGAAAGCGACACATCTCATGACGTCAGGAACGTGTTGGTCAACCTTGAAAACACGCGTAGGTCATCCCTACCTCTTGTTTTGTGTAGTTGGTTTTTACTGTTTTCTACCTAGCGTGCTGTTTCCATGAGTTTGATATCAATTTTGTTCGCGTTTTTTCGAATCCAGGTTTATTTTCTGAAATTATTAATTGTGAATTGTAATAAATACTCATTTATAATTCTTTTAAATCGTGAATATCACTCTGTTAGTACGAAAATTTTTCCACATAACCTTAGAATCGTCGACTTCAATTCCATAAAACGCGTATATCTCTGGGAGGGAACACATTTGAGGCATGGGATCGGTCTCATTCGATGCTCAGATGTTTTCCACATCAAAAAAACCTTAGGTCCCTTTTTCTATGCGCTGTCACATATACCCTTTTACCTTTTTTGGTAAAGGGTATAAAAAGGGGCCAAAAATGCGTCAGATTATTCGTGCTACACGTCCTCTAAAAAGAAAAGTAGCCTGCAAGAAATTTCATTATATGCGAGTAATTTTTGTATTACCCTGCACGTGAAAAGTATTACACAGAAAAAAAATTTTTCAGCAATAAACACGTTTAATTGAGAAAAAAAAGTACAAAAAATCAGTTGAAAATGTAATTGAGTCAATTAAACTTTTGTTTAAAAATTTAATTTAATTAAAATTTAATTAACTCAATAAAATTCTTATTGCAGAATTTTATTTTTCTGTGTACTCTAAAAAAAATTATAGGGTCAGTATTTATCAAAAGAGCGGGAACCAGTGCACTGGATTAACTTATTACGTAAGTGTTCAGGGTGCGGTAGAATTCAAAGGGTGCTCATGTTTATTTTTACTTTTTTTTTTTTTTGCAAAAAGTATAAGTTAAACAGATTTTGAATTCTGGATTGTAGTGCATTTCCGATTAAATCAATTAAATTTTATTATTACTTAAGTTGTGTTTTATTACCCATATGGGCATATGTAGAAGTGTTTGTGGGTCTGGCGGTCGGTTGACTACTCGATTGGCGGTACTGTTCGGCCTGGTCGGTTTGCTGTTAATAGTAGTGGCTGTAGAATATTTCAAATTTGATTTGTTTTCTTCTCCAATAGTTAATGTAGAATTGTACGAGTATACCCAGTTGGCCAAATCGTCGCAGACGACATTGTTTTCGACGATGAATGTAAGATATGTCGCCTATCAAATCATTACAATTTAAAGGAAATCGTCATTCATGACTATCTGAGCGACAATGTCACACGTTATGTCCACAATAAAACTTTGTTGCGAACAATCTGAGCGACAATGCACCTCGTTTTGTTTTCAATAAAGCCGAGTTGACGACAATCTGAGCGAAAGTGTCATATGTTTTGTCCTCAATAAGACTTTGTTGAGGACAATCTGAGCGGTTATAGTGTTATAAGTTTTGTCTTCAATAAAGCAGTGTGAGCGACATTGTCGCACATCTCGCCATTTGTACGAAAATTTCATAGACGATTTGTATGGAGCTGTCTTCAATATGTCTTCTACGACTTGCCATTGTCTTGCACCCGTCGTCAAAGATGTCTTAAAGACGTGGCCAACTGGGTATTGGTTAATGAAATTAAATACATACATATGTATATGTACTTGAGACATTTCAACATTAAATCAAATGTCATTTCAATTTACAAATAATTTTCAAATATGTGACTTAACAATAAATGATTTGATTTAATATATGGCCCTTTACTTATGTGATTAGAAAGTGGGTGCAGCTAATTACAATTATTAGAATTTATACAAGTAAATGAATACATTATATATATAAATTCAGGTACATACATACATACATATGTATATGCTTTATATTCAAGACGAAGGGATTTATAAAATTATAAATTCAAGAAAAGCTTTTGCGCTTGAAAGTTTAATAAATTTTATTTTAATATTTGAAAATATTTTAATGTATTTTTCTTTTATTTGCGACTATTTAGTTATATTTACTTTACTATTTATTTATTCGAATTATAATCGAATTAAATTTAAGCTTTTAATAGAATAAAATTATCTTTTTAACTTTAATTTAAAAAAATCTGAATCTCAATAGTTATTCGTATAATTGCATATAATTTTAAATTCCTCCATTACACTTACGAGTATTATTACCTTTTTGCTCGTACTTAAAGACTTTTAAGTTAATTTGCTGATTAAAAAGAATCAAAGCACAGCGATTAATTAAATATAATTTGGCTTTTGAGCTTCATTATTGAAAGAGACCTTTTATTCGGCAATCTTCCGAATAATCGGATAACAACTAAAATTTATTCGATTAGCGAATAAAAATTTCTACTACAGTTAATATTTCAATGCTCTATATTCAAGACGAAGGGATTTTTTGTAATGAGGAATAAAATAAATAAATATTTATAAATTCAAGAAAAGCTTTTGCGCTTGAAAGTTTAATAAATTTTATTTTAATATTTGAAAATATTTTAATGTATTTTTCTTTTATTTGCGACTATTTAGTTATATTTACTTTACTATTTATTTATTCGAATTATAATCGAATTAAATTTAAGCTTTTAATAGAATAAAATTATCTTTTTAACTTTAATTTAAAAAAATCTGAATCTCAATAGTTATTCGTATAATTGCATATAATTTTAAATTCCTCTATTACACTTACGAGTATTATTACCTTTTTGCTCGTACTTAAAGACTTTTAAGTTAATTTGCTGATTAAATATAATCAAAGCAAAGGGATTAACTAAATATAATTTGGCTTTTGAGCTTCGTTATTCGGCAGTCTTTCGAATAATCGGATAATAACTAAAATTTATTCGATTAGCGAATAAAAATTTCTACTACAATTCTCATTTGAATGCTCTGAAAAAAATATTTATTGCTTTCATTAAATTGAGTAAGAAAACGAATAATCGAATAAAACAAGAAGTATTTATCGAATTGTTTTTAACTTTAGTTTGAAAAAAAAAATTATCAAAAAATGCAATTAACTAAATGAAAATTTTGTGTTTTCATTTCAATATTTTCAAGTCAATTACTAATTAAATACAGTTAAGCCTCGATTAACCGGACCTCTATTAATCGGTTACATCTATTAACCGGCATGCGGTTCTTTGTATTTTTTCCCTCTATTATCCGCGCTTTGCATCTATTATCCGTGCAGCATTCATATGTTTTTTATTATTACGTAAATCTAAATCCGGTATTTCCCCTTTTTAAGTTCATGTGCCCACACATGCATACATATTAGATTTTGCATTCTCTATGACAATTTGTATGTTTTTAAATAAAATGATTAAATAAAAATAATTAAAAAATTCAAATTTCTGTATATTTTATTATAATCTCTATTAAACGTGTATTTCGTGCTGGTGCCGGTCCCACGAGAGCCGGATAATCGAGGTTTAACTGTATAATCAAACTAAAACGATTACTTAAATATACGTATGTAATTTTGCTATTACTTTTTGTTTAAAAAATTTTGTGCTTCCTAATTAATACGCAATTTGTATTCGGTACTAGGTCGATTAATCGAATCGAATCATTCGATTATTCGATTTAATATTTACTAATATGTTCGTTTCAATATTCTAACCTAAATTGTTGATGTCTATTACCGTGATTAACACGAGTAAGCGAATGAATAATATGATAAAATTTAATTTGATTCGATTTATTCCAGGATTATTCGTATAATCGGACAAAGTTTAAGATTCACGCGTTTGTCTAAATAAAATTTTTTGCTTTTGCTTTTGTTTTCATTTAAATACTTTAAGTAAATTTTTCATTATTAAAAAAGGACTTTTATTCGCCATTTAAGGAATGGAATCGATTATATGAAATTTATTCGATTGTACGATTAAAATTTTTTACTACTATTTTCATCGAAATAAAACGATTGATGCTAATAAGTATATAAAATTTATTCGGTTCTAATTATTCGGACTCGCAATAATTTAAGCTTCAGTATGGAAATAAACTTTTAAATATTACTCACTATCTTCATCGCATTAAATTTAAAATTTCTTTGATTAAGAGTTATTTTTTTCTTAGTTTTATTCGAAAATTGTTGAAATTTATTAGTAAAGCAGAGGGCACATTCCGGCATTCGCTATCGAGCAAATTTTCATAAAATTGTAGTTGTATTTATACGGAAATTTCGATATATAACGAATGTCCTAATTTGCCCCCGGATCTTTTACTCCTTTTTCTATGAATTAAATGAAAAATCGAGTATTGATCACATAAGATATTTTTCAACTTATTTTCCATAAATTTCGAATTTAAATAAATAAATGGCAATTTTAATGATAAAAAGTAATTCACGCATCGAAATTATTTTTAACTTTTAAGTGCTTATTTTTGAACTCGAGTACATTCTTTTAAATGTTTTTTTTAAATTTTCAGTGACGCGGTCACGCCCATTTTTACAAATATTATTACCCCCGACCACTTTTTTAAATTCAAGATCACGTCACTTTCAGAGCTTAACGGGTGTGCCAAGTTTCGTAAAAATATGTCAAGTAGAAGCACGCGTAATATATAATATTACATTTTAATGGGCACGGTCCCACCCACTTTTTTAAGCACAAACTTATGTCTACAAGAGTCCAAAAAGTTTGGCAACTTTCATAATATCAATCGCATAAGTAGATGTTCATTTAATTTAATATGTACTAATGTGTCAAGGGCGTGGCTCAGCCCACTTTTTTAAATGCAAAACCTTATCGCTTTCAGAGCCCAGGATGTGCGCAAGGTTTCGTCGTAACAATGTGTTAAGTAAAAGCATATGAACTGTAATATTAAATTTTTGTGGGCATGGCTCCGCCCATTTTTATAAAATTAGAGATCGTGTTATTACAACAGCTTAAGGTTTGTGGTAAGTAAAACTATATAAGTAAAGTAAAGCTTTTTATAAAATCAAAGGGGAAAATGTAATGGGCGTGTTCCCACCCACTTGTTTTGGTAGTGCGACCAAATGGAAGCGACACTCTCTCAGATAAGAAAAATAATTTTTAAAATACACAAATGAGACCACATGATATTCATCTACATATTGGATTCTTGCTCAAAGTGTTTATAGTTTGTTAACAAAATTTGATGAAATAATGGCATTTCGGTGCTATTGTTAATATTTGAAATTTGGTATGACTCCCATTACTCAGGTATGATATGATCCAATTCAAGGACATTGCCTGGTAGGGAGTTTGACTGAGGCGGTACATCACTCAAATAATAACAGAGGTGGCCCTAGGTCAGCTCAGCGCGCACCGAAACCACACATAGAGCAAAAGACCAAATGCTGACTTCTCTTTAGGAAAGAGAAATAAACCGTCAAGAGCCCCAAGTGTTTGGTATTTTATTGACGTGACGTCGATATTGGCAACTGCAATAAGAGTGGTTATTTCCACTTAGTTTAATATGATTTAAAATCAACATTTTTGCATGTTGACTTTACATTGTAATTTTTTTCCAAACAAAATTAAAGTTTTTCAAAGCCAGAATGGCATATTCTTACCACAGAGCGACTTGTTGGTAAGTAAGCAACAACAAAAGCCTTAAATTAAGAATGGTGTATTGTCAAAATGACAATATTTGTCTACTCAAAATAGGAAAAAAGTTTCCGAGCATCTTGACATCATGCAGTTGTAAATTCAGAATATAAGTGGTTTGATTATTTTTGAAAGCGCTGGGTATTTCGTGACGCATTCTTTTCTTATCTGAATGACTTAGAAATTGTTTATTGATTGTGATACTTTTGTGTATAGTGTACAGCTGATTCCAAGTATCGCCCTAAGAAAATTTGCAGTGCAAATCAAAAATAGGTCTCAAAACTGCGTAATTATGAAGTAACATACATAATGATGTACTTAACACGACAATCTTCTACTTTTTTGAAGCCGTTTAAATTTGAGTATACTCTAAATACTTATTATCCTGTTGCGAACAATCTGGCTTAGATATGGTTGTAAGAATTTGAGAAATTTTTATGCATCTCTCAACACTCATTTGTATAATTAAATAATGAAAGGATGGCATTGGCTGAAGTATTTAGCAATTTGACTACAAAACCGAAGGTCCTGGGTTCGAGCCCAGTGTCCGACAGTCATTAAATAACAACAGCACCCAATTTGTAGGATAGTGCGAGTGATGAACTACACCGATTTCAGCAGATACTAATCGTAATGTAACATCAAGCACCTTCCTTCGTCCGTCTTGTACAGCAGAATCATCGGCGAAGTAAAATAACTAATCAAAAGTGGCTGCTAAGCACAGCTTTATAAATTTAATACGCCTCATTGACACCAGAGGCGCTGCACCAATGCATTATTAGAAACGTGCACAACAGCTGAAAGGTAAAATAATGAAGCTTTCCTCTATCTCTATCACTTGTCTTCTCTGTCACTATCCCCTTCCTAAAAGGAGTTAAGGACTAGTAGTACCAGTAGGCATTCACTGACTGAGTGTACCTTCTTTTGAAAAACAAATTATGTTTATTCGGATAATAGAATAAAAGTTACTGGCTTAATTTAATTTAAAGTTTTTCTACTTATTTTATTTAACTCCTTCAACGAACAAAGTTTTTCATTCGAATAAACGAATCAAAATTCAAATTTATTTGAATACGAATTCTTCCAACTCGTATTTTACTTTATAGTTCAGTTTTGCTAAACCTAAAATTAACTATCCAGCACCTTATCGTCAAGTAACAATGAGGGACCCTAAAATTACACTGCGCAACAAATTTCGAGTCATCGCTGCCAGACTCAACAATTCCGATGGGAAATGAAAGTAGACCATTAAGTAAACAGAACTGCGAAAGGGTTTTGAAAAGTAAGCTAAAACTTAATTTTTATGGCCTCTTGAAGTTGGGGCATTTTGACCATTTTTTGCTTTATAAGTGAAAATTGAAAAAAAAAAATATAAATATATAAAAATAGTTAATGGAATGTAATTGTGTGTACTTATTGTTGCATTGAATCCAGTGTGGAAAAATATATTTTTTCTTTCATTTCAACAACTGATGGGCGGTATAGGCGTGGTCAAATATAAAGAAATTATCAATTTTGGACTAAAATGGTCTACATGACATTCATTTTCTTTTTAAGAAAAATTTAAATCAATTCTTGTTGCACTGTGTTATTCATCCACAAGTTTGTTGCATATTTTATTGAACTTTATTCTTCGTAACTATTTTCATACCTCGAATATTTAAATTAGAGTGAGTATTAGAGTGGAGCTTAATTGGGAAAAGGTATTTTGACAGCTTAAAATTATGGAAGATAAATTTAACCAAAACTCTTTAAATTTTTATTGGGAATTTTTTCAATAGCCATTAAAATAATTTCCCAAGTGTCAATATATGCACGAATTTTTTACACTTTTTGCTTTAATTTTTTTTTTCACTAGAAGTAAAAAATTTCGCACATATTTCCATGTATTATTTTTTTTCTTTAATAAAAGTAACGCGCCTTTGAATTTTGTGCTATTAAAAATTAAATTTGAATTTGCATTGCTCAAAGCCATTGCACCACAAACACTATATTGTATTTTTGCATTAAAATTTGCCAGCCAAGAAGCAGCCACAAACAACGGTTTTGCCACTCGAGAAAAAGCAAAAAAAAAAAATAATATAGTCTTCGATTATGACGCAACATTAATTATTTTTCATACAGACAGTATTTGTTTATCATTGATTGTCATACTGCTGCCAATACCGCTACTTCGCAATTTCAGTTAAAGCTGGTGCTACAAATGATGTTATAAGCATGTTAAGTAATGCGTAGGGTAATGACCACTAATTACTTGTTAGCATTATTGGGTTTTCTATAGTTCTATGGCTTAAATTAATATCACTTTCAGAGACACTCGATTTGAGATTTGTAGTTACAATCCAATCAAAGATTCTAACGGCCTGTCCCACGGTGTCACCAGAATTCGTTCGATCGACAACTTGTTTGCAATAACAACAAGAACATTAGAAAATTTGTTGCTGTTTGCAATACAAATTGTCGATCGCACGATTTCTGGTGACATCGTGGGACAGGCCGTAAATCTAATTCCTTAAGGCTCAGTTACCCGACTGTAATGTAAAGTAACAGCAACATTAGGAAACAGCTGATCGATATTGTTATGTAAATGCTAATAGAGATGTAATGTAACGTAACCTACTTCTCATATAAAAATATCGAACAGCTGTTTCCTACGATACTTTTAAATTACACTACCGTCGGGTAACTGAGCCTTTAGAATGAGCGAAGTCCTAAATGTTTTATTTCTGCAGTGTTTTTCAGATTCGTCTTAAACCAATTCAATAATTCTCACCTACATTTAGTTTTTGGTTTTCTTTTTTGGATTGCAATTTTTGTTAGCCAAAAGGCGCTTGTATATGTTTTCGTTATAATTTAAGATGAAAAATAAACAGCTAGAAGAGCTTTATTTTCTAAAGCTAAAATTACAAATTTTCCCACGACAAAAATTCGTAAAAGCAACAAAGCACAGTCAGCATTTTTTTTTCGCCTTTTTGTTCTGTGACGTTATGAGGTAATCACCTTTAGTATACGCTGTTTTGTGGCAGTGTCGTTAGTTTTCTCTCCTTTGAAGAACATTAGATTAGCCAATGTTTAGAGGAAAAATAAACAGCAGCTGGCTGCCAATTCAGTCAGGTTTCGATTTTAAGTTTTTCAGTTAATTTTTGATAAAAGAAAAATATAAACAAAACCAAAACCAAAACCAAAACGTTACTTCATACTTTATTTTACTAAAGATTGCAATAAGAGGATGGTCCAGCTCATGAATATTGATTTAATTGAAAGTCTATGTGCACACAGGCTAGAGCATAATCAATTTACACATGTCCCTCAAACGACATGGTTATGGTTAACAATTTCCAAGCAGTCATTTTTATTAAATTTTCTTTATAAGAAGCGTTCAAAAAGTAACTCGTTTAGTTGTCATTGGAGGTTTGTCAGATATATGTATCTGTGTACCGTAGTTTTTCGTATATTTACTCACAAGTAGCTATGGCTATCCATCCGCAAGTAGTTCTGCAGGTGTAATTATATACAGGACGGGCTTTAGAGGCAATTTGAATTATATATCGATTAATCTCCTTAAATATTGAAAATACTAGTATTTTGTTTAAACTTTGCTCTTAAACTTCTATGGAGCCCCTGTGGCTGAGTGGTAGCGATGCTAGCCTCTCAGTCCACAGGTCGTGGGTTCGATTCCCGCCATAGTCCCTGGGTGTTTACAGCAGACAAGCTAATCGCTTCGCGGGTTGTGCTGTGTTAAAAAAAATAAAGTAACTTTTAACTGGGGATAGCCTACACACAGAAAAATTTAATATGTGTTTCACATTAATTCAACATGATTTACAATAACCTTCAAAGAAAACTTTTCCTTTTGAAATAATTAATATGTTAATCAGAAATAATTTCTTAATCACACATTAATGAATAAAAATATTTCATTCAGTAGGAATTGAAAAATACTGAACTTAAGCCCGATTAACAAATTATTTCTGATTAAAAAATCTATCTATCTATATACATAAAAGAGGATGTGTGTGTGTGTATGTATGTATGTATGTAACATATGGACTCCAAAACGGCTGGTCCGATTTTGATGAAATTCTCAGGGAATCTTCAGAATATTCAGGCGGGTGACACTGTGAAGTCTGATTTTTTATTTTCGGTCTGCGGGCGGAGGGGCGTGGCAAAATCCAATTTTTATATTGCACCACCAATGCCATATATATATATATATATATTTTTTTTTTGTGGCGTGGGGAGGGGTAGCGAAGCACACCGGGTTAAGCTAGTTCATTATAGTTCAATTAATTTTAATATGCATAATTAGTATGTTTCACTTTTGAAATAACATTATTTCATGTTGATTTAACATTTCAGCATTGTTAAATTAAAATGAATAATTATGTTGAATCAAAGTTATATCAAGTTAAAATAACATGAATTTGATACTTGACTAACACGAAGAACGATTTGAATCAAAGTTGTTTCAAGTTGAAACAACAACATCATATTTTATTATTTATTTAACTCACGTGAACTGGCAACGGGCATCAGGAAAATTGTATGTTTATTTGGCTTCCCCGTGGGTGGGTGTGAATCATTTGACAGCAAATTGTTTAATGTTAAATGTCAAAATGTCAAAATAATTGAAAACCGCAACAAAAATTAATTAATTTGAGCTGGTGTACTTTTTTATTGTTATATTGATTTAAATATAATACTGGATAGCAAAATCAACAAGATTACATTATATTTCTGTGGCGAAAAGGAAAAAGTGCTTAAGTCGAGATAAGCTAATTTTGAGTTAATAGCGGATCCGTAATCTGCATATTTGAAAGTATCCCTGGTCAAAATCTGAATTTATTTGTGTGATTTTTCAAGAAGTTCTAGCAAAATGAATTGCGGCTTATCTTTTTAAGACTTCAAATCTCATTTGGAATAAAAGCTTAATTTAGCTAATACTTTGGTATATTTCAATTTAAATGTATTATTTACAGTGTGTAGAACGATGTTTGTATAAAAAAATAAAGATTAACAGAGAATTTTCCAATTTACATGAAAAAGAAATAAATTTCTGAAAATCGACTTGAACGCTTAAAAGTGCTCTCCTGCAAAACAGCCACAGATTATTATAGTGTAGCATATCACTAAAAGTTACTGAATCCAAGTCCTTGTGTCGAAAACACAGACCGCGCAATCCTCAAAGATGATCGCAGAATTATAGTCAACCTACTGAAGTTGGAAACTTCAACTCGGCTCGCAGCTTAAAGTAACGGATTGAAAGAACTGGAAAGGTATCACTATTCTTAGCGCGGTGAACATGATAACAGCGCATATTATCAATAAAATAATCTTGGATGCTGTAATAAATGATCTTAGACCTTAACAGGCTGGCTTCCACCCACAAAAGTCATGTTTTAGCTATTTTTACCAATATTTCCTCTACGTGGACTTTATAGACTTCAATTACAATGCACTTTGGAGCGCTGTTGTCTAATTAAAGCCCTGCACCTGGGGACAAATTACGGCATTCGATACGATTCGAAAGTTTAAAATATTTCCATATTAACTCTATTGAAATATTTCGTAATTTCGTTCGATAACGAGTGCCGTAATTTGCCCCCCCCCCCCTCCCCCAGGATTCAGTAGCTTTTTGCGAACCGAATATCGTAATATTTATCGAGATAGATATATTTGTTCGTTTGCGGTAACGATAATATGATTCTATAATTTCTTTTTTGCGATAGTGTACATTCGTGTTTTACAAGACATTTAATTATATATGCAAGTAAAATGTCAAAGTAAGCGAAAGGCACCAAGAAGAATTAAAGATAAACTTAAATAAATTCAGTAAAGTGCGACTTTGACTCGCGCACGAAGGGTTCCGTACGTTGGGCCTTGAGCATTTTTTCTAATACAGTGTTTTTTACGCTTTTTCAGCTGAAATAATTTTGTTTTGATTATTTTTCGTTTTTTTCTCGTTTTGGCGATTTTTTAAATTTAGGCGATTTTTTTTTTAATTTTGGCGATTTTTTTTTCATTTTGGCGATTTTTTTCATTTTGGCGATTTTTTTCATTTTGGCGATTTTTTTCATTTTGGCGATTTTTTTTCATTTTGGCGATTTTTTCCGTTTTTTGCGATTTATTTTCGATTTAGAAATTTTTTTTAATTTGGTGCTTTTTTTTGTTTTGACGATTTTTTTTTGATTTTGGCGATTTTTTCTTCAGTTTGGCGATTTTATAATTTTTAGATTTTTTTGTTTTACCGGTTTTGAAAATTTCAAGAAGTTTGCTCTTACGGTTTCCAAGATACAGCAAGTTATCAAAATTACATAGTCAAAATTACATTAACTGATGGTACACCCTCTAATTAAAATTTTTAAATTTTAGTGTTAATTGTTGTAGTCTGTATAAAAATACACTAACTTTACAAATTTCAAGTGCATATACATACAATTGTATGTATATTACATGGGATTTTAAAATTTTTCGTTGCTCGTTTTGGCACACCCTTTAATTTCCAACTCTCATGTATTTGTTGTTGTAGCGGCCAAGGGTCTACACACTGTGTCCAAATTTCAGGTCCGTAGCTCTTACGGTTCTCGAGAAAATACCCTGTGACGGACAGACGGACAGACGGACGGACGGACAGCGTAGCGAAAACAATAGGGCTCCATTTCACCTTTGGTGTACGGAACCCTAAAAAATTGAGCTTGTTAGTTTACTTTTTTACTTCAAACGACAGCGAATATCGTTAAAATATTTTACCGAATAACAAAGTTTATAAATTGTCGTTATATATTTTTTTAAAGAGATGTAATACTCAGGCAATTAATACCTACTACTACTAATACGTGTTACCTTTATTTAGGAAAGGGATAGTATAGGGAAGACGGGTGGTGAAGGAAGAGATAGAGGAAAGCTGCATTCTTTTTTACAGCTCTGCTTTGTACACGTTTTTTAATAAAGCAGTGTTGCAGCGCCTCTGGTGTCAATGAAGCGTATTAAATTTTTGAAGCTGTGTTTAGTAGCCATTTCATTGGTTATTTTACTTCGGCGATGATTCTACTACACAACACCGACGAAGGAGGGCGCTTTGATGTTTCATTAGGATTAGTATCTGCGATACGATTAGCGCAATAAAAGTTACTGCATCCAGGTTCTGTTATGTAAAAAGCGTCAGCATATCTACTTCTTGCACACATCCCCTTAAAAGTGACTGGTCCATTTCCTTAAAAGTGTTAGAGCTACAACTTGCGGAAAACTCAAGTAACTAGTTGGGAGTCAGTTTCTTTCCCCTTACAAAAGAAACATAAGAAATCATATTTTGTGTGTATTCATTGCTTGCGTATTTAATAAGTCCTAATTTATACTCAGCAAGTCTTATTGCAAAGCTGCTTAGTTTTTTAGGAGAGAGAGAGACGAGGGGAAAAGAAATGTTCCTGTTCCCCTCGTCTCTTCCTCCCACAAACTAATCAGCTTAGCAATAAGGCTTGCTTAGTGTAAATTAGGACTAACGAATCACTCTTTAGCTGAGAGGTAAGAATTTTAGTCTAGTAGTGCAGAGGTTGCCGGTTCGACTCCAAGCCATTTAGTGTTTTTCGCAGACAAGCAAAAAATCGTTTCGAGGGTTGTGATTGTGTATAAAAAAAAAATATTTTTAATATAACAATTGTGATAATCAAAATTTGTACGGAAATTCAACAATTCGCATTGTTAATATAACAATATTTTTAATTGAAATAGCTTTGAAATGTAACAAAAATAAAATAAAAAAATAAATAAATAGAACAATTTTAATAAATGCGACATATTTAGATTTAATTAAACTGTAGTGAATTTTAATCAGAAATAATTGAAATAAAGTCTAGTTTAATTTTTCTTGTCTTCTTTAGAATTTCACATTAATTACTGAAAAATACTTCATTCAATAAAAATTTAAATTACTAAGCCCGATTAAGAAATTATTTCTGATTAAAATTAATAAATTTCAACAAACTATTTGTTTGTTGTTATTTAATTGAAAGTAGTTTTCAGATTTTCCTTTAACTTACAATTTCTTTAATTGCATTAACAAAAACCGTTATATGCTCAAAATCAATTAATTATTTAAGTGATATATATATATATATATATATATATATATATATATATATATATATATATATCTTATTATATATAATACAAAAGTACGTTTATTTGTTATGGGTAAACTCTTCAATGCCCCAACAGATTTTCGCCTTCCACCCCGCAAAATATTCGTAAAAGACCTGTGCGTGTTTATATATATATTCTACCCCGGTAAATGCTACGCCCCTTTCAGAAATAGTGATTCGTCCAACAGATGGCGCAATTTTTAGTTTTTTTTTGTGTTTTTGCACCGTAACTCAAGAACTACTGAACCGATTTTGACCAAACTTCATATACATGCTCTATGGGGTGTGAGTAGTGTTTCTGTGTAGTTTGAAGTTCGTCCGACAGATGGCGCAGTATTTATTATTTTTGTGTTTTTGCACCGTAACTCAAGAGCTACTGCACCGTAACTCAAGAACTGCTGCACCGATTTTGACCAAACTTTATATAAATGCTCTATGGGGTGTGAGTAGTGTTTCTGCGTAGTTTGAAGTTCGTCCGACAGATGGCGCAGTATTTATTATTTTTGTGTTTTTGCACCGTAACTCAAGAACTGCTAAACCGATTTTGACCAAACTTCATATACATGCTCTATAGGGCGTGAGTAGTGTTTCTGTGCAGTTTGAAGTTCGTCCGACAGATGGCGCCATATTTAGTTTTTTTTTTGTGATTTTGCACCGTACCTCAAGAACTACTGCACCGATTTAGACCAAACTTTATATACACACTCTATGGGGCGTGAGGAGTGTTTCTGTGTAGTTTGAAGTTCGTCCGACAGATGGCGCAGTATTTATTATTTTTGTGTTTTTGCACCGTAACTCAAGAACTGCTGCACCGATTTTGACCAAACTTCATATACATGCTCTATAGGGCGTGAGTAGTGTTTCTGTGTAGTTTGAAGTTCGTCCGACAGATGGCGCCATATTTAGTTTTTTTTTTGTGATTTTGCACCGTACCTCAAGAACTACTGCACCGATTTATACCAAACTTTATATACACGCTCTATGGGGCGTGAGGAGCGTTTCTGTGTAGTTTGAAGTTCGTCCGGCAGATGGCGCAATATTTAGTTTATTCGTGGGCAAAATCCAATTTTCATATTGTACCACCAATGCCATATACAACACTAATGTTTGCTTAGAGCCAGCAACGCGGACCGGTGTCAGCTAGTATATATATACATATATATATATATATATATATATAGACTGATTTCTGCACTTAAACAGGGTTTACTGTAATATTACTCTAATATGTAGATTCCTCATGGCAAATGCTTGTCTACTACAACGCCTTTCATGTTATTTGTTTTTCTCACTGTACCACAACTGACGCCAATATTTACTTGGTAGTCACGACAAACCGCAAAATCTTGGAAAAAACAGAAACACTACGCTTAGTTTCAGGTGCTTTTGTTTGCCCAAAAGAGAAGAAACGAGGACTAAACAAACAGTTTGGAAGAAAATACTACCAGCATCAATCGACTCTTAATCTACTACGTGTGCTAAACTTCAGCTTTAAGTGTGGCAATAATTTTTTCGTATACATATACAATAAATGTGGCAGTTGCTATGTTGTGTGCAGCTTCGTAAGTATCTGCCACATCATATGCTGAATATATTTAAAAAAAATAGAAATTAAGAAGCCAGCAAAACTAATAATTTCCAAAAACTAAAACTGATTCGAAATCTAACGGTTTTATGGTTTTATCGACTCGAAATTGCCTTCCCTTTTTCAAGCTTTTAGGATAAAAGCGTATCAAGCATTTTATTATTATCATTTATTTTTTTTTCAAGCCACTATGTACAGGGGTAGTTTTCTTCTACATACAGGTTGTTGTATTTTCTTCTTTGAAATTGAGTCACTCTGTGAAGGGTTGTTAAATCGACAACGAGTTTATTTTCTCTATATTAACTGCCAGTAGATGGTGCAAGTAATTTAGTTCGAATAGCATGATTAGAGAAAAGTAAAAGTGAAGGGGGTATCCAAACATATCGCTCCTTTAGTGCAACATACATACCTGATGTACATATATCTCAAAATTCATCATGTTTGCAAAAAATCCTTATACCATATTTAATCGTGTGTAAAAAATTCATTATAAAAGGCTTGAGAAAAATTGAAAACGTAGGGTGTGTTATAATGACAAGTTGTTGTTGGTCTCGTCAGCCCAGTTGAATGTTTTTGCTGCTTGTACGGCCTGTCCCACGATGTCACCCGAAATCATTCGATCGAATACTTATATTGAAAACAACAACAAAATTTTCTAATGTTATTGTTGTCGATCGAACGATTTCTGGTGACATGGTGGAATAGGCTGTTAATTTAAATCTCCCTTACATCCCAACACACATTTTTTTCAAGTCATATTCATAAAGGGTGTTTATTTTATAGAGTGACACAAGTTTAAATCATAATAAAACAAGGAAATATATTTTTAATATCAATGAAACGGGCTTTATTGGCAAGAAAATTTTATAAAATTAATGTCTAAATATGATTTCTGGTAAGTGGCCGCCAGGGCTGGCGCGTACAAGGCGCAATCTGGAACACCAATTTTCAACAAACTTTTCGCAGTATTTAAGGCTGTTTCTTTGAGTAAATCAATTCTAGCGTCCGCTGTGTGGCATAAAAAGTTTTTTCATAAAAATTTAAATTCAAACACTTGAAATTTGACTGGAAAAAAATTGAATTCAAGCATTTTTCAGGTAATTTTCAAGTTTGAAAATATTTTGAAATAAAAAATCAAGCAACATGCATATAACTTCAAACCTTCTCAAATACTTATTTTATTTATTAATAAAATTGAAATTTAGTGAAAAATGTCAAAGATAAATAAAAAAGTGAATTTTTAAACAACAGAAGGTGATTAAAATCGTGAAAACAATAGGTATCGTAGATATGCAGAAAATTATTATTAGAAAACAAATGGATTGCATTTTATTTTCTATTTTAAAAGCATTGTTTTTGAAGGTTAAAATAAACTTGAATTCAATTGTAATACAAGGCTGGATTGCTTGAATTGGACTGTAATATAATTGAATTGTTCGAAATGAATTCAAGTTCCCTTTTCACTGGAGAATGATATTGAAATGTGTAATTCAAGCATAACTCAACCCTTGACAATTGAAAATTGTTTATTGGGTATTGGTAGGCTCACAAAATTTTAAATTGAATAAAAATGTTTATTTTATTACAATATGTCGCTTCGGATTTAATCAAAAATAGGGCTTGGTATGACCGACTAATACTAAATGGAAGCTATACCCTCTCAGAAAAAAAAAAAGAATTTTTGCAAACGATCTGAAATGTACGGAGCTATGAAGTAACATAACCAAAAAAAAATAAAAAATAAGAAATATAGACAAATTGATAACCTCCTCCTTTCTTTTAAATCAGTGAAAAAACAAGTGAAAACTTCTAATATGTATGTATAGGAAAGTTCATAGAGCCCTTCGTCCATTTTACGGTCGACATAATCAACCTACTGAGCAAGCAATTCGTGCAGTTATTAATCGTTTTCGCACTAATTTTATTCTTCTCGATTTAAAACCATCAAGAACAAAAATATTGCTGCTGTAGCCCCACAAGCAAGAAGCTGTCGTTGCGGACAAAAGCTATCGAGTCATGCTGAATGAATTTTTGTTACCAAACATTAACCAGCTAAACATCAACGACATTTAGTTCCAACAAGACGGCGCAACTTGCCATACTGTGTGGTTAACAATAGATTTATTGCCAAATCAATTTGGTATCACCTTTATTTCCAGAAGTGGTCTTGTGTGCAGTGACCACCTCGTTGGTACGATTTAACGCCTCTGGGTAAGATTTTATAAGGATATGTTATTTCTTTGGTTTATGACGACAAACCAGCAACTCTTGAAGCACTCTTGGAAGTCACTATTCAGGCCACCATCGACCCCAAAAAGGCCAGATTTATTTAAAAAAAGTTGTTAAAAATTGCACTGATTGAATTAACCATGTAAAGTCGTACCCGCGGCGGACATACTATATATTTAAAAAAATAAATGCTATAACGTTATCAGCATTTAAGTCTGCTTTATCATTTTAAGTTCTCATGCAGCTAAAAAAAAACATTTACATTAAAGATTAAATTTCAAATGAAAATACTTCGGAACCAGCTTTTCGTTACTTTCGATTTTATAAAAAAAAATTCAAAAATTCTTGGCTAAAAGCAACTAACAAATTATTTTGGATTATTATTTAATTATTTTCAGTGTATGCTTTCACATAAGTTTCACATGGTCCGCAAAAGCTTCACATATCTTAGAGGGCTAGTACGCAAAGCTTTCTGACATGCTTTTTCCTAAAATTATGCTTCAGTATACATTTTTAACGTTTCTTTTATTTCATTTATTTGAAAGTGCAGTTCAAGGCAAATTCATAACAAGTAGCGACAGCCCACTTGATTGTTTTTGCTGCTTGTAATTTAAATCACCCTTACATTTCAATGCAAATTTTTTTGAAAGGCATCTTCATATAAGGTATACTCGTCTGAAATCGCTTCGAAAATTTTAAACTTTTCATGTCAAAGAAATGTAATGAAAAACCTGTGTTCGCCGCTTGTAATTTTAATATTCGTTAGACGATATAAATATTGCAAGCGGCGAAAAAAATCAGCTGATCAGTTGAGACCACCTTATATAGAGGTCTCGCCTTAAGCGAATTGAGGCGAGATTACCTGCTATGAACACGTGTTGTCCAAAATCTATTAATATAAGGTATAAGCGATTTAACAGGTAATTAACTTTTTTCTCCTCAAGTTTTGTTCAAAGTTGCAAGATTTTGCTTACAATTCCCGTATGCCATTGTTTTTTGTTTTGTTTGGTTTTTTTAATATTCTACAAATTTTGCATTTTTCATTAATTTTTATTTAATATTATTAATATTTGAATAACATATGACAGAGATTTAAAACCAACACATTTAATACATTTAACACATTTAAAACCAATACATTAAATTAATAAATTTTCTTCAGCTTTTTTCTTCCACACGTTTTCTACCTGTTGTAGTTAGCTTTTTTTTTTTTTTGAAATTATGTCACTTTTATTATTATAATTTCTTTATTTGTTGCAGAGTTGCATCTACTTGATATGAATATGCTTTGGGATTTTTGCTGCTGCTGCTGCTTTGATTTTCTTCGTACGAATTTGGATTTTTTTTTAACGCACGACACGACAGGACCCGATTTTTATTAATTTTTATTAAATATGTATGACTTTCTTATTTTTCTTAAAAATGTACATTTCACATATAAATACAATCAGGCAGAATATTGAACCCACAAAAATTGTAACAAAAGCAACATAAAAATAGGTCAAACCCAAAGCATGATTAAACTCTGTTTGGGAAAAAGATTCAATTTTCCCTCCGACAAGAGCGTCCCATTTTGCATCGATCTTTAGTTTGTTATACAAACCATTCTCCTGAACGTATAACAAGTAACGATTCATATTTTCTAAATGCGGAGAACGATGAGGTAGTGTGACGAAAATTGGCCGACGGTAAATAACTTCTTCAAGGATTAAAACTAAAGGACGGACCAAGAAATTCTGTTGATATAAATAAAATTCAGCAACCTCACCGATTTGAATATGAAGGTGGCTTATGCTCAAATTGCGTCGCATTTGTGACAACTTGAGTAAGTTTGTAGGCATAAGCCGTTCCTTGACGAAGTTCGGTACAGATTCCAAACTCACGATTCTTTCAATTTCGAAAGAAGAAGCCACTATATTTTTGTCGCTTTGTAAAATATCCTCAAGAGATTTCCAAGTAGGGTAATAAATTTTCGCTGTCAGCATGCTGGACAAACTGCAGATATAAAAGTTGGTCAATAGTAAACCCGCGAGCAATGGCATAACATCCAGTATATACGCATGGAAACAGCGCTTTCTTGAGCGCATAGGGACCTGATGAATCAAAATAGTTAAGGCAATCATACAAGAGTCCACAATACTCCATTTATTATTTCCAATTCGATGTATAACTGCTACTAGTAGGCACAGTCCAATAAACGTTAACAAACACATCACCCAAATATTGACATCAAATATTTTTAACAAGTACAAACTTTTTGGAATTTCAGTTGGTGTGGGGTAAACAATCTGCACTTTTGATAAGTGAAAAACATTGCTGCCGGAATGGTAATCATGGTAATGTATGGGAAATGGTAGAATATCATATGGCTCAGTAGTGAGTAATTTATCAAGCTCTAGAGGATTTAGTGCACTCTCACTATCGCCAAAGTTAACATTGGTAGTACCATTATAATGTTTGATGAATGTATCAATCAGTTTATACCAATACCCAGCCAATTTTAAATCAACTTGACGATTGTAGTAGCTGAAGCAAAAGGGTTCAACTTCTCTAAATGGCACATAAATTTTGTGACCTTGAAGATTCTTCAAATGGTTTTTATTAGTGTGAGCCGATACATTAAGTAATTGTACTACTTGCACTTTAGGATAAGGATGATACGTGTACAATAAGCCCTGATTCCACATTAGCACATTGGTGAAGCCGTAGCTCCAACATTGTTCAAATAATTCCAATTGAACATTATTATTCTGTTGGGCTACAAATAAAATTTCCGTCCAATGAATTTGCCACAACAAACGATCCAAAAACTTGAAAGTATCATTCATTAACTTAGTTTCACTGAGCCAAACAATTACCAATAAATTCTTTGAATGCTGTTGATAAATGGGCGTAACACTGGCATTCACATCAGTATAAAGAATTAAAGGTTTCGAGCTTGAACGTAAGATTTGTTCATAAGTTGCACTATCGCTGCGATAATTGAAATTTATTAAAACATTTAATTCCAATTTAAATTCCGAGTTAACATCATCCACGACAGTTTTAAGTGGCATTTGAACTCCTCTGCTGGTTCTCATCATCAACATCATCAGAAGCAATAAAATATTTTGTGTATTGAAATTTTTCATTTTGTTTGATTTCTTCACTTCACGGCCCAACAACTTTTACACGAATAGTCAAGATTTTAAGTATTCGCTTTCATTTAAGTAAAATCAATTCTAGAACAATATTAATTTGTTAATTAACAAATTGAACGAAATATGTAAGCTGTGTAATTAAATTTGTGGCAATATTTGTTAGATTCCTGCAAACTATAATTATTCGTATAAGACGCAATTGTTACAAAAAGAATTTTCGAGGTTCGAGGTGCATATGCCTTTTAATACATCTACATTTCGAGCAAAGAATAAATAAACCAAAAAAGTACCAGAAGGCTCTTTAATTTATTTTTTATTGAATTTAAAAGGACAACCCTTCAGTGCCAAACTGCCACAAGCGACATAATTTCAAAATTATTATTATTATTATTAAAAAAAAAATCCTTTGATTCCAGCTTTTTCAAATATGTTTAATATCCTGTTTCTGAAGGGTGTCCCAACAAAAACGCAAGATTTAAATTTTAAATAAAACACAGTTATTAAAAAAAAAGAAAATCGTGAAACCTTATTATATCGTAAATGGATGGAGTTTGAGCGACATCGTCACGTACAGCTGCGACATTTTCGGTCGATCGATCTGGTCGAAGGCGCGTTGTTGTCTTTACATCATTAACAGACCCAGTTTCGGCAAATTTATCTATTAATCTCTTTACAGTTGACTCTTTTGGAGCATTAGTGTGACACCAAATTGATCGCAATTTGCGAACTGTAGCCGCAAAACTTTCACCATTTTGTTAAAACAATTTCACAATGAGAATGCGCTGTTCATTCGTGTAGCGCTCCATTTTTACTAACATCGTACCTTCTACTAGCAAACAATAACAATTATTCAAATGTCAAACAATGACACTTCGAATGGCGCCAAATTTAAATCTTGCGTTCTTGTTGGGACACCCTTTACAAACCAAACAGGTGACTCGTCTAGAAAATTTATATGAATATTACTAAAAAAAATATGAGTGCTTTTCATATAAATTTTCTAGTCAAGTCGGCCGTCGGACTTAATTCAAGTTGAAGCTTCTCTAGATCTCTCGTCCTACCACTCTCCCGCGATCGTTACAATTTGTAGCCCATTAAGAAGTGACTTACCTGACCCATATGTGAAGATAATAAATCGTGTTAATTGGCTGAGATTCCAAAAATATCTTAGCATTCATTGCACGGAAAATATTACGCTAAGAACACCCTATGATATTGAATCTAACATTGCCAACCTTAATGAAAATATTAAACAGGCTGCTGAACATGCCACTACCTCCCATCCGCTGACTGGGTTTAGTTAATAGAGTTTATTCTACGGATATTGAACGTATCGTGTGTCAAAAAAAAAGAAGAGCTAGAAGGGAACGGCAACAGCACAGATCACACCCAACATAAAATCAAATTTAAAGAGTGCCCCCTTTTTATGATAAATCCCCTATTTGGTGCCACTTATAAATCAATGTCATCGTAGGGTATACGTAAATCAGAGTAGTTGAGTTTAAATGATGTCTACTCACTTATATTTAAAATTTTATGAATAAGTATGAATAGCGAAAAAAACTATTCATTGCCGATCACTGGTACGGACACTACTCGTACATATGCAATACTATACGAATTTTAGCCTATATAATCGGGAATGTCACAGCGAGCAATTCCGTTCGGAATCGGAATTGAATAAACGTCAAAATGTCAAGCCCTAGCCGGAGCATACCCCAGCATACCACCGCCTCCCACAGTCTGCACACACCTGACAACAGGGTGACCGATGACATTTTTCAAAAAGTGGCATAAAATAGGGGATTTGTCAAAAAAAAGGGGTAAAATTAAAAAAAAAACGAGAAAACTACACTAAACTTCTTAATTTTAATGTATTATTATATAATTCACTTCAAAAAGGGGAAAAAAGTGGCAAAGCAGTCGAAAGAGTAGCAGTTTGCTACTTTAGTCGGTCAAACGGTCACGCTGCCTGACAAATTTCCGATTTTAGTTTTCTTTTTTATACACCATCTCCTCCAAAAATGGGGAGAACTGATTTCCGATTCCGAACAGAATTGAACTCTGTGACATGGCCGAATGTAGAAATCTTTTTAAAAATTCTCTCGGTTTTTTTTTGAGATTTTTCTATTTTTGGCGGTTTTTTATTTTTGGCGATTATTTTTTTAAATCGGCGCTTTTTTCGTTTTTGGCGATTTATTTTAATATTAGAGATTTTTTTTTATTCTGGCGCTTTTTGTTTCGTTTTGGCGATTTTTTTCGGTTTTTAGCAATTTCTTTCGGTTTGGCGATTTTTTAATTTTGTAAGAGTTTGCCTCTTACGGTTTCCCAGATACAGCAAGTTATCAAAATTACATTAACTGATAGAATACATTACTGCTGGAATTCCTCTTCGCCACAAAAATCAACAACGATAACATCCAAATAAATTAAATTTGGATTCAGCAGTGTCCCAAAAGTCATCATAGTGATTAATATAATATTTCTTTGTGTGGCAAAGAAAAGCTCCAGCCTTAACGATAAAAACCTGAATAATACGGTGAAGCATGATGTTATTGGGCTCAATGGGATCGAGTGGTGTATGAAATTCGGTTTTTATAGCACGTACAATGAATAAAAGGGATTATTTAAAAATACTAAAAGATAATTTAGCACAGTAAGTGGAGACTATTGATTAGTTAGAGTTAAATACCCGAAACATTCGTCTTCAATAATAAGAGAATGGCTTCCATTCAATGGGAAAAAATTGCAGACACATCCTTCCTAGACCCTTGGCCTTAGTACTAATGAAATTCTGAGGGCGTATTTGGATAAAAAATTGCGCGAGCTGTAGAGTAGGGGCAAAAATTAACTCAAACGTGTTCCCCAGGGCATATGAGAGCATATGCCTCCCAAAATTACCAAAAACCTAGTTCATTCTATGAGAATAAACTATTACATGCTAGACTGCCTTTTCTTAAAAAAAAAAAACATGGAAAATATTTCCAATATTTTTATCTTGAGTATTCGCTTTAAATATTCCCATACATTTTAGCGAATGGAAAAGCGAATGCAAATAGCAAAAGTAAGCGAATGCGAACATTCGTTACATCCCTATTAAAAATATAATCGTTAAAAATATAAGAGACAGGGTGCACACAACATGTTTTAGATGAAACTCTTGGCATTAATTCGATAATCGAATTGAACATTTTAGTTGAAAAAAAAATTATGCTGCCAGCGTATATTGCGCTAAGAAACTATTGATTTTTCATAAAAATTTCTAGTTTTGTAATCTAGAAATATTACTTGGTACTTGTTGTATGGCACTTTTTTAATTTGTATAAAATAAATAAAACCAAGCAATAGAAAACAGAGAAACAAGCCGTCTTAAAAAGTCGACGGCGGCGGTGGCGGTGGCGGTGGCGGTGGCGGTGGCGGTTCACACGCCGGCTTAAGCCAGCTCACATTGACAGCCGGTGGTTTTGATTTTTATAAGTTTTTTAAATATAAAAAAATGTCCAACACCTTATGGCTTCCATAAAATTTTTATGATGTGGTAAAAATTTGCCACTACAAAAAACAATTAGCCGGCTGCAATTTTGGACCGAGGCCAGCCGCATGCATCGACGGCGACTTGAAGTTACGTTGAAAGTCGGCGGCGAATCTTGAGGCGGCTTTCAGGCGATCGGCTTGTTTCTCTGCTAGAAAAGGGTGTTTCAAGATTTACGAAAAATTAAAATTAAATAGATAATACATATGGGCATTTCTCCGAGAATTTGCACTTTTTTGTCGCGTGCGACAGCCAGCAATTAACCTTGCATTTCTGAACAACGTGAATCGATTTTTCTTAAAATTTTACGTAATGTAGAGCTGCTGACGGCCTACACAAATATATAAAGAAATCAAAAAAAGTTTCGTTTCGAAAAAACAAGCATATTTGCTTGGTGTCGTACGCTACAAAAAGTTGACATTCCTGTGGAAATGCCCATAAGTAGAAAATTTTATATTTGTTTCTTCTATAAAAAGTAAAAAGTGTACATATATGTATATTTACTTACAGATTTTTGCCATTTAGATGTTTATAGTTCCTTTTCTCTGCATCGTTATATATTTTTAAACACTGTTGTCCTTATTATTTTATACACTGTGCTGCCGCCCTTGGCTTTAAAATTAAATTTTATCACACTAAAGCTTTCATAGCTCTCCACAATTATATATGTACATAACTCTGTTATAACTTTGTATGGAAAGGTACCACTATTTTCGCCACCGATTCCGATTATTGTTCTTCGTTTTTAAGTAAGCTATACACAAAGTTTGAAGACTCGCACTATTGTAATATTTCAGATATCGGATGATTATTTGGTAATTTTTTTTACGGACATATCATTCCTCATGGTTCTAGTCTGCCAGGCCTGAGCTTACCTACGAGCATTATTCCCAAATTAATTTTGTAACAAACTGTCCCCACTTTACTTCTGTTAGTTAGCAGCCTCACCGACTGCTGGGAAGGTTTTTGGGTTTCCCCAATATTTGCTTTAACCCGGTAAATGTTCACATTATTTCAAACTGAGGAAGCTCGCAGGCAGCCTCTCAATAAATTGTTGCAGCTATGGTGAACGAATTCGCCGAAATAATTCTGAAAAGAAAAATAACGAAAACAAATACATAAACAAAAATTCGCTCACTAATGAAATTCTTAATTGTGAAGGACTTATTCATAAAAAATATTTTTAATTTATAGAAAGTTTATGAAATATATTTCCATACAAAATTTTGGGGTTCAGAAAATATGACCAAAATCTATAGCTTTGCGGGAAGTTTCAATAATGGCCTGCAAAGTCCAACCATTCTTATATTTAAATATAAGGAGGATGCTATCAATTCGTCTGTATTTCTTTTTGTTTGTTACTTCATAACTCAGTACCTTTTAGACAGATTTTGAAACACTGTCTGAGAAGCTATAGCTTCCATTTGGTTCCAGCAACAACAAAAAAAGAGATGCATATACATGCAGGCACAAAAAAAAAGTAAACAATCACCTTAAATTTCTTCTATCGTGCCATAACCGCCAAAAAAGCTTAAGCGACATAATTTTCGAAATTAATTTTTTGACCAAAATCGATTATATGCGATCGTAAATAGTTGATTTTCGTCAAAAAAAAAAAAAAAACGAAGTCCAATAAATGTGTCGCTTAAGCTATATCAGCGGTTATGGCTCGATATAATGATGTATATATGCACATAATATATTATATAGTTAATACATTGAAAATAAGCAATGGAAATACTGCTGAGATTTTCTAGACATTGCTGTCACATTCCGGCAGCCTTGTATGAAGTATAAAAAGGGTGACGCATCTGCTGGTAGTTCAGTCTATCATAAATTCAGTCCGAAGCTCAGTTGTTTATTGAAGAGTTCATCAGTTCATTATTGTGAAGGGGTAAATCTCAGTTGAAAGCAGTTGCCTAGTAGTTAATCATAAAGCTGTTTATTGTGAAGATAGTTCAATGAGTCTATCGTGAACTCTTGTTGTCTTGATTAAAGAGTAAATTGCACAGCGCAGCTGATAGTCGTGCATAAGTGTGTTAAAGTAAACTTTACTTACTTTACTTAGTAAAGCCAGTGAGTTATTATAGTCGTATAAACGATGACTCCCAGAGGGAGTCTTGGGAGTCTCGCTTTTCAAATTAGAACCTTTTGTTTTCCCTATTACTTGCTATTGTTTGAAATTGTTTTACGGGAAAAATTTCTAGCGGAATTTTATTAATGATTGCGCCCTATATTTCTTCTTGCTTCTATTTAAACCAGTTTTAGGAAACTTGACACAAGCCCCGAGATGTGAAAACGACTTGCACTTAAAAAAAGTGGGCGTGACCACACCCATGAAAAGTTAGTATTAAATTATATGTACTTTTGCAAATGTGTTACCCACGAAATTTGGCAAACAGTTTCGGCTCTTAGAATGACATAATTTTGTGCTTCAAGAAAGGGGTGGGGCACGCCCCTAAAATATTAATGTTATATTTCACCTGCTTCTAATGACAGACACTTACGAAACTTGTCACACAGCTTCAGCTCTAAAAGTGACGCAATGTTGAGTTTACAAAAGCGGGCGGGCACTTATATTTCTAAAATTGGGCGTGAGCTTGTCCCTGGAAATATAAAATTGGCACTAATCGAATTCGAATAGCATTATAGGTAGCCTATATATTTTATTTTATTTTAGTGCTTATTTTTGAAGTCAGTTAAACTATTTTTAAGTTTTATTTATTAAAAAATACGAGTTTTATTAATTGAGGCTACTTTTTTTAAATATTTGCTTTTTTTTTGCTTGCTGTCATCATTTAGTGAAATATTTTTATTTATTGGTTCAAGCAATTTAATGATTAAAATCTATTTTTAGTATTTTCTGTGTGCGCACTTTAAAATTAATTTTAAATACTTTTTTGGAAATGTAAATGCTTTTTTTTTTGTTATGTAACGAACGCTTAATTTTTACTTTTACATTGCAATTAACTAACCGCCAAATGTTTCTAAATTGCCAACTTGCATAAAATTCAGAGCACCCTTTATGTTCAGAAAATAATTAATGCGTTTGAACACTTATCAGATGAGTTTTGCAGCGATAAAAATTTATTTAATATTAGAAATGAATATGAATGAAAATTACTTAGTATTGAAAATCAATATCCTAACATCTTAAAATTAACCCTCAAAATAGTTTAATGATTTGTATTAACACTGCACGAAATCTAGTAAATTTCAGTTGAATTCTATATCAAAAGGTGCACCGTTGACACCCAAGGTTTTTCGGACATTTATTATAATTTTTTATTCAAAAGAAAAACCATTAACTGAAAATTTTCTAAAACTGCACTATAGCTAATTCGTACAAATTTAAAAAAAAAACCATACACACAGAAAAATATATCAATGTAAAACCACCATGCAAAAATTTTGATTTTAAATCATATTAAATTTTTCAAGAAATATTATTTTGTTTAAGTGTGTTGGTGTTTATTTGCTTTGTTCATAGCTGCAATACACGATTGTGCTTCGTAGTGTGACTTGTTTCTGTTTTGTTGTTGTTAATTTGATGTTCGTAAATAGCCCGCATTACTAGTCTTGTGTCGGAGGGATCGCAGGTAGAGCTGCTCGATGTTAATCGATGCATCGTAAACATCGATGTTTTGGTTGAGATACATCGAATAAATATCGATGTATCGTATCATACGATGTTAATCGATACATCGATGTTTTTATGCGATGTATCGAAAAGCTGAATTTTAAGTTTTAAGCATCCCACATGTTTTGTATATGTTGATATTTGCAACTCATTTAATGTAGTGATGATAACGTTTTTAAACAAAAACCTTCCAAGAATAACTTCCAAAACGTTTTTTAAAGCCTAAAATTGTTTTAAAATCGCTTGATGTAACAACACAGTACTAAAGATACTTTTTGTCAATTTACATAGCGTCATCGAAGCTGTTGCAGCGTTATTTTACAGCAAAATTCAAAAACATATTTTAAGTGTGAAAAAAATTTTAAAATTTTCTTGGTATTGTAGGGTAGCAGTCAGCAATGTAAGTTCTTCTTCCATGTTTTATGTTAAAAGCAATAATATATTTGGCTTAAAATTACTGTTACAGTTTGTAATATGGCACCTTCGACGTGAAGCTTAGTTTGGAAATACTTTGAAAAAAATGGCGATGGATCTGTAAAGTGTAAGCTGTGCGAAAAAAGTATAAGGACCGCCGGTAATACCTCTAATTTGATGGGTCATATCAAACATATTCACCAGGCAACATTTTTGGAAATTACCAAATTAAAAAATTCTGAAAAACAAAAATTACTAAATAGAAGTTTTGTGCGAGTGTTAAGAAAAAATTCAGCAGTTGCTTCAGACTCGTGTGCGCCATCTACGAATGGTTCATGTAATGTACATTCTGGTACTGAATCATGTATTGAGGTAAATGAAGACACTGCTACTGAATTAGTACCTTTTAATCGTCAGAAGTCAATACAAAAAAGTTTCGAAGATATTGCCTCGTACTCCGGTGGTGACAAGGCAAGAAAAATTAACAACGCTATCGTGTATATGATTTGTAAAGATAATCACGCATTCTCACTGGTAGAGAATGAAGGTTTTAGACACCTAGTGAAATTTATATCACCGCACTTTAAAGTTCCAAGTAGAACTACTGTGACTCGTTGGGTTGATAAAAAATATGACGCTTTATCAGGAACATTGAAAACTACATTACCCACAGTGGAAAATGTTACTTTGACAACTGACATATGGTCTGATTTGCAAATGCGAAGTTTTTTGGGTGTCACAGCCCATTTTGGTATTGCAGCTGAATTTCAGTCGATAACGTTGGGAGTATACCACCTTGATGAAAGGCACACTTCTGAATATATATCAACAGTTCTCATCAAGGTATGCAATGAATGGGGATTTCCAACAGATAAAATAACCGCAGTAGTAACACACAACGCAGCCAATATGACAAAAGCTGTAGAATTAGGTTTTGGAAAAAAGAAACACATACCGTGCTTTGCACACACTCTAAATTTAGTTGCGCAAAAAGTACTAAATGTCTCCGAGTTGCAGGCATTAGTAACCAAAATAAAAAATATAGTTACTTTCTTCAAACAAAGTTGTGTAGCAAGCGACGAATTAAGAAAAACAATAAAAGCTGATGCAAAACTTATTCAAGATGTACCTACTCGATGGAACAGTACGTTCTATATGATCGAAAGGTTTCTAGAACTTCGAAATGCTGTGAGTGAAATTTTACTTCGACACAAAACTGCGCCGCCAATGTTGACTGGTATGGAATTGGCCACATCCTCAAAACTACTTAACATTTTACGACCTTTTGAGGCAGCCACAAAAGAAATATCCGGTGAGACATATTGCAATAGCAGTAAAGTTATCCCGCTAGTTCACTGTATGGTATCAAAATTAAAAGCTATTGTAATTGAAGAACCATTGTTAAAAGAAGTGCATAAAGTTGCTCTTATTGAAATAAACAAGCGAATGGGTGCTATCGAACAAGTTTCACTTCTGGCTATCGCCACATTGTTGGATCCACGGTTCAAAAAAATGCATTTTGAAGATCCACTTGCATGTTCGAAAGCCGTTGGGAAAATCAAAGATATGTTAGAAAAAGATAAAGCAGACGAAAAATCTGGGGATTGCGACTCCGACATTTCAGACAAAACGATGGACGATTTTAGTCTTTGGAGTGATCACCACAAATTAGTCGAAAGAAATAGGAAAACAAATAAGACTGAAGGAAACTTTTCTGATGAACTCTCCGTTTACTTGCGAAGTCCAGTAAGTCGGTTTAATGAAAACCCCTTAAAAGTGTGGGCCGACTGCAAAATTCAGTTCCCCAGGTTGTACAATATAGCATACAAATATTTAACAATGGTTGCCATTTCCGTGCCATCTGAAAGACTTTTCTCAAAGGCTTCATTAGTGTTGTCTCAGAAAAGAAGCAGTTTGCAAGCAGAGAGGGTAAACAAAATATTGTTCTTACAAAGCCTAAATAAAAATTATTGGGATATTTAATAAAAACAACTTTCTTATTTGATTTTGTTTGTTGTTGGTCGTTTCTGCTTAAGAAAGTCATCAGTAGACTACAAGCATTATTAAAATATGTTTCAAATACATATTGACATACTCGTATCTTGAATAAACAAAAAAAAATAATATAATTTTCTTAATCTGTGTAAAATTTTAAATTCGACTTTTATTTATATAATAAATTTTTTTAGTTCCAATTAATCAATAGATGCATCGCAAACATCGATGTTTTTTTTAATCGATACATCGAATAACATCGATGTGAATTAATGACGAATCGAATGAGAAAAAACATCGATGTTTTTTTTACGTGAACGGCTCTAATCGCAGGTTCGAATCCTCGAGACAAGTCTAAGTAGCTTCGAAGGTTTTATTTTTTAACTATAAATTATCAAATATATTTTATGTTAAATGCTCAATTAAATAATGTTGAATTAAAATTGTATTCATGATGAGGGGAAGCCAATTAAATATATACCAAAATTTGTCTAATGCCTGTGTCTAGTTAGACATGTATGTTAAGTTCATGTTGTTTCAACTTGAAATAACTTTGATTTAACTTAGTTCAGTATAGAATTAACGTTGTTCCAACTTGAAATAACTTTGATTCAACATGATTCTTAATTTTGATTTAACAGTACTGGAATGTCAAACCAATATGAAATAAAGTTATTTCAAGAAGGAACAATTTTCATGTGTTTCATGTTAATCAAGTAAGATTAACATGAAACACATCAAATAAAATAATTGTTGAAATATTTTAATTTTAAGTAGATTTTAATGTGAAATTTTTCTGTGTGTACCAATAAACGCATTTGAAAGTTAAACATCCTATGGGTGTATATATTCCAGAATTTGGAATTGAAATATCCTTCAGACTCCCGGACGAATGTAGCATATTACAGGCAGAGATATACACCATTAAAAAAGCAACACACTGGTAATTTTTTATCGGATACATAATAGAAATATCCATATAATAACGGACAATCAATCTGCAATCAAGTCCCTCGCAGGTGTGTAGCCCACAAAATTCCTTGTCCAAGAATGGCGCACAGTCCTAGATAAAGTTGCGCAGCATTCATCCATCACACTATATTGGGTGCGTGGATACGGGATTAATTCAAGCAATATAGTTGCGAATTACCTGACAAAGAGGGAACCCTAATCGAAGTAGCCGACATTGACAACCTCTCGGGCTCCCTTTCTCATCCTGCTGGAGACGCTTCAATGCTGCCTTATGGCGCAATGAGCCTACCTGCACTATATCGAGAACCCTTTGGCCTCGCCTAAACATCAACAGAACCTAAAACCTCATTAGCTTCACCAGGAAGCACTTGAGGAATCTTTTGGCCACACTTTTGGAACCCACGCTAAACATATGGGTCACCCGTATAATGATTACTGCTACAGTTGCGGTGATAAAAAAGAGGAGGAAAGCATTTCGCATCTCCTTTGCTTCTGCCCTTCTGGAGGACCACCGTCCGCGATTCCTATGCAGAATAGCCTGCCCGAGTTATCGGAAATAGGACTCAGAAACCTAAGTCTATACATTAGGAGCAGCGGTTGGTATGGTCGTTAACCTTCCTCTATGGCGTGTGTATACACTAGACCCTTTCCTGTCCCACTTCTCTTCTCTTTTATTCTCTCTTATTATAAAGAAATTTTTCATCTATATGCTCGCCTTTATTCCCTATCCCCCTTTCTTCTACTAACTACTTTCAACTGACAGGTAGCACAAAGGGATGATCGTATTGGACTCAAGTGAGCTGTAGTGCGATTCAATAATTTTTTTTAACGATAATCGCATCGTTAAAATAATTATAACGAAAATTTATCGAATTTGCTATTCAGTAACATTTTTAACGATATTCGCTGTAGGTTAATGTCAGCTGTGTCATTATCTAAGCGACAATAATTTATGTGCTGTTAATTTTATCGACAAAAATCAACACAAAATATCAGCTGAGTACTATCGTTAAAAAGAAGTTACAGAATCACACAATCGTTCTTGTATAGACAAAAATTACGATTGTCGGATCGATAAATGTTACTGAATCGCACCACTGGACCCCTAGATTTTTCATTTCTTCACCAGCAGCCTGCTAACCTAACCTATGGGTTCGAAAAAACCGATTATTCCTCTTTTGGTGATTCTTATAGTAGACAATACACCATTCAGGATTTTTAAAATCTAATATTGGAGCAGTAATCAGCGACCCCGAAAACCACAAAACGTATGCAATTAGAAAGCTACGGTTAGTTGCATTAGCTAGAGCGTATTGTCTACTATAGACCCGCATAACGAGTTTTAAGCCATAACGTTTATATAATAAAACCCTGAAACGCAATAATATATCTTAGAAATTGAAATGAGATTTCCCCACTCATATGTAATAGTAAAACATTCATTTACATATGTATTAATTATTTGCCGTTCACTTACACCAGCTCCTTTGGCTTATAGAGCATGAAAAATAAAATTAATTAAAATAGATTCTATAAGGGTTAATTTTAGTGATGGGATAGTGAGTGAAGTTTCACTCACGAATATACCTGCGTATAATCTAGAAAATTTAACCATACATGCAATGCCGTAATTTGCCCCTGGTATACATTTATATACACTAGCAAGGAAAACTTTTTGGCTGGTTGTAAAATAATTGTTTAAGAAATTTGATATTTAGAATTGCACAGAATTTTTGAAAAAATTTCCAGCTGTAACTCAAAAAATGCATTTGACATATAGTATTTTATATTGTACAAAACATAATCAAATCAATCTTCTGACATATACAAAGAAAAAATATCAATGTAAAATCACCATGCAAAAATTTTGATTTCAAAATATATTAAATTTACATGAAATAATATTTTGTTTAAGTGGGTTGGTGTTTGTTTGATGTGTTCATAGCTGCAATACACGATTGTGCTTCGTAGTGTGACTTGTTTTTGTTTTATTGTTGTTTATTTTAATGTTCGTATATAGCCGACAAACTTTGCATTACCATTGCTGGCTAGTAGGCAGTAAATCAGTCAATTGGAGGGTCACAGGTTCGAATCATAGAGGCAAGTCAAAGTCAAACATAACTTTTTATATAAATTTTATGTTAAATTAGCAATTAAATAATGTTGAATTTAAATGTTATTCATGATGGTGGCTGTAGTGGTAAGCGCTTTGACTACCCCTCGATGAGTTACGAGTTCTTGGCCGGAAATCCAATTATATACATATATTTTTCTGATACCTGTGCCAATATACACACGTAAATTAAATAATTAATAAAATACAAATAAATTAAATTTATGTTTTTTAAACTTGAAATAACTTTGATTCAGTATCAATTTACATTATTCCAACTAGAAATAATGTTGATTCAACATGATTCTTCATTTTGATTTGACAGTACGAGAATGTTAAATCAACATGAAATATTTCTTTGAAAAGGAAAGGTTTTCTTTGAACATTACTGCAAACCATGTTGAATTAACATGAAACACATATGGAGCCGAAAAAAGGTTAAACTAATCTTGTTCACCTAGATTTTCAATTGAAAATTGTCTGCACACATTTCTTGTTATTTCATTATCAATTTACATTGTTCCAACTAGAAATAATTTTGATTCAAAATGATTCTTCATTTTGATTTGACAGTACGGGAATGTTAAATCAACATGAAATAGTTCTTTGAAAAGGAAAAATTTTCTTTGAAAATTACTGTAATTAACATGAAACACATATGAAGCCGAAAAAGGTAAAATTAACCTTGTTCACGTAGATGTTCAGTTGAAATTTTTCTGCAAACATTTCTTGTTATTTCGTTATCAATTTACATTGTTCCAACTAGAAATAATTTTGATTCAAAATGATTCTTAATTTTGATTTGACAGTACGAGAATGTTTAATCAACATGAAAGTTATTTCAAAAGGAATTTTTTTTTTAAATTACTGTAAATCATGTTGAATTAACATGAAACACATGTGGAGCCGAAAAATGCTAAATTAACCTTGTTTACGTAGATTTTAAGTTGAAATGTTTCTGCGCAAATTTTAGTTTTTTCAAGGGATAAAAAAAATTTGAGAATTCTTGGACAAAGTGTTTTGTAAGGAAAATGTATTTAGGGCGAACGATAGATTCGATCGAAAATTTATATTAGAAACAAAAACAAAAAACCGGGCGTCTAATCTGTAATTCGAAACGAAAACAAATGCTTTCGAATTGTAATGTAAATAACATAAAAATTCGAAAATATTTTCTTCCGTTTCGAATCCCAGAGTAGACCCATTGAAATTTGTTTTTGTTTCCATTATAAATATTCTACTCGTATTGAATCTATCGTTCGCATTTAGATGAACAGGCCCTTAATACGGAATTCTGTTTGATCATTATAATTAAAAAAAAAAAACTGTACCACTATTTGGTACATTTTCGAAAATTAATACGAGAATTACAAAGGTGCAAAAATTGCATCTCAGGCTAGGATTCAAGAATGAACAATGGTAAATTATTTATCAAATAACATCAGTTAGATATTAAATTAAATTGATTAAGTTTTGCTCACTAATGTTCTCACACATTTAATAACATTAGAATCACATAACGTGAGCGATTCACGTTAATCGCGTGAACGGTGTCTTTCTTCATTATTGAAGGCATCAAGGGAAATGAAAACCAACGGCTGGCAGTACTAAGCCAACAAGCGTAGTATGTCATAGTATAGTGTTATTCAGGTTTCTGTTATGCGTTCGTCCACATTTAGTTCAAACCAATTTAATTAAACTAATTAATGATTTGAATAAACAAGAAAACATCGAATGGCATATGGTAATTCTAGCCCAATACAATTTTATAAATGAAGAAATCAACAATTTCCTTAAGAATGTGGAAAAATCTAGAATTTTGAAAACATGTGAAGAAAATTCTAAAAATCAACCAGACATGTATGAGCTTTTTACACACAATGTAATGACAATTATTTACCAAGAGAATAAAAAGGAAATACTTGTGCAGGGAATTTTCAAAATGCTGCTTAAAAATCTCAAGATGATACACTTTACAACAATTTTATGGATTTTCGATGCTGAACAAGATGATCTGCTGTACTTACACAAAATATTTGATCTTTGTTGGACTTATGGTTTTGTAAATGTTTTAGTTTATCACAATAAGAAACTATTTAGCTATACACCACTACCGGAGGTTAAAGTTCAGCAGTTGTCGCTATTGAAAGCAATTCAACATCAAAATAAAATCGTTAACTTTCATCAGTATCCTTTAAGATTTCCCATAACCTCAAGTCCGCCCCGTTGTTATCGTTACACCGACAAGCGGGGTCATTTTGTTAATGCTGGTTATTTTTACGAAATATTAATGACTTTTATACGGCAATACAACTTCACATTCATTGAACATCCAACTGAGTATAACAGCGATGAAAGAGAAAGTTTACTGCAGGATTTAACAGCAAATAAAATTGATGCAGTGGCTTTTTTGTGTTACAGAAATTCCAGCTTTTGGTCTTCACATGTTTTGTGGAACATCAATGTTGTGCTGCTGGTACCCAATGCAAAGCCCATACCGAAGTTTAAATACTTTCAAAGGCCTTTTAAGACTAACACATGGATTTTACATTTACTTTTTGTACTGCTGGGCTCCATAGTCGTTGGTATTGTAGTTTTCTTAAGCATCAGGAAAATCGACTACTCGCAAGCTCTACTTTATGTGTTAAGCTTGGTCTTGTATCAAAATCAATACAACATTTTTAAAAATTCCCTCGCCCTTAATAAATATATTTACGCGTGCCTGTTTCTATACGGCTTCATTATTGTGCAGCTGTATTTGTGCAAATTGTCCAGCTTTTTGGTATTGACTATTTATGAGCCACAAATACAAAATCTACAGGATATCAATTCCACTGACTTGCAAATATTTGTACCGGAAAAGGATTTTATGCACTTCACATCTTCAGCTGATTTGTCCAAAATTTTACTGGCACGCATTATCACAACGGACGGCATAGAGGCGGATAACAAGCGCCGCAGCTTGAATAGTTCATTAATTCATATGGGCTTCGAGGATAAAATCTATTTCTTTTTAATACAACAAAAGTTTCTGAGAGTTCCTTTGGTGCAACTTATCGATCCAGTTATTTTAACTGAACCCATCTTTTTCACCATGCGCCATAATTTACCTTTTGCCCAGTTATTCAATCGTTATTTGAGATATCTGCATGAGTCTGGTCTGCTGCAAAGGATTTACCATGATATCGAAAAGCATGGTATACTAAGTGGAGAAATTCGTTACATAACAACTGCGGACAATGATGATGAGCAGCAACTTTTGACTTTGGAACATTTTTATGCACCATTTATTTTGTATCTCAGTGGATTTATATTATCAAGTATGTTATTTATTGTGGAAATTGTGTATTTTAATTTTAAAACGAGAGTTTTTAAATTGCATGAATAGAAATTTTTATAACAAAAAAAAAAAAAAACAACAAATAAGAGTGCAGCAGCACATTGTAGCAAATAGTCCAAAACTCAAAGCAGTTATCCTATTTAGAAAGAAATTTAGAAGATTCACTTGAATGGAAGAGCAATAGTAAAAGAATTCGTGTCCTTCGCATATATCCTTTAATTAAAAAAATTTCTTCCACAAACTTCTCAAAACAAAAATTTTATTAAATTTGTAGCAAGGATACACTTTGCTCGAAAATTTTATTACAAACACGAGTAACAACAATAAAAATCCTAAAAAAAAGAACTACAATTCTTTACCATAATATTTACATTGGCGAAACACTTGGTAAGCTTATTTAAAATGAAAAATTGTATCCTTAATATTTTTTATATAAAATATTGCATAACGCAATAAAAATACACAAATAAAAATTAAAGTAGCAAAAAGTAACAGGTAAAAATAATGGGCCTAGGTTATGAGTGTCGTATGAGGACTTTGTCTACAACGGTTTTGTACTAGATTAAAGAAAAAAGAAGAGAGGTGTCTTAGGACACCCGGTTATAGCTATGCTGCTTAGCTATATAACACAAACTTAATCAGGCTTATCATAAATAAATTTTCACATGGAAATTTCCGAACGTGTGAACAATTGGTATCAAAAAACTTCGTACTATTGCAAAATATTTTGACAATTTATGAAGAAAATTATTCACAAAGATTTGTCTATTGGAAAAAGTGGAAATATGTAAGTTTTTAATTTCATGGGAATTGATGATACGAACCTAAAATCCATGTGAACAAAAAATTTCATTCGGAAATTTTCACATGTGGAATTCATGATAAGGCTGAATGTGTTAAATAACAATGCAATAAAATTATATTATATGATGATGTCAAATTCGCCGCCAATATATTTCAAAACGTTTCCATGTGAAATATCCATTATTTTCTTTTCTAGCGGCGCACGATTAAATTAATGTATTGTTTGTTGCCTGGCGGCGGCTACTACCCAGCTTACAGCCGATCGGCTATGTTCTCTGCTTTGTGCTCATGTGCAAAAACAATACAAAAACAAATTCAGCAATCGCTCGCATTCTTTTTGTTTTGTTATTGTTTCACACACTTGAAAACAGGGATGGAAAAGTTGGTACAATTGTACTTTTTCCAGCACCCCAATAACCAATTTAAGCACTATTGAAATTGTTTTCCTATTATACAACATGAAAACAACATTGAATCGATAAATAACCAGCTTTAAGAAACAACAACATTCGTACATTTTGCTACAGGGTATTAGCAATGGAAGTTGAATTAAATGAACCGATATTTTCCGATATTTCTAGAAATGCTAAAGGAATCTTATCTATTCTGCATTCGTCCGCAAATGCGGAAAGGGTATTTTCGTACCAAAAATATAATAAAAACCAAACAAATAAAAAGTGTCTCCAATCGAATCAATAATGGAAAGGTATATCGTAAATGTTACTTTTGTATTCAGATCTCAATAATTAAAAGTCTTTGGTATACCTTCTGAAATTAGACATTAATATTATTGAAAAATTAATATTAATTAATAATATTATAATAAATGAACTTTAAAATGTTTTTTTTTTGTTAATTGTTAAGGTTTTACACACATACATACATTAATTAATTTTTTTTTTTTTTTTTTTTTTTTTAACAAAGAGAAGTAACACTCAGGCAATTAATGCCTACTGCTAATACTAGGTGTTACCTTCTTTAGGAAAGGGATAGTGAGAGAGAAGACAGGTGGTGAAAGAAGAGATAGAGGAAAGCTTCATTTTTTTACAACTCTGCTTTTCGCACGTTTTTAATAATGCAGTTGCAGCGCCTATCTGATGTTAAATGGGGCGTATTAATTTTTTGAAGCTGTGTCTTGTAGCCATTTTATTGATTATTTTACTTCGCCGATGATTTTGCTACACAACGAAGGAGGGCGCTCTGATGTTACATTAGGACTAGTATCTGCCGAAGTCGGTATAGTTCAGTGACCAGTGACTATGCCTTCATCACTTGAACTTTCCTACAACAACTGACACAAAGGGACACTAATGCACATCAGAAAAATGCGTGGTGTTGTTATTTAATGACTGTCGGATACAGGGATTGAACCCAGGACCTTCGGTTTTGTAGTCAACGTGCTAACTACTTCAGCCAACGCCACCCTCTATTTTTACGTATGTTTTGAGTTAATTGCAAAAAATTAAGAATTTAGTACAATTGTACTGAAAAAAAGTACAATTTGTAAATCTGATTTCGCATCCCTGCTTCAAAGAACGCAAAAAAACAAAGTCAAACGATTTATAACCGTAATAGTGTCGATTATTTTTGTTACGAAAACCACGTCCTAACTCCTGTATCGCGCCATAAATAGCATAGCTATAAAAATGCTGCAATGTTCTTTGGTCTAGTACAAAATCGTCGTAGTCGAAGTAGTAATACAACACTCGTGATTAAGCCCATTATGAATTTAAATATATTTGAAGACCCTTAGGTTAGATTAGCTGGCTGCTGGTAAGGAAGGGTGATATATAGAATCCATCTCACTTAGGGCCAAAAAAAATATCCCTTTTTGCTACTTGTGGATTGAGGCGAGAAGTGAGAGAGGGTGATAGGGAAGGGATAGAGACCGAGAAGACAGGTGGCGAGGGAAGAGATAGAGGAAAGCTTCATTATTTTACATTTCAGCTCTTGCATGTGTTTAGTAGTAATTTTAATGGGTTTTTTTTACTGCGATGATGATTCTGCTACACAATAATGACGAAGAAGGGCCCTCCAATGTTACATTAGGATTAGTATCCGCGCTGAAGCCGGTGTAGTTCAGTAGCCAGTGCTATGCCTTCATCACTTGAACTTTCCTACAACAGCTGATACAAAGGGACACTAATGCACAACAGAAAAATGTGTGGTATTTTTGTTTAATGACTGTTGGATACCGGGCTCGAAAGCAGGACCTTCGGTTTTGTAGTCAACGTGCTAAATACTTCAGCCAACGCCACCCTGGACAATTTTGAGGGGCTACGTGATTAAAAGTGAGTTCCTATAAAGGTGGAGATAGTTTCTTAATTGAGAGAACTCAACAGTACTATACTGGCTTATGCGTATCTCACCGGACATTCCCCCCAGGGGAGTCTATTTTCGACTACGGGCTTAACAACCCCGGGGCCCCAGCTGGGGTAATGTGGCTTTTTTCCATTGACGTACCTCTGGTGCATTACCCATAGAACTTATGTGTTACTACCCGATCTCTGGCAACAGAGCAAAGGATGTGCACATATTTATAAAAGGAAGACAGGTTCCTGTTGATGTCAGTTAGGTGCATGATCATCTAGAACTGCCCCTGAGCTCAAAAGATAGTAGAGGTGAAGCCCTTGTGGTGGAACTTCGAGATCTGACCAAAGGCTACTTCTGGTACCACGGGTGCCGGTGGCCCGACAGTCGAGCTGCTCTGATGTTTTGAGTGTATGTAGCGGTCGTCAGGATCCTTTGCTAAAACGCCGAGTTCGTCCTACCCCACGGGGTTTAAGGGATGATTTTGGTGTGTGTGAAGTAGGCACTGGATTTTTGGCGACACAGGTTTGGGTTCATCTCGGATGAGTGGTTGAGCTGTGCCGGCAATGGTTGGTGAATTCTCTTGGGGGACCTCACTATGAGTGTATACACAACACCGTAGCGTGGAAGCCGGAGAATTAATGTGGTGGCTGTGGTTGCTACCAAAAACAATGGGAGAATAGTCTTGGCTTCCCAGTGCTAAATCAATGCTAGTGGTTGGTCCGACGCGGTCAGCCAGACACTATTCTAGGTGCTGTTGCCATACAACAGATAGTACTGTTTTGACAAAGTCATTACGGCGAAGAGTTTAGATAGCTCAAAGTACCTCAGCAAGGTACTTGAATATAGTACAGGGATAACTATATACAAAGATTGCAACCTATGTGCCTTTGGGGATCGGCACTAGGTTCATTCTAAAAAGGGTGCATGGCGGCGTTGGTCTGGCGTCTAACCCACACCCGGTGCTTTGGCACCGGTGAGATAAGGCCGTAAAGGCAGGTGGTCACGGAAATCTAAGCACATCTGTCACTTGACATGAGCGTAATGTCTCCTCTTTTCAACCTAACCTATCCTAATGCTACAATATTTCGTCTTCTTCTTTGAATGCTGAATCCTGAGCTCTGATCTGATCTCTTATCTTGCTCCTCAGCTTTAAACTTTTTAAATTAAAAATTTACTTAGTTCTCTCCTGAATTGGGTTACTTTACTTATAGTAAAAAGCTTTCCAATTAACTAGCAATTCTTTGCTAAAATTTCAGGTTAATTTTTTTTACATTAAAAAATTTTATGATTAGAAAAAACTGTAGAGACTTAATAAAATCTCAACAAAGTTCCTCATGTCAAACATTCAAATTATTGGATAATTTTTGTCATTGGTTTTTTTTTTGCATAATCAAATTCCAAGCTTTTATTCGCGGGCGCAATGTGAAACGAAAACGCCAAATAAAGTTTGTAAGTGTCAACAACTGTAAATAAATAGTGGATCAATTAGCATTTTTTGTCTTCTCAGCATCAAAAACTGCAACTGGTTTTTATGCATCTGCGTTTTCCATCAATCAGTTTCCTTTTATGCAAATTGCTTGTCTTTTTATGGTCTAAGATCGTGCATAATAAAGTTTTTATATTTTATTGTGTTCATAAATATTTCATGCCATGAATATAAAAAAAAATTTTAAATAACAATAATGCATACAGATAATGATCAACATGTTCCTATTAAAAAACAATTAAAAATTATGAACAGCATTCAGCTGGATATGAATAAATTCCTAACTGGCAGTTTTACACATCAGGGAACAATTTTGTGCGAAGATTGAGTAATTTCTTAAAATTTGGAACTATGTATATTATTTTAGCGATTAATATTAAAACTCATTAGCTTATGATTGTCTTCACAAAAAATATTTGTCTTCCAATGAATAACTTTAATTAAACATTTTTTTGTTTGAATCAATTAAACTTTTGTTAAGAAATTTAATTGATTAGCAGATTTGTTAAAAATTTAATTGAGCCAGTTAAACTTTTATTAAAAATTTTAATTAATTAAAAAGATTCATCATTTTTATTTGATTAAAAAGTTTAATTGGCAAAATTTATTTTTATTTTTTTAAGTCTGATTTGATGATGTTTTTCAGTTTGAGATTATGGCATTCGCTAGCGAACAATGTAATAATATGGTACGACATCGAGTGCCATAAAATCAAACTGAAAAAACGTGATCGAATCAGCTCGTTATCGAAAGCGACAATTAGACCCCTGTTTTCATTGAATCATTTTCTCTGTTTACAGAGGACGGGTCAATAAGTCGTTTAATTTTGGAATAATACACAGATGTTGGATTCAACGACCAAAACTTCAGTATTTGCTTTGAAGAGTAATCTCATGCTATTGTCGTATTATCGTTGAATTTTGGGACAACGGAATCATTGCTATGTATTTTTGCAAAAATTATGTCGGCCAGAAAGTTTCCATGATCACAAGTGAATTACACTTGGTGAGGAAAAACTTTTCGACAGCAGTTTCTCCAGATATTTTCCATCCCGGTTAGAGGTGGGCGCGTATCGAATTTTTCTGACACGACATGATCGGAACGCGAAAAGCAAGATATCTTAAACGTACGAAACACGCACGCGACACTACACAGCACGCACGAATTCAAACTGAAGAGCAAAAAATTATTATATTATTTATCTTTCTGCCAAAAAAAAAACCGACTTCAATGCAAAGATCTGATTAAAGTTTAATAGGCGTTCCTCCGCCCATTTTTTAGATGCAAGATTGTGTGTTTTTCAGAGCTCAGGGTTCGTGTTAAATCGCTAAAGTAGAACCATTTAAAATAAAATATTTAATTTTAATGGGCGTGACTCTGGCCATTTTTTAAAAGGAGGATTGTGTCTATTTTAGAGCTCAAGGTGTGTGGTAAGTTTCGTAAAAATCGGTTAAGTAGAACCACGTGAAATTTTGTAATAAATTTCAATGGGCGTAACCCCACCCATTTTTTCAACTTTCAAATTGTGTAATTACAAGAACCAGAGGTGTTTTATAGGTTTCGCAGCAATCAAATAAGTAGAATATCATAAATTTAAATTAAAAAATTGTGGACGTGTCCGCGTCCACTTTTTTTTGCAATGAAACTAATAGGAAGCTATATACTCTTAGACAAAAGAAAAAGAATTTTTACAATCGGTCTAAAATGTACCGAATTATGAAGTAACAGCCCAAAAAAATTGAGACGAATTGTTATGTTCATATATATTTTCTAAAATTTCAGAATTTTAAGCTTAAGACGAATTGCATGCATACATATTTTTGTGGTGAAAGAAGAGATAGAGGAAAGCTTCATTCGTTTACGTTTGTAATAATACAGTGTTGCAGCGCCTCTGGTGTCAATGAGCCGTATTAAATTTTTGCAGCTGTGTTTATTAGACCTTTTAATGGTTATTTTACTCCGCCAATGACTTTGCTACACAATTTTTCTCAACACGACCCACCCGACCGCCCACGGAATCAGATTTTCTATCACGAACATTTCGTGTTGAGTCGTGCGTATTCGTGACACACGTGAATGCCATGTAACTAAACATCGCTATTAAATGCAAATTATTTGGTCTAAGCGTTTTCATAAACTCCTTGTATTTAACCGCAATACTCTCAACATTCGATACGTCCTATCGGCTTGTCCCGAATGTTTACTTACTTCCATATGTAGTCCCCATTACATTCGCATTGACTGATATAAAATTTATTTACTTATTTGTTATTTTTCACTTTCAATAAGTAATTGAAGCTTTAGACTTAGACTTTTTTATTTTATCATGATTGAACTAAATTTTTGTTTGGTCTCTTTTTTAATTTCAATACATATTTTAATTTTTATTATGTACTAATTCCATCAATTTGCACTTGATATTAAATAGTTATTGAGTGGTAACAAAATACGACACTTTATGAAAAAAAAATATATGTACATAAATATTACTTGCACATATTAATTTTCATATACATACATTTTTTATTGCATAAATTAATTTAAATAAAAAAAAATGCAAGCCTAATAAAAATTTTGTCGACATACTTGTGGAAATAATTATATACATACATACTCGCACTACGCTGCACTATGGGTAACACAGCAGACAGTGTGACAATTGACGAGTGTTATTAAAACGGCGCGATAAGAAGTGTTTGTTTTGTTTTGGTATTAATTTCTGATATATCAAGCAGATAAGACCCAAGAGTCGAAGTCAAACTAATGAACATGTTTCTACTTTGCTAAAATTGATTTTGTCTTTAGAATGTATTAAAATACATTGATGTTAAATTATTGAATGGCATGAAAACTTGTTCATTTATTTAGAAGCTTACGAGTACAATGCATTAAATTTTTAATAAATAATTAGGAGCTTATCTCTCAAATTTCAATGGTTTGTGCCCAACACCTACTCTTTTTTTTTTAAATGGACTAATGCAAGATCTAAGTAACAGATCAATTTGAAAATTGCTTAATTTTTTTTAGCGAAATACATATTTTTGCCATGAACATTTTTTAAGATATTTTTTAAGGAAATTCAAATGAAACTTTTTTTTGTTATTTGATTACATCAATATCAGATATCTTTTTGTTGGCAAAACATTTGTTTCAGTTGTTTGTCTTGCCAACAGTGCTGTTTAGCGTTTGTTTTAGAATATTTCGCTGCAGTAAAGCATTTGAAAAATCTCTCATGTCTTGAAAGGTCTTATAAATGGTCTTGTGCAGGACATTATTACATAAGCATAACCAGCATGTAATCATAGAATAGAATAGAGGGAAGATCTGGTCCTAAGACCGGCACTGCGACACCTGATGGATCTTTTGTACCATAGATCTGTAAATAAAATTAAATCAATCTCTGTATGGTTCTCCTTATGAAAGTCAGCACAGAAGCCCGCCAAATATCATCTGAACACAGAAACTCAGAATGGAAAACACGCCTTCTACTGTCAGATAAGACGATACACTCACAAAGGATGTGTGTCGTCGTCTCGTCATCTTCCAAGCACAAGCGACAAAAAGGTGAAAGAACTTGCTTACTTTTCCACAGAGGATAGTTCAGTCCAAAGTGACCTGACAGAAAATCAGTAACAAGCCGTAAATTATTCCTGTTGAAGTTCAGGATGACGTTATATGCAAATGGCTGCATCAAAGCCTTGGTCTGTCTTAAACCAGAAGAAGATAGCCACATCTCCTTAGCGGTAAAAGTTACATCTTCCTTGATCACAGACATTATAGTCGATCGACTTACGCCACAAAACGGGTCTGGGCCCATAAAAGGAGCAGAAGAGTTTATCCGCTTCCTCATTCCCTGGATGACCGCTGTGAACTTGTTCCATATGGATACCTTTTGTAATGAGTCAAAGCACTCTAAAACTAGCCGGAAACGGAATTCCTATGAAAGGAGAAACTTTAGAGCTACCTGAATCTTTCGTTTTGGATCCATCCGTATACCAACATAAACTTCTGGAATCCACAACAGGACCGTTTTCGTCCCATATTGCCCTGGGTGGAATTGTGATAATAAATCTTCTGTCGAACCTCAGTTCACAGTTTATCCTTATGAAAGTCAGTACAGAAGCCCGCCAAATATCATCTGAACACAGAACACTCACAAAGAATGTGTGCCGTCGTCTCGTCATCTTTCAAGCATAAACCACACAATGGTGAACGAACTTAGTTACTTTTCCACAGAGGATAGTTCATACCAAAGTGACCAGAAAGAAAACCAGTAACAAGCTGTAAGTTATTCCTGTTCAGGATGCCATTATATGTAAATGGCTGCATCAAAGCTTTGGCCTGCCTTAAACCAGAAGAAGACAGAAGTCGAAGTGTCATCTTCTTTGATCAGAGATGTTACAGTGTTTTATGGGCTCTGGGCCCATAAAAGGAGCAGCAGGGGCCCTCTTTTCCAGTTCATCCGTTTCCTAATTCCCTGTATGACCGCTGTAGCGGGGTATCCAATAAATTGAAACCTTGTTCCGTATGGATAGCTTTTGTAATGAGTCAAAGCACTCTAAAACTAGCCTGGAGCGGAATTCCCTTAAAAGGAGAGACTTAAGAGCTGCCTGACTATCGAAAAAGATAAGCTATATGCGCACCTCTAATGCTCCCATTTAAACTAATGTCAACACATTTAGTGATTGCCTGTATTTCTGCCTGAAATGCCGTAAGCCATTTGCCTATGTAATCATACGCTCACTTGTAGAAATATTGCAGTTAATGTTTAAGCAATCCATAACTCAGTTAGTGTTACTAAAATTATTAACTTATTATTGAAGTAATAAATGAAATGTTTGCTGGGATGTTCTGCCAAACACTAGTAGAACGGAACAACTAGCTGTTTTTGAATGAAGGTGCAGAGACCTTCAACATCAACGTTCTTTGTGTTTGGTAAACTGTGTGTGGTGGTTTTAGTGCAAATGGTTTAATTGTTCGAATGAAAGAGTTTCACGAAATTAATGAAGTGTTTTATATGAAACTTTATGAAACTTTAGCTCATTATTGATGAAAGAATGAATTGATTAAATGAAAAAATGCATAGCTGGCATGAAGATTTTCCTTTCAGTGTAAGATATATGTTTATTTTTAAATCCCGATTTTTGACGGTGTTTTCTTGAAAATCCTGCTTTTTGGTCGATCATGTGCCTCAGCTTTTTGCAAAAACCATCTGGCCACGTTATGTATAACGTATTAAGGATTCTATGTGACTTGGCATTAAGGAATTAATATAAAAATTTCCCTCGAATTAAAGGCTCTGACGGACGATTATGACCATCGTAAAGTAAACGAAAAACGCGATGAGTTTCTGGAATTCAATTTGCAATTGGCAGTCTATTGATGATAAAACCAAATATTAACATAAAAGAAGTAACAGCTACCAAACAGTAGAGCAAAGTTAATGTTGTCTAACACGAAAAAATGCGATATGTGAGCTTTCGAAATGGGTGATAAAAGACTCCCGAATGGGAGCAACTTACTTAATACAATCAAAATAGTTTCATACAGTTTAAATATGATTCTTTTTCTCTGTATCCTGCACAGAAGCAAATAACCCTTTGCTAGCAAAAAAAATATGTATGTATGTATAATAAGCATAAAAAAATAAAACTACAATACAAGTATGATGACTAAAATTGTAAAGAAACTTATTTGATTTAAGCGATTACTTGCATATGAGTATACGATGTGAAACATACATACATACATATTTACGTATATAATATTTTTATGATTTATATTGTATTTCTATACCAGCTTTTCTTAAAAATTCATACGAGTGCATATATTTTGCATACTTCAGCAAACGCGCCATATTTTGAAGTGGTTTTACTAACACAACAAGTGCTCTTAAAGGAAGGCAACAAAAAAAAATTTTTTTTAACAAAAAAAAACACACAAAATCGGTGGCAAGGAACAAAAATGTACACAAGTACACATCCTTGAAAAGCATTTTACTCTAAAGTACTTAAAACATACTTTCATTGTTTGGAGTGGTAGTAAGAAAATAACACAAGAACAAAAAAATATATACTTATACCTATGTAGTATAAAAAAATTGACACAAGGGAAAGAGGTTTCTCAAGGAAGCGGTTCGATTGTAAAGAAATAATATATTAAAAAAAAAAAAGAAACAAAATAAAAGCGTAGCCGCTAAGAGGGACAGAAATCAGCATATCAAAAATAGTCGTTTGCAAGACTTTAAAGATTTTGTTTTAACATTAAAGTAAGGGAGATGATACGAGGGCAGTATTAACATTTCGCAACACCAGAAATCAAACACTCAGCCATTCCTTCTACGGCACCACCAACCTTTGGAGGATGTAACTGCTTTTTGGAATTTGGGCTGCACTATCACAACTATAGGGCGTTGGCTGAAGTAGTTAGCACGTTGACTACAATACCGAAGGTCCTGGGATCAATCCCTGTATCCAACAGTCATTAAAAAAAATAACAACACCACGCATTTTTCTGATGTGCATTAGTGTCCCTTTGTATCAGTTGCTGTAGGAAAGTTCAAGTGATGAAAGCATAGTCACTGGTCACTGAACTATACCGACTTCAGCAGATACTAATCCTAATTAACATCAGAGCGCCCTCCTTCGTTGTGTAGCAGAATCATCGGCGAAGTAAAATAATCAATAAAATGACTCATTGACACCAGAGGCGCTGCAACACTGCATTATTAAAAACGTGCAAAAACCAGAGTTGTAAAAGAATGAAGCTTTCCTCTATCTCTTCCTTCACCACCTGTCTTCTCTATCGCTATCCCTTTCCTAAAAGAAGGTAACACCTAGTAATAGTAGTAGGCATTAATTGCCTGAGTGTTACTTCTCTTTAAAAAAAAAACTATCACAACTTCCGGCGGCTCATCCCAGGATGTAAAATCCAGATTGGACAAGGCCACACGGGGTTTTGCTATGCTGAATCCTATATGGCGATCGACTCAGCTTTCCAGCAACACCAAATTCCGAATCTTTAATTCCAGTGAATGTTGGAATGCTGCAACCAAAGACATCAGTAGCATCCAAGTTTTTGTACACATAGCGTTGGTTGGTTTCTGGTGTGCTGCAGACATAACGTATTTTAAATATACTACCAACCGACGATATGCCTCCGTCGAATACTTCGCATATTCTGGCCTGAAAGAATAAGCAACATAAACCTCTGGCATACCGCCCACCAAATGCTCATCCAGTTGGAGATACATAGACGTAAATGGAGCTGGATTGGCCGGCCATACGCTTAGAAAGCAACCCGACAACATTAGCAGAACGGCCATCAAATGGAGTCCCCAAGGTCAACGACTTATTGGAAGAACTACTCATACTTAGAGGAGACAGCTGGTTGCTGCAATAATAACTTCAGGATGCAGCTGGAGCGCAATAAAACGCATCGCAAATGATGGAGATTATTGGAAGAACTTTGTTGTTATCAGAAAATTTTTCGTTAATAGGAATACAATGTTTTTTTTTCTTGGAAATGTGCAAATGTCGTGATGTTTACGTGGCACAGCGAATCACGCCTGATCGTAATCAGATATAAAATTAATCACGCGTCAGCACGTAAGCGTGATTTAAAATAAAATACTGATGCGTGATTCTTGCGTGAAATATTTAAAAAAAACACACACGAATGACCTCTCACGCACACACGACATACAAAGAAAAAGTTAATATCAATATTTAAAATTTTGTAATATCAATTAAAAGACGAATTAATAAATTTTCACCAATAAACAATTTAATAATATCAATTATGTTTTCCCACTTAAATTAATTGCAGCAATTAAACATTTAATTGATTCAACTAAACTCCTAATTGAAAATACTAATTGGTGAATACTTTTTTTTTACAGTGTAACATTCCTCACTGTATTAAATTTGTTTAAATAATTTTTTTAAACAAATGTACATAGGCATCTACATGCATATATAAATGTGTTTTAAAGCTAAAGATTTGCATTTGCGAATGTCAACAGTGTCTGCACCGTAATGTGTATAGTCCCAGTTGGCCAAATCGTCACAGACGACATTATCTTCGGCGATTAATGTACGACATGTCACCTGTTCATTACGTTTTCCAATCGAAAATTTAAAGGAAATCGTCGTTCATGACAATCTGAGCGACAATATCCATCGTTTTGTTTTCAATAAAGCCGTGTTGACGACAATCTGAGCGACAGTGTCATACGTTTTGTCTTCAATAAGACTTTGTTGGGGACAATCTGAGCAACATTGTCGCCCATTTCGTCTTGTGTGACTTCGGCGCCATTTGTATGAAAATTTCGTCAACGGTTTGTATGGGGCTGTCTTCAATATGTATTCTACGACTTACCATTGTCTAGTACCCGTCGTCAAAGATGTCTTAAAGACGTGGCCAACTGGGGTGCGTAAATACACAGTAAACAAGTAAGAGTGCTATCTATATTCGGCTGTGCCGAATCTTATATACCCTTCACCAACGATTTTGTTCAGCAAAAAGGAATGGCTTCAGGGAAATGAAATGGAACATGCCCTTAATTTATTTTATAGCTATGACTGTTCTTTAGCGATTAGTTTATATTTTATCTCCATTTACCAAACATTAATAAGAAGTCGTTACAAAGTATCAACTAAAGACCATCGATTTGAAACAACACTGTTTTAAAAGCATAAGAAACAATATAGCAAAAACCTTCGTTTATACTTAAATTAAATATTCATATAAAAATTAAGCATATAAATAAAATAAATAAATCTGGAGTAAAGATCTTCTTAAAACATGAAATATATTTAACTGAAAAAAATATTATTCTGGTTATTTTTTTACCCAAAAAATTTTTTTTCCAATTTCCAACCCTGGAACCATAATTTTGATTTTTCAGGCTTTAATACTAATTTATTTCTTTCTAAAATATAGAAATTACTAGTTTTATTTAAATAGTTTTATGTATCACAAAAAGTATAATTTTTTCAACCCTGGAATCACCTTTTAGGTTTTTCTGGTTCCTTATATCAATATTGTTGTTTAAAAATATATAAAATATGTTAAGTGAACAAAGAAAATAAGGAATTAAGTTCAAAAGTAGTTCTATTTGGTTACTTTAATATCCAAAAAATCAAGTTTTCCAGTTCTGGAGTTTTTATTTTTCTAATTGTATATATATATGTATATATAAAAATTTTCCTTTTAAAACATAAAATAACTATATTTAATTTACAAAGAAGAAGAAAAAAAATTAATTAGACCTAGTTGATTTTATATATCACAAAAAGTGTAAGTTTCCCAACCCTGGATTCATCCTTTTAGATTTTTCTGATTTCTTACACTAATATATTTTTTCCAAGAATGTAAGATATGTTTAATTTATAGAGAAAATAGTAAAATTAGTTTTAGTAGGTTATATTTATATAGCAAAAAAAGTTGACGTTTTCCAACCCTGAAAACGTCTTTATGATTTTTAAAATTTTCAATACCAATTTTATGTGTACTGAAATATAAGATAAGTCTATTTAACAAAAAACATAAAAATTAGTTTTAGTTTGTTACTTTTATATGGCAAAATCAAGTTTAAGTTTTCCAGCTCTGAAACCGTCTGCTCGATTTTGGACCATTTCTGACATACCAGTCAAAGATTTCGGTCTCTAGCTTTTCTGGGAGCTTCGGAAAACCAATTTCACGTACTCCAGACGGACGGACGGACGAACAGACGAACCGACGGACATCGGTTATTCGTCATCATAAGGATTCAGAATTTATATATTTTATGTATCGCATATTAATATTATGGAAATTACACACGGAATGACAAACCTATATATACCATTTTCCATTTTTTTGGTAAAGTTTAATTTACTCAAAATTGTTTATCGATTTTTGGTTTTTTTTGTAATTAAATAAATATAATAAAAATTAATACAAACTCACTTACATGTTGTCAATGTATGATCATCGATTTGAAACATCATACTGATATGATACTGCTTTGAATTGTTTGGATGTGCTAAGAGCATAATAGCCAACATATCATAAAAATTTTTTTTTTTTCAAATTTCCAGCTCTGGAACCATCTCCTTGATTTTGCTGATTTTCAATATCATTCTATTTAGTTAGGACGAATTCTAATACATTAAAGTAAGACCGAAGTCTCTAGCTTATTTGGAAGTTTCGGAAAAGCGAGTTTAGGTGGACAGACGAACCTCGCTTATTCGAAATTTCAATTTGGACCATTATTAAGAAAGTTTGAACAAGAAAACTAAAAAAAATAATTTCTTGAAATTCCTCTCAAGCGATTAATCAAAAGTTCCCGGAATTAACCAAATAACCTATTTTGAGTGAAACTAGAAAATATCACTAAATTAGGGAAATCAAAACTAAAAAATTTCGAACTAGTCCGATTTAGAGTGGAATGCCCCATATACTCCTACCATTTTTGTTGCTGGATTTAAAAATAGCTGCTAAATAGTTATAAATTAATTTTACAAATATTATTCCAAGAAAACACTATATATACAGATTATTATATAGATCAATCAAGAAGATTGAAAATTTTAGATAACGCAGCTTCCAAGACTCTACTTCAGTTTGCAAGGCCCATCATATGAAAATAATATATTCCATTTTTTTGCTTACAAGCATACAGTTTGCATTTTTTTTTAGTTGCTCGGTTAATTAATATGAAACAGTTAATGCAACCAGGCTGGCTGGCATCTTTTAAGAGACACTTCAGTGGAAAATATTCATACACACATTCCCCCCCGCCTGCAGATAAGAAAATCCTCAGAGTTTTAGGCGCGCTCGTATGTATAATAAGCTCATGTTTTAATATTAATTAATATAAATAAAACTGACTCAGGAGACCTTTTCTTTTATAGCATCTACATCCATACCACGACATAATCACAAATGTAAATTTTTTGTTAATAGGAGTGAAAAAAAAAAATATTTTAATTTAACAAGCAGCAGGTAAACAAATAGACACTTGCAGGCATATTTATATTGGAGTTACAGTGACAAGCAAAATTGGTTAGTTCTTTTATATTATATGATTTAGTTATTCACAGCTTACTACGCATGGCTACTTCATGGATTCATGTGAAACGCTGCTCTCTCTCTCTCACTCTCTCTCGCTCTCTCTCTCTCTCCCCCATTCAGTTACAGCGCATTTTCACCTATTCTTTTGCAATGCTTCTTCATCGATTCTCTATATCACTTCACACTGAATCTTCTCGGATTCCTTTGCATCCATCTCTTTTAACAGAAAAATTATGTTGGAGAGAACTTTTTTTGAACTTTTCCATATGGAAAGTAATAGGGAAAACCTCTACAAGTAGCTTATTCCACATGCGAACCGAACAGCTAAAAATCGAATTCTCTATGCAATGCGTAGTACGGTTCACTTGCTAATCGACTACAAATGGCTGTGCTTCTAAAGAAGCAGGTATTGTGCGGGTTTCAGGAATAATTTCCTTGATTTTATTACAACATATTTCACTGTAGCAGCGATGGAAGGATAAGGAAATGCACCCTAATTTTCGTGGATTAACCAAAGAATCAATAAATTTTGATACCCTACTGTCAACGATAAGCTGCTTCGCACTCTCTATGGTAGCCCCAAAATATACTTTCCAGCGTCGGCCCATACATTAGAGTTATATGCCGTTTTCGAATCGATATGGGTGATATAAGGAGGAAGGAGATCAGATGGACTGAAGTATCTCTTACACCGTCCAGGCACTTGCATGCTTATTTTGGGACTTCCACAATGTAATCAGCTAACAGCTTCTGATTCCTTAATACTTATACCACCCATATTTACAAATGGAGCAAAATTTTCGGTCATGCTTCTATGAGTAATCCTACAGCATTAAGCATTAAAATCAACCCCATTGGTTTCAATCACAATTTAAAGTATAATTCATGCTTTGCTTAATAGTCTCAACTTCGGGCTGGATTGGTCTATTGCTGAATGAGAATGAACGGCAAATGATGTTTCATCCGCTAAAGAGTATATAGGATTAGAGGAGTAGAAATAGGAGCCTTGCGCTACTTTTGAATTTTTCTTGAACCTGTTTGATGAGATATCAACTAAAACATCTATGACAGTGCGATCTCTGAGGAAGTGCGATAATAAACAATAGCGTTAACATCCACATTAAAAGCAATATATTTTGCAAAAAGTGCGCCACTTTACACTCCATCAAACCCCTTGAGGATATCCAGAGCCACCAGCTTGCTTTCGTCAAAATGTTGGATAATTTCTCTGAGAGGAGTGCAAATGAGTCAAACGTATATAGATGGCAGTTTACCGTACTTTCCATCACTTTGAAAAGTGCAGAACATATTGCGATGGGATGGTAATTTTCAGGGTTAGGTTAGGTTAGGTTAGCAGGCTTCCAGTAGGCAAGGGTGAAATTTAGAGTCCAGCTCACTTTGGTCCAATATAATGATACCTTTGAGCTACCTGTGAGTTGAAGAGAAGATAGTGAGAGAGAGGGTGATAGGGAAGGGATAGTGATAGAGAAGACAGGTGGTGAAGGAAGAGATAGAGGAAAGCTTCATTCTTTTTACAACTCAGCTTTTTTGCACACTTTTTTAATAATGGTATCAAATGAGACATATTAAGTTTTTCATTTTCAGGGTTGTTAGCTTCTCCTTCTGTGGGAACTGGCATAATATTACCAACTTTTCAGAATATTGGACATTCATGAGAATGATATAAGGTACTAGCGTCTAACCGCACTACTTCAAGAATAGAATAGAAGACAAAACTCTTTTTACTGCACGAATTCCAACGAATATCTTAGTCCCAATAACGGATACCCTTTTAAGAACGGGCTGATTACTTTTTGGAAAGTAGGAATTGCTTGCAAATATTTCAGCCAGGAGGAGTTAAAACTTATCAACTGGGTCTGTGGTCTTCCTTTAAAAAAAGTAGAAGTTGAAGAACTAGAATTATTTTTTACTGTTTTAGCGATTAACCAGAAGTTTTTACTACCCGTAAGTGCAGTGAGAGAGATTTTCTCACACCTTAGTACTTTGGCAGACGAAGATCTCACTCTCTTTGTGTATACTCTGACTCTTTTCTCTACAGATTGTAACAGTGTTGCCAGTTTTTTCTAGAGCTTATTCCCAATTTTTGATTTGTTATCCCCAAAAAATCCCCAAATTAATTTGTTTATTCAAATTTTTTTTTTGTGAAAAAAATTTAAATCTTTTAATTTTATTTCAAAAATAATGACAAAAATAACACATTTATTCCATAAAATTAATTTATATCCAAAGCCATATTTACATTCATATTAATTATATAACATATTACACTGTCACTTATTGTTTAGTTTGGGAAGAAAAAATTTGAGATGTATTTATTTAATTACAAGTAATTAAGTGAAAAATGAAAAGTAAAAAGAAGCTGAAGTATAATTGAGTTAAGTTAGAAAGTTGTTAATGGAAAATATAAGCAAATTATTTTGAAAACAAAATTACGGGAAAATGTGTTGGGGCAAGGCGAATTTATATTAATTGGTCTCAATCAGAGTTGTCAGATTTCAAGCCAAACGAGGTGGTTTTTACTATTTTTTGCCGTCTAAATTTTTGATCTGGCGATCAGTGTTGCCAGTTTTTTTCTAGATTTATCCCCAATTTTTGATTTTTCATGCCCAAAAATCCCCAAATTAATTTTATTTAAAAAATAATGACAAAATTAACATATTTATTTAATAAAATTTATTTAGTATATCGATAGCTATATTTACATTCATATAAATTTTATTTGTATGTTCTTATAAAAATTGTAAAGAAAAAATTACACATAGTTTAATATACACAAGTATAAAAAATGTTTAACTAAAGTTTACCATTTCAAAAACTTCAGATTCGAAATTTTCTGGTTCATCAGCCTGAAACTTTGTTGTACATAGTACTTGTTGAAAAAACTTTAGCATTTCAGCAGAACAATTAAATTTGTCACAACAAATTGAATTATTTTTAAAGTGTCTGTTTATTCTAAGAAGTGCTTCGAACAAGTCGTATTGCATTTTGTTGCGTATTTTTGTTTTGGTAGTGTTTATTATTGGTTAATCTGCCTTGATACTTCTTCTTTATTAGAAACCGTTCACTGTGAATAGTAATACACATTTTTAGACTTGCCAGACGCATATTTCTTAGTTCAAAAATCATTGTTGTTACTATCAGTTATAAAAAAGAATCCCAAAAAATCCCCTAAAATTTGGTTACATCACCAACAAATCCCCAGATCCCCAATACCAAATTTTCATCCCCAATCGCGAAAATAAATCCCCAATTTGGGGACAAATCCCCTAAACTGGCAACCCTGGACTGTAAGAACTTTTCGAGTAAAAACAATGGATGAGTAAGAAAAAACTGTATTTGTTGGTATATTTTTTCAAGTTTATTTAAGTTTTTATATGAATATAACCCTGTGTAAAGTAGGACAATCAAAATAATTATTTAATATTTTTTTCGATGCAATGAAAACTTCTCGCAAGTTACAGACATCCATGATTTCTCTCTACACAGAAATAATGTGCAATTCCTGTGAGGGTACTTTTAGACCGCTTTTTTCCAAACAGCACAAAAGAGGCTAATACAGAGAAGAGCTAATGGACCAAAAAGGTTTCACAAGAACGATTTTAGTCCTACATAAGGGTTTTGGGCAGCTAATATACCAAACATGCAAGCGTTTCATGGTTTTTTTACGGGGCCATTCAATACTCGTATCTACATTAGTTAAGATATTCGATTACAATAGGTTAAATTTCATATAGTACTAGCTTAACCCAGTGTGCTTTGCTACCCCTTGCCACCCCACCCCGCAAAAAAAATAAATAAATATATATATATATATATATGAAAATTGAATTTTGCCACGCCCCTCCGCCCGCAGACCGAAAATCAAAAATAAGACTTCACAGTGTCACCCGCCTGAATATGCTGAAGATTCCCTGAAAATTTCATCAAAATCGGCCCAGCCGTTTTGGAGTATGGAGTTACATACATACATACACACATCCTGTTTTACATATGCGACAGCGCATAGAGAAAGGCACCTATGGGTAAAAAAATCAATTTTCACTTTTTTTTGATGGGGACAACATCTGAGCATCAAATGAGATCGATCCCATGCCCAAAAAGTGTTTCCTCCCAGAGATATGCGCGTTTTATGAAATTGAAGTCGACGATTCTAAGATTATGTGAAAAATTTTTCGTACTAACAGAGTGATATTCACGATTTAAAAGAATTATAAATGAGTATTTATTATAATTCACAATTAATAATTTCAGAAAATAAGCCTGGATTCGAAAAAACGCTAGCGAAATTGATATCAAACTCATGGAAACAGCGCGCTAGGTAGAAAACAGTAAAAACCAACTACACAAAACAAGAGGTAGGGACGACCTACGCGCGTTTTCAAGGTTGACCAACACGTTGCTGACGTCATGAGATGTGTCGCTTTCAAATGAGACCAATACGAGTACCAACACGCTCAGTGATGGTACACCAAAGATACACGTATTTAAATGTTTAAAATAGCTCTCCTGAACAAAACCGGTTTTTACCCGATGTCACGTACATTGACCAATCAATTAAGCTTGTATATCAGATCAATGCGGTTAGATTTTTCCTTATATTTCTCAAAAGTACACAAAGAAATAAATAAAAACAAGTAAGAGTGCTATATTCGGCGGTGCCGAATCTTATATACCCTTTACCAACGTACGTACATATATATATATTACAGACACATACATACATATTTGTTTTGTGAAAAAATTTATCATTTTTTTAAAGTTTCCATCTTTGGAGCTGTAATTTTCTTTTAGAAGCATAAAATATATTCAATTTATAAAGAAAAAGAAAAAAATTGTTAGACGTATTTAATTTTACATAACACAAAAAGTGTGAGTTTTCCAACCCTGGAGTCATAATTTTGGATTTTTTTGATTATTGATTCCAATCTAGTTCTTTAAAAAATACATAAAATATGTTAAGTGAAAAAAGCAAAAACGAAATAAGAAAAACTTAAGGTCAGATTTTGTAAATTCAAACGATTTTTTCGTTTTGAAATTTGTATGGATAAAATATTTTTTGAAAAGAATTTTCGTTATTTTTCATACAAATTTTAAACGTTTAGAAACAAATTTTTTTACAAAATCTGCTTATTAGTTTCATTTAATTCCTTTAATATTAAAAACTTCAGTAAAGTGCGACTTTGAATCGCGCACGAAAGGTAGGCTTTTTTGAAGTTTTTTTTTCAGTTTAAACGATTTTTTCAGTTTTGTCGCTTTTTTCTCGTTTTGGCGATTTTTTTCTGTTTTCCTCATTTTGTAGATTTTTCTCATTTTGACGATTTTTTTTTTCATTTTTGCGATTTTTTTCTGTTTTTGGGTTTTTTTTATTTAGGAGTTTTTTTTTCTTTTTTTTTCATTTTGGCGACTTTTTTCTGTTTTTTCGGGGTTTTTTTTCGTTTTGGCGATTTTTTTCATTTTGGCGATTTTTTTTCATTTTGGCGATTTTCTTTCATTTTGGCGATTTTTTTTTTATTTAAGCAATTTTTCCGGTTTTCCGCGATTTATTTTAGTCCTAGAAATTTTTTTTAATATGGCGATTTTTTTCTGTTTTTGGGTTTTTTTTTCATTATGGCGTCTTTTCCTGCTTTGGGGTTTTTTTATTTAGGCGATTTTTTTCTCTTTTTTGGGGTTTTTTCATTTTGGCGATTTTTTTTCATTTTGTCGTTTTTTTCCTGTTATAGGGTTTTTTTCATTTTGGCGATTTTTTCATGTTTTTTTGGGGTATTTTTCGGTTTGGCGATTTTTTTTTTGTTTTTCGCGATTTTTTTTCGGTTTGGCGATTTTATATATAATTCCTTGATTTTTTAGTTTTACCGTTTTTGAAAATTTCAAGAGTTTTGCTCTTACGGTTTCCAAGATACAGCAAGTTGTCAAAATTGCATTAACTGATGGAACGCCCTTTAATTTAAATTTTTTGAAATTTTAGTGTTAATTTTTGTAGTCTGTATAAAAATACACTAACCTTACAAATTTCAAGTGTATATACATATAATTGTATGTATATTACATGGGATTTTAGAATTTTTCGTTGCTCGTTTTGGAACACCCTTTAATTTCCAATTCTCATGTATTTGTTGTTGTAGCGGCCAAAGGTCTACACACTGTGTCCAAATTTCAGGTCTGTAGCTCTTACGGTTCTCGAGAAAATACTAATATAGTTTTAGACATAGTTAATTTTACATAACACAAAAAGTTAAGGTTTCCCAACCCTGGAAACGTCTTTTTAATTTTTTTTATATTTTTTTTAATTTAAAATACCAATTTTAGTCGTACTGAAGTCTAAAATAAATTTATTTATTAAAAAAAATAAAAATTTGTTTTCGGTAGTTACTTTTATATGGCAAAATGAAGTTTAAGTTTTCCAGCTCTGCAATCGTCTGCCCGATTTTGCTGAATTTCAATACCAATCTAAGTTGGACCATTTCTGATACATCAGTTCAAGAACGAAGTCTCTAGCTTTTCTGGGAGCTTCGGAAAACCGATTTCACGTACACCGGACGGACGGACGGACAGACGGACATCGCTTATTCGTCATCGCTATTCATAAGGACCCAGAATATATATATTTTTTTGGTCGCAAATTAAAATTATGGAAATTACACACGGAATGACAAACCTATATATACCCTTTTCCATTTTTGGTAAAGGATATAAAAATTAATTTTCTCTGAAATGCAAGCTTAATTGATTGGACAATGTACGTGACATCCTGTGGGATTCCCCATATGTACATATGTAGTGCTTTCTATGATCCTAAGTTAGGCTTATGCATATGCAAATTAGCAAGTAATTGTAAACTTTTGCTTCGCCACTGTATTTAAATAGGCAAGTGATATTCCCGGGAGCTGTTAAAACACATCCATTCATACATACATATTTTAAAAAAAACTTAAACAATGCAGTCAGTGAAAATTTGTGATGGCAGGATGCTGGTGATGCGGAAAGAGAAAAATTATAATTATAACAATAATAATGATGATGATGATTATGATGGCACTGCTGCCGGTTGATAGGTCGGTTGGTTGTTTGTTTGCTTGAATGGTTTGTTTGGTTGTTGAATGGTTTTTATTTTGTTTTGTTTTTGTTGGTGGTACGGGGTACGGGGTACAAGTATGAATATAGCTGACAGCGTAAACTAAAGAGATGGCTCATTGCACATGACATTCATTATACTGTCAACGTGAGCACTTATGACGCGCTTAACAATTTGCACCTTGTTAATTAACGAGATTGCAACCTATGTATGCGATCTATTGCGAACGTGACAACAACTAGCTGACACACTCACAGCTTAACTGCGAAAAAAATAAAATAAATAGATTCTAAGTACAAAATACTTGGTATATAAAAGATAATTTTGTCGTGATTCTCTATGGTATGATGCGTGTGTGCGCTTGCTTTTCGAAGGTGGATTTCAATAAGAAAATGAGGTGATGATGCTGTCATTGGTGAAGAGAATATCACACATCTTCATACAACATACATGAATGATAAACAGTGATAAAACAGTAAAAATATCTCTGCCAGTAGTATGAGTTTTCTAAAGGTCTCAAGTGCATACCTTTAATACTTTTATTCATTTTAAAAAGTTTGTTTGTTTTTTTTTTTTTTTGCCTTTATGGAGCACACACTTCACTTGCTCTGTGTTCGCTGTGGGTAAGAGGCAGGAGAAGCCTTTTGGGCTCCTCTTGCTGCTCAAATTTGTGTGAGTGCTTACTTGCTTGCTTGCTACGGAGTAAATGATGCCTTCAAAGAATTTATTTTTGTTATTTTAGGCATTAAGCCACGTTCTGGGGGAGTTCGTTGGCAAACGATGGAGAGTGTTAGTGCACACTTTTTTAGCTGTGATATGTTCCATCATTTGTAATGAACTTGGGGAAATGGTGAATTTTCAACAAACGACTACAATGAATAATAAATGTATGTATGTATGTGTGAAAGGAAAACAATATTATCATAAAGGAATACGTGTTGAAATCTAACTTGACAAGATAGTAATCTTTCTTTTCTTTGTGCAGCTTCATATCAAATTTCCATTCAAGATGTTACGAGTACGATAGGTATTTTAAGCACAAAAATAATTAAAATGTTTAGCTGTATGGGATTTTGTTTTGGTTGTAGGGAATAGCATTTCAAAATATTTTATGATATCTTAAGACAACATGAAAAGAAGGGGGAAAACTGCTCATTAATTATGAATAAAAAAAAAAATCCTTTTCCGTTCTGAACAGAAAATAATAGGATACACATACATATGTATGTATGTATGTGTCAATATGGAATAGTAGCTTAAGTCGACTTAAGCAAAGCAGTGTTTATAGCAAGTTCAGAGCCTACCACTACGAGAATAAAAGGCTTAAGGCTTAAAGCATGATTCTAATTTCACGTGATCCTTTCAACTGGAACATAATACAGCACAATAAGTCTAAATTTCCTTAAGTCTACTTCAGCTACAACTCCATATAGCCAGAGATACATATATTATGAGGTTTCATTTAAGTTGGTATTGATTAATTGATGCCAAGTCGTTTTATCTCATGAAGTCTTTGCATTAGTACAAAAAATTTCGGATTAAAATGGACTAATAGTGTTTTTAATTAAGAGCAATGTTCAAAAAACGTTTAGCTCTAAACATTGATTGCTCACTTGCTCAGAAGTTCCCATAAACAGAAAATATCTCTTACGCAAATTTGACCAATTCCAATTGTCATGTTTAGAATTACTGTTACTGGAAATAACATTAACAAAATGTTGCCTGGTTAGTCTAACCAACCTGTATTTTTTATTTAATTTTTAGTGTCTTCATTCTACTAAATAATTTTAAATAACCAATTTTACTTGTTGTGGGTTGTCAGGCCGCTTAATGTTTCATTTGAAACAAATATTTTTTGTTAAAAAAACCAATAACTTAAGTTAGTTTTATTATTATTGTTTGAACTTCATTTCTTTTTGTATTTATGATTTGATTAGGCTAATGTTTGTATCGCTTTGTAAGCCAAATCACATGTGATAATTATTAATTAAAAAATAAAGCCGAAGCTAATTGTAAATGTTCTGACAAACACGTAGTAGAACGGAACAACTAGCTGTTTTCGAAGGCAACTACACCTTCATCATCAGCGTTCTTTGTGTTTGGTACACTGTGTGTCGTGCAAGTTGTTGTAGATTTCTGCTTTATATACTCAGCCTTTATTGCAAATGGAATATGTGAATTGTTTTGATTCCCTTAATGTGTTACCAAAGTTTCTCACTTTGTAATAACAGCTTATGTTAAGATAAGTGGTGTCATCAGCTTATCACTTCGAGTGATATTTTAATAGCACGTGCTTGTATGTTATTTTTGTCAGAATTTGGTCAACAATTTTTATGTTCCAACGAGAGATTCTGGCAGAGAAAACAAAACAAAATATATGTTCAGACGTTTTGAAAGTTTACATCTGAATCTAATATAAAAGAAGATTTGAAGTTTTCTTCCCTCTTGGCACTTTCTTATGATTATTTGGGAAAGTCGGTACTTTGAATCAACTAACGGAACACACTGTGTCACGATATACTTCGTTAATATTCTTTGTTTTTTATAATAAGACTAGTAAGACTCCGGCAATTAATGCCTACTACTATTACTAGGTGATACCTTCTTTGGGAGTGGTGAAGGAAGAAACGGAGGCATGCTTCATTATTTTACAACTCTGCTTTTTGCACGTTTTTAATAATACAGTGTTGCAGCGCCTCTGGTGTCAAAGAGGCGTATTAAATTTTTTAAATCTGTGTTTAGCAGCCATTTTGTTGGCCATTTTACTTCACTGATGATTTTGGTGCACAACACTGACGAAGGAAGGCGCTCTGATGTTACATTAGCATTAGTAGCCGCCGAAGCATGTGTAGTTCAGTGACCAGTGTCTATGCCTTCATCACTAGAACTTTTCCTACAACAACTGATACAAAGGGACCCTAATGCACATCAGAAAAATGCGTGGTGTTGCTATTTAAGGCCATTTCAGACTATAATACAAGTATTAATAAATTTTTGGGAAAATGCAACTCTGACATGTTGAGTTGTTATTGTGTTTTGAAATTTTTTAAACAGAAATCAGATCAGGGAGGCATTTTCGTCAAAAGTATTAATACTTGTATTATAGTCTCTGTCGGAGAGACGTTGCTCGAACCGTGGACCTTCATTTTTTTAGTCAACGTGCTAACCACTGCAGCCAACGCCACCTTCATGTTGCATTGTAATACACAATGATTTTTGAAGAAAATCAGTTTAGGGAAGCCACTACGCTCAAGAGACACACATTAGCGAGTATAGGTATGTTGTGCCTTTTCATGTGAATTAAGAATGGAACCCCACTTTCATAGTTACTCAGTATTACTGAAGTAGTTCCTCAATATTTTCCAGTCATTATATCTAAGGTATGTAGTGCCTGGTAAGGTGTCATCCCTAAAAACCGTGATCTCGGATGGGTGAAAGCTGGTCAATGCGTAAAGAGAGTGATCCATTGTCTCAATGTTTTCCATGCATGCTCTACATTCATTGTTTGTGGCTCTTATCCGGTTAAAGTGCCCTCGTAAGGTAGAATTCCCCGTTCAGACGTAGGTCAACTTTCTCAGTTCGGGCTTGTTTAGTTTTAACAGTCCCCTAGTTTTGTTTATTTTCCGGGTCGCTCTATAGGACTTTGGTTATATTACTCATGGTAACACTATTCCATTTTATTAGCTCAATATTTCCTGATTTGAGAGCCTTTGCATTAGTAAGACTGTTACCGTCTGTAACGTTCTGGGCTTCTTCGCCAGTCCATTTGCACGCTCCAAACAACATAAGTTTTGCCATGTACTGCATAATCGGGAATCATAATCTTGCCAAATAAAATGGTCCGAGAGTTTAATCTTTCGGTTGTAATTGCTGTAATTGCCGATTTGCTGTCAGTAAATATACGAAGGTGGATCAATAAGTCCGTGACTATTTGAACGAAACACACTTTTTTTTGCAAAACAAAAATTTATTTTTCAACATAGTCTCCTTTTAACTTAGTACACTTAGTCCAACGTTTCTCCAGTTTTTGTAGCCCTTCCAAAAAATAGAATTTTTCGAGGTCCTTAATATATCCCTTTGTTTGTGTTATGATTCGTTGTTGGAGTCAATTCCGACGAGCCATTTCTTCAAGTTTGGGAATAAGAAATAGTAACTCGGGTCTAAATCAGAAGAATAGGGCGGGATGAGGGAGAAATTCGTAGCTTAATTCCTGGATTTTTGCCATAGAAACTGCACACACGTTTGTGGTCGATTGTGAGCAAACGCGGCACCCATCTTGCAGACAACTTTCTTAAGCCCAGCTGATCATTTAAAATCGAAACCACACTGCCATATGAAATGCACTTTTACTCTTCGATCGGCCAACACCATATCGTGGATTTTAATTTCGAAATTTTCGGGTGTACTGACCTCAGTTGGCCGTCCAGAACGTTCAGCGTCATTTGTACTTGTGCGACCACAACCAAGGTCAGTAAACCACTTTTTTACCATCGAAATCGATAGTACAGAGTCCCCATAGTATTTATCGAGCTTTTCCTTGGTTTGATTGACGGTTTTTTTTTTCGCAAAACATAATGTTTAATGAGCACTAAAAATTCACTTTTTTCCATTTTTAGAAAAATACACGAGGTTGTATTTTTTTAAACAGCTGTTTAACGCAAAGTAAATGACGACTCTTGCTAAAAATTTGACAGCAGTCTATTAGCATGTGGTACTTGATGGGAACAGTGTTGCATTTCATATAACTACGAGGGAAGTTCGAAAAGTCACGGACTTATTGATCCGCACTCGTATTGAAGTATATGGCCCTAATATTCCCTCTGATCCATTTTAAGACATCTGTGATCACACAAAGTTCCGTCTGCTATACTGTACTATGATGAGGTAAGCGAAAGTAAATCTCCACCTCCGGTTCTACTAACTATGAAGAAACCTTACCCTCTCGCCATCCGTAGCGACATGATCTCGCGGATGTTTGTTCTATGATTCGATTGACCCAGGAGTGTCTTTCCGCTATCAATGTCTCACATTTAGTTATAAACCTAATCTCACGTCCCAGTGACGCTTAAACGTTCCGATGGTGTGGCATATTGACTTTTCCAATCCATTCACTCATCACTTTTCACAAAACTAAACAGCAATTAGAAATTAAACGAAAAAACCTTGCCGGATCTATTAAATTAAAAGTCATTCGAGAAATCAAATCAATATTAAAACACTCTAACTGTTTCGCTTGACAAATTCAATAAATACTCGCATGTTTGTAAAAGCAATACAAAATAACTATAAAATTATTTAACAGCTTTTAATTAAGCCAACAATTTTTCTTTTAACACGTTTGGTTTTCCTCACCGAGGAAATTTATTATTTTCCACAAATTTCATACATTTGTATTTATTTTTATTTGTCTAAATAAAGTCGATAAAATGCTTTAACATTTCAAGAATTCGTATGAATTTATAAAATTTATTACAGTCGTAAGTTTAAAGTGGAAGTTCTATCTGGTCTTACGAGCAAAAGAGATGGTACAGAATGGGATGGTTGGTTGTTGGTTGTTGGTTGTTGGTTGTTGGTTGTTGGTGCGGTCGCAAGCTACGAGTATTTTGTAGTAGAATTGAATTGAATTAAGGAATTAAAATGGTTGATTTGAAATCTTTACACAGAGCCGTACCGTACTCGTACTCGTACTACAATCAGCAAAATTTCAATTTACGACTATGACGCCACTTTATGTGCAGCTGATGACTTCCATGGTACATATTTGTTGTTGCAATATTTTGCTTTTAAATGAAATAAAACTAAATAATGATCGCACATAATCAACAGCGTTGAAACGAACAAATGATCTTTTAGAAAATTAAGTTTATAAAATTTTTTTTGCAAATTACAATGATGCGTTGACAGGTCGACATCAGTAACGGCAGCAGCTGCAACCGAATGAACGTTTTTACTGTTTTCGACATCTTGCTGTGGCAGTGTGTCTCTGTGTGTTTTTGTTTAGTGTTATTGCCTTAACTATTAATAAAAATAAAAAACTACAATGAAGGCCATCTTCATCTTATCTTCATTTCAGGTGAAAGAAGAATATCTATGACATTCCGCTTACCTATAGAAGTTTAATTTAAGGTTTTTGCACCAGGCATAAATTTAGAACAAGGAAATATCGAGCCGAGAGATTTATAGTTGCAACTCCATTAAACTAATTAATTAACATGCAAGTGTTATAAATGATATAAGGTATTAATTTTAAAATTTTTCTATAGGATAATGCATCTCTATAAAAAGGTGGGTGGGTGTGCGTGGTGTGGTGTGGTGTGTTCCTCCCCTCCCCTAAGCCAGGAGCTGCTTAATAGACGACGATGTTTAATACACAACTATTAAGAGAATCTCTAGAAAACTTCTTATTGGTGGCACACTATTTGATCATAAATTGTGTCATAAAACAATTTGGTTGTCTCCTGACACGTCAAATTGATCACTGTGCTATGAGCCATCGATATTGAAAATGTCTCCTGGATGTGCGCTGCAAAAGGGGAGCACATCCGGTCTCGAGCCAATCCTGGGACCACTACAGCTCTGAATTTGAATCACTTAACTCGATAAATTCTAAGTGGGACCTCATAAAAAAACAAAATCAAATACTGTGCAGACCGTACAATCGGGCCTCCACCCAAAGGAAGACAACAATGGATGACCGATGAAACGTGGGAAATTATTGCAGAAAGTCGAAATCTAAAGAAAAGATTGGGTTCAATGAATAACTCTGAGCTAAAGACGAACATAGAAACGAATTACCGTGAACTACGCAAAGCAGTTAAACGAGAGGTGCGGAGAGCTAAGCGTAAACATATTGACAGCTTGGCTGAAAAGGCAGCACGAGCTGGTGACTCACACACTGTCTTCAAACTGACAAAGCAACTAGCAGACAGCAAGTTACAAACAGAAGCCCCTGTGAGAGATCTGCAAAGAAATTTGCTCAGCACCGACCACGAAGAACTCCAACGGTGGAAGGAACATTACGCTATTGTGCTGAACTGTGTCATAGATACGACTACTGAGTCCCCAACCCCCCCCCCCATTTTGACAAATCCACGCCATAGTATAGACGCTAGGATAAAACAACTGGCAAATGGAAAAGCAGCTGGTATCGATGGTATTCCTGCGGAAATATTCAAATTTGATGCGGCACTTTCAGTACACATTTTACATCCTCTGATTACTGAGACTTGGGAAACCGAATCCTTTCGGGAAGTATAGAAGGATGGCATTGTTGTTAAAATCGCGAAAAAGGGAGACCTTAAAGATTGTTCTAACTGGAGGGGTATTTGTATGTTACCAATCGTTGCCAAAATAGTCGCTAAAATAATATAAAACCGCATTAAAGAACACTTGGAGCAAACTATCAGCTCATGTCATGCCGGCTTTCGCGGTGGTTCCTCTTGCCCTGAACATATTCGCTCATTGCGCATTATCATTGAACAACGCATTGAGTTTAATTCCAAACTATATCTGCTATTTATAGATTTTGAAAAAGCGTTAGATTCAATTAATCGAGAATGTATTTGGCTAGCTCTTGCAAAGAAGAAACCTACCTGAGCAATTAATTTCTTTGATTAAAGAAAGCTATGACCATGCCAGGTGCTTTGCCCTTCATAAGGGAAATCTTTCTGATCCGTTTATGGTGAAAAGTGGAGTGCGCCAGGATTGCATATTGTCACCTATTTTATTTTTTGTTGTTATGGAAGATGATCTCAACGGTATTGAAAACAATAGACAGGGAATTCAATGGCAAATAAACGAACGAAACCTTAACTACCTGGTTTACGCAGACGATATTTGTTTGCTCTCACACAAACTTAGTGATCTTACGCAAACAGCTAAAAAAAACTTCAGGAACAGCTGCAATATACTGGTCTAAAAAGAAATGCAGACAAAACAAAAACACCGAGTATTGGTACAACAACAGTTCCAATGACCATCAACAACCAAACATTCGACAAAAGTGACCAATTCTGCTATCAAGGATGCGAGATTACTGCAAATGGAAGGATCCGAAGTCGATGTAGCCACTAGAATAAACAAGTCCAGGCAAAGTAATGAAGTCAGCCAATCCACAAAGCTGAGAATTTTCGAAGCAAATGTTAAGTCGGTGCTATTGTATGGGTGTACTACCTGTTACAAATGACATAAAAGACGGCTTCAAACTTCTATCAACAACGGCTTAAGAAGAATATTACACATCTTTTGGCAAGTAGCAACCGAGATAGGTAAACGGAAGTGGCAGTGGATAGGTCACACCCTGCGTATCGAAACAAGCTCTTAGATGGAACCCATTTCAACAAAATGGTAGAATAAACGGCAGACCACGCACAACATGGAGACGTTCAACGGAATCCGAAATGATCCAACTGGGTATATCTTGCTCAAAACCGGATCACATGGAGAACAGCCGTTAGTGGCGCCTTATGCTCCAGTGGGAGTTAGAGGAATATATATATATGACTATTTGTAGCGTGATATTTTGCACTTCATGCTTAACTCTCTCTTATAAATCTTCCAATGTTTGTGAGTTTTGAAACTATTTTCGGTTTTAGAAAGAATTTTAATCCTCCCTTTTTAAATTAGGCTTTAATCAATAAATGAAAATTTATTTTTATTAATAAGTACTAAAAAACTTTAATTTATTTAATTTGCATATGTAACTCGCAAAATAAGAAGCATACTGATTATTATACGATTCTTCAAATCATTATCGAATGATTCCTTTACAACTCTCCCAATGGCTCATACAGGATTAACATTGAGGAGCCACATACGATTATCAATGTTCTTCCAAAAAGAGTTGTAAGATAATCTCTAGATAAATCTCAAATGATTGCATCTACGAGTAATAAAAGTGTCCCTGCTGCTTTTGCAAGTAACCGTCTCTAACGTGCGATGCATCTTCCACGATTGTAGTCGGGAGCTAGCCTTTTCTATTGTGAATGGTATGCAGAGCATATGTTAACCAGAAAAAATTGCATCTTAACACAACAGCTGGTTCTACATAAGTGCTGACAGAAAGTGGAATAATCGTTTGGCAGTATTGCGACAATTATTGTCACTGTATCGTTTTGCGCCAACTAGCGCCAATCAAATTTGTTTTAAAAAAGCCAATCGTGTGACTGCAAAGAAAAATTATTGGAACAATTTATTTATTGTGGTCCAATTCATTACTAAAAAAAACCAATCTAAAATAACCATTTGATTACTAATCATATTAAATTTATTAGAAAACATAATGCAGCTTTACTAGTCTTGTAGTCGGAGAGTTGCAGGTTCGAATCATGCAGACAATCTAATTTGAGTTTACCTTGCAGGAAATGCGAACAGTAAAATTGTAGTGATTTTCTAGTGACATTGTCAGTAGTACTACTGACCAGGTGTATCCCAGCCAATGTCATCATCTATTAACATTTAACATTAGCTTGTCATTGAAAATCCACCACTAGACAATAGCACTACTGACTAAGCAGTTCTTTTGGGACCACATGGAGACATTGGCACCAAAGATTCACTAGTAAATTTTAGGGGCTCTAGTCTTCAATATCGATATTTTCTCGCGCATTGTCAATAGTAAAATTGTAGTGATTTAGTAGTGATATTGTCAATAGTACTACTGACCAGGTATACCCCAACCAATGTAATTGCTTATGGGCACATAACATACGGTTGTCATTGAAAATCTACCGGTAGACTTTAGCACTATTATTTTACGACCATATGGAGACATTTGAAATAAAGATGCACTAGTACCCGTCGTCTACAATTTTATAAGGGTTGGGGCAAGAAACTTAAATACATACATACATACATACATATGTACGTAAATTGTTAACATTATTGCATATCATAATAACAAAGAAAAACCAACTATTGACGCGTTCACTGACAATGTCACCAGAAATACAAACGTATCTGCGCTCGCGCATAAAAGGAAAGTTGTCGACATTTCAACTAGTGCAATTGTCGCATAGAGACACATGGTTCTAGGCTGACTAGAGGTCAACTTTAAACAACACACAAACACACACACAAATTTTCCTGATGCCTGTGCCAATACATATCACGCAAACTTAAATTTAAAAATTAATAATTCATGTTGTTTCAACTTGAAATAACTTTGATTCAACATTGTTTTAACTGAATATAACTTTGATTCAACATGCTTAGTGTTATAACTCGGACTGGTCTTTGTCACTTGGGGACCGGTGACGTCGATTTCCTGCAGGGTAATAACTCATCACATCAGGGTTGAATTTTCTCAAAAGTCGTGCGATTATGTTGAATAGATAGTGAATGCCAGCCTTAAAAGGGACGTTATGTCTAGGCTGCTTTTAGCGGATACTAAGTACTCTAATGACTTTTTTGATGACAATTTTGTTAACCCCAATATATGTATCCCCAAGTTTGAAATTTTCTATTCAATTAACTTAAGATCATTCACTTCTTTCTTTTGAAACTTTTTTTTGCTATTATTTTAAATAAGGAAAATATAATGGAAAAATTCTCTAAAATAATACTCGTAAGCATACAGTTAACGGAAAGCGCCAGTGGGCACGTATAACGACAAACGACGGCATCATTTCACAAGCCTCTTCTCCAAACTAATATTATTACACAAGTAATAAAGAAGACAACGAACGCATAGAGATGAGGATCATTGTTTTCGATAAACGGCTAGTGTTGCACAAAAAAAAAAAAAAAGCACGCACACAAACAACAAATAAAAAATAATGTGGATGTGCCACACTTTACCCAAATCTTAGTACAATGTGCAAGTGTATGATGATGTCTGCGTGTACAATTACTGGCATAAATTTTATTATCCAAATTACATTTTGTATTTCGACTTTGGTATGCTGGTGCTGGAATGCTACAATGGGCATGGCATGTTGCAAAATAAGCAAGGAGCAGGTGTATGCAACATTGTGACTGCATACAAATTTATGATTTTTGTTTAAAAGAAAATACGATACTCTCAAAAGATTAGCTTGAATCAAACAAATGCGAACCATAAAGCAGGGAGCCTAACTCTGTAAAACGAAAGCAGTTTCTTTCGTTTCGAATTTCAGCGTAGAACCAACCCCAGGCTTCTTAGGGCAATTGGGATTCGTTGCAGCAGCACTCATAACACACTCGTAATTTAACTAGTTTTAATTTTTTTTTCCTGCTGGCAAGTGCATGTCCGTCTGTTTGATCTTTATGTTACAAGATAAAATTTTTGAGCATTTGGATTTTTTATGCTTCACTTATAAATACGCAAGCTTGGATGTGGTTTTTCTTTTATTAAACTAACGCTGATAACCTCTAAGTGAATTGCGAGACTAAAGACGCGTGTTGCAAATGTTTAATTTTAACGAGATGGAAATGAAGCAACAACAACAAAAAACGCTCGTCTAGTTAGCGAAAATGCAATTATCACACCCTGTATTCGCTAGGGAATGTGTAGACGCAAGATTAAGATTTTATAGCAGACAATATTTTTGAGGCTTCGCTTTTTTCCAGAAAAATAAGTTTTATCAAAAAACTAAATTACTCAATTTTTATTATTTTTATGTAGTCAGCTAATTGGCCTCCATAAATCGCAAAAGATACTTGTATATGCTATTAAAACACTGAGAAATGTGACTTATAATAGAAGTACATACATACGAGGGCGGCTCAATAAGTCCGTGACTTTCCGAACTTCCCTCGTAGTTATATGAAATGCAACACTGTTCCCATCAAGTAGCACCTGTTAATAGACTACTGTCAAATTTTCAGCAAGTGTCGTCATTTACTTTGCGTGAAACAGCTGTTCAAAAAATACAACCTTGTGTATTTTTCTAAAAATGGAAAAAAGTGAATTTCGAGTGCTCATTAAACGTTATTTTTTGCGAAAAAAAAAACTGTTAATCAAACCAAGCAAAAGCTCAATAAATACTATGGGGACTCTCCACCATGGATTATTTCAAGTAAAAAAGGGGTTTACTGACTTTCGTTGTGGTCGCGCAAGTACAAATGACGCTGAACGTTCTGGACAGCCAATTGAGGTCAGTACAGCCGAAAATGTCGAAAAAAATCCACGATATGGTGTTGGCCGATCGAAGAGTAAAAGTGCGTGAGATTGTGGATGCTATAGGCATTTCCTATGGCAGTGTGGTTTCGGTTTTAAATGATCAGCTGGGTTTAAGAAAGTTATCTGAAAAATGGGCGGCAAAGTTTTCTCACAATCGACCACAAGCTCATGTGCAGTTTCCATGGCAAATATCCATGAATTGGGCTACGTTTTGCTCCCTCATCCGCTCTGTTCTTCAGATTTAACCCGAGTTGCTATTTCTTATTCCCAAACTTGAAGAAATGGCGCTTCAGAATTGACTCCAACAACGAATCATAACACAAACAAAGGGACCTCGAAAAATCCTATTTTTTGGAAGGGCTACAAAAACTTCAGAAACGTTGGACTAAGTGTATTGAGTTAAAAGGAGATTATGTTGAAAAATAAATTTTTGTTTTGCAAAAAATATTGTATCTCATTAAAAAAATCACGGACTTAATAATCCACCCTCGTACCTAAATAGTCATTACATACACACATAAAATTAAAACAGCAAATTTTGTTGTATATCGTTAACCAAATTTAAGAATAATGAGACTCTCAATTTCGAGCTTTTTTTTAACTCCATCGTTTCCAAACCAAGTAGAAAAAATAATCTGGGTTTTTTTTATGAGACAGTTATGCTGTAATTTTGGTTACATTTAAACAAAATTGGGCGGGACCACGTCTGCTAAAATTTAGCATTACATTTCATGTACTTCCATCAAATCGATTTCTTTGAAACTTATTACACATCTTTCCGCATTAAAAAATAAGGGCAGGACCACTCCATTCAAAACTTAAAATAATGATTTTGGAAGAAATATTATTATTATTTTATGAATTCTCATATGGTTTTTGAAAGTCTGTGCATAAAGTAAGAGGTTTGTGACTGTTTAAAATTTGTGGTTGAAGACTACTGATGATTTGGTTGAAGCGCCAATGAAATGCGTACATAGACATGCTAAACCAACAGCAAATAAATTTCAATTATTGTAAATAATAATTTTTAGTAACAGCAGCACTTAGCGGATGCGCCCTGGTCTGTTTTGTAACATCTAATAACTTAATTATGTGTCTATGTATAACGCTTAAGGTCAGTAACCTGATTTACTATAGATTTCCATGCGCGGCGATCTAATGTGCTTCTCCTCCAATTTCCAGCACCAAGTTTTCTGATATCTTCTTCCAATTGATGTTTCCAGTAGAGTTTTAGTCTTCCTCTTCCACGTCTTCCTTCATGTTACATTCAAATAATTCCTTCGCTAAAGCATTTTCATTCATGCGCGCTATGTGTCCTAACGAGCGTAGGCGTTGGACTTCGATTCGCTTAACAACGTTAAGCAGTTCATACGGCTCGTAGTTCATTCGATGGCGATACTCTCCGTTAACTCGGTCAACAAGTTCATATAACTCAGGAATAATTTTTCTCTAGAACACTTACTGAAGAACAGCTCGCGCGTTAGCGTTATGGAAAGTGTAATTTTTGTCCGTCGAGAGAGGGCTTTGTTATTTAATTTCTAACGTAGCCCGAAGCAACATCTGTTAGCAAGAATAATTGTTTTTACTTCTAAGCTGATGCCGTTAGTTGTATGAATGGCGGTTCCGAGATAGATGAATTCATTTACTACCTTGAAATAGTCATCAATGTTCAGATACTGATCCAGCCACGTGAATTCTTTGTTCTTTGATACCACTAGCTTGGTTTAATTTTCGTTCACTGCCAGACGCACGTTCGTCGACTTTTTTTCATTCTTAAGAATACTGCAGTTAGGTTAGGGTGGTAGTCACAATCCCGGATTTACTTAGATCCTTCTGGTCCATTGTGATACCACGGAGACTCTGTTTATGCGGATATCCCAATGTCGAACCAACCAAAGTTCATTATAAAGCAGTCCAATCCTGGGAATGTCAGGAAGTTCTCTCATCTCAAGAGCTCTATAGTTGTTGTTCTATTCTTTGCTAGTCCAGGAAAGTGCTCTTTAGTGCCTTTAGCCCTTGTGGATGCTTTACCTATGAGACAGTGTGTCGTCAGCATAGACACTAAAATCGAAATTTGTTTACTATTTATTTAAATTAAGGAAACCTTATTAAGGCGAGTCCATAACTGCCTGCTATTTCTTGTGGTCCACCTTCTTCTTCAGTCTTGCGCCCAACTCTGAGTTTGCACGATAGTATTAGCAAACCTACGCATTCCGATTGAAGTGGAATCTGTAAGGTTGTTCCAGTTCTTGCAAGTTCATCAGATCGGAAGTTACCCTCATCCAGGTGATACTAAAAGTAAACTGTTTTACCATTTCGTTTAGAGATGATGGGCAAACGAGGGCTGTTGTTGTTCTTAGAAGCAGGCATTCTATGGCCATAATGGCAACTCGACATAAGTATTAATTAAACCAACCAATCCGCAACTTCCTTTTTAGCAAGGATTTCTGCCTGCAGTCATCCGGAAGTCACTTTGCAATACGAAAACCTAATGTCTCATAGTAAACTCTTTAAACCACATCTCCTTGTGTTTTGTAACCATCCGTATAAGTATCTATACCTTTCTTATCTACATTTTCTTTCACCTAGAGTGCCATTCCTGGATAGTATCCAGATTTTGTAAAGACCTTCATGAAGTAGAGCAGGGAAGGTTTGCTCGTAGCATCTGATTCTTGGCATACATTTCACTTGTTATATTAAGTGCAGCATTGCGAAGAATATTTTTAAATAAAATATTGAAAAAAACCAAAAGATATACTAACGCTATGTCTGAAGCATGTTTCTATTAGAACTAGAAAGATAGGCACGGATGGAGCTATTTATTAATTGGTCCACAATTAATTCGAGTCAAATATTTCGTCATTAAGGAAGGGAATCTGGAAGTAAATCATTCCAAATACGAACAGCGCGGATGGAAAAATCAATTCTCTCTGTGATGCGTAGTAAGAATTACAGGCCAATCAATCACAAATCGATGTGCTCTCAATGAAGAACTTGTTTTACGTAAAAATATGTTGATACCGGTAACATGTTAGCTACTTTCAGTTAAAAAAAAATTCCATTGTAATACACCACACTATGCGGTTATACTTCAATGAGTCAACAGAGTTTTATACTCTACAGAGTTTTATACTCTACTACTACCGATGAGAGAGTGAAGAACCTCTCTCTTACACACGATCAAGCATCCTCAAAAATTTTTGGAGCACAAGCCTATACATGAAAAGTTGCATACCATTTTCGGTCTGTTATACAGTATCTTTCATTAAGCGCTTCTTATCTTTACATTTAAAAGAAACAAACTGTGTGAGAAAGCTTTTATTTCTTGAAACTTCTATTGATGGGATTATGTGCGGAATGTAGGCGGGTTAAAATGTCCACCACAGCTTTTCTGGGTGGAGCGCATCCGCTATGTTCAATTTTCCATGACTGAAACCTAGATTTCTTGGCTTTGAGGATCGCTGTGGTTTGTAGCGTATTCGCATACGCCTGTGATCTAAGAAAAGCATACAAGAAAAATTCTAATGGGGTCAAATCGCATTATTTCGGTGGCCAGTTCACACCACCTTCACGTGAGATGACCAATCCAATATCCAATGTTTTTTTTTTCTTTTTTTAAGAAAGAGAAAGAAGGTACTTAATGCCTACTACTATTACTATGAGCTACCTTTTGTAGGAAAGGGATAGTGATAGAGAAGATAGATGGAGAAGGAAGATTATTTTACAACTCTGCTTTTTTTGCACGTCTTCAATAATGCAGTGTTGCAGTATTACAGCGCCTCTGGTGTCAATAAAGCGTATTAAATTTATGAAACTATGTTTAGTAGACATTTAATTGGGTCTTTTACTTTGCCGATGATATTTGTTACACAAAACTGACGAAGCAGTGCGCTGTGATGACATTATGATTAGTATCCGCTAAAGCCGGTGAAGTTCAGTAACCAGTGTAAATGCCTTCATCACTTGAACAGCAACTGATACAAAGGGACACTAATGCACATCAGAAAAATGCGTGGTGTTGTTATTTAAATACTGTCGAAGACGCGGCTCGAACCCAGGACTGACTTTCGGTTTTATAACCAACGTGGCTGAAACGTATCATACGTGTGTGAAGCGTATCGCATTTCTATTGAAAACATGTGTTGTTTGTGCCTATTTGATTCATGGTAACGTCGTTTTGAAATATCTATGGACCGCTGACGCCACTAGACCAAAATGTATAAGAAACAGAAACTTTTTCGAGATGCTTTGCACGCTCTTGGATCTCATGTGGATTGCTACTCTCCCAAAATCGATAACTTTATTTGTTGACGTACCCATTCTTCTCGAAATGGTCCTCATGGTAAAATGAATGAAGCGTGCAAAAAGTTGCCCGAACATAACACACATTTTTATAAAACAATTTTATTATTTGTATGTGATGTTGAACCCTACATCCGTCCATCGTGATTTTGCAAAACAGACTGAATAAATGATAACCAATTCCAGAGATATAGCCTCAATAATATGGCTGCTATCAACTGTCAAAGTTCGGAAGTGGTTATTGGAAGGCTCTTTAGATGGTACAGATACTGAAGATGACCTATACCCAAACCGATGTGTTTATTAAACAAATTTGAAGTGGGAAGGATGAAATTTTTTTCCAATTGCTTCTTTGGATATTTGGAAAAATATATTTATTTCACAAAATTTGTATGCCTCTGCTTCTTAATATTCACGCACGATTAGTGGCGGACTTAGGTCAAGGTTCGTTAGGTCTGCAACCATCTTGTGAGTTCGGATGTTAAAACACATGCTACACCTGTTTAAGTTGAAATTTAGGAAATACAAATTCATGGTATATATTCTAGCATCCGAATATAGAAGAAAACGATTTGGAAATGGACGATTTACATATGATACATATGTATGTATATGAATTGAAAAAGACCAGTTACCTCTTATAGCGTCATACTTTTTCATATACCGATATTTTTTAAGATCCCTGGGGCAAATTACAATATACGATATCGAGAAATTTTCATACCATGTTAATTGTGTTTAAATGGAACTGTCAAAGGATATCGAATGCCGTAATTTGCTCCCTGTGTTAGTCCATTATTACGACTGCATAGAAAATATAAATAAATTTAATAATATTCTTATAGCCTGCTGAAAATCACTATGTTGCCATACAAATAGGTTTTGAGTCCCACGCTACCAAACATTCCACGAATAATAATAGTTCTTCTACTTTTTTTTTCGAGTGTATAAAAAGACTCTTAAAGCTTAAGTAGTAACCTCTTATCTACATGCATCGCCTGTATGCGTGTTAGTGCGGGCGTTTTGTATGTGAAGTTTATTTTTTACTTTTATGGCGGCAGCTGATGTTGTCGTCGTTTTGTAGGATTTGCATATTTTCAAATGAGAAAATATGTCTTCTGTGATCTGCAGCTGGCAAGTGTCAAGCTTATGAATCTTGTCAACGCAATTATATCTAATTGTTGCTACATAAATCTATCGCTTAAATAGAGGATGAACGTGAAACATGGAATTTCTAAAATATTTATTATACACGATCTCTCTTTTTGTTTGTTTGTTATGTCTGTCTGTCTGTCTGTCTGTCTATTCGTATTTACATCTAACCATGACTATCTATCTATTTAATGTAATGGAGTACAGAATTTGTGTTGTGTCCACTTGCAGCCGCACCTTATTTTGTGTAGTTATTGTGTGTGTGTGTGTTTTGTATGCAACCTCTTAACTTAGATTTAAAGATAGAAAAAAATTTATTGCAAATTTCTTAGCTTTTGCTGTTGTTACTTACATCCATATCAGAGAACAGCAATGAGTAGTGAAAACGTGAGTAGAGTTGAATCATGACTTATAATTTCTTGTACTTATGCGCACTCATACATATTGCAATGTTGTCTATGAATCATATTCACTCGAAAGTTTCATGTGCGCATCGAACTCATACTTAGCAATATTTATGACGTTGTTGATTTCGACTCTCCTTAACTCAATGCCTATGGACCATGCAAAATAAGTATGATTCACAATGGGAACTTCGCACCCAAACATTAAAGTTGTCATTATGAGGTTATGAGTAGACTTGGGTCGAACTCGTTCACTAGTTCATTTTAGCCACAAACCAATGATCAAACCTATGTAATTTAAATGGGTTTGATCATTGATTTGTGGCAAAAATTAACTAGTGAACGAGTTCGACCAAGTCTAGTTATGAGTTTCTTTATTGCTTTATTTACTACTATTGTATACTACTTGCAAACTGTTTAATGACTAAACTTTTAAATAAACAGTCATGCATGAGTTGAGTGAGCTGAATCAATGTGAGTAGTATAAGTATTTTCCTGAAATTAGAAATCAAACTGAGGTGATTTATGAGTGTGAGTATGATGTCGTCCTCGCATTCATATTTATTTCATCGTGAGTATGCGTAAATCAGAGTAGTTGAGTTTAAATTATGTCTACTCACTTATATTTAAAATTTCATGAGTCAATATGAATAGCGAAAACATTATTCATTGCCGATCACTGATCCATATGTACATGGTTGTTTTTGTGTTGCTGCTGTCTTTTAAAGAAGTATTATTTGCATTTGCGATCATGAAGCAGTCATTCATTCAGTCAGTGTGGTTGTTGTTGGTTAGTTGACAAGACACATTCTTGTGATGCCATCAAATTAGTTGTACTTTATGATTAGTATCATATTGTGTGGAAAAATCACAACACAAAAAAAACTAACAAAAAGTTAAAGCTGCCTATTAAATATAAATTGGAATCTCTATTAAATAAATTAATTGCACAATATTTTGCTTTGTTTTACTTTGTTTTTACAATTGAAATTATAAGAGCAAAACAAAAGGTCGATTAAGTGTGATAATATAAATTCATTAGTTGGGAAAATTGGCTTGAATCTGAATAGTTTAGTAAGTAAAGATTCTCCAAATAAATAAAAAGAGAGTTATAGCAATGCTGCTTAGCTATATAAAACAAACTTAATGTGTTAAATAACAATGCAATAAAATTATATGATATCGCCGGATGGTTACTGGTTTGCCGCAATAATAAGCTATTCCTAATATTGTGTGCACACCAGTAACCACCCGACGATATGATAATGTCGAATTCACTGCAAATATTTCAAAACGTTTCCATTTATTTCTAATTATTTTATTCCTTTTCTAGCAGCTCACGATTAATTTAATGTATTGTTTGTTGCCTGGTAGCCGCCGATTTTTAAATGCACGATTTCACATTTGGCAAAAGTGAAAACGAAAAAATCTAAAAGTTTGAAATCGTCCATTTAAAAATCGTTTTCATCTGAATTCGGATGCTAGAACAGATACTATCAATTTTTAGTTTCTAAATTTCAACTTAAAGGTTCAACATCCGATCCCACAAGAAAATATGTGAAAAAGACGTGGAAACTAGTACATAGACGTTAAAGTTGTGCAAAATAGTTCATTTAACTGAATCGTTCAGATAAATTATGATCCGAACGATCAAATGAAGTAGTTCAGATTAATCTGAATCGTTCTTTATTTACTCTGCAGAGTGATTGAACGAAAGATCAGGGGTTATTATGTAATCCGAATCAAACGGAAATGTGTTCGAAATGCAATGTTAATAACATACAAATTCGAACAGTTTTCGTTTCGAATCGAATTACATAATAAACCCCCAGGTGTCTAATCGTCGCTTTCGCTAACCGACTGATTCGATCACGTCTTTTTAAGTTTGAGATTATGACATTCGACATCGCACCATATTATTACATTGTTGGACAGCGAGTGCCATATTTTGTTTTCTTTTTGTTGTTATTGTAATGCAAAAATATTCGAACAGAACTAATGTAAATGTTTTTATAAATAAAAAGAAATATCTAGAAGAATTTAACTAAATAACTAAGTCAGTCGTTAAGCAGCTCTGGGTTGGAGAACATCTCTCGCGTCATAGTAATTATTTCTTCAGTGCGATCAGGCTTGTGTGTGTTGTTTGGCCTTCGATAACCGTATAATATTGCGGTTTTTTGTGGAATTTCTTTAACAATCATGTTGCTACTTCCTATGTGAAGGCATATGTCATGTACAGTCAGTCACAAAACTTTTTAAACTACTGTTAATAACATCTTGGGCATATGGTCTTAGTTACTCCGCCCACATTTGTGCAACACTATACTATGCAAATTTACTTTGAATAGTATGTTAAATAAATAAATATATAATAAATAAATAACTAAACGTACACACGTATGAACATACAAACACATGGTAGAAACAACTCTGTATTAGCAACAACACATGGTATTACCAACATAAAAGTCGTTACATAGTAACTCTGAAATTCAAAATAACGGTCAATCGAATTATCTACATGCTGTGCATTACCTTCTCCTTTACTATTCCTTACTTTTTCCCTACTGGGAATCTTTTTTTGTGTGGCAAAGAGAAGCAAAGTGTTGCAACATATTTCGGATTATTGATGTTAATGCTCAATTAAACTTTTAATGGCGTTAAAGCTGTCTTTACATGGTAATGCAATGTATTACGACATGTCAAAAAATGCTGCAGAATGTACAAAATCTTATCATGCAAACGCAAAATGTATCGTGTAGGAGAGAATACGGAAAGAAAATTTGACAAGCGGTTGGTAAATGTTTTGTTTTCTAAACCATTTTAGAAACTTAAGTATTCTCATCACACCAGAGGTGTATTTCAAAATAAACATTGGCAGCACTAATTATATCTATTGAAGATGTTAACACTTTTGGAGAAGCAACCAAAATCAACTCAGGAAATTTTCACGTTGTTTTTGTAAATACCTTGGAGGAAATGGACCTGACACAAGACTAGTCACGTGACCGGTAGCCAAGTGAAAGGGACCAGTCCGAGTTCTAACACTTCCTATGAAGCGGACCAGTCACTTTTACATGGCGATGTCCTAGGATGGGGTTAATTGATACTTTGTATGCACCTTGTGACTTGTCACTGAACTATCCCATAGGGACCTATTCGTTATATAATAATATAAATTATAAATAAAATTTCGACATTTAACTGAAACAATTAACGCTTATAAATTTTTTTATTGTTACAAATGCAATAATGACATTTTTTTAATTTTATTTTTAATCTGAAAATTTTTTGAGATTCGAACCGACAACCTCATGCATGACAGGCTTGCACACTACCCACTCGACCACAGGGCCACTCATATTTCAAAAGTATAAATACCAGTTAAGCTTAGGTTAATATTTAAGTATAGTTACGGAACTGGTTCCAGAGTCACATTGAAGGGAGCAATTAACATTATATTTACACTATTTGATAGGTCCAGTATTCGACCACATCGAACATGTTCAGTGCCGTTAACTGCAATAATAGCCTTAGTTCGAATTAAATTGGCTCAAGATCAAGACGATACATCACGAAAATGGTGAATATGTCACCATTTAAACGATATGTCTTTTTTCACCATACACTACTACGTACTTTTGATAACACCCACATTTTCTCCAGCTATAGGACGAGTACGTTTGGATCAATTGTCAAAAAATTTTCTTCAGGGTATATATTGTACAATTGCATCAAGTAGCTAATGGCAGCGTGACCGTTTCACCGACTAAAGTGGCAAATTGCCACTTTTTCGACTGCCTTTCCACTTTTTCAACTGCCGTGCCACTTTTTGTCACCCATTATTTAGGGTAAGTTATATAAGAATACATTAACCGGCCTATTCTGACACAGTAATAATAGTCACCATGGTTATAATTTTTAACCAAAGTTATCAAAATAGAAAATTGGTATTCTGATAAGTTTGTATCGTAACAAAATACAATAAAACTATTACTAACAAAAAGTATTTTAAAAATTTGTAATTCAATTTAATAATAAATTTCGCGAAAAATTGGTAGCGAACCCTCAGATTCATTTAACATTGTTCGAATCAATTTTATTGCAAAAATAGCGAAATTCGCGAAAACAAAATTGCACAATTGCAAACAAGCTCTACAATTGCTTAACAGTATCTAATATTGCTAGGAATGCCAAAAATTTGGAAAAAAAAACGCGAAACTAATTGAAATTCGCGAAAATTTTCTAAGATTAGAAATGATGGCGAAGTCTGGTGTTGGTTAAAAACGGTCAAACGGTAAAAAAAATTTTTTTTTTCACTCATCACGAAAATTGCGAATTTGCCTGATTTTCTCGATTTTTATTTAAATTTTTGGCGTAAATTGTAATATTTTCTATTGTTAAGAAAATTTTTGATCTCGTTTTCAGTTTTTCGCAAATTATGACTATTTTCGCGATTTTTAGCAAATTCTTGGCTTTTTACAGTTTTACCGACTTTTTATCACTTGTCCATCTTTTTTTTTTTTTTTTTTGAAGTTTTCGCGATTTTTTTCGACCTTCTTAGAGTTCTAACAATTTTAGCTATTTTAAAACAATTTGAGGGTTTGTTCTCACTTTTGCAATTTTTCGCAAATTTTTGCAAATTTTCGCTATTTTCAATGTAAAAGTGATCTTGGATTTTACAATTTTTCATTAATGAATAAAATTAATATTTTTGCATCCAGCAATATATTTTTATATTAAATTTTTTTAAAAATATAGGTACCTATGAAAACTTTTTCAACACATTTGTTGAATTATTTTTTTATTACTTTTTAGCCGGAATATCGGAACGAATAAAAGTTACAATAAGTTAACGAAAATTCGGTTACAAATTTATTATTACCAAATTGTCAGAATAAGCCTGTAAAAATAAAAAGTTGTGTAGTTTTCTCGTTTTTTTTTTTTAATTTTGCCCCTTTTTTTAGGATAAATCCCCTATTTGGTGCCACTTTTTGAAAAATGTCATCGGTCACCCTGGCTGATGGTACAGCAAACCGAAACAAACAATAAACAAACGTATAAAAATCTAATAATATGTTTTCTCCAATATTCAGTTTTATTAGTACAAATCAGTGTTGTCAGATATGGCGATATCTCGCCAAACGTGGCGACAAAAATTTGGTTTTGGCGATGAAAATTTTGAAATGGCGATTGGCGATTTACTTGGCGATATTTGAACTCCTTGGCGATATTTTTGGCTATATTTTTAAGATTTCAATATAATAGAATAATGTTAAAAAATATGCTTATATAAAGCAATTTTTTCTCCAACATAAAATATTTCGTGCAAAAAATTCTAAATGTTGTGAGTCTTTATCTGAAACTCAAGAAGTTAAAAAAAATTATGGAACAAAAAATCTCATTTGATGTTTATACAACACAGTTAAGAAAACGTCCTTTTATAAATTGGAAAAGGGAAAAGGCTGAAAGAGTTCTCGCCTAAATTGTATTATTATGACGATGCTCCTGGCACTTACTACTTCAAGGATATGATATGTGTACTTTAACACACATTTAAGTGAACGTTAATTCCGTTTTATCACAAGATTTAAATAATAATTTTGATCTTGGTGTTCAAGTTCAATTTATCCTATTAAGATTGATTTTTGCAATAAGTTAGTTTTAAGTCTTTTATACGCCAGTACTTTTTATATGTTAATTTAAATACTTTGCAATATTATTGCAAAGAAAATATTGCCCAATATTCCTGACATTGAAAAAGTAAACAACATTGAAAAATATTGCCACCACATTACACAATTCCCTTGATTGTACAATAAAAACCAGAAGTCTTTTGATATTTGCCAATGTGTATATTGTGTTACCTTCGAATATGACATACGCATTGGCGATATTATTGTACAATACGAAAAATTGCACAATTACATATCTGTGGCAATAAGGAAAAAGTGCTTAAGTCATATTTTACTCTTTTACAGGAGAGCACTTTTAAGGTTTCAAGTCGATTTTCAGAAATTTATTTCTTTTACAGATAAATTAGGAAATTTTCTGTTAACCTTTATTTTTTTAACCAATCATCGTTTTACACACTATAAGTAAGACATTTGAGTTGAAATATACCATATTATAACCTTAATTAAGATATTATTCCAAATGAGATTAGAAGTCTAAAAAAATAAGTGCTATAACTTCATGAAAAATCACACTAATAAATTGAGATTTTGACCAGTGATACTTTCAAATATGCAGATTACGGACGTACCATTAACTCAAAATTTGCTTATCTCGACTTAAGCACTTTTTCCTTTTTGCCACAGATATATTGCAAGTGGGTGCGCCGCTTTAAACAACATATTTTTTATGTTTTACGATAGACGTTACCTACTGAATTTAAAATTTAACGATATTTGCAATGCAATTACATAATAAAAATATTTTTGTAGCTAAAATTTAATGTTTTATTATATTGGCGATATTTGGCGATATTCGACAAGTCATTTGGCGAGGAGGCTGAAAATAAATCTGACAACACTGGTACAAATAATTTTTTTTTTTTGCTATTTTCCAATTTTTATTTTGAACGAAAATTTAGTTAATAGTTGAGGTATGTAGATGAATAAAATTAGCAGCGTTGTCAACTCGGTGCTTTTCGCACCGTTTTTAGTGCTTTTTGAAATTTTCGACGCGAAAAATTTTGAAGTTAGTGCTCAGTGCTTTTTTAAATTCATTTTCGGTGCTTTTTGTTTTGAGCGGTGGCACTAAACCAAAAATGCAAAGATAAATTTCCTTATCTATTTCTTTTTCGAGGAAGTCTTTCATTGAAAAAACATAAGCTCTGACGTTAAATAGAGCATTTAAAAAAATTCTAATAAGATTGTACAAGACTTGGTTGAAGAAATAAGCGTCATATTACCCCCAAACTTTAAAGTTTTAAGTATAATTAATGTAAACAGTGTTTTGCTACACAACAAGGAAGACATAATACAAGTATTCAGTCCACTATCGAGTTTTGGGCAGAAGTAAAATCTAATATTGCTTGAGGCATTATCAAAAATTGCATTAGCATCAAACTTCTCACTTCCATATTTAAACGAAGAAGTTGAACGCGCTTTTACCTCTATGACTGTAGTTTAGTTTAAACTACGTAACAGAATGTCCTTACACTTGGTTAACACTTTGCTTTTTATAAAAATCGTCCTGAAACGAGACAATTTTGATGTGAATAGAGCTGCCGTTTTTGGTTAATTATAACCAAAATTTTTAAATTTTTTTCCAATGTCCAACATTTTTTTCATTTCGGTTACATTTTTGCTATGAATATTTTTGTATATAACTTGATAAACTTGCAAATCACTTTTTTTATATTTAACTTTGTTATTTATATTGCGTTTGCTGCACAATACTTTTGACACCTTTTTCAGTTCGTTCAAAATTTATTGCCTTTGTCACCGAAAGAATGTTTCTACAGCATAGTTTAATAACAACCAAATTTGGTAAGCCCATCGAGTTCAAAATGTAATCAGTTCTTAACTTCATAAATACTTGTCTATTACTGCCAACTTGACTAAGCTCAAGTGATTTGTTTGTTCTTTGGCAAAAAAAATAAAATTTTTTTTTTATAATAACTTCAAAAGTCTTCGTCAAATTGATTTTAGAATACACTTATTAATATAGAATTAAAATGTGTGCATTTAATTTGACGTTTTAGGAACGGAATGCATATGTATGTATTTATTTATGAATAAAAATTTTTTATAAAATGGAAAAATAAAAAGTGAAGTGAAGTGCGCGGCTGCACAGAAAAATATCGGTATTTCCCCCAGCTAATAACGTCTAGTTTAATTTTTCTTCTCTTCTTTAGATACTCACATTAATTAATAAAAATATTTCATTAAATAAGAATTGAAATTACTGAACTTAAGCCTGATTAAGAAATTATTTCTGATTAAAAATTCACTGCAGTTCAATTAAATCTAAAAATTTCTTAAAATGGAAAAATTTTAAATTTAGTGCTTTTTTACTTAAATTATGCGCTTTTTTCCTAATTTCAGTGCTTTTTAAAATTTGAAAGTTGACAACGCTGAAAATTAGTTACTAAATACATACATACATACATACATACATACATACATACATACATATGTATGTATGTATGTACATTGTACAAACGTTGTTATGTAGATGAATAAAATTGTTCAATTATGAATCATAACTTATGATGAACCCTTCCAAACACCTTCTTCTCACACCCCACTTACCACAAAACAAGAACTACAAAGAACACGAAAATAAGAGTAACCGAATTTAACAACAATAACAATATTATTGAGATATCTTTGAAAAATTATGTACATACATACATACATACTATATAAAAGAATATGTACGTACATGCATATTATGTGTGCATACATACATACATAAGTTCGTTAGAATTTTAAAAGAGATGCAACAACTTGTTGCCAACAAGTGGCACAAAAGTACATACACCCAGCTAGCATTTTGTATCATAATCGAGTCTGTTCCGAATCAGCTTGACGGGATAAATAACCGCATAGGTATGAGCTAATTTTTCGATCATAAATGATACTCCCGTTGTAAGAAAATGGTACCCTATAGATGAATCATACCAAGGAATCATTTATGATACGATTTACTGATTAATTTTTGAGTAATTTTCTGGTACTATTAAATCATTAAATCACCTTTTTGCTGTTTCTTTGCATTTTGCTCCTCTATTTTTAATAAATCAAAATTTGATCATATACATATGTATATGAATCATAACTGAATCCTTTTTCAATCACCCAAGTGATAAATCAGTTGTTAATCATCAAAAGTGATCTGAGGAGAATTATATAAGCGATTTATAATTTAATTTTATAATTTTTTGCATAAATCTCTTATATGATTCTCCTCAGATCACTTTTGATGATTAAAAACTGATTTATCACTTGGCTGACTGAAAAAGGATTCATTTATGACTCATCTTTATGATCCAATATTGATTTCTTGAAAATAGAGGAACAAAATGCAAAGAAACCGCCAAGAAGGTGATTTAATGATTTAATACTACCAGAAAATTTGCTCAAAAATTAATCAGCAAATCGTATCATAAATGATTCTTTGGTATGATTCATCTGTAGGGTACCATTTTCTCACAGCGGGAGTATCATTTATGATCGAAAAATGAGCTCATATTTGGTTATTTTTCCCGTAAAGCTGATTCGGAAAAGATTCGATTATGATACAAAATGCTAGCTGGTTAGCTGGGCATAAGTGTGTAAATATTTAAATACATATGTATGTATGTATGTATTTATATTCACAGAATCTACACGCAAATGATGCCTAACTTACCTACCTTGTAGGAAGTACCTACCAATAGTAAAACAGTACAATTGCGATAGTTATTACGGCACTCGATATCTATCCATATCAAATCCATTGAATGATTACCATTACTACAGCTATAAATCTGTCGTGTTATTGAAAATCTACTACTAATGCCGAGTACACTCCAGCACAAATGTGCCAAAAAAACGTAACCACTAATTCTCTAATAAAAAATTGTTTGATTCAGTCATGTATTTATTGATTTAAACAGTTTCCAATCATGTTGGATTCTATGAAATTGTCGATTAGTCATCAATATGTACGTGTCTGAATCAGGCTTTTTCGGGAACATTTGTTCCAGGTAGTAGGTAGGTAGTACTTTTTGGAACACTAATCTGTGCCCATGTTCTGTAACTTTGGCGAGAACTTCTTGCGTCGAAAAGATGTGAAACAAAATATTCCATCGTTTCTCGAAAAGTGAGAAAAGAGCGTGTCCGTAAGTCATATCGAAAACCATCAAAAGTGATTACGTCATTACGTTAGAAATGTCATAATCAGGGAAACCAAAAATATGCTCTAAAAAAAGCGTTTTATGCGCATTCCATATGCACTAAAAACTTGTAAATATGCGCTTAAAAGTCAAAAGATATGCTCCTAAAATAGAATAAATTGGTTTATTTGTAAATGAAAATATATTTTTTAGTCAAAAATTCAACAACATTTGCATATAAAATAAGAAAAAAATAAATAACCAAAAAACGGAAACATAATTAACAAAGAATAACTGGGTTTGATTGAAGTGCAGGTTAAAACAAAATTACTATAAATTTTTTTACTAAAACAAATAATACAAATTAACTTTTTTTGGATGCATAAGAATTTAACTTTAATTTCAAAAGATCACGATATCAGAATTAAGGCTTTGGAACTGTATTTTGGATAAATAAGACAAGATTTTAATTTATAGTTTTTATTGCAATAAATAACAAAATATTGACCTAGAATTTCAAATAAAAATCTTTTCTGTCCCATCTTAATGGACTTTCATACATTTACAATGTTCCTTCAAGGTCTTTTCGGGGCAGAGTAAATCACAATAGCTAAACTAAATTTGTATTGCAACTAACGGCCGTAAAACTGCGTTATATATAAAAAACATTATACACTACATGGAACATTGGAACAGAGATTTAGATGGCGAAAATTAAAAATAATTTGTAAGCATATTAACTCAGATAGCGCAGGAAACAAATTTTTTTTTAAACTTAAATTTTTATTTCGAAAACGAAATTTTAATGAGTTTGCTAGAAACAAAATTTTATAAAAATTTTTTTCGGAATGGCTTGTTTTTTTAAAGGATGGTGGTGCCAAGCGGTTTGAAATAAAATAAATTCTATAAAGTATCAAAATATGCCCTAAAAGCGTAAATTATGCTCTAAAAATTCGAAAATATGCTAAAAATATGCGTGTAAGACTGATATATGCAAAAACATACTTAAAAGGGGAAAAAATGCAAAAATATGCACTAACAAATCGATGCCAAAATTCATTAAAAGTTCTGAAAGGGATAAATATCTTGTCCCCGCATTAATACGTGATACAAGAAAAAACATGCAATTGCATATTTGCGGTTTCCCTGGTCATAATATACAACTCAACGCCGACTTAAAATCGCAGACTTTGTGAACGCTTATCAAAAATGTCTTTGACGGCGACCAAAAATCACTAAGACTCGAAAACTTTCAACGACGGCAGCGAAAATATAATCGTCGGCTGTACCAAATAATGTATAGTGCAACTTTGATGATTGTTGTTTACAAAATTATTGAAAAAAATTAATAAAATATGTCGTTAAAGGAATTTAACAGTGCAAGTATCACTTCAGAGCAAAATTCTTACTTTTTTGCATTATTATTCGTTGCATTTTGAACAAGTTTATTTTTTGGCTAAAATTTTATCTCACCCCGTTTTTATTTGTGAGTATATTTGACAGTACAAAGCGGAAACTTTTCTCACGAAATTTTTACAGACACACTTTTTCTGTAAATTGTCGCGTAATTTCCTTACGTGACATCTATTACTCGCCAAAAAAAGTTACAGACACAGTTTAGTGAGAAAAACAGCTGTTTGATTTAATTTATGACATTCCTGTTTCATTTCACACAATTCCATCGAAAACTTTCTCGACGCGGGAGTTACAGAACACGGGCACTGGATAGTTCTGCTGCCGCTCAGACGAGTATCTTAGCCAAAAAGGTAAAAATGAATTTAAATATGATGTATAATTTTGAAGACTTTTAGTTGTGATTTGTAGCTCTGAGACACTGCTAAACTAAGGAAAGTAAAGAAAATTTCCTGAGTGTTTATTCTTTTTTTTCGGCTTTAACATGCATATAAGATTTTTTGTGACTAAACGAATAAGGGTATTGCGTTAATTTTTTGTTGTTGAAAGATTTGATCAAAACTTATTTTTAGTATTAAAACAAAAAATAATTATCTGGAATATTAATGTTTAAGTAATTCGTTTAAAAATCAAAATAAAAAAATATTTGCACTTTTTCGCAAACAAAAAATAAGAAGAAGGTTTCCAAAAGTGAATGTATGTAGCTACATTTAGAGTTATGATTTGTACCACAATAAAGTTTTAAATCTCTTATTTTAGAAGCAAAAAAAAAAAAATTTGCGCAAATTTGCAGCATAAAGTAATACACTTTTTTAATATTTAAATTAATTTTGCAAATAATATTGTCACCGCCCACAAAAGGAAGCGGGAACGAAAATGGCATCTAACGGTCTCCTGGATCCAAGTTAATGGTTTTGAAGCTTCGCCGATGTTAAAAGTTGCATTTTATTTATTTTATATTTCAAGAAAATAATTAATTTTTCAAAGGTGGTACTAATTCCTCTGAGGGAACTTTTCCCCCCTTTGTATGATTTTTGTTGTTTTTAAAGTTTAAAAGCCTACAACTATTAAACATATTGCTGCAAAGTTTCATTGAGCTAGGGGCACTCAATAAATAACTTGTCAAAATCAAGCTTTTTGGCTCGCATATTCCTCTGTTTGTCGCCGCAGAAACTGGCAAAATGTTTTCTTGTCATCAGAAGCAAATTGTAATATGTAGACGTTTGGTTGACAGCGTCACCAAAAAAAAACTTCAGCAAAATAATCCAACAAAGTGGTGTCTTGCAGACACTTACCAACCATCTTCCTACAGGGTAAGTACGGATATATTTGCACAACGTTACCGTTGTGATACCAAAGTATCGATTTTACACTTTTAGTACGACTTTGCTAGTTTTTATGATTATTTTTATATACATGACCCCTCAGTTACATTTTTAACTACATCGTTTATGCTAATCTATGTCACTTTTTGGGATATGCATGCAACACTTAGAACACTAGAGCAACAACATTTTTTTATATGAGCCCGATTTGATGAAAAATTAGCATAAATAAATTATATTTTGTTACTCAAATCAAATGATTAATAAGTATGCATTTTCAAGGCGACTCATCAGAAATAATATAAATATGTATGTATCTAGTTTCCTCTGCAACAGAAATATTATAGGAAATTCTTAAAACCAGGAGACGTTATTAAAAGAAAAATAGAAATTACCTATTGACTTCACAAATATTTTATATGAAGATTTAAGAAAGTAAAGTATGTAAGTAATATATTACAGACACAATATTATTTGAAATCAGAAATTTCAAAAAAACCAACAAAAAAGTTTAATTTTAGCACTTGGTAATACTTTCTCATAACGAGTTTTTTTAATTAGCATTATTAATGAATAACATTTTCGTGCTTTTCATCCCTAAAAACATTTTAAGGGTAGCTGGAAGATTAAGCTGAAAGAAGATTAATTTCAAAAATCTAAATAATTCATTTCCAAAGAATATTATACACCTAGGCCAATTGAGAAGAATAGCATGAGTCGACTTTAGCATAGAAGTATTTTTCGGAAGCTTTGACGCAACAGCCAAGACAAAATTTGCACGCTGCTTTTTCTGCTAACCTTTGCAGGAAGGCTGTTTGAGTTTGTTGGTGAGGTGTTGAGAGGCATGCACGAAATGAAAATCCAAGGGGATTTGTGACATTTATCTTTGTTTTCAATCTTCTCAAAAATTCATTAAGAAAAATAACTTTATGTAAATGTGCGATAAGTTTTCGTTTGGGATTTTAAAAGAATTGTCAAGAGAAGGCAGGTTAAAAGATATAGTGTGAAAAGGTATTAAGAGATTAGATAGCTCCAACGCATGACTCCACTTTTTCTGCATATGTGGCAATATTACCTATTGCCACAGTATATATGTTTTTCGATATTTGCAATAAAGTTTTTTTTCTTATTTATCGCTTATATGCATTTAAAATTTACTTTTTGTGCTTAAAGAGTGAAATGCATTAATTAAACTCGATTATATGCATTGGCAGTGCTTATAAAAAAACTCTATTATATTCTTCAATGGTATATGCACCACACATCTATTATACATACATACATATGTCAGTAAATATAGCCACGAATTTAGTTTTTAAAATTTTAATTAAGTTCAGGGGGCAAAGTACGGCACTCGTTATCGACCGAAATTACGAAATATTTCAATAGAGTTTATACGGAAATATTTTTAAATTTCGAATCGTATCGAATGCCGTTATTTGCCCCCAGTATTTAAAATAATGAATGTAATTGGTTAATTGATGTATTTTGTGCATACAAGCAAAAAAAATTATATAAAATATATAAATTTTTGGGAAATAAGCCGTGCATACATGAGTATGATATTCTTAAGTTTGAAAAAGTTTTAGAATTCTTTATGGTGCATAAGAGCGAGAAATGCAAATAAACCAAATAGAAATACAAGATATAGATACCTAACAATAGAAAATTGCTCATGTTGAGATATAAGCGTTATCATATAAGCGTTAAATGCAAATAACCGAAGTGACTATAAGCAATAAATACTAGCCCAATTCACAATGGCGGTATTCGATGCAAAATATTGTAACTTTTTTTTAAAATCCAACAACAAAATACACACACAATCCAAAGAAAGGCTACGATATTTTGCATTTGCACTAACGCACGAAAATTTGCATCAAACATCGAATACCGTCAATGTTGTGACAATGGTATTGCATCGAAGCATGTGCAAAATGGTATAGTACTCGTATATTCACACTCACCACTAAGAATTTTTAAGTGGTATCAATATACTACGAGTATTCCACTTTGCACATGCTACGATGCAAGACCATTTGCACAAGTTTGTGAAATGGGCTACTGTAAAATAAAATGTGAAGTCAAAATTAGAGTCCTAATTAATAGAAACCTAAGAAAATTCTTATGAAATGTACAGGCAAATCTCGGTATAACGAAACTCTCTTTAACGAAAATCCCATATAAAGAACGTCCAAATATTTTACATTAACAACCTTATATAACGAATAATGTCATAATTTTATAATACTGGATATAACGAATGATAAAGAAAAAATTTGCAAAATAAGAAACAAAAACTTACTAGCATCATATTCCTGGCATTTATTTCTACTTTATAAAGCGTTTTTTTTTTATAAAGTGTGCTCTGTATAACGAACGACAAAAAAATATTAAACAAAATTTACAACAGCATTTTTGCAAAAAAATTGTGGTACCATTAATTTATTGCTAGCTTATTTAAAAAAAAAAATTTGCCTTCATTCTTTTGATTGTATTGTGCCTATCATGTCTACGGTAATAAAAGCTAAAATAACACTTGAAAAAACTTTGCGATATAACGAATGGGCCTGACATTATATCATTCGTTATACCGGGATTTTAATAGGGGTAGACCTTTTCTAATAAAATAATTTTTTGTTTACTTTATTATGAGAATTGTTTGCTATTTTTATTTAAGTAATTTTTTTATAACTGCATCTAGGTAGAAATGCATACATATGTATGTATGTATTTATACTAAAAATTATAAAATTTTTGTAATTGTAAAATTATATAATCAACTAGCTGACCCCGGTCCGCGTTGCTGGCCCTAAGCAAACATTAGTGTTGTATATGGCATTGGTGGTACAATATGAAAATTGGATTTTGCCAACGAATAAAGTAAATATTGCGCCATCAGCCGGACTAACTTCAAACTACACAGAAACGCTCCTCACGCCCCATAGAGCATGTATATAAAGTTTGGTCGAAATCGGTGTAATAGTTCTTGAGTTACGGTGCAAAATCACAAAAAAAACTAAATATGGCGCCATCTGTCGGACGAACTTCAAACTGCACAGAAACACTACTCCTATAGAGCATGTATATGAAGTTTGGTCAAAATCGGTTCAGTAGTTCTTGAGTTACGGTTCAAAAACACAAAAAAACTAAAAATTGCGCCATCTGTCGGACGACTCACTATTTCTGAAAGGGGCGTAGCATTTACCGGGGTAGAATATATATAAAAACACACGCCGGTCTTTTACAAATATTTTGTTGGGTGGAAGGCGAAAATCTGTTGGGGCATTGAAGAGTTCACCCCTAACAAATAAATTTGTATTTGTCAACGGTAACACTGTATGCGTATTTATGCATTCCATTTTCGCCACTTGTTTCAGAAATTACAAGTTGATATTTTTGTTCATTTCCCATAAATGAACTTTTTCGTCGTTTTCTTTTTTGTCTTCCCGCGAAAAAATAAGGCGCGACAGATAGGTACCTATTTATTTTATACATAGTATAAAATGTATACAAACATACATACATACATACATATGTAGATATACATACTACGTAAATACATATCGTTGGTTGGTTTCTGGTTTGCGGCACAGTATATTCAAAATACATTATGTTTGCAGCAAACCAGAAACCAAACGACGATATGTAGGTATATGGATCTATATATGTATGTATGTATGTATGTACATATTATCAAACATATGTACATACCTATGTAGATATGTATGTATGTATGCACGTATCTAGATAGATACATATGTATGTACATATGTACATGGTTATGTATTATTTTTTTAGAGTTTATGATAGAAAAAAATCTTTACCTATATACCTACATACATATGTACATACTGCATACATAGATATGTAAGCATGTACATATACATATATGTACATATCGTTCGCTAAAATGCAAAAAGGCGTAACTAACAAATAGGTATATAATTTTACAGAAGCAAAAATCTAAACAATAAACTGAACAAACGTGTAGTTGTGTCCCCTTGTTACCTATTTGTTAATAAAAGCGTCATTTTTGATCGCAGAAGTGTAATATTTTGCCAAGACATGTAGTTTAATGGCATTCATAATACATATGTACATATGTACCTACATACCTACCTAATCAATCAAAAATTCGATTTAGAATTTTTTGTTAGTTACGCCTTTTTGCATTTTAGCTGACGATATGTACCTACATGTGCTTTTATTAAATCATATACTAAAAAGCAATAGGTAGATATGTAGGTAGGTATTACTAACCAAAATATGTATACCTAGGTATGTACCTATAAAATTATAAGAGTTTTAATGAGAATTGACATTATCTATTGCAATTGGGCAAATATGCAAGACTTGTTGCATGAAGGCCCTTCCCAACTTTTGCGCAAACAATTAACATAAGTACCTATGCATACATACATATGTATGAATCTATGTACATATATGCAATGTACATATGTATGTAAATATATTATACATAAATATGTAATTGGTAGATACCTACATACATATGTATGTACATACATACATACATACATACATACTTATTTCCATTCCTGAAACTAGAATTTTTTCCTTGCGAAATACCTAGTGCAAGAAAAAACAAACCCACAAATTATTTGGCAACATCACAAAAACAATATCTTAAATGTGTAAATAAGTACCACTGTATGCATGTACTTATGTATATAATGTTTTACTTACCATAGCAACAGTGGTCTCATTCTGAGCTCAGAGGGCAGCAGCAATAATAATTGACAACGACCGACCGAACCGATAGACATTTATTAATTTTTATTTAAACAAAACACTTTTACACTTACATAGGATACACAGCACATACCTACATACATACATACATACTATATACATACATACATACATATGTATGTATGTACATACTTAGATACACACATATGTAATAATTTTGCTGTTATAATATAAAATTTATATCCAAAAATAATTAAACTAAAAACCACTACAATGCGCACGTGAACGATCGCGGAGATTAAAAAACTACAACTAAATTGATACAGACAAATTGTAGGTGAATTTCTTTTCAATTATGATGAAACCTTTTATGTACTTTTTTAAATGCATACATATTTACATATGCATATACATACATACATACATACATACTTATAGGTACAAATTCATTCTCCTTTTCCTTTTATTACACGACAAGTTTCCGAATACCACGAAAGTACAATAAGCCGAATTTTAATAAATCAACAACAACAGACATTCACCGAATTACTTTTTACGAAAAGAAATTTGCATCTATTGAGACATGCGACATGTAGTCGGTTGGTTATTGGTTTGCCGCAGTACTAATGTATTTTTAATATATAGTGCGGCAAACCTTTAACCAACCAACGATATATGTATGTATGTATGTACATAATTTATCCGAAAATAATTTCTAACTTTGACACAATTAGTTTGTCTGGTAATCAGTTGCAGCGTTGCCGTTTTGGTTACTTGTAACCAAAATTGGTTACTTTTTTTCCAATGTGTGCTTGTGTACTTTTTTTCCATTTTGGTTACTTTTTTTAACTTAAAATTAGCCATTTTTATATGGTATTTTAATTTGCATATCGTGATGCAAATTAAATTAATTTAATTAAATGAATTTTGTAGCTAAAAAACAAATGTGGATGTGGTTTCTAAATTTACTACATGATAAAGAAGATGAAATTGTATCCCACTAGCAATTGCTCAGATTTTCCCAATTCGAAATAAAAAGGATATGGATGTTGAACTATTTTGAGACAAAGTTTCCAAACATACTTCTGAAAGAATACTTTCGTAGCTAAGTTTAATCAAAACTAAATCTAGGAAGCTGGATTTTAGTACCAACTCGATATTGCATATATATTATTTAATAATTTATCTATATATTCATGTTTGGATAACGCATGTAATAAAATTACATTTTATCTTTATTACAACTTATTTCTTTTGTTATAGTGTATTATTTCATAGATAATTATAACCAGGGACAAGGACTTCATGCAATTAAAAAAGGTATTTTAGGCGCCTAAGATATGTCATCAAAAACGCAAAATATGCACTAAAAACAACAAAATATGCACATATTTTAAAACTTTTTATTCAAAAGACAAGTTTTCAGTTTACATATACAACTAAATAAAGACATAAGAATATGTTCTTTTCTCAAGTGGTGCGTGTACAAGCCTTTAATACAAAATTTTTTCTCAATATTAAATGTGATATAAGGATTTTTTGCATTATATTTAGATTCCAAACAAGCATTTTTCGAGATATGTTTATATTGCAGCGTAGGAGCGATACGTAAATAGATAAAGAAAGGTGTTGTTAGTTATTTATTTTCATTTAAAAATTGTATATTTTTTATATTTTCAAATTTGAAGTTCAATCAATGTTTTGTGCATTGGAAAAGAGCTTGTAACGTCTGTGGATATAATCGGCTCAAATTGAAGTGATTCTTTTTATATTAAGTTATATATTTATTTAAACCAGAGCTGTTAAATTTTTATTACGATTAGTAATCAATTAGATTACATTTTAAAAAGAATTATAATGATTATATAATTGCCTTCAAAAGAATTGCTGATAAATAATTGATTACGATTACTTATAATCGAAAAGTAATCTGAATTACTCAAAATTACAAAAATAATCAAGAAGAATCAAAAGTAATCAAAAGTAATCAAAAAGTAATCCGATTACTTTAAAAGATTACTTTTAATTCTTAATAAATAATCGAAAATAATTAAAAGTAGTCCTTAGAAGTAATCAGATTATTATTTGATTCCTTTTGATTCTTTTTGATTATTTTTAGTAATTTTAAGTAATTCAGATTACTTTTCTATTATTAGTAATCGTAATCAATTAGTAATCGTGCGAAACTGAATATAATCGTAATTTAATCATTACTTTACCTTAAAAAAAAATAATCAAATTAGTAATCATTACGATTAGTAATCATTACTTGACAGCTATGATTTAAACATACCGTTACTATGAATTGAATACTAGCTATTACACTTGTTTTTTAAATCCGCTATAATTATTAAAAACAATATAAAGTTTCAGTAGAATTGTTTCACTACTTTCGACTTTAGCACACAATTTCCTCTTGAAATCATCAAAATGACAAATTCCTTTTAATTTGGTAGGAGTGTGCGTTTTACAATTCTACAACAATTCAAGCAAATAAATTTGCTAAAAAAACTGTTTTACATTAATAATTTGTCAGCAATATATTTTGAAATTTGAATTTTTGACAAAATATGACACAAATCATAGATTTTTGCCAAAATATGAGATAAAAATATGCATTTATGACCAAATTATGCAATAATATGCATTTACAGCAAAATATGCAAAAGTATGCACTAACAAATCGATGCCATTTTTACGCAAATTCATTGTTTCGTAAAGATATTTCATTCTTGCCATTATCAGGGTTAAGGGAAAAAACATGCATTTGCATGAACCCCCTGTCCCTGATTATAGCAGATATCGAGCCTTATTTTTTATTTAATCGTAAGCGACAAAAACCTTAGTTTTCAGGAGAAGATTATTTTTATAATATTAAAATTTGTTTACATACGTAAATTGTCGCTTACGATAAAATTTTATAGCCCGTATCTTAAAAGTGATCAAAATTTTGGCATTTTGATAGCTCTAAACTATGGATAGGCCCATAAAATTTTAATTTAAATAAAAAAGTCTATTTTCGATTACATGTCACTTACGATAAATATCGAAAACAAGGCTCAATACAATTATGAAACTGAATTAAAAATTTTAATGTAATAGCTAATATTATACGCCTCATCAAAAAATGTCATGACTTTTAGGGTAATTATACGTTTAATTATCTCATATAGGTAATTACAAGAATACGCTTAAATACCTTAAGAAATGCATTTATCCGAGTTCACTGTGGTATTTAGTACATTATTACTTGGAATAAATATTTTATTAAATAACAAAAACAGTTCACATTACAAAAAATAAATACATAAGGTGCATATATTCGATTACATAATTGCATAAATATGTACTTAGGAAGTTTTGGGTAAATAAACGAGGAGATTTTAGGGGAAATTTCATTTTAGGGTAAAATATTTCTGGGTAATTAAGCGAAACTTAATTAAGAGTGGAATTTTGTTTGAAAATTGGTGTAAAAAACGGGTACTCAATATTTGGGTTGAATAAGCGATGAAAGATGAAGAAAGGATCACACAAGAGTTTAATCTTGCGTTGGAGCCTTTTAATAGTTTTGCGTGAAAACGTCCCAAAAACAGCCCTTTGATTAAGAGGACGTACCTAATTGATTATTACATACTGTCACAGATATCTTTCCCAACTAAAGTACAAATAAGTAATTACTTATATATTATATACATAAACAATTTTGGTTGCTTTTTTTCTCCTTTGGTTACTTTTTTTCATATTTTGGTTACAAAAATATTTTGGTTGTGGCAACGCTGATCAGTCGGTGTGTTTTTTACACCACCAATACACATTCGTGTACAGCCTCTCTGTTTCGTTTAAGTTATTTGCAAAGAACGAAACTACCAAACAAATCTAGATTTTTTCAAGAGTATGCAGATATGTACAATTAAATGGTCAAATACGTGTGCATACAAGTTCATCCATATGTACAGTCGCACACATAATTATTCAAATTATTTATGTAAGTACATATGTACATCAATTGATTAAAATTGTTAGAAGAAAAACGGATTTTAATAATAATACTTTATAATTGCGTTATGCTTTGTACGTTTGTCAGATTTTACAATATTGTTGGGCCGGGTTTACATATGTGTGCAGTGTTGCCGAATCGCGGGTAAGTACCCGAATCAGGTGCAATTTTTATGTGCATGTGTAGCGCGTGGGTAATTGCTCTCAGGTGTAGTTCACGGGTAATTAAAAATTTTTTTTATATATTAAACATATACATACATATATAATATAATAAATATATAAATAAATAAAATAGTTTACCCTCTAATACCGTTGCTGCAATTTTATTATATAAAGGAGGTACCTACATATACAGAAAAACTGCAATAATAATTTTAAACCTCTTCTAAGCAATAGAAAAACTAATTTAAGTTCCAATGACCTTATTACTTTAAGATTTTTATGTTGCTTTTTATCATGTAATTTTTGTTTGTATATTTCTCTTTACCCTATAGGAACTCAAACCCATTTGTAAGTAACTTCAAACTGGTTTTTTAATAACCCCAACTGGTTGATTAAGCGACTTTTTTCCTTGTCGCCGACTCACTATTTTAACATAGGCATGTCATAGGTGGTAGTCAATTGGCCATCTCTGCATGACTTTTAAATTGACTACTAACTACTTATTTTTCAACCAATGTGTAGTTAATTAATATTATAGCAAAAAAAAAAGATATATGTACATATATTTATATTATATATATACATATATGTATATATTCATATATATCTATGTAAATATATAAATACATATATGTCTATATATGTAAATATATATTATAAAAAAAAAAATTCGTACATACATATACATATATGTATGTATGTATGTACATAAATATTTCCGTACATGCGAGCCGCTCATAGAAAATATTATTGAAATTATTAAGTTTTTTTTTTCAACACAAAGATTTGGCATTTGTTTTCATGGCATGCTTCTTTTGATTTATTTTTTATTTTCTTTTTATTTACTTATTTTGCTTCTATTCAATATGTTTGGTTGATACCTGCATGATATTTGAACCAATTTGTAGTCACTTGCAAAATAATTAATTTATAAATTAGTGTTTTTTATCAACTGATTATTTTATTTACTACAGGGTAATTACTGTATAGTATAACATATATTGAATTACTTTTAATGTATTTATTTGCTGTTAAATAATATTTCTTTTATCAAAAACTAGCCAAAGGATATCAAAATCCTTACTTGATTCGTGTTCAACATTCCAAATGCAAAAACATGAGGTAGACTTATAATGGACTATTTTTTTCAATTTTTCACCAAAAAAATTATACTTTGAGATAGCAAAATAAAAAAATTTATACAAAAGGAGAAACAAATTTTTTTGCCATCGGAAACTCATTTTGACCAAATTTGAGTTGACATATTTTGAATAAAGCTCTCGATATGTTGCATTTCGTATGTATGATTAAGGGCCAATCCCACAATGTCGACAACGTTCGACTTGTCGCACACTTACATTCAAAACAAAAACAAATTTTTTATTGTTGTTTCAAATGTAAGTGTGCGAAAAGTCGAACATTACCGACAACGTGCGACTGGCCCTAAGAGTTAACGCGAACTTTAACTGAAAATTCTTCATACAAAACTTGCCGTTAAGGTCTCTGATAGCTTTTAATTATACATTGTGAATGTAAATGTGTAAATATTATAATTTATTTTTATATATTTTGTATGCCTTAAGTATTTTTTTAGAAAGCTAGCAATTTAGATTAAAAATGGGCTAAAAAAGCTAAATGAGTTTTTAAAAAATCTCAAAAATAAGCTAAGAGTTAAATTAAAATTTTAGGGCTAAATCAAGAAAAACTAAGATAAATTTAACCCAAAATAAGCTAATATGGTCACGCTGATAATAATGCTTAAGGTTTGTTCATTTATTAGACATTTTTACAAATTTGTAACAAGTGGTACTGGAAAAAAGTGGCACCAAATAGGGGATTTATCAAAAATAAAGGAGTAAAATTAAAAAAAACGAGAAAACTACACTAAACTTTTTATTTTTAATGTATTTTTATATAACGTACCCTAAAAAAAGGGGGACAAAAAGTCTCAAGGGAGTCGAAAAAGTGGCAATTTGCCACTTTAGTCGGTCAAACAGTCACGCTGCCTACAAATTATTACTAGTAAAAGTTTTACTGGCAAGAATTATCCAAACACCTGTCGTGTGATTTGTTGTCAAATTAATTATTTAAAAAATATCTGAAAAATGAGCATGGCTTTGTTAAAAAAAAAAACATGTATACATACATATGTAAAAAGAAATAATGTTTTCATAATTAATTGTTTTTCTTTCATTAAGCCACATAAATTAAATTTTAATGGCAAATACGAGTATGATGAAAAATGCATAAAAATAGTAAAAATACATGAAACTGTGTAAAGAATTTCATATTATATGTCAATTTCTAAAACAGAATTGCAATTTAAAATATTATGAAACAAAATACTTCAGAAAAAATACAATTGTATCATGATTTCCATCCATGGTTTTGATATTAATAAAATGTTCATGCACGTTTTTACAATTAAAGCGTTCATTTACTTTTTCATATTGAGGAGAGTAAGTCCTAGTTTACACTAAACTGATTACTTTGTTAGAAGAGTGAAAGAGAGAGACGAGGGGAGAGGGAACTTATCTATTTTTCTCGTCTCTCTCTCTCCCACAAACTAATCAGCTTAGCGACAAGACTTGCTTAGTATAAATTAGGACTTTTTTAATTTCTGCCTTACTCTCCATTTGCTAATAATTGCGTAAAGCTATGTACACACGTTTGTCAGATTTTACAATATTGTTGGTCCGAGTTTACATGTTTTTATCATGTGCATGCTAATTTCATATTAGTTTCTTAGTATGCATAGGGCCGGGCCGCTAGTTGTTAGCGATTTCTTTCAATATTAACAACCTTATTTATACAAATTATTGAGGCTTTATAAAGGATTTTTAAAACAGATTTCCAAGCAAAGTTTCGCTTATTAAACCTTTAGAAAGCGTTACAAATAAGGCTGTTAATCATTGTTCAATGAATGTCCGGTGTTAAACACTTCAAAGTAACAGTTTTTTGTTTAAGATTTCCAACAAAACTGAAAGTAAAAACTAATTCTGCCTCTAGGCTTATATACATATAAATACATACAATTTATAGAGCTCTTAAAAATATCGAAACCTGATACCCGTTAATAAGAATCGATATATCGGTTTTTGAAATATCGGCGATATATTCGATATTTATTTTCTTAAATATCGATATTTCAATATATCGTAATTGTTTGCCTATCTCTACATGGCACATGTAAAATGCCGCATATATACTCAGGCTTATTAAAATGTGCTAAAAATTGCTTATAACCAGGGACAAGGACTTCATGTATTTAAAAAAGGTGTTTTAGGCACCTAAAATATGACATCAAAAACTCAAAATATGCACTTAAAACAATAAAATATGGACATATTTTAAAAAATTTTATTTTAAAGAAAAGTTTTAAATTTACATACAACTAAATAAAGATATACAAATATATTTTATTTTTAAAAGTGCATGGAAAAGCCTTTTACATTATATTTTTACACAAAATTAAATATGATATAACGATTGTTTCACTATTTTCGGCCTTAATAGCTTATAATTTCCATTAAAATTGGTAGGTTCGTGTTTGTACAATCGTTTTACAATTCTGCAACAATTAAACAGACCAAATTGCATTAATAATTTGTCAAATTTTTTTTTTAAATTTGCATTTTTGAGAAAATATCACACAAAATCATGCGTTTGTACCAAAATATGAGAAAAAAATATGCATTTATGACCAAATTATGCTAAAATATGAATTTTCAGCAAAATATGCAAACATATGCTGTAACAAATCGATGCCATTTTTACGCAAATTCATTGTTTCGTAAAGATATTTCGTTCTTGCTATTATCATGGTTAGGGAAAAACATGCATTTGCATGATACCCCTGTCCCTGCTTATAACCGTGTGAACAGGCAATTTCTGTCTGACATGGTTGCCAGAAAAAGCATTGTCAGTCCATTGCAAGACCAGCAGCTAACAACAAATTGTCAGACATCTTACAATCGCGTAAACACATTGTAAAATTATTGTCAGATATTTGTCAGACATTTTAATATTGTCAGATTCACTGGCCTGCATCATTCCTTGGGAGCTATGTAGGGTAAGTGCACCAGTAGTCGGCCAGTTAACTTTTTTTTCGTTTTCAAACTTGTACCATTTCTGATGTGAAAATGGTATTGCGATGATACGTACTTATTATAATTCTGTTATAAGTATTTTTTTATGCACATTTAACTGTTTTCAAAACAAAATATATAAATGCAAGAAATTTTCATATATTTCAAAATGCATCTTTTTTGCCAGTAGTCGGCACCCATGTTCCTAAGTTCGGCAATTGATGACCCTATAGTCGGCATGCAATTTTCTGCTAAAGAAAGGGTGATATTTTATAGGAATTCAAGCTGCTTTTTATATAGAATACAAATTATTTATATTTTTATAGTTCTGACTGCATGGAAATGGTGCCTTCTCTTATTTCTTACGAGTTTTTTTCAGGATTCGGCGTATTATTGGTGCAATCATTGGTTCAATTTCCTTGGGTAGTCATATTTGAATGAATTAATAATTATACTTGAGGCACAGGGCCCTGCGAACGAAAAGATCTATTGTATCGCTTACCAGGTACTAGAGCACCTCGTCTATACCTGCTATCCTGTGGAACCACAGAGGGCATAAAGATTCATATTACTTCACAGTACTGCTGCTCTAAAGTTTCATCATCACAACCACATATTCTGCACAGGCTGTTACTCCCAATGAGAAGCCTATTTAGGTGTTTTCTCAGTCTGTAAGGAAGCTTGTGAGCATTCCTAGATTATTTTTATTTTAGGCCATGGGATTATTCAAACGATTTTTGTTATACTTTATAATCATTAGGTTTCCATGCCTCGATCCAGGGAGAGGTGTTTCCTGGTATTTCTGATCTCCATCCATATATATTCCCGGATTTTATCCGATCCAATGAGAGGAAACGGTTCTGGTCCGACCTTGTGTGCGCTGATCAGTTTGTCTGCATTTTACTTTCCATCAACTCCAACGTGTATGTGAACTTAGCAGAGTACGACCTTATTTATGCTGTGTAGCAGATTAAGCTTAATGTGGCAGTCCCAAGATAACTTCGAGGTATAACTATATGAACTAAGTGCTTTAAAGTCCCCCACACTGGTGCCACTTTGAGCGACTATGCTTTAATGGCAGCAGGTTGCTATTTCTATGCCGACTACTGGGTAAACTCGTTTTAAACTAATTTTTTTTTTAAAGCAGTGGCAAGAGAGATGATTACTATACTATTTTGCAATTTTTGAGCTTAGTATGAGAAAATACTAATTTTTCTATAGTCGGCACACCCCTGCCGACAGTTGGAAATCATGAAAAATTTTGTTCCTAAAGACGGCACCCATTAAAATAAGCAAAATAAATAAATTTTATTAAAATTTTCACATTAATATCAATATTTTAGTTGATTTGAATCCATAGAAACCGACACTTTTAAGAAATTACTTCATTTAATGTGAATACTCACTTGTTTAAGTCGGACTCACCACTAAAATATTTCTTAAAAAACGGGCACAATCGCCCTCTTTAGTCATGTTTTACACTCGGCAGTTTTACTTGAAGCAAGTCTGAGTTTATAGGAGAGAAAGGAAAGAAGAAAGAAGAGGGGTACTGACTTGCCTGTACAGAAAAGTTACTTCAATTCTGTTTTGTTATTTCATTCGCTGCATTAAAACAATACGAAAATTGAACAAGAAACCGTCTGAGTGTAAACAAATGGGCAGTTTTAAAAGAGAATTGAAGAGAACTGCTTCAAGAAAAACTGCCAAGTGTAAAACATGACTTAAAAACAGTCACGGAAAGAGGCCAAAAATATGCCAATATACTCAGTGATGCCAACAATTCAGAGGCAAAACGAGCCAACGGAGTAGTCAAAAAGAGCTAAAAAGAGCTAAATCTAAAAATTTGAGATTTTTCCGTTTTAAATCTATGAATATATTTATTATTCAATTTGTACTTCAAGATTTTTTAACATTAATAAAAATAATAGTAAGAAAAAATAAAAGACCCATTGCTAAAAACGGTGTATGTACTGCAGCATATAATGCAAGATTTGATGGCGCAATTTGCGTTTGCTTCTTCTGGTGAAAATTATATACTTATATGGCTAAGATAGCACAATATCGTTAAATGGAGCCATACATTTTTTATGCTTTCGAACGGCGTACTAAATCAAAATATTTCGATGTTGTAGTTGAATTGCAACATTTGCACAAAGCTTTAGATGGATCTTTAGTTAGTTCAATCCATTTGTTAAACGAGGAATTTGATTTCTAAGCTTTCCTATATTTTTGGCAGTAAGAATCCATTTCAATAATTTGTCAAACATTTTTTAATTATTTAGAAACGAACACAATAAATATATCTTAGGTATATGGTTGCAGAAAAGTATCTGCCTTTGCAAAAAATATATTTATCAAAAATGTAAATGCCTCAAACACGAAACAATAGGGTAAAAACGAGAAAACTTACTATAAGATGCGAAAAGTGCTAAACGTGCTGTTTTTACAATTGAAAAGAGTTGTGTTAGCTCTTTTTTTAAAAAAAGAGCTAAAGCGAAAAATTTCGAGTTAGAAGCAATCAAAAAGAGCTAAATCTAGCTCCAAAATAGCTAAGTTGGCATCGCTGAATATACTCATCTCATTCAAATTTACTCAATGTTTAGTGAGAAGTAAGTATATTTCTAATGAAAATCAGATCTTACTTATATATTTAATGGCCGCTATTCTTATTTATATACATTTTTATTTAAAAAGGCCGACTACTGGTGCATGCCGACTTTAGGAGTCTTTACCTTACGTATAATTATCTGTGTCACTGTATCTATGTATGTATGCAAGTGCGAATTATAGTAATACTCTCCTTTGAATAATTGTCCGGTCTCTTAAAAATTTTTGTGTTTTTCTTATTGAAGGGTGGAAGTAGGTGACTGTTTTCGGTCAGTTTGTTGATGTTGTTATTGTTTTTAAATTCATTTACTTTTATTTTCCCGTTATTTGTGGCAATTGTTGGAAGCGAGATGAAAATGGATCATCATCAAAGTTTAAAGGAAATTAATTCATCAATCTATTTAGTTGTAGTTTTATAACCATCGCGTTCGGCCGTATACGCATCAAAGGTAGTGCCTAGTGTTTATTTTTTAATTTGAGATTATTATGTACATAAAGATGTGCATATGTATGTATGTATAGGTATACAGATATTTGAAATACATATGGAAGTACATAAAGTTAATTATAACGGAAGTTTGCATAATATTAAAACGAGTTTTTGGCCTAATTGTGTGTTAAAAAAAACTTACAAGTGAAAAGTGCATTTATTATTTATTGTATAGAAAGTGGCTGACAAATTTTAGTTAAAATATGAACCTGTGAATTGGAAATAAATTATCTAGGTATCGGTTCGGTCGATCGGTCGTTTTAAAAATTTAAATACAAAATGCAAACAACTATGAAGATATTGGCAAGCCCGGTGGCAACAGTAAGTAAAATTCTGAATTTAGTCAAAAAGATTGTGGTACACACATATTCTAGCGTATATACATATGTACATACATACATACATGCATCTACATATGTATGTATGTATGTCATAAATTTGGCGATAAATGCCAACCATGAACGGCAGCACTTTTTTCATGCAGAATGATGGAAGCAACCAGGGCTGCCAGATAAATGTATCGAAAAATCGTCGAAATCCCGATAAAATAAAAATTAATCGTCAGTTCATACTCAAAAAATCGGACAAATCAAAATGTATGTTTTTAAAACGTATTCATATGTTAAGTAAACAAAGACATAACAATTCATGTTCATACATGCATTTTACACGAAGCTATAGGCATTGTTTTCACTGCCTCATAACTTTGTTCTCTTCAGTGGAAAAATTATGAAAAATATTGCCAAATTAGCAAATTCAATGTTTGATATAAACTTGGCCTTTTTTCATTTTTCACATTTATATTTTTTTGAGGATATCAATTAACACATCCATTAACATGTGAGGAGCCGCAGAACAAAAGGTGCTTGTTCGCATATTTCGAAAAATTGGTTTTTTGGTATTTTTATAATATTTAGGTTGTTGAAATCTTGTAGAAACAATCAAGTTAGCGTTATTATTATTATTTTTTTACAAAGTAAATGGGTTCTAAAAAATTGATGCTTAACAAAAGGTGCTTTTTTAATATATTAGATCAGCTTAAAGCACATTCAGTCAAAATTTTATCGTCATATATGTATGTGTATTCGTATTACACAATGTACTTTTTCCTACTATTAACAAAACGTGCTTTTTAACTTTTTTTTAACAAGAGGTGTTTTTCTATTTTTTTTCCTTAAGAAAAGGTGATTTCTTGCTTTCTTTTTTGCAAAAGGTGCTTTTTCCGAAATAAAAATGGAATTATATCAAACATCCTTAACATTTATTGGGTTGACTTATGACAGTTAGATGCATCTATAGATAAGTAAAAAACTTGTTAGCATTTCCAGGTTCTTGCAGTTTTTTAAAGGGGCAACAAAAAAATAAATCTCAATTTCCCAAAAATTTTAAATGAGCAAAAAAGCACATTTTGTTCTGCGGCTCCTCATATGTGTGCATGCATGTATATAAACAAATATTTATTTTAATTGTACCCATATAAATACTTGCATATGTATATGATCTTGTATGTATGGTCGTTTATCGCAGCAATAGAGTAGTGACTCAAAATTTCAAAATTGGTTCCTCAGAAAATAATAGTTATTTCTTGATTGTCTTTAATCCTCAGAAAATAAATATGATTTCTTGATTTTTGTTTTTTCCTCAGATAATAACAGTCACTTTTTTATTTTTTGCTTAATTTTAAAATGGAGAAAGCAAAGAATGTTTTTTTTTAACTATGATCTACAACAAATTTTATAAAGTTCAAATAAACTAAAAAAAAATTCTATTGCCATTATTATATGATTACAAGAAGTGTCAAGTTTCTATCTCATCTCACAACATTCCTGAGATATCATCAATAAACTTTGAAGGCGTTTATTCCAAAACTGGATTTTTTGACTTAGCGTGTCTAAAAATGTAGCCGTAGATATGTTTGCTGTTAGACCATATACACTTTTGATGCAATTAGAATTGCATGCCATTTTTTTATTTGTCAACGAGACTCCTGGAAAAGTTGCCTAAAATATTCGGAGATCCATCCTGAACCATTTTTAATATATGCCTATTTGATAGCGCTGCTATTGCTATAACTTTCGTGGGAAAAATATGATGAAAAAATACCTAATGTATAGGTAAATTAGGTATTAGAAACTTTCTTTTGATTGTTGTCTTATTAATTACCGTCATATTAATTAACAAATTAATCGCCAGCTTTGGCTGAATTTTATACAATTTTAATCCCCTTGTCCAGTTATTTGCAAATCTGGATCTGGCATCCCTAGCATGTTTGCTTATTCTTTGGCAAATAAAACCGCCAAAACACTTCTTTATATATTCTTATATAAGCATATGCACGTGTGTGTGTATTATTATTTATTAATACTTGTTGCGTCTCTGAAATTATTTTTTTTTGGTAAAAGGCAAAAGAATGAATGCCAGTGAATATTTTAATAGGAAGTTTAATAATTTTGGTGTTGTTGTTCAATTCGTCTACTCTTATTATCCATTTATTTGTAGAGTTATCTTTTTGTCTGGGAAGTGTGTGTGGAATGTGTGCTGAGGGTGTTCATCACCAGCGTTGCCGTTGTGGTTACTTTTAACCAAAATTTTTTACTGTTTTTTCCAATGTGTAGGTACTTGTGTACTTTTTTTTCCATTTTGGTTACTTTTTTTTACACAAAATTAACCATTTTTATATGGTATTTAAATTTGCATATCGTGATGCACTACCACATTTTTAAATGAATTTCGTACCTAAAAAATAAATGTGGATGTGGTTTCCAAATTTAGTACATGATAAGGTAGAAGAAACTGTATCCCACTAGCAATTGTTCAGATTTTCCCAATTGGAAATAAAAAGTATGGATATTGAAATACCTTAATACCTACTTATTTTGAGACAAAGTTTCTAAACATAAACATAAATTGATTGTCACACAGCTCATCGGCTTCTGAAAGAATATTTTCGTAGCTAAGTTTAATCAAAACTAAATGCAGGAAGCTGGATTTTAATACCAACTAGGTATATATTGCATATGTATGTATAGGTATTTTAATACATAATTTATCTATATATTATGTACATACATACATAGGTACATGTGTTTGGATAACGAATGTAATAAAATTAAATTTTTTGACCAAGTACATATATCTGACAGTAGAGTTCGACCGATTAATCGGCTTCGGTAATCGGCCAACATTCGGCCTATGGCAAAAATCGGCCGATTAACCGAAGCCGAATATTTTTCATTCCAAGCTTGAAAAATAAAATTATGTTTGGTCGTTGCTCGCCGACAGTTTCTATTGTGTTTAACGTTTTGAAAGGGTTGCTTTGAAATACAACCCTGTTGCTTTCTATTTTCTTTTACTTAGACGTTCTTATGAGTGATCATATGAAAAAGCAATCTAGAAATTGCAAAATAGTTTTTATTTTTCTTTTTATGTATCCAATAGATATTACAGCTATTTCAGTGATCTCAAAAAAGCATTATTTTTTCTTAATTCATACAAAACGTAAGTATCATTTTTAAAATTTAAAACATTCGGCTTCGGTTTTGGCCGAAGTTTAGGATTTTAGCCGAAGTTCGGCTTCGGCTTCGGCCAAAAAAAACGCCTTCGGTCGATCTCTATCTGACACCCAATCCTAATGTAAATCGTCGAAAGTAGAACTGTTTTTGAGATATAGCCAAATTACTATTATGTATTTAGGTTTTTAAAAAGATGATGTGTCTTAAGTGCAAATATCTTCAAAAATATTCGTCGGATTATTTTCGTTAAAATATAGTAAAATTACTTAGTCAAGATATGATGGAGACACAGTTGACACTTCATTCAAAATTTGATGATTTTTTGCAATTTTGTGGTTTTCAAATTTTCTTTTTTTTAACCAAACAATTAAAAATTTTAAAAAGAGTTTTTTACAAAGGACATTAGCTAATTTCAATACAAACATTTTCCGCCCTACAACGTCCAGATTGGTGCAAAAATGACAAAGCTACAGAAGATTTAGTGAATTAACCCCTTTTTCGGTTTTTATTAATACAAGAATCCAAATCAAGTAAATAGGTACGCAGAATTTGAAAAACGAACGCTGTAAGTGTTACATATAAACATTGACAGTTTACAATTTCAAATTGGTTGCTTACCGTTTTAATTGTCTAGAAACGCAGAATTCATATTAAAAAATTTTAAAAGCAAAGCGTGAATTTTTTTGTCAGAACAATCCGAACAAGTTTTGCAATTAAAGCGTCTTTTTGCGTGGTTTTTAGCTTGCCGTTGCTAGCTTTTTGCCAATTTTCGTCATTTCGCGATTTTTTTTATTATTTACACATACTCGTAAAATTGCACTAATTTTTATTAACTTAATGAAGCAAAATTAAGGTAAATGTAATTAAAAACCCATAGCACTTTTATAAGCTTATGCATTCCTGATGTCATTCTACGACATTCAATAAACATAGGACAAAATAAAATGTTGTAGGTGTCGTAGCAAAGGTTTCTATGGAAATTACGAACAACATATTTACAACTATTGTGCAACATGAGGACCTACTACACTTACAATAGCTTGTGAATTGAACAAATATTTTTAATTTCACAAAATGTGCACAACACTTAAAAAGCCTATAATTTTGGAACAGTAAGACCAAATTCAATATTTTTTTCTTTAAATGACTCAGAATTTATCCAATATTTAAACTGCATCATTAGTTTTTTTTAGCTTCAATAGAAATTTAAAATTTATACTACATTTACAAAAAAAAAATTTCATAAAGGGTACCCAAATGAGCAAAAAAATAACCGAAACTTATATTATCTGCACAGGGAAGTAAAGTTTGAACAGTTTTCTTTAAAAAAATTTAATTAGTAACAAAAAATCGTGCTAATGGGTCGCGTAATGAACACAATCAGCGTGACCATATTAGCTTATTTTGAGCTAAATTAGCTTATTTGTTTCAGATTTAGCCTTAAAATTTTCATTTAGCTCTTAGCTTATTTTTTAGCTTTTTTTAAAAACTCATTTAGCCTTTTTAGCCTTTTTTTAGTCTAAATTGCGTGTTCTCTAAAAATATATTAAAAACATAAACAACTTATAAAAATTATAATTTTTTAGCATTGTAAAAAAGTTTACAAAAAATACAAAATGTAAATTATACGACAATTTTATAACAGAAATGGAAAGAAGAAAAATAGTAGATATTGGCAGAATGGTTAGAATTCCAATGGAAAAAGTTAAATTCATATTAGTGGCCAAAACACTTTTTGAGGTTTTTGGGTATAAAATTATTTGACTTGAGTTGAGCGTTCATTCAGCGGCATCAATTAACTTAAAACAAAAACCTGAAATAGCCTTAAGCCTGGATAACACTATGTACCGATTTTCGTCGGGCCACCTCAATAAAGTCATAAGTAATAAACCAAAATGGCATTATTACTCAATTAATTCAGGAATAAGTCTATATGGGCTTATAACCAATGCAGTGTGGCGCAATTATGTCCTTGTATTTCAAGTAGTCGCTAAATTAGAGCAAAATCTTTACTTATGACTTTATTTCACTGATCTGACGAAACTCGGTACATTGTGCAGATAGTGTGATCCATGCTTTACCTTAAATAGCATTAATTCACTTAAAAAGCTTTCGTATTTTAGTATAAATGTTTTTACATTTTTAAAAACTTTTTAAGATTATTTTGGAGAAGTTTTTGTTTTGTTCTTCACTAAATCTAAAATATAATAATTAATAAATAATTTCATTAAGCAAATATTCTATATGTATAATAAAAAAACATGTTTGTGTAATATTTAACTTTAGTTTAGCAATAAGAAACTATTGAAAAGTGATCAAGGAAGTGGAAAAAAGTTTGGCTTTATTTTCTAGCCTAAAATGTAACTTTTTAGCTTATTTTAGCTTTTTTTCAAACGTGATTTAGCTTAATATTATTTTAAAATCTGGTCACACTGAACACAATTAAAAAGTCGAGAAATCCCGATTATCGGGTTAAAATCGATTTTAGCGACCTCTACACCCCTTCCGAAAAATCTGAAAAAAAACACAAAAATGCTTTACCCTATAAGCTTTCAAAAAATGCTGGGGACTTATAAAAATTGAAAAAAAAAAATTTTTTTTGAGACACACTAATATACATATTTCTATATATACTTGATTTGATAAAAGTGGGATAATTCAATTAATCTTCTGTAATATTATCATTTTTGCACCGATCTGTATTCTATTGAGCACAAAATGTTTCTATTAAAATAATCTAACGTGATAAGTGACAAAATTAAAAAAAAAAATAATTATTTGTTTTTGTTATGGTTACAAAAATATTTTCGTTGTGGCAACGCTGTTCATCACATTTAGTTGGAGTTTTTTAATCACCGCGTTTATACGTCTGCGGCTAGACTTTACGCGTAATAGGTACAGTAAACCTCGGTTAATTACCTCATCAAAAATGTCATGATTTTTGGGGTAGGTAATTATACGAGAAAGGTAATACGCTTAAATACCGTTAAAAATACATTTATCCGAACTTACTGTGGTATGTAGTACATAATTACTTGAAATAAAATGCTGGTACATACATACATACATACTTATGTATTTCTTCAAATAAAATATTTTATTATATGTATAACAAAAACAATTAATATTACAAAAAATAAATAGATAAAGTGCATATATTCGATTGCAGAATTGCATAATTATAGTCTTAGGTAGTTTTGGGCAATTTGGGAAATTATATTTTGGGGTAAAATATTTCTGGGTAATTTCCCAAAATGGGCAATTAAACGAGAGTTAATTAAGCGTGGACTTTTGTGTGAAAATAAGTGTAAACAAACGGGGATTCAATATTTGGGGTAAATAAGCGATAAAGGTAATTAACCGATGGGTAATTAAATGGGGTATACTGTAGTATAATTGTTAGAAATACAAGAACTAGTGCAAATAGGGTTAAAGTTGTTGTTTAAAATTAAAATATATTCTTGAGTTCGGTTAAATAAAAAATTAAAATAATATTCCTGTGAAAATATGTCTAGGAATGAAAGTTTCCATTAATGTAAAGTAATTATCTGTCAAAACTTATACGATGTAGCATCAAGTGGGCCAACAAACAATTTTAAAAATTCGAATTTGACATTTTCATATCTATGTATGAACATATTTTTTGAAAGGACACTTTTTGGCCCATAAGAATTGCAATAATATTTTCATATACTTTCATATACTAGAAAATTATTTCCTTCTATATATATTTGTTATTTTTATTGGTAATAAATGTTGTTTGATATGGAAATAAGTTTTTTACGTGTATTAAAAATATTTAAAAATGCAGAAAGAGAAGAGAAAGAAGAAAATGGAAGATATTTAAATAGTTTGATTACAATTTGTCTCTAGATTGGCATAAAGTTACTTTTCTGCAAAAAAAATTCAAAATTAAAATTCGTCATATTGCGCTGCAATGCATTAAATTTTTTTTACAAAAATGTATGTTTTTTCATTATTTTTAAATTACACGTTTTTTTTGTCCTGGTTTTAGTCCTTTTTGAAATTCAAAAGTTGACAATGCTGGAAATCAAAACAAAAATAAATTTATAACTATAATATATGGCATAAAGACCATAGCTCTAATAAATGTCAAAAATTCCTTGTACTTTTCTTTCGGAAATACGAAACGGAAATTTCTTTAAAAAATTTACCAATCTGAATTTCCGTAAGTGTGTTTTACTCACAGTTCTAATGGGAACCTGAATTTCCGTACCCCCCTTAAGAAGAAAATGTCTGCCGAAAAGTTGTACATTGCCGATTTAAATGATATTCTTTATTTTTTTTTTAATTTTAAAGTCCCTGAAAATTATTCGTTCTTTACAAAAATTATTATAATTTTTTGGAGTTTGGACGAAGTTTAAACAAACTATTAAAACCTAGCGTGATTTTAATGTTAAATTTTGCTAAGTTTTTGTTATTCATTTAGATTGTAAGTAAATGTTTTTTTTTTTATTTATAAACCCTAATTAATGCTTCAGCTAAAATTTTTTTTATATATTTCAGGGACTTGTTTCATACAGAAGAGTTTTGAAATTAACTCGTTTGTAATGGAGTAAATTTAAAGCAAATTTATTTTCACTTTCTTAAAATTTCGATAAAATCAGACTAGTTCCTGCCCTCACATTCCTACACGGCTCGCTACCTTTTTCTTTACAAACAAATTGAAAGTTTTAAGCAATATCTCTTGATAGGGCTGACGAAACGCAACATTTGTATTGTTCGAAAAAATTTCATGATATTCAACAACAATTTTTTATCATTCACAATGTTCGTATGAATTGCATGAGAAAGCATGCGTATCATAAAAAATAATCTTAATAGGAAAAAAGGGGCTTCATCACCTGCGCCTTAAGATAATGAACTTACATGGATACGATTTGCTACACAGTACAACTTTCTATGTGTGCTAAATTTGTTATTCTAGTTGGAAATTTCGGCAAAAATAACCCAGTGTGCAGAAAATGTTTGAAATTAATTTTTTTAATTTATTTATACTAGCGGTTGTTTTTAACGAAATGTTTTTTAAAGAGATATTTTTTAAAAAGTGTTTTTTATAAAAGGTACTTTTGTAAAAGGTATTTTTTATAAGAGGTACTTTTTATAAAAGGTATTTTTTAAAACGTTATTTTATAAAAGATACATTTTTAAAAAGGTAAATTTTTTAAAAGGTACTTTTTATAAAAGGAACATTTTACAAAAGGCAAATTTTTTAAAAGATATTTTTTATAAAAGCTGCTTTTATAAAAGATATTTTTTATAAAAGCTGCTTTTATAAAAGGTACTTTTTATAAAAGCTATTTTTTTATAAAAGGTACTTTTTACAAAAGGTACTTTTAATGAAAGGTAATTTATATAAAATGTACTTTTTATGAAAGCACTTGTTATAAAATGTACTTTTTATTGCAGGTAAATATTATGAGAGATACTTTTTGTAAAAGGAACTTTTTATGAAAAGTACTTTTTATGAAATGAACTTTTTATAAAATGTACTTTTTATAAAAGGTACTTTTTGTGAAAAATGCTTTTTATGAAATATAAAAGTTAAAAGTAATAAAAATAAAATATTTTTTATGAAAGGTACTTTTTTATAAAAGGTACTTTTTGTAAAAGTTATTGATAACTAGGCTACTAATATGTTCCCAGATCTATAAGTATATTTGGTACTAGATAATTCCCGAATTGTCCTCAGTATTTGGCATAAACGTAGTAAAATGTTTGTTGGACTATTTTTATAATAACATCGGTATGCTGTAGTTTCCACACAATAAACATATTATTTGGCACAAGAAAAAAAAATTATGCCAACCTAGTCTCTTAGGTTTTTTTACTCATAGCAAACCACACCATAAACAATAACAAAAAAGCAAATACACGAGGTCTTATCATTTTTGGGGCCAATTGGTCATATGGTCATCATAGACACGAAAACCAGCAACAATATTTGCCAAAAAATTACAACAACAACAAGCAGACAAACAATAAGCAATAACAATCACATTAGTTTTAAACAACTTAAAAACAACATCATCATAATTATGTTCTCCATCATCATCCTTTTTCTAACCCCACAGCATTAACCACACCGCAAGTATCATCTGCAAACATAAATGAATAAATACAGTGATGTTGTCTGCATCATTTAGGCTTTTCATGTTTATACATATGAACATAGTGGATGGACCAACTATTTGTTACCCCGAATTGTTTGATGAATTATGAATAGAAGAACAGTTGCTTTGGCTGCGTTTGATTGGGTGCATATGCTTTTTTTCACATAAAGACACTTTTTTATAACTTCAAATACCGGAAAAACTAGGATGGAGACGAAAAGGAATAATATGTATATAAATAATTTCATGGAATTTACTCATAAAATATGGCTTTTTATCTGATTGCATTCATGAGATCGCACTCCATAGCAATACAATACTAATACTGCCTGCCGTACACAGACTTGCGTTTGATCTTAGGAAACTTGTGAAATATGAATGAGTACGGGAGGTATTTTTGTTACACATGTCCATTGGCCACACAAGGCAGTGTTAGATAAATTATATATACAAACTTCTTTTGTTTTCAAATTTATAAACCAAAAAAGAAAAAAAAATCGTTGAAAGACAATTTTCTTTGGATAATGCTATTTGGGTTACGGTACTCTACAAGAGGTAATAAAGTTTGCTGTCTGAAAAAAGCCAGGAACTGAATCGAGGTTTTACCACACGTACATATGTGAAGCTACTCATAAGCAGATATTATAGTTGGGTAGAATCGTTCCTTTTGCTTAAGCAACCGGACCGATCCAAAAGATTGAAGGAACTAGGTCGTTCATTTCTTTTATCGTTCCTTTTTTACCTTGAACAGTGAATGGAGGGGAGAACTTCTTCAAATGTTTTGCATTGTGTGTTTCCATGGCAATGAATCATTATTTATTAATTAATTTTAATGTCAATCTCTTTAGAAAAAATCAACCTTGTAAGAATTCACAAATAAGTGAACGTAACAATCTTAGCAAATATATTGCTTCACCGTAAGCAGGTTTGTAAGGGAATGTCAAGATGATATTGGCTTCCGATGTCCCACTTTGAAGCATTTTGTTTTGAAGTGTTTATTTCAGTGCAACTAGTATGTAGTGAATTCATGGAATATTGAAGCTTTCATAAATAAAAAACTATGTACATTACTGGAAATTTACCAAATACTTTTTGTTCGCACATAGAATCAGGAGTCGATCCCTCGATCTCCGCATGTTAGGCAAGAACACTAGATACCCACTCAACTACCGAAGCACATATATATTTTCATACACAATTCCAATAAAAAAAAATGAAATCATCAAGTGAAAATCTCATGCGCTTTATGTTCTGTAACTTTAGTGAGAACTTTTCCAGACCAGAAGTTTGTTATCATTCTGTGAAACACAGGGTGAGTAACAAAAACCTTAGTTCCTTGCTCATGTTTCTTGAAAACTTATTTCAGGTTTTATACGAATTGTTTAATTTTTCTCGACGCGAAGAAGAAGTACAGGTTAGTGAGAGAGGATGCAATATAAAACAAAATTTGAGTACTTGAGTATAAACAGCACACCAACTTTGTAGTGTTTGTGTAAAAGTTCGTCATTCGCTTACGTTAATGCATCCTCGTAAGGCAGAGGGTATGCACTGTTGTTGCTTTTCCGCATCTCCGAAGCGCTTCTTTTTGTCTTAGTGCTTACTTGCACCAAATTTATTTTTGGTTAGATGTAACATACTGTCGTGATTAGTCGTTAATTTCTTTGTAAATTCGTATGACTTCTGCAAAACTTCATTTAAAAAGCGAATTAATTCTGTACATCATTTCTCAAATTTCATGCAAAAAGAACACTTCAACAACAATAAGACCACCTTGTTAATTACGATTTGGTCGGAACGATGAACGATAAAAAAAGGAAACTTTGTTTATTTTAGTGCATCGTTCAATGGAACTAGGTCAAAAGGAAAACTTTCCAATAAAGATCACGAAAAGTTATCTAAGTTGGTTAGCTTCAATACATAGTTTCCTCAATATGTTTTCTTACATTTTTCCAATCTGCATTCTTAAGAGGGTGGCGTTGGCTGAATTAGTTAGCACGTTGGCTACAAAACCGAATGTCCTGGGTTAGAGCCCGGTCTCCGGCAGTCATTAAATAACAACACCACTAATTTTTCTGATTTGTATTAGTGGCCCGTTTTGTGATGGAGGCACAGACACTGGTCACTGAACTACACCGACTTCAGCAGATACTAATAATAATCCTAATGTAACATCAGAGTGCCCTCCTACGTCGGCATTTTGTAGCAGAATCATCGACGAAGTAAAATAACCAATAAAATGGCTACTAAACACAGCTTTAAAAATTTAATACGCCTCATTGACACCAGAGGCGCTACAGTGCATTATTAAATAAAGCTTCTTCTATCTCTTCCTTCAACACCTGTCTTCTCTATCACTGTCCCTTTCCTAAAGAAGATAACAACTAGTAATGGTAGTAGCCATTCACTACTTAGTGTTACTTGTCTTAAAAAAAAAGATATCCCATATATGGTATGTTTTCCATACAAAATATTTGCCGTCTGATTCGACTAAACGCTGGACAGTGGTGTTAATAATGTACCACTGAAAGCTCTACTTCTTCTCTGATAAATAACATCAATACAGTCCTGATGAATTGTTCACTCTGTATGTTCAGTTATTGTGTTTGTCAATCTCCTAAGTTTTGGCCGTTTTAGTTTCGGAAGCTCTTTTGAATTTTTCCTATTTGGGTTTCCGTCTTTCAGTCACTTTCCAACAGTCTCAGTAACTTTCCAACAGTAGACTCCCTCCTGCCAATCTCTGATGTGTTGTTCATGTTTTCCAGTATGATGTTATTTAATTGCAATCTGATGGTGAATTTGTTTCACTCTAACGGGGAATCTGTCAGAACCAAATCTTCCTCTTTACAGATATAATTGATCGAAACCTCAAGAAATCAGAAGTATCAATCTCGAGCTATTATGCAATGCTAAAACGATATAAACTCATATATGTATTGTAGAAATAACGAGATAATATGAATACCAGGATATGAGGATACTGCTGTAGACGAAGAAGCGGATAAGCTGGCGGGGATTGGGTCATCTGTGTATTACATCTTAATTAGAATATGCCAAATCTTTTCAAAAATTCAGAAACGAGCTTTATCAATGGGCTAGAGAACAACACAACAAAATCAGCAGACCTCTTGTGTAGATAGAGTGATTGTAATTCTAGGAGGCAATAGTGAAAGGCAAAAGAGCTTTTAAGATTAAAAAGGCGTAAATTTGTAAGCACAATTAAACAGGAGATACTGAGTTAAAGGAACACTTGGAACACTCGCAAGGACGTTATTGGTGATATACCCAGGAAGATGATGCAACATTACTGGTGCAATTGTCCACAAATTAGTCAAAATCAGTCAAAAGACAAATCTTTTATATGGAATACGTGGAGTATAGTAGAGATTCAGATTGGAAAAGCTTAGAAAAATATATTGAGGAAACTATGTTCTTACCTTAATCAAGTTTAACAGCTTTTTGGTTTCTTTGTTGGGAAATCTCCCATATTTCTTTCTTTCTTTTCACACAACATGCTGTAATAGTATGCAATCCGATAGTGGGATTGAAAAAAGAGGGTCACCTAGCACCTAGAATGACTATATGAAAGAATTCGTAGAAGTTTAATCAGGTCTTCTTGGAGCCCAATTTAGGTCTAATCTTTTGGAGGAAAGTCAATACTGGATGCTTAATTCCTTCAGCGATTTTATGAATCTTAAGGTCTGTCTGTAAAATGAGTTGAAAAAACATGCTATAAGACCATAAGTGCAATAGCGTAATAGTATTAGGTCAACACTGATTGCCCCTCCTTTCAACCTAACCTAGTTTAATCACAGGTAAAAGTTCGTAGAGGTTTAATCAAGTCAAGACTGGGACTTTAATTCCTTCATCAATTTAGTGAAGCTTACGGTATGTCTGTATGTAAAATCCGTTGACAAATGCGTGGTTATGATAGTTAAGATCATACTGGTTAACACTTTCCAAAATTTCTTCCTTTCTTGATGATGTTGGTCAGCCTGATTTTGGATTTTGATCTACTTTCGAGCGAGTGGTATGCTAAGCACATCATTTAAATCGTGTAAACTTTTTATATCGCAGACGCTTGCAAGCTGTGCCGTTGGCGAATTAACATGTTTATAAAACTCTTACGCCGGTACGCTCACGAGAAACGCTCCAAAGAGAACGAAATCTAAAGAGCCACTATACCAGTTCATATGCTTTTTGGCCCTCCAGATTCGTTGCGTTCAAGCAGTAAGCTGAACAATTCTGCTTGTCTGCAGAAAACACCCAGGATCTACGGCGGGAATCGAACACAATACCTCTGGACTGAGAGGATATCATCGCTACCACTCAGCCACAGGGGCATTCGAACTCTCTTTTGACACACTCTGTACATAAACTTTCCGATATGTGGCATGATCCAATAATAGTTTCTATAACAGTTCTATTTAGAACAAAAGGTGCAATATATGTAAGGATGAGCTCATCCTGGACACAGGGCCTGTTCGGAAATGCATCACTGCTCTGCATCATGCGAGCAAACTTTGATTAAAAATGCTATACAAGTTCGCTGATTATCTTTTTTGGTAGCAGCCATGTTTATAGCTCAGATTTAAAATATATTTGAGCGTTATCTACTTCAGCAAAGCACTTTAGGACATTTAAATTTCCATATGCAGTGCAGTGATGCATTTCTCACAATTCTCAAAAAAATGCATAGATGATGTACCACGACTATCAAAATCGAACTGTAAAAACTCCAACAATAGTGACTGCCCCATCATATCATTCAAATAATATACACACTTTATTAGTTCTCATGAGTTTGCTTTTTTTTCTTGGCCATTTGATGTGTAAGGGTATTTGTATATCTAACAAAAATACTCACAAACAATAGCCCAAGTAAGACTCTTTAAGTTGTTGGCAGTATTTTGCTTATTGCATTATTATTTTATCTTGGTACCACCATGTGTGGCTTTATGTGGTATTTTACGGTTACTTTTCCGAATCATAAAAACTATGATGTCAAATGTCATTGATGTTTAAGTGTAATTGTTGTAAGAGCTTCACTTCCAAAGCACATTCAATACATCGCTGCTGCAACAAATTTACTTGTAGTTTTAGGTAATTTGAAAAATTGGTTCGGCCTTATAAATATTTGTGTGTGCTTTAAGGAAATCGAGGGGTTATACATAAGTTGTTTTAAATTCAAATCTATTTGTATAGATATAAGTATGTACATGTGTGTGTGTGTGTATTTTGCTAAATAAATATTACTTTAGAGGAGCACTATTCTTCCCATAGTGCTGCTGTAAGTTAATTGCGATCAAAGGCAATTTAATTGTTTAAATGGAAATCCAGCCAGATGGAGATGGCACTTATGATGCTGTGTAGGATAGGTCTTCTAGTTGTAACCAGGCGACAGTGCATAGCGCGTTTATTTTTTATAAAGAAAAGTAACTCAGACAATGAATGCCTACTACTGTTACTAGATGTTACCTTCTTTAGAAGAGGGATAGTGATAGAGAGAACAGTTGATAAAGGAAGATATAGAAGAAAGTTTCATTCTTTTACAACTCTGCTTTTTTTCACGTTGCTAATAATACAGTGTTGCAGCGCCTCTGGTGTCAATGGGGCGTATTAAATATTTGAAGCTGTGCTTAGCAGCCATTTTATTGGTTATTTTACTTCGCCGATGATTCTGCTACACAATACCAACGTAGGAGGGCGCTCTGATGTTACATTAGGATTAGTATCCGCTGAAGTCAAAAACTGTGAAACTTGTCTTATGTGATGCAGCACAGTGGCCCGTTTTGACTTTTTCCGTTGTAATAAATTATAACATTAGAATTCATATAGATATTTTTAAAATTAAACAAACTGTTGAAAGAAGATACTTTAGACTGTAAAATCATTTTTACAATATGCTGCTGGTGCTCCAAAATTTTAGGTAAAAACTGAATAATTTTTTCCGTATACATTTTACACGCTTAGTCTATAATTAAATTTTTCATTTGTATTATTTAATACTTAAATATAAGTTAACTTATTATTATAACAATAAAGTATAATTATTTGACTTGAAAAAAAAAAAAATTAAACCCGCCGACTTTGAATAGCAATATAGGTAACACATATGCTTGAAAATGTTTTATTTAACTGAATCGAATTTATTTTTGAAGTCGGTTCAATTTATTTTTGAAATGTTTCAGTTTTAAACTTTTAGTGCATCAAAATATAAAATTTTCACGCCTAATTTTGTAAATATTAGTGTACGCCCCTTTTTCTAAGTTCAACATAGCGCGTTTTTCAGAGCTGAAGGTGTGTTCTAAGTTTCGTAAAAATCGGCAAAGTGGAAGCACCTGATATATAATATTGTGGTTGGAGCACAATATTATGTCATTATATGAGCCGCAACTGTTTGCCAAGATTTGTGGGAATCGGATAAGTAGAAGTACATCTAATTTAATACTGTCCTTTCACGGGCTTGGCTCTGCCCATTTTTTAAATGTCCAGGTTGTGTGCTAATTTTCATAAAAAGAAGCAAAACAAACATAGTAGTAAATTTGAATGGGCGTAGCTTCGCCCACTTTTTTAAATGTAATATTGTGTCTTTCAAAGTTCCAATCGTTGTTTTAATTCTCAAAACTATCTACTAAAGGCCATTTACACCTGAACGAAATCTAGCAGATTTCAAGCTTTTTGACAATTATCAAGATTACTTCATATCAAAAACAAAACCCATTAACTAAAAATGTTCCTAATCTACAACCAAACAATTGCTTTATAGCTGATTCAAACAGCTTTTTAAGTACAGAAGCTTACTTTTTAGTACAAGTTAAAAAAATAAACATAATCTAACATCACTAGTTCTATTAGATTTTAAGTAGATTTCGACAAAATCTAGTGACAAAGTAGATGTTGTTTTGTATGGAAATCTGCTAGATTTTGGCCGAAATTTTGCTGAAATGCAAGCGCATTGTAAGCAATAACTTTTACTCACAGTAGATGCGGTAATTTTAAAGAATTTGATTTGTCCCTTAACTGCCGTCTAATAGATTCAACATTGTGTACTTCCTTCTATTCAACGAAAAATAATGCCACTGAACTAATAATTTTTATGATAACAAATTTTTGAAGCTGTCTTCAGTAGAAACCTTTCAAGCAAAAGCTAAAATATTTTCATTCGAATAACCGGATAGTTTTTTAATTTTTAGTAGGATATTCGGATAAACAACGAATAAAAATTTTCTTCGAATAAAAACAGAAAACACAAACAAGAAACAAGTATTTAGTTTTTATAAACAATGTATGTATAACTATGGACAAGCAAAGCTGCAATCGAGTCTCTATCGGTTGTCTGCACAACATCCAACTTGTTACAGCGAGACATTCAAACCTGGAGCTACTCTGGCTTCCAGGGCTTAACAATATCGTTGCGTCTCAACTAGCCAGACCCGGAGCTCGTACACACATTCGTGACACGGATCAAATGGCTGGGGTCTCGTTAAAATGATGTAAGACTCAAATTCATCAAGATATGTTTGAGACCGTACATACTAGATTGTCTGACCAGGTCATCTGCTCGCTAACTAGGCAAATATGGCTCCAATAAGATTGTAACATGCATAGGCGTAGAAAGGCCATCCTGTGGGTGCATTGCCTCCCCAAGAATTGCTGTTGCCCTACCTCCCTCCCCCTCCACCCGAATTATTAGAAATTGCATGTAGTTATTTATTTTAATATTATTCATGAAAATCACCAGTAATAATGCCCCCTAGAAAACATTTATAACCACGCCAATGGTAACAGGTCTGCAATCGCGGAGGGGACACCTCAAGGGCAAATACGCACACTTGTGGCAGTAATTATAGTTCACTGTTTTATGATAGGAAATTAAACGCACCATGTAACGATTTCTGTGCAAGTTGCCTTGATGAGGAGGAGAAAGAGACGGTAGAACATCTCGCCAGTCTATGACAGCTGCTGCAGGACTTAGTAGCCTTGTCAAACTGCTACAACAGATGGATAAAATCGTTTATACGGTCCTTAGGTTGGTTCAGCACTAGGAAGAAATTACTTTTCTTAATGTCACGAGACCAACTATGGCCCAAATGGTCTGGTTTTGTTATCGCTTGAACTGCCAACCTGTGCAACCTTAGCTAACTTAGTCATATAACATACACGATGCCGTTTCCAAGGCCACATGAGAATGGAGGAGGGAGTCATCAGTGGTGCACACAATGAGAGAATAAGCGAACAACACCTGGCATTCTACGCTGATGTTAAAGGCTTATCCCGAGAGGCCTATAAAGAAAGCATCAACTGTAGTCTGGGATAGGAGAATGCTGGCCAATTAATCGCATCTCCAAATGACAACAAATTATACATCAAATAAAGCAAAGAAATCGAAATTGCCGTAATACTGGATCCCTAACATGTACCGGAAATTGTACTATTGCATTTGCAAGATGGAACGAAGCAGAGGCGCTGCAAGACTGCATTATTGCAAAAGAAATATGTGCAAATAGCAGAGTTGTAAAAATAATAAAGCTTTCCTCTATCTCTTTCTATAGTAGTATCAAAGGAATTATTTTAATACGAGTAGCTGCTGTTTTGTATACGAGCCACTTTTGCCAGCAAAAATATTGTCTGCTTGGAAGCAGGTTGGTAAAGGAGAGAGAGAGAGCACAACTCTCCTTACCAGCCTGCTTCGGTATCATATGATTTTGTTCGTGATGTCCCTCCCAGTTGGTAGCTCTTCAGGTATGAGCTTCTGAATGCATAAAGAATGTGCAGAAAGAAGCCCATACCCCATGACATTTTTTATAATTAAAAAATTTGCTCGTTAGATCAGAATTTTATCTACTCTTAGATTAACTTCCAATACATTATCTTGTTTTCATATTTATTATACGAGTATATTGAATACAATTGAAAACTATATTTACACAACAACGTACTACATTCATTAAATACTTTTTGTTCGCGCATTGAATCGGCACTCGATCACATCATCTCCTTATATCGGGCTAGAACAGACTACCCACTGACCTGCCGGAGCACATATTAATTTTCAAATTTGTATCCAGGTAAGCTAGGTAGGATGCAATATAAACAAATTTTAGTATTTGAGCCGAACAACTTCGTAGTGTTTGTGTTAAATATCTTCATTCGCTTACGTTATTGCATCCTCGTAAGGTACAGGGGATGTGCTGTGTGCTTTTCGGCGCTTCCGAAGCGCTTATTTTTGTCTCAGTGCTTACTTGTACCAAAAGTATTTTTGCTGGGTTGGCCTTACTTTCTACAAAATTAGTTTGCTAACAACTTTATAAATTTAAAATACTATTTCAATTTCTATGTTAAAAAATAATTTTGGAATTATGTCGCTTATGACCGTTTGCTACTAAAGGGTGTCTCATAAACTTAATTAAATTGAATCAAAGAGCCTTCCTACAGTTATTTTTTTTGTGTAATTATTTTAGGCTAAGGAAAAAGCTTTGTAATTATAGTTTACAGGAATAGAACAACTGTTGCCACACATTTAATTACACAGCTTACACTTTTCGTTCAATTTGTTAATTAACAAATTAATATTGTTCTAGAATTGATTTTACTTAAATGAAAGGGAATATTTAAAATCTTGACTATTCGTGTAAAAGTTGTTGGGCCGTGAAGTGAAGAAATCAAACAAAATGAAAATTTTCAATACACAAAATATTTTATTGCTTCTGATGATGTTGATGATGAAAACCAGCAGAGGAGTTCAAATGCCACTTAAAACTGTCGTGGATGATGTTAACTCGGAATTTAAATTGGAATTAAATGTTTTAATAAATTTCAATTATCGCAGCGATAGTGCAACTTATGAACAAATCTTACGCTCAAGCTCGAAACCTTTAATTCTTTATACTGATGTGAATGCCAGTGTTACGCCCATTTATCAACAGCATTCAAAGAATTTATTGGTAATTGTTTGGCTCAGTGAAACTAAGTTAATGAATGATACTTTCAAGTTTTTGGATCGTTTGTTGTGGCAACTTCACTGGACGGAAATTTTATTTGTAGCCCAACAGAATAATAATGTTCAGTTGGAATTATTTGAACAATGTTGGAGCTACGGCTTCACCAATGTGCTAATGTGGAATCAGGGCTTATTGTATACGTATCATCCTTATCCTAAAGTGCAAGTAGTACAATTACTTAATGTATCGGCTCACACTAATAAAAACCATTTGAAAAACCTTCAAGGTCACAAGATTCAGGTGCCAGTTCTGGAAGTTGAACCCTTTTGCTCCAGCTACTACAATCGTAAAGGTGATTTAAAGTTAGCTGGGTATTGGTATAAACTAATTGATACATTCATCAAACATTATAATGGTACCACTTATATGAATTTTGTACGTTATCGAATACGAGATCCTCTAGAGCTTGATAAATTACTCACTACTGAGCCATATGATATTCTACCATTTCCCCTGCAATACCATGACCACCGCTCCAACAGCAACGTTTTTCAATTATCAAAAGTGCAAATTGTTTACCCCACCCCAACTGAAATTCCTAAAAGTTTGTACTTGTTAAAAATATTTGATGTTAATATTTGGGTGATGTGTTTGTTAACGTTTATTGGACTGTGCCTACTAGTAGCAGTTATACATCGAATTGGAAATAATAAATGGAGTATTGTGGACTCTTGTATGATTGCCTTAACTATTTTGATTCATCAGGTCCCTATGCGCTCGAGAAAGCGCTGTTTTCATGCGTATGTACTGGATGTTATGCCATTGCTCGCGGGTTTACTATTGACCAACTTTTATATCTGCAGTTTGTTCAGCATGCTGACAGCGAAAATTTATTACCCTACTTGGAAATCTCTTGAGGATATTTTACAAAGCGACAAAAATATACTGTCTTCTTCTTTCGAAATTGAAAGAATCGTGAGTTTGGAATCTGTACCGAACTTCGTCAAGGAACGGCTTATCCCTAGACAGTTACCCAACATGACACAAATCCGACGGAATTTCAACTCGGATTACCTTTATATTCAAATGGATGATACATCAGATTTTTATTTTTATCAACAGAATTTCTTGGTCCGGCCTTTAGTTTTAATCCTTGAAGAAGTTATTTACCGTCGGCCAATTTTCGTCACACTACCTCATCGTTCTCCGCATTTAGAAAATATGAATCGTTACTTGTTATACGTTCAGGAGAATGGTTTGTATAACAAACTAAAAACCGATGTGAAATGGGACGGTATTGTCGGAGGGCAAATTGAATTTTTTTCCCAAACAGAGTTAAATCGTGCTTTGGGTTTGACCTATTTTTATGTTGCTTTTGTTACACTTTTTGTGGGTTCAATATTCTGCCTGATTGTATTTATATGTGAAATGTATATTTTTAAGAAAAATAAGAAAGTCGTACATATTTAATAAAAATTAAAACAAAAGTGTCGTGTCGTGACGTGACGTGTGTTAAAAAACAACCGAAATTCGTACGAAGGAAATCAAAGCAGCAGGACCAAAAATCCCATATCAAGTACATGCAACTCTGCAACAAATAAAGAAATTATAATAATAAAAGTGACATAATATAAAAAAAATCTACAACAGAAAGGAAGAAAACGTGTGGAAGAAAAAAGCTGAAGAAAATTTATTAATTTAATGTATTGGTTTTAAATGTGTTAAATATATTTAAATGTATTAAATGTGTTGTTTTTAAATATCTGTTATATGTTATTCAAAAATTAAATAAAAATGAATGAAAAATGCAAAATTTGTAGAATAATAACAAACTAAACAAAACAAAACAAAAAAAAAAAATAATGGCGTACAGGAATTTTAAGCAAAATCTTGCAACTTTGAACAAAACTTGAGGAGAAAAAAGTTAATTACCTGTTAACTCGCTTAGACCTTATATTAATAGATTTTGGGCAACACGTGTTCATAGCAGGTAATCTCGCCTCAATGCCTCAATTCGCTTAAGGCGAGACCTCTATATAAGGTGGTCTCAACTGATCAGCTGATTTTTTCGCCGCTTGCAATATTTATATCGTCTAACGAATATTAAAATTACAAGCGGCGAACACAGGTTTTTCATTACATTTCTTTGACATGAAAAGTTTAAAATTTTCGAAGCGATTTCAGACGAGTATACCTTATATGAAGATGCCTTTCAAAAAAATTTGCATTGAAATGTAAGGGTGATTTAAATTACAAGCAGCAAAAACAATCAAGTGGGCTGTCGCTACTTGTTATGAATTTGCCTTGAACTGCACTTTCAAATAAATGAAATAAAAGAAACGTTAAAAATGTATACTGAAGCATAATTTTAGGAAAAAGCATGTCAGAAAGCTTTGCGTACTAGCCCTCTAAGATATGTGAAGCTTTTGCGGGCCATGTGAAACTTATGTGAAAGCATACACTGAAAATAATTAAATAATAATCCAAAATAATTTGTTAGTTACTTTTAGCCAATAAGTTTTAAATTTTTTTTTATAAAATCGAAAGTAACGAAAAGCAGGTTCCGAAGTATTTTTATTTGAAATTTAATCTTTAATGTAAATGTTTTTCTTTTAGCTGCATGAGAACTTAAAATGATAAAGCAGACATAAATGCTGATAACGTTGTAGCATTTATTTTTTGAAATATATACATATGTCCGCAGCGGGTACGAGTTTACATGGTTAATTCGATCATTCCAATTTTTAGCCAATTTTTTTAAAATAAATCTGGGACCATACATTTATGCACAATTCGCGATTTTATTTTTTTCATTTCTCAACCGATCATTTAAAAAAAAAATTTAAAATTTAGCTACCATAGCTCTAGAAAGAAAGCCCTTTACACAGTTTAAGCCTACTTGGCTGCCCTATTTTTTAAATTTAAGTGTGTATAAATATCTCAAAAACTTTGGTAAATATAGTCGCTCAAAATCAATATTATAATAATAATAATATTATTGTGTGTGTTCTGGCTTCCACATCGTTTTCACATGTTTTCTTGTGCTATCGGATGTTAAAACAGATGCTACACCTGTTTTAAGTTGAGATTTAGAAAATAAAAATTTATAGTACGTGTTCTTGCATCCGATTTTAGATGAAAACGATTTTTTCACTTTTGGCAAAAAAACTCGTATTCTTTTCACAAGACTATTAACAAGTGAAAAGAATACGAGTTTTTTTTTTTTGCCAAAAGTGAAAACGAAAAAATCTAAAAGTTTGAAATCGTTCATTTAACAATCGTTTTCATCTAAAATCGGATGCAAGAACACATACTATAAATTTTTATTTTCTATATTTCAACTTAAACAGGCGTAGGATGTGTTTTAACATCCGAACTCACAAGGAAACATATGAAAACGATGTGAAAGCCAGAACACATACATATATTTCACATGATTCAATTTCACCGATTTTTATGACATTTGGCATACACTCTAACCCCCAAAAAAGACACAATCTGCCATTCCAAGGAGTGAGTGGGGCGTATTTAAAAAAAAAATTAATAAATATTATAGTCGGTTTAATTTTTTTAAAAGTTTTTTATGCCAAATCAAATAAAGTTGCTCTTATTGCAAATATTTTTGTTTGAGGCCTTAAAACTTATTGCGTTTGTATTTTGTGATTCTCAATAAGGTATTGAGAGTCTTTATATACATAAGTATTATGAATTTTTTAAATCTTTTTTTAAACACTTGGGTTGAACTAAATGCTTTTAGACGTTGCTTAGCAAGAAAAGCAAGGTATTTTCTTTGTTAAATTTAACATTTTAAATACACTTTCATGGAAATTTTTGGACACACAAAATTAAGAAAAGCAAGTATTAAAAGCGTATATGATTTTAAGCCTAATTGTGGGCGTGTAACTTGGGCTTGTATTTGAGTGAACACTTATTGTCTTTTGTTTTGGTAATCTTGGTAATTTTGAAACTTTAAAGCAATTAAAAAAAACTTAAAAAAAAATTTCTCAAGATAAGAATAAGAATGTAGTGGTACTTCGACTTATATGATTCTAACATATTATGTCATTGAGACCAAAATAAAATATCTATTTATGTGATGCATGTCCCCTGTTCACACCACAGTTAAGTGTTTTGCGTAAAAATGAAAAAAAAAATCCTCCAATACAAATGCACCAACCAACTAAATTGGTTAAGCTAACTAATGTAAAGCAGTTAAAAACGTTTAGCCCAACAAATTATTGCAATGGTGAGACAAAATTCTTTAAATTCTATTTTGCATATTTGAATGTTATCCAATAAAGTCTTAAAAATTTAATTCGCTGAAATCTTTAAATCAGCTTGGCTAGCGAAATTTAATTTAAACGAAATTTCATTTAATAAAAATAAAAAAGCTTTGTAAAACCATTAGGAATTCTTGACCTAATTTAGTTCAACTAACTAAAGTTTATCGCTTAATAAAAATCACACAGAGTTTAGTATTGGCCCAAGACGTCTTAAATTCAACTTTATCAGTATTAAAAAGCTTCAAGGATAAACGAAATCCTAAATTTAAATTATGAACTATCAGTTAAATTGCAATTGAAAAACCAGCGGTGGTGTGCTGGTGTGAATTTTTGCACCCCAATTTTTATAATGAAGGTTGCCAATTAAATCTTATTAGATTTCGCAATTGAGTTGAAGAAAAAAAATTTAATTTTAAGTTTATTTGCTGCTTGTTTGGGTGAAACGCGTTGCTTTTTTAACTGCTCTCGTGATCACGATGCCACATAAACGGCACAAAAACTTTTTGTTAATTCTCAGAGGCATAAACAACAACGTTTGCTTACGTTAAGTTTGCTGCATCGTATGGCAAGACTTGCTGCTGCTGACTACAATGATGATCTTATTGTTAATATTTTATTAGTTGCTCGCTCTATCAATAAAGGCAATAAAAAAGCTACTCTTTTTTTTATTCGAAAACTGTTGCTCTATAAATTGTTTAAAGTGGCTGAAATAACTAACTAAGAGGTGTAGAAAGGTGGGTGGAATCACATTATATACATACATATTTTATTTCCAAGATTTCGTTTTCGTTATCGTTTTCCCTAAAGGTCAACAACGAAAACAAGGTTTGGCTTAAGGCAGAAAAAAAACTCCTCTTGATTTTTCATGTGCTCTTATTATTTGTATGTTTTCAATTTTATTCCGTTGAACTTTAATTTGGTAGACTGTAATTGAATCATAATCTTTATATAAATTTCAGTTGCTGCAGTTTTTTTTGCCATAATCTTTATGGGCAACAACAACAGGAAATGTGTTGCAGTATGTCTGGTGAATGGCAGACAAGACAAACAATTCATTTTGTTTGTTTACAAACGACTTAGTTGGGTATTCCTTTAAGAGTTTGCCCATAAAGAGAAGTCGATAGTAAAATGAAATAAAAAGAAAAAAAAGACTTGTATTTCCTTGTTATGTTATTATCGACTGTATAAAAGTTTTGAATGGTGATACAGTCTTGAAGTGTAGTAGTAGTAGTTTAAAAGACCCCTCGTGGTCCTGTTTTTGAAAAAAATATACAGCCTATTTCAGAATCAGAATCAGACCTATCTATGCCTTGAATTTCATCAAAATCTGATAGATAGTTTCAAAGAGGAATATATTTCCCCTTCCTCCCATCGTGATCCTATTTTTTTTATCAATTGTTCCGTGGTTTAGCCGTTAAAGCGCAACAAACGAACCATAAATTTACTTTCGCATTTATTATATTAGTTAGCAGAGACACCTTCAGCTATCACTGCCACGAACCACTTATCGAAGTCACGAACCTTTAGCAAAGACACAAACCATATTTTAGATTTTAAAAAACTGGCTAAAAATTCCGGGATATCCCCGGCATTTACATGGAAAATTACGGCAGCACTGAAAATATAAAACATCCGCAGTGGCTGCACCATCATGTTATGTAGTTGTTACCAGTATTTGCAACCAGTATTTTTTCACTTTCAAAAAATTTTAGTTTTACATGCGTACCGCGCCATAAGGAACTTACGTTAAAAAAAAATTAAAAATTGGTCTGCTGTAATATAATGCTGACATGTTAAAGGAATACTTTTTCTTCAGTAATTTCAAACCTTCGATTTTTGTGGACATACATATAACAATATTGCGATTAAGGAACGATATGCCTAAGTGAAGTGTGTATAAAATTCGCTGCAAACGAGTACATAACAGTGTTTCATTTCTTTCTTTTTTCTTTATAGGGCTCTCAAGCTTACAAATTCATTGAATATTTTTTTTTTACATCCTTGATTTTGCTTGTTTGTTCTTTTGATTTCTTTTTTGCCTTTTATAAACTGTAATTGATATAATTTGAGTTATTTAACTTTGCTGCCTTAGAATTTTCCCATCGACGTTGCGGCGTAGCATTGCATGTGACAATATTCAATTGTGACTGTGGTTAGCGCCTTTTGTCCTTGAACGTGTTGTCTTGTTTCCGTATGCTAAATAGTTTGACTTTCAAGGACTTTTTATTTAAATCTTGTTTATGGCTAAGAAAATTATGAAATAAAATGTGGTACAACGAAGCACTTGTATAAAATTATGTAAATTTGTTGGAAGAAAAATAAAAAAACATTTGAAAAATTTTACATTTTGTTTAAGGAATAAATTGAATATAAAAGTGTGATATTTTTCTGCTGAGTTGTTTGGGTGTACGAACAATCATAGGTAGTGGCTTTTTATTGTTGAGATATATAATTTTGTGCTTAAGGAAGTGCTTCTGATTAACCGATTTCTATGACAACCAGTGATGCCCATTGAAGCACACCTCTGAACCTTAGGAAGTGATTTCCTATGGCCATACTTCCTTGATGCCTCCTATTACACAACACCCCTGCACAAGATAACATAAATCTGAAATTTCTGTAACTTTTTGTTATATTTTTTTTTAAGAAACAATCCGCGAAACGTTTAGCTTATCTGCAAAAAATACCCAGCATCTATGGCGGGAATTGAACCCATGACCTCTGGACTAAAAGCCTAGCATTGTTACCGCTCAGCCATACGGCCACTCTATACTATTAAGCTAAGCCCACTAGAAATACTAATTTAATCCAACTTATTTTTTTCTTCATATTTTCAAAGCTTCATATTTCAAAGTAATCCCTGCATTTAGGGGTTAATTGCAAGCTCTGGGTCATTAATTCTAATAAAATTTATGGAATTTCTGCTCTCCAACCATGTAAATAAATTAATGTCTAAGTAAATTAAAATCGGTAGTTACACCTTTGAACTTGGGCAAAATATATTTTTATTTCGTTAAGGCACAGAAAAAAAGAACAAACACAAATCGTTTTATTAGTTTTTAGGTTGGCCATTAAAAAATAAATAAATAACTTGGATTATTTTACATGAAATACTACATGTTGAACTAATTTTTGAACACAACGTTATGAGCATAAAATTAAACGAAACATTTTGTTGACTAGACAAAAAAAAAAAAAAAAAAAGACAACAGTTTTAACCCAAAACGAATAACAATAATAAATAATCTTTATCAATCAAAATTTATAGCGGCAAACTTAAAAAATTTATAAATAAATATTATTGACTGCCTGCCAATCCCTTTTTTCCGTATTTATTTTTTTTTATTTCATACTTAAACTTTTGCTTTATTTGTTTCATTTCTAATACAACAATATAAATTTCCCATAAAACGTGATCAAAACCGAAAAGTACAAGTATCACTGTCATGTAATAAAAATTTTAATTTTCATGTCTGTCCCGCCACTTGTCCGTCCGTACGCCCATTCTTCTGTTTGCTTTTAGTGTGTCTGTATTAGCCCATTGTGCTTGAGGATTTAGCCCAGAAGCTAGTAAAAAAAATATTTTAACAAATCGAAGACTTTACAAAAAATAAAAAATAAAATAATGCACTAAAATGAAATGGGTGACGGCATGATGAAGTCTGTTGGTCACTTAAACTTGTTGTAATAGCTGCTCCAAATACACTTAGAGAAAATATTTCATAATGGCTTGAAGTTGAGAATGTATTTTTGATTTGCTTTTGATTTTTGTGTGATCTGATTTTGATATTTTTTAACGAATCTCCCAACAAAAAAAAAATGCTTTTCATATTGTATTTTTCAATTAATTTTTTGTTTTTTTTTAGAAAGCTCCCTTACTTCTGCTTTTCAGTGTATAAAAAATTTGTGAGATCCATTAGCTGAGACAAAGTGTCATTACTAATAGCTGATTTTCAGTTCAATTAAATATATCTCAAAGCCATATAATTTTTTGCTACAATTTATTATTAAATAACATTTTACACAAATAAAACTTTATTATGATCGTGTAATCTATTATAATAGAAGCGCTTAGGAGAGGCTTATGTAAAGGTTTTGTTTACAAGATATTTGGACATTTATGGTTGCCAAAGTTCCCAGCTAACAATATATATTAATGGCTTTCATGAATACTCTTAAAATTGCCATTAATGTAAGACTTCCCTACAAGAATAGTATCAGTCAATTGACCGGTCATTAGATCGGTAGTCATGTAGGATATATTCATCATTGCGTAGAACAAAGTTTTTATAACATTATATACAATATATGTAAGTTCCCGTCGCTCATACAAGCAGCATAGGGCCTCAATAAAATCCGTGAACATAATCCTATTCTGTGCCAAAGCCTTCACTTCTGCCCAACTTTTGCCACTGCAGTTTACTTCGGGCTCAATTTTTCTTCTCCATGTATGAGCTGGACGTCTCCTTCTTCTTTTGCCTTCCGAGTTCGAATCTATGGCAGTTCTAGTAATCTTGTTAGTGTGCCTTCTAAGGTTGTGGCCAATCTAGCGCTATTTCCGTCTCTTTATCTCAATTGATAGGGTTGTTAGCCTGTTTTTCGCCAAACCGTATTATTAGATATAGTTCTCGGCCAGAATACACGTAGCATCTTGCGAAGGCTGCGGTTCACGAATAATTGACCTTTTTGCAGGTCCCGAGTGGCGGAATTCCACGTTTCACACCTTACAAAAGGATAGATTTTACATTCGCGGCACAAGGATAGAGATGGGGACTTCTATATGGATTTTAGGCGGTCAAATGTTTCATTTGCTTTCTGCAAGCAGTTATAGATATCCTCACCCAATCCTCTATTTCTAGCTACCATGCTCCGAAGGTAGCAGAGTTGGCTAACGTCTTGTATTTCGCTTGCACCAATTGCAAACAAATGCAATAAAATTATATTATAGCCCAATTCACAAACTTGTGCAAATGGTCTTGCATCGTAGCATTTGCAAAATGGTTAATATATTGATACTCACCACTTAACAATTCTTAGTGGTGAGTATCAATATACTATACAATTTTGCACATGCTACGATGCAAGAGCATTTGCACAAGATTGTGAATTGGGCTTATGTGATGATGTTAAATTTGCCACAAATATTTCAAAAAATTTCCATTTAGTTCCCATTGATTTGCTTTCCAGCTGGAAGCGATTACATTAATGTATTGTTTGTGCTTATGTGCAAAAACAAATTGAGCAATAATTCTCATCGGTTCTGTTTCACTCACTTCAAAGAACGGAACAAAACAAAATCAAACATTCTTATGAATTGAATAGGCTAATGTTCGTAACGCTTTTTAAGCCAAATTACATGTGATAATTATTAATGAACAAATAACATCAAAGTTAGTTGTAAATATTCTGACAACAACACATAGTTGAACGGAACAGCCAGCCGTTTTCGAAGGCCACTAAACCTTCCTCATTAGCGTTCTTCTGTGTTTTGGTCCACTGTGTGTGGTGTCACTTGATGTTGATGTCTGCCTTATATACGAAACTTTATTGCAAATGGAATATGTGAATTGGTTTGATTCATTGAACTTCCATTTGCTCATGTGTTTCAAACATTTTGTTATGTTTATTATTTTCATACTTTGGTCTTACAAATAAATCAAAACAAAAATAAATTTATAACTGTAACAGTGTTGATTATGTATGTTACGAAAATCACATCGTAGCTCCTGTGTTTGGCATAAAGAGCATAGCTCTAATAAGTGTTTAAGCAAACACCGGTGTATTTACACGAGCATGAACTTCTATATATGGGCATTTCTCCGAGAAATTCCACTTTTTTGTCGCGTGCGACAGCAAGCAATTAACCTTATATTTCTGAACAACGTTACTCGATTTTTCTTAAAATTTTACCTAAAGTAGAGTTGCTGACGGCCTACAGAAATATATAAAGAAGTAAAAAAAAATTCGTTTTCTTTGGAAAAAAAGCATAGTTGCTTGGTGTTGCACGCTACAAAAAGTTGACATTATTGTGGAAATGCCCATATACATATAATAATTTTTTACATCCGGAAGATTTTTTAAATATCCCTCCCGATTCGGTATATGTACCTACAGAATGGTTTCTCTGGCTATCAAGTAGAATCGTGCGATTTCTTTTTGATGGCAATCATATATTTTTTTTTGTATTCTAATGTTTTACAGTCTTCTAAACTTTCTGGCTGACATAATATTTCATTGACATCCTGCTCTAAGCATAATAAAATTTAGTACTTTTTTTCACAGTGAAATCAAAATATTTTATTGATTAATTCCATTGTCGTGCTAAGAGGTTATTTTTTATTTATGATTCGTGCTGAAGTGAAGAATGATTAAATGTCTCCAAAATACAACGAGCAATTGTGTGACAATGTTTTTTTTTTTTTTGCAAGCAACATGAAAACGAAGTGTTGAAAACTCTAGTCACCAAAGTGAGGCAGGCAGCAAAGAATTGTGTGTGGTTCATAAAGTGTTTTGCTAAGAAATTTGTCTCAAAACTTAAACACAAGTTATAAATTTTATAAGTTGGTGCTGCTGACCTTTTTTCCACCGCTTAAATTACTCCATAATAATTCTGTGTTGCAGAATTTTTCGAAAGTACATAATACAGCCAAGTCTAATTCAACTAAGATAAATTCTTTTTTTTTCTGCTAAATAATTTTATCTAATGTTTAAATCATGTACCATAGATATTTCTTAACATCAAAAAAAAAAAAAATAAATAAAATAAATTAAGCAATTAATGAATGAATGGTATTTTTCTTTTATTAACTTTTCAACAATTTCCAATCGAAATTTATGGTCGTATATTGTGTCCGTCTTGAATGTTTGCATTTTTCTTTTTATATTTTATTTATATTTTTTCGTTTGTTGTCTAATGAGTCCGTCCATACCAAGGTATTTCGTTCGAATATGAGCAAAATTATGTGAATGTTCATTTCATGTTCGTTAATCAGTTTAGAGAGTAGATTTTGCTGTAAAATTATTTGAGAAGACCTTTTGACATGTTGCGTGTATTTTTGAAAGTTTTTATTGCCTGGAATGTTTTACATTGTTATCATGCAATTTTAAATTGACCAATTAATTAACGGTCAAAATATATTTTCTTGATGACCGAAAAGATGTTTTATGTGTGATAAATCATAATTGGAAATACGAGTATTGTAATTGTCTACAAGTAAGATGACTGGTCGTGTATAGAGTTTTTGCGCTGTCCTTTCATTTGAATTTTCAACCAGGCAAAAAAATTATATTAAATAAGCTGCATCTCTGTTCTTATTTTTCAATACATTTTTTTTAGTTAGATAAGGAAAATAATTTATGGTTAAATATCATCTACATGTTATTAACTTTCAATGCTTTGTAAAGAAGTAACAACTGTTTTAAAAGACTTTCCGCTTTTTAACTTCTTTGTGTTCAGCTGTTCTTGATTGCTCTTACAAACGGTCAAATTATTTCCTTTTCCTGGCTTTAAACGTCTTCCTAAATATGCATGTGTATATAAAAACAAAGTGTGTATTATTCTTTACTATCAAGCGTTTAGATTTTTCGTTTTTCTTTTGTCATCAAGAGCTTGTATGCAGTCAACAACAAATACAGAACACATCCTTTAAGCCATTCACGTGAACCAAAGGATTTCTTGTAATTTAGTAGAGAAAAAGAGAACAAGTTATTATGATTCTGGGAAAATAACCTGCAAGCATTAATAATAAAGCGCATTATTTTTGCGTTCGTAGTACTGCTGTACCTTAACACCCTAAAGTTGTAAATTAGGAAGTTTTTTAAGAGTAATAGAGCAGCGTTGCAGTGCTTCTGGTGTCAATGAGGCGAGTTAAATTTTGGAAGCTGTAGCCTAGTAGTCATTTGGTTGACCTTTTTTGTTGAAAGATTATTTAAAATCCACGAAACTTTGGCCTTGGGGATAGAAAATTCCTTTCAATGGCCCACGCAGAAGTATTCAATGTTAGGAGGAGTATGACGCGGAGGAAGAGTATGATGAGAAGGAGGAGGGCGATGAAGAGCAAGAGCATGAACAGAAGGAGGATGGACAGGGTAGGATGAAGAGGAGGAGGAAGAATGGAGGAGGATTAAGAGGAAGAGGATGATGAGTAGGAGGACGAAGGTAAGGAGGTTGAAGAGAAGTAGGATGAATAGGAGGAGGATGAAGGGAAGTAGGATTAAGAGCAGGATAATCAAGAGTGGAAGGATGAATAGGAGGAGGATGAAGAGGCGTAGGATAAAAAGGAGGAGTTTGAATAGGATGAAGAGGAGGAGTTTGATTAGGATGAATAGTATGAGGATGAAGAGGAGGAGGATGAAGAGGAGGAGGACGAAGAGGATGAGGATGAAGAGGACGCGGATGAAGAGGAGGAGGATGAAGAGGAGAGGATGAAGAGGATGAGGATTAATAGGAGAAGAATGAAGAGGATTAGAATTAATAGGAGGAGGATGAAGAGGAGGAAAATTAATAGAAAGAGGACGAAAAGGAGCAGTGTGAAGAGGAGGAGCGTGAAGAGAAAGAGTATGAAGAGAAGAAGGATGGAGGGAATGAGAATGAAGAGGAGGAGGATGAATAGTAGACGTATGAAGAGAAGGATGATGAAGATGATAAGGATGCGAAGGAACATGATGAGAAAGAGGAGGATGGAACATGATGAGAAAGAGGAGGATAGCGATATACAGACGACGAGGATTTAAACACCTCTTGCATCTTGAAGAAGAGGAGGATGAAGGAAAAGTGGTTGAAGAAGAGGAAAATGAATAGGAAAAGGATGAAGAGGAGCATAATTAATAGAAGGAGGATGTAGAGGAGGAGAATTAATACAAGGAGAATGAAGAGGAGTGTGAAGAGGAGGATTATGAAGAGGAAGTGGATGAATACAAGTTGAATTAAGAGGAGGAGGATGAACCGAAGGAGGATGAAGAGAGGGAGCATGAATAGTACTAGTATGAAGGGAAGGGATACAAAAGGAGGAGGATAAAGAGTAGCAAGATGAAGATGATAAGGATGGAAAGGAACATGATAAGAAAGGGGAGGATGGTGATACGGATGACGAGGATTTGGACACCTCTTGCATCACTGTCTCTCTCTAGTGAAAAATAAATGAAAAATTATAATAATTATTAATTAGTGTTTTTTTGGAATTGTTACAATTTAAGTATAACATTTATTAATGCTACATAATTGTTCGTCTTGTGAGAAAATGCAGCCCTGATCTACTGAGTTGTTATTGTCTGTTGGAAAATTTGTTATAAACTCCATTAGATCACGGTTGTATTTTCTCAAAGACGATTTGACTATTTTTAAGATAGTGAGTAGCAGCCTTAAATTATATTCTTCTCGTGTTTTCCAATATAAAGTCCTGTATGCAACGCAACTTTCGAACCGATTCCAGCTCAGATTTCGCTTCATCTCCCTTCCTGCCGCTTTAAGACTAAGCTATATCCTGAGAAATTTTTTCTTGGGCATGACATTTTAAATAAGTTCCAGGTTTTTTTTTGTGTTTAGGGTTTTTTTTATTAAAAGAAAAGGAAAAAATTACATGAAAAAAAGATTATAAAATCCTTTTTGCTTTAAGCAGAGCAAGAATGGATAAAAATCTAGATGAACAAATGCATACCATTGAATTTAATGCTTTTTTGCATTATGTTGTTGTAGTCAATGCCTTGTTGTTGCTAAGCTTGTAGTTATTACTCAGCCCTGGGTCCTTGCACTGCTAAACACACACGAAACTCAGTTGAGTTGCAAATGTGTGTGTGTGTTGTTTGCGTGCACATATTATACTTTCATTCCTGCTGTTAAGAACCAGCATATTTACTTGTGTGCTTTTTTTCCTCAATACCGAACATACATACGAATATGAATATTTTTTCCACTTTTAGCTATTCCATTTTAATTCTATGCATTCACTTTCATTTATTTGTATATGTATTCGTATTGTTCCTGTCGTTGCACTCGTTTAATATGTGTGTGTTCGTGCATGCATATTCCACGTTTTATTATATATGCTTGTTTGATGCTTGCCAGTATTTGACTGCGTGCGTGTGTGTGTGTGTGTGCGTGTGAGATAGAGAGTTTTGTATACAATATACAATATGCATATTCCACTTGAGACATTCTTTTGTTTTAGTTAAAGAAATGGATGTGGTAGACGTGTACATATTTAATTTTAACGAATATTTTTTATGCATCTTTTTCCTGGCTTTCTATTTATGAACAATAGAGGATCGCCTGAATATGGATAAAGCTAAAATATACACAGAGAAAAACGTTTCCTTTTGTCGGAAATAGTGATCTGATACCTTATCTGATAAGCGATCTGACACCTGATCTGATACCTGATCTAATACCCGCCCTCGTGCCCAAAATCCTGAAAAATTACAAAATTTAAAAGTTATTGGCGGTAACATATAATACTAAAGTTTCTTCTTTTTTGAGCCATTGCTTAATTTAGCAATACATGTTTGAAAATTGTGTTCGTGGGTTTTTACCTATAGAGATTTAGCAAAGGCGAATTCACATAAGGTGGTCTTAATTCACCAGCTGACATAGCTTCTATGCTGTCAAATCAACCAAAACGTTAGGAAATATTCTGACAGCAGGAAATTTTACACTAACAACTATACAAGGCGAATACCCAGAGTTGTGTCAATTCGCCTTGGATTTAGCTTTAGCAAATTACAAAATAAGGGGGCTAATCTGATACCTGATCTAATACCTGATCTGCAGACAGACAAACATGTAAACGACTCACCAACTGAAATCAGTTTTCATGGATAGCGTCCCTGCCACAACCAATAGATTCTCAACACCTGAAATCATTATTCCTTAAATAAACACGCTCAAAATAGAAATAAAAAAAGAAGATATATACTGCTTAGATCAAATTTCATGTGTTAAATAACAAGACAATAAAATTATATTATATATTATGCTCATGTGCAAAAACAATACAAAAACAAATTGAGCAATTGTTGTTTTTGTTTTGTTTTTGTTTCACTCACTTCAAAGAATCAAACATTTTGTTTCCTTTATTTTTCTACTCTACTTTTAAGTAAAGAAATTTAAACAAAAATTAATTTATAACTGTAATAGGATCGATTATTTGATTTTTTAAAAACTACGACCTAGCTTCTGTGTGGTGGCATAAATAGCAAAGCTGTAATATTCTTCCACATCCAGGCATAAGCATTTCAATACACTATTTCTAATAAACATTCATTTATACACATTTCAAGACCTATACATACTCCCTTCATGGAAACTAAATACTCAGCACAGGTTTAAAAAGTAACCGGTTACCTACTACTCCTGTCGTAAGATGTTTGGATCTAAATGAGGCTTAAACCCCAAAATGCTTAAATGGATGTATACAGCAATTGTGTATCCAATACTGAGTAACGGCTCTGTAGTATGGTGGCCTACCACAAGTAAGAAATACATGACTCATCAACTTTATAGAATACAGAGATCCACTTGCGTCGGAATAACAGCATGTTTACTACGTAATAGTCCTTTGGAGGGTCTGAACGCCTTACTAAACCTTATTACGATCGACTTTCATGTATTGACGTTATCCTTAAATAGTGCACTAAGATTAGTGGCATCTGGGTGGAGGCGATCAAGCTCGTAATGCCAGAATCTTCGATGAAGTACCTCCTACGCTGAGGATATCTACTCATTACACAGTGCCCCATCCGGACAGAATAAGACATTAGACTATGCACTGATGGATCATGATTGCTCTGCGGTGTTGGCCTTGGAGTCAAACGAAGGCACTGTATTTTTGGCCGACATTTTGGCTATAAAGGAAGCGACTAGAGTGGTGATCGACAAGAAGGTACAGCACAAAGTCGGTATCTTTGTCGTCAGCTAAGCAGCGCTTCTATCCCTTAGATCATATTCCACTTTCTCTATTTTAGTTGGACTGAGTCTTCAGGCTGATCGCACCCTCATCTGGGTTCCATCACTCAGCAATTTTTCAGGTAACGAACGGACGGATAAGATGGTCGGAGCTAGCTCGTCCATGAATGCCTCCAACGCCAAATCGGTAGCCATGCCGTTTGGTACTATTACAAACTGCATCTTCAAGCATTATCTCTATAAGGCTGAATGCAGGTGGCGCAATGTAGACACGTGCAAGTTTTCTACAATGATAAGCGCTGAATACAATTAACAAGTAGAAACGGTACGTTCATCTAGCTGCTCGTTGCAGTCATGACACGGCACTGGACGATCAGCAGACCTTCTTGTAGGGTAGGCCTGTTCTATAATAAGTTCTGCCGAAGTTCTTGAGAAGAAATCAAAGAAGAGACAAGCTTCCACTTTCTTTACGATTGTCCAGCTTTGCATCTCTCGAGACCCAAGTTTTAAGGCAGACATATACTAGACGACCTTTCAGATTTATTTGAGATTGGGTTGAATGACCTTGTCAGATATGTCAACACGACAGGTTGGATCTAGTAACTATCACCGTATCAGAATACTTAGATACGGTTCTACATAGGTTGACACCAACGAGTGATGTGGCCTTTCCACAAAAGAATCATCTTGATTTTACTTGAATGTCTGCAGTAAAAAGGCAGCAACGTAAACCAACCAAACAAAATACTCCCATCCAAGCATGATCCATCATTTGCACTGAAAAACTGCGCCCGAAATACTATAAACGTACTACTTAAGCCTTTTTTTACGAAACAATGTTGAATATTTATTTTAATACACAATTTGGAAATTTATTTCTGAAAAATAGTATCGAACAAATGTTAAATGAGTTCCGTCTTGACGGAACTCATTTAATCCATTGGCAAAATTTCAATATAGCTACTCAGCAGTTAGACTTCGTGATGGCTCTTATTTCAAGGCAATTATTTTATTTGCAGGTTTGAAATAGACGCAGAGGCAAAAGACCTTAACGAAAATTTCACAAGCACGTAGCAAAGATCTATTTATTGGAGGTGTGCGCGAAAGGTCTATTATCTGCATATAATGCTTCCTAATTAAAAGGTTAGGCATGTCACAAACATACTAATTAACACTTTTCACGTTTTCTAGATGTAATTGATTGCCCCGATTTTGTTTTTTCGAATGTTGTGCTAGGCAGTTCGAACCTCTTGAAAATTTTTCAGATGAGGCATTTTTTTTATCCATTACCTCTCTCAGGAGCATATGATTTCCACAAAGCACATAAATCTTACGCGGATAGCTGCTAATATTTTCTCGTCTTTCCATGTAAGATGCACGATACTCCAAGAACTATGTGCATGCCCGGTTTTTTTTTTGTTTATAGAGAAGTAACACTTAGGCAATGAATGCCTACTACTACGAGGTGTTTCCTTCTTTAGGAAATTGATAGTAATAGAGCAGACAGGTGGTGAAGAAATGCAGTTGTAGCGCCTCTGGTGTCAATGAGGCGTATTAAATTTTTGAATCTGTTTCAAGTAGCCATTTTATTGGTTATTTTACTTCGCCGATGAATCTCCTACACAATGCCGACGAAGGAGGGTGCTCTGATGTTACATTAGGATAGGATTAGTATCTGCTGAAGTAGGTATAGTTCAGTGACCAGTGACTATGCCGTCATCACTTGAACTTTCCTACAACAACTGATACAAATGCATGCATTATTATTTAATGATTGTCGGATACTGGCCTCGAACCGAGGACCTTCGGGTTTGTAGTCAACAAGCTAACTACTTCAGCCAACGCCAGCCCTTTCTGTTTCTCAAAATCAGCTTACATATATATTTTGTAGTTGAGACATATACTGTTATTGCTGTTTTTGCTTGAGTTTGCAAACGTTTAAAGAGTATTTCGTCCACTTTATATGGAGTACTTTCCTCTTGAGATGGTTTCTTGCAACTCGGATTTCTGCGGTGATTAGGAGCGATTGGTAATATTTAAATTTAAGACACCCATATTATAAACTAAACCATATTATAAACTAAACCTTTTTTATCGACAGATGGATGACAGTCAGTGAAAATATGTTCGTTCTTTTTCATCCAAAAGATTATTTTGTTCCGCAATTTTTTGATTATTGTTGCTGCTGCATCCATTTTTAAGTTGAACATAGTTTCTATCGGTATTTATTTGCCTTAACTGCCATAAACAAGATCAGCTGCTTCCGTTAAGTTTAACTTGGCAGCACTGAATTTAGTACAGCGGAAACAAGGTTGCATTGCATACATTCTACTTAAAATCAATTCAAGTTTTTAAGTGGGTTTTAACAAAAATAATTCTGTAGGGTAAAGCCAGGTTTTAGCAGTTGGGTTTAACGTTAAAAGCAACATTTATTACAACAATGTCAGTGTGAACACATTATTAGTGAACAAATTTTGTAATTTAGTTTAGAAAAATGTTGCTTTAATGGCGCAAGCTGCAAAAATCTTGGCGTAGTAAGGGATATAATAGCTAAAAACTATAGGAGCAGCTTTGTTTTAGTGATAAAAATTAACGCATATTTTTCTGCGTGTAATTTTTTTATTCGAAAATACTTTTACATTTTTAACTCTTCATTTCTTCGTTTGCAGCTCATTACATTGTGATTTGTTTTTTTGTTTGCTTTCAAAAAGCTGTACGTACAATGCAACTGAGTGCATATGTAAATACGAGTACAATATTAATATTTATACATTGCAATTCACGTACATACGTGGTACGTAAGTGTATGTACGTTTCTTCATATATTTTTATTACTTCATGCAACGTCATTATCGAGGTTTTTTTTTGCAAAAAAAAAAAAAAAAAAAAAGAAACGCCTCGTTAGACTGCCAAAGACTTTTAGCAAGATTAAAAGATGTGGTGGATTCGAGAATAATTGCACTTATCATTCAACATTATTTTCAATTTGTTTCTTTTATTTTACTAAATAAAGCCAGGTATGGTTTCGAAAATAATAGATTGTATGCAATAACTTCTTATTTTCTTCTTTTTAATGAAGCATCCGAGGAATTTTTAATTTTATTCACTGTTTATTAAAAAATAATTTTGTGGAAAATTCTTTGGCAGACTTGCAGATAAATTAAAAATTTTTGTAATGAATGCCTAAAGATGTTGTCTTAATTATTACGAGTATTTGTTATTTATAAAATTGCTTTAAAAATACCGCTGGCAAATGAAAAATCATTTTCAAACTACTCGTATTTTAAATGAAATGATTTAAATTACTTATAGCAAAACGTTTGATGTGCACAAATTCTTAGAATTCCCCAACATTAAGTATATTTTTTATTAACAAAAAAATTTGCTGGAATACAAATTCTTTACGTCTACAATAATCCCGCATTTATATTAAATTTCTAATTAACGTCCTCATTCTAAAGTACCTTCTAAAGTACTCTCACATTGCCTTTGCATTTGTCAAGGCGAGGGAAAAAATATAATGATAAATAAATAAATAAAAAAGTAAGGAAATGAGAGGCGAGTATGTGTGATGCATACAACAAAACAAATGTTCAGCATAAACGACTGCAATATCCTATTTTTTACAAGCAAGACATAACTGGAAACGAAGCAGCAGATGATCTGAAAAGCACGGCCCACAATCTAGAATTGCTTTGGAGATTGAGGTGATCAAAATCATAACTTTACTGTGATGGAATAGTTATCACAATCCTAAAAAGAGAATGGAGACAACATTTAGACCCTAAAGTTGTAATATAGTAGGTTGTTGGGTTAGGTTAGCAGGCAGCTGATAAGGAAGGGCTTTTCACCCTGGTGACATGCAAGTCACTAAAAACTAGATTAAACGCTGGAGTTAATGAGTGTCTCAGTGATTGGTTGGCATGTCAGCTGAATGGATGGCTGTTCCCATAGTAGTTATTGAGTCATGAGTAGGGTCGGAGAGGCACTTGAAATATCTATGGTCTGCTCCTATATACACCTTGTATCCTTATGTAATAAAAGCTTATCCAGATCTTAAAATTTTTTCCTGCTACTCAAACATGACTAGAAGCTATACACCAATATGTATATCTAAGTCAGAAGCTGCTCCAATGAGATTCCACTAGGTTAGGTTAGGTTAGCAGGCTGCTGGTAAGGAAGGGTGAAATTTAGAGTCCAACTCACTTGGGTCCAATACAATGATCCCTTTGTGCTACCTGTTAATTGAAGAAGATAGTGAAAGAGGGTGATAGGGAAATGATAGTGATAGAGAAGACAGGTGGTGAAGGAAGAGATATAGGAAAGCTTCATTCTTTTACAACTCTGCTCTTTGCACATTTTTTGTTAATGCAGTGTTGCAACGCCATCTGGAGTCAAATGAGGCTTCCCCACAACCACTGATGCAAAGAACACTAATGCGCATCAGCAAAATGTGTGGTGTTTGTTATTTTTAATGACTGTCGGAGACCGGGCTCGAACTCAGGACCTTCGGTTTTTGTGGTCAACGTGCTAACTACTTCAGCCAACGCCAACGGTAGGTAGGTTTAAGGCAGGCCAAAGCTTTGATGCAACCATTTACATGTAATGGCATCCTGCACCTCAACAGGAATAAATTACGGCTTGTTACTGGTTTTCTTTCTGGTCATTTTGGACTGAACTAGGTTAGGTTAGGTTAGGTAAGGTTAGCAGGCTACTGGTAAGAAAAGTAGAAAATTAGAGTCGAGCTCACTTGGGTCCAATATAATGACCCCTTTGTGCTACCTGTAAGTTGAAAGAAGATAGAGAGAGAGAGAGAACAAGAGGAGGGTGAGAAGAGGAGAAGTAGAAATGAGATAAAAGTTGTTCACGGAGTTATGAGATAAGAGTGGGTCAAGAAATTTGCCTAGGGAGAGGTCAGCGATTATACCAACCAGCTCCTCAATTTCTACAAGTAGATATCTATTGGTGCATAGATATCTATCGTGTAAGTTGAATTTTATAAGCAAACTCGTGGGTAAAAACCTTAGGTAAATTACCTGTGCGTAGAAATTACGGGCACCAATGTTCCTAATATAGAGCCCAATTTCCGATAACTCGGATAACCTTCCGAAGGATATTCTGCCAAGGAGGTGCAGATGGAGATCCTCCAGAGCAGGACAAAGACACAGGGGATGCAGGATACTTTCCTCTTCTTCCTCGTCATTGCAACTGTAGCAGTAGTCATTAAACGGAAGACCCATACTTTTAGCATGGGTTCCGAAGATACAGTGACCGGTCAATCTGGCCACGATGTTCCTCAAGTACTTCCTATTGAAGTTCATGAGATTTTTCGTTCTACGGGAATCCAAGCGAGGCCAGAGGGTTCTCGCTATTATACAGCTGGACTCATTGCTAATTCAAGAAAGGTAACATCGAAACCACAAATATTGTCGATATCGACTTCTCTTAGTAGAGTTCCCCTCTTTGCCAGGTCATGCGCAACTATGTTTTCTGAAATAGTCACATGTCCATGCACCCAGTTTAACGAGATATTTGAGTGCTGCGCAAGTCCATCCAGGGCCTTACGACATTCTTGGACAAGAAAGGATGTGGTGTACACCCCCATGAGGGACTTAATAGCAGATTTGCTGTACTGAACTATCCTATGTGGAAAAGTAACCAAATTCGTTGAGCCCTGTGTCGTTTATGCTTGGAAGATGACGAGATGACGGCACACATTTTTTATGAGTGTATCGTCTTATGTAACAGTAGAAATCGTGTTTTTCATTCTGAGTTTCTGTATTCAGATGATATTAGGCGGGCTTTTCCAATACCTGTACTGACTTTCATAAGGAGAGTCATACAGAGATTGATTTAATTTCATTTTACAGATCTATGGTACAAAAGATCCATCAGTTGACACAGTACCGCTCTTTGGGCCAGATCTTCCCCATATTCTATTCTATGGGTAGGACAGGATAACTTTAGATAATTGTTGGATACAAAAACTTCAGATACCCACGGCTTAAGATGAAGGTTTTAAAATGTGTTGACCGTGGATTGTGCTTGGAGGAAATGCAAACGTTAGCATACCGTGTGATCAAATTTTCAGCTTTGACTAGCATTAAAGTGAGAATTACTGGCAGACACATTTAAGAAAACCAAGCCCAAGGTAAACGAAGGCTCTAGTTAAGAACTCAGTGATGATTACGAAAGTCACTAAAATCTGGATTAAACGCTGGAGTTAATGAGTATCTCAGTGATTGGTTGGCATATCAACTGAATGGGTGGCTGTTCCAATAGTTATTGAGTCATGTGTAGGGTCGGAAAGGCACTTGAAATATCTATGGTCTGCTTCTGTGTACACCTTGCCCCCTCGGGGGAGTCTATTTTTGACTACGGGTGTGGCAGTCTCGGGGCCCAAGCTGAGATGATGTGGCTTGTTTCGTTGACGTACATTTGGTACATTACCCGATCTCTGGCAAAAAAGCAAAGGATGTGCACATATTTATAAAAGGAAGCCAGGTATGTTTATTTAAACCAGGTGCAGCATCATTCGGAACTGCCCCTGAGTTCAAAAGACGATAGAGGTAAAGCCCTTGTGGTGGAACTTCGAGGTCTGACCAGAGGCTACTTCTGGTTCCACGGGTGTCGGTTGCCCGACAGTCGAGCTGCTCTAGGAGCTTGGGTGTGTGTAGAGGTCGTCATGATCCTTTGCTAAAATGTTGAGTTCGTCCTACGACACGGTATCCCTTTAAGATTTTAATGTGTGTGGAGTAGGAAATAAATTTTTTGGCGACACAAGCATGCGTCCATCTCTGATGAGTGGTTGAGCTATGCCGGCAATGGTTGAGGAATTCTCTTGGGGACTCGCTATGTGTGTATACACCTGGGGCGTGAGAACCAGGAGAATTGTAAGTGGTGGCTGTGTTTGTTACCAAAAATGCTGGGAGAATAGTTTTGGTTTCCCAGTGTTAAATCAATGCTAGTGATTGGCGTGATGTGGTCAGCCAGACACTATTCAAGGTTCTGTTGCCATACAACAGATAGTACTGTTTGTAGCAAGTCATTACTGCGAAGAGTTTAGGTAGCCCCAAGTACCTCAGCAGGGTACTTGAACATAGTACAGGAATAACTTTATTCAAAGATTGCAACATCTGTGCCTTGAGGTTCATTCTAAAAGGGTGCATTAGGGCGATGGTGAGTGTCTTTCCTACACCCGGTGTTTAGACCACCGTGAGATAAGGCCGTAAAGGCAGGTGCTCACGATAATCTGAAACACATCTGTATAAACCTTGTATCCTTATGTAATAAAAGATTATCCAGATTCTAAATACTTTTTTCCTGCTACTCAAACATGATTAGAAGCTATACACCAATATGTATATCTAAGTCAGAAGCTGCTCCAATTAGATTCCACTAGGTTAGGTTAGGTTAGCAGGCTGCTGGTAAGGATGGGTGAAATTTAGAGTCCAGATCACTTGGGTGCAATACAATGATCCCTTTGTGCTACCTGTTAGTTGAAGAGAAGATATTGAGAGAGGGTGATAGGGAAGGGACAGTGATAGAGTAGACAGCTGGTTAAAGAATATATAGACGAAAGCTTCATTCTTTTACAACTCTGCTTTTTTGCACGCTTTTTGATAATGCAGTGTTGCAGCGCCTTATGATGTCAAATAAGGCGTATTAAATTTTTGAAGCTGTGCACCATTCTGAGAGCAATTGACACGAAAGGAAAGACTTGAAGAAGAACATGTCCAACATGATTCGAAACTAAAAATTAATTAAAAAAATTGTGGCGGTCTGCCTTTATAACGGAGAATAAAATTTTAATTTTTACCAACAACTTCAGTATGCAGTTAGGTAGATGGTCCGGTGTCTTTGCATACTAGAATTACAAATAGATTATCATGGATCTTTACACTGTTTTAGGTACATATCTATGCGTTACGCTTCTTCGCTAACATGATATGTGCGGGAAGTTTTCCACACCCTCACAACTACAAGGAAATCTTTGTAGAAGTTATGAAGGCTATAAAAGTCTCGACCTGAAGGACCATAATTGCACCTCTTGAAATGAAGTAGAGATGGGCGCGTGTTGAATTTTTCCAACACGATACGAACACGAATACCAAGACGCAAAGCACGCGAAAAATTTTGTCAACACGATAACACGCACACAATAAAATTGGTATGGTATTTGAAAATCAAAAAATTTAATTGATTTTTTTCAAGAGTCGCTTTTCAAAATATGGCACCAAGTTGGCACTGCCAGCTAATACTATCTGCCACCACAGCTAATACTATCGCTTTAAGTACAGAATTTTAAGCTTCAGAGGCCCATACAATATCAACAAATATGCTGGTGTTGTGTGTTTGACGATACAATATATAAAATTTTTTCTCTACTGGAAATTCATTCATACATATGTATTTTACATCTAAAATTATTTCGAGTTTTTCATTTCAATTTTGCTCAACACGAAACAAACCGGACACGCACGAAATCAGATTTCTTATCACGAACACTTCGTGTTGGGTAGTGCGTGCTAGTGTCACGAAAAAAAAAACCACGCCACGCGCCCACCTCTAGAGTGAAGTAATGGTTGAATTGAGATATGGAGAAAACGAGAGATTATGGGTCTAATTATTCATTCCGTTCCGCGATTGCGGAAAGCATTTTTTCTGCGGAAGCAAAATTTGCAATTATTCATTCCGTTGCTGCGGTATTTTTCTCTATTTTGCTTACGCTCAAAAGCGTAAGGAAACCACAAAATTGTAAAGAAAATATACAAATTTGCAAAATTAAAGCTTATTTTAATTTAATTTGTTTGTTTTATTTTTATAAAAATATAAAAAATCAACTGTTAATTTAATTTAACTTATAATAAAATTTCTTTATTCCAACTTACTCTCTTATGATTAATCTGTAACTCTTCTTTCTATATTTTGTTGTTTTTACGTTTCAAATTTCATGTGTTCATACATGTGTATGTATTTACATATGCGTGTATGTATGTATGTATGTATGTTTATATTTTAAAATGCTTTTTTAACAACAGCCGACACTACATCACGTCAGAATTAATAACAACAGGGATGTTAAATCAATTTAACGGAAAGCGTATACCGCAGGAATGAATAATTGCAATTTCCATATCGATCGATAGTTCTTTCCGTCGAACTTTCCTTTCCGTGCGGAATCAATAATACCACCCTATATGTTTTGCAGCTCCCCAGCATTTCAAGATTATGGATTTACCTCGTAAAGGAACAAATATTTAGAGAACCTGGCAAATATCACTCGAGGTTAAATTAGGTTAGGTTGAAAAGAGTTGCATTCAATTGATGCAATCCATTTTGGATTTCACTTATACTTATATCATTCTGAATAATCTCACCAAATTTATCATTGTGACATGGAATGTTATTGTGTGAAAGTTCAAGTTTTAACGTCATAGTCACAGGTCGTAATCTTACATCATCGGCGAAGTAATATAGCTTTTAAAATGGCAGCCTAGCACAGTTTAAAAAATTTAACGCGCCTCAATGACACCAGAGGCGCTGCAACACTGCATTATTAAAAACGTGCAATAAAGCAGAGTTGTAAAATAATGAAGCTTTCCTCTATCTCTTCCTTCACCACCTGCCTTCTCCATCACTATCCCTTTCCTGAGCGTTACTTCTCTTTAAAAAAATGAGCTACAGTGGGACTCTAAGCAATTTTCCAGTAGAGCTATCAACCCACTTGACCTAAATTGACATAACATAACTTAATATGCAACAAAAGCAACGATTAACTAAATATAGCAACAATATTATAAAATAATATACAAAATTGGAATATGTATGATTGTATATACATATAAAGCTATTTACGAAACATAAAAATGTATACGATTTTGTCACGTGATATGCTTTAGTATATCTACAAAATCTAACCATAAAAATAGTAGTGAGAATAAAACAAAACAACTGAAAAAACCAATAACATGAAAAACCACTCACCGAACGTAAAATTTCCAGCGAAAGAAAAAGGAAAAGAAAGGAATTAATACAAAATGCAAAAGAGCCGTATATATAAAAAAACACAAAAAACTAAATTCTCCAAAAACCAACGAAATAAGAACTTAAATATAAAATAATAAAAGGAAAGAATTTATAAGAAAAAAAGTCAAACGACAAAAATGTTAATGACAAAATAATCCAAACTTTTAGCATATAGGAAAGGAAAAGGAAGACTTATGAGTGCTGGTCAGATATGTCAACACAGCTAAATGTCAAATGGACACGCGAGAAAAATAACTTTCACTTGAAGCACTACTCGTATATCGCAGTAACGGCATTATTACGAGTATTAAATAAGATAAAGAAAATAAACACAATTACAACTGACTCATATGTTAAGAGGCGTACAAAAGTAAACCTGAATTGAATGACATGTTTAATAATGCTTCCAAGAATTTTGGAAGGAAATTTCACTATTTATTTTTATTATTTTGCTGTTGTAAGATTACGAGCACTGGGAAGTTATAGGTTTAATACTAATTAAATAAGTAGATGTGAGTACATAATAGTCAAATGGATAATTTGGCTTAATGCCTTAAGAAATGCAAGACAACAAAAAACCTAAACTGAATATATATAAGTTCCTTTAACTCCCATTGGAGCATAGGGCGCCAAAAGTAAATGCTTCGCTATTAAAACGATTGCGAACAGAAAATGGTAAAAAAAAACCACAGTGTGAGAGAATTTGTTTGCTCTTTGCACTGCGTTTTGTAATGTATGTTAGAAGTCTCATTTAGTTAGTGCTAACTAAAAATGTTTATCAAATCAATATAAAACTACTTAATACGAAATAAGAAAGTAAGCTTGAAGATATATTTGAAAATATATTACCTTTTACACAAACCAGCGTACTTAACAGAGCTATGTTAGTTAATCTACTAACAGAATTCTGTTTAATATCAAAAACTTGTTTTCTTGATATAAAATGGACTTCATGGCTGAAGTAGTTAGCACTTTGACTACAAAACCGAAAGTCCTGGGTTTGAGCCCGGTCTCCGACAGCCACTGAATACTAATAATAACACGCATTTTTCTGTTGTGCCTTAGTAGTGTCCCCTTGTATCAGTTGTTGTAGGAAACTTCAAGTGATAAAGGCATAGACACTGGTCACTGAACTACGCCTGCTTCAGCGGATACTAATTCTAATGTAACATCAGAGCGCCCTCCTTCGTCGGTATTGTGCAGCAGAATCATCTGTCAAGTAAAATAACCAATGAAATGGCTACTAAGCACAGCTTTAAAAGTTTAATACGCCCCATTGACACCAGAGGCGCTGCAACAATGCATTACGAAAAACGTGCAAAAAAACAGAATTGTAAAAGAATGGAGCCTTCCTCTAGCTCTTCCTTCACCACCTGACTTCTCTATCACTATTCACTTCCTAACACCTGGTAAAAGTAATAGGCATTCATTGTCTGAGTGTTACTTCTCTTCAAAAAAAAAAAAAAAAATAGGAAAAAGCCTCCAATAAGAGAAAATATAAAGAAATTCCATACCTTAACTCACTGAATCACAAAAGATGGATTTATAATAATTTTATCAAAAATAGTAGGAGATGGAGATAACGAATTTCTCTATTTCGGAGCAGAGTCCTTGATATGTGTAGATGTATGGTCAAAAGTCATAAAAACCCAATTTTTCTAATATTTTTCTTTCCATAATAAAAAATTTCTGGGACGTAAAGAGAAAAATCTGCTGTTGCAGATTTTGTGCAATGATGTTAAATCGCATTATCTTGGAAATGGAAATAACTGGGCGGTTGTCCTAGCCAAAGCCACTAACACTCTAGAAACAATTGAAACATTCTGGGATATGGCAATCCCTCTCAAGAGAAAGAAGAAAATAATCTAGCACAAACTTTAAAAAATTGTGAGCAAACAGTCGGACAAGGTTCACCTGTAGAGAATGCGAACTGCGCTGAGTCTTCCTAGATTCATACGAAACCTTATAGAGGTAACTACAGGTCACCGGGCAAGCATGACTCCAAAGATTTAGTCTATCTTATATTGACATGAGTTTTCATGCTCAAGAGGAATGGGAAGAGGGAACGACCGAAAATATCCCAAATTCGAATGATTTATGCATGATTCATATTTTTGCTAGACAAACTGGTGTGGTGAAAGATAAAGAGATCCGAGATATTTAGAACAAATGGGCAATTTAAATACTTGGTTAGACAACGGAACCTATTAATGGGTCTAAATAGCCTAACCTAACCCAACTTAACCACGTATTGGTCAGAATGAACTGTGACATATTTTTGAGTCTTTCTTAATATATTATAGTACAGCAGCAGCAGATTTTTCGCTAAGAACCGTAAGACAGCTCTGGGAATGCTGATTGTTCTATATAAAAAAGTGATGCGAATAATGGTTACTCGGTTTAATTACAGAATTATAGAATGACTCTCAGCGCTTATTCAGATGTCAGTATGAAGTATCACTATTTTATGGGAAAATAGCACAAAAAACACTGGAAGAATGAATAGCATTCCAGTTCCTCATCTGGGTACCGTTTATCTAGTTGATATCAGTGACCCTGCTAGGGTTATAGAAGTGGTACATGCGCGGACTCACAACCGGAGTATTGTAATTCCTGCGTCTTAGCAGAAACCCATGTAATAAACGGTATTTTTTTAAGTCTGATGGAACTTCAAATTGCAAAAAAAAAAAATAACACAAACAAAATAGTCTTAATTCAAAACTTTTTTTTATTAAAGTCCAATACATGGTGTGAACACTTTTCATTACGATATTGGCAGCATGAGCACTGGCCTCCATGGTCCCAAATGGTACTGGTTTATCAGAATAAATCAGTAACTTTTCGTCGTACCACGGGAAATAATCGAAAGGTGTCAAATCGCTTCAACTTGAAGGTCAACCGACAGGTCCATTTCTTAAAATCTACTTATCGCCAAATTTTATTTTCAATTGATGGTTGAGGTCGCGGCACGTAACGCCATTTTGTTGAAACTACCTCGACCTAATCAATCACCCTTATTCCAGTTGTCAACATCGACGTCACGTCAATAAAATACCAAAAAATTGGGATTTGTCTACACGTTCTCGAAGAGAATTTTATGTTATTGATAGCTAACTTCTGTTCCCTAAGGTCTAGACAACGGGCAGACAAGCCTCAATTTTTAACCGACTTCAGAAAAAGTCTCTATTTTTTTTAAGCTGTGTAACTTCATTACTCGGTACATTTTTGACCGATTGTAAAATTGTTGTTGTTGTTGTTGTTGTTTGAGAGGGTATAACTTCCCATTGGTCCTATTATAAAAAAAGTGGGCGGGGACACGCCCTCAATATTTTTAAATATAATTTTATGATGTTCTACTTATTTGATTGCTGCGAAACCTATAAAACACCTTTGGTTCTTGTAATTACACAATTTAAAAGTTCCAAAAATGGGTAGAGTTACGCCCATTAAAATTTGTTATAATGTTTCACGCGTTTCTGCTTAACCGATTTTTACGAAACTTACCACACAAATTCAGCTCTAAAATAGACAAAATCTTTTATTAAAAAAATGGGCGGAGTCGCGCCCATTAAAATTCTTTGCATTGAAGTCGGTTTTTTTGCAGAAAGATTTATTTGGTATTGTATTGAAGTGACGTCGATGTTGACGAGTGGAATAAGGGTGAATTTCATACATATTTTCAAAACATTGGTCATAGGTCTCCATTAACCGTAACCCGAGCTCTGACTTAATTTTTTTAGGAAATGAGTTCCAATGATGCCACCGGCGTATAAAACGCACCAAACAGTGTTTTTTTATGTGTTGTAACCAAGTCTGTAGGATCTGTTGTGGGTTGCTTTCTCTTCATGTGTATATATTGCTTATTAGCATACCTGTTAAGCCAAAAGTTAGCTTCATCGCTGAGCACATAAAACTGATTTTTAAAGTAAGTCAGTTGTTCAAGCGTCAATCTATTCTTCATAATTTGCTAGACTGTACTGATATTTAAAATCAAAAGGTGAGCGCATTATGCCGGTTAGTTTGACAGCTAGAGCTACCAAGACCAGGTTTTTGTTAACATTACAACATTGAAACGAGGTCCCGTAAATCAACCAGTGACAATTCCTTACTATGACTGGTACTACTTTGGAAGCATCCAAAGAGGACTCGTAAGTTCGCTGAAGTTCTAATTGTAAGTTTCGAAATAGTAGTGATATGAGCCTAAATATTCTATAAGATTACTGTGGCCAATTTAAGTTGTAACACATTAAGCCGGAATCAAGATTTGCTAAAATTACGCATTGAATCGACATCAAAAGAAAAAAAATATTTTGCCTACAATAACAAGTTGTATTGGATTCATTGGAAATAATTTTATTCTGCACTACTTCCGGATCACAAGCTCTGTTTCCAATATATGTATGTATACTTCGCCACCAGCTCGATTGCTGTTGCACATACAATTAGCTACATTGTTAACCTCTATTTGCCACAACGAACATGTGTTAAGAAAACAAATTATGGTCGTGTTCACAAAAATAAATCTTAAGAAAACCAAAAAACAAAAATCAAACACATATTATTTTCTTTATCATTCATTGTGCTTGATTTTAACATTTCATCACCTGTTCCGTTACAAAAAAAAAAAAAAAAAAGAAACTTTTTGCGCAGCGAATGTTGCATGCAGAAATGAATGAATGTTGCAGGTGCCGACGGTCATGTCTAGTTGTAAATGACTGTGTAATAGATTGGACGAAACATTTCCGCTAAACGTGTCTACAATGTTTAACTATATTTTTACTAAATATGTAAGTTGCACTTCTCTGAATACTGTGTTGCAATAAGATCGAATTAGTGGTGATTTAACAAGCTGTTGCACAAATGTTTTGCTATCTAACCCTTAAAGGAAGTGATGCAAGAGCCAAAATAAACCAATTTTCGTAATTGAGCAAGGATTGGAAAAATTATTCGTGTTCAACGTTTGAATGTTCCCAGATGTAATTAAACTTGGGCATATATAATTTGACATCAGCCAAACGCTCAGAGTAAATAATAAACAAAAATAGGAAGAGCATCTCACGGTTTTTCGCGATATTCTGTGACAGCTGTCAAAAACAGGATAAAGAACACAAAATTTCTCGCCGCATTTGCGAAAAACTGTCCGACTAATCGGACGTATCATGGATTAGCTTAAGGAAGCTGTTGCGGTACCTCAACGCAACGGGATGGATGTAGTACGACAGATCACTGGATCTAATGTTGGAGACACAGCTTTTTATCCGACTGTGCAACGCAAAGAACACCTGTCGGAGAATGTGTGGTTGACTACACGCAAAGAAAAAATATGGTTGGGGTAACCATAATCAAACAGCAACATACTATGATTAAATTATATGGTTGCAGTCAAATCATATTATTGTCAATGGAAAAGCAAAGTTTAAATAATATTTTATCTACAAAAACAAATAACTTTGTTATACCTAATCTTATTATTGTAAATAAGACAACGCTATAGTTAGATGTGACTAAAATATAATTGAGACTTACCATACCATGTTCTAATATTATAATAATATTGTTAAATACGACCATAGTATTATTTTATGTAATAATAATATTTTGTTTTTTAATCATATATTTATTGGCAAATCTTTTGTTCAAAACAGCTGTGCGGTAAATTCGAAATAGAAATAAATTAATATTGTTGAAATAAAATGTGTGTTTGTATGTATAGAAATGTATTCTTACATATATGTGTGTACACGAAATACAGACATATCTGTATAAAGAGATATACATACATACATATGTATGTACATATTATTTTTATTTATCTACCCTTTTGTTTATACCTTTTTTATTTCTTTACCACAACGCGTGCACTACCGATACCTTACAAACGAAACACTGAATTGACAGAAGATGTTTCTGAAAAAGATTTTTTTAAAAACTTAACATAGTATGGTTTTTGATAACATTACATTGTTATTGACATCATATTATTTTTACACAATAATACAAATTATATTGTAGTCATAAATTTTTAACAAAACTATATTGTTAAACTCTAACCATATGGCACTTTCTATGAATATAATAATATAATTATTAAATTCAAACATTTCTCTGTTTATCGTAACGAAATTAATGTTTAAAATAACAATAGCTAGTTTTCAACGACCACACATTTGTATCAGAGAACATAATATTGTTTTCTCAACCATTTTACAATCATATCTTTTCTTTGCGTGTACAAAAATAGTTAACTTATAGTAAACTTATCTTAGAGGAGTGTAGTTCAGTGACCAGTGTCCTGGATATATTGTTAACTTATTTAGAAACCGCATGGAAAATATATTATAATGTAATGGTAAAGAAACGTGGTGGAGACGTTTAATTTGTTGTGGTTTAGTTAAATAGCGTTTTTAGAGTGTCACAACTTTAAGTTGGCACCGCAGCTTTTTGTTTAGTTTGCAAATTGTTAAAATTTTAAAAATTTTAAAAAATTTTACTTTCCGATGAATCTTATTTCTACTTGAATAGGTACGTAAATGATCAGAATTGTCGCATTTGATGTGAGGAGATCCAATAGCTTTTGTCGAAACACCATTATATTCACAGAAAATTACTGTTTGGTGCGCTTTACGAGTATAAGCTGGCGGAGTCACTGGACTATATCTCTTCAAAAACGATGATGGTCATAATGTTACTCTCAATGGTGAACGGTATAGGAACATGATGCGAAATTTTTTCGTACCTAAATTACGTGGCATTAATCTTGCTGATATATGGTTGCAACAGGACGGATCCACATGCCACACAGCGGGCGTTACAATTGATTTACTCAAAGAAACTTTTGATGAAAAAATAATTTCACGCAATGGCCTAATCAATTGGCCACCAAGATTGTGTGATTTAGCCCAATTGGATTATTTTCTTTGGTGTTATGTTAAGTCACTTGTCTACGTCGATAAATTACAAACAATTGAACACCTGAAAATCAACATTCCAAGAGTTATTGGCGAAATACGGCCGCAAGTGCTGCGAAAAGTTGTTGAAAATTGGTGTTCCAGATTGCGCTTTCTACGGCCACATGGCAGAAATCATATTTAAGCATTAATTTCATAAAATTTTCTTTCCCATAAAGCCTGTTTCATTGATATTAAAAATATATTTCACTATATAAAGAACACCCTTTATTAGAGCAACAATAATTGCAAAAATTTCCCATAGTGCATTGTGCTGAATTTCGCCGGCTCACTACAATAAATTTTTAACATGCCACCCGAAACCGTATAAATGAGTTATGCGTCCTCTGTTCTCCCTCGTCCTTTCACACTTATGACTACCATCTTCCCCCCATTCAAAGCTTGAATGCCAAACCTCATTCACTTATTTTCTATTATCTTTTGCTCAGTTCGTACCTCCAACATTTATCAATTTCAGCTAATATAAAAGCAACATAATAGTTATTTGGAACCCAGGTAAGCCGAACACTTCTTATCTAGACGACCAGCAAATCTAAGCTTTATGCAAAGCATATTTTTAAGGGAAAGTCGAGCTCTTCCGCGGAAAGCCCCATATGCAAAGCTACATTCTAAGCAGTGTTTAAAAAACTTAAGTCGAAGTAGCAAAAGTCGTAAAATTTTAACTTTTCGCTGCTTTTGCTTTTTCCAACTATTTAAAACAGCTACGTCCAAACACACATAAACCGATATTTGTATTTGAGGTAAACAGCTTTGAAAGCTCTTAAATTTGTTCTTGTTTCTTTGCAAAGTAAGAGCAAGCATTGGTGTCTGCGGTGTTGTTGTTGTTGTTGTTGTGGATGTTGTACTCTCGTCGGTGTGAAAGCACAAAAAGCTTTTCATAAAAGTTTGCACATTGTGCATATGGATTGGACGTAGCTGATTTAAAATGAACCAATACTTTTGCATGTGCTTGTGAAAACAATCAACAGTCGCAGTCGAACCAGAAGCAGAAAACGAATCATGAACAATTGCGCAGTACTTTCAGCAGTCGATGATTTCGAAAGTTTGAATTTGATTTACTGTTGCTTTTGGTTAGTTTCGCTAGTAAAAGCATAAGCAGTCGGTGTAAGTACCAAACAGTCACAGTTGCAGAAGCATAAGCTGTTGTTTTTTAGAAGCTTTCAGCAGATTCAGTCAACTATTTTGTGGTGTTTTTCATATTTTTGTTGTTGTTTTCGTACATCTTATTATATATAATACAAAAACACGTTTATTTGTTATGGGTAAACTCTTCAATGCCCCAACAGATTTTCGTCCTCCACCCCGCAAAATATTCGTAAAAGACCGGTGCGTGTTTTTATATATATTCTATCCCGGTAATTGCTACGCCCCTTTCAGAAATAGTGATTCGTCCGACAGATGGCGCCATATTTAGTTTTTTTGTGTTTTTGCACCGTAACTCAAGAACTACTGCACCGATGTCGACAAAACTTTATATACATGTTCTATGGGGCGTGAGGAGTGTTTCTGTGTAGTTTGAAGTTCGTCAGACAGATGGCGCCATATTTAGTTTTTTTTGTGATTTTGTACCGTAACTCAAGAACTACTGCACCGATTTAGACCAAACTTTATATACATGCTCTATGGGGCGTGAGGAGTGTTTCTGTGTAGTTTGAATATTTAGTTTATTCGTGGGCAAAATCCAATTTTCATATTGTACCACCAATGCCATATACAACACTAATGTTTGCTTAGGGCCAGCAATGCGGACCGGGGTTAGCTAGTCAGACTATAAGCAAAAACAAAAACCACTTTACTGCGATTGCTCAAAACTTGTAAAAGTAAAAGTTTTAGCTTGTTCGACTGTGACTGTTGGCGACTTCCAAAAGCATATAAACTGATTTTGATTTTACTTGCGATACTTACCAAAAGCAAAAGTAAATCAAATTCAAACTTTTCAAATTGTCGACTGCTGAAAGTACTGCGCAATTGGTCATAAATCGTTTTGTGATTTTGCTTTGACTGAAACTGTTGTATTTTTCAAAAGCGGAAGCAGACGCAAAATGAAATTAAATGAAAAGCATTGCAGTTTTTTAAACACTGATTCTAAGAAAGCGGTTGGAGATAAGTATGTATTTTAAAACTCTTCCACTTCAATAAATGCTTTGAACAATCTTTCATATCCGTTTGATGTGAGAAATTCTCCTATTCTATTTCAAATAAATATTAAATATAATAAAAGCCATTTCCGACATGCTTAAGTGCTTTTGTGCACACATCTTAAGGCGCAATTACACATACATACATACATACATACATACGTACATATCTATGTGAATATCCCTACATTTATGCAGCATTTTAGGAAACCACCCTCATATACATATGATTTTCAAGAATAATAAAGATTTTTATGTATGATTTCTTTCTCTTTTTTTTTAATACGAGTGTGTAAGTAAAACGCCTCCCATAATTTCTTTTTTTGTGGAATATGTACACATGTGCGGTGAAATATTTTCAAAAATTCGCTTTTGGCAAGAAAGAAAGTGAAAGTGCATTTTGTTGTTTCTATGAATGTGTGGGAATGTGAGAGTGAGTGAAGGATGTTAAGTGAGAGTGTGGGAAAGTTCTTGATTTCAAACCCTTAATATTGTAGAATGACGTTGATTATTATTTGTTTGTTCTTTTTGTACTGCTCAGTTTGAAGCTCTCCATTTTGTTGGACATCAAAAGAAGATACTTTCTTTCAAGGTGTCACCCTTTATTTATATATTTTTGCTTGTGTTGTATTGTGTGTGTGTGTGTGAGAGTGTGTGTGTGAGTGCGTTTGTAAATGAGGTCTGTTTGAGTGCAAGTCTTAACGCTTAATGTCCGTTGTTAAATTTCAAAAGAACACGTTCAAAATACAATGAATTTGTTTTTATGCTCGTATTTTTTATATTTTTAATTATCTTCTTTCCTTTTCAAAAAAAAAGTACATATATTTATATAAAAGCGTACACCCACTTGACCTGAGATTCGATATGGGCGAATGCTCGCTAAAGCGAAAAAATTTCGAAACAAAATTGTTCTATATATGTTCGCGAATCTAAAAAAATCGTATGTTTGCTAAAGCGAACTTTTCTCGATAGTTTCGCGAATGTGTGTTGATAGTCTAGTGGATGTGTGGAGGTATCGTATTCAAATCCAGCAGCGTAATTTAAAGCATTAAAATATAAATAAAATAAATTAAAAACCAAAATTACCTTTTTTTCATTTTCTGCTGCCTTTTTGCGACATCGAAATTAGTGTGATAATGGCTCACTTTTGATTTTGCTAGCGAAGCTTCGAAATCGATTTTTTGATTAATTTTTGAGTGCCTCTCGATAGTTTACACCATAAATGTAATATAAATAAAATAAATTAAAAATTAAAAATAACCTTTTAACATTTTCTGCTGCCTTTTTGCGATATTGAAATTAGTTTGATATTGGCTCAATTTTCGTGTTGCTAGCGAAACTTTGAAATGCACGTTTCGATTCATTCTCGATAGTTTACACGATAAATGTTCGAGATATATTCGAAATCGGTATCATTAACGAAAGTCTGGGTCAACTGGGGCAATGAGTGAGTGTGTGTGTGTGTGTATGGGTTAGGAAAATATTTTTGTATTTGTGATTTACTTTGGCTTCGTTGTAGTAGCAGATAATTGCAAAACATGTTGTACTTGTGCAAAACAATATTTATTTTTTTATGTAGTTTTTTTCCTTCTTTAATTTTTACTTTGAAATCGAAACTGGCCTTAAAGCATTTGTGTTGCCGACAAACATGACAAAATAATGTCAGATATATTGTAAGTATCGCATAAAGAGACAAGACAATTTGCGACAAATCTAAAATAAAAACAAACTCTTTACTTTGAGCTTTTTATTTATTTATTTTTTATATACGGCTAAAAACTAGAATTTAAAACTTTATTAATGCGAACATAAACACAAATAATTTACTATAATTCCTATCCCTTCTCTAGTAGAATTCTTATTTCCTCATTTTTTGTTATTTTTTTTTAGGAAGAAAACAAAAATTAAGGGTTTTACTTTGTAAAACACAAATTTTATATGGAAAACTTTAAATGACAAAAACAAAATATTTGTAAAAAATTGTATGCATTTTGTAAAATAAGGCTCTGAATATCCAGAGAAAAGTTTTTATATCAGACACGGCCAGTTTGATGTTAAACATCTTGCTCCACGTTGACAAATCTCTTCGAATTGTGTTTGAAGAAAATGTATTCTAATAAACATTATACGATTAAAAGGGCATTCATTCGTATAAAAATTAAATTTATGCGAAAAAACTGTTGGAATAAAACTTTTTTGAATGAAAGGATAATAGAAAAATTATTACATACATATATGAATAAATGATTAAAGGAAATATCTGAATTAAAATTACCCAAAATAAAAGTTACTCGAATATATGCATGATAAATTATTTAAGAAAATAATTCGAATAATCCAAATAAAAGTTAATAGAATGAGCATAGTTTGAATAAAAATTATTCGTGTAAAATTATTCGAATAAAAATTATTCGAGTAAAATGTTTCGCATAAAACTTATTCGATTAAAAATGATGTGCAAAATGCTTCTTTCGTTGAGCTTCTCAATTATTTATATGAAAGCCTTGATATATTTTTAGTTGTTCTAAGAAAGTTTTTTGAGTAAAGGTTCCCTGATGATTTGCATTAGCAACAGTGAAATTAGCATAAGATCCAGCTATCGCCTCAGTTATCAGTTATTATATCACTGAGCAAGTTAAATATTTATTTTAGGAAAAAGTGCAATAAAAATATTAAAATTTAATAAATTGATTATTACTCAATGTATTACGACCTGGGAAGCTTCTTGTTTCTCACTTTTATTCAATACAAGCTATGCCCGCGCATTTGCCCTCTCGGAATTAATTTTTGTTTAACTACAAATAAGAGTCAAAGTAATTTAAAAAATACTATTTACTAGGTTTAATAAATTCGTCAACGTGCAAGAGGCATTCGGGCACATAACATGCGTACCACTGTCCCATTTTTCCAGGTCCAATTGTTCTCCCTTCTATCGATTCAAAATAAATAAAATAGTATTTATGACAAAACCGTCTAATTGAAAAACAAAAATCATCATGGACACAAAAATCGTGACAATGAAATCCTTTGTGGGCCAATAATATAAGACCTGATCGTCCTTTTATGAGTTCTTTTATGTTTTAAGTTTCATTAAAACCGGTTTGATAGTTTAGGAGATTCAGAAATTGCCCCGCCCCCTTTGTGGTAATAGTTTTATAAATATTAGGGATGTAACGATACGCCGTTTTGCCGATCCGATACCGATACTCAAAAAGAAATATCGCCAATACCGATACCGATCTGTATATTGACATTGAACTCAAGTTAAAATTAACAAAACTCAAGTAGAGTAATTATTTTATTATACAAAATTACAGTGTAAGATTTTATTAATATCTTATTATTATTAATATGTTATTTCTCTTAGTTTTTATGCAAAAAAAAGCGTTTAAAATTTAATTTTTTTTTGAAAACAGCTCTAAAAAAATTTAAGGAGTATCGTCGTATTGGCAGTAAAATATCGCCGATATTGTTATATCGGCAAATCAGAAGTATCGCCGATATATCGGTATCGGTTACATCCCTAATAAATATATAAAGTATGAGGGTCTTATTAAACGCAGACGAATCTATAATATTTATAATAAATTTCATAAATATCGTTTGGAAAGTTTCGGTAAAAGTTACCCCTGCCTCTCCTTTGCGGACCTAATTTTTAAATATTTTATAAAGCCTATGTTGATGTATCTTCTGCACAGAGGCAGAAAATACCAACACCCACCCTCCTCCCCTCCGGCCCATTCTTGGTCCTATTTTTAATTTTAAGAATATATAAAGCTTGTGTGTCCTTTCAGGCGGATATGTGTGCATACTTTCGCAGAGGCTCAAATCGCCCCCTGCCACCGCCTTTGTCCTCGTTAAAAAAACAATAATAGCCTGTGTTTTCTCTTAGATGAAGATTTATCCTTTTTTTGAATTTCATAAAAATCGGGCGTATAATTTTATAGGGCAGATATTGCGCTCTTGCCTCCTTGCGGTCCTGATAAAAAAAATACATTACCTATATGTCTCAAATTTTTTCAAAACTGGTACGTAACAAGGACGGACGGGCAGACGAACTGGAGGGCGAACAGCGTACTCACGTTCATAGGGTTCTGGTTTGTTTGAGTACGGAATCCTTAACACTACGTCTACACCTGATATATTTTTATCATGACAAATGTCAAATCCCATAGAAAAAAGAGCTAAGATAAAAAATATTAAATATTTTTCAATATAAAGTTTGAATTTTGTTATGACAAAAATATATCAGGTGTAGACGTAATGTAATACAGCTCTGATAAAATGATGATAAATATTTTCTGGGTATCGGGGTCTTACCGACCTATATTAAGCACTTTAGCGGATCATTAAAGATTTTGTGTTCGTTGGGAGGCTCCTTTCTATATTTGACTGAAAGAATTTCAGAAATGCGACCGCTGGTGGCGGAGATTAGCCCTTACAAACATACAAGGCTTACTACCTCTTTATAATATTAACTATTACAAAAATTTATATTTTTTTCTTGTTTCTTTGATTACCTGGTTGTGTGTATTTCACTATTTGTAAATACATTTGTTTCGTTTGAAATATGATCATATTTAAGAATATAGTATGTACAATTATTTTATATATCGACTGGCCTTTTGAAAATATTAACTGGTTTGATCTTTTGAGGGAAAATCATCAAAGAGAAAAATGCACCAATGAAAAAAATATTGGAATTTGAAACGTTTGAAAAAGCATTAGTTTCACAGAAAAAGCATTAAGTAATACGTGTTCTTTGATATATGTATATTATCTAACAAACACAAGTGGAACCGACAGACGTTGTTCTGTCTGTGCGTTTTGTTTGTCTCTTGCGTCTTTCGCTATATTGGATTTAATATGAGATTTATTTGAGTTTCGTGTTCTTCTCAACAAAACTTTTAGCAAAGCTTTAATGCATTAAACACATTTGCGACAGCAAGCTGCCGACTGCAAATGCCGCTACTAGCAATTGTCGTCATGTACTTAGCGACTTAATTATTTTGCAGTCAGCAGCAGTATCATAAACAGCTGATATTCAATTGTGTATAAATTTTGGATGGTGACAGTTTCAAATATTTCACATAAAACGAAGCAATTTATTTCTTTATATGACTTTTGAGATGCCCTTTTTGTTAAATAATATTCAATAATTTGTAATCTATCATTCATTTCACATTTTTCTATTATACTGGCAGCACTATGTTCTTCCATTGTCGCCTACAGAAGTATAAATTAGTCTAATTTCGCCACAGCTACAATTGTGGTTGTGTAGTCGTAGACATACATATGTCTTCTATTTTTAACAGGTTGTAGTCGGTAGCATGTTGTCGTGATTGTGTTCAATACATATTTTTTTTAAATCTTGTTACATCCGCCGTATTGGATTTAGAATGAAGCCAATAATTAGTTATTTTTCAATAAGTTAGCTGAAAATGTTTAGTCAGCCATCTTGGGGCATCCTCCATAGGGGCTTTAATTTAATAATATCTATAAGTTTATCAAAATATTCTCAGCAAATAAAACTTAATTCTATACATATGTTCTTAATTTTTTTTTATATACTAGCTTAACCCGGTCTGCTTCGCTACCCCTCCTCCTCCCCGCAAAAAAAGTAAATATATATATATACATATATATATATATATATATATATATATATATATTTATATATATATATATATGAAAATTAGATTTTGCCACGCCCCTCCGCCCGCAGACCGAAAATTAAAAATCAGACTTCACAGTGTCAGTGAATATTCTGTGGATTCCCTGAAAATTTTATCAAAATCGCCCCAGCCGTTTTGGAGTCCATACGTTACATACATGCATACACTTATCCTGTTTTATATATGTGATGCTCAAAATAGAAAGGGACCCAAGGGTAAAAACCGGTTTTGTTCAGGAGAGCCATTTTAAAGATTTAAATACGTGTATCTTTGGTGTACCATCACTGAGCGTGTTGGTATTGGTCTCATTTGAAAGTGACACATCTCATGACGTCAGGAACGTGTTGGTCAACCTTGAAAACGCGCGTAGGTCGTCCCTACCTCTTGTTTTGTGTAGTTGGTTTTTACTGTTTTCTACCTAGCGCGCTGTTTCCATGAGTTTGATATCAATTTTGCTCGCGTTTTTTCGAATCCAGGTTTATTTTCTGAAATTATTAATTGTGAGTTATAATAAATACTCATTTATAATTCTTTTAAATCGTGAATATCACTCTGTTAGTAAGAAAATTTTTTCACATAACCATAGAATTGTCGACTTCAAGTTAATAAAACGCGCATATCTCTGGGAGGGAACATCTTTGGGGCATGGGATCGGTCTCATTCGATGCTCAGATGTTGTCCACATAAAAAAAGTGAAAATTGATTTTTTTTACCCTTAGGTCCCTTTCTCTATGCGCTGTCACATATATAGAAGATACGGAGTTGCTATCCTTCCTATTTTTTAGGATCCTGTCCTATTTTTTTTTGCACCTGTCCTCGAAAAAATTAACATTAGGGAAAGTCATAGTTTTTGTGATTCACTTTGAGCTATTTTTAGCTCGTTAAAAAGTGTTTGAAATCAATCGATAAAACCGTCAACTTTCAAACCATAGACCCTTGTAGGGCAGCTGAAAATTAGGCTGACTTCCAAAACGTATCAATACAATGTTTGTATGCCTTTCAGGTGTGATATTTAAATCGTGTACAAATACAAAGTTGCAAAACATTGTAAACATGAGCATCAACTTTGAAACCGAGGCGCTGATTGCTCTGTTGCGGCGTTCTTAATACTTTTCGACGACGTTTTCAAAGGACTTGCTTTAACAATGTTTTGTACTGCGGCGTTACGAATCACTACATTTTGTTTGAAGACAAGGGAAGTGACGTTTTGGAAGTCCGCCTTATGCGCAGTACAAATTTGGCATTCCTTTTGTTGTCATTGTATGGTGTCATTTTCCAAAAGAGTGCAATGTCGTTCACATAATGGTTTTTGTTTGCAGCGCTATGACACACAATGAAAATGATCGGAAACGACAAAGCCTTGCCACTAGTACCCAATATTGCAATGTCACAAAATGCCATAATGTGTACTCAGCAGAAGTTTAATTTTGGAACATAATACAAATTGAAATAAAAGATATTGAACTTAAATGACGACTTAACGATTGTCAATGTTGACGCAGAACCACTAAAAGAAATTAAAAGTAATAAAAGACTTAAAAATTTTGCACATCATAAAATATTAAAACATCTTTGAGACATGAATTTAGTAGACACAGTTTTTGAAAATATTAATTCGCTGGTTTAATCAAGCACAAGATCATCTCTTGTAGACAGACATGGTGAGGAGTGAGTATCTGTTTTCCAAATCCCAACTCAAAATATTGGCAAAATTGGCGCCGCAAATGTCGCCAGCAAAATATTTTTTTGTTGCGGTTATAACAAACCTCTTATAATTTCCTTTACCAAAGCCTTTCTACATTTTGAACATGCCTTCTGTAGAACATGAGCCTGAAATTAGATATTTAGTTTAATGTGCATATTTGATATTTTATTATTTTAATTTTTATTATGAAACTTAGACATAAAGACATACACACATATGCGCATACATATATTTCCAAGTTAATTTTTCTCTCACTACCGCGTGTTGGTTTGTAATACTCGTATGTCTGTCTATCGTTTACTTAAATAAGTTTTAGCAGACAATAAACTGCAATCATAAGGCAGACTACAGGCAACAAATTTCGCTCTTGATTGGTTTTACAGGTGGAGAAAATCATTTGAATGTTCTAAAAACAATCCTTTAAATCCTTAAGGCAAGCAGGAGTATACAAAATTATAGATCTCATGGTACCCTATAACTTAATATAGGAGACATTTCTCTTAAAGCGGATAACGAAAAATAGAATTCTAAAATTCGTTCATACTAAGCATGATCGTTATTGTTTCCATTATCATAGAAGTCGCTAGATATGCCAAATCTACAAGCTTTCCTTACAGTGAGTAAGTAGTATGCAAGCTGTTTTAACGTTAAAAAAATTTAAAGTGCTCTGTACACTATCAAATAATCTCATCAATCACATAGTTACAGAAAGTTATATATAGAGGTACTTCCTATATCGTAAATATTTTTTTTTTGGAAAACCTTTCACAAATCCCACATCGATGGAATAGTATCCTATTCTATACTATTTTATCAATCTGCTCCAAAGACTGGGATTGAGACACCTAGTGGATCCATAGATTATAATTAATTAAGTCAAACTCTGGAGTACTGTCCTTGTAAAAGTCACCACCGTGTTTGCAGAAGCCCAGGATCGGAACACAGAAACTCAGAATGCCTTCTGCTGTTAAGGATAAGCATAAATTGCCTTAAACCAGAAGAAGATAGCCACACTTCGTTTGCTGTGGAAACATAATAGATCTATTGTAGCATTTTGCAAGATACTCATCTATACTTTTGATTTTGAAGAAACCACGTATCCAACTATTCCGTTCTGGTAACAGCGATCAACCAGGTAGCGGAGAAGGGGATAAATTGCCCTCTTCTGCTGCTTTTATGGCCCAAAATCCTTTTGTGCTATAAACTGACTGTGCCTGTCAGGTTTCTAATCAAAGGACATGACATTTCCATCGCAAAGGAAATTTGGCTAGCTTCTTCTGGTTTAAGGCAGGCCACAGCATTGATACAGCCATTTTCATATAGTGGCATGCTGAACTTAAACAGGAATGATCTACGGCTTCTTACTGGTTTTCTCCCTGGTCACTTTGGACTAAACTACCCTCTGTAGAAAATTAACGCAGCTTGTTCACTCTTGTGTTTTTGCTTTTGCTCCTTCAGACCAGATCAGTTTTCAGTCTTAGTCCAGACTGAAAACATAAAGCGTTGGCTGAAGTAGTTAGCACGTTCACTACAAAACCGAGGGTCCTGTGTTCAAGCCAGCTTCTGACAATCATTAAATAACAACACCAAGACTTTTCAGACATGCATTAGTGTCCCTTTGTATCGGTTGTTGTAGGAAAGTTCAAGTGATGAAGGTGACTCATGCTTCAGAGGATAGTAATCCTAATGTAACATCAGAGCGCCCGCCTTCATCGGTATTGTTTGGCAGAATCATCAGCAAAGTCAAATAACCAATAAAATGTCTACTAAATACAGCTACTAAAATTTAATGCGCCTCGTTGACACCAGAGGCGCTGCAACACGGCCTTATTAAGCAAAACTTGCAAATAAGCAGAGTTGTAAAAGAATGACGGTTTCCTCTATCTCTTCCTTTACCACCTGCCTTTCCTATCACTATGCCTTTCCTAAAGAACGTAACACCTAGTAATAGCAGTAGGCATTCATTGCCTGAGGATTACTTCTCTGAAAGCAAAAAAAAACAAAACATTAGTATCTGTTTGGAAGAAATATCCCAGCTAGCCTTTTCAATTGCATAAGAGTCTATTGTGAATAGGGTTTGGGATTTCCCGGACTTTTGCACTTCCCGGGAAACGGGAATTGAAAAATCAAGTTCCCGGGAAAAGCTAATTTTCTAAATTAAATACATTTATGAAATGAAAGTTGTTGAAATTTCGATTGTTTTATTAATGTAAGCATTCTTTTGAAATAAAAGTTAATAAAAAAGCAGTTCTAAGACAAATTTTTAAGAATTTTTAATTGAATTTAAGCAAATGGAATAAAGTTATTACACAGCAAAAGATCATATAAAAACCAATTGACGACTGTTACCACAATTAGTAGACAATTTTCTAATAAGACCTACCTTCATTTTAATAAGAATTTGCCTTGCTTGTTTCTCATTCTTTTTGAAAAAGTTCCAGGCGGTTTCTTATCGTTATGTACAAGCAGCTTACAGTACCATACTGCGCTGCGCCGATTTTTGAATACCCTGAGCCACAGTATGTCTAAGTGTCTTTCATTTTATTTCTCCTAAAATATTTTCTGCAGGGTTTCCATAATAGCGTCTACTTGTAATCAATTTAAGTTTCGTCAACTCAGAGTTCTTACAGCTTAAAATTTTCACTACACTTTTCAAAATTTGTTCACTAATTCGGCGAAAAATCACTTCAAGTTCGCTTAGCATCGAATTACTTACTTTAGGAAACGATTATATCATTGATACTTATACAATTTATTCCACTTTTTTTAGGAGATATGGTATGACCTCAATTTAATGAAATTTTTATGAAATTTCAGACTAGATTTGAATAGCTCACATTTTTATTTTATATTAAAAAAACATGGACATTTTACTTCTTGTTTATCGGAGTCGAAAGAATTCTTTCTTTCTTACAGTTACATTTAAAACAAAAACTCAAATTAAATTTTAAGATTAAAAAATTTCCTTCGAACAAGGTATATGTATGTAAGTGTTTAAACAGACGATGAAAAACGTGTCAACGTTCGTGTAAATTTAGTCATACAATCATTCAAACGAACTTTTATAATATATAAAAAAATAATAAGTTTTTATATTAAAGTAAAATTGGATTATAAATTCTATATATTTATGAAATAACATGCACTTTTAATTTCCTGTTTTCCCGGGAAAATCTCAAAAATTTCCCGGGAATATTAGACAGACATTTCCCGGGATTTCCCGCCCGGGAATTCCCGTTTCCCAAACCCTAATTGTGAATCGCAGAACACTTTTAATAGCAGATGAGCGCATATTTTAATTGCGGAGGATATTTCGCACGGGCGAAACTGTTACATGTAGATGACTCATATTAAAGAGCAGCGCAAGGCGCTTTCATTAGTAGAATATGTAATGATTTGATATTTATTTAGAAATTATCTTACAAATCTTTTATGAACAACACTAAGAATCGTATGAGGCTCGTCAATGTTATTCTTATATGAGCCAGAGGCAGAGTCGTCACATTGCAAGAACTTTAAATGGGACAGAGCTATGAAAAATTCAATTAATTAATAGAATTAGATTATTTTAAAAGCTGTTAACGTAAGTCCAAGAATTTCATAAATATTTAATGTAAAATAACAAACACATTGAATTTATACTTCCCGTATCTTTAATTTTTACAGAAAAAAAAAACTAAAAAGAACACACTTTAAGCAACCTGCAAGATTCTTATTCAAAACTTAAATGAGAGCATCAGGAAAGAAAAGAGGAAAGAAACAATATAAAACAGTAGAAAAGAAAATGCGAAAGAACAAATTTTAGCTAAAGGTATCGTCGATTAAACATTGCAAGATTTATAAGAGAGAGAGTTCAACACAAAGTGTACAATATTCATATCACTCTCCAAATAATCATTAGGAGATGCGTTTAGGAGTTAAAACAGCCCTTGGTTAACTGGGATAGATACTAACTGTACTATGGGTAGGGAGACACGTTGTAATGATGAGCATCAGCTAGTCCTGCACCAGATTATGTTTACACTGGAGAAATATCCCAGCCCTTTTCTTGCCACCGTTCTCCTGTTGGGAATAGCATGTAGAGCATAATTATGTACCGTCTCGCCTTACAACCAAATATAAGTTCGCCGTACACCACCCAATATAAATTATTGTTGCAAAACAGTTTCGTAAACAATTTTTTTTTTTGCCGAAAGTAGGGGTTGCCAAAATACAGTTTTCGTTATATCTTCGGTATTTACAGTCGGATCTTTGTTTTTGTTTGTTCTGCTGTAATTATTGAAATACTTCCTTAGCAAAGGTTTAATAATTTTTTGCGAGCTTTAATTTTCTGTTATTAAGGTGGTACATTAGCGGGATAGAAACTGAGATCTGGTGATTAAATATTAGAAAGGGATATTTGAGGTCAATGGGTCCTCTTGAGACAAAAACATCGATATATCACAGTTTAAGATCTAACTGTAAATGGCGAAGATATCAAGCAAAATGTGATTTGACGACCCCTACGTTCGGCAACAAAAACATTTTTTTGCAACTGCCTTGCAACAATACTTTATATGCATATGTGTGTGAGGCTAATATCACTTTGAAGTATTATTATCCCTTCTCGCTGTAGCAAACTTCAGCTCAAATCCATTAAAAAGTTATCAGCTGCAGTGCCATCGTCGTGCACAATACAGTTAAAAAAAAAAGAACAAACTTCGAGATTTTTTTTTAGCAACTTTACTTCATTTATTATATTAGCATGCTAATCCCTCACATACATACTTATATCGTATATTTGTTGCTGCTATTGTTTATTATACCTACACGTATTTATTAATCTGATTAATCCGCTTGTAGTTAAAACTTGAGTAAAATTGTTTTGAAGTTTAACCTGCCTTGTTAGCCAGGACAAAGATTTACACTGAGAAGGAAATATGGAGATGGAGTAAAACGAAAACGTTAAGAGTTTTTCTTTGTTTTACACCATACATATTTGAATTTATTGCAGTTTCGGCGGTAATAGTTGCCGCAGAAGTCAAGTGTAGACAAATAAATAACAATAATATATTTTTAACACGCTAATCGCAAATGTCAGTTTACATGAACCATTTTGATTTTGTTTTTGGTTAAAAACTTATTAAATTAACGTTTAACTTAACTTTTCTAATTTAGTGTATTTACGGGCTTAGTGGCCTCTTGCATTTTGGAGAATATGTTTTAATAAAATTTTTAATTAAAACGAATTTAAAGGTAACACCTTATTTTGTTCCAGATTAAAGGGCGATAACAAAGGATTTAAATTAATCCTGTGAGGCGAAGCGGTATTACTTTTTTTTTTTCAAAACTTTACCAAACAACTGCATTATGAAAGTTTTTTATGTGAAAAATATTCACAACTGCAAAGTATATTCGAAATTCAACAGATCCTTTGAAATAAAGTATTTATGATGGCGCCATCTTAATGTCATATTTTGTTACTTAAAGTGTGAGTTAAAATTTCCTATGCATTCATCACATGCTTGGCATGAGGTTGAAGTGATTTAAATGGCAATTGGTAGATTATAAATTCAAGAGTAGTAAAGTTTATTAAAGTATAAATATCAATTTGCGGCTAAAATCTCTGAATGTTTTAAAGAGTTCGAGGATATCAACAGTTGTTTGAATTCAGAAAGTAGTCGTTCCTTATTAAAAAGCTGCCAGCTTTCTCTAAGTCAGCCATCCTCAAAACATTTCACACTCTCTTAGGTTAAGTTAAGTTAGGAAGGGTGGTGCTCTACCGCACCTCCACTCGGAGACCCAATTGGGTCCATTGTGATTCCCTTCTATTGCCCATTACTGGTAATATTTACCCCTCCCACTTTTAGCCAGAAGAGACCCTATTATCCGTCATTAAGCCACCGAATCCCCATGATGAAGCCCGTGATGTCCTATAGTTTACACTTCCCGACATCACTGGTGCTTTCATGGAAACGTCTGCTCAGCCATCTAAGCCTATGATGTTGCAGCTTCGGGCAGTGACAGATAATATGTTCAATGGTTTCTGGTTTCTAAGAAGGGCAGGTCCATAAGTCTGTGACTTCTTGGATAAAAAATTATTATATTTTTCAACGAAATTTTTACAACGTTTTTTAAATTGTCTTATCCCTTCCAAAAAATAATAGTTAACCAGATCATCAAAATAAGTATTTGTCTGTTAGATGATTTAATCGTTGGAGTTTAATCTCTTCCCTCCCAGCCATTTCTTCGACTTTGGGAACAAAAAACAGTCATCCGTAGAATAGAGCGGATGAAGAAGCAATTCTTAGCCCATAACATAGATTTTTGCCATGGAAACTGCACTAATGTCATTCAAGATTCTACTTTTGATTTTCTCCAATTCCCAGGCGGAATATTGTGACACTTAGGGCCAATTTCCACAACCTTATTTAAATATCAATTCATATTTTCTTTAACTTTGACATTTAAATATGAATTGATATTTAAATAAGTTCGAGAAATTGGCCCTTAATATAAAATTAATGTCGTGAAAAGTGGAGCTAAAATGTACAACTGACTCTAAGCGGTGCCCCATTGAAGTTATCTGCAAAATTCGTAAATTTTAAACCGTTTCTTCTCAAAATCAAAAAGGATGGTTCCAAGTTATATCGTCACCTTTTCATTTTGAAAATTAACCCTTGTGAGTGCAGTGGGTCGAAATAACACTTATTTTTTAACAGATATTTTAAAGTAATTTTTTCCAGAAATTTCGAAAATATTTACGATAAAAAACGTTAAAAAAATTTTATGACCGAAAACATTAACCCTTCTATACCTTGAGACCAAAGTAATGCAATCAAAAATATTTTGTAAAATTTGAAGCTAGAAAGTTTTTTGATTGGGTCATTGCTGATCCGAATCGTTAATTTAGTACTTTTGCAATGATTTTTCCAAATATTTTTGCAGTTGAAAAAAAAACTATTTTGATATATATTTTAAAAAATTAAAAAAAAATTTTAAATATAATTAATTATTTTGATATACAGTCGAACTTCCATAACTCGAATCACCAAAAAAACTTCGACTTACGGAGACTTCGAGTTCCAGATTTGTTCTTTCAACGAGTTAGAGAAGTTCAATTATGGAAGTTCTTCGACTGTATATTTAAAAATAGTCCCATGTTTGAGCCACATAACTGCAAAGGGTTAATTTTTCCAACTAAAAATACAATTCAGCATATTTGAAAAAACACCTTCGCCTATTTTCAGTGGAATCAATGAAAAATTTAGTGAATTTTTTAACGACCTCAAAAAAGGAAGAGCTTATCAATCCCTCTCTAATTTCTTAGGTTTCTTACTTCACATTTTAGAGCGATTGTAAAAATTATTTCTTTGTCTGACAGGGTAAAGCTCTTTTTTCCTCCCAATGTCAAAAAGGGGGACAAGGACAAGTCCACTAATTTTAATTTATTTGATTTTATAATATTTTAATTATTGAATTGCTACGAAACTTACCCAACACATTAAACTTTTGTACGAACACAATCTTTAAGTTGAAAAAGTAGGCGGAGTCACGCCCATATAAATTAATATTATATTTCACATGCTTATATTTGACCGATTCTTACGAAACTTGACACACACGCTCAACTCAAAAAATATTTATACTTGCTCTTAAAAAAGTAGGAAGGTCCGCGCCTATTAAATTTTAATATTATATTTCACATGCTTATATTTAACACGAATTTTAATGAAACTTGGCACACACACCTTGATCTCCTAAGTATACACAATAGTGCATTCAAAAAAGTAGGCGGGGCCATGCCTATTAAAATTGTATACTATATTTCACATTTATTTTATTTATCGATTTTTGCAAAGCTTGGCACACACCTTCAGCTATGAAAATTGCTTAATATTGTGTTTAAAAATGTGGGCGTGGCCACGCCCATGAACTATTAATATTAATTTATATGTACTTCTATTTATTCGATTCCCTCGAAACTTGGCAAACGGTTTCGCCTCTTAAAATTAAATAATTTTGTGCATAAAAAAATGGGCGGGGTTCTGCCCATTAAAGCTTAATAATATATTTCACATGCTTCTACTTGACTGATTTTTATGAAACTTCGCATACATGTTGAGCTGTGAAAGTGACGCGATGTTGAGCTAAGATAAGTGGACGAACACTACTAATATTAGCACAATGAGGCATAACAATGACCCTGTAAATTTAAAATGGGCACTAAAAATTTAAAAATAAAATTATAAAAAAAAATATAGACAGTTAACGGATACTCATCCTAAGGTAACATCAGAGCGCCTAAATAAAGCTTCAAAAATTTAATACGCCTCATTGACACCAGAGGCGCTGCAACACTTCATTGTTAGAAACGTGCAAGAAAAGCAGAGTTGTAAAATAATGAAGCTTTACTCTATCTCGTCCTTCACCACCTAGGTACTGTATCCCTATCCCTTTCTAAACAAGGTAACACCTAGTAATTGGAGTAGGCGTGCATTGGCTGAGTGTTACTTCTCTTCATAAAAATAAAATGTAAAAATGAAAATAAAGGAAAATTTTCTTAAAATCGCTTACAATTTGGTGACTAAGCATCGAAAAAGAGAACTTCTGGCAAGGACAACCCTATGTAAAAATCATTAGAAAGGATCCAAATTTTCGCTACTTCCGGATCGCAAGCTCTACATTTACATGACTTCGTTGGAGTGTATTTTTTTTACTGAGTTAGGAAATGAAAATAAAATCAGATTTATTTCTCTCACTTACAAGTCAAATATCTCATACACAAATCCTTGTTAAATATTCCTACATTATGAAAATGTTTCAACCTTAAATATTAGTTGAGCATATTTCAGTGATATTTAACGTTTTAGTTAACAATGTTTCAACTAATAAAATGTTAACTTGCTATTAAAAAATAATTAATTCAACATTGTTTTTTTTGTCATTCATGCAATAACACGTTTGCTAAAGTTGCCACTTCCCTCTTTATTTTTGTATAAATTTAATGCTTTTTATTTAGACCTGCATTCTTGCCATCAACTAAACCTCTAACAGGTATCTAAAGAGTATAATTATTTTTTGTTTTACCAAGAAAACTTTAATCCTTAGAAAAAGGAGAAGTAATATTTAAAAAAAAAATTTATTTATCATATGTAGTTATGAGAAAATGCCAGGCAATTACGCCTCTTCAAAATATGCAGTTGTAAGAGTAGAACAGTTGGTGGGATAATCCAAATATAAATAAAATCAAAGGGTTATAATATGACGACCTTAAAGCCGTTGCTTAGTTTAAAATAAAATTTTGTTTTTAAAATTAACACATTAATCGAAATGTAATTTTTTTTTAACTCATTAAGCCAATATTTGATACCCTGATACACTAATTCTGAAGTTTTGCAATTTTGGACTTTCTTGTGAACCTGCGAGATGACATCAGTTGAGGAAGATTTTTAAGGTTTTTGGTATTTATCTTTCAAATTGGGAAAATTGTTGTGCCGGCTTTTAAATTAGTTCACTGGTAGATCCAATGAGGTACTGTTTACAATTTCACCAATTTTCCGCACCCTGAACCGGCGGCTTGTGCCTTGGAATGTTATGAAGTTTCTTATAATAGAAAGTTTGTTTTTTAATCAGAAAAAGTTTCTTAATCAGGCTTAAGTTCAGTAATTTCAATTCTTATTGAATGAAATATTTTTATTAATTAATGTGAGTTTCTAAAGAAGAGATGAAAAATTAAACTAGAATTTTTGTTAGCTCACGGAAATACCGAGATAAGAATTGAAATTACAGAACTTGAGCCTGATTAACAAATTATTTCTAATTAAAAAATTCACTACAGTTCAATTAAATCTAAAAATGTCTCACGTAGAAAGTTTGTTATTTATTTATTTCAGGTCCTTATTATGAGCAATTTTCGATCATCGATGTAGTTAAAAGTACTGACCTAAGAAATTTTCATTTGGTATTAGGACGAGCACTCCACAAAGAATGTCCTTATTGTGAATATCACTCAGTGTGACAAGACACTGATTTTAACTCAAAAAAATCATACAGATTATTGGAAATTAAAATGCACTTCGTCCTGTACAAAAAAATTAAGGATTTTCAGAGAAAGAAAAAATGCCAAAAAAAACTTTTGTTTAAAAATTTATTTTAATTAAAAGTTCAATTCATTTTAATTAAAAGTTCAATTGTCTCAATAAAAATTTTAATAGATTTTTAGTTTTTTTTTCGATTGAACGTGTTTATCGCAAGACATTTTTTTCTGTTTAAGTGAAACTTTTTGAATTGGTCAGTCCTTACGACCTTAAATCCACATAAAACCGACAAATATAGTTTACAATATATGTTTGGCTGCCTAGAAATAAATATATTCAGTAAAGTGCGACTTTGACTCGCACACGTATGGTTCCGTACGGACACTACTATTACTACGTTTATACGGGCGACTTATATGCAAATAACAATAAATAGAGAATTTTTATTTGCAAATAGCTAACTCACAACAACAATTTTTGATTAACACACTATTCGCAAATGAAATGCTTGAGGTTGCCACGCTTGCAAATGTTTGATAACAAAAAACAATAAATAAATAAATATTGCACAAAAAACATTGATAGAAGCCATTTGTTTTTGTCAGCATAAGTAAATTTTCAATAGAAGTGCTGCCAAGTCTTAATACTTTTGCTATGCCGTTTAAACCGTGAGTTACTTTATTTGCAAATAGTGCACGTATAAACGTAGTATATGTAATACTATAGGTATACGAACCTTAGCCTTTATAATGTCTTACATAATGTACATAGATATTTTTAAATTTTTTCTTTGTGTTAGCCTTAGTGCCATTTAGCCGTCGTTTTACCGTTTTTAGGGTTCCGTACACCAAAGGTGAAAAGGGAGCCCCATGGTTTTCGCTATGCTGTCCGTCTGTTGTTCTGTCCGTCTGTCTGTCACAGACGTCTGCTGTTTTCTCGAGAAGCGTAAGTATTACGGACCTGAAATTTTTACAGAATATGTAGAATTTCGGCCACTGCAACAACAAATATATGACAGTTAAGAATTAAAGGGCATCGAAACATGTTGAAATCCTAATGTAATATACAGAAGCATGAAATTTTCAAAGTTAGTGAATTTTTATACAGACTACAACAATTAATGCTGAAATTTAAAAAAAAAATACAAAAATCTAAAGTAAAGGGTTTTTCTATCAGTTAATGTAATTTTAACTATTTAATGTTAACAACCTACAAACTCTTAAAATTTTCAAGAACGCTAAAATTAAAACATCCCAAAATTAAAAAATCGCCAAACCGAAAAAGTGGCCAAAAACCATAAAAATTCGCCGAAATTTAAGGTAAAAAAAATTAAGCGACAAACTAAAGAAAAACATCTCTAAAACTATAATAAATCGCCAAAAACCAAAAAAATCGCTAAAATTAAAAAAAGCCATAAACTGAAAAAATCGCTAAAACTAAAGTAAATTGCCAAAACCAAAAAACGCCCAAAATGCACAAAATCGCCAAAACTAAAAAAAAACGCCAAAAACTGAAAAAATCCCAATAACGAAAAAAGACAAAACTATATATTAAATAAAGTTCGTATAGTATTACATACAGGCATTTCTCTTAGAAATTCCATTTGTTTTGTCGCGTGCGACAGCAAGCAATTAACCTGATATTTGTAAACAACGTTACTCAAGTTTTCTCAAAGTTTTACCTAACGTAGAGCTGCTGACGGCCTACACAAATACAGGGGTGCCCCTGTGGCTGAGTGGCAGCGATGCTAGCCTTTCAGTCCAGAGGTCGTGGGTTCGATTCCCACGAAAGACCTTGGGTGTTTTCCGCAGACAAGCTAATCGCTTTGCGGGTTGTGTTTGTTCTTTAAAAAAAAAAAATATATATATAAAGGAGTTAAAAAAATTTAGTTTTTTTTTGAAAATAAAACAAGCATATTTGCGTGGTGTCGCACGCTACAAAAAGTTGACATTCTTGTGGAAACGCCCATACGTAGTTAGCGTACGTAACTCTTAGTGTGCGGCTAAAAGTCGCACTTTCTGAATTTATTTTTGGTTTTGGCAAATTCTTTAATTCGAGCGATTTTTTTTTCGTTTTTGGCGATTTTTTTCACTTTTTGGTGACCTTTTTCTGCTGCTTTTAGTTTTAGCGTTTTTTTAGTTTTGGCTAGTTTTTTAGTTTGGGCGATTTTTTTTTGTTTTAGCTATTATTTTTGGTTTTTGGCAATTTTTTTTTTAGTTTTTGTGTGAACTTTTTACTATTGATGTTTTTTTTTGCATTTTAACAATTTATTTTATCTCTGCTGATATTTTCCATTTACGCACTTTTTGATTTTGGCGATTTTTCGTTTCGGCATTTATTTAAATTTTAGATTTTTTTAGTTTCAAATTAGTTTAAAATTAGCTTAATCTCAAAAGTAAAGTATTTTTAATCGTTAGGGACTTGCTTTAACTTGGAACCATCCCAGCAAAAAATTTTCGAAATTTTGTAATGGGTAGTACTCTTTTAATGGCTTACAAACTAATGTCTGATACTTATTTATGTAATTATTTTATGTGCGTAGTAATGACTGCCCTGTAATGAATAAAATAAGAACTTATTTATATCATTACGTGAAAGTACTTATTGTAGTGCTTTCCAGTTAATAAGGAAATATATCAAGAGAAAAATTTATTGATCGTGAAAATTATTTTAATTATAAAACTAGCAAATTAATTAAGAATAAGTTTAAGCAAAAATTAATCTATAAAATTTTGCATATTTGTAAGCAAAAAATAACCCATTAAATTTTGAGTACTCTTAGGCAATCAGTAATGTATTAACTTTAGCATGTTTGTAGGCAAAAAGTATAGGGTACCGCATACTTTTTGAACTTCTCAAACAAAAATAATGGGTTATTCAGTCAAATTGTAAGCACTTACGACTGAGGAGTACATACACTTTTTTGCATTCTAGTAGGCAAAGTTTTTTGCTGGGATGTGACTGGATCAAAGGGAAAATCGTTTCAAATTCATCTAAAGACAAGATGTTGTACAACATTGATAAAGAGTTTATATGCCTGAGTTACGAAGTCAAGTATGTGACTGGCATGATGGCGCCATACGTCTTGCTCCAATTGAAATTTTTGCGGTAGAATAACGATCTTTCCTCATTTAAAGAACTCGAGCTCTTCATAATTGAATGATTAAGTTAGTTAGAATCGTTACAAACCCACCATGTTTGCCACGCCGTACATACACATTGTGGGCAATCATGAATAAAACTCCGCTAGAAATTTTCCCGGGGAATAATTTCAAACAATAGCAAGTAACAGGGAAAACAAAAAAATTATAATTGGAAAAGGGAGACATTTCTCGCGGAGATCCATGGCCGAGTGCCATCTCACAAATTTCACTTATATTTATTTAAATATAAACGTATTTCAAGCATAAAGGTGAATTTTATGATGTCGTTTGATGAAGGTTACAAAAGAACTGGGGTGAGTCTACTGCAATTTGAAACGAAAGAAAATTCGAAAGCATTTTCTTACGTTTCCAATTATACAGCAGACACCCTGATCGCTTTGGGCTGCTAAGCATTTCGTTTTCACAATCAAGTTTGATCTCTTAATATCCAGCGCACTATTCTCCATTAAATTAGCTAACTATCAATTACGATCTTAAATATGTAGTTTAGTTTCAATTAAATTTAAAACTTCTTTCACCTTCTTGAAGTGTGATGTTTTTATTTTCTTGGAACACTCGTATCAATTATTACATGTGAAATGAATTGCCTGCTATTAAATGATCTTAAATTTATATTTAATCTACTTTTGATTCTACTTTAGATGACTGACTGACTGACTGACTGATTAACTGACTGAGTGGCTGTTTGTATTGTACGAGTGAGTATGTCTGATGGCTTAAGTCACTACATCCCATAGTACGTATTAAATTTCCGTGGGCAATGACATCTTAAGCGTCCGTCGATCACGCAACTTTTAAATCTTTTTCTGCTTAAAACTCATAATGTATCCATCAAGATACGTGTACAAGTTTGTAATAAAGAATGTGCCGGCGGTGGTGGGTATTGTAGATCAAATGTTGTTGTATGTCACTCATTTGCTACTTTTATGTTTTTTTTTCTCTTCTTTTTTCTTTTAACTTTTCATAAAAGCTAATGACCAATGAACATGCAGGACAAATCAGGTTAGATACTTACATGCATAATATTATTGCTACAAATGGGTTTGCCAAACACGATTAGGGTTTGCTGAATTGCGGGATTATAGTTATACTTAGTGGTTTCACAAACGCCGGTCTGGCAAGGCTGCCTGCCAGCTGTTAAATATCTGTTTTCTGAAGTGTTATTTATTTAGTTAGTTATCTGCCATTTACGAATATGGATCGTTTAACAACCGGATAATGCGTAAAATAGTTAAAATTTACTACAAAAAGGGTGCTATAAAAGTGCTCGCCACTTTTCTTGTATTTCATAATTGGCTTACTCTGCAAGCAATTCCCAAGATTATAAAGAAATTTTAAGAGGCTGAAAGCGTTACAGATGTGAACAGGCCTAAACATCATTTGAATGTGCGGACTGCCGAAAATATGGCTTCTGTTATGCTATGTTTCCACTACGAGTTGAATCACATGCTTCGCTCTCTAAATCATGAGTAGATTCATATTGAATCTACTTGATTCGCTCTCATAATTTTGTAAGGTGAAGCAAGTTGCTTCGCTCTCCAATTGGGGTGTGAAGCATGAATAGGGACCGAAGCACGTGTAGTGAAAACATAATATTAGAGAGTGTGTGGGGGATAATACGAAGAACAGTTGCCGTCAATTGAGAGCGCTATGGTCCTGTGTTAACCGACTTTTTTGGCCTGCAATGGAAGATTATGAAGTGGACGATGTGTGTTTTTAACAAGACCGTGCCAATTTGGGCCTTATTGCATGGGAAGCTTCTAGAACGCGTAATTTCACGTTTAAGCGACGTCAATTGGCCACCAGGATCATGCGATTTGACTTCGTTAAAATTTTTTTGTGGGACTTCTCCAAAGACTGTGTCTGGGCGAATAATCTCCTAACGTTAGAGCATTTCAAAACCCCGTCAAGTTATCGCCGAGATGCTGGCCGAAAGGTGTGAAACAGTGCTCGAAAACTACCTTAAAAGCATCGACTGCTGCAACCAATCTAAAAGAGTTCATAAAGTGACATTGTGTTCCGTATATAATGTCGAGGTTCAAGCATTATAATGAAATATAATTTTCATGGAAAATTATGGAAATATGGAAATAATTTTACTCTTGAGACCGAAGAATATATTGTCCTATATGTAAATTGTACATTCGACTGATCTTAAAAATTTTGTTTCTGTAATTAATATATTTGCACTATCTTCAATATGAGGTTTGCTATCATAAATGCGGTCTTAATTTCTTAGCTCGATCTGACGGTGCCTTCTGGTGCCTAGTGGGGCCTTAAGTACCCGCTACACAGTGGGAGATTTTTCTAAAAAATGGGAATAATTCTGCAGTTTCAAAATGGACCGTCCGATTACTATGAAATTATATATATCATTTAAGGAGGTGTCACAAAGCTTAAGTCTGGAATTTGGACTATATATCTTTAAATGGGGGTGGAGCCACAAAGCCACAAAGAGGGCAACTTTGGGTTAATAAAAAATTTAAACCGATGCCAAGCTGATGTTTTTGATTTGATAAAAAAGATTTTGTTTTATCCAAGAGCTAAAAAAAGCCTCCTACATTTATGGGGTTTTCGTTTACAGTTTAGCAAATACTCGAGAAAAAAACTAAAAATTTTGGATATTTTTTACCAGCCTTGTTCCACTGTTCTGCTAATGGAGAACTCAAATCTTGTTCGATTTTGAAAATGAGATTTATGATTTATGATTTGAGCAGGTTAAAGTTCGTATCGTAAGCCAAATTACATGTGATAATTATTAATGAAGAAATAACACCAAAGTTAATTGGAACAATTAGCTGTTTTTGAAGGCCACTACACCTTCATCATCAGCATTCTTTGTGTGTGGTCCACTGTGTGTGGTGTTAGTTGATGTAGATTTCTGCTTTATATACTAATTATGAATTAAGAACAAAATTTGTAGCACTAAAAAAATTTTGGTGTCAAGAGCACAGTTATGTAAGTTAACAAGTTATACCCAAATTAAATTGAAATTTTTAAAAAAGTAAATTGTTCGCTGTTTTTTGCAGAAAAAAGTGAGGTAATTAATTTCGCTATTATAAAAAAATTTTTTCCACAAATACCAACTCCATATTTTTACTCGTCCAAAAGGTAATACTATAAGAAATATTAAAAAGAAGTTTGAAACCAGATGGTTTCAAAATAGATTTTTTTGTTTTTACAAATATCAAATTTAAGGCCTTTTTTCTCAAATTTAGAAGCTGTTACCAAAAAATTCATCATGACACCTCAAGACATAATATGTCTTTAAATATTTTCAAAAATATTATCTGCTCCCGTCGAAATATAAACAAAAATAATGAAAAATTCCATTTTTGGGATTATGCGATTTTTTTTTGGGGAATTTGCAAATTTTATTTGTTCTTACTTTTTGTGTATTAATTGCATCATTTTCCACCTAAACGAGTATTTTCAGCCGAAAATAATAATATTAATATTAATATTACTATTAATACGGGCTGTAGGATGATTTACTCGCACATAACAAAGTTTGTAATAAGCTGGTATGTGATGTTTTGATCCTTTTATGCGGATTTATTAGAGAGAATCCAAGAAAAAAATTTTAAGGTTAATAACATCTAAATATCCCACTTGTGACTGCTGAAATTGCAAAGTACGCAGGCAAATGTTTAACAAAACTCGAGTCCCATCCTAATCCCCTTGCTCGTAATATCTTGAACTTTACCGGATACATTCGCTTAACAAAGAGGGTCGTTAGGGCTTTAATAGGCAACACTCCAGCAGAAACTTCTTTAAAATATTTTTGTGCTTAATACGACATAAATGAATTATTAATTACTGTCACTAAGTTTATGTTGTCCGACAATGGTTAAGCCAAATAATTTTATTTAGATGTAAGATTTGAATACTTATTGGTAGTTAATTTTTGAAGATACAATAAATAAATATTAGTGTGTCATATGAAAAGTAATGCCACACAACGAAAAATATTGGAAAAGACAAACGTTGCCACTAGTACACACCATTGCGATGCCACAAAATATCATAGTGTGTACTAGGCATTACGTAGTCCTCGCTTTTGTGTTTTTGTTTTTAGTTTTTAGAGAATATATGTATATAAATGTAACGTTCTTACTGCAAAAAGAATTCGAGAGTTATAGCTTCCCATCAGTTCGATATAACCATTTTATTTGAAATTCTACAATAGTTCATCAATGATTATAATCATCATCATCTGCCTTTGTTATTGTGCATGATCATACATTACCATTCTCTTTCTTCCGTTTAGCCTTCATGACCCTTCAATTCGAAAATGTTTTCGTTTTCGCTAGGCCACTGTGCTGTTCTATAAATTAGATTAGAAAGTATCATAAAAGATTAAAAACAAATCTATCTAATAACATATTAATTAAGCAAGTGATTTTAATATAAATCTAAACTCCAAATTAATCTATTACAATCTATCTAATTGGTTTACCTGCATGTTCGAATTTAACATAAAACGTTAATTTTCCTCAGCCAGTCGTTGATATTCACACAATGTATGAAAGTCTCATTTGAACAACCATCCCATTACAACGAAAATGTCAGTATTTTGAAAATATTATGTTTTTCCATCTAATGAGTGAAGGTTTTACCGTGTATGTGTATGTATCGCTGAAAGTTCACAACGAAATGTTTCACGTGCAAAAATAGCAACAAAAATACAAGTAACACAAGTAAATGGATTTAGTTATTATAATACATTTACAATATCATTGCTACTATTATTATTGAGGTAAACGTAAACGTATAATTTTAACTCTCCTTTAAATGTGCAAGTTACCAAGTAACTCGACTTAAGGGAGAAGGGCAATTGAAAATTAATTGGAATTAAAATATGTACAGGAAACAATCACCATTCTTCCAATTGTCGACATCGACGTCACTTTAACACAATACCAAAAGGTTGGGGCTTATTTAGTCGCTCTCGAGAATAACTTTGAGCTACCGACAATCTATTTCAGTTCCGTAAGGTCTAGAGAGTAGTATAAACCTGCCAACAGGAGTCAGTTGCTTTCGACAACTGGTACACAAGCTCACATTGTTTGGTATTGTGGTAAAGTGACGTCGATGTCAACAACTGGAATAGGGATAGGAATATTTCATATAAATTACTCGACTAAGGGCGACTATGAACTAGAGAATGCCAATCTTCTGAGCAACGGCTCGATTGAGAGGATCTAAACAAATTTGAATTTTATTGCTCTTTTTCCAAGAGTGCTTATACTCCACAACAAAAGTGGTGGTTAATGAATAAACCAATTTTAAGGGCGGAAAAGAAATAAATAGTTGATAAGACTTGTTCTTGTTTAGTTGGTTGATTGGTTTACATGGCTGCCCACTCCACGCAGGCATTAAAGCATGATTCCTTGTAGGATCGTATCCAAGTACTCGGATACGGTGATTGGTAATACATCCAAACCACCGCATAGCTGTTCAGGTCACTGAAACCAAGCTCTGATAACTCTGAAAGATCGTCCAGTATATAACTGCCCAAAAAACTTGTGTCTCCAGTAATGCAAAGATTGAAGACTGTCGTCTCTTCTTTGCTTTCTTCGCGACAACCACGGCTGAACTCATTATAGACACAGGCCCATCCTGTTAGCATATCTGCATATCATTCAGTGCCCCGTCGCAACTGCGACGAGCCTAGAGATCTGCCTACGGTTTCTACTTGTTAATTGTATTGAGTGCCTATCAATAATTTAGCAAGACCAAATTTTCTTAGCAAACTTGCTTGTATCTACATTGCTCCATCTGTATTCAGCCTTGCGAAGATAATCCTCCCTATCGTGATTGGCGTATTTCGTCTTCGACTACGACGATTTTGTAATAGATTAAAGAAGACTTCCAAAGTTTTTCTTTAATCTAGCACCAAACTGTCGTAGTCGTATTTGAAATACGCCAAACAACATAAGGCAGAATGCTTGAAGATGCAGTTTATAATAGTACCAAACATCATGGCTATTGGTTCAGCATTGGAGGTGTCCATAGCAGAGCCAGCTCTTGACATCTTGTCCGCCTGTTCTTTACCTGAGAAGTTGCTGTATGCTGGAACCCAGATTCGGGTAAGGTCAGCCAGATCATCTAAAGTAGATGGCATATTATTCAGTCCAACTAGGATGCAGGAATTGAAATATGATTTTAGGGATAAGAGTGCTGCCTGGTTGTTGATAAACTTTACCATGTACCTTCCTGTCGATCTGTCGTCGTTTAGGACACTGAAGGAGCCTTCTATCCCAAGATCGTGTGAGGTGACGCCATAGCCGACGCCGCAGACCATTACTGATTCATCTCCATTCCCGCCTAGATGGAATTAAAATTTTAAACACTATCAAAGTCGAGATGAGTAAATTTAAAAAATCATTTGAGATGATATAAAGAAGGAAAACAAATTCTGCTATAGGTGTGGCTAAAAAATTCTATGCACTTCTAGGTTTTGCAAGGGTATATTTACAGGTCAAAACTAGTTAAGGATAGGATTCACTACCTTACACATTCGTACAACTTTTCAGATAATACAACGCTGGTATGATATGTTATGTTAGCAGGCTGCTGGTAAGGAAGGGTGAAATTTAGAGTCCAGCTCATTTGGGTGCAATACAATGATTCCTTTGTGCTACCTGTAAGTTGAAGAGAAAATAGTGAAAGAGAGTGATAGAGAAGACAGCTGGTGAAGGAAAAGATAGAGGAAAGCTTTATTCTTTTACAACTTTGCGTTTTGCAGGTTTTTTTTAACAACATAATTGCAGCGCCTCTGGTGTTTAGTAGCCATTTTATTGGTTATTTTACTTTGCCGATGATTCTGCCAAACAATAGCGATGAAGGAGTGCGCTCTGATGTTACATTAGGATTGGTGTATTGTGAATTCGGTATAGTTCTGTGATCAGTGACAATGCTTTGATCAACTACAAAGGGACACTACTAATGCACATCAGAAAAATGTGTGGTGTTGTTATTTAATGACTGTCGGAGACCGGGCTTGAACCCAGGACCTGCGGTTTTGTAGTCGCCGTGCTAACTACTTCAGCCAAACCCTGATTTCTATTGTACTTGGTTTCCCCCCAGCCAAGATTTGAACTCGAACTGATGCGCCAACACCAACACACTTGAACAGCATATATTATTTCTAATAAACTTAATATGATTTCCAATCAACATTTTTGCATGTTGATTTTACATTGATAATTTTTTCTGTGTGTATAAGTTGCGCGAATCGGCTGGTTTTCATAGTTTGGTAGCATGCCTCAAGCGTCAATTTCTTCGCTATGATCTGCATGATTATAACAATTATAAATGTTAGAAAGTGTGCTCAGTATGACAGTTAACCCTTTCGTAAGCCCTATCGGGCTTTAAAAAGTACAATTTAAATTATTGCATTATATTTTGCATAACTTCTATGTCGTTTCATACAATAATTAAGAAGTCTTACTATGCAGTGCAAGTCTTACCAGCCAAGTTCTTCTCTCTAATGGTTGATTGATAGAAACAAAACTGTAAATATGAATGATAGAAGCTCGCTCACTAAATAATGTGATCATTTCGAACTCAAGCCAAAAGTTGGTTTTTCTCGCAAGCTAGCGAAATCTTCTCCGCTATTAACCTGGAAACATCCATTACCAGATGAGGTTCAGCTGCAGTTTATTGCCAACAATTTCGCATAAAATTTTTTTTAAATGTTCTTAATTAAAATTGCAAAAAAAAAAAAAGAACGTTGCGTTCTTTAAGGTAAATTAACATACTAAACTAATTCCTACTTTTTAATCTGGCAGTTAGCCCAACCCCTTAATAGTAGAACATGTTGCTATTACAACTGCACAACAATAGCAGCAAACACCAGCAACAGCAACGTACAACATTGAACAATATAAATATGTATATTTTGCATTCGCATGTCAGTGTACAACTTACAACAGCAACAACATGCCGAAGAAAAACAACGTTAAACGTATAATGGTGCTTTTGTAATGACATGGTTTGTGTAAAGTCTGAATGAAGTACACGGTACACACAAACACCGGAAGTGCGTATTGTCTCATTAGAAATTCATACGCACCTTAATTTTGTATTTGCGTTCATTTGTTCCATTTCAGTACACGCGTTGCCGGCCTCATACAATCCCGTTCAATTCAATTCTTCACAATACATACAATTTCATTCATTACTTTTCCAGTTTGCATTTGCTTGGGTTATTTTCACTCTACTCCAATAAGTCGGCCGGTAGTGCTTTTTTTTCTTTTCATATTTGTCTTTGTTGAAAATACCAAAAAAAAAAAATTGTTGTTCTCATTAAGATTTGCAACTTGTGTTATGTAGGGAGTTAAAGCTGTAAGTCATTACGCCCTACATAAGTTTAGACGGGTTGGGTTGGGTTGTACGGTGATTTTGTGGTGTTGTCTCTAGATTGTTGGGGAACATATTTATCAGTACTTTCTTTGGTAGATTTTTTTCTAGAGGCGTGAGAAGGGAGGATTAAGCTTAAGAACATGTAAGCTTGAGTACTAAATTCGGTTTTAGGTTAGGTTAGGTTAGGTTAAATTGAATTCGATTGTAAGGTAAAGCTGTTGCTGGCAATTTTTTCGATTCACCTGATATACATACAGGGTTGTGTAGCAGAATCATCGCCGATCTAAAATATCCAATAAAATGGCAACTAAACACAGCTTCAAAATTTAATACGCCTCATTCACCACCAGAGGCGCTGCAACACTGCAAATAAGCGTGCAAAACAACAGAGTTGTAAAAGAATGAGGCTTTCCTCTATATCTTTCTTCACCACCTGTCTTCTCTATCAATATCTCTTCCCTACCACCCTCTTTTAATATCTTCTCTTCACCACACATGTACCACAAAGGGATCATTGTATTGGACCCAAGTGAGCTGGACTCTAAATTTCACCCTTCCTAACCCCCTCCTCCTTAGGAGAGCTCCCATACAACAATAATCATTTCATTAATTTTGCCCACCGTTCCCAGTACACCCAGGTTGGCGCTATAAGTTAAAGTTTAAGTCTGATTCCCACAAGTTCGTTCTCTTTAGCGGAGAAAATATTAATGTGGGTTAGTCATGCATTGGGTTCCTCTAGGGCAGCTACGTCCAAGCCATATGCACAATGTGAAAACTTTTAAAAGGAGCAACAACCCAAAAGTCAGCAATGCGTGCTCTTACTTTGCAAAAAAACAAGAACAAATTTAAGGGCTTTCAAAGCTGTTTACCTCAAATGCAAATATCAGTGTATGTGTTTTTGGACGTAGCTCCTCTAGGGATAACCTGGGCCTTGTTAAGGCTGGAAAAAATTTTATAAAATATATTTTTGTATGGGAAGCCCTTAAGGAGCGAAGAGCGCAAAATATTATATTCTGAACAAATTTGGGGGAGAAAGAATTAAGGTAGAGGTCCATAGCTCGCTTTTTGCGCGTTACGCTTTCTATGCATCTGTCCAAAAAGTAGAATCAATGTAATAGTATGTGACAAGTTACATTGCAAAAAACGCAGAACGCGTAGGCGCGTTCAAAGCGAAAAGTATGTCTACTTTCTACTTTTGTACGCGTTACAAGCACCATGAAAGAAAGTCAGCTGTTCTTGAAAGCTAAAGATGTTAAATAATAAATACTTTGTTTCTTACGTTAAAGCTAAATAGCTGCTTAGAAAAGTTATTGCTTAAGCCAATAATGTGCATACATTTATATGTAATTTTCAATTTACTTACATTAAAGTCAAGAACAGCCGACAATCTGCTGGAATAGCCCTGGCCGAGTTCTTCTCAAGACTATCTTTTAAAATTCTGAATAAATAGTCAAAGACGTCAGCAGACATTCTTGTCGCGGTCCGAAATTGCTCAGGGTCAGAAGTTTTAATTTTTTTAAATGTGGTTTCAAAAAACCCACTTAATTTCCGTTCTAAATACAACGGCCGCACCCAAAACCTTTTCTTTTTTTGAAATTGTTCATAGGCATTTTTTGCACATAAAATTAAATATACAAACTCGACTAGCTCCACAAATTCTTCTAAAAGCTGATCAAAACAAAAATAAAATGGCGCATGAAAAGCAGTGCATGTAACTCAGCGCGAACAAAGTATAGAAAGAAACAAGAGGAATTAACGCGTATAAAGCATAACGCGTAAAAAGCGAGTTATGGACCTCTACGTTTAGTGGAGGCCTTCTGGGAAAGGGTCAGAAGTAGTCATGCGCCTTTTCGTGGCCGAACTTTAACCTAGATGCGGCACGTGTTAATATTTAAATAGCTTGAAATATTTGCACAATAATTTTTTTGGTAAAAGCAACAATTTAAGACGTTACCGCATCAAATGTTGTGACTTATCGAAAACACGGACCAGACTTTTGTATATATATTCATTCGGAGATCCTGCAAACCGAATAGATTTTGCGCTAGTCAGTCGCTAGTCTTGTCAACAGGTATGCATATTCTAGAAAGTGTTTCTACCAAACGTTTAAGAGTTGTGCCTTGATAGAATAAATTTTATGCGAAAAAAATGTATGAAGCCATCTCACTGTGTGCCAATTCGATGCACTCACGTATGATTTCGAACTCTAGCCAGAGTATAGTACACAATGACGTGCTAGCTATTACTACTAAAGGTACCCACACATTTGCAATAATATTGTGCAATCATCGATATTGTACTATAAAATTGTCTAAAGGTACTCATACATTTGTATTGTACAATAAAATCTTCTAAAAGTACCCAAACATTTGCAATAATATTGTACAATAATCGATATTATTTTATAAAATTGTCTAATGGTACTCATACAATTGTAATAATATTGTGCAATAATCAATATTGTTCTATATATTTGTCTAAAACTTACAATAATATTGTGCAATAATCTATGTTGTACTATAAAATAGCCTAATGGTACACACACACACACATATGCAATAATATTGTGCAATAATCGGTATTGTACTACAAAATTGCCTAAAGGTATCCAAAAATTTACAATAATATTGTGCAATAATTGATATTGTACAATAAGATTGGCTGTGTGTTATATATGCAAAAATATATTAGATAAATCAAACGTCTTTTGATTTATATTACGTGTTGACAATATTGTACAATAATTATTTCCAGTTACATAACTAAATATTATCAGCCTTATTTATAAAAATTTTTAAGGCCTTATAAAGGCTTTTTAAGAAAAATTTTTTATGAAATTTGTTTTAAAAGCCCTTTATTTTTTAAATTTATTAATTAAAAATTTTTAATTTGCTAAAATTTTGTATGTATCTGGTATGTATTATGAAAAATTAATTTTTAAATTTCTTAAACGCATATTATCGATTGGTTATTGGTTTGCTGCAGACATAATGTATTTTGAATATACTGTGCCGCATTTTATTGAATAGTGTGAAACAAAATGACAATAATAATAATAATTTGAATAAAATACTCAATAATATTGCATAGCCTATGGGTATCTTAAAATTAAAAAGTGTCAAAACAGCTGACACTTAAAAAGGGTGTGGCCAATATTATCAAAAAAAAAAACATCCGATCTTCAGCAATAGAGTCTTATATGAATCTACTTGCCCTGAGATAATTTCTGTTAAAGTTGGTGCTTATCACGGCATAATTTAATTGTTTTACAGTTGTTCACTTCAGTTTAAGATTGATGAATTGTTTTCCGTAATAAGAAAATGGAAAAAGTATAGTTTTCAACTTGTGGTCGGCAGCGAATGGGCCACCAAGCGAGCATTTAGATAACCGTGAATGAAAAATATGCGTTTCCGTTGCAACGCATTATAAATTTTTCAAAGCTGTGAAGTTTGAACAATAACAGATATTTTTAATTAAGAAATAATTTAAAGTTTTGGATTTTATGTTTGTGCAAGATAATACACACATACATACATACTCGTACATATCGAGCTCGTTTGTAGCTTTTGATATATTTAATGATTAGAAAATGTTTTGGATAGAAATTGTATGTACAATTATCAAGAGTTTAATTCAAATCAAATTTGTTGTACATTTGGTTAATGAATAAATTCCATAAATTAATTAAGTAACCATGTATACAAATTTTTAAACTTGCATCTACATATCTGTGCATGCTTGTTTAGTTATATAAAAGTCTCTGGCTCAGCAGGCGGAGTTTAATTAGTGGATATTTAACAGCCTATAAGTTGTTGTATCAGTGTGAACTTTAACTCTAATGCAGCAGCAGTGGGGGGCCTTTTCTACATTTTAAGTTCATTAAATCAAACTAGGTTCAAGCATTTAAAGCAGCAATTAGCATATTTACGACTGTTACTGAGCTTTATATTTCAAACCGCATTTCTTATCGTTTGCTTTGGCCTAGATATACTCGTACATACATACATACATACAAGTATAAAAGTATAAAAACACTTATAAATTCTTACACAATTTATTAATTTATTTAATTGTTAATGCTTTAATTTATTAACCCTTTGAAATTTCTTTTACCATTTATCACTTGTAAGAAAAACTTTTTAATTTCTATTTAAATAGAACTAACAATGTTTGGCTTTAAATATTACAATTATCCACTTATACACATATTAAGCGTGTAGCATTAGTAATAAATTTAATATTTCATTTAAGCTACAAGTTTGTACACATGCGTTGTTTTTATGGTTTTTTATGCTAATTGCATCGAAATATTGCATTTTACCTCTTAACGCTATTCCAAAACATGGCTAACTAGTTAAATATTAAGTTCATGTTTATGTATGCAAATATCAAATATGCATAAACATAGTTTGAAAAGCGAAAATGCACACGAGATGCGTACAGTGTGACTAATATGCTTGTATACAGTGCAAAGAAACGAAACTAACCGGTAATATTATGGGCATGTGGATTTGCTTCCCGCCAAGATCATAAGTGTGCAGTTCACAGTCCGTTAGTTTCCTGATATCGAAGAACACATTTGCGAGAGCAAATAACTCATACATATATTACAAAAATAAACCGGTGTACTTAAAAAGGGTGTGTGAATTAGCTATATTTCGGGCAAAATCTAGTAGATTTTGATTTGATCGAAATCTTCTTAAAATCTAGCAGAACCTAGTGATGAAACTTTGGTATTTTTTCTACTTCAAAATTGTACAAATACGTGTGCGACTTTGACTCGCACACGTAGAGCTACGTGCAGTAACGCCCTAATTCATAATTTTTTTGAAATCGAGATTTTTGCATTTTTCGATACATTCGATGTTCTTCTATCGAAATATATAAAAACAAGTAAGACTGCTATATTCGGCTGTGCCGAATCCTATATACCCTTCACCAACGTATGAGCATGTAGTATACAGACACATACATACATACATATTTGATTTGTGATAAAATTTATAATGTGACCTTTCGGTTTTTTCCGACTAAAGAATTTGATTCAAATATTTTATTTTCCATATTGTAGTTAAATATTTTATTCTACACTCTATATTTAAGAACTATTTTACATTCACCCTTATTCCAGTTGTCAACATTGACGTCACGTCAATACAATACCAAAAAATTGGGACTTGTTTGCTCGCTCTCAAGTTATTCAAAAACCGTGCTACTATTTAATAACCCTAAAAGTCTTAGTATTGTAGCTCCATACCAATAAATACTTTTTTGTGCCTTAATTTAAACTTTCCCTTATTGCAAATGATATATCGCGGTATTATGTAAACGGTTTATTCCTAAAGAATTTTTTCGATTTTGTTCAGCAGAAAGGAATAGCTTCAAGGAAATCAAATGGAACATGCCCTTAATTTATCTTATAGCTATGAATGTTTTTTTAGCGATTAATTGAAATTTTTATCTTCATTTACCAAACATTAATAAGAACTGGTTACAAGGTGTCAACTAAAGACCATCGATTTGAAACATAACTGTGCTGAGCGCATAATAAACAACATGGCACAAACATTCGTTTAAACTTAAGTTTAATATCCATATAAAAATTATGCATATATAAAATAAATCTTGAGTAAAGATCGTGTTAAAACATGAAATACTCGTATGTTTAACTGAAAAAAAAAATATTATTTCTGGTTATTATTTACCCAAACAAATTTTCAAGTTTTCAAATTTCCAACCCTGGAACCACAATTTTAAATTTTCTGGTCTTAATACTTATTTCTTTCTTTCTAAAATATACAATATAATTTATAACCAAAGAAATAACTAGTTTTATATATCACTAAAAGTGTATGTTTTCCAAACCTGGAATCACATTTTAGATTTTCTGGTTCCTCAATCTTGTTCCTTAAAACTATATAAAATATGTTAAGTGAACAAAGAAATAAAGAATTAAGGTTAAAATTACTTTTATTGGGTTACTTTAATATCCAAAAAAATATTGAATTTTCCAGCTCTGGAGTTTTAATTTTTCTAATTGAAGGTTAGCCGCGAATAACGTTTTAAGTGACAAAATAATAATTTTTGAGGAGAGCCCAAAAACGTATTTTAAAGCAAGATTGGTTTTCTCATTTAATTTTTTTTAGCTTATCGAAAATAATGATAACTAAAATTAACTTTTCTTTTTGTATCTCTGCTACATTTATCAATTATTTTCGACAATTTCGTTTGCTTGATTTTATTAATTACTTACAAAGTTTTCCACCGACTGACTGATTGTTGTAATTGTATTTTGACGGCGATAGCGTGGATAATTTTGGATGGTTTGATGTTTGAACAACGCAAGAGAGTTATGTTAATGGTAATCTGTGAAAAAACTGGTTTTTTAAAAAATGTTATTTACAACGTTATTCGCGGCTGTACTTCAATTGTCTAAACCAAACTTTTCTTTTCAAAACATAAAATATCTATATTTAATTTATAAGGAATAAGAAAAAAATTAATTAGACCTAGTTAATTTTATATATCACAAAAAGTGTAAGTTTCCCAACACTGGAATCATCATTTTAGCTTTTTCTGATTTCTTACACCAATATTTTTCTTTTAAGAATGTAAGATATGTTTAATTCATAAGGAAAAAGGTAAAATTAGTTTTAGTAGGTTATTTTTATATAACAAAAAAAGTTTAAGTTTTCCAACCCTGGAAATGTCGTTTTGTATTTTTTTAAATTAGTTTTCATACTTTTAATACCAATTTTATTAGTACTGAACTATTAGATAAGTCTATTTAACAAAAAACATAAAAATTAGTTTTAGCTAGTTACTTTTATATGGCAAAATCAAGTTTAAGTGTTCCAGCTGCTGTCATCCCTCAAACTTGGTAGCTCTAGACTAACAGGCTAGCACACTTCCATTCGGCTACCATCACACATTCGAAAAACTATCGAGAGAAGTTCGATGCTTTAGCGAACATTAGAATTTTTTTTGATTTCTGAACAAATATCGAACAATTTTGTTTCGAAATTTCTTCGCTTTAGTGAGCATTTGTTTTTACCGAATCTCCGGTCAAGTGGGTCGTAGCAAAAACAATGGGGTGCCTTTTCATCTTAGGTATACGGAACCCTGAAAAGTAACCGGTATATTTAAAAAGGTGTGTGATTAGTTATATTGCACTTTTGTTTAGTTGTAGTTTAGGAGAAAAATCTGTCAATGGTTTTTGTTTTGGATTATATGGAAATCTTGTTAGATGTAAAAATAAATTGGTGTAAACGCTGTAGATTTTGATAAAGATTTGAATTGAAATTAGCTAGATTTCGTGCAGGTGTAAATGCCTTATTACAGAATTCACAAACAAAAATTCAAAAATATTATCAAATAAAAACGTCTTAAATCGTCTTACTGAATTACGGCATTAAAATGTCCCATTTTTATTTTATAGCATTATGAAAATTGTGCTTCTTAATTCACTTTTTTTCTGCCCCAACCTATAGAAATATTCAATGAAATGTTTCATATAGTTATAGCAATAAGATTTACTTAATTTTCAGTCACACTCTGCTGGCCTCTTTATTTGCACGATGCTACGAGTTCAACACGAAGTAATGTCACTGCTGAAACGGTCAATACAACTACAATATGGGTTCTTTATATAACGGTCAAAGTAATATATAGTAGTGAATATTGTGCACAGTGGGACTGATGGTAATGGGTAATTTCATAAAATTTTTGGAACTTTAAAAGTTATATTTATTACAACGCAAAGGCAGTCGAATAGAGCAGTTAGGCTAATGATGAACCTCCCTAATGATTTCAACCGATTAAATATTCTTCATCTACACTTTTTGCTTCAAAAATTTTAAAAATATTTTTTGTATGACTTTCTTTCAAAAAAAGTAATTATATAAACTGGGGAAAATAGATAAATCAATAGTTAAATCAAAATATATACTGAAATACAGTGAATTCTGATTATATCAAATTGCTGTGAAGAACTTTCAGTTAAAGTTGATGTTAACTCTTAATCATACATTGTGAAAAGGGACGTAAGAGTTAACGAGAACTTTCACCGTACGTTCTTCATACAAAACTTGCCGTTAAAGTCCCTGTTAGCTTTTAGTTGTACATTTTAAAAAGTTCCGTTAATCTGGCAAATGTAATGGTTTGGATGAGTCCTGCAACTTTCTCCGTTTCAGATTTTTATACTGGAAATGAATTTATATGCATTTGAAACAATTTTATTTTATAAGTATCTAGGATGAAGTCGTTCGGCTGTAATCCGCCGCCCAGATGTATTGAAAACATTTAGCCCCGCCGACGAGGCCTGTTTTTTCTGTTGAATTTTCCTTTGTTTTAAAAATAAAATTTATTTCAATACAAAAAAGTACACAGAGAAAACAGTGCTTACTAAATACCTCATAAAATAGAACAAAATTAACAAGAAATCTCTATGGTTTTTTTTCAATAAGGAAATCTTATTAATTTCATAGGGAAACCTTTTTAAAAAATTCAAGAAGAAATCTTCTAGTTTTTATTAGGTTATCTTATTTATTTTTTCAATAAGGTTTTCTTTTTGTTTTTATTAGGCGACCTAATAAAAAATAAAAAAATGTATCTTTATTCTCTGTACTTATGTATTTTCATTAAAATTCTGTACCATATACATATGTATGTATGTATGTATGTAGTATATTGTAGATGTTATTTATTTATACATACATACATACACATTATGTTATATTCTTAACTAACTTACTCAACAAGTATTGAATCAGCAAACTTCGGAGTGATAGAAAAGCACTCTAACCAATATGCTAACAAGCAGCCTGAATGAACGTTGAAATTATTGTGCAAAAATTCTTATACAAAAATGAAAAAGATCATAAAAAAATTTTCTGTGTTTATTTAGAGGTATGAAATAACAAGACAAAAAAATCAAGAAGTTTTCCTTATTAAAAAAATCAATAAGATGATTTACACATAATCATATAGGAACCTAATAAAATCAAGAAGAAAACCTGTTTAAAAAATCAATAAGGTAACCTAATAAAATCAATAAGAAACCCTAATAGAATCAAGAAGTTTTTCTCTATGGATTGTTTTTTTTGGTGCTAAAAATAACGGAAATTTATTAAAAAAAGTTGTGAATAATAAGATGTCTTCTTGATTTTATGTGGTTTTCTTCTTGATAAAATTAATAAGATTTACCACATAGAAACAATAAGAAATCTCTATGAAAAAATCTTCGCTTCTTTCTGCTGGGATACCCCTTAGCCTAAAAACGTTTCATAGAGAAAATCTTCTTGATTCTATGAGGCAGTTTTTTCTCTGTGGAGGTTAGAAAAATCCTTATGGCATTCATTAAAATATTGGCTTCAGAAAACCGTGATCTTTACAAAAAAAAAAAAAAAAAATACGACGACGATGTATCTTGGCCTTAGCAATATTGGCGTCAACTTCTGTTTGTCGCAAATAAAAATAAAAAAAGAAGTTGATTTTTTTTTCTTACTAACTGAAAATGGAGCAAATTTCGAATATGAAATCGATACGGTTTTTATCACACCTTATACCATTTTCTTAGATGTTAGCTTACGATTTCATTACGATCTATTCCGCTCCTGATGAGCCTTCTTTTGAGACTCCCTGTATGGTTGTGAGAAGTTCCTTATAAGTCCTAGTTTACACTATGTGAGTCTTATTGCTAAGCTGATTAGTTTAACAGGTGAGTGTGACGAGGGGAACAGAAACGTTTCTTTTCCCCTTGTCTCACTCTCCTAACAAACTAATCAGCTTACCAATAAGACTTATATAGTGTAAACTAGGACTAAATATGCTCAGTAAGACAGAAGTCAATAAATGCTTATTTTCATCTACATGGTGATTGGCACCACTGTGCATTGCATTATGAGTACATGTATGCGTTTATGTTTCTGTGTGTGTGTGTGTGTGTGTATGTATATATTTTCAAATAAAGTAGCAGCGTGACCAAATCAGATAAGAAAGTTGACACATTTTCACCATATATTTTGACATTTGACATTCAGAATTAGACATGGGTTAGTTTTTTTCCCCCATTTTGTTTGCCATTGTTGTTGTTATTTTTTTTGTTAGTTAGGTTTTTTTTAGTTCTTATGTTGGCCCATAGTAGTCGTCGTAGCATTCATTGAATTGCAATTGTTCGTTTGCTAACTTGGCTGGCTGGTTGTTTGTGACTTTAAGACTTTTTTTTAAACACACGCACACACCAAACAAACTAACTAATAAAAATTCATTTATCCATATTCGTATTCCCTCTCCTGCTAATAGTTATTTACTACATCCACAGTGACTTTATAGAATTAGCCCATAATAAAGAGGAAAAAAATAACTACCAAGAAAACTTTTTGTGCGATTACTAGCGTAGCGTATGTAGTACGAGTAGTTTAAAAATGTATTTTATTTTGCAAATTTAACGACAGCACAGTGCGTTTAACTATGTTACTATGAAGTTAAAGTTGCCAACAACAAAAGAAAAGGATAATAAATAAATGTGTATATTTAAAGTCAGCAAATTCATAGTCAAGTTTATAAGTCCTCTTAGCTAAGTGCATGCTTATTTCTGTTTTAGTATTTGAAGTAAATAACAGAGTACCCAATTGTTTGACTTTTGGATTTGTTCGAGTATGGAATTAATCGATTTTGGGATGTTATATTGCTCGATTATTCGAATAAATCGCATAATTAAAATAATTTTTCTAATAATTTCATCCAATGCTATTAAGTTTAGGCGACGACTTTCTTCGGCCAAACTATTTTAGGGCGGAGCTTTTTATTGGTTCTTATGAAACTTAATAAGATCTTGTAACAGCTCAATATAATAACTAGAAAAGTGAAGAGTGCCACGCCCATTAAAAGTAAATTTAATTTGTTAACTACTATTAATTAATCGAATCTTTTGACAATTGGTAAACAAATAAATCTCTGATGCAATATACTGACTAAGAAAGTGGGCAGTCCACGCCCTAGCTATTAGATTATACAGATAAGCCAATCTTGATTTTTTTTCTGTGGGGAGTGACCTTTTATATGTGGAAGAGAGATGGGGGAGAGGGGCGGATTTCGGTGTGTTAGTTGTACATGAGACCAACACAAAAAAAAATTACATAGTTTTCGTACAGGGCCGCAGGATAGCATCTATGGATCCCTGGATCCGGGCATGAGTGTTATATACCTATGTATAAGTAAAATGCATGCAAAATGTTCTCTTTATCCTTTTTCTGTATATTACATGAAAACTTGTTATTTCAATATTTTAACCAGTGAATGACAAAAGTATGATTTTAAGAACTTTTTGATAATGGGCCGGCCAAACTACTATGAATGCGTACAGCTAAAAATAAAAAAAAACACGCTAATTTTTTTTAGGACCACAACTCAGGGTAAAACCACTTCTCATGCAATGCATTGTACTAGAACTAGGGAGTAGTGTCTGGTTCCACGTACGAACAATGCGGCTAAAAAAGGAATTCTCTCTGTAATGCCAAACGACCACAAAGGTATGTATGTGCTCCGAATGCGGCATGTGTTGTGCGTATAAAATGTGCGGGTTTCAGTAACAAGTTCCCTAATTTCATTAGAAAACATTCCGTAGAAGTATGGATAGAACAAGGAAATGCACCTCATATTGCGCCGATGCTCCAATGAATCAATAGAGTTGGATACCCTACTGTCACCGATGAACTTCTTCTCCCTTTCCTGTACGCGGTCAAGCAGCCCCAAAATAGACTTTGCTGCATGAGAGTTTTATTCCATTTTCGGTCGGATATAAGTGGTATAAATAGTAAGCAGAAGGAGATCGTTTACACCGTTTCAAAAATCCCAGGCACTTGAATTCTTCTTTTGCAACTTTAAAAATGTGTTCAGACCATCGAACATCACAGTGCATTTTCATGCCAAAAGTATTAAGAGCTTCTGATTCCTTAATATTTATACCCCCCAATAGTTACAAAGGCAGCAGCATTTTCGCTCATGCGTCTATGAGTAACCATATAACATTGGGTCTTACGGGCGTAATAGGGTCGATTTTAATCGACCCTATTCGCATGACCCCATTCAGAAATTTTTGCGAGATCATAGTCTCATTCATGAAAACACACGCATTAATTTTAAACGGAATAAGTATAATTATAAACATCCAACAACTATGTTTGAACTGAGTTAAAAAAGAAGCAGATTATTTAAATTTCTTACCATAAGCAACTACAACTAAAATTTGCAGGCTGTGTGAGCTTCAATCACACGCATGAGTATAAAAATACTCCGACTATTAATCAGCTATACATGCGGATATACAAGGCTATTTTATTTACACTCACACATAAAATATATTTTCAAACTGTCATACACATACATACATACATTTACACATTTTCCATTCCATTGTACAGTGAAACCTCTCATAACGGACAACTCCTATAACCTTTAATAACCAGACACGTTTTGTAGATCTAATACGTTCATTAGATTTTCCATACAAAATGTATCCCATAACCGGACACTCTACGGATGCGGACACAAAATTTTTAAAAATATCATAAGCGGACAGAAGCGGTGAATCATGGCAACAACAGTTGCATTTAAATGATAGGTCTTTCTTTATTCAACTCTGATTCATATTTGTATTAGTGTCAATGATATTGGTGATTCCCTGGTTAACGCAAATGTAAATAGTGCTGTGTTGAAGACCGCAAAGAAATTGCTGTTTATTTGAAGAAGTCTTTTGCTTAACTCGTGTCCCAAAATGGCACAGGAAAAAATTGTTTTTATCAATTATAAAAAATGAAATTTTAAACGAATTTTAAAAGGAAAAATTTTCCGTTCGTGAGATTGCGAAGATGTAAAGTTTCTTGAGTATTTTAACAAATCATATTGCTATATATCTTTTACAAACCCGTTCGAAGCAGTTTTCTAGAGACGAGTTTGTTGCATTCCAACAAATAAAAACATTGAAGGTCATTTTGAAACCCAACAGCTGAAATTATATCAATTTACATAATATAAAGCAGTCTGGTGTTAATATAATTTTTCTAATACAATAAACTGACAACACATTTTTACCCCTCTCTTAAGCGGGCAAAAATACCGCGACGGTGGATGTCCGATTATGAGAGCTTTCACTCTATACGGTGGCGAATGATGAATAAATATCCCTAGTATCATGCGTATATTTTTTTTCGATTAAATATTCTTATATACACTTTAAAAATACTCAGACTGCAAGTATGAGACAGATTCAATGCGCTTGATACGTATGTGCCTTTTTATTTTTAGTTCTAGCATATGTGACCTTCTCCGAGAAAAGGACCTAGTGTGTAAAAAAAACGGGTGTGTATCAAAATCGATAAAAATGAGATAAACATTAAAATTTTAATTTTTAAATGCGTTTTTCTCAAAACTTCATTTTCACACACTAGGTTGCTTTTCTCGGAGAAGGTCAACTTCTTGAAGTTTCGAAAATCAAGCACTCATCATATTTTGACGTTTTGAGCTTGGTAGTCGATTTCGACTATGATTTCCGTATGAATCCATGTATGTATGTGTGCCCAGCTAGCATTTTGTATCATAATCGAATCTTTTCCGAATCAGCTTGAAAGGAAAAATAACCGCATATGAGCTTATCTGTCGATCATAAATGACACTCGCGTTGTGAGAAAATGGTACCCTACAGATGAATTATACCAAAGAATCATTTATGATACGATTTCCTGATTGATTTTTGCGCAATTTTCTTGTTGTATTAAATCATGAAATCACCTTTTGGCGGTTTCCTTGCATTTTGTTCTTCTATTTTCAAGAAATCATTGTTTGATCATAGAGATGAATCATAAGTGAATCCTTTTTCAATCACCTAAGTGATAAATCAGTTTTTAATCATCAAAAGTGATTTGAGGAGAATCAAAAGGAGATTTATGCAAAAAATTATCAGCTAAATGCTACCTGGGTGCATAGGTATATTTATGCGCCTATGTGCATGCGTGTCAGTGATCGGCAATGAATCGTTTTTTTTCGCTATTCTTACTGACTCATGAAATTTTAAATACAAGTGAGTAAACATCATTTAAACTCAACTACTCTGATTTAGGCATACTCACGATGACATTGATTTATAAGTATAGATTGAAATAAAAATGAATGAGACGACGACATCATACTCACAATTATAAATCACCTCAGTTTGATTTCTAATTTCAGGAAAATACTTATACTACTCACATTGATTCAGCTCACTCAACTCATGCATGTAGGTTTATTTGAAAGTTTAGTCATTAAACAGTTTGCAAGTAGTATACAATAGTAGTAAATAGGATTGTTTTTCAATTCCTGCAGAAAACAAAAAAAAAAAAATAAAAGCAACAGAGAAACACATAACCTCATAATGAGAACTTTAATGTACATATGCGAAGTTCGCATTGTGAATCGTACTTATTGTGCATCGCCCATAGGCATTGAGCTAAGTAGAGTGGAAACAACAACAACCTCATAAATGTTGCTAAGTATGTGTTCGATCCGCACTTCAAACTTTCGAGTGAATTGCGAATCATATACAAACAACATTTCAATAAATATGAGTGCGCATGAGTACAAGAAATTCGGATATTTCTGTATTCCACGTGAAATAAAAACGTGCGGAATTACCATGGAATTGTTGTTGGAAATATGTATTTATAACAACAATGTTATGGCAATTCCGCACGTTGTAATTTCTCTTTGAATGCAGAACATTCCCTATTATAAGTCATGATTCAACTCTACTCACTTTTTCACTACTCAATGCTGTTCTCTGATGCATGTTATGAAATGTACGTCGCAAGATATTGAATCGATTGGGCTTCGTGTTGTTTTTTATTTTGAGTGTATATACATATTCTATTTTCTTAAATTTATATGGGCATGAGACAACAAAATAAATATTTTAGTTTTCTTGGTTGTCAATGTGTCATTACTTTACTCGTATTTAAATTATTAAGAAACAATTTTTCAGCGTTAAGGCGAAATTTGTGTATATCATTGATTACTGGCATCTTGCCCACTGTAGCTCTATTAACAGTCGACCTTTATGCAATCATAGGTATCTAACTTGAATTTCTTTGCGTCGTGAAATATTGCTTGTTTCTGGGTGTCACTAAAGTGGAAAGTAGAAAGCGTTTATAAACCTAGAACTCATTTTTTTATTGACCAACTAAGAAAACAAACAAACTAAGTATGAACTTGCAACAGCAACAACAACCAAAATATGTATAATAAAGTAACAACGCACTGAATATTTTTCCCCTTTTTTCATAAAATTTTTACCCTGTTTAATATTGTAACTTTTTTTCACTCAGCTTTGTTGCTCGGTGTTCATGGAAGGCATGAACTATTACTTTCAATTCCATTTACTACTACTACGCCTCAACGGCCTAAAGCAAAGCTACTGCTCTATAAGTTCACTCTAAAAATAAATTTCAACACCAAAATAATGTAGGGAGGTAGTTGTGTTGTAACAAATTTACATGTTAAGGTCACTGAACCTTCAATTAAATTTAAAATTTAACGCATTATAAGTTACAACATTTATTTGTCAATTGGTAAAATGCTTGCACGATTTACAAAGACACATCTACATATAAAAAGAAGAAAGAAAAAAAAAATTACACAATTTTAAAATTTAATGCTGTAATTAAATTTTATTATTTATAAAAGAAAACAATAGTAAAACTTAAGACAACACTTATGATTTTAAATTACACTTTGAAAGTGTATTGTAAATCGAGCGTAAAACATTATTGTTTTAAGATGCCTTCTCCGATAGCCGTGGACCATTCAAAGTAATCAGAGAAGTCAGAAAAATATCGTCTTTCCTATCAGTTTCAATTGAGTTGAAAGTTTTATTGTCAATTTGAAATTAACAACTTTTTAATTGTTTGGCACTTAACGCATTTAAATATAAAATCAATAATAACTGTTATGTGCGCAGTATAGACTGCGTTCCACAAATGACAGGGAGTATTTTGAAAGTGTAGATACGAGGGCGTTTTCAAAATTGCTCACTCAATTCAAGGTACATACCAGAGAATGGCAGTGAGTACTCAAAAAGAATATACACAAGTAAATCGTCTTAATTTTAGTAACTACACATAATCATAATTGTAGCAAAAATAATTTGAACGCTCATATATTTTATCTCCAGCAACTATGACCTTAGCCGGTTTCAACACAAAAGATCATTGTGCAAAAAACTAAAATTAGATACAACTAAAAATAAAAAGGCACATGCATGTCAAACGTATTGACTCTTTGTCATACTTATAGTCGGAGGATGCTTATACTCAGAGTATGGATATTTAATCGGACAAAAAAAATATACGCACGATACGCGGGATATTTACTAAGTATGTGCGTATAAAATGAAAAAAAAAATATCTAGGTGTGTTTGTGTGGCTGTTTGAAAACATACTTTATCCCAGCTAGCATTTGGGTAATAATTTTTTGCAGAAATCTCTTATCTGATTGTCCTCAGATCACTTTTGATGATTAAAAACTGATTTATCACTTGGGTGATTGAAAAAGGATTCACTTATGATTCATATATATGATCAAATAATGATTTCTTGAAAATAGAGGAACAAAATGCAAAGCAACTGCAAAAAGGTGATTTAATCATTCAATACTACCAGAAAATTCATCAAAAATTAATCGGCAATTTGATTCATCTGTAAGGTACCATTCTCTCACAACGGTATTATCATATATGATCGAAAAATGATCTCATATGCGGCTATTTTTCCCGTCCCGCTGATTTGGAAAATATCCGATTATGATACGAAATGCTAGCTGGGATCCCAGCTGATAATTTTTTATATAAATCTCTTCTTGATTCTCCTCAGATCACTTTTGATGATTAAAAACTGATTTCTCACTTAGCTGATTGAAAAAGGACTCACTTGTGATTCATCTCTATGATCAAACAATGATTTCTTGAAAATACTCGTAGAGTAACGAATTGCAAGGAAACCGCCAAAAGGTGATTTCATGATTTAATACTACCAGAAAATTGCTCAAAAATTAATCAGCAAATCGTATCATTTGGTATGATTCATCTGTAGGTTACCGATTATGATACAAAATGCTAGCTGGGATGTCTGTGTGTAAATCATTGTTGCGAGTTTTTTGGCACTGCCTTTTATGTTATCAAAGCTTTATTCATAAGCTTAATGCTAGGGAAAAAGAAAACATTTTAAATAAAAATAAAAACATTTATCTGGAAAAAAATAGAATGGTTCCTATGAATGGACCATGCCAAAGTAAAGTTTGAAAAAGTTTTTTTCTGACTGCTTTATTTTCAATTAATATTTTAACTGAATAAAAGTTTATTTCCAAGGTATCATAATAACATTTTTTTTTAATATTTCAAACACTTGGGGTTGTGTTTGATGGGTAGCTCACAATCTCATTACATTGACAGTACACCAATACACTCACACCCAGCTAAAATTTGGGTGATAATTTTTTGCATAAATCTCTTGTATGATTCTCCTCAGATCACTTTTGATGATTAAAAACTGATTTATCACTTGGGTGACTCAAAAACGATTTACTTATGATTCATCTATATGATCAAATATTGATTTCTTGAAAATAGTGGAACAAAATGCAAAGAAGCCGCAAAAAGGAACCCAATGATTTAAATACTAGCAGAAAATTGCTCAAAAATTAATCAGCAAATCGTATCTTAAATGATTCTTTGGTATGATTCATCTGTAGGGTACCATTTTCTCACAATGGGAGTATCATTTATGATCGAAAAATGAGCTCATATGCGGTTTTTTTTCCCGTCAAGCTGATTCGGAAAAGATTCGATTATGATACAAAATGTTAGCTGGGCAGTGTCCGCCACTGGTGTAAATAAAATATCGCTGTATATACACATGTGTAGCCGATTAATACTCGGAGAGAGTATATTTATACTCAAACGTATGATTGTAGTTCATACAGTTTTTAAATTGCAGTTGTTGTCCGTAGTGCTGCATTATTTAAGAAATGTGTTTAAACGTAGTTACTGGATGTTTTTAGTTATACGTATTCGGTTTAAAATTAATGCGTATGTTTGCATATGAGCGTGTTTTTTATTTATAGCTGTACGCATATTCATAGTTGTTTGAAAGCCAATACTCTAAGAGTACTTACAAAGCGATAATTTTGTCATTATCTATATATAGTATATAGTGGCAGCTATTTTGCTGGATATCAACTAGAAATATCAAAAAATCGAACAAATAGTCAAGTTTTAATTGAATGGGCAAGCCCAGGACCTTGCGACCAAAAAGTATATTCTTTCTCTTACCATGTGCTAGAGCACTTTGTCTAGACTCTCCTGAAGAATCTTAAGATTGACATTGATCTTAGTATTGGCATAGCCCAATTTTCCAAAGGTGCTTGCCCCATTTGCTTTAGCTTCGGTGACAGAAAGCTTCACAGTTTTTCAGATTTTGGTCTGGAGTTTCATCCTTGTATTAGCTCAGGACAGATGGCGCAATGATCCTACAAACGCAATAGCGAGAACCCTCTGGCCCCGCCTAACCCCTCACAAAACTAAAAATATCATTAAGTTTACTCAGAAGCTTTTGAGGCATCTCTTGGCCACGCTGACCGGCCACTGTGCTTTCGCAACCCGTGCTAACTATTATGCATCTCCTCTGGCTCTGTCACGCTCTGGAGGATCGACGACTGCACTTCCTTAACAGAGATGAAACTCTCAGGAGTGTCTAAAAATTGTCACGCGTGATAATGCGTGAGCTTAAGAGAAAAAGTTTTTTTTTGTTTGCTTAAATAAAATAAAATTAAATTAAATTTAAGGTTAGAAAGTAAATTGGTTTAAACACACACTTTTTGACAAATTCAGTTTTTAACCCCCGACCAAAAAAAGGGGTGTTATAAGTTTGTATTGTGTGTCTGTGTATCTGTGTGTCTGTCCGTGTCCACGTACAGCACAAACGGATGGACCGATTTTGATTTAGTTTTCACTGTTTGAAAGGTGACCTGTTTGAAGAAAATCGGTCCAGCCGCTTAGAAGATGTCACATCTTTTCTAGATATATCGGGGGTTTTTAAAATTTTTAATTTTTGTTATATTAATATTATTGTAAGATAGAAATATGGGAATTAATAATGGAATGTGATGGCGAGAAAATGTCCACCTCTAGCACGTCGGCAGACGTTCGCTATTTTCACAAAATTTTGAACCACATTTTGCAAAAAAATTCTTTGTTCAAGAGTGGTTAAAATTTTCCAACTTTTTACTAAATAAATGTTAAAGTATGTCAGGTCAATCCAGAAATTTCATCATTTCACATCCAAGTTACTTCCTAACCTCATTTTTTTTCCACCCTTTTTAGAAAGAATAACAAATAAAAAAATTCTTTTTAAAATTTTTCGAAAATTTTTGTTTATAATAAAAATTTATGCTTAGTTTCCACAATGCAAGCAAATGACTTGTTACGCGTGAGAGTACGTAAGCGTGCGTGATAAATTTATTGAGATTAAGGGATAACAACCTTAAGGTCGTTAAGAGGGAGGCTTCCGAAGTTTAATTCCAAAAAAATTATTTCAATCCTTCTGCCGTTTGGCTGTAATTAATTATGGCCTTAAAATGAGCCACATTTTCGTATAGTGCATCGCTCACCACTTGGTATAGAGGAAAATGTATTACTTATCAATAGAATTTACTATTCATATAGAACTGATTGCTTTCTAAAACTTTTTCAATGAAAAAAATTCATGAATATTTTTCTGCTTTCTACAACTGCCCTCGTACACATTCTCTATACAACATCTCAACGGTTCATAAAATTAAGATCTGCAATTAAAATAATATGTAATAAAAAGCATTTTGATCATTACAAACAAAAGTAAAAAAAAAATAAATAAATTTATGGAGTTAATAAAATTAACGAGCGTTAGACGAAATCTGACACTAATTCCATTTGTATAGTTGCCGCCAAAGGCAGAAACCTATACGAAATCTAGTTACAATAGAAGATATCGTTGACGATGCTTACAACAAATTGCTTGGTTAACGAAATTCAAATTAGTTGGCTAAAGGTACTCGTATAAAAGAAGCAAAGGTTTAGCTAATTGAAGGTGCGTTTTAACGTTCATGAGTTTCTCTAAATTAATTTTTCGTTTAATACTCTTAAGTTTGGGTTAATAGTGCAAAGCTATTTCTAGCATTCATTTATTCATTCGTATATGAAAAATTGAATTAGAAATACTAGTTTAAGTGGATCCATCCATGTTGTTGACTGATGTAACATGAGAAAGTTTTGTTTAATTTCACGACACATATTTTGGTATACCGTAAAGGTATTGAAAATTAACTCATAAATTTTTTTTTAATACAACACATTAAGGCGTTAACGAATACTTAATTAAGGTTAGTATAATACAACACGTTTGCCCTAGAGAATTGGCAGCTGAAAAGAAAGAAGATAATATGTTTTCGATAAAAATGAGCAAAAGCATATTTCAAGTACCACTTCCATATGATTTCATATTGTACAATATGCTTTTTGTGCTCAAGTGGAATATTGGTTCGTTTTACATACTCGTATTTTAAAATAATCAGTTTTTTCTCATGTCTGAATGGTGCTGAAAGGAAGGGTTTGTTTGTAAGCTTAAAAGAAAACCTTTGGGTCATTAATGCACCATCCATCATCGTGCTCGAAAGATGATGTTTTAAAAGGAAATCTAGATTTCTTTTTTTTTTTCTCATTGAAATGCAAAGTAGCCAACTACCTCACTGCGTGATATGTAGCACACATATCCTTCATTTAGTTTACTCTTTGTTGGGTTGGGATTATTAACAAATAGCTGCAACTGCACTATGGGAAGAAATATATCTTTGTGGTATGTTTTTTGATATGTAGCACACATATCCTTCATTTAGTTTACTCTTTGTTGGGTTGGGATTATTAACAAATAGCTACAACTGCACTATGGGAAGAAATATATCTTTGTGGTATGTTTTTTTTGTGGAGGTATAAATTGAACTGAACAAAGCTTTGATTGCAAATGCAAAAATAAAATAATGAGTGCATTAGCCAAGTGACTAATTACTCGTACTGCATTGTCACGTGCCCATGATGATTTAAGTCAGAAATTTTTTAAATTTAATTAAACTAGAATACATTTTTAATTGCAATTCTTCTTGAATGAAATATTTTTTATTAATTAATGTGAGTTTCTAAAGAAGGGAAGAAAAATTAAACTAGACATTATTAGCTAAGGGAAATATCGATATTTTTCTGTGCACCCATGTCTATCTACTTGGGTAGAGATTTCAATTAACATCATATATTTAGGGCCTAATTCATAAAAAATATTTTGGTTTTATAAAAGGTTTATTAATCAAATTCCCATAGAAAATTTGTTTCATAAACCTCTTATTAAACAGAAATATTTTTTATGAATAATGGCATAAAGGCCGGGGCACAATGAATCCGCCATACGTTAAACTTCGCCTTTTTCAGCTGACATTAACGCAACGACGGAGAAGGTTGGCAGAATGAGTACTTTATTGACGGAAGCATTTGAACAGCTTTTATAGGTCGATTATTCATTTTATTTATTAAATTCAACTTTTAACATGTTTTTTTTTTGAATAAAATGGAATATATGAAATGATTATATTGTGTATATAATCATTGATTTACCTTTGTAAAATACATTTGCAAGTATCATTAACTGTTTTTACGTTTTTTAATTTTCTATTCAGGTTGCCTCGAAGTTATACATATATGTGACATTCTCCGAGAAAAGGGATATAGTGTGTGAAAATGAAGTTTTGAGAGAAACTAATTTCAACTTACTCTACACTCTTTTAGGTACCAGAATTCACTCTTAAGTCCAAACCCGTTTTCTGACACACTAGGTCCCTTTGCTGGATGAAGGTCGCATATAACATGTTTATCAATATTTTCTGTCTCAATAAGTCTGTCTTAGGAAGGAAATGATGCAATCAATACACAGAAAATAATTATATTATAAATAGAATGTGCTTTTGAGTCCCGTAAATTCCCCAAAAATAAATCGCAAAATTAAAAAATTTGATTTTTTCAGTATTTTTGCTTTATTTTTTATAGCTATTGCTATTTATGGCGAGATACAGGGGTTAGAAAATAATTTTCGTAACAAAATTAATCGACACTATTACAGTTATAAATTTATTTTTGTTTTGATTTCTTTGTACTTAAAAGCACCCCCAGGGGAGTCAATGACTACGGGTGTGGCAATCCCGGGAGCCCCAGCTAAGGGTAAGGTAGTTTTTTCTGCTGGCGGACCTTTGGCTCTTACCCGTAGAACTTATGTGTTACTACCCGATCTCTGGAATAACAGAGCAAAGGATGTGCACATATTTATAAAAGGAAAACAAATAATTAAAGATCGTTGTTGTCAGTTAGGTGCATGATCACCTAGAACTGCCCCTGAGTTCAAAAGATAGTAGTAGTGAAGCCTTTATGGTGGAACTGCGAGGTCTGACCAGAGGCTACTTCTGGTGCTACGGGTGCCGGTTGCCCGACAGCAGTGCTGCTCAGAGATAAAAGCATTGCGGCTATCAAAATCCTGTGTTCAAAAGGTTGAACGTCCTGGATACGACCCCAGGGCACTGGCACTTGTGTCTGATCGTAATAGGCACAGGATTTTGGTGGCGTCAGCTTGCTTTCTTCTCGCAAGGGTGGTTCAGCTGTGCCGGCAATGGTTGAGGAATTCTCTTGGGGACCTCGCTATGGTGTATACACAACACCATGGCGTGGAAGCCTGAGAATTATCGTAGTGGCTGTGGTTGCTACCAAAAGATACGCTGGGAGAATAGTCTTGGCTTCCCAGTGCCAAATCAATGCTAGTGATTGGTATGACGCGGTCAGCCAGACACTATTCTAGGTGCTGTTGCCAATCAACAGAAGCTGCTATGGACACGGACATAGCAGCAGAGTTTGGGTAGCTCAATTACCTAAGCAAGGTAATTAAATATAGTACAGGGATAACTATATATAAGGTTTGCAACCTGTGGTCCCTCAAGGCGCATCTATGTATTGCATAGGTGTGAACTGTGAGGGTTCACGGGGGCGTTGGTCTGGCGTCCCCAAACTGGACTCGGTGCTTTGGCACCCGTGAGGTAGGCCGTAAGGCAGGCACTCACGCAAAGCCATTGCACATCTGTACTTAAAAGCAGCGTACGAAAATAAAGAAAACAAATTGTTTGAATTTGTTTTGCTTCGTTCTTTGAAGTGAGTGAAAAAAAAACAAAACAAAAACAATGAGAAACATTGCTGAATTTGATTTTGTATTGTTTCTGTCCTGATCACAAACCAGAGAACACAGACGATCGACTGTAAGGCGGCATCATCATATAATATTTTCACAATGTATGGTTAAAAGATAACAGAGACTTTAACGACAAGTTGTGTATGAAGAACTTGTAGTTAAAGTTCAAGTTAACTCTTAACCATATATTATGAAAAGGGACGTACGTTTGTTTTATTCTATGTTCACACTTATGTTTTTAAAAATTTTTAAGACAAGTTTTCTAAGAACTAAACACACTCGTTCACATTATATTTGAGATGTTTAAGGTTGGCGTTTTGTGAATAAATTATTGTGTTTGTAAGAAATTTCGAACAACTATGCTTTTTGTTTGCTTTATTATTTTTATGCAACAAATATTTTTGTAAGTAATGTAATATTTTTTAAGCAATTATTGTGTTCCAAATAATTTTTTTAACGTGCCACTATTTAATGACAACACAAAGTTGCCAGAGCTATCAAAAACGCACTGAACATACTTCATTTACGTGTTTATCGATGAGTTTAATTTTAAAACTTGTTAACTGAGATGCTTAACAAAACAAGTCAATGTATGATAAAAAATCAAAAAATTATTGTGTTTAAGCTCTTAAAGATGAATATGACGTTAAACACATAAGTGTGAACATATTATTATATAGCTAAGTAGCAATTGCTATAACTGGGTGTCCTAAGACACCTCTCTTCTTTTTTTTTTTCAGCGGGCACAGATAAGATTTTTGGAAATATTTAAAAACATATCTTGTCTTAAGGTGGCATAATAAAGTTTTGGGTTACAGCTTTGAAATTTGACAAAAAAAAAAGGCCTTGAATTTGATATTTATAACAAAAATAGGTCTAATTCGAACAATCTAGTTGGTTCCTTCAATAACGAAAATTTTTAACTAAAAATTTCTTTATAATATTTCTTATATTATCACCTTTTGAATGAGTAAAACTATAGGATTGGTATTTTTGCAAACATTTTCTATAATAGCGAAATAATTAACCCAATTTTTTCGGCAAAACAGCGGCGATAATCGATTTTTTTAAAAAATTTCAATTTAAATTGAGTATAAATAACTCTTGACTTAATTTTGATTTTGATACCAAATTTATTTTTTAGTGTTTCAAAATATGCTCCGTATTTATTATGAGTTCTCTTTTATAAATCTAACTTAATTTGAATTCTGTATTAGCAGAACACTGGACCAAGGTTAGTAAAAAAAAGCCAAAATTTAAATTTTCTTATTCAAATATTTCCTAAACTTTAAGCGAAAACCCATAAATTTAGCAGAATTTTTTTAGCAAAAATCTTTTTTATCATATGAAAATCATCAGCTTGGAATCGGTTTTAATTTTTCATTAACCCTAGGTTGCCCACTATAGGGTTTTGAGGCTCTAACCCCTCTAAAGATATAAAGGGTCCGCCATCTAACGTTTTTTTTCAACTAGTGCTTATTTCGTGAATGGCAACTCTAAGCTCATGTCTGATTTGACAGATAATTAGTTTTATCCTTCCGCTGAACGAATATGGTTGTGTATACGCTTGAACAACGCTGGGAAATATCGACTTACGGAAGATGCCGATTTTGCCAAAAAAAAATCATCTTTTCAGATGAAGTTCATTTTGATCTTGGTGGGTATGTAAACCAGCAAAATTTTCGCATTTTGGGCACAGAAAACCCGCAAGCATACATTGAAAAGCTGACGCACCCAAAACGATTCACTGTTTGGTGCGGATTTTGGTCCAGAGGCATAATTGGGCCATTTTTCGAAAATGAGCAAGGAGTGGCCGTTACAGTCAATGGCGATCGTTATCGGGCCATGTTGAATGAATTTTTGTTCACAAAAATTGAAGAGGAGGATATTGGCAACATTTGGTTTCAACAGGACGGCGCTACGTGCCACACAGCCGAAGCTACACTCGATGTTTTGCATAGCATTTTCAAAAAAAGAAAGTTATCTGGCGGACCCTTTATAAACCAATGCCAGACATAAGGTTTGTGACATCTCCTCAAATGCTGTACATAATTTCATAGTAATCGGACAGCTAGTTTAGAAACTGCAGAATTATTTCCAATTTAAAATTCCCCGATGCACGGGCACCAGAAGGCACCGTCGCACCGAGCTAGAAGATTAAAGCCGCACTTATGGCAGCAAACCTCATATGTCAGTTAAGGCACATATAAAGGACTAAAAAAAATCCATACAAGCTGCGACCAGTCCTATATACATACATAAAGGGTGTTTTTTTAGAGGTATAGAACTTCGAATTGAAATAAAACACAAGAAAATCGTTTTAATGTCCATCAATTTGGCTTTATTGGAAAAATAATTTTATGCCATTAATGTTTAAATATGATTTCGGGCTGGCTCGAATAAAGCCAATTCTACAGGTCCAATTTTCAACCACTTTTTCGAGCATATGGGGCCGTATGTTGGCAATAACGCCACGAATGTTGGCTTCCAAGTCCCCTAACGTTTCTGGTTTGTTGGCGTAGACGAGCGACTTCACATATCCCCAAAGAAAATAATCCAATGGTGTCAAATCACACGATCTTGGTGGCCAATTGACAGGTCCATTCCGCGAAATTATGCGCTCATCGAATGTTTCCTTCAATAAATCGATTGTGACGTGCGCTGTGTGGCATGTAGCGCCGTCTTGTTGGAACCACAACTCATCCACATTAAAAATCTTCAAAATCTTCCATAAAGTTGATGGACAAAGCTCCAATTGCTGTGCACGGTGGCGAATCGATTCATTCGGGTCCTCTTCAACACTTTGCTCTACAGCGGCAATTGTTTCTTCGGTGCGCACTGTTCGACGTCTCTGCGGATGCGTATTATAACATAGAGTAAACGTAGTGCGAAAACGATCCATGGTTAACCGAATTAATTGCTCTGATGGACGATTATGTCTACCATAAAATGGACGGAGCTTGCGGTAAACTTCGCGAACTGAACCATTATTTTCGAAATAAATTTGCACGATTTGCAAGCGTTGTTCTTTTGTCAACCTGTTCATGATGAAATGGCAAACCAAACTAAATATTAATCACTTGACAGCTGATAAAATGGCCGCCAGTTAAAAAAGTGATGCCAACTTAAAGTTCTATACCTCAATAAAAAACACCCTATACATATATCTGGATTATCTTGAAGTTTAAATAAAATAAGAAATTCTACATAAGGGGTCATCTAATAAGACGATTAATTCGTACCTCCAAAGAAGAAATTCTAAAGCTATTAAATCAGGAGATCGCGAAGGAAAATTGTGATCGCATCCTTAAGAAGCCACACAGTCAGGAAACTCTTCACGCAAAAGAGCGACGATAACATTAATTGTGTGGTACGTAGTGCTGTCGTGTTGAGTTATACTGAAAACTGGCAGCATGGCAGCTGAGAAAGTAGCTATTACAATATCTGTAGATTAGCAGTAGCGGAAAGTTCTCTTTAAAGTTAAGGAAAACTGGCGGGGCTGAAAGTCATAGGAAGCAAATTTGTGGCTAATATATTGTTAGCTTAATATAAAAAAGTCCTAACTAATAATTTTTTGTATATTTTGACAGAAGAACATCTAATGTATCGAAAAATTTGAGAATCTCGATTTCAAAAAAATAATGAATAAAGATCTTTTTATATTAATGTAAAGATATGTATTTATATCTAAATTTTAGTGCCAAAAGTCCAATTGCTAGCTTTGGTAAGTGTAAACCAGCTTATTTACTCTCTTTAATTCAATTCTCTCTTTGTGCCCATCACTGATCTAAAGCAGTGAAACGCACGTCAGACCACAATTGTGGACAACAAAATCACACATATGATTATGCTCTTTCATTTAGTCGTCACTGAGCAAGCGACGATTGACGTTGTGCATGCATGTATCCTGGTTTCTTGCTTATTTTTTTTTTGGCACACTGAACGAAACTAAAGATCAAATTTAATAAATTTGTACAGCAAAGAAAAAAAATAATTATGGAAGCTAAGAAATATTTCGTGATAAAAAAAAATGCTTTTGGCAATAAGCAATGCATTTTATGTTGTGAAAGACTTAAAAATAATAGGGAAGCTAGTTTAAAAAGATATATTATTAGTTTTCATACAGAGCTGTGAATAAATTTAATTTGGAATTTATACGCTACATTGTTAAATGAATCATTGGATTTTTACTTATTAGTTAAGTACCCAGCAAAAAACCTTGCCTACTAGAATGCAAACAAGTGTATGTACTCCTCAGTCGTAAGTACTTACAATTTGACTGAATAACCCATTATTTTTGTTTGAGAAGTTCAAAAAGTATGCGGTACCCTATACTTTTTGCCTACAAACATACAAAAGTTAATAGATGACTGATTGCCTAAGAGTACTCAAAATTTAATGGGTTATTTTTTGCTTACAAATATGCAAAATTTTATAGATTAAATTTTGCTTAAACTTATTCTAAATTAATTTGCTAGTTTTTCTAATTAAAATAATTTTCACGATCAATAAATTTTTTTCTAGATATATTTCCTTATTAACTGGAAAGCACTACAATAAGTACTTTCACGTAATGATATAAATAAGTTCTTATTTTATTCATTACAGGGCAGTCATTATTATGCAATAAAATAATTACATAAATAAGTATCAGTCATTACTTTGTAAGCCATTAAAAGAGTACTACCCATTACAAAATTTCGAAAATTTTTTGCTGGGTATTTATCAAATTCCCTATTTACAAAAAAAATATTCAAAAAATGAGTAAGCACAGCATGTATTTTAAATTACAAAACTAACTACTTCAAGTGTAACTTTATTTTACTCTCATTTTTCTCACCAATACAAACATATTTCATTTTGCGGATCACTGGATCTAAAGCATTGAAATAATAAAAGTGAAGGATACTTCTTCAGGATAACTGAACATTTGATTTATAATGTAATGATATTTTATGTTGCATATTGGACTTATTACGTCTGCAAGGTTTGCATCGGTGGGTTGCAATGAAGGGTGAGTTCCCATAAAATATTTTTTTTTTCTGTTGGTTTAACTAAAATATATGTATATATGTACATACATAGAAGTATGTACATACGAGTAGAAACGCTTTGTTCCACAGTATTTGCTGACTGTCCGGGATACATTAAAATTTTGCTTAAAAAATATTTATTTTTTGTTTTAATCCATAGTGCATAAATTAGTGCAGGTTTATTTCAGTAGCAAATATTCTACTTTTATATGATTTTATGTTAATGCAGCAGCAATACAAGTATCAAGAAGGGCACTTGTAATGTAATAGATTCGATACCATGTTTCCACGAAAAGTCTTTTTTTTGAGGTTCAGACTGTATTAATAATCTTCAGAAAATTTGTCCAGCTTTGCCGTATATTGTTAGCAAAAAGTTAGGAGTCCCTGCAAAAAAAAAAACGTGCACGAAGAAACAATTTTTTTTGGCATAAAGTATGATTAAGATTTATTTAAGGTTCAATCCGACGTGCCATAAACATAACCATAGAAAACAGCTGTTCAAACCAAACCAGTGCTCAACATTGTATTTGATTATAGCCATAACCATTACCATAATACTATCACATTATGGCTATGTCACGTCTAATTTAAGCTTTAGTGAACTCTTAGCTACATTATTGCCATATCGTGCCATAACCACGAAAAAGGCTTAAGTGGCATAATTTTCGAAGTTAATTTTTTTTTTACCAAAATCGATTATTAGCGTTCGTAAAAATGTGTGGGTTAAGCTTTTTTGGTGGTTATGGCTGTAGGCCATTTTTTGAAGGCGCAGTGATTTTCGAAATCCTTGGAGGTTCATAAAAAAATTTTTCATCAAAATCGAAAAACTGACTATAGGCTTATACTAACTACCCTTTGGTAGTACTATCGAACCTATACCGCCAAGACCGTGTGGATTTTTTGCTGTTGTACAGTGTTATTTAACGTAACGAAAGTAAAATTGTTATCAGATTTGTATTATTCATATTTTTTGATATATAATATTATATCTGAATGTGTTTTTTGAGTAGAAATTTCCAGAAGATTTTGTTGAACATTTTTGAATCTTCCGCCTTTTTTTAATTCGCTGGCTAAACTAAACCAAATTGCCAACAAATGTCGCGTCAGCATAAAATAATTATAGTATAAACCATAAATTGACAATAACGATGTTGTGGAAATAAACTGCAATGGTTTTTCTTGTGTTCTGCTGGTGTCCTTTTTGGCAAAGAATATGAATGTAGGTTGCGATGATACTCACTAAGGACTGCAATCTATGGCCCGAAATGGAATTAATTTAGTAAGATCTTTTTGAAGGAGATAGTTGGTTGGTGTAATCTGAAAAAGTGTAGAAGATAAAGAATAGGTGGCGATTTGGTTTTATATTTTACCCTGCTAGCAGCGGTTCAGAGGCAGTTATGAGATTTCGATTGGATTTCTAACATTTTGACTACGATGCGGCCGTTGTTAATATTAAAATACTGAGTTGAAATTTTTATACAATAAAAAATAATTTAGGAGGCTCTCGCATTAAATATTGCTTCATTTGGAAAATACTCCTTAACATTGTTTCTGTATTTGGGAGATTGTGGGATCCATCTTTTGATTGTCGATATTATGCCATGCAGGGTGTGACAAAAGTATCGTTTTAAGTATTTTCTGAGTATTAGCCGTCACACAACTGTGAATGCGTACTGCTAAAAATAAAAAACATGCTTTAATTCTAAACCGAATACGTATAACTATAATCTATACACAATTTTTAAATTACGCATAACAAACAACTATAACTAAAACTTTTTCAAATTTATCACTCAAATGCGTATAAAAATACTCTGCGTATTAATCGGCTAAACACGCGTATATACAGGGATATTTTATTTAAACACACACGTGAATCATGTTTTTAATTAGACCACACATTTTCCATTTCATTTTATTTACACAAATGTATGTTTACGCTGCCGAAGGATGGATAAGTATCCCGAGTATCATGCGTATATCTTTTTGTCCCATTAAATATCCATAGTATGAGTATAAGCATGCTCAGACTGTAGGTATTATAGAGAGTCCGTGCGTTTGGTACGAATGTTTTTTTTTTATTTTTAGTTGCAGCGTATTTCAGTTTTTCGCATAAACGAAGTACAGATGCTCTTGTAGTTTAGAAGACAATATGTGAGCGTACGAATTGTTTGCGCTACAATTATAATTATACGCAGTCACTAAAATTAAGACTATGTAATTCTACTGTACGTGTGTATGTCACTGAACTCCTCCTAAAAGGCTGGACCGATTTGAATGAATTTTTTTTGTATGCTTTTAAATGGTGCCCGGATGGTTTATATTGACAAGTCAGCCCCGGCAGATGAGGCTGCAGTCGGTATCTAGGCTATGTATCTATATATCTTGAAAGCGTTAGGAGCCAGAGTATTAAAATTTGGTATGGGCTCTTTTGAGAGCAAGGTGCGAACTAATTAAAAATATTGGATGAATAGGAGCGTGGAAAGGGGCATCCCCCGTACAAAGTATTTAATAATAATATATTTTGAAAGCTATAATAGCAAGAGTGATCAAAATTGTTATAGACTCTTTTAGTAATTCGAAGTATTGGTAGAATAGGACCAAGGGAAGGCGCACACCACTTACAAAGTAATTAATAATAATATATTTTGAAAGGTATAATAGCAAGAGTGAGCAAATTTTTTATGGACTCTTTTGAGAGCGAAACGCGAAGTAATTCAAAGTATTGATAGAATAGGATTAGGGGAAGGGGCACCCCCCATATAAAGTAGTTAATAATAATTTTATATCTTGAAAGCTATAATAGCAAGAGTTTTCAAATTTGGTATGGACTCCTTTGAGAGCGAGGTGCGAAGTAATTAAAAATATTAATGGAATAGGGTCAAGGAAAGGGGCAGCCCCCTTACAAAGTAATTAATAATAATATATTTTGAAAGCTATAATAGCAAGAGTTAGTAGCAAATTTGTTATAGACTCTATTGGGGGCGCAGCGCAAAGTAATTCAAAGTATGGATAGAATAGGATTAGGGGCAGGGGCACCCCCCATATAAAGTAGTTAATAATAATTTTATATCTTGAAAGCTATAATAGCAAGAGTTAGCAAATTTGTTATAGACTGTCTTGGGAGCGCAGCGCAAAGTAATTCAAAGTATTGGTAGAATAGGATTAGAGGAAGGGGCACACCCCCCCCCCCCCATACAAAGTAGTTAATAATAATTTTATATCTTGAAAGCTATAATAACCAGAGTTTTCAAATTTGCTATGGACTCCTTTGAGAGCGAGGTGCGAAGTAATTAAAAATATTAATGGAATAGGATCATGGGAAGGGGTACTCCCTTACAAAGTAATTAATATTGATATATTTTGAAAGCTATAATAGCAAGAGTTAGCAAATTTGTTATAGACTCTTTTGAGAGCGAAGCGCAAAGTAATTCAAAGTATTGGTAGAATAGGACCGTAGGGAGAGGCACCCCCCATACAAAGTAATCAATAATAATCTTATATCTTGAAAGCTATAATAGCAAGAGCCGGATCAGTTAGTATATATCTATATATATTTTTTTGTAGTACTTGTCATTGTCATTCTCTTAGCTCATTTTTTCGCGGACTTCTAATTCTCATAATGCAGCCTGAATAGTGTAAATAAAAAATCGCTACTCCAGGAAAGTGCCTCATAAGTGCCTCACCTGAAAAAGCTGTTTAGTCTTTATTCAGAAAATCCACGTTTAAAAAAAAAAATTTCAACAATTGCTTGACTGTGGAAATTATAAAATTCATTAGGAAAAACCTCGGCTCTTCAGACGTATTGTAAAGTGTTAACAGCATAACAGAGACAGACTCTCGTTCCTAGAATTAACACTTAAGCGATAAAATATTTAAATAGTTTGGCTTGTTTTATGTGATAAAATATTTAATAAAGAATTTAATTCTTTTTGAATAAATTCATGTCACGTTGAAGGAAATTTCTATATAAAGTTTGTACAACTCCGTATGATTGAATTTGTCGGTGGGGTTGGCTGATCGGTTGGTCGGTTCGTTGGTTGGTTGGTTGGTTGGTGAGGTTGTGGTTGCTTTGTTCGTTGTTATTTAAGGCCTCTTCTAATATGCCCATCACTAGATAGCAAATAAGCTTAAGTGCGAGTATATTAAAATGCTTTAAACTGCATTCAAAGTGATGTGAATTACAGTAATTTTTGCTGCCATATAACATTGATGATGATAATATGGACAATGAAAAAGAAAGAAAGAAAGAAGAAGAAAAAACTTAAACAGTGGCAGGCAGTCGCAATGTCTTTTAAAGACGGCAAGAAATGTTACCAAGAAAACCAAATGAAAAAAAAAGCACAGAAATTTATACGAAGACAAGTTAGTTAAGAAATGCATTTCCACTTGTCTTTTATAGATTAGTTTGAAATTGGATTTCACTTCTGGGCCTCGTTTTTTTTTTCTTGCCTTTCCTACTTTTTTTTTGCTCTCTAAATTGTTATTTTCCAGGTAAAAAAAAAAATGTGATTTTAGTAAGTAGTCTTCTATGGTCTACTCTTATGGATCGATTGTGTGGTTGGGATATATACATACTGTAAGGTATGCTTCAAGTTGAGGAACTCTTGTCATGACTTAAAAATGTTCAACATGATGACGATGATGTATTTATGTATGTAAGTATGTATGCATGTGGTAGTGGGGATGTTGTTGGCGGTATTTTTGTGTTTATTGCATTTTTTTATTCTTGCTGATTTGAAGCTGCAAGTGTTGTTATGCATTTTTATGTTTATATTGTGCGTAGTGCAATTTGTAAGTAAGTTAAAAATACTTTTTGCTTACAAAAATTTGTGTGAGATAAAATTTTCACAATTCAGTTGTTACAAGGTTGGCCAGAGAAGCTACGCAGTGGGCATTGGCTATATGGCTAATTTCTTATCCATATCGACCATGTGAGTGATAAAGTTAGCTTCTAAGAGCTGAATTTATGTTTTGCGGAGTTATTATCGTTAAATATATCAGTAAAAAAAATTTTAGATGCAAAATCGAATAAAGATGCTTGTTTTAGAAAGATTTTTGTTTAGAGCCTTAAACTTATTATGTTTGTATATTATGATTCTCAATAAGTTATTATGCAAGCCATACACCTTGCGACCGTTGATACAACACGTTGGATTAACAAGTTGTGTGTTTTGCCCACAAACTTTACAACAACGTGTACAACATTAGAGCACAACTTCATTTCTAAATTTTTTTTGAGTAAACATGACATCGGGTGTTATGTCGCGTATTGTAATGGATGGTTTTTTTGGTGACAAAATAAGAAGAAGAAGAACGTAAAAAAGGATAGAAAAAAGAATTTGGTTAAAGGAGTGATTTATATAAAAAAAACGTATTCTAATAACAAACTTTTGGAAATATTAAAAGAAAGTGAGCCAATGGACTATAAAAATTACACGTAGGTGTCAGACGAAGTATTCAATGACCTTTTGTCAAAAGTTCCGATGCATATACAAAAGCAATTCTTCCGCGCAAACTCTTAAAAAATTATATAAAATCACTTATTTGTGTTTAATTCTCCATTTTATACGCAAATTTGAATCCGAGCGCGATGTTTTTCATATGACCACAACGAAAATAAGAACAAAATGAAATGAAGTTGTACAACAAACTCCTAAATTGTACAACCTGTCTATACAACTTGCCAAAAAATCAAATCTTTTTAATCTTTCGTACAACCGATACACAACTTCATACGACGACCCCACACACTTTACAATCTTATACACAACTTGCTCATGTTGTACCAACAGTCGCAAGGTCTGTGGCTTGCTTTAGGATATTTACTATAAACATTCGAAGTTTTTTTTTAGCTTATTTCATATATCTTTTGTGTTGAAGTTTACTGATGAGTTCCATAAGAGGGAACGAAATATATATATATATAGATAGGTTGCTTAACAACAAAAACAAACAACAATTTCAAATAAAATATAATACAAGTATTTTCTCTTCATTGAAACAATTCAAATATGGGCCGATGTTTCAAATTGTATTATGAGAGAAAAAGCTTATCGGTGATAGTAGAGTAGCCAAATATAATAAATTTCTGCAGCTCCGACACAACGTGGATTGTATTTAACTATTTTAGCGTTACTTCAGTGGAATGTACTCTAAAAAAATCAGTAACTTGTTCCTGATAACATGTTCCTTATTAAGAGCCCACCCAATTGTGGCAAATCTGCCAGCTAATTATACAACCCATTACATATTAAATTCTTTATTAAGCCGAACCAAGAGCCGAACGGCTTAGAATAAATTCCCTGCAGAGGTCTTTGCTGTCATAGTCAGATAATATGGGAAGATTCGAATCGTCACAGTCAGTCAATATGTGAAGACTAAAATCGAATGTCCCTATATATTTCCTTCCCTAATTTTTCTAGTTCCTGCACAATACAAACCAACAACAATTTAGTTCAATTCAAAACAACAATTCAAAAGCAAAGTATCTACATTTAGATGCTGCTTGGAGAAGAGGCGACGACGACATGGCAAACCAACTCGGTTATCATACCAAAAAGATAGAGCGATCTGCATCACTGCAGTATGCTTTAAAGCAAATTGAAAGTATGCACTATCAACCTCATTATTTGTTCATTGATCCCCATTTTTAACCCCCCGACCAAAAAGGGGTGTTATAAGTTTGTAGTGTGTGTCTGTCCGTGTCCACGTACAGCCCAAACGGCTGGACCGATTTTGATTTAGTTTTTTCTGTTTGAAAGGTGACTTGATTGAGAAGGTTCGTAACTATGTTTGAAGAAAATCGGTTTAGACGTTTAGAAGATATCACATCTTTTCTAGATATATTTTTAATTTTTTAATTTTTGTTATTAAAAATTCATTTGCAAAGCTTTCAGTTAAAATAAAACAACTGGAAACAAAATAGCTGACTTCAATAATTCGAAATTCTCCCTCAAATATTAATTTTTATCATGGTGTTATGTACTCGTATGTAGTGGGTAGCTAAATAATATTTAAGGTTGTTGTGGGTGCAGCGGTAAGCGCTTTCACTACCACGTTATGTCTTCCGATTTCAAACACAAACATTTTCCTGATGCCTCTATCGCGTTAGTTTAAATAATTAATAAAATAAAATGACTACATTAAATTAAATTCATGTTGTTCCAACTTGCAATAACTTTGATTCAACATGATTCTTCATTTTGATTTAACAGCAATGGCATGTTAAATCAATATGAAATAAAGTTATTTCAAAATGAAAACATTTTCCTTTGAAGATTACTGTAAATCATGTTGAAGTAACATAAAGCAAAATCATTGCCGAGACATGTTAAATTAACCTTGTTTACGTTTAAATTTTAATGTGGAAATTTTTTTGTTTGCAGTTCCTTGTTTTTAACCCATTGGAAATGCATGGAAAACATAGTAAAATATAATGAATGGTAAAGCAAAGTAGCAGAGAGCAATAATAATAGGGATTTTTTAATATTAAGTTTTTTTTTTTTAGTTTTGGGCCGAAAGACAAGGGAAAATGTCATATAGTGCAATGAAGAAAACTGACATATTACGATTTATTTTTCCGCATTAAAACAGCAGATGATTAAGGATTAACCCATAATAAATTTATAGTATGCCACACATATTTCTTATTAAGACGCTGATGCTTCTCCATTGACCCTCGCATTACACTCAATATTGGTTTGTTATAATGGGTGTTTTTTATTGAGGTATAGAACTTTAAGTTGGCATCACTTTTTTAACTGGCGGCCATTTTGTCAGCTGTCAAGTGTTTAATATTTAATTTGGTTTGCCATTTCATCATGAACAGGTTGACAAAAGAACAACGCTTGCAAATCGTGCAAATTTATTTCGAAAATAATGGTTCAGTTCGCGAAGTTTACCGCAAGCTCCGTCCATTTTATGGTCGACATAATCGTCCATCAGAGCAATTAATTCGGTTAACCATGGATCGTTTTCGCACTACGTTTACTCTATGTGATAATACGCATCCGCAGAGACGTCGAACAGTGCGCACCGAAGAAACAATTGCCGCTGTAGAGCAAAGTGTTGAAGAGGACCCGAATGAATCGATTCGCTACCGTGCACAGCAATTGGAGCTTTGTCCATCAACTTTATGGAAGATTTTGAATGTGGATGAGTTGTGGTTCCAACAAGACGGCGCTACATGCCACACAGCGCACGTCACAATCGATTTATTGAAGTAAACATTCGATGAGCGCATAATTTCGCGGAATGGACCTGTCAATTGGCCACCAAGATCGTGTGATTTGACACCATTGGATTATTTTCTTTGGGGATATGTGAAGTCGCTCGTCTACGCCAACAAACCAGAAACGTTAGGGGACTTGGAAGCCAACATTCGTGGCGTTATTGCCAACATACGGCCCCATATGCTCGAAAAAGTGGTTGAAAATTGGACCTGTAGAATTGGCTTTATTCGAGCCAGCCGCGGCGGCCACATGCCCGAAATCATATTTAAACATTAATGGCATAAAATTATCCTTCCAATAAGGCCAAATTGATGGACTTTAAAACGATTTTCTTGTGTTTTATTTCAATTCGAAGTTCTATACCTCTAAAAAACACCCTGTAGATACACTTGCGAAGGCAAATGTTTTGATAAATGTTTTACCACGAAAAATTGCACGATTTTCATAGTGAACTGATATGTTATGTGGGTAAAGAAGATAGGTAGGGAAGATTCAATAAAACAAAACAAAAGAAAAATCAAAATATGATCGACAGAATTCACTGAAAAGGTTTTTTTATTCGTAGTACGTTTCGTAGTACTCTTTGTAGTGTAGACCAAATGACCGCTGGCATTTTCTGTTAATATCATCAGTATCATCTTTTATTTTTAATTTTTATTTCGACTCCTTTTGTGTGGCTGGCTGAGTGTCTACGTTACGAGTATATTGTAGACATATTGATCCTATTAAAGTGAGACATGTTGGTGTTACTGCCTCCAACCCGAGAGTACATGGAGTATGTGACCGGACTGAATGAATGAATGGAATCAGTGACTGTGTGTAGAGCCAGAGAAGTGTGTGTACTTACTTACTTATACATATGTATAGTTTTGGCGTTTGGTGAGTTACATTATTTGACTACTGTATGTTAATCTATGCGATCTGAAGGATGTTTTAACAACTGCAACAGGAACAAGTACAAACTACAAAAGCTGAATAATTTAAATAATTCCACCACTGCCAGTCAGAAGGCACTTGTATTTATTCCTTGCCAAAGGCGCTAAAATTATGTTTTTTTATATGCTTTATTATTGTAGTCAAAAGCTTTTGTACTTTTAGCTTCTGTGTTTTGTTTAAGAGCTACTTGAATATTACAAAAAAAAAAAAAAAATAATAAAAAATCTATGGAATCTTTGATGGTGGGCTGGCCCCTTCTTGGTCTTGCGGCCTGACCATATTTCATGGTATTTTTTATTTATTTATTTTATTTTCCTTAATGGCATTCCTTCCGTACTTGCTGAGGATTTTTTTCTGCTGTTCTTTTTTTATTATTTTCATCTAAATCATATTAAGTAAGTTATTTCTTTTAGTTAATAGTTAATAATATTAATTAAACATGAATTCATTACTGCAGTGTTTTGCTGTAGTCAACTTGTTCTTCTGCATGTTGTCGTCTTTCTCATCTTGGTTTATTTTTTCTTATAAATATTTAATGTAGATTGAAGAAATGTATGTAATTTTAATTAAATAACAACAAAAGTATGAGCGAAAAAATAAAATAAATTATAAAATCAATTAAAATTCTTTAAAAGAATCCCAGAGCTTTGGGTTTTTTTATTTTGTTTAAATATATTTCTTAAGTTATCGATATGGCGTATGTAAAATTGTTCAAGGTGTGCTATTAAAAGGTGGGGTTTTTGTGATGAGTGAACATTAAAATAGCTTAAAGAGAAGGTTTTTTGCTTTAAGAAATACATACATATATGTTTGAAAATATATTCAAGCTTTAAACGCTCACGTTTCGTAGAATTTACAAAATCATACATAGTGTTTCGATGCTCAAAAAAGCAGGTCTTACCTGAGGCATCATAGCACAAGAGCGCAAAAAAGATTAATATACCCAGTGTCTACAGGCCAAAGTTCCTACGGATATTCCAGTGGTAAAAGTTTTTGCTAATTTCTTCCAAGAGCATTACCTTATACTGATGTATGATATGTATGTGACAGCGAAAGTTAAAAGGGCCCTGTGAGTCGAAAAAATAGATTTTTACTTTGTTGGTGATTCTTATAGTTAGACAATCCAGCATTAAGCTGGATTAGTTTGTCATAAATTACACTGCGTGACAAAAAAATACTTGGGACTTGTTACTATCTTTCTGGTAGTTATTGTCGAGTATAACAACAATCTGTATTAAAATTTGTGACACAGTGTTATCTGTAGATAAGCACTATGGGCATTATTCTGGCCACTTTTTCGAGCTTTGTCACGACTAATACGAACAATGTTGGTGTCTAAGACGTCAATTGTAGCTGATTTATTAGCATATGCCAAGGATTTCACTTGGACCCAAAGCAAATAATTGAGATGGGTTTCAAATCGCACAACATTGAAGTCTATTTGATACATTATCAGGTCCATTTCTCGAAATCAAGTTATACCACCAGGATTAAAACAGCACCAAGAGTTGCATTTTTCTGGTTGTAATGGATTCTGTGGGGGTCTATATTGTGGTTTGGTTACACTCCATTTGTGTCAATTATGTTCACTAACAAACAAGTTAAGCGCAAAATGAGCTTCATTGCTGAACACAATTTTGCCATAAAACTATGAATCGGATTGGAACTGCTGTGGCATCCAATTGGCAAAAGAACAACCCATCTGATGGCCTCGTCGCTTTACTACCTGCAGCAGTGTGCAAAATTTTCCTCTTAGCGGATAGACAGATTCCTGCGTTCGACGACGAATCGGTCAATTTGGATTTTTCCCCATACTTGCATTTAAAACGGCGACATTCTCTTCTGTACACACGTTTGTTCGACTTGTTGGTGTTATTGCATCATTAGGAGTATGTGATATTAAATCTAACCACAGTTTGACTATGGGTGCCATAAAAATCACGAAGTCGTCTAGATTAGGTTAGGTTAGGTTAGCAGCCTGGTGGTAAGGAAAGATGACATTTAGTATCCAGCTCACTTGGGCCCACTACAATGATCCCTTTGTGCTACTTGTGAGCTGAAGAGAAGATAGTGAGAGAGGGTGATAGGGAAGAGATAGTGATAGAGAAGAAGGTTAGGAAGCTGCTTGCAAGGAAGGATGAAATTTAGAGTCCAGCTCTCTTGGGTCCAATACAATGATCGCTTTGTGCTACCTGTGAGTTGAAGAGAAGATAGTGAGTGAGGGTGGTAGGGAAGAGATAGTGATATAGAAAACAGGTGGTGAAAGAAGAGATGGAGGAAAAGCTTCATTCTTTTACAACTTGGCTTTTGGCATGTTTTTTTATAATGCAGTGTTGCAGCGCCTCTGGTGTCAATGAGGCGTATTAAATTTTTTCGAAGCTGTATTTAGTAGCAATTTTATTGGTTATTTAACCTTGCAGATGATTTTGCTGCACAATACGGATGAAGTATGGAGCTCTGATGCTACATTAGGATTAGTATCCGCTGAAACCGGTGTAGTTAAGTGACCAGTGTATATGCCTTCATCGCTAGAACTTTTACTACAACAACTGATACAAAGGGCCACTAATGTACATCAGAAAAATGCGTGGTGTTGTTATTTAATGACTATCGGAGACCGGGCTCGACCTTCGGCTTTGCGGTCAACGTGCTAACCACTTCTGACAACGCGACCCTAAAGTCGTCTATAAGTTGCGCCAGTTGATGACCGTAAATCTGGATAATTTAGTAGTGTTGGTCAAGTGTCTATCTGTTCATGATGATTTGCCGGAGTATAATGATCATAAATGTCAAAAATTGAGTGCATTATTGACAGTTTGTTTGAGAAGTTACAGTTAGTAACACCTTTCGTTTAATATACTTTTCCAACCACAGCTGATCACGAACATATTCCTTAGGAAGTTGCCACTATTTACGCATCCTTGTCTCTATTAAGCACATCGAAAAAACTGATAGCAAACGTTTATATTCATATATTAATTCTGTTTTGTTTTCTTATTTTGCTATTCTACAACATACAATTCCTTATAAATAAGACACAAGGAAAAAATCTCAATAACGTTGTATTTTAAATGTTTTAAGTTTTCTTGTTAAAATATCGCCTGGCACCTGGTGATTGTTAGAGTGCCAAGAATAGTAACCTCCCCGCATAACTCAGAACAAACACATCGCATCTAAAATTCAAAGCATTTACTTGTGATCCCTCACATTTTCCAATAGTTTCATGATTTCCATAATAATTTGGTTAGATTGCGTTGACGGCTTATTTCCATTTATAAAATTCAAAGTTTGAATAAAGCAGCCTCATTGACAGCCATGATAACTGGCCAGTGGAATACGTAAATTTCCTCTGAAAGGAAAAACAAACAGAAGCAGATGCAGCAGCAGCAGCAGCAGCAGACTCCAACAAAACGACGACAGTAACACAACAGCATCAGCCGTAAAGGAATTGTTGTTGACCATTTGTAACTATTTGTCAAAGTGCCTGTCTGTTGATTTAATTAAAGTTGTGTTGACCATGTTCAAACTACTCAACTCTTTTGCTACTTCTCTTTTTTTATTTTCAGTATTTGTCACTAAATAGTCTGAGTTTTGTAAATTGCTGGAAAAACAACAACAACTATGGAAAATTATATATCAACATTTAAAAACAACAATATTACAAAAATATATGACTTTTTTTATATGACATATAAACGGGTATTTAAAGGTTTGTCGGTAGATGTGCCCATTTTTAAACATGAGAGATGTCAGTCAGGCTTCTCATTAAACAGCCCGACCAGACATAGTGACGATGACATTTATATTAGAATACAACATACGGCCCCCTGTGGAGTTACTCTCTCTCTCTCTCTCTCTCTTTCTATTAAAGAATAATTTATTAAAAATAAAAATCAATTCTTTTTAATATTTTAAAGGTTGTACGCCAGTGTTTATACATAGATTGTATAAATTTTGTTTTTTGTGTTTAATTTCTATTTTAAGATATATTTTTATTCATTTATTCTTTTCCACAAGACAAGGACGATTAACATTAATTTTAAAATTCAATAGCAGTTAATAGTCATTATCATCATTAATGTCCATGCATCAGTAAGAACGACAACAGCATCAACGGCAGCACAACAAATGCAACAGCAACAGCAACAGCATCAGCATTAGCAACAACGATAACAACTAAGAAAACAAAAATATCATTTTCATGTCAAAAATGGTCAACACCATTTCATGTTTATGGTTAGACGGCTTAAAAACTTTGCCGTTGTTTTCTAATGTATTGCACAACAAAAAGATCGTTTGTTTTTTCTTTTATTCATTTTGTTTTTCTTAAGTTTTTATTTCCTGGAAAAGGAAGCACTAAGAGAATTAAAAATTTCGCACAAATATGGTCTAATAATTCATGCCAATGTTTGCCTAAATACATTATAATAACAAATGTGAGCTAAGTTGTAAATTAAACCATTGAGGGCACATTTGATATACATATATTCTTTGTTGATCCTAATGCGATCTATAGAAAAATTTTAAATGTCATTCGTTTTTCAGTTTCATTCTGGAACTCACCTGTTAGTTATTATCAGTTTCAAGTCTTGAATTGCCATTCGTCGGATCTGTCACGTCAACTACGACACTCAAACCTTAAAACTTTATGCAATTTCCTTCATTGACTGAATGAGAATTGTAGTGGTACATACACCAACATTAGAACAAATTAATAAATAATATAAACGAAAATTTTTTTTCTATTGACTATATGTGAAGCGATATGTACGGGTAAGACCGTGAATTTTTGAGTTTTAAGCCTCTTAACTAAAAGAGCAACACTTCCCTTGTCAACAAGCTGTTTCCAGTTGATTTGTGTTGTGTTGCTACTACACAGCTTCATATACGCCTCATTGACAGCAGAGGCGCTGCAAGACTGCATTATTAGAAACGTGCAAAAAAGCAGAGTTGTAGGAGAAAAAATTGACCTTTTCTCTATCTCTTCTTTCACCACCTGTCATCTCTACCACTATCCCTTTCCTAAAGAAAGTAACACATAGAAATAGTAGTAGGAAAAAAAAGGATGCTTCACTTACAATGTATTTTATAATCTTAAATAGCAGAATCCCGCGTGATTGGAAAATAATATGGAAAAAGTGAATTTCATGTGCTCATTAAGAATTATTTTTTTCCGAAAGAAAAACCATCACTCAACCTAATGTCAGCCATGACAAATACTACAGGGACTCCTCACCATTAATTTCAAAAATAAAAATAGGTTTTACTGAATTTCTTTGTGGCCGTACAAGCACGGATGATTTCGATTGTTCTGAACTCCCAGTTAATGTCTCTTCACCCGCAACATTTAGAAAAATTTACGATATGGTGTTGGCCGATTAAATATTGAAAGTGGGAGAGATTGTGGAAGCCCTAGGCATCACACATGGTTCAGTGGTTTACATTTTTAATAATCAATTGAGTACTATAAAACCTTCAGGCAGGCTCAAATTACCTCCAAGCGGTGCTTGCTCCTTCTCAGGCGACATATGTAAACCTTGCATGGAACGTAGTCCAATCTAGATGTGCATAAGGAGAGTTAGTGAGTTCTTAAATTCACCAAAAGCTGTCACCAGCTTGAGATTCAGATAAGCTGACATACATCCTCCGGCAAATTTAGAATGATGTTCTCTGTCTGTCTTTTCCGATTTGTTCGTCATAAAAGCTGGATTGCAAATATGTACTTAGTAAATACGAGTAGTTTTGATTTAAGTGATTTTAAGAATCTAGTCGTAATTAGTTGAGTGTAATAAAGAGTGTATACAGCTCAAAGAAGGAAATGTAATTTTTTTTATCAAAAACCTTTGGTTCATTCAAAACGCTACGTCATTTATTGACACCTTGTTCCTCTTAGTCCAGCTGTATGCAACCCAATATTTCACAGACAGGCAGACACACAGAGAGACATAGACCCTGTAGTTGACAAAAACCGTCCATGTTGGTTCTACCTGGTTCTCTTGTTTCGATTTGTGCTACGAAGTTTTTATAATAGATTAAAGAACACCGTGATATTTTTTCTCTAATCTAATAAACTATTTAAGTCGAAGTCGAAATAGCCAACCCCTATAATGGTAAATATTCTGCGACCTATAAAAAATTTTTCTTAACTGTTGGACATATATTTGACATATACTTGAGTCTAAAAGGACAGCATTGGAGGAAAAAAAGGTAGTCTGGCAATATAACAATGCATTGCCAAACAAACGTTTAAGTGTCATTGTAAAGAAGTTAAGTGCTGTTTTGTAGTGCTAAACTAGCCGGCTCTCATCGACGTTAGTCAGTTTGCGGTATTGTGTCCCATTATGTCATTCATAGGTTATGTTAGGAAGGCTGGTGCTAAAAATGTACCTTCACTCGGGGCGACACAATTGGGTCCATTGTGATTCCCTTCTATTGCCCATTAAAAGTAATATTTACACCCATTTGTACCCAGAAGTGACTATTATCCGTCATTAAGCCATGATAAAGCCCTTGATGTTCTCTAGTTTACACTTTCCGATATCACTAATACTCTCACGGAATCATCTGCTCAGCCATCTAAGCCTATGACTTTGCAGCTTAGGGTAATGACAGATAATATATTCAATGGTTTCTGGTTCCTCCTCATCCCCGCACATTCTACAGAAATCTGAAGTGCCAGTTTCCCAAATGCTGGCTCTTGCTCTGGCCGAGCAGTGACCAGTCAACGCGCCTATCACGATTCGCATCGCCTTTCTACTCATGTCCAGTAGCAGCTTGGATGTTCCTGAGTCAAGTTTTGGACAAGTTTTGGTAATTTCAGCTATCTGTCACACATTCCCTCAGCTAACGCTGACCCTATTCTTGCCAGCTCATCGACAATTTCATTGCCCTCAACAACTGCTGTGGCCAGTAACCCAAAATTATCTGACACTATATTTGTCCATAAGCAAATTGGGGGTTCTCCTACAGTCACTAAAAAGTTTCGATTTGACACTGTGTCCCTTCAAAGCTTTTAGCGCTGCCTGGCTGTGGACGTAGAAAGTTACCTTCTCACCTTCAACTCCATTTCTGGCCACCAGCTATGTGGCCCCAAGGATTGCCAAGATCTCAGCTTGGGAATTGCTGCATTCATAAGACTGTCTGAAAGAACTACGAAAGTTCGCTCCCAAGATATAGACACCAGCCCCTGTGCCTTCCCCCATTTTTTGCCCGTCTGTAAATACCGCACCACCCTCATATATCTCATCAAATTTTACCCAATAGTCCCTATCCGGAATTACCAGCAATGGCGTTTTACTAAAATCAATTTCAGCGACAATACAGTCCTTGAACCTAGGGGTTACGGATCCCTGATCACTAAAAATGATCTCATTTAAGATTGATGTGGTGACCTGTTATTCCTGTCCTCACCAAACCAAAAACATAATTTCTGCAAAAAGTTTCGCTATTATCCAATTGCCCTTGAAGGAATATAACATCCTTGGGACAAAACCAACTTGACCATTTGCTATTGTCATAGAACCAAACTCCAGTATACGAGTATATTCCTTTACGTACCCAAACGATTAAAATTTTTGTAGAAGTGAGTTCAGTTGAAATTTTTTTAACAACTTCTTTTGTGCGAACGTACGTACATATACTGTTTAAAAAATTTAGATTTCATACGCACACCATAGACTCCATTAAACTGGCTATGGACTGTTGTTGTTATAATGATTGTAGCCAAGTTTGTAATAGACCATCAGTAAAGTAAACTGACATTTTGCCTTCTAAGCCATAAATATGATTGATATCATTTGTGTGATTGGCAGAGGCGCATCAATTCAAATTGAGAAGGTAACCAATTGAACATTGTGAGAAAAGAAGGTTAGGCAAGGGAATATTAATAAATTTTTATTTTAAATTTGCTTTAATAAAATAGGTGGTTATTTTATATTTTTGTTTAAGAACATCTACAAATTGCTTACTTTCAATAAGAACTATACGCTTCTGTAAAGTTGTTCTTTGTAGTTTCTAATGAACTTCCCGGTACAAACCTAAGTTTGCGGCTTACAACTGGCACTTGTAGGCTGTTAGCCTTTTTCCTCAATTATACAGTGGGAAATATGGATCATCATACCTTCAGTTTGATGAAATAAACAATTCTTGGAAATAAACTGGCCATCATTATCATCAGCAATCACTATCTTCGTCAACATCAACAAAATCGAAACTTAAAATCAGAAAATGTTCCGTTTGATAAACCCAACTAAACGCACAACAAATGTGTCTATAAAAGTATTATTTTTTTGTTTCATTGTTCATCACCATCCTCAGCTTCATTGGCCACAGACAGAAGCGGCAACAGAATCTTATCCCAAATGTGCAACTTGCAATCATCAACAACAACAACACAATTCAAGTGCACATAAATTGTCTTTTTGATCTTTTTGTTTTCCTTCTTCTTAGTCTTGTTGTTGCTATATTGTGTTTTTTAATTTTATACAAAGAAGCAACATTATGATTCAACAGCGTCTCTGTCTATTATTTATTGTATACCAGAAGTCGAATTGTAGTCGTATCTCAAATTAGAAAAATGCTAAAAGAAAATGTGTATGAAATGCGTACGGACGGATATAAATAAGTGTATGCGTATTAATATGGAGTTCCTTATATTTGGATGTGTGATGTGGTTGATCTAATTCTAAGTACTAGAAGTACCATATAATCCCGCTGTATGTTCTTGTTTAAATCTTAGTACGAGGGCTACCTGCAAGAGTTAGAAAGTTTTATGATTTCATTTGGAAATTTTCCTGTATTGTATTATACGCATTTTCAGTAACCAAGGTTTTTTCTAATGTCTTATAACTAATTAATAAGAAAGGAAATTGGAGCTAGCGGCTGGTATGACTGTTGCGGAACGAAAAAGGGAAATATATGTGCTAATAAGTGTACGTTAAATAAAGATGTAATTCTCTATCATGTTTTCAATTTGACTATGACGTTTTTGCAAAAAACATTAAAGAACACCGCAGCACTTGTTCTTTAATCTAGGACGAACATGTCGTAGTCTTTGACTGAAATATGCCAACCACAATAAGGTATATGATACTTTCCAATGGAGGATTTGGTATGCAAACTAAATTGAATAATAACAAGGAAGAAGGTTACAGAAGAAGGTTACGGAAACTGCATTTACACATCGGTTGTCAGACCGGTTCTTTCTTATGGTTGTGGGTATAATGGGAGGCATTGAGGAAGAAAAGTTCCAGGTGATCACTGGCTAAGGTTCAGAGGTGCGCCTCGCTGGGCATCACAGCTGCTCAGAAAAGCACACCTCAGGCTGCCTTAGAAGTCGTTCTTCACCTACTTGCTATAGAAGACTTTGTGGTGAGAGCGGCGACTAGAAGTCTCCTTAGACTCGTAGAAACAGGGAAGGATAGGAATAACAGGGCACACTTCAATCTTAAATGAGATCAGTTTTAGTGATCATGGATCCGTAATCCCTGGGTTTAAGGACTATAAGATCGCTGAAACTGAACAACACCCTTACTGGTAATTGCGGATAGGGACTATTGGGTCAAATTCGATAACCTATACGAGGGTAGTGCGGTTTTTACAGACGGGTAAAAATCGGGGAAGGCACAGGGTCTGGTGTCTATATCTTGGGAAAGAGCATTCATCTTTCTTTCAGACTCTAATGAATGCAGCGTTTACCAAGCTGATACCTTGGCGATCCTCATGGCTACGCAACTAGTGGCCAGAAATGAGCTGAAGGCTATAGCCAGGCAGCGCTCAAAGCCTTGAAGAGACACAATGTAGAAAGACGGCTAAAAAATGGGGGAATGCACAGGGGCTGGTGTCTTTATCTGGGGAACGAACATTCGTAGTTCTTTCAGGCTTTCAAATGATTGCAGCGTTTTCCAAGCTGAGATCTTGGCGATTCTTAGGGCACCGTGACTGGTGGGCAGGATTGTAGCTGAAGGTGAGGAAGTAACCTCCTACGTCGATAGCCAAGAAGCGCTAAAAACCTTGAAGGTACACAATGCCAAATCGAAACTTGTTAGTGACTGTAGGAGAGCCCTCAACTTGCTTATGGATAAATATAGGGTCAGACTATGTTGGGTTCCTGGCCGCAGCACTTGTCGAGTGAAATGAAATTGCCGATGAGCTGGCAAGAATAAGGTTGGCGTTATTGAAATCACCGATAGGTCATTACTACAGGAAACTCAGTAATTGAATAGAGAGCAGAACCAACAGCTCATGGCTACGTAGGAAGGATTGTAGAGTCTAGAGGGATATGTGACAAAAACTTGACTCAGGAAGATTCAAACTGCTATTGGACATGAATAAGAAGGCGTTGTGAATTGTGATAAGTGCATGGAAGCATTTGGAAAACTGGTACTCCACACTTCTGTAGGATGTGCGGGCTGAGCAGATGTTTCCATGAGAGCATTAGTGATGTGGGGGAAGTGTAAACTGGATGATATCAGGGGCTTCATCATGGGAATTTAGCGGCTTAATGACGGATAATAGGGGCACTTCTGGGTAGAAATGGGGGTAAACATTACTTTTAATTGGCAATAGAATGGAATCAAAAAGGACTTAACCTAACCTAACCTACGGAGGTTTTGAGGTACTATATCTTCTGCACTAATAAGTATAAAATGATTGAAAGTTGTATCTTAAAAACATAAAAAAAATATAAAGAATACATTTGTGAAAAGTGCAAAGCAGAGCATAAAACTACCTTGTTGGGTTTTCCCTTTAAAGCATTAAAAACAATCTTATTAAAAATTTGGAGGTCCTCATTCTGAGGTAAACACTGTAGGGATTGCTAGGGTAGCGGAGCAGATAATTATATAAGAGCAGGCAATCACTAGAGCACGAAGTAAGTCACAAAACTTGACAAAAACTTGACTCAGGAAGATTCAAACTGCTATTGGACATGAATAAGAAGGCGTTGTGAATTGTGATAAGTGCATGGAAGCATTTGGAAAACTGGTACTCCACACTTCTGTAGGATGTGCGGGCTGAGCAGATGTTTCCATGAGAGCATTAGTGATGTGGGGGAAGTGTAAACTGGATGATATCAGGGGCTTCATCATGGGAATTTAGCGGCTTAATGACGGATAATAGGGGCACTTCTGGGTAGAAATAGGGGTAAATATTACTTTTAATTGGCAATAGAATGGAATCAAAAAGGACTTAACCTAACCTAACCTACGGAGGTTTTGAGGTACTATATCTTCTGCACTAATAAGTATAAAATGATTGAAAGTTGTATCTTAAAAACATAAAAAAAAATATAAAGAATACATTTGTGAAAAGTGCAAAGCAGAGCATAAAACTACCTTGTTGGGTTTTCCCTTTAAAGCATTAAAAACAATCTTATTAAAAATTTGGAGGTCCTCATTCTGAGGTAAACACTGTAGGGATTGCTAGGGTAGCGGAGCAGATAATTATATAAGAGCAGGCAATCACTAGAGCACGAAGTAAGTCAAATGAACTCATCAGAGGATGTCATGCCACAAAGTGCAATGAAATAATGTGCATACAGATGAAAAATAACATTCATTAGTATGATGAGTGTTTTATAAGAACGTCTGAACTTTTTTTAATAGTAGGACCAGCACTCAGAGGATGACCCTTACTCGTGCAATACATTGTGCCAGGAGTATGAAAACAGTTTATGGGGAGGAGGATAGAGGCAGTAGTGTGTGTGGACATTTGATTTGAACTTTGTAACATGGAAATAAAATTACTTCAGTTTACAATGATATGATTTTTTTTATAAAGAGAAGTAATACTCAGGCAATGAATGCATATACTATTACTAGGTGTTACCTTCTTTAGTAAAGGGATAGTGATAGAGAAGACAGGTGGGGAAGGAAGAGATAGAGGAATCCTTCATTATTTTACAACTCTGCGTGTTGTAGCGCCTCTGGTGTCAATGAGGCGTATTAAATTGCCAAAGCTGTGTTTTTAGCCATTTTATTGGTTATTTTACTTGGCTGATGATTCGGCTACACAATATCGACGAAGGCGGGCGCTCTGATGTTACATTAAGACTAATATCCGTTGAAGAAGGATTAGTTCATTTGAGCTTTCCTACAACAACTGATACAAAAAGACTCGGATACCGGGTTCGAACCCAGGAACTTCGGTTTGGTAGTTAACGTGCTACACACGAAGAAAATAATCACGCATATTGTTGATATTTATATCTCTGGTTTATAGAAGCAAATATTCAATACTCATAGTTAGACGAGGTATACCATTCACGATAAGGACATGCCGTTGGCTTGAAAACCAACACAAACATCAAAATAGATGAATTGGTACTTTTGATTGTTTACGCTCTATATTCGCATTTTTTTATTGACATTGACATCCATTTAACCAAAATATGCCTCATCAATAAACAAGATAAGTTCATGGAATAGAGCACTAATATTCAATTCTATTTGCAAAATCTGAAAGCGTGCCTTATGGTATGAACAACAAACTGAAATCTTTGATTATGTTGTGTAAAAATTTCAAACAAAATTTTTGTATACTCAAATCTTGAGGTTTCGTTAATCAGTTCTTTTTAAGATGATAAGGTAATTGCCCTTAACCATCCAATTCTGGTGTTGGGGCTGCCAACATAACCTACCGGATAGGCTCCTATGCCGCTGACCAACAAAAGTATTGGCTCATCCGCCTTCTTTCAGCCATTGACCATATAAGTAGGTTCATACGCCATCTAGTGGAGGAAAGGGTGCCCTTTATTCTAGATTTTTATCACCCCCGGATATTTTATTTCCCCAGTACAGTACTCTCCTCTGAGTGGCTTTAGCGAGTAACAATTTTAGGTTAGCTTTAGACCGGAAATTACGGTTTTCTTTTTTGAGTATAGTGGCTTCGTTGAGGAAGCGTTTTTTGCTGAGACTTAAACGAATTAAATCCTTATGCTAGAGCGATGAGATGCTGTTCAATCCATCCAAAAGCCAGCTAGATGATGTGACTACTATTTGACAAACGCATTTAACACCGGTCAAAGGTCAACAAGATAGAAAATCTTTACCTAGTGAAAGTACTATTGGGCATACCCAGTCGATAAAAATTGAGCACAGCCTCCGTTTGGCATATACAGGCGAAAGAAAAAAAGTTAAGAATGGGAGGAAAGCGGTAGAGCAAGAAATCTCCTCTAAGATATGCACGCCTCTATTATTTCCTTTACATGACAAGTTACTAGTAAGGGATGAGCAGTTATCGATGCCAACGGGAATTTCGGAATGTATTTTCGGGCATAGGGCTCAATTATGCTTTGTAGAGGCTCACTTACCGTGGTGTCATTTATTTTATGAGGAGCCTGCAGGAGGGACGTTTTTTTCATTAGAAATCTGGGAAGAAAGTATACGGATCTCTCCAAACTCTGTATTAGCTTGCAGTAGAAGTATTAAATATTGCAGCGATTAGTTTCATTTGGCTTCGCCGTTTAGGTAATTTAAGGAGATCGTATAGCCATCCACCATGTTATTAAACTATTGTGGGCGATAAAATTTCTAAATGAAAGTCCAATTACTCCACAACTGTTACGCTATAGCTGTCATATAGTACATATTTCCTTCCTTCCGCTGTCATTAGGTTATGAAGAAGTTAGGTTAGCTTAGGAAGAAACTCTGTCATTAGTTTCAAAGACTCTCTCTATCGTAAATAATATTTTAGTAAATTTCTGACGGGAAAATCGTCAGTGTTTGTCAATGAGAATGTCCTCTTCGATGTTGCCAGTTGATCCCTGTACCATATCTTGGTTCTCCAATTTAGAATTACCAGTTCTTGGGCGGTACTAAATTCTAAATGGGCGGGAGAGTCGATTACGCTCTTAAGTAGTTTTATAGCCGAGACCCAATCTGGTCTATGCTGATTTTTGTTTTTGTTTTACTAAAACTTTTCTCACACCACCCCCCTCAAATGCATTTATATGAATATGTGAATGCACATTCACTCTCTCATCACTCCGAATGTTGTTTGTTTATATAATGATTTTCTTTCTTTTGATGATTTAGTACAAGTTCATTTGGTGTTTTTGTGTGTTTGTTTGTTTGGTTTTTTTCCATAATTTTCAACTTTCTGGCCGTTTGCTTATTATTCTTTCATATTTCACTTTGTAATTCTTTTTTTTTTCTCAAACAAAATGCAACTCTTTGTTATAATTTCAAAGTTGTGTTGACAGTTGGTCGTGACAGCCGTATAACATAAATGACGCTGTGTGACTTGAATTCTATTTGAAAAGTTAATCATTTCATATGAACTTTGTGTTATTATTTGTTGCCTTTTTTTTTTGTTTGCAGAAAAAAAACGAGAATTATGAAAAAGAAAAATATCTAGCCTCCTCTATATTTTTTTTGTTTGATTAAAATATTAATGAAATTTGAGAAATTTTATAAACTTTCCATAAATCATTCTAGTGTTAAGAAGGCCCTGATAAAGGAAGTTTCATTTATAAAGTAAAAAATATTTATTTGTGATGCATTTGTTTTCTTGGTAATAATTGCTTTTGTAATGTGTTCGCTTCATAAATTAATGAAATATTTCTGGTTAATAAGTTTTCCAAGCTGCTTATGAAAATAAGAAAAACGTTTTATTATACAGAGATATTTTAAATGGAAAAATGATCATTGCCATAATTTCCATCAATCTTATTCATTTATATTTTATGCTATTTTTCCGCATTACTTTTACACTTAAACGATCTTCGTTTAGTCGTTGCAATCGATCTTTCATTTTTCTACTCCTTACTAAACCGCAGCAAATTCCTCTGCTTGCAACAAACTGCTTGTTAAAAATGTTATTGGCAACAAAATAAGGTGCATATTTTTTTATTACTTATTCATAATATGGAGTGTTAAAAGCAATTATTATTAGCCGCTTGCAGCTAATTGTTGTGCAGTAGTTCAAATGAGACGTGTTTTGAGACACTTGTAGCGAATCTTATACACCCACCACTGAGAGAAATATTAATGATGTAAGTAATATCCCAGCAAAAAAAAATCGGAACTAGTGCCGAAGGTTTACTACCACTTTCATTGCATACTAATCACTACAGGTACTGAACTCAATATTCTAAGGCTGTTTTTTCCCGCATTTCATTTGACATTTCTCAATTTCAGACTAACTCAATTTGAACCATGGAAAGATACACAATCGAGCAACGCGTTAAAGTTATTCAGGCTTGTTATGAAAATGGGCGTTCGAATCAAAATGCATATCGTGCACTTCGTGATTTTGTCGGTCAGCACATTTTCACCTCAGTGGATTCGTCAATAAGCAGAATTGCCGCATTTGTCGAAAAACAAATGCATACACAAAGAGTGACTGTTTGGTGTACAGAGAAAAAACTGCCTCATGGAATCAAGAAGATTTTCTCTATGAACCGTTTTTAAGCTAAAAGGTATCAAAGCAGAAAGAAGCGAAGATTTTTTCATAAAGATTCCTTATTGTTTTTATGTGATAAATCTTATTAATTTTATCAAGAAGAAAACCACATAAAATCAAGAAGAAATCTTATTGTTCACAACTTTTTTACTCAATTTCCGTTATTTTTGGCACCAAAAAACAATCCATAGAGAAAAACTTCTTGATTCTATTAGGTTTTCTTATAAATTGTAAACTATAGGGATTTCTTATTGATTTTATTAGGTTGCCTTCTTAATTTTTTTAAAAAGGTTTTCTTCTTGATTTTATTAGGTTGCCTCATTGATATTTTTCAATAAGGTTTTATTCTTGATTTTAGTAGGTTCCTATATGATTATGTGTAAAGCATCTTACTGATTTTTTTTAATAAGGAAATCTTCTTGATTTTATGAGGTGTCTTGTTATTTCATATCTATAAATAGACATAGAGACAATTTTTTTCATGATCTTTTTGATTTTTTTATAACAATGTTTGCACAATAATTTCAATGGTGGTTATTCAGGCTGCTTGGTAGCATATTGGGTAGAGAGCTTGTCTATCAGGTAGAAGTTTGCTGGTTCAATACTTGGTGAGTAAGTTAGTAAAGAATATAACCTAATGTGTATGTAGGTATGTACATATGTATAAATAAATAACATCTACAATATACTACATACATATGTATATGGTATAGAATTTAAATGAAAATACATAAGTACAGCGAATAAAGACGCAATTTTTTTTTTTTTTATTGAAAAAATCAATAAGATAACCTCATAAAAACTACATGATTTCTTCTTGGTAGTTTCAAAAAGATTTTCTCTATGAAATTAATAAGATTTCCTTATTGAAAAAAAACCATAGAGATTTCTTATTAATTTTGTTCTATTTTATGAGGTATTTAATAGGCACTGTTTTCTCGGTATGCAGTTTATGGGCTTGCGGCATCATAGGGCCGTATTTTTTTCCAAAATGAGGCCGGTCAGGCAGTTACTGTGAATGGTGTTCGCTATCGTGAGATGATAACGAAATTTTTATAGCTCGAATTGGAAGATATGGATGTGGACGATATGTGGTTTCAACAAGACGGTGCCACTTGCCACACAGCTAACGAACCAATGGCTCTTTTGGCGACAAATTCAATGGCCGTGCTATCTCACGTGGTGGCGTTGTAAATTGGCCGCCAAGATCGTGTGATTTGGCACCGTTGGGCTTCTTTTTTTAGGGTTATTTGAAAGAAAAGGTGTACGTCGATAAACCAGCAACAATTTAAGAGCTAAAAGATGAGATAATTCGGCACATTAACGGAGTAGAACCTCAATTATGCCTCAGCGTCATCGAAAATTTGGACCATCAGATTGTGGCGGTCATTCGGCCGAAATTTTGCTCCATACATAACTGAACCATATCATGTTATCATAATAAAGAGAAATGACAATAATTACCTAAATAATTTGTGTTCCCTTAAAATTTAACCACCCTTTATACAAAATTATTCTAGACAAGCTTTCAAGCGCATAACATTCGGTTATTTGAATCACTTCCGTCCTATGACCAGCCATGTGTTACATGCATTGATGTTTCGCCAGAAATAGAACTACATACTTGGAGCTGAGTTCATCAATGCCGTAGCTAATGATTGGTAAGGTTAATTTTTTACTGGGACAATAAGTATGTTTCGCTGATATCAATTTAAGAATTATTGAGAGACTTAAGGGATTGGTATCTTTGAGTAATTTTGTACAATAAACTCAATTGCAATACAATGTCTCATCAATTAGTGACATGAGAGATTTTTATGTAGAAAACAAACAAAGCTACTTGCTACTACCGCCAAATCACCTAAAATCTACGGCAGGAATCGATTCTCCGAGCCTTCGTTTACTACACTAGCACGCAATAGTTAAGTCCTTAACTCTTTCAAGTGTCTGGTTAGCCTCCGCAAGGGGATCTCTTCAGAGATTACGGGTGTGACAATCCCGCGGACCCTAGTCGGGGTAAAATAGCTTTTTTTACCCATAACACTTATGTGCTACTACCCAATATCTGGAATAGCAGAGTAACGGATCTGCACATATTTATTAGAAAGAAGTAGCCTTACAAGTGCAGTGTTGTCTGGAACTGCCCTGAATCAAAAGACAATAGAAATGAATCTTTTGAGGATGTATCTTTCCGGTTTAACCAGTGGTTTAATATGGGTACTGGGAAACCCAAGTAGTGAAGAGATGATAGAGATTACAAGTTTAAAAATGCCAACATTTCGGAACTTGATTAGCATAATTACAGGACAAACAGAATTAAAACGTCACCTGGCTCGCATGGGTGTTGGAAGCTGGCCAAGAGGACAACTACTACTACAACTCGAACACTACTTGTGTGACTGTCCAGCATTCATTCAGTCGAAATAGAAGACAAATCTTTCATCTGGAAAATATACCGGATATAGAACATCTTAGGGTTCAGACTGGAAAATACTGAGAAAGCATATGGAGGAAACTAGGTTCCTAGTGTAATAGGTTTTCTTGCTTTTTTTTATTGAGTATCTCCCCAATATTTTTTCAACAAGAACGTACAACATGCTATAATATTATACACCTATTCGGGTTGGGTCGATTTTACTGTAACTCTTTCAACCTAACCTAATACAGATACTTCTGGTACCGGTGGCTTTATAAAGCCTCTGCTATAGCTGGTGATGTGTCGACCTCATCCATTGCCGAAAGCTAATTGTGGACTTCGTCTAACCTTAAGGGCTTAAATATATGATATTCAACGTGGAAAGCAGGTGATGGATAATTGTTTGAGGGCATGGATTGATCTAACACCAATGTTAGGAGTGACATTGAACGATTAATTGGTGAGGTCTTCTCCCGGAAGAAACGTGGTGGTTGCTAGCAACCATATCCGCTTCGTATTATCATGGAGAAGCTTACTTGGTGGCTACCAAAATCGGAGAATAGTCTTGGGTCTCTAGCTTTAAATCAATGCTAAAGTTTCGGCTGCAAATGCTCATTTAGGTGGAAAATGTTGCATATAATACGCAGAAAGTAAGATCAAATAAAATGAAATACAAGTCAAAAGTTCCCGGCAATTCCCAAAAAAAAAATCAAGATCCCAAAATCGGGATTTCTTAAAATATTTTTGTAGTATTTTCCTTACCTTTCGCCGGGCGCAAATAATATTTTTGGAAATATATAAGAACAGATTATGTCTTAAGGTGGCATGATGAATTTTTTGCTTCCAGCTTTGGAATTTGAGAAAAAATTCCTTAAATTTGATATTTATAATAAAAATAGGTACATATATTTCGAAACGATCTTCCTTCGATAATGACAGTTTTGAAAAAAAAAGTTTTTATAATATATTTTATATTATTACCTTTTGAATAAGTAAATATATGGAGTTATTATTTTTTATAATAGCGAAATAATTAACCCACTTTTTTTTTTTGCAAAAATCGGCGAGGAATCGATTTTTTCAAAAATTTTCATTTAAATTGCGTATAACTTTTTTTAAATGTTATAACATTTGTTTTTAAGTCATAATAAGTTTCGTTTTCTATATAAAACAAGATTTGACACCTCCATTAGCAGAACAGTGGAACAAGGTTGGTAAAAAAGACAAAATTTTATTTTTTTTCTCGAACATTTCCTAAACTGTAACCCATAAATGTAGCAGATTTTTTTTAGCTCTTGGGTACAGAAAAAAATCCACTCTTTTTTATCAGATCAGAAATATCAGTTTGAAATCGGTTTTAGTTTTTCATTAAGCCAAGGTTGCCCATTTTGCGCCCCCTTTAAGGATATATGATATAAATTCCATACTTAATCTCTATGAGACCTCCACAAATGCTGTGTGATATTTCATATCAGTCAGACGGTCTGTTTCGAAACTAAGGAATTATCTAAATTTTTTTAACAAAATCCTCCACTGTGTATCGGGTACTTTATGCCTTGGCACCACAAGGAACCGTCGGATCGAGCTAAAAAATTAAGACCACATTTATGACAGCAAACCTCTTATTTTAGATAGTGCAGGGCATTTCCATGGGAACGTCCACTTTTTTGTCGCGTGCGACTGCAAGCAATTAAGAAGCTGGTATTTCACAACAATGTGACTAGATTTTTCTGAAAATTTTACTTAATGTACAGCTGCCGTGTAGTCCACAAATATGTAAACAAAGAAATTAAAAAAACTTTAGTTTTGTTGGAAAAAAAACCATATTTGTTTTATGTCACACGTGACAAAAAGTTGAAATTTCTGTGGAAATGCCTTTATGTATAAACATTAATTTTTTTTCACATGTAACAAACTTAACAAAGAAACCAAAATAGTTCCCATTATCCTGTTGGATATGAAATAAAATTATTACAACATGTTTAATATTCTAAACATAAAGTAGTAACATTTTGTGGTTTAAAATCGTTTAGTTCAATATTTTCTAACTTATGTTGCAACGGTCCAAGATTAAGATAACTTTTCACTTCTTCCAGCAGCTTTCAAAATTACAATGAATGTTTTAATGAAGAGAAGTAAGGAATAATGTTATACGAGTATCTATTGAAAGAATAGAAAAAACAGACATGTTAACATTTATGAATACAAATCTCTTCTTTTTTTAATGGGGACTTGGCCCCTCTGCACATCAAATTCAAATATTACTGTCATGATTTTTTTTGTGAACATCTTTTCTTCTAGGTTGCATGTTGACTTGTGGCCGTGACAAGCGCCTTTTAAAATCGTTTTATGCTTGCAAGGACTTTATCTTTTATTATTTACATGAGTTTAATGAAATGTTGTAAATTTTATATCATGAATATCTTAGTTTCTTTTCAGTTCTTAATGAGTGTAGCATAAGTGTATTTGAATTATGTATGTTGCATGTGAGGTATAAATGAAATAACTATTAAGATGGAAACACTCTTTTATGCAATGAAAGGACATTGTATATAAATAAGGTGGCTTTGAAATAAAATATCAAATGAAAATCTAAAAGTAAACATTTTCAAACCACCTTTTCATTATAAATGAAATCTCATAAATATGAGATTAAGATTGTTGTTGTGTGAATGGAGCCTGTGTCTTGTCTTGCAACTCTTTCAGTGAAATATTTAGAAATGCTAATATTCAACTAATATAATATTTTTATAATGAAGATTTATTTACTTGGGGAATATTAAGTGGAATGTGAGGAGAAGAGTATCAGCGGCTGCTTTTGGGCCCAGAACATTTTTGGTGTTAGTTTGTGTTTTTAGTAAAATTATTGGCAAGAAGTGCCGGCTGCAAACGGAAAAACAAACATTTTCCCTATGCCTGTGTCGCTATACACACAACCACATAACCTTAAATAATTAATAAAATACAATGACTACATTAAATTAAATTCATGTTGTTTCAACTTGAAATAATTTTGTTTCAGCATGGTTATTCATGTTATATCATTATGAAATTTACGTTGTTCTAACTTGAAGTAACTTTCAGTTTCTTTCTTTTTGATTTAACAGCACTGGAATGTTAAATCAACATGAAATAAAGTAATTCCAAAATGAAAAAGTTTGTTTGAAGATTACTGCACATGTTCCCTGTTGATATGCATTAGCAACAATAAAAAGCGCATAGAATCCAGCTTAACTCCTCAATAATAAATTTCAATGTATTTTTAATAAAAAAAAAAATATTTTACTGAATAAGTAAAATAAATAAAAATAATTTGGGATTACTAGAGCGTTAAAAAATGTTAAACTTATACTGTAAATCATGTTGAATTAACATGAAATATATGTGAAGCAAAATTATTGCTGAAAAATGTTAAATTAACCTTGTTGCTAAACTACAATAAAAAATTTGTCTGAAATAAATATTCTTCTAATAAACATTCCTTTTTTTATTCCTTCCGGTCTTCTTTAACAATTAAATGTCATTTTAATACAAAGAAAAAATAGACACATGAATTGGAAATTATATTCCAAACAATAAAAAAAAAGATTGATGGCCAATCTCATGCAAACATTTCAAACCGCAAACTTTATACGGTTAAATGGACAAATAGATAATGTAAAACAAAAATCTCAATAGAAAGAAATAAATAAACTATGCATTTACTTACAACAAGATTTACTTAATATGGAGACAAATATTTTTTCAACTTGTTGGTTTTAGTTTTGGAAAAGTTTTATTGCTGCACAAACAGTAGTTCCCCTAAAACTTCCTGCACATTAAATGCAGAGTTAAGCACACCAAAGCTGAGAAAAATCATAAAAAATGTGTCAGAAATTTACCAAAAATCTCAGTAGCCGAGGGTAGTGCTAATTATTTACTCTTAGTTGCTTATCTATTGCATATAATTCTGTACATACATAGATCTATGGCCTATCATTTGATGTTACCAGTAATGCTGGCGATGCGGTTTACCATTATCATCAACAACAAAAACAGCAGTAGCAACATTTTTCAAAGTTTGTCAGGGTGTTGTTTGCTTGGTTTGGTTGTTTGTTTGGTTGCAAAGAGGCAAAAAAAAAAAATAAATAAAATCTTGGAATGCTGTTGAATGACATTAAAGAAGAAAATATTTAAAACAAGAAAAACAATCCTCTCACAATTTTCGAATATATATTTTGGCCATTGAATGAACACTCGCACACAATTTGAAAACTACAACAAAGACTTTTACATACATGGCATAAATATTATAAACATGCGACAGACGGTACGTCTGACTGGCCATTTAACAGCAAACAAAATTTGCAACAATCAAAAAAAAAAATAAAAGCCATACCGGCAATACAAATAGAACTTTATTGGTTTCGATAGGTGAATATTTAACACACATACTTCTACAATTACCCAGCAAACAAGTATGTTGCATCTTATTTAAATTAGGAATTGAATTGAAAAATACTCCACCTTAATATAGAAAAGCCCTAACACATTTTTTTTTTTGAAATCGAGTTTTTTTAGTTATTTCGTTAGAGGAACATCTTATGCATCCAAAAATCCAAAAACTTCGACTTAAAAAAACAGTTACGGTCTTTCTATATTAAGGTAACGATATATGGTATGGAGTATTATTCAATTGAATATATTGAATATAGAATATATATATTTCAAAAAATGTATTCCATTTAAACTATACTTTCATTTAATATGAAATAGCATTCAAAAGTCACTTCTGTAAATTAAGAGAACAGCTGTTTTCAAAACAAAATATGTAAACTGTACTATTTATTGCTTGTTATACGAGCAAGAGCATGCATTTGCAAGCAGTTTAATTTATTGGAATTAAAAAAGAGTTTTTTATAAAAGAAAATTACATAGTTATTATTATTATTATTATCTTATATAACCTTCCCCGACGTACGAATGGAGTATATACATACGTACATACAAAGGTACATATATAGTATATACTAGCTGACCCCGGTCCGCGTTGCTGGCCCTAAGCAAACATTAGTGTTGTATACGGCATTGGTGGTACAATATGAAAATTGGATTTTGTCCACGAATAAACTAAATATTGCGCCATCTGCCGGACGAACTTCAAACTACACAGAAATGCTCCTCACGGCCCATAGAGCATGTATATAAAGTTTGGTCTAAATGGGTGCATCAGTTCTTGAGTTACGGTGCAAAATCACAAATAAAAAAATAAATATTGGGCCATCTGTCGGACGAACTTCAAACTACACAGAAACACTCCTCACGCCCCATAGAGCATGTATATGAAGTTTGGTCAAAATCGGTTCAGTAGTTCTTGAGTTACGGTGCAAAAACACAAAAATAATAAATACTGCGCCATCTGTCGGACGAACTTCAAACTACACAGAAACACTCCTCACGCCCCATAGAGCATGTATATGAAGTTTGGTCAAAATCGGTTCAGTAGTTCTTGAGTTACGGTGCAAAAACACAAAAAAACTAAATATGGCGCCATCTGTCGGACGAATCACTATTTCTGAAAGGGCCGTAGCATTTACCGGGGTAGAATATATATAAAAACACGCACCGGTCTTTTACAAATATTTTGTGGGGTGGAAGGCGAAAATCTGTTAGGGCATTGAAGAGTTCACCCATAACAAATAAACGTGTTTTTGTATTATATATAATAAGATAATGTGACCAGATGGTTTTTGCAAAAAGCGGGACATGCTCGATCAAAAAGCGGGATTTCGAAGAAAATACGGCGAAAAAGCGGGAAATTAAAATAAATACCTTTTAGAAACCGGGATGTGTAATAGGCACGTACACAGTTTCGTTTGTACGTAGGAAAACGCTTTTAAAATAAAAATCATTTCACAATTTTTTCTTTTAACGTGGTACCTCCCATATAATTTTAAGGGTTCCGTACACCAAAGGTGAAAACGAACCCTATTGTTTTGGCTACGCTGTCCGTCTGTCCGTCACAGGCTATTTTATCGAGAACCGTAAGAGCTACGGACCTGAAATTTGGAACAAATAAATGTGATTTAAAAATTAAAGGGTGTTTCAAAACGAGCAACGAAAAATTTTAAAATGCCATGTAATATACATACAATTGTATGTATATACACTTGAAATTTGTAAGGTTAGTGTATTTTTATACAGACTACAACAATTAACACTAAAATTTCAAAAATTTTAATGAAAGGGTGTTCCATAAGTTCATGTAATTTTGACTATGTACTTTTGACAAACTTGCTGTGTCTTGGAAACTATAAGAGCTAAACTCTTGAAATTTTTAAAACGGTAAAACAAAAAAATTCCAAACTTATCAAATCGCCAAACCAAAAAAAAATCGCTAAAACAATAAAAAATCGCATAATTAAAAAAAATTTTTTTAAACGTAAATAAATCGCAAAAAACGGAAAATCGCCAAAATTAAAAAATCACTAAAATGAAAAAAAATTGCCAAAACAAAAAAAAAAAAAAAGAAAAAGAAAAATCATTTCAGCTGAAAAAACGCCAAAAACGCAAAAAAACATCTTATTAAAAAAATCTTCAAAGCCCAACGTACGAAACCCTTCGTGCGCGAGTCAAAGTCGCACTTTACTGAATTTATTTTTATTTTGGAATATATTTTAGCAAGAAAAGTGAACTTTTGTGTAAGTAACGATTTTTATTATGTGCGCTGTCTTACAAAAAAGTTCGAACTAGACATGTGGGTGTGAAACCTTCCATAAAAAAATATTTACTTTGAGATATATGGAAAAGTAATATAGTGAGAAGGAGGAAATTTGATAGGGATTACTCTGTCGATAGTCAGTATACTGCTTGATCTTGCTGATTTGCCCACAGCGTTATTACTGATGGTCTAGAAGGAGCAATAGGCTTCTAATTTTTTTAATGCCTAAAGTTATCGTGGTACTTCACATAAAAAAGTAGCGTTTATTTCACGATATCTTGGAAGCCAAAACAGTAAAAAATATAAATGTTTTCGTAAAGAAAATAGTATTACAAAAAGGAGTTATTAATGGAGCAAAAAGTGTATTTTTTTGAAATTCTGCTGGTTCTGCCGATGATAGAAAATAATCGGGATTGGACAAGTTAGCGTATATTTATATTAATAAATATTATAAAAAATAGTGAAGGTTGACCCGCAAGCGTGGCACTTGTAATATGAACATTTTTTCTTTTCATCTCAAAAAGTTTATGGGGTGTAGCAAATCACACAGGGGTTCTGCTTAAAAAAATATTTGGATTGAATTTTTATGACTTTTTTATGACATTTTAATAAAAATAGAACAAGATATTGAAAATTTTAAAACTCTAAAGAGCGGGTATTTTATGGTGAGAATGGTGAAATATTAATTTTCTGGAAATTAATAGTTGAATATTTTATTCTGCACTCTGTATTTAAGTTTGTTTGCCAGTTTTATTCATTATTAATATTATCTCTTTTTAAAATGAAAGGAGAAATTAATTAGAGATGGCTCCTTCGGTACCTTCTAATGGCACTATACTCACCAACATCTAAAGCAACTTGATCTGCATATATCTGAATATATACATATATGTTTGTATACATAAGTTAAAGATTATGCCAGCCCTTACCACATTGATCCCGACACCGGAAACTAAATTAAATAAGTATCCATAATGGTACTAAAACAAATTTCTATATTAAAACATATCGAGCCTTATTGTCGATTTTAATACGTAAGTGACATTTTATCAAAAATTAACTTTTTTATTGAAATTAAAATTTTATGAGCCTATCCATAGTTTACAATTATCAAAATGCCAAAATTGTTGATAACTTTTAAGATACGGGCTGTAAAATTTTATCGTTAGCGACAATTTGCGTACAAAAACAGATTTAAATGTTTTTAAAAAAAACCTTCTCCTGAAAAATTTAATTTTTGTCGCTTACGATATAACAGAAAATAAGGCTCGATATGCAAGCAAACTAATTACACACCTGCTGATCTACAAACCTTAGTAAGATTTTTTTACATGTTAGATTCGATTTTTATACAAAAATTGTAGAAGTAAAAAAAGAAACTCTTAAATAAAATCCTTTCTAATATATAACATATGTATGTTTAATAAAAAAGAAAGAAGAATAAGTTTCATTTAGTTAATTCTATGTACCAAAAAAATTCAATTTCCCAACCCTGGATTTTGATTATGATTATTCTGATTTGTATACCTATTTCTTTCCTTCTTAAATACAGAATATATTTAATTAACAAAGAAAAAAATTTGTTTTATTTAGTTACTTTTACATACCAAAAACAGTTTAAGTTTTCCAGCTCTGGGGAAGTTTTTTTAATTTTTCTAATTTTGTATGCCGAACTTTTCTTTTCCACACATCAATTATATTTAATAGCTAAAGGAAAATTAATTAATATGACCTTATTACATTTACATATATACCTACAAAAAATATTTAAATTTTCCAAACCTGTTTTCTGTTTATTTTTTTTTACTGAAATATTTATCTCTAAATATACAACATGTTTAATTTATATAGAAAAAGAAAAAAATAGTTTTACTAGGTTACTGTTAAACACCAAAAAAATTTTAATTTTCCAACCCTGGAATCGTCTTTTTATTATTTTTTTATTATTTTTAACACCAATTTAACTCTAACTAAAATATATAATAGGTTAAATTAACAAAAAACTCAAAATTAGTTTTAGCTAAATTTGCCAAGAAAAAGTTTAAATTGTCCAGCTCTGAAGCCGTCTTCCCGATTTTGCTAATTTTCAACTTTAATCTATTTCGGACCATATCTGATCCACAAGTTTAACACCGAAGTCTGTAGCTTTTCTGTGGGAGCTTCGGAAACACCATTTTACATACTGAGAGACGGACGGATATCGCTTATTCGTCTTCCCTATTTATGTATATATATATATATATATATATATATATATATATATATATTATGTGTTGCATATTAATATTGTGTAAATTGCACACGAAAAAGAAGCAAAATTTCAAAAAAACTACATAATAACTACGAGTAATTTATATGAAATATTCCTATCCCTATTCCAGTTGTCGACATCGACGCTCCTTTAACAGAATACCAAAAAAAATCAATTTTTATTAATTTGCTTTCGAGAACAATTTTGTGATACTGACAGTCTATTTCCTTTCCCTAAGATTTAGAAAATAGCATAAACCTGCCAAAAGGAGTCAGTTGTTTTCGAGTGATGAGAAATTTTCATTAATTAAATTTGCTTGAATTTGATTTATATGGATAATAATAAGTGGTGACCTTCAAGGTATGTATGCTCTTTATTGGTTATATATTAAATTATTCTTATTACCAATTACGGTAGAAAGTGCATAACAACAAATTTTTTAAACAAATTTTTAAACTGTTTCTTATTAGTTACTTTAACCAATTGTGTTGGTTGGTGCTATTTTAATCATGAAAATTGGTTAGATTTATCATTAATTTTTTTTCCGTGTAAAAATATATATGTAACTGTCATGTAAAGTTGTCATCTCATATCAAACATCTATCTTTGTGTTTGCTGGGTGTTTGAAAAAAAAAAACTACACTAAATATTTTTCTCATTTGGTGGGTGCACTTTGGTAAAAAAAAACAAATGTTGCGTATTTATACCGTAAAGTATTTATTTAACGCATACGAAATGTAAAGATGTAATCGATTTTTTTCATTGCTGAACTCATTGGGTTCTAGAAATGTTTAACAAATAAGTTGAAATAAGTATTTTGTAAAAAAAATATTACGCACATTTGGCTTACAAGGGCTAGAAATAGTTGTACAATTCCATTCTAATGAAGTGAAGCCTTAAAAGGCCTGTTTAAAGTTTTAAATATTTGCAAATGTTATTTGGAATATTTTCCCATTTGAGTGTTTTGGAATCATATGCATATAAATTTTTTGACACTGTCAATTGTTAACCATAAAAAATGTACCGTCGGAATGTGATTTAGCCCGGGCAAATACTCATGAATATCATGCTTTCACACAAACAGTATGAATGGAAACGAAGAGGAATGTATACTGAAAACAATTTTTCATGTATTTTTTTATATATTTTTCATATCGCAACAAATATGTTCATGTCGCAACATATACGTTCATGTCGCAACATATATGGTCATGTCGCAACCTACTTATATACATATGTATGTGCTTACGCCGCAACATATAGACACATTGTGTAAGTGTGGCATGTCATGCTTGTCATTATGCGTTCTGGAAATACTCCACAAGAACACTACCAGTCAATTGACCGGTCTTTTGATCTGTAGTGGTGAAAGATATATCAGTCATTGCTTAGAACAAAGTTTCTATCGCATTATGAGGACCGAAATGATGATGGAGACTTTTGTGCTCGTGTGATGTTGCGTCGTTCTCTACACAGTGGAATTCCGTCAACTATAGATCATATATTCAAACTGCTCCCTCTTTTGCTTTTTAGGAATCAATGAAAGCATAAAATATGATCAGTCACAAAGCAAAACAAAATAAAAATCTTTTTTTTTTTTTTTTTTTTTTTTTTTAATACATATTTTTATTTATTGTATCTTCAAATATGAACTAAAAATCTAAATATAAATCTACCTACATACATTTTAAGTAATCTGTACCCCATTTCTGTAACTTGTGAGAAGTTCTCGCATCGAGAAAAATTAAATAATTATATTGGTTGTCCTATTTTAGACAGCATTACTCACATAAAAACTTATATAAACTTACAAAACATATCAACAAATACAGTTTTTTTCTTACTCACCCTGTGTTTCACAGGATGATAAAAATTTTTTCGACTCTAAAAGTCCTCACATTCCTTACAGAAACGAGGCACTGGTTATTGAGTTGTTTGTTCGTTGCTACAACATTTAACAATTCTCAGTTGATAGATGTTTTGTTTAGCATAAGAGATCAATGTGTTGTAACAAACGGGAGAAACGAATTGGATACGATTCTTTCCCTTAGTAATTGCATGTGGTACGAACGATATTCAAAGAATTTATATCGTCTGAATTATTTTTATCAAACCGTAGTTAGCAAAACGATATCCGCGGAAGTTTTATCGTCCGAACATATTGCATGTTAGTTAGCCAAACGATATCCGAAGAATTTATATTGTCCGAGGTATTTTTAAGGAATCGTAGTTGGCCGAACGATATCCCAAGATCGTAGTGCAGATTACATGGCTAGTCTAATCATATATCATTATATCGTTGGTAATATATAATTAAACCGATCGTATACATTACTGAATTACAGCGTTGCCGTTGTGATACTAAAGTATCACTTTTTACCCTTTTTCGTGTCAATGACACTTTTTATGACCCTTTTTTTAATCTATCCCTTTGTATCAAAATGTATGCCGTACTGCAATCATATGGTAAACAATTGGACAAATTAAAGCTGCTCGTTCAGTTGGCGATATTTGGTTCGAAAAGCCAATAAATGGTGAAAATATTGCAAAAAGCTCACACCCAAATCCCTGATGCCAAATGCAGATTATTTCTGGGAGTATCACAATTAAAAAAGTTGTATTTTAACTTACTTTCATCTTTAATCTTAGTAAAACTTTTTGTAAATAAAAGTTAAATGTGATTTTTCACTACTTGCAAACCGGCAAGAGCGTCTACATACGGTGTTCACTATTCTTTACCTGGCGTTCGTTTTTTAATGCTTTTTACCAGTAAATTAAAACTTAAGGTTCTTTTGCCTATATAAAATTAAAAAAAAAAAAATATTAGCTTCATGCGATTTACGATCTGACCGGTGAGAGGGTTAACATTGATTTATAATTAAAGTATATTAATTAATTTTATTAAGTCTAATGTATATAATTAATTTTCCTGTATTCTTGCGAAAAAAAATGCTATTTCTTTTTTTTACAAAAAACTTGACCCTATTTTACTTTTAAATAACCTTTTCTTGATCCTTTTTTTGTTTCATAAATACCCTTTATATGACACTTTTTCGAAATTTCATACGGCAACCCAGCTGAATTATAGTTACCGGACCATAACTGAAGTCAGCCTATCATCATCCGAACCGTAATTAATTAGGCAGCTTACGAAGCCTTTACTACCAGCCTTCGTTAACGGTCATATTATGAATATCAAATAACCGACCAAGAAAACGAAGTACTCGTTTCGTCGGGTATAAAGCATGTACATCTTAGAGTACAGAAACCTAAGTAAGACTACAGTGTGGCGGGCAACATACAAAGGACGCATAGCTTTGGCAATCCTCGACAGATTGTGTATACCTCGGCTGGGAAATAAAACTGCGCTAAAATATGTTAGAGTGGAGCAACTAACTATAATTGATAAAGATATACCTCATCACTACCGATCATATGACCAGTCAATTACCTGTCACTGTTGAATTCAATATACAATTGAAGGTTAGCCGCGAATAACATTTTAAGTGACAAAATAATAATTTTGCAGGAGAGCCAAAAAACGAATTTTAAGGCAAGATTGTTTTTTTCGTTTAAATTTTTTTAGCGTATCGAAAATAATGATAACTAGCATTATCTTTTCTTTTTGTATCTCTGCTACATTTATCAATTATTTTCGACAATTTTGTTTGCATGATTTATTAGTTACTTGCAAAATTTTCAACTGACTGACTGATTGTAATTGTATTTTGACGGCGATCAGATGCATACTTTTGGATGGTTTGATGTTTGAACAACGCAAGAGAGTTATGTTAATGCTAATCTGTGAAAAAACTGTTTTTTTTAAAATTGTCTTTTACAACGTTATTCGCGGCTGTGCTTCAATTGTTGCAAATGCGTTGATGAATCATTTACTGTCGGGTATATACAGTGGCTTTTAAAAATTGTGCTGTACCCTTGCATCATTGCCGCCGCCAACTGATATGGCACAGGAATGCAGTCCTTTTTCTTGTTTTTAACCGACTTCAAAAAAAGAAGGAGGTTAACAATTCGTCTCTGTTTTTTTTTTTTTTTAGGTGTGTAGGTTCATGTAGGTTTTAGGTGTGTAGGTTCATAACTCGGTGCATTTTAGACCGATTGTAAAAAATTTTTTGTTGTCTGAGAGGGTATAGCTTCCCATTGGTCCCATTTGAAAAAGTGGGCGAGGTTACGCCCACAATTTTTTAAATTTGCTTTTGTGATATTCTACTCATTTGATTGCTGCGAAACCTAGCAAACATCTTTGGTTCTTGTAATTACAAAATTTTTAATTTGAAAAAATGGGCGGGGCTACGCCGATTAAAATGTATTATAACATTACACGTGGTTCTACTTAACCGATTTTTACGAAACTTAGCACACACCTTGAGCTCTAAAATAGACACAATCTCTTAAAAAAAAATGGGCGGGGTCACGCCCATTAAAATTTTATATTATATTTCACAGGGTTCTATTTCACCGATTTTTACGAAACTTGGCACACACCCTAAGCTTTAATAAAGGCACAAAACTGCGTTCAAAAAAGTGGGCGGGGCACGCCTATTAAATTTTAGTATAATATTTTATGTGCCTGTACTTAACCAATATTTACGAAACTTGGCACACACCGTGAACTCTTAAAAATACACAATCTTGTTTTAAAAAAGTAGGCGTAGCCACGCCCCATAAAATTTAATACTATTTTCACGTGTTTTTACTCAATCAATTTTTACGAAACTGGACCATATTTCTAAATAAATAAAACTTTTTTGAATTGACCAGAGCTCAAAAGTATGCACTAAAAAGGTATAAATAAAACTTAAAAAAAAAAATTAAACCGACTTCAAAAATAAGCACTAAAAAGCTACAAATAATATAGATATAGTTAAATAAAAAATTTTTATATATGTTACCTACAGTGCCGTTTGAAGTTGGTGTCAACAACATTGGTAACTAAGCACATACTTATGTACATAAAAATTACTTGCATTTTTTTACCGGGCGTGTTCCTATGTGTTTAGTACCAGTATTACTGGCACCAACTTTAAACGGCACTGTAGGTAACATATATAAAAATCTTTTATTTAACTAGATCTATATTATTTGTAGCTTTTTAGTGCTTATTTTTGAAGTCGGTTTAATTTTTTTTTAAGTTTTATTTTTTTTTTAATTTTTGTTGGAAGCTTGCTGTGGTATAATAAAACATTTATAATGTTTATTAAAAGTTGCATAAATTAAAGCATTTTATTCGAGGGCGGTTCGGAAACTTCTTAGCCTAGCACAAAAAGGGCGGTATAAACAGAAAAAAGTTAAGTGTTTTGGAAACTTCCATCTCTGCTATGAACACATGTTAAATTTTGTTTCGATCTGGCAACTCCTTCATATAGAAACAGGTGTTCACAAAAGACGCATCCGCGATTTTTTAACAATGGAAAAATTAGAAATGCGTGGTGTCATTAAATATTTACATAAAAAAGGTTTATCGGGACAAGAAATGCATAATGATATGGTGAATGTGTTAGGTGAAAGTGCTCCTTCATATGCAACAGTAAAAAATTGGGTTGCTGAATTTAAACGTGGTCGTACAAGCATTGAAGATGAACCACGTAGTGGACGTCCAAAAACAGCAACAACAACAGAAATTGTAGCCAAAGTGCATGATATGGTATTAAATGATCGACGAATAAAAGTGCGTGAAATAGCTAATATCATGGGCATCTCAAATGATCGAGTCCATTTAATTTTGCATGAAGAACTACAGATGAAAAAGCTTTCTGCAAGATGGGTGCAGCATTTGTTAACAGTCGACCAAAAACGCATAAGAATGAACATTTCTCAAGCTTATTTGGATCGTTTTAAGCGAAATAAAATGGATTTTAAGCGTCGTTTCATAACTGTTGATGAGACATGGATCCACCACTATACTCCAGAGACAAAAGAACAATCCAAACAATGGACTGAAGCTGGAGGAAGTGCCCCAAAGAAGGCAAAAACAATTCAATCGGCTGGTAAGGTTATGGCAACGGTTTTTTGTGACTTCAAAGGTATTTTATTGATTGACCATCTGCAAAAGGGTAAAACAATAAATTCAGAGTACTATTGCAACCTTTTGGATCAATTAAATGTACAAATTCGAGAAAAACGTCCTGGCTTACAACACAAAAAAATAATTTTTCATCAAGACAACGCACCAGCGCACAATAGTGTTTTAACAATGGCTAAAATCAACGAATTAAAGTACGAGTTGCTTGACCACCCACCTTATTCTCCTGATTTGGCTCCCAGTGACTTTTACCTGTTCCCAAATCTAAAAAAAATTCCTTGCTGGCAAGCGTTTTACCTCAAATGAAGATGCAATTACAGTTGTAAACCACTATTTTGAAGACCTTGAGGAAAACTATTTTAATCAAGGGATAGAATTGCTAGAAAAGCGTTGGACTAAGTGTATTGAAGTTTCAGGAGATTATATTGAAAAATAAAAATATTTTTGAAAAACTAACGATTCTCTTTCATTGATAGGCTAAGAATTTTCCGAACCGCCCTCGTATATAAAAATTTTAGCCTCCGTGGTGAAGCTAAGCATTTAGTAAGATGATGCCAAATCCCTCTGGATATTGCACTTCCCCAGAATCCATGAGTTGCTGGACCGCACAAACTACATACATATATAAATAAATTTGATTTGATTTGAATAAAATTACGAATTATGTCCACGGCTTTGCTGGCATATCACCACTCTTCTGACCAGATTCCTAATATTTCACCTGAGTATTACTGATGTTATGGAGTCACTAGCCATCATCGTTTTTAGTTGAGTTAAGGCAAGCAATAACCTTTCTAATAGTCCAGCATGAACATCTTTCTTTCCTTTATGTTTTTTTTTCTGTTACTGTTACTAAACCGTGATTAATTTGCCCACGTTCGCCAATATACATGGTAAATTTTTTTTCTTCCTTTATTCCTGCGAAAATTTTCATTTAACATAAATATGCTACCGCATTGAGGATGTTCATAACATTTGCATTTATTTATGCATTAACAATTGCTTGTGGCCATTCACCACTCTGGTTTGTGGATGGTGATGAAAAGTGTGTGGCCAGCTTAGTGGGGATAAAAGATGCCATTATGAGATTGTGGGAAAATTTATTGTGGGAAGAAGTGTTTGAAAGCGCCAGTAAAGATATCCGCAAGTAATACCAATTGGATGTGCTTTCTATGAAGAACATGTTGTGTGTACAATTAAGAGAAATAACGAAACAAGTTAACCAATTTCATTGGACCATATTTCATAATAATGTTTTCAAAATAGTTATGCAACAAAACCCAGCAAAAAATAATCATGGTGCTTCACAGTAAGCACATACATCAGAGATCTGCATGATTACGATTCAAATGGCATAGGTTTCCATTTTCTAAAATGAATATTGATTTAGCACTTAACATAAAAAAAATTAAAGATGCTATTGCATGATTCATATCAATGAGACTGTTTTTAATAGATGCATGCCACTGCTTGCAATATTTATTCATTCATATGATTTACTAAAGCAGCTACATACTGATATTTGCATTTGAGGCAAACAGCTCTTAAATTTAATCTTGTTTCTTTGCAAAGTAAGAACAAGCATTGCTGTCTGTTGCGTTGTTGTTGTGGATGTTGTACTCTCGTCGGTGTGAAAGCACAAAAAGCTCTTTATAAAAGTTTGCACATTGTGCATATGGCTTGGACGTAGATGCACTAAAGCAATGAATCAGTTTGCTTATTTCGCAAACTTCTTAAAACTCCTTCTGACAAATATAATTTTATGTAAGCTGGGCTTATTTTATTTAATAAATTATTTTAATACGAGAGAAATATTAATTAATACGCAATGTTTTATTAACTTAAGACTTCATCTGGTCAACGTGCTTTTGTGAGTTATTTGATTACTATACAAAACAATCAAACAGCAGTAAGAATTTTTATTTATTTTTACTAAAGGCACTTAAAAAAAGAGAGTGAGTTAATGACAGTCAGTTGTTAGAGCGGTAACACTGCAAGCAATATCACATTAAAACATGTTGATGTGTAAACATATTGATGTTAAGTGAATCAACTCATACAGTTCTCTGATATGTAGCAGTACCTCATCAAATGTATGGCAAACAATGTAAAATAAACAATTAAGAGTGCTATATTCGGCTGTGCCGAATCTTATATACCCTTCACCAACGTATGAGCATGTAGTATACAGATACATATGTATGTACATAAATATTTGATTTGCGATAAAATTTATAATGTGACCTTTCGGTTTTTTTCGATTAAAGAATTTGATACAAATATTTTATTTTCGATATATAGTTAAATATTTTATTCTACACTCTATATTTAAGAACTATTTTGCATTCAACCTTATTTCAGTTGTCAACTTCGACGTCACGTCAATACAATACCAAAAAATTGGGACTTGTTTGCTCGCTCTCAAGATATTCAAAAACCGTGCTAATATTTAATAAAATAGTCTTAGCATTGTACCTCCATACCAATACTCTTTTGTGTCTCAATTTAAAGATCCCCTTTGGCAAATGATATACCGCGGTATTATATAAACGATTTATTCCTAAAAAAAATTTTTCGATTCTGTTCAGCAGAAAGGAATGCTTCAGGGAAATGAAACAGAACATGGCCTTAATTTATCTGATGGCGATTTTAGCGATTAATTTAAATTTTTATCTCCATTTACCAAACATTAATAAGAACTCGTTACAAGGTATCAACTGAAGACCATCGATTTGACACATAACTGTGCTGAGAGCATAATAAACAAAATTTCAGAAACCTTAGATTATACTTAAATTAGATATCCATATAAAAATTAATCATCTTGAGTAAAGATCTTATTAAAACGTGAAAACTCGTATGTTTAACTGGAAAAAAAATATTATTTCTGGTTATTATTTACCCTATTTTTTTTTCGATTTCCAACCCTGAAACCATAATTTCGATTTTTCTGGTTTTAATACTTTTTTATTTCTTTCTAAAATATAGAATATATTTAATAACCAAAGAAATAACTAGTTTTATTTAATTGGCTTTATATATCACAAAAAATTTACGTTTTCCAACCCTGGATTCACCTTATAAATTTTTCTGGTTCCTTATACCAATCCTGTTCTTTAAAAAATTAATAAAATATGTATGTTAAGTTAACAAAGAAAATAAGGAATTAAGGGAAAAACTTATGCCCTAATTCAGTAAGAAGATTTAGGACGTTTTTGTTTGAAAATGCTTTGTCTTTGAAGTCTCTAAATTATTTTCTTCAAAAAATGGTTGTTGTCTTTGACAATGAAAAATATAAATATTATTGCCATGTTCTTAAAACATAAAAAATCAATTAAATTATTATACAATTGTTTGAAAAATATATGAAAAAATATGTGTTGGATATAATGTTTATAACAAAATGATAAAGCAAATACACGAACCTTCTAGCATAGACAATAAATAATAATCGTTTTAAAGAATCAAAACTGCTTCTTTTTTTCGTCCATAGACAAGACAATACATTCGTCGAACAGAATTAGGGCATTAGTTTTATATGGTTACTTTAATATCCAAAAAATTTAATTTTCCAGCTCTGGAGTTTTTATTTTCCTAATTGTCTATATCAAACTTTTTTTTGAAAACATAAAATAACTATATTGAATTTATAAAGAAGAATAAAAAAAATTAATTAGACATAGTTAATTTTATATATCATTCCTTTAAAATTTTCTGATTTCTTACACCAATATTTTTCTTTTAAGAATGTAAGATATGTTTAATTAATAGAGAAAAAGGTGAAATTTGTTTAAGTAGATTATTTTTATATAACAAAAAAAAAGTTTAAGTTTTCCAACCCTGGAAACGTCTTTTTGATTTCATAATTTTTTTTATATATTTAATACCTATTTTATTGGTATTGCAATATAAGATAAGTCTATTGAACAAAAAACATAAAAATAAGTTTTAGCTAGTTACTTTTCAGAAAAAAAGAAAAAAAAAAACGTTTATATGACAAAGTCGAGTTTAATGTTTCCAGCTCTGAAACCGTCTCCTCCATTTTGCTAATTTTCAATATTAATCTATCTTAGGCCATTTCTGACACAGCAGTCAAAGACCGAAGTCTTCTGGGAGCTTCGGAAAACCGTGGCTCTTCGCGAAGAAATGTCAGGCCATACGTGAGCAGGTATGTAAGCCAAAGCAACTTGAAATTCCCTTATAAACCTGTAGTAATATTTGCTGAGAATCTATTATCAATACCAACTTATTGATGGTCCTTCGAATCCGGATTAAGAAAGAGTTGCAGTTACACGACGACTCCCTCCTAAGGGTATAACAAATGCCAAAGCGATTATAACTGAAAAATGAGAAATTAGAACCTAGTCAAATACAAGTAGCAGGTATTTCTTTTCCACAATTGTCAAGAGTTACAAAAATCCCCCTGGGGCCTCTTAATGAACAGAATAATTTTATTATCGTTTGCAATTTGTTGCCACATCCCTGTTGTTGCTGTCCACCGGCCAAGTCTGCGCTACCAATTAACAGGCTGACAAACTTACACAAAAATTGTGATTTGTGACTTAATGTTAGACTATTTTTCTTCTTTATTTTTTTATATATTTTATTTTTTTTTTGCATACGAGTGTGTGGAAATTTAAAAATTGTTTTTCATCTCATGCAACTCCTACTTTCTGCATGGTCAATGGCATGGCATGAGCGTATGCATTATTATCGAATTGATTTTTAATAAAGTTTAACTTTAAACAAAATAGTCTCGTTTATCCAGTTCCATCAGGGAGGGGCGGTATTGGCTGTCTGACTGGCAACTTGTCTGTTTATTTATTTTTTCTTTTCTGTCTTACAGGTTCTGTTGCTGTTGGGCGACCGCATAGAGTGCGTATGTACATACGCATTTGCTGTGCGTACACATGTTGTCAGGCGTTCAACGACAGATTTTATATGATTAAATTATGTTCATGTTACTGATCATAAATTACTTAAATCATATGCTCCTCTTATAGTCATTCATTCTGATTTTTCTACATTATTTTTACAGTTAAATTGTAAAAAACATATAATTAAAATAATATTATGGAGATAAGTAGAAATATGTACGTTTAGATAGACTGGAAGGCAAATACAGCTGGTACGAGAGTGCAATTGGCAAACTGGGTGGTTTCTAAGACCATTTGGTGTAGACACATAACACTAATGAGCAAGTTGGATGATAATTAATGATTGTCTAATTGTAGAGAATAGATAAGTTTAAAGAATTTTTCAAGATGGTGTGATGATTCTTATGAAACGATGGAAGTTCTCAACTACAAAGCGTCGGGTGGTTGTTGGTTTGCCGCAGTAATAATGTATTGTTAATATACTGTGCGGCAAACCAGTAACCAACCGAAGAAATATTAATTAGTTTATTTTGTTTATATAACTATTATAACTAATTTCGTTTGTTAATATTTTTATTTTTACGTAGGCTATTTATGGTCACTTTCCTTAGTTATTAAGATGCAAATAAAACGAATATCATCTTTTTTTCTCAACAACGTCTTCAGGTTGGCCTTAGTTGTATCTTAATAATTAAAGAAACTGTCCATAAATAGCCCACGTAAAAATAAAAATATAAATTAGTTTATTATATTTGTTTGAGACCCTCAAGGGTATATGCAACTAGTTCTTCTATTATATTACATATGTGTGTAAAGGGTGTTTTTATAGAGTGACATAAGTTCAAATCAAGGAAATATATATTTAATATCAATGAAACGGGCTCTATTGAAAAGAAAATTTTATGAAATTAATGTTTAAATATTATATCTGACATGTGGTCGCCACGGCTGGCGGTAGAAGGCGCAATCGGAAAAACCAATTTTCAACAACTTTTCGCAGGATTTTGCGACCATATTTCGCCAATAACTCTTCGAATGTTGATTTCCAGGTGTTCAATTGTTTATGGTTTATCGACGTAGACAAGTATGCTATCTAAGGAGGGCAATTATGAATAAAATCCCGCGAGACATTTTTCTCGGGGGACAATTCTAACTAATAGCAAGTAATATATTGGGAAACAAAAAAATTCTAATTGGAAAAGGGAGAAATTTCTCGCGGAATTTTAATCATAATTGTCACACAGAGAAAACAGTGCCTACTAAATACCTCATAAAATAGAACAAAATTAATAAGAAATCTCTATGGTTTTTTTTCAATAAGGAAATATTATTAATTTCATAGAGAAAACCTTTTTGAATAAATCAAGAAGAAATCTTGTAGTTTTTATGAGGTTATCTTATTGATTTTTTCAATTAAAAAAATTGCGTCTTTATTCTCTGTACTTATGTATTTTCATTTAAATTCTATACCATATACATATGTACGTATGTATGTAGTATATTGTAGATGTTATTTATTTATACATACATACATACACATTATGTTATATTCTTAACTAACTTACTCACCAAGTATTGAACCAGCAAACTTCTACCTGATAGACAAGCACTCTAACCAAAACCAATATGCTAACAAGCAGCCTGAATATCCATTGAAATTATACAAAAATGAAAAATTTCATGAAAAAAATTTACTCTATGTCTATTTATAGAAACGAAATAACAAGACAACTCATAAAATCAAGAAGATTTCCTTATTAAAAAAATCAATAAAATGTTTTACACATAATCATATAGGAACCTAATTAAATCAAGAAGAAAACCTTATTGAAAAAATCAAGGCAACCTAATAAAATTAATAAGAAATCCATATTGTGTACAATTTATAAGAACACCTAATAGAATCAAGAAGTTTTTCTCTATGGATTGTTTTTTTTTGGTGCCAAAAATAACGGAAATTGAGTTAACAAAGTTGTAAATAATAAGATTTCTTCTTGATTTTATGTGGTTTTCTTCTTGATAAAATTAATAAGATTTACCACATAAAAGCCATAAGGAATCTCTATGAAAAAATCTTCGCTTCTTTCTGCTGGGATACCCCTTAGCCTAAAAACGGTTCATAGAGAAAATCTTCTTGATTCTATGAGGCAGTTTTTCTCTGTGCATGAAATTGAAAAAAAGGTACGATTTCACTCCAGGTATTTAAGTTTGGATTACACTCTTCGATTTGTCATGTTAAAAAACCTCACACATTAATCGGCAGGTTACTGCTCATCTCCAGAAAATTCCGAAATTAGTTAATTGATGAAGAAATGCTTATTCATGGGACTTTCTTATTTGTTTTATTATTCTTATTTGCTTTTTTTTCGAAACAGCTGTGATTATATTTTACTTTCTCCCGATATAAAGTGTGTTAAGTAGGTGTAACAGAAAATTGTTTGAAATAATGGATATAAAAAAATACAGTAAAGTGTGACTTTGACTCGCACACGAAGGGTTCCGTACGGACACTGCATATGAAATATTACACGAACTTAAGCCTGCATAATCAAATATCTTACCTACTGTAAACATTTAAAATTTTTTTTTGTTTTAGTCCTAGCGCTTTTTTCGTTTTACCGATTTTTCGGTTTTGGAGATTTTTTGTTAGGTTTTGGCGTCTTTCTTAGTTTAAGCGATTTTTTTTTGTATCGGACCTTTTTTCGATTTTTGTCCATTTATTTTAGTTCTAGCGATTTTTTTTTCATTTTGGCGATTTTTTTTTCAGTTTTTGTTGATATATTTTTAGTTTTTTCGGCGACCTTTTTGCTTTTGGTAATGTTTTTGCATTTTATTTATTAATTCAGTTTCTTGCGTTTTTGTCGGTTTGGCGATTTTTTGATTTCAGGATTTTTTACTTTTAGCGTTTTTGAAAATTTTAAGAGTTGGCACTATTTGTTTTCATGACTTAGACCACTTTCTTAATTGAGGCTATCAGCGCAGAAGTGGTGTAACGCACATTATTTTTTGGTTGCTGTTCTGGTTAGAAATACATTATTTATATTATAAGTTGCATTTTGGTATTCTAAAAAAATGGAGCTGAAAAATCGTTTTTGCTCAGATCAAATAATTAAAAAGAGCAATTGTGTAAATATGTCGATGTGGATTACACCGCTTCTGGTCTCATATGCATACATACATATAATTGTCTGTATACTACATTGCAATTTCAACATGTTTCGTTGCACGTTTTAGAACATCTTTTAATTTTCAACTGTCATATGTATATCTTGTAGCTGTGAAAATTTAAGGTCCGTAGCTCTTACGGTTCTCGAGAAAACAGACTATAGCTATTACAGACTGGCGGACATTGTAGCAGCAAACAGTAGGGGTGTTCCTTTCACAAAGTAGATTGTACTTTGTGGTTCCTTTTCACCTTTGGTGTACGGAACTCTAAAACATTTGCAAAATTTATTCATTATAAAGGAAGTTTCACTGTACCTACATATCGTCACCAAAAATCCAAAAAGCCGTAAAAACCAAAAAATTCAAAATATATTTTTTGATTGATTATGATGTGGTTAACCATAATACATCTTTCCTTAAAATTTTACTTACATATGTTCAAAAATTCCGATTAAATAGTTTTAAATGTAGGTTTTTTGCTTCTGCTTTAAAAAAGTAAAAAGTGTACTTACGGCCTTTTAGATTTTAGGTGACGATATATAGAAATTTATTATAAGGAGATCAAAATACCTACACTGAAATTGTAGCGAAAAAGCTGTTTTCTTGAAATCAATTCATAATAGCGAAGGAGAGCTTCATTCTATAGAAGTTCACCATAGAGAAGTTCGTCTGTACTATAAACAAAATGCCTATGTACTCCGAAAACCCAAACCCTACTCAAATCAACAAGATGTAAAGCTTGTTAATTAAATGCTGAACCAACTCTTAACAAACTATTTTTATTTGCACCAACTCACCGAAAACAATCAACGTTTTTAAAACCACACTTCTCATCTTTAGGCAGCAGTTATTTGTATAATCAAAACATTTCAACCATAAAATACATTTTTTTTTATTTTTGTGAAACTTTTAATATGCCTTTAATAAAAATGATGATATAAAACAATATTGGTTTTTATTGGCGGTTTCCTCTGAAACGGTTTACGCGCTCTATTAATTTCTATATGTTGTTGTTGTTGTTGCTGCTGCTATTTTTTCTTATTCAATATTTAACACACTTCATCGTGCTCGTGCACACTTGGTATTAAAACCAACTAACTGCATGTATTGGCTACTGTGAAAAAGTTCCTTTTTTATTGTCGCTGTTGCTGTTGCTGTTGTTACGCCTCCAACCAAAGTACCGTTATGGCGAAATTATGATTATGAGCTGTGTTTACACACTTTATTAACAAATTAACGCATTGTAATGCAATTTTATGCTTCATTCCAAATGGAAGATATACATACATACATACATACATAAATAAATTTAAAAAAAAAAAACGCAAAGAAATTGAAAACAATTGATGGTGGCAAAATGTTGAAGGTAGCAAGAGCAGAGCACAGTGTTTTCAGAGATATGAGAGTGTTCTTGTACCATAAATAGGCTATACTCTTATGAAATATCGCAGAAAACAAATACGCCAAAAAAAGTGCAAAACAAATTTTGAAAGTTATTCCATTTTGAAGTAAATCCCAAAAATTTTGGAATTTATGTCATTTACCTTTTGGAGTTACATATTTAATTATAGCAACAAATTCTAAATTAAATACTTCATAAAATGAATGAATTCATTTCAGGGGAAGACATTTGAGACTTATTTCATATTGTTGGCGACTAGAGATGCAAAACGGGAAATCCCGGGATTTTCGGGCCTATGCAATTCCCGGAGCCCGGGATTTTTTAATTTTAAAGCCCGGGATTTTTTAATTTTAAATCCCGGGATTTTCGAGGTTATCTGTAGTGTGATTCAGTTGCTTCTAACGATTCGACAATCGTAATTTTTGTAGCTTGCAATAAGGGTTGTGTGATTCTTTAGCTTCTTTTTTTTTTTGTTAGAATTTGTTACGATTTAGAAAATTTATACTGAAAATTTTTATAAAGCTTTACTTAGAGCGGTGGGGGAGTATAAAAACTCCTAAAATAGCATTACGTAATATGTGACTGGCTCCTTGGGCGTTATTTCATTCAGCCCTTTAAATATGCTACACAATCACCCTTATCGTGAATAAAATTTCTCTCCGATTTTGTTCCTTGTTCACAAAATCGTTAAGGTAACTTTTGCTCACATGAAAATATGGCAACTTCGAAAAATATTCCCCCTACCATGACTGAATTTTCTCGCCATTTTAAAAATTATTAATAGTGACTTTGATTTCAACAAATAAAAACCAAATTGAAATATTATTGCAAGGGAGGCGACAAAATCCGTCCCCAGCTGGAGTTTAAAACAAAGATTGTAATAAAATAGTAAAAATGCTGAACGTTGATTGACTAATTGCCACCTCGTAGACCCTGCAAACATCTTTTTGATTCGCACCTTCGCACATGCAAAAACCTCATACAATATCTGAAGTTGATAATTGGAGGAATACCAATCGTCGCTTTCGATAACTAGCTGATTCGATCACATTTTTTTCAATTTGAGATCATTGCATTCGCTATCGAACAATGTAATAATATGGTTCGATATCGAATAATCTCACACTGAAAAAAAACGTGATCGTATTAACTCGTTATCGAAAGTGAGGATTATACCTCAGGTGCTTTCTTTGCTAGAAATGGAGAACTCGTTAATCTTTTCAAAAGATAAACCCACACAGCTCTAGCTCTACTCGTATAATGGTCGTCAATCTGGAAACTAAAAATAATTAAACCAAGAAATTACCCTGCAGGAAATGGAACACAAAACTAGTCACGTGATCGGTAGGGAACAGTCCGAGTGAAGCGGACCAGTTACTTTTACATGGGGATGGCCTAGGATGGGGTTAATTGATACTTTGTATGCACCTTGTGACTTGTCACTGAACTATCTCATAGGGACCTAATCGGTGTAAAATCTCTATATATAAAACAGGATGTGTGTGTATGTATGTATGTAACGTATGGACTCCAAAACGGTTGGGCCGATTTTGATGAAATTTTCAGGGAATCTTCAGAATATTTAAGGGGGTAGCACTGTGAAGTTTGATTATTGATTTTCGGTCTGCGGGCGGAAGGGCGTGGTATAATCCAATTTTCATATTGCACCACCATGATTTAAAAATGTCATTCCGACACTTAACTGTAACAATGGAAACTTGTAATTTGTTTTATTATTACAAACAAATTGCAATTATATTTTATGTTTAAGCAGATATTTTTTGAGATTAGAATCGACAACCTCCCCGCGCACCCATATTTAAAAAATATAAGCACTAGTTAAGCTTAGGTTAATACCTAATTATAGTTGCGGGACTGGTTCCAGCGTGGCTTAGCGGTACCATTGGAGGGAACAATGAACATTATATTTATACTATTTGTTAGCTTCTGGATCCAACCACATCGAATCGGATCAGTGTTGTTTGCTATAATACTAAACCAAGTCCCAATTAAATTAACAAAAGATCAAGACGATACATCACCATAATGGTGAACATCTAATTATTTACAGCATGTGTCCATTTTGGACCATACACTACTCCTACAAAAGTAGGGACTTTTGGAAAAACACACCCATTTTCTCAATTCATAGGACGAGTACGTTTAGATCAATTGTCAAAAAAATTTTCTGCAGGGAACCCACTAAATATCTACTAAACACAGCTTCAAACAATTTAATATGTCTCATTGACACCAGAGGCGCTGCAAAACACTGCATTATTAACAAATCGTGCAAAAAAGCAGAGTTGTAAGATAATGAAGCTTTCCTCTATCTCTTTCTATTATTTTCCTGAAGAAGGCAACACCTATTAATAGTAGTAGGCATTCACTGCCCAAATGTTGCTTCTTTAAAAAAAATTTACTATAAATATGAATTACTTATACGAATTTTAATATGTAACAAATGATAATTCTAGCAAAAACCTTATTTTATTCAGTGACTGCAATATTCAATATCCAATATTACTGGCACCAACTTCAAACAGCACTATAGGTAACATAGATAAATAAATAAATATTTTATTTAACTAGTTCGACAAATATTATTTTTAGCTTTTTAGCGCTAAAAAGGTTTAATTTTTTTTTAAGTTTTATTTCTACCTTTTTAGTGCATACTTTTAATAAGCAGAAGTACATTTAATTTAGTATTAAACATACACGGGCGTAACCACGCCTACTTTTTTTAACACATGCTTGAGTATTTTTTAAAGCTCAGGGTGGGTGCCAAGTTTCGTAAAAATCGATTAAGTAAAAAGCACGTGAAATAAAGTATTAAATGTGATGGGGCGTGGCTACGCCCACTTTTTAAAAACAAGATTATGTATTTTTAAGAGTTCAAGGTGTTTGCCAAGTTTCGTAAATATTAGTTAAGTACAAGCACGTGAAATAATATACTTAAATTTAATAGGCGTGGTCCGCCCACTTTTTTCAACTTTAAAATTATTTAATTACTAGAAGCATAGGTGTTTTATAGGCTTCGCAGCAATCAAATGAGTAGAATAACGTAAAATGAAATTTTAAAAAATTGTGGGCGTGTCCCCGCTCACTTTTTTTTACAATGAGACCAATGGGAAGCTATATCGTATCAAACAAAAGATAAAATTTTACAATCGGTCTAAAATGTACTGAGTTATGAAGATACACTCCTAAAAAAAAATAGAGACGAATTGTTAACCTGCGCCTTTTTTTGAAGTCGGTTAATTACGGATTATACTCGAGTTTTCAGGCATTAAGTCATAACTTGAACATTTTTCTATTGCAGCTGTCGAAATTTTTTCGAAAGTTCTGGGAAAGAAATCAAATTCTCAAGTGCCACACTGTTAAAAAAAAAGAGTATATCGAGCCGTAACCGCCAAAAAAGCTTACGCGACATAATTTTCGAACTCACATTTTTCGACCAAAATCGATTATTTGCTATCGTAAATAATATATGTATTTTTGTTAAAAAAAAACGAAGTGCAAAAAATGTGTCGCTTAAGCTTTTTTTTTAGCGATTATGCCTCTATATGTATCTTATCACTAGCGTTGCCATTCGTACCGCTTTTCGCGGGATTGTCCCGATTTTTTATATTAAATTACGCGTACCGCGCGGGATTTCCAAATCCCGCTTTTTTTCAAGTTTTATTTGATGATTTTTAATTTAACACCACCAACTTTCAACTAATAAAGAATAAGTGCATCTTAATAGATTCAAAGACTATAATTCACGGCGTATAGGTAGTAGACGACGAATTCGCCTGGTACTGTAAATCGATATTATGTCTATAAATTATTGTTAAAATACTTGCCAATGAATTCCACGTGTGAATATATTTTTAAATTTTTTTATTTTGTTTTGTTTTCAAATCCAACTGTTATATTTAAATTCGTTAATTTTTAATTGATGTAAGAAAGATGTGTGTTTATTTTTATATGCTTTGTAAAATGTTAATTTGTCTTAATAAATATATTCCTTAAAGTAGAAATATTTAAAAGTTTTTTTTTTTGTACAGCGAATCTATTGAAAATCCGGTGATTTTGGAATTTTTTTAACTTGTCCCGCTTTTTCGATAGTGAAGCAAGATAATTTCGAATTCTCGAAGTCAGCTGTTTTGCTTCCAGCTGTTTAGTTTCAACTGAAAATGTTGCAACTTGTTTTTCTTAAGAAAAGCAAAAACCCAAGAAAGTGTTATTCCTAGCAAGTTTTGGCCGGCATATGCTGGCACTAGAGATGCTAAACGGGAAATCCCGAGCCCGGAAATCCCGGGATTTTCGGGACTATGCAATTCCCGTAGCCCGGGATTTTTTAATTTTAAAGCCCGGGATTTCCGGGATTATCTGAATCCCGATTTTTAGCATAAATACTGTTTTTGACGGCCATCTTCTATATTAAAAATTATTAGAAACTCCTAATATTAAATGGTATATATCTGTGCCCAGTAAAAAAAATTGGAAGTCATTCTAAAGGAAGTACATTTTCATTGCTTCCAAAAAATCGATATTTTTAATTTGCCTATAATTAGCAGAAAACAAAGTAGAAGTTTATTTTAGTCATACAAAACCTTGTAATTCCTCTATAGTTTTAGAAATTACTCCCCAGCATTTTTAAAAAATCGATTTTTTTGAAGAAACTTATGAATTAATTTTGGCATAAAATTTTAAAGTTATTTGCTTAAATTTACATGAAAATACTGTTTCACGTTTAAATTCCTATAAAAAGAAACTAATTGTTAAAATAGGTAACTATTAACCATTTTTCCTAGATGAAAATATTATCATAGAACACAAAAAATGACATTTTTCTTAAAATCGCTTCCAATTCGGTGACCAGGCATCGAAAAAGAGAACTTCTTGCAATGACAACCCTATGTAAAAATCATTAGATCGGATCGAAATTTGCACTACTTCCAGATCGCAAACTCTACATTTTCATGACTTTTTTGGAGTCTCTTTTTTTACTGGGTGGCAATAAATAATAATGGATTAAGTTGACATAAGTGCTTTTTCATTTTATTACATATTCTTATTCTCTTCTTGAAAATCTATGACTCAGCTAAATAATAAACAGCCCATTCAAAATATTCCTCATAAGAAAAAAACTTATATTTAACTTTAATTTAATTTAAAAACTTATTTAAAAAAAAAAATATCTTATCTCAGGTTTTTCGCAATTTTCAATTTAACCTAAAGCGACTTACTATCAAAAAAAATTATTTTGCCTTTCAATATAATAGCTAAAGTGAACTTAGTTTTTATTTTTCTGTCAATGGATTTTTTCGTAACATCTTAACTAAAAAAACAACGAATATAAATAAACTAATAAAACGTTTTCTTTTTTTATAAAATCGGTGGCTAAAAATCTTATATAAAAACTAAACACAATTTAGACAAAACCCTTAATATCTCGAAACAAGAAATTTCGACTTAAGCCATTATTATTTATTGTCACAGATATATGGCGTTTTCTTTTCTAGGAAAAATGATTACATGCAATTTTTTCGGGATTTTGTAAGTCCCGAACATCCCGGGGTCCCGGTTCGGGATTTCGAGACTCCATCACTAAGTCCCGAAGCCCGGGATTTTAAAAAACCTGTCCCGATTAGCATCTCTAGCTGGCACCAATTGATACGACAAAAGCTTTAAAATTATGCTTCTCTTGCTGTTTCATCTCGGTAACTTTTTACTCTCCCTTAACTACTGTGCAATAATAAAAATACTGAAACTTCATTGAACAAATTAAGGCCGAAAGAAGAAAACATATTATGGGCAAAATGTGGTACGAGTTTAAAACTCAACCGGATGTATTTCTTCGATATCACAAAGTTTCGGCTTGTGCATGTGCGTCTGTCTGTATTTGCTGCACTATATGTTCTCATATTTATTGGTTGTTTTATTTATTTTTTTATTTTATTTTTATTGTATTTCTTTAAGCTCAAATCGATCGGATAATATACATGTTCATCCATATACAAAATGGATATACATACATACATACATACACTGAGAAAATCAAAAGCTTTAAAATCAAAGAAAAAACGTCTTTGTAAAATTGTAACGAAAATATCTTTGTTAGAAGGAAAAAATCCTTGCATCAATGATTTATTCTTTAAACAAGCAAATGGTGCGTCTTCAACACAAACGACTACAATTCTTTGAAGCTTAATCAAAGAAATTATCTTTTCCGTAAAGATAAAATATTTGCTACAACGGTTAATTTCTTTGCTAATAAGGGATTGAAAAACGTATTTAAAATTAAAGCCTTTTCTTTGTTTTTTTAAAGCTAAGCATCCTTGCTACAAAGACAAAGTCTGTAACTTTAAAGAATTTTGTCTTCAATGCATAAGTGAACATTTTTGCTTGTTAACACATGTTTGCTTGCAACGGTAAACAAGAGCGGTTAAAAAAAATAAAGATAAAGTCTGTATCAGTGATGGGAAAGTTGGTACGATCGTACTTTTTTTGATACTATTTGACATGAAAAAGTACCGTAGTACTCCCCTAAGAAATTTGATACTCTCACGGGCAACTTAGAAATGCAGTCAGAAGACTCGCGCATGCATATATTTTGCCAAGAATTAAATTGTTTTTTCGACAAATAGAAAGAAGCTTTATAAGTAAAGATCTTTTAGAAAAATGTAACCACAATTAAATATCAACGAAAACCATATTTCATTCAATGATATTTTATGTGGCACAGAAGTTGATCTATTGAAACAACTGGTTTAAATCAGTTTAAAGAAAATTTTAAAAAGTTTATATTAAGTTCTAAGGGCAAAAGTGGACTTTGACAATAAAATGTTAGTTTGGTTTAGTAAGTTTCCCTTTAAAGTATTTTATCTGTTAAACCAATATCATTATACCACTTTTAATTAAAATGTTCCCAGGGAAAAGAAAAAAAAAGAAAAGAAAAATAATTTGAAATATTAACAACCAATATAGAGCACTGGCTTATATAAAAACGCATTAGATGAATACATATCGAGAGTAGCTTACGGAATTTTATCCATGCCTCACTCCTCTGTAAATGTCGAAAGGATTTTCTCTTACCAAAATTTCATGAAAACAAAATATAAATCAACAGCCATCGTATTCTGTAACTCGCTAAAGCTAAATCTCTATCGCTAAGAATCCATAAAATCAATTTGTCGATTTTGGGGTACGAATGCAATTTTAAAACGGGTATTGATAAATCAGGTAATGGCTTAAAAATGTAATTCGCCGAAATTTTATTGCTTTATGTCATCGCCAAAAATTTTAAATTTTCTATTTGTTCAGCATTTTAGCGGTCGAATTTAGCTTTAGCTTTAGCGAGCTATGGAATACGGGGGCAAGATTTATGTTCCAACAGTATTAAGTCTAATCCAGGCTACACCTATTTGTATATTTGTACCTATGTGTTCCTTTTTTTGTAAATGAATTTCTTATAATTTTTTGTTAATAAAATTTAAATAAGAAATATTATAATTTTTGGTACTCTCGGGATCAAAAAAGTACTAAAAAAATTTGTTTTTGATACCGAAATGCAAATCTCATTTCCCATCACTGGTCTGTATCTTTAAAGAATTTAGTCTTCAAAGTTAAATTTGTTTACGAATGCATAACGAAACTTAACGTTAGTCTTAAGACTAACGAATGAAAGTCTTTGTGCCAAAATACTTTTTCCTTAGTTTAAGGACTTTTTTCATGTGTGTCCAAAGACGTACATCCTTGCCACAAGATTTTAAGTCTTCGATTTCAAGTATATATTTCATGGGAATCTAAAGAACTTTGCGTCTTTCTGGTAAAGTTGTTTTGTCTTTGGGCACAATCTGACCAATAAAAGTATTTGCAACAAAGTGTATTTTCTTTGATTTTACGATTTAATTTTCTCAGTGTACTTATTTCCTTCTTCTCATTCGCTTTTATACGATTATTTCATATTTTGGTTTAAAGCAAACAATGGCAGCGGATCTTCTAAAAGGGGGTTTCAGCTCAAAATGTTTGCCTTCAATATTCTTATGGCCAACTTATTATTTTATTGTTTGCATTTTAAAACTGCATGTGCCAATTTACGATTACGTGTGTGTGTGTATGTGTGTGTGCGTGTGCGTGTGTGTGTGTGTGTGTGCTGCACATGTACGTACGTGCGAGTTGTGCATTGTGTGTGATGCAAGTGCAGTGCGCTGCAATTGTTTGTAATTACATTTTAATTAAACTTTAACGGTAATCGAAACATGTGTTTGTTCAAATTATACCAAGTGTGTGTTTTTCTTTATATTTTTTGCAATTTGCTTTCTTTTTTTTCATAACGCTTTTGATTAAACGTTCAATAACGATAATAATGGGATTAACCAAACAAACAAAATTTTCAATTATCCATATATGGCTGTTGTACGATATGTATGTTTGCGTATATTTTCTATTGCTATTCGTAGCAATCAGCCGTTATAATTCAAATTGCATACATTAAAATTGTATTTAGTATGTGTAATAAGGTTTAGAAATATGTATGTATGTATGTATGTGCATTTATAATGAACATTTGAAGCGTTGCGGCAAAGATAAAAAGCAACTTGCATAACTTTCCAAAACATAAAATCGCAGTAAAAATAAGAATTGCTTACATCGATATATGTACATATACTCGTAACAAAAGCAAAAGCAACATTTTCACTTAATTGGAACCGTTAGTGCAATTTCTCTTAGATACTAAATACATACATACATGCATAGACATTTTAACGACCGGATCAATTTGAAGGAACTTATATTAAAACAACAACAGTAGGCTGAATTTCCAAAACGTCAATTTCTTTGTATTCGAACAAAGTGTAGCGTTTCATAACGCTGCACTATGAACAAAAATTTGCCATGAACATGGTTTTAAATCAATGTACAGTGCGGCCAAAACCCACTTTTTATGCGGCCAAAAGTAGAAAAAAAAAACAATTTCTTAGTTGGGGTTTTTTTTTTGTTATTGGCTTGGCTAAAGGAATCAGTGATGCCAACTTTTTTGGCTCTAAAAGCACATCAATATTTTAAAAAAAAGCACTAAAAAGCGCAATTTTGAGATCTAAACGAACGAAGTTTAATAAATTTTAATCAGAGCTGTTTTCGATTTCGATTACGATTAGTAATCAATTAGATTACATTTTAAAAATAATTGTAATTATAATATAATTGCCTTCAAAAGAATTGCTGCTAAATAATTGATTACGATTACTAATAATAATCGAAAAGTAATCTGAATTACTTGAAATTACTAAAAATAATCCAAAAGAATCAAAAGTAATCAAAAAGTAATCCGTATACTTTCAGAGATTACTTTTGATTCTTAATAAATAAGCAAAAAGAATCAAAAGTAATTCTTAGCAGTAATCGGATTATTTTTTGAATAGTTTTGATTATTTTTAAGTAATTCAGACTACTTTTCCATTATTAGTAATCGTAATCAATTAGTAATCGTGCAAAACTGAATATAATCATAATTTAATCACTACTTCACCTTTCAAAAAAAAAAAAAAAAAGGTAATCAAATTAGTAATCATTACGATTACTAGTCATTACTTAATAGCTATGATTTTAATAATGCTTTTCTCTATTTTGGCAATAGTATCAACATTTTAAATGAAATATATCAGACGAAAAAGGTATGCTTTCTACACTGAAAAAAGAAATACTTCAAGTTTTTATTAAAGCAATTTGAACAAATATAAAAATTCCTCAAAAGCACAACTTAGCGCTTTTTCTTAGTTTGGCACTAACGCTCAAAATTTGGCGTTTTGAGTTTTCAAAAAGCTGTAAAAATAGTGAGTGCCAAAAGCACCAAGTTGGCATCGCTGAAAGGAATGTCCTAGGAAGTGAAAAATTTTCATAATAAGTTACCTTGCCTCAAATGCACTTCATAATTTCAGTTTGAATGAGGAAAAATTATCTAGTAGACAGTTCCGTTAAACATGTGTGAAAGTTTTTGTAATCAACCAAAACCAAACGCAACAAAATGGATTCTACAGCTAGTGTTGCCAGTTTTTTCATAAAGCTTATCACCAATTTTTGATTTGTCATCCCCAAAAATCCCCAAATTGAGTTTTTTTTAATCAAATTTATGCCCTAATTCTGTTCGACGAATGTATCATCTTGTCCATGGACGAAAAAAGGATGCAGTTTTGATTCTTTAAAACGACTATTATTTATTGTCTATGCTAGAAGGTTCGTGTATTTGCTTTATGATTTTGTTCTGAACATTATATCCAACACATATTTTTTCATATATTTTTCAAACTATTGTATAATAATTTAATTCAATTTTTATGTTTTAAGAAAATGCCAATAATATTTATATTTTTCATTGTCAAAGACAACAAGCATTTTTGAAGAAAATAATTTAGATACTTCAAAGACAAGAACTCAGAAGCATTTTCAAACAAAGCCGTCCTAAATCTTCTTACTGAATTAGGGCATTATTATTTTCTCAAAAAATTAACAATTTTAATTTTATTTAAATAACAAGGACAAAAATAACATATTTATGCCATAAAATTCATTTATATCGATGGCTATTTTTACATTCATATTATTTAATTTGTACTTATAAAACTTGTTAAGTTAATTAGTTTAATATACACAAGTATAAAAAATTTTGAACCAAATGTTTAGCAGAAAGAATAAATTTATCACAACAAAAAATGTGTGTTTATTCTAAGAAGTGCTTCCAACAAGTCTTATTGCATTTTGTTACGTATTTTTGTTTTGGCAGTGTTCATTATTGGTTAATCTCAAATCAAAAATCATTCTTGTCACCATCAGTTATAACAAAAAAACCACAAAAAATTCCCTCAAATTTGGTTATTATCCCCAACAAATCCCCAGATCCCCAATACGGAATTTTCATCCCCAATCGCGAAAAAAAATCTTTTAAACTGGCAACACTGTCTACAGCTGAAGGTAAGTAAGTACAGAAACGTTTATGTTCCCCTCGTCTCTCTCTCTCCTAACAAACTAGTCAGCTTAGCAATAAGACTTGCATAGTGTAAACTAGGACTAAGTAAAATTAAAATCTGAAAGTAAATTTATAAATAGTAAATTATTACAAAGAGCTATATAAGGATTTTTTTGTTTTGGTTTTTTCAAACAAAATTAACGTGATTAAGTGAAATCTTTTTTGTATTGCCAGATCCTGCTCGTTACTAACGCACAATCCACACCACTATAGGTAGAGAGCTGAAATTGTGTGTGTAGGGTTTTCTTTCAATGTATATATCCATTAAGGAGGGATTTTTTGATATTTGAATACTAAGGATGAGAAAAAGTATAAAATCGGTATCCTCATATCTCGGAAATTACACTCCGAATTCCAAGAGCATACGACTGTTACTAAAAAATTAAGCCAACACCTGTTTGGTACATTTTCCAATTTGTGTTCTTTTAGAGGTTAAGAGGGGGTAAAAATTTAATTTTGGTACCTTTTTTTCACAAATAGCAGAAAGCTTTTTGCATTTAGTTTTCTGCTGGACAAAATCTCGAATTTGTTTTGAGATTTTTTGGAAATTCGCACTTATAAAGGTGTAAATTCGTAACAGTTTTTGGAACTTTTTTTTTATAAATGATAAGTTACATATGACAAGCATGTAAAAATAATCTACTTTTACTTTCTACCGCTCAATTCAATAGAAGAGATAAAAGATGTAAGTTTCTTCAAAGGGCACAAAAAAGGTACCAAAAGGGCAAATACGGGAAACGGTGCTAAATATTTAAAATTCGGGATAATTCATATACTTAATTGAAACATTTTAAATCTGAGTTAGTTATTATTAACTGGTATAGTGTATTCTTGAACATTGGCTTTTAAAGGTACTTTGAATATTAATTTGGTACCTTTGAAAAAATATTTTGGCAGTTCTTCAGCCTCTGAGACAAACGCAGATGTGTAGACGATTGTGGCTCTTAGGCTATGGGGAATGAAAACGTTTTCCTTTAATATTATTTCAATATAACTTTTTGTTATTTAATTTGATCCTATTCAAATTTCATTAAAAATATAATAATAACAAATTGTGGCTAATTTTCTACATTTTTAAACTTTTTGCCGCATACAGGGGCCTTGGACCGGCACTGTACGTCGACGAAAAGCGTTAAGAACGCCGCAATCAGCGTATCGGACTCAAAGTAGTTGTACTTGATATAAATACCACATCCGAAAAGTATACAAACCTTTTATTGGTACATTTTGGAAGCCATCCATACGCTCTGGATTCCATTAACTCAGTGTCAGTCACAAGTTCCGTTGGACGCCGTTAAAAATAGTCCCCCTTATTCTGTAAAGACAGGGTGTTCCAAAAGACGTTTTATTTTGAATAGCTCGCCATCTTAATAGTTTTCGTGACTCAAGCTGGAAACTATTTAACAGGTAATAAGTAAAAACTGCAAAACCGGTGAAAAATTTGCGGGTACAGCCCTCGATGCATATGTGTATTTAACACTTCCGAAAACATCATGGCCTGATAGAATTTTTAACATAATGACAAGGTTGCTTCGAGAAATGTGTTGCCAAGCAACATTGTTGCTAGAGTAGTGATGTGACAGGGCTGACTTCCACTACGTACCCATCTTTTCAAAACGTTGCCCAAAAGTATTAAGAACGCCGCAAAAAATGTATTCAAGCAGTGCATCAGTTTCATAGTTGATGCACATGGTTACAATGTTTCGCTAGTATCTGTAAACGATATAAATACCGCATGGGAAATGTATACAAACTTTGTATTGATATGTTTTGGAAGTCAGCCAGCCATCCTGTACAAAAAAACAACTATTTTAATTATTTAGTTACGCTTAAAACTAATATACTTATCCCCGCTGCCACCCATTTCTTCTACCCATTTGATTTACTAAAAGGTTTTCCAATAAGGACTTGACAACTTTTTTTTTTAAATAAAATGCAAAACATTTGAGATATTTCCAAAAATTTATGATCCATTTAAAATACAATCAAATGATTTATGCATGGAACTCGACTTCGATCATATGGCCACCGCGGGCACGTCGGCAGCGGTCGATTCGTTGGACCCAATTTTGTCACACATGTCGGCCGTAACGGCCGCTATTTCGCGTCCAATGTTGGTTCTTCCAACGTCGTTGGCTTGTTGGCGTAGAACAATGATTTTACTTAGCCCCAAAGATAAAAGTCTAGCTGCATTAAATCGCACGAGCGAGGTGGCCAATTGACTGGTCCATTTCTTCAGATAACACGCTCACCAAACTTACTCTTTAATAAATCGATTTCAACGTGTGCTGTGTGACATGTGGATCTGTCCTGTTGAAACCACATGTCGTCCAAGTCCTTGTTTTCCAATTCGGTCCAAAAATAATCGGTATTCATGGCGCGATAACGACCGCCATGCACAGTAACGTGACGGATCGTTAGTATCGACGAAAAAATATGACCCAATGAGGCCGCCGGCATGCCAACCGCACCAAACAATTATTTTTTTATTTTATTACTTATTGACGAACCCATTATTGCTTATTGACGAACCCATTGAGCCAAAAATGAGCTTCGTCACTGAAGATGATTTTGCGATGAAATTCATCATCTTGGCTCATCTTCTCCAGAGTCCAATCGGAGAATGTACGTTGCGTTAAATGGTCCATCGGCTTCAATTCTTGAGTAAGTTTGATCTTGTATGGGTGTAAACCATAAAGTGGTCTTGGCTATGCCCAGTTCTTGAGAACGCCGCGGAATCGACTGATTTGGATCCTCTGCTACGGACTGCTGAAATGATGAAATTCATCATCTTGGCGCATCTTCTCCAGAGTCTAATCGGAGAATGTACGTTGCGCTAAATGGTCCATCGACTTCAATTCTTGAGTAAGTTTGATCTTGTATGGGTGTAAACCAAGATCTTTACGTAAAATTCACCATAAAGCGGTCTTGGCTATGCCCAGTTCTTGAGAACGCCGCGGAATCGACTGATTTGGATCCTTTGCTGTGGACGCCTGAACGGCAGCGATATTTTCGTCACTTCGACCAACCCGTTGTCTCACTGGCACGGCAGCATCACACAATTTTTGCACTAAACTTGTTATCGCTTGTCCTCTAGGGCGACAATAACGACCGAAAATTGGAGTTAACCCTCTTAAAGTTGCGCTCACCGATTCCGAATGTCGGTAGTACATTTTTATAATTTGCATGTTAAGTTAAGTTTACTGAAAAAAAGTAAACTATCAGATGATCAGTGAATTAGTGCGTTCACAAATTAAATTCAAAGTTGTCAAGTACCTATTTAATAACCCTATATAGTCTAAAACAGGGCTGACAAAATTGATACAATTGTACTTTTTGTGGTGCTATTCAAACTCCGAAAGTACAATAGTACTTTAATTAAGTTAATTTAGTACATTTAATGAATCTCCTCAGTTTCAAACAATTATAAACAGAAAATGTGAACTTGTCCATTTCCCAATTATTATTTTTTGCTCCTAAATTTGAATGCCAAAGTATTAATTTGTGTATCCTAAACAGGTGTAGCCATATGCTTTAACATCCAAACTCACAAACAAATTTGTAGCCGGAACAAGGACGATTATTTTAATAAAAATATGTAATTTGAACTGAAAAATCTTTGAGTACAATTGTGGTAAAAAAAGTACAATTTTTGCCAATTTTTTGGTACAATTTTAAAATTCTCAATTCTCCCGTCCCTGTTCTAAAATGCCAAACTCCTTATAAAAAAAAACAACTAGCAAATATATCTCCTCCAGGGAATTCAGTTTTTATCTTCTCCTTGGAGAGATAAATAGTGGGAAATTATGCTACAATTAAGATTTTGCAAATAAAAAAAGAACCATAACGGAACTTAAAGTTTCTTGGCTTTGAAAATGTTTATCTGAAGCCATTTTTTTATATAGAAATAAAAAATTAATTAGTTGCACTTATTTATCGAACTTATTAAACCATAAAAGATTTTCTTATAACACTGGAAATGGGAAAAGAAAACAAAGTTATTAAATTAATAGACTGCAGGCAGACCAAATACGACGTCTATTAAGTTAAAATATTAACTATAATGTATGAATTAATAGCCACAATATATACTTGTATTATAGATGAAAAAAAAACAAAATAACAATAGCAACAACAATTTAAACATCAGCAAAAAACTAAGAATGCTATTTATTGTCGGTCTTAACGAACCATCTATAGCCAGTACATGTAAAACAACTCCCTAGACTAGTCAAAATCTATTAAAGAAAACCATTGAAGGAAATTATTAAAAAAAAAAATCACTCCAAATATGCAGGTTCCAATACATACAGAGATAGTGTTGTTCAGAATGTTTTACATGAGAAATTTTTGGCAGGAGGATTCTCTCCACTTCAAAGGCGGCAAAACAAACTAAACACAAAAAAGTTGTTAAAGTAGCTCAATTATCAAGCTGATGAACAGTTTTATACCTTTCATAGCAATATGTCGGTAATAACATAAATAATAATATCTCACCAAACCCAATTTTGGAAACAAAAATTCAGTCAGCATGGCTCGATAGCGCTCGCCATTGGCTGTAACGTCACCTCCTTGTACATTTCGAAAGAAATAAGGACCGCTAATGCCGATGATGCTGCTTACACTTCGCACCAAACATTAAATTTTAATACATGTAATGGTGAGGATTGTCTTGGTTCCAAATGCGGCAAACCATTTAACCAGAAATGAGTTAGCTTTATCGCTAAACACAATTCTTGGCTAAAAAATGCTTATCGTCGGTCAGTTTCAAATGAGCCCAATTAGTAAAAATGCAGCAGAAGCGATGGTCGTTTTACTTCAATTCTTGTACGAGCTGTATCTTATGGGCTCGTAAGGACAAAGGCCAACAAGTTGAGAACGACGATGAATCGACATTTCTGCATCTTCTTCAATACTTTGCGCCTTGCAATAAATTGTAGATTACTCGTGGCAAGAATACCGGTGTTTGACTAGCTCATAATGCCATAAGGGAAGGGGGGGGGGAAGTGATGTCCTCTGTCTGTGGTTGATAGTGGCTTCTTTGGAAACATTCCAATACGCACTCAGTATGAAGCGATATCTTCATGGAAGCCTAAGACTATTATCCCAGCGTTTTTGGTAGCAACCACAACCATCACGTACGATTCTCCAAGTTCACAAGCCTCGAGTGTAATTGCTTAGACTCACAGCGAAGTCTGCAAGAGTATTCCTCACCATTTCCCGGCACAGCTCAACTACTCATCAGAGCCAGACGTGTGCCTGAGCCGACAACGATCCAGTGCCTACTCCTTACAGCTCAACATCATCCTTTTAACCCCGTCATGAAGAACACTCCACACATCCAACTCCTAGAGCAGCTCGGCTGTCGGGCACTCGGCAACCGTGGTACCTGAACCAAGCATTTGGTCATACCTTGAAGTTCCACTCCAATAGGCTTCATCTCTATCGTCTTTTGAACCCAGGGCAGTTCCAGGTGATTGTCAACACAGACCTGTTACCTTTTATAAATATGTGCACATTCGTTGCTCTGTTATTTCAGAGATTTCTGTCACTGCCCCAAGCTGCAACCTCTACGCTTAAATGTCTGAGCATGAGAGGATCACTGATATCGGGAAGTGTAACTAGAGGACATCTGAGGCTTCATGGGAATTCAGTGGCTTAATAACGGTTAATACGGTTACTTCTGGGTAAAAAGCGGGAGGGCGTATATATTACTTTTAATGAAAAATAGATGGGAATCAATGACTCCAACTTGGTTTCCGAGTGGAGGTGCGTTTTAAGTACCACCCTTCCTACCCTAACTTAACCTATTTCAGAGCTTGGGTAGTATCACATAAGTTCTATGGGTAAAAAGCCAAAAGGTACGTCAATGGGGCCCCGGAAGGATAAATCAAAAAGAGAAATTGTATCACTCTTTAGGTTATCCCCCAGTATCGAGATAATACGCATCTCTTCAACGACTAGTATTGGTCGAACACTATGATGTCGGTCCCAAAACTTGGCGAACTGATGGTATACTTCTAAAAGAGATACTGGTACTCGCTACGTGTTCTCCCGAAGAAGTACACCTCAACAATCGCCATAGGCAGCTTAAGTGCTTTTAGTAGCAACGTCCTCAGTCAAACGGGAAGCACATGACACTGCCACAAAAGTAGATCTATTGTATCCCCTGCCAAGTGCTAAAGCAGCTCATCTATACCTACTATACTGATGAATCTGAGGATTGCCAGTGGGCCCAGAGTTGGCAATTCCCAATCCTCTAATAGGTGCTTGCCCAATTGGCTATATCTTCTGTGGCATAATGCATCTCAGTCCTTCAGAATATGCTCTGGAGTTTCATCTTCGTGATCACAGAATCTGCCTAAACTGTTACTCTCAATGCAAAGTCTATTGAGGTATTTTCTCAGTCTAAAATGGCCTGCGAGGAAGTCTGTGAGCATTCTTAGATTGTTTTTATTCAGGGGCATGAAAGCTATGAAACGATTTTGGTTATGTTGCAATAATTAGCTTTGGATGCCTCAATCCTGGGAGATTGAGTCAGAGGTGTTCCCTATTACTCTTGATCTCCGTCGGTATATCTTCCCGGATTTTGTCCAATCCGAGTCCACAAAACGGTTCTGGTCCGACCATGGGTGTACTAGCCGCCCTTCTGTCCATTTTGTCTGCGATTTCATTTCCTACCACCCCGGCGTGTCCAGGAACCCAGCAGAGTGTGACCTTATTCATGCTGCTTAGCTGATTTAGCTTAATGTGACATTCCCACGCTAACTTAGAGGTAAACTCATATGAGCTGAGCGCTTTGATGGCAGCCTGACTATCCAAGCAAATGGCTATTTCTTTTCCTCTGTGACATAAACTTCCGATAGAAAAATGATAGGAGATTTTCCCAACGACTCGTGGGAGTTAGTCCTTGGTTCTACAACTTCCACACCAGAACCTGCCGGCGTTATGGAACCATCAGTGTACCACCTGATGGTGCTCGTATATTGCGCTGTACCTTAGGAAGACTTGTTTTCAATAACTTTAGTATACTTTTGCATTATTATGATGGAAAGTAGGAAAAATTTTATGAAATAAATAACATATCTCTCGTATTCTATTTCCACAAAATTCATTCATTCTTTTCACAAGAGTTTATTAATTTTAATTGGCCCATAATGGAAGAGAGCGCGTTACAAACGTACACATCAACTTTAATTTCCTGCCCATTTTTAATGATGACTATATAAAAACTTAAAAACAATTTAATTTTAGTTTCCAGAGTTAATTAACACATCCAAGTAAGGCAGTGTACGAATATGACTTTAATAAAATAAACAAGTGAATGCAGTAGTTCTACTCCCGTAGCTAGAAGCTTAAAAGAGTAAAATCAATGCAATTTTTTTAAAAAAGAAATTCACAAGAATTATAAACAGCCAGTGTAGTGTGTTGGCTTATTACTTGCTCATTAAAATTTCATTGTTTTTGCATGCAATAAAAAAGATTGATTAAATCACAACGTCTTTTATTTCTCCCAACGACGAAATTACACATACAGACTACATACTCGTTCGTACCTTCACCTTCCAGTTGCTGCAGAGCAAATGCTGTAAAAATAATTTAGTAGCACTAAAACAAACAAAATTATTAAAAAAAATTTTAATTTTTGTTATATTCATTAAATGCATTATCTATGCTTAAACATCAGCAACAAAAAAAAAAGAACTCAGCATAAAGTTTAATAAAAATAATTTTTATTATGAAATAAATTTTGATATTGCAGCTTTGTCTCAATATTAGTTCGTGTGTTTTCAACTATTTTTTATTTTTTTTTCAACAAGTCAGTTTGATATTTAAGATAAACTTACCCACCAGCAACTGCAACTGAAACTAACAACTTAATTATGTTTAAAAAAATATAATAGCAATAAGAAATACATAAAACGAATTAATGTTAACTTTAGTGATATTAAGATCAAAATATTTTTTAAATATCAAACAATCAGTTATTTTTTAATTGCTGGTTTGTTTAATTATTTATTTTTTTCTTTCTGCGAAATGGAAAAAGGTATGAAAATTCAATTTGATATTAATGAATTTAAAGGTTGGCTCATGTGCCAATTTTTTCAAGCGAAGGCGTACAAATTACTAATATTAGAACGGAAAGGAAAAAGAACGACAAGCCCAAGATATTTGAAAAGATTTTGATTCTGTGATCTACACGCAAAGAAAAAATATGGTTGAGCTAACCATAATCAAACAGCAACATACTATGATTGCATTATATGGTTGCAGTTAGATCATATTATTGTCAATGGAAAAGCAAAGTTTAAATAATATTATTTTCTGAGTTAATAATAATATTATCTACAAAATCAATTAACTTTGTTATACCTAATCTTATTATTGTAAATAAGACAACGCTATAGTTAGATGTGACTAAAATATAATTGACACTTACCATACTATGTTCTAATATTATAATAATATTGTTAAATACGACCATAGTATTATTTTATGTAATAATAATATTTTGTTTTTTAATCATATATTTATTGGGAAATCTTTTGTTCAAAACAGCTGTGCGGTAAATCCGAAATAAAAATAAATTAATATTGTTGAAATAAAATGTATGTATGTATAGAAATGTATACTTACATATATTAATATACACGAAATACAAACACATCTGTATAAAGAGATATACATACATACATATGTACATATTATTTTTATTTATTTACCCTTTTGTTTATACTTTTTTATTTATTTAACACCACGCGTGCACTACCGATAGCTTACAAACGAAACACTGAACTGACAGAAGGTGTTTCTGAAAAGATTTTCTTTTAAACTTAACATATTATGGTTTTTGATAACATTATATTGTTATTGACATCATATTATTTTTACACAATAATACAAATTATATTGTAGTCATAAATTTTTAACAAAACTATATTGTTAAACTCTAACCATATCGCACTTTCTATGAATATAATAATGTAATTATTAAATTCAAACATTACTCTGTTTATCGTAACGAAATTAATGTTTAAAATAACAATAACTAGTTTTCAACGACCACACATTTCTTTCAGAGAACATAGTATTGTTTTCTCAACCATTTTACAACCATATCTTTTCTTTGCGTGTATTGTTTAAATAAAGCAAAAAGTAATTTTGTATATAGGCTAAAGTAATGTTTGAGTTGGGTGCAGAGAGGGAGAGAGGGGTAGAGAGAGAGGGAGAGAGAGAGGGATGAGAGAGGGGTAGAGAGAGAGGGAGAGAGGGGTAGAGAGAGAGGGAGAAAGAGAGTGGTGAGAGAGGAGTAGAGAGAGGGAGAGAGAGAGGGGTAGAGAGAGAGGGAGAGAGGGGTAGAGAGAGAGGGAGAGAGAGAGGGGTGAGAGAGGAGTAGAGAGAGGGAGAGAGAGGGGTAGAGAGAGAGGGAGAGAGAGGAGTAGAGAGAGAGGGAGAGAGAGAGGGAGAGAGAGAGGGGTAGAGAGAGAGGGAGAAAGTGAGAGAGATAAAGAAAAAGCGTTGCCCTTGATAAAGAAATTTTATGCTAGGGAAATTTCCTTGCCGGAGGTATATTTCTTATTATTACATATCGTTACCTTAATAAAGCAAGGTCCTAACTCATTATTTTTTTAAATCGTTTTTTTTTTTGTATATTTCGATAGAAGAACATCTAATGTATCAAAAAATTCAAAAATCTCGATTTAAAAAAAGAATGAGTTAGGGCCTTTCTATATTAAAGCTTAAATTAGACGTGACATACCCATAATGCCATAGCCATAACCAAACCAAAATTCAATTGGTTTCTATGGTGAGAGTGAGAGAGACGCGCCATAACGCCATAACTCTCACCATAGAAACCAATTGAATTTTGGTTTGGTTATGGTTATGGCATTATGGTTATGTCACGTCTAATTTAAGCTTAAGATAGCGATATGTATATGAATATGTTTTTTTAATAGGACCAGCATTCAGGCGATGACCCCTATGAGTAGAATTGCATTATGATAGTACGAGAGAGAGAGAGAGAGCAGGGTTTGTGGACTTTCGATTTGAATGAAAGTAACAGGAAGGACCTTCGATGATAGTGTATTCCTTACACGAGCTACTAATGCGTAGTGAAATTCTCTGGGCAATTGACTACAAATGCATGTGGTCTTAATGAAGGGCGTGTTTCTTTCTATTGTAATAGCCATATTGCTTCGGTACCGTATTGAAGTCAATGGAAATTGTTCAAAAAAGCGGCATTCCCAGGTGACTGGCTTGCCAAACTTTTTATTTTTATTTTTGTAGCTTAGGATCTACTCTGGCCGACAGATAGCGTCTTTGAGCTCAATACTCCAGTGAATTCAATACCTTACTAGCAGCGATGATCTTAATCGCTCTCTAGTGTACGCTGAGGAGCAGCCGAAAATAGACTTTGAAGCTTCAGCCTATTAGAGTTATGTTGTAGCCAGGAATCGCTAGTTGTTTCGAATTCGTGCTGTCGTCCTTCCTTAAGTTTCATCTTCCAGATATCTTTAATATCCTGACAATTAACTTCAGCGCTTAGGATTAAGGAGTTCTGGTTAATTATTGAAAATATATGTATGTTACTCGCTATATCCAGCGAGAGATTTCCTGGATAGAAAGGTTAATCCGGGGGACACATTTCCCCTCCCAAGAATTGCTTTTGCCCTCTCTCCCCACTCCACCCTAGAATTATTAAAAATGGCCTATAACTATCTATTTAAATATTACTCATAAAATTAACAGTCGTAACGCTCCCCCCTCGAATTTTTTTTTAGCTTTGAGTTTAAAAATTAATTATAAAGGAGTTGGATTTCTTTGTCAAGGTTATAATTAGCTGAAGCCAAGAGATTCCTTTATTTATCAAATGCTTTGCTTTGACCAGCGAGAGATTTTCTAGTTAAGTAAATTTTTATTTGAGAGCATCGATAGATTTTCTTATTAAGGACATTTCTTTTAAGGCGATTTCCTTGTTAGATATACTTTTAGCTGGATGTTTCTCGTTACCGAAATCCATATTTCTTGTTAAGGAAATCTTGAACTGCTCTTACGTAAATTTCCTTGTGAAGGACATTTTAAACTGCGAGACTGCTGACTCATTCATTGTGAAGGAACTGTTTGGTTAAAGAGAAAATGTAAATTCTATACGGATTTTACTCCAACCAAAAGAAAAGGTGTTATAAGTTTGTAGTGTGTGTCTGTGTATCAGCGTATCTGGGTGTCTGTACGAGTCCATGTATAGACATGATCGAGAGTGTTCTTAGCTATGTTTGAAGAAAATCGTTTGCATGATATCACATCTTTTCTAGATGATTTCGGGTATTTTAAAATTTTTAATTTTTTGTTATATCATTAGTGTTTTGAGTGTAAGCCTTTTTCTATAAACTATTTTTTAAATTGTCAACAAGGAAACTAGCCATTCAATAATACAAGTTTATTGAAAAAAAAGAATAGTATATCTAAATTTTTGTCACATAATCTAGTGTATTTGAAAGCGGCACGATACTTCTGCAACAAATTAAAACAATATTTATCGATTAATTATTAAAATGCAACAAGTCTGGTAGCGACCGAACATTGTAAAAGCGTGACAGGCGTGAATTACAGAATTAAATTAATGACAATTTTACATGAAATATATGTAAGTGGCTTACAATTCTTTGACTTGAAACCATTAAATTTCTTTCGATTCTAGTCCGTTTGATTCTTTTGTTCTAAATCAATTGCACACGTAAGTTTCACTGTTATGACACTGATCATGTACAAAGCAACAAAGTTGCATTCAAATTTTCTTATAGATTTAGAAACAATTAAAAAAAATTGTCACACAAATAACTGACAGTTTTCTAACGAATTGTCGTTACAATGTATGGTTTGTTTGTTTGTTTTAATGGGTTCTGACTGGTGACACCGTGCAATTAATATCTGCAACAAATAAATAATTAATTTCTTTTAATACAAGAAATTTTTAGTATTTCGTATTAAAAAGTCTATATAAGGAAATCGCCACCAGATCATTAGTGACAGGGAAAAATTAATTATTTTATAAAACAAATATAAAATAAGTGACTGCAGATTTGTTTTATTGTTTCCACACAGTTAACAGTTATTCCGTTTCTTTAAACCGTGACAAATTGAAATACGAAATGAATGTAAAGTTAATCAAAAAACAGCAAAAGGAAACCGAAATAAAATATAACGGCAAAGAGGTCTGATTTCTATCTTCAATCTTTTCTAGTACATAGAGTATTTATTTGTATGTATTTGTAAAATATTCGCATCATATACACATCAGAGAACAGCAATGAGTAGTGAAAAAGTGAGCAGTAGAGGAGGGGAATCATGACTTATAATTTCTTGTACTTATGCACATTCATACTTCTTGCTATGTTGTCTATGAATCATATTCACTCGAAAGTTTGAACAGCGCATCGAGCCCATACTTAGCAACATTTATGATGTTGTTGATTTCGACTCTCGATGCAAAATAAGTATGATTCACAATGCGAACTTCGCATACGAATATTAAAGTTCTCATTATGAGGTTATGTGTTTCTTTGCTGCTTTTTTTGTTTTTTTTTTTTGCGGGAACTCTATTTACTACTAATGTTTATCACTTGCAAACTGTTGAATGTCTAAACTTTTAAGTAAACAGTCATGCATGAGTTGCGTGAGCTGAATCAATGTGAGTAGTATAAGTATTTTCCTGAAATTAGAAATCAAATTGAAGTGATTTATGAGTGTTACTATGCTATGACCCTGCAAATAACGCGACTAGTCCATACATGCATGTAAAGAATACTTCATAAAAGACCATTACTATTACAAAACTAGTCCAAATTAACATTGCGATGTCCTAGGGATGGACCACATGGACAATTTGTAAGTGCCTTTGAAGACCGATCATAATCGTTTAAATGCTTGTGTGAAAACTACATGATCCATGGCTACATTACATTTGACCATGATGTAACTAGTCTGTTTCATGTAGATTGGACCACGTAGTCCAGTATTATTTGCAGGGGACTATGATGTCGATGTCCCATTCATATTTATTTCAACTTATACTTATAAATCAATGTCATCGTGAGTATGAGTAAATCATAACAGTTGAGTTTAAATGATGTCTACTCACTTGTATTTAAAATTTCATGAGTTAGTATGAATAGCGAATAAAGTATTTATTGCCGATCACTGATGCACATGAGCTTAAGACGGACTGTTTTGTATGCATCTGATGGACATGCAACGATCAAAATATCAAAAACAAAAGCAACAACAATATGTTCCATAAGACATGCAACATACTAAGGAACAATATTATTAAACTTTAAGGAATGTTTGGGACAGAGAAAAGATTTTTTATTTCGAATTGAATAGGAATTGAGTATTCGCATCCAGAAAATTTAATCGATTAAGATTTTTATCAGAGGTTGGAAACTCTCTGTCTATTAGCCACTTGGGGGTAGTAAGAAACGATTCCTCTGTCCCAAAAAAAGTCCCAAGCATCTCACAAGTTCCGGTCTTAGACCAAGTGCTCCCTGGTAATGTCATTCAAACTCCCCTCTGACAGCAGCTAATTTGAGAAGGCGTACAGTACTGAGTATCCAGAGTGCATACTAACACCGAAGCGTCTCTGGAAACTAGGTGATAATCCAATAACTATTAGTCACTGAAACTCAACTGTATTTAGCCGGCCTAGGGGTTGTTGGGCTGCCCCAATTTTAGAATCGCAAGCTTTGACCTAATCAGTCAATCTTCTTAATTTTACACGATTAGAGAAACGTCAGAAAATTTTAATTTGACGCCCTATGTTCTCAGTATACATTTTATGTTCAATAAAACTATTTTTTTAAGCTTTAGGTCAGTAAATTTTATATATTTTATTAGTTTTGATCCATATTTCGTAAACCTTTGGTTTACTTCTTCAGGATATAGTAAATTGTATTTCGATTTTTCTGTTTTTTTGTTTTTTCTTTTTCCTTTTTTTTCAATTATGTATACAATTTTCAAACAATAAAGTGTGTCATAAAAAATATTTTTTAAAAAAATTTTTAAATAACAAAGTGTGTCATAAAAATTATTTTTACAATTTTTTAATAGTTTTGGTAATAAAACAAAATAGTTGTAAGTCTACAATATTTGTTCAAAAAAAAAAAAAAAGCAGAAAAATCGAAATACAATTTACTATATCCTGAAGAAGTAAACCAAAGGTTTACGAAATATCGATCAAAACTAATAAAATATATAAAATTTACTGACCTAAAGCTTAAAAAAATAGTTTTATTGAACATATATAAAAGGTCGAAAAATTAGATAAACAAGTATACATTTTATGTAAATATTTTATTTTGTATATTTTTTGCATGTAATTTTTTTTAGATACATGAAGGACATATAGTATATATATATATATATATATATATATCCTGTTATTAAAATGTTAAAAAAAATTTGACCGATAAAATTTTTGCACTCATTACAGCAGCGAGACACTGTGAACAAATAAAATACTATGAAGAATATGGAAATAAAGCAAAGTAGTTCCTTTTTTCGCTTTAACTTTGTCCACAAATGTTTTAATTTTCGCATCCACAAATTACTAAAAAAAATATACCGGAAATTAAATGTCAATATTATGTAACTCGTTCATGTATTTACAAGTTATTCACAAATTAAAAAAAAAACTTAAATAAATGCGTTTATTCTTTTAATAAATGATAATAAAATTTAATACTTTATTAAATTTTCTATGTTTTCTGTTGTACAAATACACAAACCTGCAAAAGACTGAATTGTCTGTAGAACAAACTTTCAACAAACTGGAACTATCACTATCTGCCGCTTCCCACAAGTTGCGGTAACATAAATTCAAGTTCAGCTTGCAACTCCTTTGCTCAATGAGCATGTGGGTTACAGGTTGGCTACAAACTAGAATATAAATATTTAAATATTATATAAGTTTGTATCCGAAGGCATGTTTATACCTACAGCTAAAACAGAGGATCGCAGCAGTTTGTACACTAAACCATACGTATAGATACGAAAGGTATTCACTTTCCTTATTAAATGATCTTTGGCTTAACTGCCAGAAAGTCCACTGAGCCAGAAATCCTCGTTGCCATAATTTGTCCTGCCCCAGAAATTACTCTGGGAAAACATTTCTAGTTGATGTCAGCTAAAAATTGTTGTATAACGGACACCTCCCGTTGGCTTCTGTTCAAACAAAAAAATCTCTCCCTGACCTCCAAGCTGGCTTCACCTTGAAATGTTCTTAATATACCAACCTCTTGCTGTCGCTGGTTTAAAGTTTGCCCGGCGAAAGAGTTTCTCTCTGGCTCGAGCCAAGAATTTTCTTAATAAAAAATAAAATAAAAAAAGCATACGCTGGTCCCCAACTTTAATTTTTCTTAAAAGAAATCTCTCGCTGGAACTAAATTAATAAATAGCTCGGATTATATATGTCCACCGATTTTTGCCTTGTAAACTGGCAATGCAACCGAAGTTAAAATTAATATTATGCTTAAATGCAATTTTCTCATGAAAACATGATTATCACAGTTTGGCAACCAAATATGTATAATGTTAAGAAAACTTCAAATAAGAAGATTGTTAAGTAAAAGTGATTAAAACATTACGTACTTATAAAAAAGATGATTAGTTTGATGAAAAGAATAATATGCGACATTTATTAGACGGATTTTAGGAGAAAATTCGAATCCTTCAGAATTACCATTTACTCACAGTAGAGGGTAAATGTAATTTCTTATTATCTGGATTGACCACACGCTTAGAAAGCAACGCGACGACATTAACAGAATGGCCATCGACTGGAATCCCCAAGGTCAACGACATATTGGAAGACCTGCTCATACTTGTAGTAGACAGGTGGATGGTGAAATAAGAACTTCAGGGCGCAGCTGGAGCGAAATAAAACTCATCGCAAATGATTGAGATGATTGGAAGAACTTTGTTGTGGCCCTATGTTCCTTCTAGGAATTACAAGATACATATAATATATGTATGTCTCCTGCCACAACATTTTCAAGTAAATATTAGTTGAGATTCAAAATTCTGAAAGATAATTGGGTTGACTCTCAATTTTACCACTTTTTTATTGAATTTTATTGAATAGTTTATTCAGCAAACCAAATATAAATTTTGCAACTTAAGTCAACAACTGTTATTTGCCAGTTGCCCGTTGTAATTACATTTTGATACTTGGCAACGCAACCAAAGCTTGGTTGCCATAACCTAAAAAATCTGTCCAATCTAGAATTTTCTGCAACAAAGTGATCTCTCGAAGGATCGGCTTAAAACTTTCAGCACAAAGAAACTTCTCGCTTTTTTTTTGCTTCTCGCTTCTTTTGCAAAAAATCTCTCTCTCGCTGGCTGCAGCCAGAAAATTTCTTTGACAAAAAAATTTTCGAAAATCGTAATATTTATCGATATACTTACTCTTTTGCCGTAACGATAATGTGCTTCTTTAATTAATTTTTTACGTAGTGTACATCTCTGCCTTACTCGCCATTTAATTATATATCATGTAGCATCCTTGCATACAAATTGTCAAAATAAGTAAAAATCACAAAGAAGAATTTAAGAAAAATAAAATAAAGAATAAAAAAACCTAAATAAAGCCGAAATCTACATCAACTGACACCACACACAGTAGACCAAACACAAAACAACCTTCGAAAACAGCTAGTTGTTCCGTTCTGCTAATGTTTGTCACAATATTTACAATTGACTTTGGTGTTGTTTGTTCATTAATAACTATCACATGTAATTTGGCTTAGTTCGGACAATAATAATAAAGCTAACTAAAACTAAATGACTTTGAGCTTGTTATTCTAATTTTTTTTACTTTTTTTTTACTTCAACCTTAAAATATTTTACTGAATATCAAGGTCGACAAATTTTCGCTATAAATATTTATTATAGCGATAAGATTATCGTGATAAAAGTTACTGAATCCAGATACAGGTAGGTTAGGTTATGTTAGCAGGCTGCTGGTGAAAATATGAAAAATCTAGGGGTCCAGCGAGAGACCCATACGTTTAGCGTGGGTTCCAAAAGTGCAGTGGCCGGTTAGTGTGGCCAAGGGATTCCTCAGATGCTTCATGGTGAAGCTAATGAAGTTTTTGGGCGAGGCCAAAGGGTTCTGGATATAATGCAGGTAGGCTCATTGCGCCAACTGTCCTGAGCTGAATTGAGAAAAGCAGTATCGAAGCGCCTCCAGCAGGACGAGAGACGGAGCCCACAGAGATTGTCAATATCGACTACTCCGAGTAGGGTTCTCTTCTTTGTCAGGTCATCCGCAACTAGATTACCTTAATTAGTCCCTTGACCTCGCACCCAATATAGTGTGATGGGTAAGTGCTGCGGAAGTTTATCCAGCAGTGTTCGATATTCTTGGACAAGGAATGATGTGGAGTACACACCTGCGAGGGACTTGATCGACGATTGGCTGTCCGTTATTATCTGGATATTACTATTATGTATCCGATAAAAACTTAGCCCGTGTGTTGCTTTTTTAATGGCGAATATCTCTGCCTGTAATATGCTACATTCGTCCGAGAGTCTGAAGGATATTTCAATTTCGAATTCTGGAATATATATGCCCGCTCCAACTCTCCTCCCCCCCCCCTTCGTCTTGAGCCGTCCGTGAAAACCTGCACTGCTGTTTCCATAGGGAAGAACCCTTCTGTCAAAGAAATATTAAATTTCCTAGTGAAGTAGGGTTTGGGAGTGCAGTAGTCAATGAGCTCAGGTATATTGTTTGCTGTATTTAGAATTGCAGCATGACCCCAAGGTCTGTAGTTCCATACGCCTATTGCGTTCAGTCTAACGGTCGTATGTAGGTCCAGTTTTCTAGCCTTTAAGTCTACCAGAAGCCAACATAGCATAGCGAAGAGTGCCTTTGTCGGCTGTTATCATAAGTGCCATTTTGCGGAGAATACCTTCTATACCGGACTGATTGCCCGCTGATTCTACTGCTTCCTACCAGACCCACATTCCGTAAAATAGGATAGATTTTATGACCATCTCTAGTATCCAACCGACTCCTTTGGGGTTAATTCCCCAAGTAGAGCCAATTGCCTTCTTACAGATGTAAATTGCCATAGAGGCTTCCGCTACCTTTACAGGTAAAATTAAAATAAAAAAAAATCTCGTTGAGTCCAGCTACAAATTTCTTTAATAGAATATTTCTTTCTCTCCAGCTACAATTTTCTGTTAGAAAGAAATCTCACGCTGGCACCTGCAAAAAAATTTTTTTTTAATAAAGATATCTCTCCTTGACTCCGGTTAAAAGTTCCTTTAATAAAGAATCTCTCGCTGGTGCGAACTAAAATTTTGCTTAACAAAGAAATCTCTCCCTGGATCCAACTAAAACTTTCCTTAATAAAGAAATATTTTCCTGGCTCCAGCTAAAAGTTCCTTAATTAACGAAATCTCTCGCTGTCTTAATACAGAAATTTCTCGTTGCTCTTAGCTAAAAATTTCAAAAAAAAAAAAAGTTAATAATTTTTTGTTTAATACAGAAAACTCGCTGACTTCAGGTTAAAGTTAAAGTTCTTTAAATAAAGAATTCTAATTCAATGAATTCTTATTTTCCTTTGAAAATTTTCATAAACTCCAGCGGGCCAGGGACTTAACTACCGGATTTGTGATCGAGTATGCTAACGTATCGAACAAAATTTCGATGTGTATGGAATGGATGGATTATTGCATTTGTAAGGTGTACCAAGTTTCTTTTACATCGGTTTTTGAATCTAATATACAGTTTGTTTTAAATTAAATCTAGTACAACAACCAAAGTCTATTCTAACACCCTAAAAGATAATCATACTTTTCACGCCGTGAAATGTTTTCAACTTCTTTAACAAAAAAAAAATCCCTCTGGCTATTTGAAAATATCTCGCTTGCAAGCTCTAGTTTTCCTGATTCATTTAAATTACTATAGCAGCAACCTAATTGCACAAAATTTTAAAAAATGAGATGCATTCTTAATATTTTTTTCGCAAATCATTTCCAAGGTCCGTCTGATTGTCCGTTGGTTTCTCTGATCTTCTAACTAACCGCTGTTTCATCTGTTTATGTGCGTTCGCTTATGCACTTTGCATTTACGAGTACATAAAGATCTGCCGTTTCAGCCATTTGGGTATCTAAATTCAGTCTGCACCAGCGGTCATGGCAACAATATATACTTATGTTTAAATGTATGCTTCAGGAACAACAACTCGTCGTTAAGTTACAACAAGCGAATATGTTGTAAGTAAGTACGAGTATTTGTATATTTTTTTTTTGCAGTACGAGTATAATATTATTATTATCATACACTTGTGATCATGACAATTTCTTTGCCAATTTTATTAATCTTGAAATTACAATTTACAATCAACATTTCAACTGTCACAACCTTAAGAGCGCGGAGTATTGAAATTTAATAATTATGCCTGCATTTGTTTTTTTACATTTTGCCTTTTTCTTTTCGGAGTCTAATTTTATTTAGTGGAGATTTCGTTTCAATGCAACAGGTTTCTTTCTTTCTTCCTTCGACTTTTACATATTTAAAATAATTTTTTTTTTGTTAAATTTTTATTTGCAGTTTAGATACACGTTATTTATATACTATTTGTTAGTGCCTTTGGAGAGCTTGTTTTTAAAAAGAAAATATTGTATAGGTATGAAAAAAAACATTTTTTTTAAAGTAATGATTGCCGAGACGACAACAAATATGGCATTTTAAAAGATTCGGCTGATTGAGAAAATAGTTTATTTATACTAATAAAGTTGGTAGATTATTATTTTGTTGTCTATCGTCCACAAAGACAATTTTTGAGAAAACAGACCACAAACAATAATATCAATTTATATGCGCTGAAATGATCATAATTATCAGCATTTCGATAATAAATATTGGATTTTAATTAAGCACTAAACGAAGCTGTTATATTTAAGCTTTTCATCACAATTTTCCTTATGTTTGTTAATAATATTATTATCAGCTGAATTGATCAAGGGGGCGTGGCATACACATTACAACAGAATAAAATCTAACAAGGTTCGAACCAGTAATTCTGGCAGAGGAGACCAAAAGCATAGCAAGTGTATCGTCGTTTTGAAAGTATATGTACATCTGACTCTTAACTTAAGTGCAGTTCGCACTATGGCTTAATTAAAGTTAAATATGTAATAAAATTGTATGTGAGGATTTTTTTGCGTTGTTAAGCCACGTCTATATGCATTTCGTTCCTGCTTATGGAACTCATTAGTAGACGTTCAACCCAAAATTTTTTTAAATAAGCAAAAAAAAAAAAAAATTTCATATGTTTATAGTACGACTCTTAACAAGCTATTGAGAATCACAATATATAAACATAATAAGTTTTAAAGCATCAGACAAACATCTGTGCAAATCAAGCAACCTTATGCGATTCTGCATCAATTTTCTTTTTCAAAAGTTTATGTCTGCTTAAAAATTAATCTAAGAGAAGTACGAATGCGATCCTAAAACCAGCTGATCTCAAAAAGCATACAACACAAATTTGGTAAAAACTGTTAGAACTGTCTAAAATGACCATCAATTGCTGACTCCAAATGTTCATTGTTGGCAAATTTTTCACTTCCGAGGCATTTTTGCCAATTTGCACACAGAAAAAAACTTAATGTAAAAGCAACATGCAAAACTGTTGATTTCAGGTAATTATGAATAATGAAGCAATTCGAATAGTATTTCATAGATTTTGGCCATCGCAATATTATACATTGTCTTCATAAAACGATAGTTTCTTTGTAGCCAAATGTGACTTTTTTTTCTTAATTTCATCATTTAAATGCTGCAATATATGAAACATATCATTGTTTTCTCTTTCCTTTTTAAAGATAATCAATAAAAATTATCCGAAGTATATAAGAAAAAGCAGGCACCACAACCTTGCCTATAAATGGATTTATCTACGTCTTCTTTGCGCACCATTCACATGATAGTTAGGTTAGGTTAGGTTAGCAGGCTGCTAGTGAAGAATGAAAATTTTAGGGGTCTAGACTTGGGTCCCTTTGTGCTGCCTGTAAGTTGAAAGTGTAAGAATAAGGGGGAGACCGGCAGTATAGGGAGGAAATAGATGGAGAGGGTATAGATGGAGTGTTTCTATAGAATAAGAGAGAGTAAAGGAGAGAAGAAGTGGTACAGGAGAGGGTCTAGTACATACACATGCCATAATGTATAGACTTAGGTTTCTAAGTCCTATTTCCGATAGCTCGGACAAGCTATTGAAGGATATTCTGCCAAGGAAGTACAGACGGAGATCCTCCAAAGCAGGGCAGAAGCAGAGAAGATGCGAAATGCTTTCCTCCTCTTCCTCATCATTGCAACTGTAACAGTAATCATTATACGGGAGACCGATACATTTAGCGTGGGTTCCGAAAGTGCAGTGGCCTGTAAGTATGGCCAAGAGATTCCTCAGGTGCTTCCTGGTGAAGCTAATGAGGTTTTTGGTTCTGTTAGTATCTAGACGAGGCCAAAAAGGGTTCTCGATATAACGCAGGTAGGCTCATTGTGCCATCTTTCCTGAGCTGAATTTAGAAAGGCAGTCTCGAAGCGTCTCCAGCAAGACGAGAGAGGGAGCCCACAGAAATTGTCAATATCGACTTCCTCGAGTAGGGTTTCTTTCTTTGCCAGTTCATCCGCAACTATATTGCCTGAATTGGTCCCGTGTCCACGCACCCAGTATAGTGTGTTGGTTGAGTGCTGCGCCAGTTTATCCAGGACTGTGCGGCATTCTTGGACAAGTAATGATGTAGAATATTCACCTGCAAGTGTTTTGATCGCGGTTTAGCTGTCCGTTATTATCTGGATATTACTATTGTGTATCCAATAATAACTCAACCAGTGTGTTGCTCTTCTTATGGCGGATATTTCTGCCTGCAGTATGCTAAATGCGTCCGGGAGTATAAAGGACATTTCAATTCCAAAATCTGTTTACGGTCGCAAAAACTCGGTTTTTGCGCACAGCTTTCCTATCATCAGATTTTCAGTTAATATGCGATATATAGCACTTTTTGGAATACTGGATGATAATCCCATACCATTTTATGAATTTTCTCAACAACTCCTGCCATGGACACCTCAATTAGTCGACCACTAAGTAAGTAAGACCACTCGTACAGTCTCGTTTAAACTCTGTTAACCAATATTTTATTGTTATAGACATGAGCAGCCTCCTCCAGAGTAGAATACTGCTCGAATTTAATATTGGTTAGACAGATGCATTTCAACTGAAAGTATAAAAATACATGAAGTTAACCAATTTATTTCATATTTACAAATTCACTGATGGCTAAAAAGAAAACTCAACAGTGAACTTAAAACAGTTGTTTTATAAGATTGCAACTTTTCCTCACTCGTCATGGTCCTCTACGACAACTCTTAAGTGCCGCAGCATACACGAAGGCACTGTTAACTTTCCATTATCTCCGATGTTGTTCAACGTGGTTACCCACGGAATCTTGACAAAACTGTCATCCCAGACCAGAGGCATCAGCTGGCATTCAAATTGTCATTTTGAGAATGAAGATGATATAAGCTTTTTATCACACAAGTTTGATCAAATGTACGCAAAAACAACGGTCAATATTTCATGTTGGACAATCAGCTCATAGGAATCGCTAAACATTTTTGTTACCTCGACAGAAGCATAGCAACAGCTAAAGGTTCTAAACAAGTCCTTAAAACCCTTATCAACAAGACAACATTAGCATACGGGCAACTAAGCAATTCTGTCCAAGGCAGAAAAAAGCGTTTATTGGTAGTGTAAAATTTCCTACACCGCACCTTTTGCTTGATTCAACACCAGAGATACTAACAGCTGATCATCATGGGCTGAAACAAGATCAGCTGGTATGAATTTGCCTTGGTTATGTCAAAACGAACAAATATTTGCATTTGTTACAGCTGCATAAAATCGGTTGCTCTGTCATGGAATGCAGCTCGTTGTGATGTCAGATATTCGTAAACCAATCCTTTTGTCGACAACTTTGCATACTCTCGCAAATAAAGGGTGTTTTTTTTTATAGAGCGACACAAGTTTAAATCATGAAAAAGGAAGGAAGGAACACCAATTTTCAACAACTTTTCGCAGCATTTGCGGCCGTATTTCGCCGATAACTCTTCAAATGTTGATTTCCATGTGTTCAATTGTTTGTGGTTTATCGGCTTAGACAAGTGACTTAACATAACCCTAAAGAAAATAATCCAATGGAGTTAAATCACACGACCTTGGTGGCCAATTAATTGGGCCATTATGTGAAATAATTTTTTCATCAAAATTTTCTTTGATTAAATCAATTGTAGCGCCGCACAGTGGTTCCTTTTTGGGGTTTGTGTAGCTAAAATCTGTAACTTTTGATTTAGAAAACATTTTTGAGTTTTGTAAAAAACCGATTGCAGACAAGAAATCAAGGATTACTACGACATATCAACATTGAAAATCGCACAGTGGGGTACATTGTAAACAAATTTCCAAAGTTGATTTTTTATTTTTTTTTTGATTTCCAAGAAAACAGAAATTTAAATTTTTTTGTTTTTATGTTTTTTTGAGTGGTTTTGATGGAATTGTTCATAATGCGCAAAAAAAATTTAATTTTTTTTGTCTTGCAAATATTAGCTTTTTTGAGATTTTTTTGAGATTAAAATTTAAAAATTATTTTTTTTTATTTTTATTTCCAAGTAATACTTGTTTTATTTCTAATAATTCTTTATGATAACATTTGACATTTAAAACAAAAAATAAAAACAAATTTTGTTTAATTTTATTGGAAAAACTTAAAAAAAATCATATTCCGAAATGTAGTAGTTAAAGTATTTTGTAAATATTTTGCTGGCTAGCAGGTATTAGCAGCTAAAATTTTTAAGACAAATAAGTGAAACATATAGCAATATACCTGTGCTAATATCTAAGTGGAGGGGAGTGGCGGCAAAATTGTAGGTCCACCTTAAAATCTAATTCTTAAAATTTAAAGATAGATCTAAAAATTGGTTGAAATTTTTTTTTTTATTAAACCACATTGATAAAAAATTAATAAAATTTTATTTGCAATAAAATCACCTTTTCAAAAATATATAATATGTAAGTGTGACTCTTATACTTTTAAAGTTATAGGTCTTCAAAACTTTAGTTGTTATAAGTCAACTTTTTTGATTACGCATATATAGCTACTTTATGCAAGAATATTTCCTAAAGAAAAATAAAATCTATTGATGAACGTAGTAAAATATGTACATTTGGACATATTTTTATTGAAAAAACAGAAAAAACATTACGTCTCAAACACTTAAAATTTTGAATTTATCTACGCTCTTACACTAGCAGGAACCATTGTGCGCCGGCTGTGTAGCATGTGGGTCCATCCTGTTGGAACCACATATCAGTAAGATTAAGCCACGTCATTGAGGTACGAAAAAATTTCGAATTATGTTCCTATACCGTTCACCATTGACAGTTGTATTCTGACCATCACCGGTTTTGCTGACATATGGGCCAGCCCATAAAGCGCAGCAAGCAGTAATTTTCTGTGGATGTAATGGTGTTTTGACAAAATCTTGTGGATTCTCCTCACTCCAAATGCGACAATTCTGCTTATTTACATACTCATTTAACCAGAAATGGGCTTTATCGGAAAATGGAAGAAGTTCACGAAAAGTGTGACTCATAGAAAAATTATTTTGATTAAAAATTTCAACAGTTTTTACGGTTTGCTGTGGAGTATGTGGATTAATAATGAAGTTTCAAAGCAAACTAAACCAAAATCAATTATCTGCTGTTAAATGGGTGTTCAAATAAAGCAGTGATGCCAACTCAAAGTTGTGACACTCTAAAAAAAACACCTTTTACTATCTGTCACGAACACCGTTGATACGAAAATGGACAGAGTATGATCTAGTTTGAAGTTAAGCAGCGGAAATGGCTATGGATCGAAAACACACTACGAAAAACCAAAATCGTCATTCCCGTACCGCACTATATTGAAATCGCGTAGAAAACTTAACATGGAAGCCGTTCATATAATTAAAAAGTGGAAGGAAGTGAAGTTTGCAGCAGCAGATAAACGACAATGGAAGTCAACCTTTGAGGCTCGATGCTGGTTAAGGCCGTGCTACACTATCATACCAAGTTGTGCGATTTACGAAAAAATACAACCCTGGTGTGATGTATTTTTGGGGTCTTTTGAAAATTTTCATAAACCCCATCATACTAGGGTTGTACTTTTTCGTAAGTCGCACGACTTTGTATGATAGTGTAGCACGGCCTTTACAGGAATAAATGGATTTATTATTTAAGATGTGACACGGTCTATGAAAAGGTGGCTTATGACTCAAAATCAGCTGCTAAACATAAATCAGCTGTTAAAGATAAACAATGCATTTCGTCAGTTTCTCGGTAGTTGCGTTTTTTTTTTTTTTTTTGAGTCATAAGCCACCTTTTCATAGACCGGGTCACATATACAGCTAATCAGGAATTCTATAGTTTTTAGAAATCTTATTTTAACTTTATACGTATGTAAATAACTTTTATAAGACACAGGATGGAAGCGTTTTTTATATGTAAATATTTAGCATACGAGTATTTAGCAGAAAAAATGTCGGTATTTCGCTTCATCACTAAACACTTCCTGCATCCTCTTTAGTGAATCGCATACCAGAGTCTGAAAAGAGATCATCAGCGTTGGTTTTGTTTTTTTTTTTTGGTGCCAGCTTTACTTTTATCGAAAATTCCTTCTTGTCAATGAATAAATAAATTATTTTAATTTGCTTGCAAAATTTCCATACGTACGTACATATACATAGTTTAATGTTTGCTTTTATTTTTTATTTGCTGTGTAAAAATTTATTACTTAACCAGGCCTGTTTTGTAATTTATGTACATATTTTCACATTAAACAACAACAACAACAACAACAACATCAACTAGTAGAAGATGAACGAACGCTTTAGGAAAACATCCAATTCTGGTTTTGCTCCAGCAAATTTGTCAAATAATGACAAGTATTAGTGATTCCCAATTGAATGAATACTTTTTCATTTTCCCCATAACGACTGGCTGGAATTGGTATGGCGAGACCGCGCAAGACAAACTCGCAAAGAGCCGTACGAAGAGCCAAGAAGGAGTGTGCCGCATGCCGTCAGTGTAGATAAACCCTTATTATGTTTAAAACCGTATGATGAGGAAATAAATCTAAAAACGAAACCACAAAATGCTCCTCAAATGTATTTATCTGGCTGGTAAAAATATTTGTATTTGCATTTGCATGTGGTAGCCGTAGTTGGTAACAAACACACTTGTGCATCCGTTTCTGCAATGGCAATTTATTCTAGCACTTGTCTGAGCAGTTCGAGGACGAAGTGTTAGGGCCGAGCAGGAGGGCAGTAGTCAGTTGTTTGCACATGTTAAAAGATGATGTTGTCGTTGTTGTCATTTCTTGTATTTATGTTTCTATTTTGAGTGCATAAGAGTTTTGTTGTTGTTGTTGTTGTTGTTGTTGTTGTAAGGAATGGCGAAAATACCATTTGTTGGTCACTTAATGGTTGTTATTTATTTCTGTACACACACAAACGTATACATATTTAGATACCCTCTAGTCAGCCTAGAACCATATGTCTGTATGTCAACACTTTTTTCTCTAGCGACTATTGCACAATAATGTCCTGCACAAGACCATTTATAAAACCTTTCGAGACATCAGAGATTTTTCAACTGCTTTACTGCGAAATATTCGAAAACAAACGCTAAACAACACTCTTGGCAAGGCATTTGTTTGAATTGTTTGTCTTGGCAACAGTGTTGTTTAACTTTAAAGAAATTTATTATTTGACATATTGTCAGAAGTATACATACAATAATGGAAATTTATTTGCTGGTAGTTTAGCATAAAGTAAGAGGTTTGTGACTGTTGAAAATTGTGGTTGAAGTCTACTGATGATTTGGTTCAAGCGCCAATGAAATACGTATATAGACATGCTAAACTACCAGCAAATAAATTTCAATTAGTGTTATTTCACGTTTGTCTTAAAATATTGCTCTGTAGTAAAGCAGTTGAAAAGTCTCTCGTGTCTTGAAAGGTCTTATAAATGGTCTTGTGCAGGACTTTATTGCGCGCAAGTAAAGATACGTTACAGACAACAGTTCTGGCGTTCATTGTCAACGAACGCGTCAATAGTTTTACTTTTTGATGTGTAAACATCCATACGCTAGGGGGTTTAAAATCTTTTTCACAATACAATCACAAATTTTGAGTAAGATGTGCGATGCGTTATCAAATCGCTGTGAGCTATGTATGAGTGTATTAGTGTAATCATACGGACAACAAGAAGTACAGAGAAACTTAACAGCTGCATAGAAATACACTCAACCGAATTTTAAAGCATACCTTGAGGAGCAATCTTAGTTTTAATATAAATTCCTTGTAAAGTGTAATTGTGTTGCCAGAGGGGATAATTTTGTTAAAAAGTTGAAAAATATAAAATAAATATAAACTTTTAAATAAAAGAGCGTTTTAAATGTCATATACATATTTGTTTAAAAGATATATAGCAGTCTTTATAAAGAATTAATATTATAACATATCTTCATTACGTACTGTTGCCTTACACTGAAGCTGGTGCACGAGAATTGGGTAAGAATCTCCATCTCATGCCAATTATTATGGGTGGAGATTTTAATACAAATTTTGCAAACCCACGGTAGCAAACTCTATCAAAAATTTTATTTGATGTTTTCCTTTTGGATATGATCAATTCTCCACAAACCCCCACAACTAAGAATTCCACTACTTTAGATGCAGTTTTCCATCGATTTTTAAATACAGTAGAGTCAAAATTATTTCAGTTACTTACCATAAGCCAATATTAAAAAATTTTCATTACTAGATGTTTACACATCTCCCCTGTGATCGGACTCACATTGCTTTTTTTATTATGCTGTGCAGTCAATAACAGAGTTGCCAGCCGATTGTCTGCTAGGCGCTGCCGCTTCCGATTGGCTGTTTAATTTTTTTTTTTTTTTGTAGACGAGGGTCACTAAAATGTACTAGTGAATCTTTAATTTAAATACCTGCATATAATCCTAAAAGAACTACACAGAAAAAACTAATTTTTTCAATTTAGGTCCTACAAAGAAATTTGTAAATTCAAATACAAAATTTTGTAATAATTTGTTTGAAAAATTACTTTGTTGATTAAAAAAAACAAGCCACCACGTTTTTCGGCTTCTTGTCCGAATTCACATGTATACAACACGAGCATTTAAAGAAAACAACAACATCAGCACATGTCCACGTTGAGTCAATGAACAACCCTCTAGTCAGCCTAGTGGCATATGTCTCTATGTCAACACTCTTTTCCCTAGCGACAATTGCTTTAGTTGAAATGTTGACAACTTTCCTTTTATGCGTGAGTATAGATACGTTAGAGAAAACAGTTCTAGTGTATTTCTGGTGACATTGTCAATGAACGCGTCAATAGTTTGTTTTTCTTTTTTATTATGCTATGCAATAATGTTAAAAACTTACGTACATATGTATGTATGTATGTATTTAAGTTTGTTGCCCCAACCCTTATATAATTGTATACGAGGGTCACTAAAATGTACTAGTGATTCTTTAGTTCGAATATTTCCATATGGTCGTAAAAGAATAGTGCTAAAGTCTACTGGTAGATTTTCAATGACAACCCTATGTTATGTATATGTCAATAAGCAATTACATTGGCTGCGGTACATCTATTCAGTTGTACTATTGACAATGTCACTCGTAAATCACTACAATTTTACTATTGACATCGAGCGAGGAAATAGCGATATTGTAGACTTGAGCCCCTAAAATTTACTAGTGAATTTTTGGTGCCAATGTCTCCATGTGGTCCCAAAAGAACTACTTAGTCAGTAGTGCTACAGTCTAGTGGTAGATTTTCAATGACAAGCTAATGTTAAATGTCAATAGGTGATTACATTGGCTGGGGTACACCTGGTCAGTAGACCTACTGACAATGTCACTAGTAAATCACTACAATTGCACTATTCGCATTTCCTGCAGGGTATTCCTACATACACACATACATACAGTACTACTTGTCAGAGCCACTTAACTGTTTGAAATCGATGTTGTAATGGCTTTTAAACACAATGATGGCTGCTCGAAGGCACAATTTGATGTGTTACGCTCTTAGGGCACACTTTCGTTCTGCTTAGATAATGTACAGAACGAAAAATTTTGAAAATTTGCATCTAATTTGTATAGAACTTTCAATATCTTGGAGTAGTCATTACATAATGTCTACATCTAACAAATTTATATTATGATCAATATGAAAAATTTAACTAAATTTTTACATGAAGAATGCGTTTTGTTTCTTCGTTGCTGCTTAAGAAACTTACCAGTAGGCTTCAATCAAAAAAAAAAAAAAAACTTAAAAAGCTACAAAACTTTAAATGTTTACATAAATGAAAACTGTCTAAAGGCTACTATGCAATATCCTTCACAATCATACGACTTATGAACAAAATTTATCCTGATTTACATATATTTATTCCTTTTACTCCTGCAAGGAGCATAAAGCCGTCACAAGGTTTTTCTAATAAATCGATCTAATGCACGATGTTTAATTTCATTCCCACACAACTGTAAGTCCTAATTTACACTAAGCCAGTCTTATGGCTAAGCTGATTAGTTTGTTGCAGGGAGAGGCGAGGGAAACGAATCGTTTGTCTTCCCCTGGTCTCTCTCTCTCTCTCTCACTATCTCCTAAAAAACTAATAAGCTTAGCAATAAGACTTGCTGAGTGTAAATTAGAACTAAATGGGATAATTCTGTTTCAATTTGCCGTCTCCAGCTGTGTGATGGTCTTCCAACAGCCGACTGCACTGTGAGTTCCAGTCTATGGCTTGTTTAGCAATATCGTTGGCCTATTTACGCAATGTATGTCCAATCCAATTCCATTTGCGTTTGCGGATTTCAACTTGGATAGGTTGTTGACCAGTTTCCGACCAGAGGCGATAATTTGAGATTTTTCTAGGTCAGAAAATATGTAGAATCTCTCTAAGACATTTATTTACAAGCACTTGTATGGAATGTATTTCACGTATTCTACGAATGTATACTACGTCTCGCAAAAATACAACTGTGTGGATTTTACATTAGGATTAAACATCATTGGCTTCGTCTTTCTTGATACGAGGGCGGTTCGGAAACTTCTTAGCCTAGCACAAAAAGCGCAGTATAAACAGAAAAAAGTTAAGTGTTTTGGAAACTTCCATCTCTGCTATTAACACATGTTAAATTTTGTTTCGATCTGGCAACTCCTTCATATAGAAACAGGTGTTCACAAAAGACGCATCCGCGATTTTTTAACAATGGAAAAATTAGAAATGCGTGGTGTCATTAAATATTTACATAAAAAAGGTTTATCGGGACAAGAAATGCATAATGATATGGTGAATGTGTTAGGTGAAAGTGCTCCTTCATATGCAACAGTAAAAAATTGGGTTGCTGAATTTAAACGTGGTCGTACAAGCATTGAAGATGAACCACGTAGTGGACGTCCAAAAACAGCAACAACAACATAAATTGTAGCCAAAGTGCATGATATGGTATTAAATGATCGACGAATAAAAGTGCGTGAAATAGCTAATATCATGGGCATCTCAAATGATCGAGTCCATTTAATTTTGCATGAAGAACTACAGATGAAAAAGATTTCTGCAAGATGGGTGCAGCATTTGTTAACAGTCGACCAAAAACGCATAAGAATGAACATTTCTCAAGCTTGTTTGGATCGTTTTAAGCGAAATAAAATGGATTTTAAGCGTCGTTTCATAACTGTTGATGAGACATGGATCCACCACTATACTCCAGAGACAAAAGAACAATCCAAACAATGGACTGAAGCTGGAGGAAGTGCCCCAAAGGTTATGGCAATGGGTTTTTGGGACTTCAAAGGTATTTTATTGATTGACTATCTGCAAAAGGGTAAAACAATAAATTCAGAGTGCTATTGCAACCTTTTGGATCAATTAAATGTACAAATTCGAGAAAAACGTCCTGGCTTACAACACAAAAAAATAATTTTTCATCAAGACAACGCACCAGCGCACAAGAGTGTTTTAACAATGGCTAAAATCAACGAATTAAAGTACGAGTTGCTTGACCACCCACCTTATTCTCCTGATTTGGCTCCCAGTGACTTTTACCTGTTCCCAAATCTAAAAAAATTCCTTGCTGGCAAGCGTTTTACCTCAAATGAAGATGCAATTACAGTTGTAAACCACTATTTTGAAGACCTTGAGGAAAACTATTTTAATCAAGGGATATAATTGCTAGAAAAGCATTGGACTAAGTGTATTGAAGTTTCAGGAGATTATATTGAAAAATAAAAATATTTTTGAAAAACTAACTATTCTCTTTCATTGATAGGCTAAGAAGTTTCCGAACCGCCCTCGTATATATGACGAGTTCCACACTGATTTGAGTTGGCCGAATGCTTTGCCGGGCTTTGTTAATGCTACTAGAGATGTCAGCTTTCAAACCTCCACATTTGTCCAATACGCTTCCGAGATAATAGAATGCTTCTACTTCATCGAGTGCTTGACTGTGAGCGGTCACTGTTTGCTCATTATTTACGTTCATTCGCATTATTTTCGTCTTGCTAATATTTATTTTCAAGCCAACATGTGATGCGGTTTCCTGAACTACTGACAACTAAGATTGCATGTCTGAAAAGGTGTGAGTAAGTAGACAAATGTCATCAGCGTAGTCAAGGTCCTCCAGTCTACCTAGGAGACCCCAAGTGATGTCCATTCTATAAGATGTTGCCTTAGCCGTTACTTACCCTTGCCGGAGTTAATGTTTATTTTGTTGCTCAGATGTTTTTCGCGTTAAAGATACCACAGGTAGCGTTTTCATATAGAACTTTTTATGAAACTTATTAGCTTGACAGGTGTACCTTTACATTCTAATGAGTACCATATGGCTAAGTGATTTAGGATATCAAAATCCTTCTCAAAGTCTATAAACATTAAGTACAGACTGCTCTATGATCACTCTTAGGCTGTTAATATGATTGACACATGATTTGTGAGCTTAAATGAATTGATTTAATGAATTGTTATTTTCTTTTGAAAATTTTCATAAACTCTATCAGTCCAAATTGAGAGAGAGTAAGCTGTCCTATCTAATAAAAGTTCGAGACGTATCGAATGGATGGATTACTGCATTTGATAGCTATCATATCGAAATTTGTAAAGTGTACCAAGTTTCTTTAACATCGGTTGTTGAATCCACTAGACAGTTTGTTTTAAATTAAAGCGACATTTTGTCATTCTTTCAGCTAGTGCAACAACCCAAGTTGATTCGAACACCGCACAGTGGGGACTTTTGCAAAATAAATGGTAATAAATCTGGAACTTCTAAACTACTGATTGGATTTATATGAAACTTCGAACATCTATAGAGGAGGACTTAGTAGTTTAGAAGTTCCAAATTTATTACCATTTATTTTGCAAAAGTCCCCACTGTGCAATGTAAAAAAGAATCATACTTTTCACGTGTTATTTGTTTTACTGCCATTGGATGTTTTCAACAAACCATTTTACTTAAAGCTTTAAATATACATATGTATTTATAAACTTAAATTTTTATGTACATAATGGCCTATCGTATTGTGTTTACGATATGCTCTTACCTATCGAATGAAAACTCGATAGATGTAGATCTTTGCTTACTCGAAGTCGATTGGTATGATAAAAAATTATGATACTTTTCATTCGATATCGAACGTAAAGATGCCAAATTTAAGAATTTCCATTAATTTTACTCGTTTACGTATGCGGTAATTCGGACCCGGGGTTGTACTTTCTCAAAAATCGTTTGGCAATTCTTTTCTTTCGAGAGCCACCAGGAGTACAATTTCTATATAGTATACATACAGATAGAATTCTTCTATTTTCTGCAATGGCCAATAATCTTCTCCTGAAATTTTACTTAAAATATTATTATTTTTTTAATTAAATTTTTGAAATCTCCAAAATTACTCGTATTTTTGAAATGTCACTAAATCTGCTCTTTAGTCAGCCATCACAGCCACCATTTTTGTAGGATACATACAAGAACAACAACCAGTCTGACTTCCAAAAGAGTACCTTTTTAAATATTACGTTTCTGTTTCATTTATATACGAGTATCTTTAGTATATCCAAATGCTGTGAATGGCATCGTCGACGTTAGATCAACACGACACTTGTCACTTGTCTACTCTTTGTCGATACCAATTGACTACTATTAGCATGCTCCATTAATTTACAAAGCAGTAGAGATTAGTAAGAGATTGTCAATAAGAGGCAATCGTTGCCGTTACTCTTTGTACACAATAGACAATTTTTACTGTCATCTTGATGTGACGTCGACGACGCCATTCACAATAAGGGGAATATCTCGGACCATATTTTCCATTAATTGTTGAATATAGTCCTATGCACCATTCCAAAATTTCGTATCCAAAATAATATTAATTAATTTCACTAGTATTGTTATTATTAACATTGCAATGTTACGTGCAAAATGCGCTCAACTAAAATGTTTGGTTCTTGTCTCTGCTACTTAAATTTAGATTATTTCTTTAGCCATATTAATTGCTATTTACAATTACATGCAAAAATATAACAAGTTAAAAAGCCTAAAGCAAAAGAAAATAAGACCAGGGGCCAGATTCCGCAACGATGAGTTTTGAAATGTTCACCAATTTCAGTATTCACAATTCACCACACTTTTTCCAGTGATAAATTTTGACGCTAGTGTTCACTACAACTATCAAAATTATTCATTCTCACCGTTGCGGATGCACAAAGCAACAAGTGTACACTGGAATTGGTGAACACTTCAAAATTCATCGTTGTGGAATCCGGTCCCAGATACAAAATTAAATAAAAATGTTTGTTGTGAATTTAAAAATTTTTGTTTGAGGCTTTTTAACTTATTGGGCTTATAAACGTAATTCTCAATAACAATGAAAAAGTTTTTCTATAAATATTTTAAGTTTTTTTAAATCTTTTTCAAGAATTTATTTTTTTGTGGAAGTCTACTGATGAGTTTTTAAAGCAGAAACCAAGAAACGAAATGCATTTTTTAGTTAAAAAATAAAAAAACTCTTCATGTTTATTACAAACATAAAAAGAAATAAATCTACTTCAGTATTTAAAATTATGATGATTTTTTGAATATAAGTTTTTATATATAATCATGATATAAATTGATCAGGTGTATATACACCAGAGATCCTCTGCTATTTACTTTACTTTAAGCCAGAATGCTATTTCGCTTCAAAGCTAATTTGAATAATCGAATAATTTTTCCATTCATCTTAATACACCCTACTTAAAAAGCGGTATGATGGGAAACTCAAGCCGTATGTGCCGATGAAAATGATGTTATGAGTTGTGACTGAACTTTAATTTGATACTGAAATAAGACTCAGAATCATGTTGAATCAAAGTTATTTCGAGTTAATATATATTTATAAAATTTACAGAAATTTGAAAATTATATAAATTCGATAAATTCCCTCCACGATACTCGATCACTAGGTAGACTCTTTGCTTGATTCCAAGTCAGATTACTATTCATGTGCAATGGGGCCTTCCTGGATTCCTGTGTCGCTGAGGATTCAAGTCTAATGCCTGCCTTGCGATTTCTTCAGGTGGCCTTCTTAGGATGGACCTATCCAAGCTCATTTACGCCTGCAGATTTCAGATTCAATCGGCTTGCAATTAGCCATCATAAGCAGTTGTTCATTGGCTACCCAGTTCGGCCAAAATATTCGCATAATTTATTTCAGGCACCTATTTTAGACTTGAAGACTGCGTTGTACTCCAGGTGCTGCAACCATACAGTAGCACCGATTTGACACTACAGTTGAAGATTTATAGCTTTGTGGTGGTAATTATATTATGCGCTCTCCATATTATGTGCAGGCAGTGTAAAACCATCCGGTCTTTATTAATTGTATCAGTGATATCGGTACTGGAGCCTCCGTCTTTGCAAATTGTGCTGCCGAGATATGAAGAGGAATCTACCTTCTCGATCAATCTGTCCTTATCGGAATCCAGCTTGTTATTTCTGTAGGATAGTTTCTACAACTGGAGACATTCGCAGTAGGATCAGGAATGAAAGCAATTTGTTGACTGCATCTCCAGTTACTGTATTGCCTAAGATCACCCTTCTTCGACATTGTCAGTACTACGCCCTCCCTTCAGCAATTCGGGATAGACTCTTGTTCCCATATTTTCTTGATTATGGCTGTCAGAGTCTCGGCGATAGGTTCAGCCCCATACTTTAATAGCTCTGAGGGTATTCCATCGGCCCCGAGCGCGTTGGAGCTCTTCAGGTTTGATAGTGCGCGAAGTACTTCACTAAAAGTAGGTGTTGTAGTGGAAATTTATCTTCTCGGGAGCCGTCTGGTTTCATATTAAGAGTACTGCGACGTTTGAGTGTTTGTTGGAAGGGAGCACGGAGTAGAGAAGAAATCATGCCAGCTTTGTAGTTTTGTTCATTGGTTGTGGTGAGATCATTACCATTCACATCCTTGATGATGTCTGTATCACGGCCACTCAATTGTCTGATAGCTTTGTACACACCAAGCATAGCACCCACTGCTGATGCCTGCTCCGCTTTTGCTGCAATATTACTGTAGTAGGCTTCTCTATCGACCCGCATCAAATATCTGACTTTTGTGGCGCTCTGGTATTGACCGTTTTAGCTCGATTTATTTTGTTTTTAAGTCTTTTTCGAACTGCTATTTTCTGCAACGTAGCACCGGATACACACGGTTTATGGTTACCTTTCAGGTGCCAAGAAACAGATTGAGCATAGGGCCAATAACCCAACCTCGTAAAAAAAACTATTACTGAAACGTCAAAAACTGTCGTTTAAAGCGGCCATATTATTCTCTTCAGTACGCACAATCCTTCGATGTGTTGGTGTTATTGCATGATTTGTCCACAGTTTGAAGGATAGCTTGTTTAGATGGACGTCAAAAAAATCACAAATTCGTCCCTAAGTTGTGCAAATTGATGATTGATTTTCAAAGTAAATCCGGATAATATGGTAGCGTTGTTCAAGCGTGATTGCCAGAGTATACTACTGATCATGAATGTGAAAAATTGAACGCAGTTTAATAGTTCTTTTGACACTTAATTAAGCCTTTCGATTGATCTTACCGATCTTAGTATTTTTTCCAATAATTTTCAACAGTTTCAAAAATTTATGTCAAATTGATTTTCTGGGTTCAGCAATGGCCTGGAAGGCCAATTCAATGCTGAAAGTATGCATAAATATATATTTGAATCTTAATTATACTATAAAATATTTGTTTAGCAATTAGTAAACCACGCTACGGAAAACCTTAATTAGAATTACTTATCTGCCTCTGCACAAAATCTAGTAAATTTCAAATGAAATTTTTATCAAAATCTATACTCTTCAAAGCACCAACGAGATCTCTAGCTAAACCTAGCTGCTTTTAACTAGATTTCTCATACAAAATGAAATATAATTTGTCAGTAGATTTTTAGGAAATCTTCTCAAAATCTAATATTTTTATTTTTTTATACTAACCTGTGCAACATATTTATACGACATTTACATTATCTCAAAATCTAGTACTTACGAGATTTCGAACTAAATCTAGCTGCTTTGCACTAGATTTGTAGGAAATCTACAGAAAATCTAATATATTTATTTTATTTTCACTACCTTGTACACAATATTTATATAAAAGATGATTGAATTAGCTATGGTCTGCTTGAAAAGGTGTGTGAATTGGCTACATTGCAGTAGTTTGGTTGTATTTTTGGAAAATTTTCGGTTAATGGGTTTTGTTTCGGATTAAAAAAAGTTTTTATAAATGTCAAATAAACTGGGTGTAAATAGTATAGATTTTGATAAGGATTTTAATAATAAAGCTAATAGATTTTGTGCAGGTGTAAGTGCCCTATTATAAGTATAAAAGATGATTGAATTAGCTACGGTCTGCTTAAAAAGGTGTGCGAATTGGCTACAATGCAGTAGTTTGGTTGTATTTTTGGAAAATTTTCGGTTAATGGGTTTTGTTTCGGATTAAAAAAAGTTTTTATAAATGTCAAATTTAAGTGCCCTATTATATAAAAGATGATTGAATTAGCTACGGTCTGCTTGAAAAGGTGTGTGACTTGGCTACAATGCAGTAGTTTGGTTGTGTTTTTGGAAAATTTTCAGTTAATAGGTTATTTAATGCGGTTAATTGTGAAAAAAAAAAAATAGAGACGAATTGTTAACCTCCTTCTTTTTTTGAAGTCGGTTAAAAAAACTTAGTTTAAACAGTAGAGATTTTCATAAAGGTTTTAATAAAAATTTGCTTGATTTTTTACAGATGTAAATGCCCTATAACTCCAAATTGTTTTGACATTTATCAAGATATCCCAGCAAAAAATAAAACAACTGCACTGTAGCTAATTCACAAACCTTTTGAAGTACAGGCGGTTTAATTTTTAGTACCATTCTGAGAAAACACATAGGACGGTTCGGAAAATTCTTAGCCTAGCACAAAAAGCGCGGTATAACCAGAAAAAAGTTAAGTGTTTTGGAAACTTCCATCTCTGCTATGAACACATGTTAAATTTTGTTTCGATCTGGCAACTCCTTCATATAGAAACAGGTGTTCACAAAAGACGCATCCGCGATTTTTTAACAATGGAAAAATTAGAAATGCGTGGTGTCATTAAATATTTATATAAAAAAGTTTTATCGGCACAAGAAATTCATAATGATATGGTGAATGTGTTAGGTGAAAGTGCTCCTTCATATGCAAGAGTAAAAAATTGGGTTGCTGAATTTAAACGTGGTCGTACAAGCATTGAAGATGAACCACGTAGTGGACGTCCAAAAACAGCAACAACAACATAAATTGTAGCCAAAGTGCATGATATGGTATTAAATGATCGACGAATAAAAGTGCGTGAAATAGCTAATATCATGGGCATCTCAAATGATCGAGTCCATTTAATTTTGCATGAAGAACTACAGATGAAAAAGTTTTCTGCAAGATGGGTGCAGCATTTGTTAACAGTCGACCAAAAACGCATAAGAATGAATATTTCTCAAGCTTGTTTGGATCGTTTTAAGCGAAATAAAATGGATTTTAAGCGTCGTTTCATAACTGTTGATGAGACATGGATCCACCACTATACTCCAGAGACAAAAGAACAATCCAAACAATGGACTGAAGCTGGAGGAAGTGCCCCAAAGGTTATGGCAATGGGTTTTTGGGACTTCAAAGGTATTTTATTGATTGACTATCTGCAAAAGGGTAAAACAATAAATTCAGAGTACTATTGCAACCTTTTGGATCAATTAAATGTACAAATTCGAGAAAAACGTCCTGGCTTACAACACAAAAAAATAATTTTTCATCAAGACAACGCACCAGCGCACAAGAGTGTTTTAACAATGGCTAAAATCAATGAATTAAAGTACGAGTTGCTTGACCACCCACCTGATTTGGCTCCCAGTGACTTTTACCTGTTCCCAAATCTAAAAAAATTATTTGCGGGCAAGCGTTTTACCTCAAATGAAGATGCAATTACAGTTGTAAACCACTATTTTGAAGACCTTGAGGAAAACTATTTTAATCAAGGGATAGAATTGCTAGAAAAGCGTTGGACTAAGTGTATTGAAGTTTCAGGAGATTATATTGAAAAATAAAAATATTTTTGAAAAACTAACTATTCTCTTTCATTGATAGGCTAAGAAGTTTCCGAACCGCCCTCGTACTAGATTTTAATTAGATTTCGACAAAATCTAGTGACGAAGAAGATTTTCTTTTGTATGGCAATTCTACTAGAAATTTCTTAAATATTAGATTTTGCTTAAATTTTAAAGCATCACATAATACGAAACTTTGAAGATCTATCTAGTCTCTAGTTGAAAGTGCTGATGACAAGGAACTATTGCATAGTCTTTAAGCTTTAAATTTGTTGCGCTTAAAATTTTTATAGCTCCAGACTTTCTGTACTCTAAATCTTCTTCGTTATGGATGAACCTACACCTTATTTTTAATTTCCATAATAATTTAAAGTTTATTATATATAGTATATATATTTTTTTTTTAAGACAGACACTATTTTAATTGTGTATGTATGTGCTCTTCACTAAATCGAACTGGCTACTAAAATTAAGGGTACAGAGTGCAGCAAGACAGAGAATAAGTATAAAAGTAAATGTTAAAATACTGAACGACTTTAGTGGACATAAGCGAATTTATGGTTTCCCTATTACATCTTTGACATGTATTGCGAATTATTTTTAGATTTATTGATTACGAGCACCCCGGCACAAGCAACACTTACTGGTAGCCCATGTAAGTAGCTGCCGCTGGTGATAGTGATTCTTCTACTGCTGGTAGTTCCATACGATATGTGTGTGTATGTGTGTACATGTGTGTGTGTGTGTGTGTGTGTGTGTGTTGGTGGCGGTGCTGATGCCTGGCAAAAAGTTTACAGAGTTTGTTCTGTTCATTTAAGTCAACTTGCAATTTTATCTAAAAATTTTTGTTTTTGTTGGTTTATGCATGAAAGTGTTTGTATTTTTCAACAGCTTTCAATTCGAAATGCATTTAAAATGCATGTGTTTGTGTGTGTGTGTGCGTTGGAGCTCATGTGAGTGTATGCTTAAACGGGTATGAATTTAACTATTTTGCTACTGCATCTGTGTATTAATTTAACTAGCCTTTGGCTATAACTATGTAAAGAGTATTCTTAGCCATGTTCCCCTTGTTTTTCAGTTGCTCAGTTATTTTTCTTTCTTGTTGACGCTACTGCTGCTGCTGCTGTTATTTTTATAGCTTTTTATTTCATTACCTGGCAAAAGCCCTCTATGAATAGTAAAAACCTTAACGATCATTGTACTTAAAGTAAAAATATTCAGAGTTTTTATTTTGTTTATTTATTTATTTGCTTATTGTTTATTTTTGTCTAGAAACAGGAAGGAGTAACAGCAGGAGCTGTTACGGCCATTCATTTTGTTTGCTAGCAAAGCAGCAGTAATGAACATACAACTGCAACAGAGTTCTTTAAGTCAACAAGCCGCTAACTTGCATTCAGTCAATGTCCGCTAAATTCATACAATCGTTGTATTAGCTATTTTAACTAAAAGCCAATATTGCGGAGAAAAAATAACAGGAGTTTGTCAATTTTTTATTGCCCTTAACCAAATCAGCCAATCAAAATATTCCTAAAAAACAAACGGAGCTTGTTCTGAAAAAATGAGATTTCCAATTGAATTGTTTATTTCAGAAACCCGTCAAGTGCGCTTTTTTTTAATGTCATAAACGATTCTATTGCTGACCCTACGTCTCGACTAGCAATAAATATGTTAACATATATTGCAGCAGTTATGTTACTATACCATACTATTATGTTACAGCTAGTGGAGACAGCTCATTGCCAGTGCTTGCAATAATTGCGGCAATAATTGTCAACAGTTTTTCGTTGACAATTATTGCGAACATGAAACGTCAAACTCGGTGCTAAGGTATGTTCGACTTTTCTGTATCGCGTTTGACATTTAAATTATATTAGGGAAATTGAGAAAATATATATTAAAAAAAGGAAAATAGTCTCTTCAAAACGTGTGTAGTGATATAATTTAGATTGATGTGAGTTTATACAAATAAAAATTTGTTAGATTAACCAAATAGTATATATATATTTTTGTTCTGCACCTTCTGTGAGGACTTTTTCCTCATAGCCATAATATAAGTAAAGCAATCAGCAATATTGGTCCGCTATTCTGCCGAGATATTTATTGCTAGTCGAGAAGCTTAGTGACGCACATTATTTCGTGCTAGGAATATAAATGGGACGGGCAAAGAATTTCGCCCACCAGACCAATTCGTAGCTAAGAATTCACTGAGTTAATTCGCCGTAAAACAAACCTCTTTAATAATTGATAATAGAGTGCTTACGCCTGCATAAAATATATTTGATTTAAGTAAATTCTTTACGAAAATCTATACCGTATACAACAAGTTTTTTTTTATCAAGATGTTTTTACCCGAAACAAACCTCACTAACTGACCACAAACGTCCAAAACTACAACCAAACAACTGCAGTGTAGCTAATACACGCACCTTTTTAAGTGCAAAATAATGCTTTTTACTACAAATTTGAAAAAGAAAATATATAATTGCATCACTAGATTTTAAGTAGGTAGACTTCTACTAAATCTGGTGACGAAGTAGATTTTGTTTTGAACGGAAAATCTACTACACAGAGAAAACAGTGCCTACTAAATACCTCATAAAATAGAACAAAATTAATAAGAAATCTCTGTGGTTTTTTTTTTCAAATTGGAAATCTTATTAATTTCATAGAGAAAACCTTTTTGAAAAAATCAAGAAGAAGTCATGTAGTTTTTATGAGGTTATCTTATTGATTTTTTCAATAAAAAAATTGCGTCTTTATTATCTTTACTTATGTATTTTCATTTTAATTCTATACCATATACATACATATGTATGTAATATGTTGTAGATGTTATTTATTTATACATACATTCATACACATTAGGTTATATTCTTAACTAACTTACTCACCAAGTATTGAACCCGCAAACTTCTACCTGATAGACAAGCACTCTACCCAATATGCTACCAAGCAGCCTGAATAAACATTGAAATTATTGTGCAAACATTCTTATACAAAAATGAAAAAGATCACGAACAAAATTTTCTGTATGTCTATTTATAGAAACGAAATAACAAGACACGTCATAAAATCAAGAAGATTTCCTTATTAAAAAAAATCAATAAGATGCTTTACACAAAATCATACCTACTAAAATCAAGAAGAAAACCTTATTGAAAAAATCAATAAGGCAACCTAATAAAATCAAGAAGAAAACCTTTTTAAAAAAATCACGAGGGCAACCTAATAAAATCAATAAGAAATACCTATAGTTTACAATTTATAAGAAAACCTAATAGAATCAAGAAGTTTTTCTCTATGGATTGTTTTTTTGGTGCCAAAAATAACGGAAATTGGGTAAAAAAGTTGTGAATAATAAGATTTCTTTTTGATTTTATGTGATTTTCTTCTTGATAAAATTAATAAGATTTACCACATAAAAACAATAAAAAATCTCTATGAAAAAATCTTCGCTTCTTTCTGCTGGGATACCCCTTAGCCTAAAAACGGTTCGTAGAGAAAATCTTCTTGATTCTATGAGGCAGTTTTTTCTCTGTGTAGATTTTTCCGGAAATTTCGTAAATACAAGATTTTGTTTACGGAGAGAAAAAACTAATTTTTCCTTGTTTTAATTTATTATTTTTTAGAGAAGTAACACTCAGGCAATGAATGCCTACTACTATTACTGGGTGTTACCTTGTTAAGAAAATGGATAGTGATAGTGAGCAGACAGTTGAAGAGGGAGCATATAGAGGAAAGCTTCATTCTTTTTTTAAAACTCTGCTGTTTTGCACGTTTTTAATAATGCTGCTCTGGTGTCAATGAGGCGTATTAAATTTCGAAGCTATGCTTAGTAGCCATTTTGTTGGTTATTTTGCTTCGCCGATAATTCTGCTACACAATACCGACGAAGGAGGGCTCTCTGATATTCGCTGGCGTATGAAATATAAATAAATATATTTCACACGTATATTTTCATTTGAATCACTATAGTGATTGTTGAGAAATTTAAGGTTAACGTTGAACTTTAGATTTTTTTTTTTAAATTTTGTATAGAAATGCGCTTTTGGTTATTTTATTTTGTTTGTTAAAAAGGCCTTATAATAAAAACTAAATCACCTTTTTAAAACCAACGAAGTATGTTTTTGAAAATTTAATAACCATTTCTACTAGACGCATATCTGCAAGGTGCTAAATTAAAATAATTATATCGTACCATAAAACCAACTTCAGTACAAATATCTTACGAGAATATATTACAAAATGCTCCACAGATTTTCGAAAAAAAAATTTATGCGACCAAATGAAAAATATTTTGAAATGCTTACATATGAGCTACATATGCTTATATATGTGGAGAGGAGGAAGTGGGCAGAAGAAAATTTCCCCATCGATTTTCGAAAAAAAAATTATGGGTCCAAACTGCAGACAAACAAAATAAAATTATTTTGAAAATCAAATGAAACATTTATGTATGTGTTATTTTCTCAGAAAGAAATAAAGCACACTCTTATTGAAAGGGACCTGAACGTTCAGTTAACTCTGCCTTTAGGTAAGATTTGTGGAAAGATGTGGCAGTTGATTTTTGTTGGAATTATGGGAAAAACAGCTTTATTGAACCTTATAAGAAAATCGTTTTTAACAAATTTTAGTACTTTTGTAACTAAAATTCTTTTTCCTGGCAACGCTTATCGAAACAAATTTGCAAATTAGAAAACCTTGCAAGTCAATGGTAAAAGAAATACAGATATAATAGGATATAAAGAATAATGAGTATCAATACGTACAGATATAAAATAAAGTGAGCTGGAGTATAAACAAGTATGAATATGAATGCGTAGGAATATGTATAAGTATGTCTAGTAGACTATCCACATATTTTTGTGTCTTTCAGCTGCATTTGTGATATTCCTGTTTTAAGCCTTGTCTGCTTTAAGTTGGCCACCAGCTGTTTTTTGTTGTTGTCAGATATTATGTTTTAAATTAAAAGATATGATAACCAACATTGAAGAAGAAAAAAAAAAGACCAAAGAAAATTAAAATAACTTTGCAAAATTATCTTTATATGTCGTATAAATAATTTACACGATCTTTAAGCGTTTAATTTTTTCCTGCCTGCAAGACCAGAAAATTACGCCAAAGCAGAAAATAATACCAAATTTAATTTTAAATACTTTTAAATTGGTCGTCGTTATAAAAATGCAGACATGGAGCACAAAAGACTTTATTTAACAGAAATAACATTATTTGATATACTCTTAAAGAGTAATAATTAGTTGTAAATTAAAAAGGCGAAGCCTTATTAATTTTTAATTGAATTTGTCAAGATTAATTTGATTTAATGCCAGCATTGTCATCGGCTGTAATATATATATATTTTCACAAATTGCAAGCAATTTGAAATTTATTTCTCTAAAAAAAAATTGTCATATATGAAGTGAAATAAATACACAACAGATACCCTTCAGCGTCTATTACATCCAGAAAAAGGCCCTGTTTCGTGTCTCATACACTCTTGTCGCATCATTGGACTTTATTTCTTCTAAAATGAGGCTGGAGCTCATGTTCCGGTCAATGCAGATTGTTCATATTTATAGTCAATTTTTTTTAAAGAAGCAACATTTGGGCAATGATTGCCTACTACTATAATTAGGTGTTATCTTTTTTAGGAAAGGTATAGCGACAGAGAATTAAGAGATAGAGGACAGCTTCATTATTTTACATTTCTGCTTTTTTCACGTTTTTTAACAGTGCAGTGTTGCAGCGCCTCTGGTGTCAATGAGGAGTGTTACATTTTTCTAAGCTGTGTTTAGTAAGCATTTTATTGGCTATTTTACTTCGCCGATGATCGATCGTCGTATTAAAATCCAAATTCGCCGATAAGTTGATTTCGGGAAATGGACCTGTTAATTGGCTTGCCAGGTTGTTGATTTGTCACCTCTCGATTATTAAAATAATCCAGCAGCGTTAAGTCACAAGAACGAGGCGGCCAATTGACATTCCCAAATCGTGATATTACGCGACCAGGAAACTGTTTAGCCGGCTGTGTGGCCTTTGGCGCCTTCTTGCTGAAACCAAAGGTCACTGATGCGACCAATTGCGACCACAAAATATCGTTTATCATGGTTTGGTAGCGCAGAGAATTCATGGTGAAGGCGTTTCCTTGCTCATTTTCGAAAAAATACGGACCGATACGTTCACTTTCTTTGCATGTAATGGGTTTTCGAGGACTGTTTGTAGATTTTGTCAGCCCCATATGCGACAATTTGGTTGTTTACATAACCGCCTAATTGGAAATAGGTCTCATCACTAAAGCAGATATTTGAAAAATGCGTTCAGCTGTTCAAACAGCTAATTCACAAACGAAAATTCTCGAGTGTAACGTGCCATGGTTAAAAATTGAAATAAATGTCAAAGGATGACAGCCCAATTCTTGACATTTAATCCTTTGATAACGGATTTACTTCCTAAGAGCTCAAAATTAGTTCAGCATACTGCAACTATTCCTCGGTTGCGCTCATGTGTACGAATGCCCTAACTATGATTGACAAGTGCATATATTTTGGGTCCGGGACACATGGGAATTGAGGGAAATGAAATTGGCCGATACACTGGCCGAAAAGGGAAAACCAATTCAACACCTGAAAGGGATGCTGGGGACAAAATTCCTTTTATCATTAACTAGAAGCAACTGTAAACTCCTAGTGGGGGTAATAACTGGACACTGCTAGACGTCTTCGTATGCTGTGAAAGTAGGACGAATACTTGACTGTACCTGCAGGAAATGTAAGGAACCCGGGGTAATTAAAACAATAGATGATCTACTGTGTCACTGTCCAACTCTAGATATAACTGGCTTGTTGCTCACACGTTTCGGAGTCTTGAACTTGTATCGAGAGTGGAACTGTGTACAATGCTAAGGTTTGTTAATTCTGTGTGGGAGTCATGCGATACAGGCAGCACGAACTAAATTGCCATACTTACAGGTTCTCTTCTCATCTGGTGGTATCGCTAAGGATCAATCTCCCACAGACTAACTTAACCTAACCTCAAAATTGCCCACTCTTTATTTGGACATAAAATTTTTTTTGCTATTCAATTTGATTTCGTGCGTGTTGTGTCCTGTCAATAGTTTCAACAATGCAAGAGAGTCTTATTAACGATAATCTGTGAAAAACCAGGTTTTGCAAAATTTGTCCTTGACAATTTTATTCGAGGCTATGCTTTAGTTGAAGCCTTAGAGGTCAAAATTGTAAGTGGGTCAAAGTTTGACTTTTCGAAAGTTCCCCGTCAAGAGCAGAGAACAGAAATGAGTACGGAAAAAGTGAGTAGAGTTTAATCATGACTTATAATTGCTTGTACTTATGTGCACTCATACTCATACTTGCAATGTTGTCTGTATTCACTCGAAAGTGTGAAGTGCGCATCGAACTCATACTTAGCAACAGTTAGGATGTTGTTGATTTCGACTCTCCTTAACTCAATGCCTATGGAATATGCAAAATAGGTCTGATTCACAAGGCGAACTTCGCATACGAACATTAAAGTTCTCATTATGAGGTTATGTGTTTCTCAGTTGCTTTTTTAATGTTTTTTTGCAGGAATTGAAAAACAACGCTATTTACTATTTATGTATACTACTTGCAAACTGTTTAATGACTAAACTTCTAAATAAACTTGCATGCATGAGTTGAGTGAGCTGAATAAATATGATTAGTATAAGTATTTTCCTGAAACTAGAGAAGTCAAACTGAGGTGATTTATGAGTGTGAATGTGGTATGACTATGATGTCGATGTCGCATTCATATTTATTTCAACCTATACTTATAAATCAATGTCATCGTGAGTATGCGTAAATCAGAGTTGAGCTGAGTTTAAATGATGTCTATTCACTTATACTCATGAGTCAGTATAGCGAAAAAACGATGCATTGCCGATCACTGGCCAAGAGGAGCCGGCTACACTGTCGCGAATTCGGCCAAACACAAAAAAATTAGTTTTGAATTAAAACGAACAAATTACTTTGTTGTTGCATGTGCAATATTCTAATTAAGTAAAATAAAAAATAATTTTTTTAAAAGGCTATTTTTTAAAGAGTTTTGAAAATGGAAAGTCAACAGTTTTAGGCCAGTATGCAACTATTTATATGAAAATATGGTACGAACACAGGTTAATTAAAATTCGATATTGCACTACTACTTCCAATAAAACATAATAAGAAAAACTAAAAATTTAAAAAACCACCGATATATCTTCTAAGCGCCTGGACCGATTTTCTTGAAACATAGCTAAGAACCATCTCGATTCATCTTTCAAACAGAAAAAACTAAATCGAAATCGGTCCAGCCGTTTGGTCTGTACGTGGATATATATACACACAGATACACCGATACACAGACACACTACAAATTTATAACACCTCTTTTTTAGTCGGGGGTTAATAAATTACATTTTTTTTATATATTTTGAAAATCATATGAGATGTGCCGTTACATATAATGTGAATGGAAAGAAAAACATCGGTGAGTGAAAAAAGTACGAGTTAAGTGGTCCATAGAAAAAAATATATTTTTCATACTTTCACATTATATAACTGTCTACAAGTATGTAGATTTAAAACTTCAAGCATTCTTGTCCTTCTTTCCCTCCCCTCCTCCCCCCAATTAATCAAATCAAATTAATTTTAAATATTTTTAAGTTACAATTTGTGTATTTTCAGTATGTATTATTTAGTTCCAGGACATTTGGAAAGGACTCTAGTCCTTGAAATTTAAATGGCCAAATTGTAGGTGTGATTTATATTAGTATATTGTATCTAGTTAAACATTTAACTCACTATAAGCGAAGACAATTTGTTTAGCTCCTTTTTACTTTTTTGAAAAAGGACATTTTTTGGGGTAGTTGTATCCTTTCTCTGGATTGAACTAATTTTTTACGAAGAATTAAATATGTTAATATTAGTGTGCTTACACAATTTCATTTAGTTACAATTACTTTTCTCTCTGTTATGGTAATTTTATATATCAGGATATACATATGTAAAGGACACAACTACTTGGAAATTAAATGGCCAAATTTTATGTGTTATTATATTTTACCAATTAAAATATGTGTGCCAAATTTCATTTCTTTACGATAACTCCTTCTATTTTTGAACGCTCGTTATATGAACTCACGACACAGTGCGGCGTGCGCACGCATATATCACGTCACTCATATTTTCATATTTCGACTAAAAAAAATTTATTTGGACTTAAAACTTAATCTTTTGTGTAATTTTTTTGTTGGAATTTTAAGATCTATCTATGTATGTGTTGTGACAAAAGAAAAACTTAACCAATATTAATTTGCCATAACGATTCACTTTAATAATAGACTTTTAATTGGGCAATTGAGCTGCTGCCAGATTTTGAGGTACGAGTACAAAACAATAGTCAAGAAATAAAATTGAAGAAGCTGGAAGAAATATTTTATGCTAAAAACTCTAAAGCCGCCTTGTTTTTTTGTGAAGGCTGAAGGCTCCTTCCAGCAGGTGAAATCATTCATTTATTTATTGTTACATATTTTGCGCCAGGGCGCTAAACTCTAAAAACCGCTTTAAGCCCTTTTGTCTGTTTCGTTTTTGTTGTTTATTTTATTATATTTTTTTCCTTTCCATACTTACTGCCGCCATACAAGTATCATACATATTTGCAACATTTCTCAGGGACTCTGCGAATTTGTGTATTAAGTTTCGGTTTATTGTGTGCTGTGCTTGGTTGTATTAAAAGATCTTGATACTGTGTCATGATTTATTTTTAATAGTTTATTCTGTAAAATTGTAAAACTCCATTATAGAACAACACATCTTAATGCAAACTTACCAGTCCAGTAAATATACACGTACATACAAGCAAATGTATACATACCCTCTAGTCAGCCTAGAACCATATGTCTCTATGTCAACACTCTTTTCTCTAGTGACAATTGCACTAGTTGAAATGTCGACAACTTTCCTTTTATGCACGAGTAGAGATACGTTAGAGACAACAGTTCGAGTGTATTTCTGGTGACATTGCCAATGAACGCGTTTTCTTTTTTATTATGCTGTGTAATAATGTTAAACAAAAATACATAAATATGTATGTATGTATGTGTATTGTACCTTTTTCTCTTAGAAGAAAACTTGGTCTAGGGACAGTATCGTTGAATGGATGTAATATTCCTTATTCGACCGATGTCAAATACTTAGGGATTACCCTTGATAGTAAGCTAACTTGGAACCGACATGTTGAATGCGTAACACAGAAAGCCACTAGGGCGATCTGGGCGGTGAAGAGTTGTGCTGGTTGCACCTGGGCATGAGCCCGAAAATGGTTATGTGGATCTACACAATGATTGTTAGGCCAATTATAACGTAATGCGCAATAGTTTGGTGGCAAAAGACTCGCCAGGTTGTGGCGACAACTAAACTCTGTAAGGTTCAGAGATTGGCGTGTCTTCTTGCAATAAGCGCAATGAGGCCATGTCCAACCTTAGCCATTGAGGCCTTGACTGGACTACCACCCATACAAATCTTTATAAGATCATCTGCGGCAATGGCCGCTTATAGGATGGGTCTCGGGACATCTGCTCGTTGTGTTGGCAACGGGCACTCGTCGGTCTTGGGTACAATGCCAAACTTAGGACTGCTAGGAATGCCTAGTGATAGGATAAACTGTGAACTGAGGTTCGACAGGAGTTTTAATGTCACAATTCCACCCAGGACAGTATGAGACGAAAACGGTCCAGTTATGGATTCCAGAATGGAGTTGGTGCTGGAGGATGTAGTTGGTGCTGGAGTTTTTGGGCCCATCGTAAAAATCTCTTTACCCTTGGGCAAATGACCTACTGTATTTGAGGCAGAAATACAGGCAATTAACAAATGTGTTGACATTAATTTAAATAGGGGCATTAGAGGTGCGCATATAGCTATCTTTTTCGATAGTCAGGCAGCTCTTAAGTCTCTCCTTTCATGGGAATTCCGTTCCAGGCTAGTTTTAGAGTGCTTTGACTCATTACAAAAGCTATCCATACGGAACAAGGTTTCCATTTATTGGATACCTGGCCACAGCGGTCATCCAGGCAATGAGGAAGCGTATGAACTGGGCAAGAGGGCCTCTGCAGCTTCTTTTATGGGTCCTGAGCCTTTTTGTGGCGTAAGTCGGTCGACTGTGGTGTCTCTGATCAAAGAAGATGTCACTTCGACCGCTAAGGAGATGTGGCTGTCTTCTTCTGGTTTAAGACTGGCCAAAGCTTTGATGCAGCCATTTACATATAAGGGCATCCTGAACTTCAGTAGGAATAATTTACGGCTTGTTACTGGTTTTCTGTCTGGTCACTTTGGACTGAACTATCCTCTGTGGAAAAGTAACCAAGTTCGTTCACCATTGTGTCGCTTGTGTTTGGAAGATGACGAGACGACGACACATAGTCTTTGTGAGTGTATCGTATTGTGTGACAGTAAAAGGAAGGCGTGTTTTTTCATTCTGAGTTTCTGTGCTCAAATGATATTAGGCGGGCTTCTCCAATATCTGTACTGACCTTCATACGGAGGGTCATACAGAGATTGAATTAGTCTAATTCATAGATCTATGGTACAAAAGATCCATCAGGTGTCGCAGTGCCGGTCTTTGGACCAGATCTTCCCCCTATTCTATTCTATGTATGTGTTTAAGGTCACTAAAATGTGCTTGTGAATCTTTGGTTCAAATGTCTCCATATGGTCGTAAAAGAATAGTGCTAAAGTCTATTGGTTGATTTTGAATAACAACCCTATGCTACATGTTAATAGGCGATTACATTGGCTGGGGTTCACCTGATCAGTAGAACTATTGACAATGTCACTACTAAATCACTACAATTTTACTATTGAGATCGAGCGAGGTAATATCGATATTGCAGACTGGAACCCCTTAAATTTACTAGTGAATCTTTGGTGCCAATGTCTCCATGTGGTCCCAAAAGATCTACTTGGTCAGTAGTGCTACAGTCTAGTGGTGGATTTTCAATAACAAGCTAATGCTAAATGTCAATAGATGATGACATTGGCTGGGGTACACCTGGCCAGTAGAACTACCGACAATGTCACTAGTAAATCACTACAATTTCACTATTCGCATTTCCTGCAGGGTATATATATGTATTTGTGTGTGTGTGTGTGGATGTGTTTAAAAATTTTCATAAAAAAACGTAAAAGAAAACAAAGAAGTTTTGCTATTATTACGGCCTTTACAGAGAGATACTCGTATGTACGTATGAAAATATTTCGTACATGTTGCTTCCTACCTAGAAAATTGTAGTCCAGAGCGGTTTGCTACTCTACTCCATCATTATTTGGTTAGTTATTGTTGCAGTTCTAGTAGTTGCTGCCTCCGCTGTTGTTGCATTTGTTGTTGATTTAACTTTGTTGGTCTACAAAATGATTGCGCTGGTTTCTTAGATAAAGACGGACGCACGGACGGACGGATGGAAGGCCGGCCGGCCGGTCGGTCGGTTGGTTGTTTGGTTGGTTGGTTGGTTGGTCGTCGGTCCTTTAGTTTTAATGGCAGAGTGCTGTTTATTCCAGATGAAGATGACGACGATGATGATGATGGTGGTGTTTATTTAAGTCATACATTTAAATTTGGTTTTTGTTTTTATTGCTTTCGTTCTACCCGTGTTCTGCTAGATGTTGGAACAGTGTGCAAAGTAATTGTTAGTAACACCTGCTTACAGATGTGGATGTTGATGATGACGACCACGATTATGATGGTGTTATTGGAGGTTGTTGTGTTTTTTTTTTTTTTAATTTTTTTTAATATGTTTTTGTTGCTTTATTATTTATTTTACATATTGGTTACTTGACTGGGTGACTGGCAAACAAAGGTTGTTGAGGTTGACTTAACTAGTGATCTAGTAAGATTTTCCTCAATGATGTTTACGTTATGTTCGTTATTTATTTATTTGTTTTTTTTGTATTTTTTTTTTCTTTTTCTTCTTCATCTTCTTTTGTTAAAGTTTAAGAACTTTAGCTTTAACTGTTTTGAATGTTGATTTAGTAAAATTTTGTAAAGTAACGTGTCAACGGGTGTTTCAGAGAGAGGTGACAAATGTGACTTGAGTTCAATTGACACATTTTGAAAAATTCAGCTTCAAGGAAATTGCGATTAATGCCGGCCATACACTATACAAGTTCAATGCTCAAGTGTGACACAAACTATACAAGCAAACTGTACATTTTTTATTTTAATTCGCCATAATGCTGGTGTTTGTTTGTATAATTCTAGGAACTCTGTCCAGAATATTTGTTCTGCGCTCATTTCTTGTTGTGAACTCTTAAAAAATCACGAAACAACTGAGCGTTTGCAACATACACTACACAAGTTCACTGTACAGTTTTTAAACTTGAGCAAATATCAAACTCGTTTTGATATTTACTCAGTTAACTGTGTAAATAGCACAACCACCCCCATACACCACACAAATGCACTGTTCAGTGCCAGACTTGTGCAGTGAACTTGTAAAGTGGAATGGCCGGCATAAGTAAGAATTTGGAAAAAAAGTACGACTAAGGTACGACTAATTCTAGTTCTTTACTCAGTGTTACGAAAGTTTTTGTCCGTTCATTGGCATGGAAAACCATGAAACCCTTCAGCAAAAAAAAAAACATTTTGATTTGGAAGCACTAACAACTGAGGGAAGCAATATACTGCTCACTTGACAACAATAGCTTCGAAAAATGCTTCTGAAAAGCTCTAACGTAAGGTGTTCTCTCTAACCAAGTAGAAATTTATCACATAAAATTTTGCAAACCAGTAACTTTTGCATCTGAGTACGCAAAATTTATATATTATTACTTCTCTGCAGTGGCGGAATTATGTTTGATGTCGCCCTAGCCGCGTGAGATATGCCTTCCTTCTTGCTCTAAAAAGAAAAGCTTTTTAAAATTAAATATGAAATTTATAAATATTTCAGTGTGTATATTACACGTTCAAATCCGCACGGTCCTGACAGTATAGGTTAGATAGTATTGAATGAATTAAGTCAAACGGGAAGCACAGGACACTGCCTCCAAAGTAGATCTATTTTATCCCCTGCCAGGTGCTAGAGCAGCTCATCTAGACCTACTCTTCCGATGAATCTTAGGATTGCCAGTGGATCCAGCGTTGGCAGTTCCCAATCCTCCAATAGGTGCTTGCACAATTGGCTATATCTTCGGTGGCATAACGCTTTACAGTCCTTCAGAATATGCTCTGGAGTTTCATCTTCGTAATCACAGAATCTGCACAGACTGTTACTCTCAATAGTATTACCAATGCAAGTAAATTCCTATACTCAGTTTGGCAATTTCGGTGCCAAATTATTTTTTATTGATCTCCAAAGATTTCGAAAATTAGTGTGCCCTCAAAAAATGGTGTCATATCAGTTTTTGGCCAACACTTAATTCAGGCTTAGTGATAGCGCTTTACTATATATGGCAATTAAGTAGATAAGAGTCCACTAAATAAATCTCATTTACTGTATTTACGATTTGATTATGCTAAAGTTCGTATTGGTTTGTAAGCCAAATTACATGTGATAATTATTAATGAATAAATAACACCAAAGTTAGTTGTAAATATTTAGACAAAAACAAGCAGTAGAACGGAACAACTAGCTGTTTTTGAATGCACCTACACCTTCATTATCAGCATTCTTTTGTGTTTGGTGTCAGTTGAAGTAGATTTCTGCTTTGTATACTCAGCTTTTATTGCAAATGGAATATGTGAATTAATTAGTGTTTTTATGGGAATTGTTAAAATTTAAGTTTAAAATTTTTAAACGCACTAATAATCCCAAATTATTATTTTACTTATTAAGCAAAATATTTTTTATTAAAAATACATTGAAATTGATTATTGAGGGGTTTAGCTGGATCCTATGCGCATTTCACTGTTGCTAATGCAGATCATCAGGGAACCTTTACCCAAATTTCTTAGAACAACTAGAGTTATTATGTTATAAACTTTCATTTAAACAAATGAGAAGCCTAACAACAAATAACAAAGTTGAAACAAGAATTGTTTGTGAATTGTTTGATTCATCGTATCCAATTTTCGGAAAGCTATTTTTTTTTTGTAATGAAAGCTCAATTTTACCATCTCTAAATTTACAACAGTCTTGTCTTTGTCGTTTGTTCTTTACTAATTATGCACATTCATAAAAAATTCTGAAACGGATAAGTATCTGGTATTTATACGTCACACAAGAAGAAACATACAACTGCTTCTTTGCGGTTTCCCTGGTTATGACTTTCGACTATCAGACATCAATCTAAGAGACGTCCAGAATCCCTATAAAAGGACTGTTGTACCAAGTGGGTTATAAGTAAAATAAATTCTATAACGTATTAAAATATGCCGTAAAAACATAATTTATTCTCTAAAAATTCGAAAATATGCGTGTAAGACTAATATATGCAAAACCATGTTTTAAAGTGAAAAATATGCAAAAATATGCACTAACAAACCGATGCAAATGTACAATAAGTTCTGGAACGGATAAATATCTTGTCCCCCTATAAATGCGTCACACAAGAAAACACATGCAATTGAATATTTGCGGTTTCCCTGGTTATGACTTTCGACTATCAGACATCAATCTAGAGATGTCCAGAGTGGGTTAAAATAAACTAAATTCTATAAAGTATCAAAATATGCCCTAAAAACATAATTTATTCTCTAAAAATTCTAAAATATGCGTGTAAGACTAATATATGCAAAAACATGCTTTAAAGTGAAAAATATGCAAAAATATGCACTAACAAAGCGATGCCAAAATTCATAAAAATTTCTGAAACGGATAAATATCTTGTCCCCGTATAAATGCGTCACACAAGAAAAACATGCAATTGCATGTTATGACTTTCGACTATCAGACATCAATCTAGAGATGTCCAGGAGACATAAGTATTAAATGGACATAAGTATTAAATGTTATGTCTAAATACAGAAAACATAGAGAACGAACTCTTTAATTTTTTGCTCCATTTTACTAAAAAAAAATCGTGAATCAAGTTTATTTTATGAGAAAAACTAATTTTTATTATTTAACAGTGTCCTGTTTTTTGTTAACAGAGCTCTGTTAACACACGGCAGTTTGTGTCTAGCGTTATAAAGTTAAAAGTTTATCTTCACGAGAATTTAAGAATATTGAAAAAAAAAAAGTAAAATATAATCAAATATGAAATAACACCTCCTTTTGCATATTATTTATTCTTTCCTACAACTGGTTTCTTAAACCACTTTTCTTGTGAGATTGTTCATCAATTCTTATTGTAAATGCGAGTACTTTTTGCCATTTGATTTAGTTGTCGTTACATTAAATTTGTAGTCGTAGTCACAATCTTGAATGGCAAACAAATCTTTTATTGTTTTTCAACGATCATTATTTCCTTTAAGTGGTTTAGATTGTATTTTATTGCTTTAATGTTGACCATATACATACATACATAAACAATTTTTTTCTTAAATAATTTTTTGTGTTGCTGTTTGAAAACAAAATTATTATTTTAAAGTAAAATATAAGTAAGTTTTTGATGTACATACATACATACATACTTCTCTTTTAGTGGTAAAGTGAATGACTGCTTAAAGAAAATATTGAAGGCGGGACATAGACATACTCGTAGATATTTCGATAAGAAATCTATTAAACGAGCAGTTATAGATGCGATAAAATTTTGAAGTTCTTATTATGGAGATACATGAAAAGCATATGCAGAATTATCTTGGCACTTTTTTCCTTACAATCCTCAACATGCTAAGAGATCCGAGCGATCAGACACAACTTAAAAAAGATGTGCGTTGAATGAAATAAGCAATAGTTAGCCTTATTATGCTTGAAAAACTTTTGATGTTACTTCGACTTGCTCTACTAGATGCAATGTTTCTGTTTGATCTAGTGAAATCTATAGAGCAGTCGAATCAAAAAATTCGAGAGCTATAATAAGACAGCCAGAATTCTGGAGTCACTTGGAAAATTTTTGTCTATTGTTATACTAAGGAAACTTTGGTTAAGCGGTCTACCCAAAGTTAAACCAACCTGAGCTCAATATATATAAACTTGCTAATGCCTTGCTGTTCATTCCGAACAAGGTCAGAGGGTTCACTCAACTCAAGAGCCCATATGGTGGCTCATCTCTTTCTTTATAATCCGGGGTAATGAGTCGGAAAATATTCTTTATTTTTTTAAATAAAAATAAAAAAATTGCGTCTTTATTCTCTATACTTATGTATTTTCATTTAAATTCTATACCATATACATTAGGGCGGGTCGATTTGTATGTAGGCAAAAAAATCGCTCAAATTACAAGGAAAATCGTATTCTAGGGATCAAAATAAGAAACTTTGCCGAAGGAACCATACCTCTAAAATGTATTTTAATATCCCGGGGGTTCAAGAAGAAAACCTTTTTAAAAAAATCAAGAACGCAACCTTATAATATCAAAAAAATCCCTATAGTTTACAATTTATAAGAAAACCTAATAAAATCAAGAAGTTTTTCTCTTGTTTTTCTGGTGCCAAAAATAACGGAAATTGAGTAAAATAGGTTGTGAATAATAAGATTTCTTCTTGATTTTATGTGGTTTTCTTCTTGATAAAATTAATACGATTTACCACATAAAAACAATAAGGAATCTTTATGAAAAAATCTTCGCTTCTTTCTGCTGGGTTCATTGAGAAAATCTTCTTGATTCTATGAGGCAGTTTTTTCTCTGTGTATGTGCTAACCTACACATTCGATATCCAATGAAAGTCGTAAGGTTGTTCCCATTCATGCAGGCTCATCAGACCTAGAATTTGCTTGAACATTTGTGTTCCCCGGTATGCAGATGATCCTCTAATCGAGATCACTGGTTTTAAACTGTTCAGTGATCTCGTTTAGATATTATCAAATGTCGAGAACTGTTGTTGTTCTTAGAAGAGGAGATTCTGGGACCATTAAAGCGGCTCGTTTAGCAACTTCCTTAATAGCAAGGATCTCTGTTTGTTAAACACTGCAATGATCCAAAAATGGTTTTGCAATACGAAGACATAAGGTCTCTTGGTAAACTTCGCAACTTACACCTTCTTGAGTTTTCAATTTATTCATATAAAATATAAAAACTCTTCTTCTAAAGGGTATTTTTTTAGAGTGTCACAACTTTCAGTTGGCATCACTGCTTTATTTCAGCACCCATTTAACAGCTTATGGTTCCACTTTGTTAAGTTTACTTTAAAATTTCATTATGAATCGACTTGCAGCAGAGCAACGCGTGCAAATTGTTGACATTTTAAATCAAAATGATTGTTCTATTCCTCAAACTCATCGTGCACTTCATTCATTTTCCGATGAAGCCCCTTTCTGGTTGAATGGGTACGTAAATAAGCAGAATTATCGCGTTACTGTTTGGTGCGCTTTATGGGCTGGCGAAGTCATTGGCCCATATGTCATCAAAAACGATGATGTTCAGAATATTACTGTCAATGGTGAACGGTATAAGAAAATGATTCAAAAATTTTTCATACCTCAATGACGTGGCATTAATCTTGCTGATTGTGGTTCGAACAGGACGGATCCACATGCCACACAGCGGGCGCTACAATTGATTTACTCAAAGAAAGTTGTGATGAAAAAATAATTTCACGTAATAACCCAATTAATTGGCCACCAAAATCGTGTGATTTAACTTTATTGGATTCTTTTCTTTGGGGTTATGCTAACTCAATTGTCTACGTCGATAGACCACAAACAATTGAACACCTGGAAATCAATATTCGAAAAACTATCGGCGAAAAACGGCCGCAATGCTGCGAAAAGTTGTTGAAAATTGGTGTTCCAGATTGCGCCTTCTACGCGCCAGCCATGGCGGCCACATGGCAGAAATCATGTTTAAATATTAATTTAATAAAAATTTCTTTCCAATAAAGCCCGTTTCATTGATACTAAAAATAGATTTCCTTGTCATTCTATAAAAACACCCTTTTCCTGGAGTAGAATTCCTCCGCGCTTAGCTCCATTTGCAAAAATTATCGCATCTTCCATTAGGGTGATTAACTATGCGCCACACTGTATAAAGGCAAAATAACGAAATTATTTCTCATATATACATTTTTCTCTACTTACTATGAACGAAGAAGATATTCACACTTACTCCAGTTGTCGACATCGACGTCACTTTAACACAATACCAAAAAATTGGCGCTTGTGTACTCGTTGTCGAAAACAACTTACTCCTGTTGGCAGGTCTATGCTATTTTCTAGACCTTAGAGAATGGAATAGATCGTCAATAGGGCAAAATTGTTCTCTAGAGCGAGTAAACAAGATCCAATTTTTTTGTATTGTGTTAAAGTGATGTCGATGTCGACTACTGGAATAAGGGTGATTAGTTTATTGATGGCGGCGACTGACCAGAAATATATACGGGGCGGCTAAAAGTCTATTTGTGCTGAAGAAACCTCGGCTGTGGCTGCCGACAAATAAATCCGTCGGCGTCTAGTATACATCGGCTTAAAGTCGCCTAATATCAACCACATCCTTTGGAAACCATTATTGTCAAAAGCGAGCGTTGTTTTGAAAAAAGAAGCTAATTCGAAGCCGAAAATTAACAGCATACACAGATAAAAAACTGCCTCATAGAATTAAGAAGATTTTCTGTATGAAACGTTTTTAGGCTAAGGGGTATCCCAGCAGAAAGTAGCAAATATTTCTTCATAGAGATTCCTTATTGTTTTTATCTGGTAAATCTTATTAATTTTATCAAGAAGAAAACCACATAAAATCAAGAAGATATCTTATTATTCTCAACTTTGTTTACTCAAATTCTGTTATTTTTGGCACCAAAGAAACAATCCATAGAGAAAAACTTCTTGATTCTATTAGGTTTTCTTATAAATTGTAAACTATAGGGATTTCTTATTGATTTTATTAGGTTGCCTTATTGATTTTTTAAAAAGGTTTTCTTCTTGATTTTATTAAGCTATATTATTGATTTTTTTCAATAAGGTTTTCTTCTTGATTTTATTAGGTTCTTATATGATTATGTGTAAAGCATCTTATTTATATTTTTAATAAGAAAGTCTTCTTGATTTTATGAGGTGTCTTGTTATTTCATATCTATAAATAGACATAGACAATTTTTTTCATGTATAAGAATGTTTGCACAATAATTTCAACGGTCATTCAGGCTGCTTGTTAGCATATTTGTCAGAGTGCTTGTCTATCAGTCAGAAATTTGCTGGTTCAATACTTGGTGAGTAAGTTTGTTAAGAATATAACATAATGTGTATGTATGTATAAATAAATAACATCTACAATATACTACATACATACTTACATATGTATATGTTATAGAATTTAAATGAAAATATATAAGTACAGAGAATAAAGACGCAATTTTTCTTATATTTTTTATGAGGTCGCCTAGTAAAAACAAGAAGAAAGCCTTATTGAAAAAATCAATAAGATAACCTAATAAAAACTAGGACATTTCTTCTTGATTTTTTCAAAAAGGTTTTCTCTATGAAACTAATAAGATTTCCTTATTGAAAAAAAATCATAGAGATTTCTTATTAATTTTGTTCTATTTTATGAGGTATTTAGTAGGCACTGTTTTCTCTGTGTAGGTCGGCGGCGGCTTAGACTCCTCAAAGATTGCCGGCGGCCGCTGTTAGCCGTCTCACAGCCAATGTGCTTGAAGTGCTTCAATATGCTTGAAATGAACGAATTAGTTGCGGAACCCTCGCTTTAATTCAAGTATGCAACCTCAAAGTACCGCTCACGGGCATTGATTTAAATAATCAGGGCTATTATGAATAAAATTCCAACTAATAGTAAGTAATACGGAAAACAAAAATATTCTAATTGGGAAAGAGAGAAATTTCACCCGGAATTTTATTCATGATAACCCTGAATAATATTTCTCGAGAATTATTTAAAGGGTTTGAGTGAACTGATTTGTACATACTATGTATGTACTATGTATTTTTAAATTCTAGGAGTTACGGTAGTCCTCTCTTTTAATTTGAAAATAAAAGAATAATATAAAAGCTTTTAATCGTACCTCTGCACTTTACTTATTCCATTTAATTTTTATTATTATTACATCAAACCAAAAAACATCCCACTGCGCTCTTAACAATTAAATTTATTGGTGCAGTTTTTCCTCCCAACGACAATATTTAAAATCAAAATTGTTCTCGCTATTATAATGATTCAACTCTTTTATTTATTTATTTTTTTTTTTTTTGAGTGATATTAATAAATGTTATTTAAGAATGGCCTCATTTCATATTCTTTTAAAACAAATTATATTTAAACGAAAAAAATTTAAAATAATATAAGGCCTGGACAATAATTTACAATTCTTTTTCTTTTATTGTTAAGCGTTTTATGTACAACAATAAAATTGAAAAACTTTTTTTTTTTTTTTTTTTTTGTAAATGGAAATTGAACACAATGGGACATCAAAAATGTTTTTGTTTTGCTTCAATCTTTTTTTGTTTTGTCGATTTCAAATACCAACTACGTGTAGAATGCAAAATACGAAAAGCAAAAAAAAAAATTGTTTGCATTATTATTATTATTTTAATAAAAAAAAAAAAAAAAAATATGTATGTACATAAGTACAAAAAAAAAGAAAAAGTTATACATACAAAGAATTAGTAGAACACGTACAAAACGCTCTACAACTCAGTTTACAAAAAATGTGTAGATACTCGTAGAATGCAGCAGCTACATTAGCCGTAGTTGAACTCCAAGTCGATGCCACAGATTTTATTTCAATTCCTTTTTTTTTTTTTTTTTTTTTTTTTTGTAATGTTATTTTTTCATATCATTTTGTTAAGTGAATAAAACCACAATTCCAACTGTGAGCGGAGTGAAAGGTTTCAATCAAAATGCATGATTAAACTAAAAATACAAAAAAAAAAAAAAAAAATATATGTACTAGGTATACACTACAAAAGCAATGATAATAACAGCAACAACGACTTTAATAAAATATAATATTGGAACATAAAATAAATTGACAAACAAAACATTTGGAATGGAATATAAAAGCTTTGAAAAAAACAACAGCAACAACATTAAATCTTTTCAAAAAACAACAGAACTCTTTAATACACTTAACTGTTGGTTTTATTTCGTACGTACACGGAGCGAGCATGTGTCAGTCAGTCAGTGCTTGGTGATGTTGGACGACTTTCAAACTAATTGTGTGGATTGACTTCAAGCTGCAGCATTGTTCTATGCAACCGTAAGTTCTAAATGCACAGGACTACACTGCGCACAATTTGAAAAGGGTTAACTAGTAAATATGAAGCAGTTTAGTTAGTTTTTAATTATTGCTGTTCGAACTTCATTTAATTTGATCACGCCAAGGTTCGTAAAGCTTTTTAAACCAAATTGCATGTGATAATTATTAATGAGCAAATAACACCAAAGTTAATTGTAAATATGCTGACAAACACGTAGTAGAACGGAACAACATGCTGTTTTCGAAGGCCACTACACCTTCATCATCAGCTAGTTGTTCCGTTCCACTAAGTGCTTGTTAGAATATTTACAATTAACTTTGGTGTTATGTGCTCATTAATTGGATCTGCCCCAAAGATATCCCTAGACATCAACAGCGCATCTTCTATCAATCGTCAAAATCGTTTTTCATTATTGCACAACAAAAACGACAAGCCCGCTGCATCATCGCAAAAGTCTTTTAAGCCACCACCTATTTATCTGAGAGAAAAAAATTCTAACGCGCTTCTAAAAAATCTACTGTCGACCATTGGTGAAAATACTTTTCACATCATTCCAATTAAACGAGGTAATATTGATGAAACTAAAATCCAAATCTAAATATATGATGAAAAAGATTTGCAAAAAATTGTAAGTGAGTTTGAAAAAAATAAAACAAATTTTTACACTTACCAACTTTAAGAGTGCTAAAGGCCTACAGAAGTATTAAAGGGCATAGATTCATATGTTGAGCCCGAAGAAGTAAAATGTGCACTTATCGACCAAGGATTTAAGGTAAAAAATTTTACCAGTATAATCAATAGAGAGAAGATTCCCCAGCCTTTATTTCGTGTTGAACTGGAGCCGAATGATATACAGTTGAAAAAAAACGAGACGCACCCAATTTATAGTCTAAAATACCTCTTATACCGTAAAATCACAGTTGAAGAGCCACGTAAGCGTTCAGGTTCCGTACAGTGCCATAATTGCCAAGAATATGGCCACACAAAAACTTACTGCAAATTTCCTACAGTTTGTGTTATTTGCGGTGAATTGCATGGCACTGCTAGCTGTACTAAGCCAAAAGATCAAGCAGAAAAAAAATGCAGTAATTGTGGAGGTAATCACACCGCTAACTACAGAGGCTGCCCTGTATATTCTTTCCTTAAACAGGCTATGGGTCAAAAATCTAAATTAGCTCCAGTTCAATCAGCAAATGCTTACTCCGCCACTCTGCCTCAAGCTAGCCAACTATTTACTTCACGTGTATCGTATGCCGATGCTGCTAAGACTAGTTCTATTCCCACACAAAATGTTCCACCGCCAAGTAATTCAACGAATGCAAACTCTACTTTTAACTTTAGTCGTCTTGAAGCTACTATTGAGAATCTGGTGCTAACTATAAACAACTTTACAACAAATATGGCTAGCATGATGCAAGAAATGCTGAGAATGTAGAATACTCTGCTTCAAGCATTACTTAACAAGCCATGAACAAGCTAAAACTATGTTTCTGGAACGCAAACGGCATTCGTCAACATAAAAATGAACTTGAGCACTTCCTCACGGAAAAAAATATTGATATAATGTTGGTCTCTGAGACTCACTTGACTTCGAGAAGCTGCTTTAAAATAAATGGTTACACTCTATATGATTCGAAAGACCCGAGAGGGAGAGCATGCGGTGGATCAGCAATTCTAATTAAGGCAAGACTCAAGCACTATATTCTTGAGAACGTTAGTGAAGAATATATGCAAGCGACGAATATTTTCGTAGAAAATTTTTGTGCGAATTTCGTGATATCATCAATTTACTCACCTCCCAGATTTTCAGTTACCGAAGATCAGTATGAGAAGTTCTACAAATCGCTTGGATCTTGTTTCGTGGCAGCTGGTGACTACAATGCAAAACATACGTACTGGGGCTCGCGTCTTGTTACACCTAGAGGTAGAGCGTTGTTTAATACAATTTCAAAAATGGGCTTAGATGTCATTTCGAGTGGGGAGCCTGCTTACTGGCCTACTGACATACAAAAAATTCCAGATGTTATAGATTTTGGCGTCACGAATAATATCCATAGGGACTTAATTCACGTAGAGGGCTCTCTAGATCTGTCCTCCGATCACTCTCCCACAATAGTTACAATTTTCAACCCACTAAGGAGTGATTTAACTAACTCATATGCGAAAACGATTAATAGGATCAACTGGCTGGGATTCAAAAAATATGTTAGTAGTCACTGCGTAGAAAACATTCAGCTAAGATCATCTGATGATACTGAATTTAATATTGCCAATCTTAACGAATGTATTAAACAGGCTGCTGAACATGCCACTACCTCCTATCCGCAGACTGGCTTTAATAGAATTTATTCTACGGAAATTGAACGTCTTGTATGTGAAAAAATGAGAGCTAGAAGAGAATGGCAACAACACCGATCACCCCTAAATAAAATCAGACTTAAAGAATGTACTAAACGACTCAAAGAGCTGCTATCGTCTGAAAAGACTGCATTACTGGAAAAGTATTTAGAAGGTCTTGATGTAACGTCAACATCTAATTACTCTTTATGGCGCGCTTCTAGAAATCTTAAAAGTCCCGTTGATCTTAAATCACCACTGCGTACTTCGACCGGAGGCTGGGCAAGAAGCGATAGTGAGAAAGGTAACTTATTTTCTGAGCATTTAAAATCTGTATTCCTCCCAATTCATGTACGGGTGCTGCCGGATTACCGAGTATAGTATCTCTACCCCTTCGTCCCTTAAGGTTTAATATGCGTGAACTACAAAAAATAGTTGCTGAACTCGACCCGAAGAAAGCTCCAGGTATTGATGGCATTAGTAACAAGATGCTGATGAACTTGCCTCATATTGCAATAAGAATTTTGCTATTTATTTTAAATGCCATTTTACGAATGCAGTATTTTCCACATAACTGGAAACTTGCCAAGATTAAAATGATTCAAAAGCCAGGCAAAGATCTTACCAAGGCTGAGTCATATAGGCCTATAAGCTTACTTTCAACAATTTCAAAGCTTTTCGAAAAGCTGCTCATGACTAAATTGTCCACAACTTTAGCTGATACTGGGTGCATCCCGGACCATCAATTTGGCTTTAGAAGACAGCATAGCACTATTGAGCAAACGCATAGATTGGTTCAAATTATAAGGAGGACTTTTGAAGAAAAGAAGTATTGTTCTGCCCTTTTTATTGATGTTTCTCAGGCATTTGACAAAGTATGGCACAAAGGCCTAGTTTTAAAATTGAAGACATACCTACCAATAAATATACAAAAGCTTTTGGAAAGTTATATTCTTGATAGAAAGTTTACTGTTGTGGAAGGAGACTTCATGAGTGTACCCGAATCTATATCTTCTGGTGTGCCACAGGGTAGTATTCTGGGGCCAGTCTTGTATCTAATATATACTTGTGATATGCCTGTGAGCAATAACATCCACACTTCTACATTTGCCGATGATACACCCTGCATGAGTATGCACAAAAACCCTGATGAGGCATCCCGCCATCTCCAAGCACACATTACCCAGCTAGAAATATGGTTGAACTTATGGAGAATGAAAGTAAATGAACAAAAGTGTTTCCATATAACGTTTACGTTAAGAACAGGGGGTATACTCTGTAATTCGATTCGAAAGAAAAAGCTTTCGAATCTGAATGTTTATAACATGTAAACTCGAAAGCATTCTCTTTCGAATCGAATTACAGAGTAGACCCCCAGATACTTGTTCTTCCATTCGAATCAACAATCAAAATATTCCTCAACATTCTCAAGTGAAATACCTTGGTATACACCTTGATCGAAAGCTTACATGGAAGTATCATATTGACTCTAAGTTAACCCAAATGAAACTTAAATAAACTCAAATATATTGGTTAATTGGCAGAAATTCAACACTCAGCCTAGACTGCAAACTTTTGATATACAAGTCGCTTTTGAAGCCAATATGGTGCTATTCAGCTATGGGGCACTGCTTCAGCTGCAAATATTGAGAAAATCCAACGAAGGCAAAACAAAATTTTACGTTTGATAACCTCGGCTCCATGGTACGTTAAAAATTCAAATATTCATCGTGATTTAAATATGCCACTAGTGAGTGAAGAAATTGCAAAATACGCAGGCAAATATTTAACAAAACTCGAGTCACATCCTAATCCGCTTGCCCGTAATATTTTGAACTTAGATTTAAGATTTGATTACTTATTGTTAGTTCATTTTTGAAGATACAATAAATAAATATATATATGAACAAAAAAATGTGCTCATTAATAATTATCACATGTAATTTGGCTTGCAAAGCGATACGAACTTTAGCCTTATCAAATTATAAATATGAAGCATTTTAGTTAGTTTTTAATTATTTTATTCGAACTAAATTGGGTTTTTTGTTTGTTTTAGATACGATTAAGTTAAATTATCACATGTAAAGCAAATTACATGTGATAATTTTTTCAGGAGCAAGTTGCACTAAAGACAATTGTAAATTATTATGACAAAATATCAGCAGAACGGAACAGCATGTGTTTTCGTAGAACCGGCTTGCCTTCATTACCAGCGCTAAGGTGCTTTGTCCACTGTGTGTGGTGTCAGTTATGCAACTGCCAGTGTCATATACTAATTTTTCAGTGCAAATGAAATATGTGAATTGTTTTGATGCATCATATTCCAATTTGTTGAAAAGCTTTTTATCTAATAAGAGCTCAAGTTCTTGAGAAGATTGGTGGTCATTTTTGTCAAATTTAAAGATATTCACATACTAGACTATGTGGGGTAGGTTGGCCTTGAAACTGACCCAAGTGTTGGATTTTCTTAAATATTTTTGGAAATTGAAATAATCGATTTAGAAAAATTTCTTGAGGAGGTTCATGGTCATTTTGGTCAAATATGGAAATACACTCGTACAACACTACATATGTAAGTGGGGGTGGTCTTAAAAGTTCTAAATGTGACTTATTTGCTCACTTTTCTCAAATTCGATTATTTCAATTTCCAAAATTATTGCAGTAAGATGACCAACTGTGTCTTATTGGGGACTCTTAAGACCACCCTACCTATATAGTTAATAACGTGCGCATATCCATATTTTAGCAAAATCATCACTAATCTTCTGAAGTAATTTCACTAAAAAAACATTTTATTCAAAATCGTGTACTTCAATTTCCAAAATTATTTCATAAAAGTTACCAATGAGTCACATTTAGAACCCTTACCTACACAACAGAAAAATTCATTAGCGACTCCAAAATGACCAGCAATATTCTGAAGGAAATGGTTTTTCTCCTTTTTTGCATAAATTTTCTTTTATTGGCCTCTTCCCAGTTCCAAGGTTTCAGACTCCTAAAAACGCAACGCTAAGCGTTGACAAATTTTCTGTAGGAAAAACCGCTTAAGGTTGCGTTTTACAATATACGGCCCTTAAACCATTTAACAAATTCTGTTAAGTAAATATCATTTCTCTATCAAATTTTTTTAATCTAATTTTTCGACCATTTTTTATATTTTCAATTAAACAATTTTTTTTGAGGCTTAGGTCTGCTTATATTTTGATTTATAGGTTCGATATTTCGTTAGCCTTCAGTTAACTTTTTCAGGATATTTCTTATTTTTGGTTTTTTTTTTTATATTTAATTTTTTCTTTTGTCTTTTCTCCTTTCAATTACAAAAATAATTTTTATAATTCTAAATAAATTAATATATAAACAGACCTAAGGGCACTGCTACACGTTCAATATATATTGAACGCGATCCAGTATCGTGATATTTATTGAAAGTGTAGCATGCAGTATTTATGGATCGCGATTCACATCGCAGAATGGCCTAAATTATGGAATCCAGATAGCGGATCATGGATCGCGTAATAAATATTGAACGTGTAGCATTTTCATGATATTAGATCGCGATACGTTAGTAAAAACTGAAATAAGACAAATAAAATGAAAAAAAATTTAACAAATAAAAAGTAAAAAGGTTTATTACATTTGTGTAAAGTTTGTTTTAATAAAGGGTAATGGCAGAAGATAGTGAAAGCGAGTGGGTCCTGCCGGTGGAATCGGAATTAACGACCAAAAAATTATTTTGAAAGACTATTTTAAATACTGACGCGATAAATATTGAACATGTAGCATACGCTCATGATCCATCAATCCATTAAAATGAATCGCGATCCAAATATCACAATATATATTGAACGTGTAGCAGTGCCCTAAAGCTAAAAAAATAGTTTAATTGAAAATAACTTCTCTGTTATGTTCGAAACATGTTAAGTTAGAAATTCTGGTTTCTCTCAGGTAAGCAAAATGGAACTTTGGCCCATTGATCAAATTCGCTGCTAAGCGCAACTTCACCATGACAAAAGTGACTGCAAAGAAAGTTACACAAAAATCTATAGCGAAGAGATTAATCTCATTAATCGAAAATTATAAAGAAGAAAGAAACAATTAAATTGCAAAATTCAACATTGGGCAAAAAAGAATAAAATGTACTTGCCAAGGAGTCCATAAGATAATCTTGTATAGTCTTATTTAGAACAGGACGTTGTGTCCAATTAGTATAATTGCTAATCAGGAGAAAGAGAAGGTTATCAATTTGTCTGCATTTATTTTGTGTTTTTCTGTCTTTATAACTCTGTACCTTTTCCGCCTAATTTAAAAATCCTTTTTTTGTCGTCCCATTTTGAGAAATCGTCGGTTGGTTATTGGTTTGGTGCAGAAATAATGTATTTTGAATATACTGTGCCGCAAACCAATAACCAACCGACGAAATGTGGGTGGGGAGACGCCCGATAATTTTTTTCTTTGATTTTATGATATTGTACTTATTTGATTGCTACGAAACTTAGCCAACACACTGGGCTCTCGTAACAACACAATCGCGAAGATAAAAAAATAGGCGGAGACAAGCCCATTAAACTTTAATGTCATATTTCATGTGCTTCTATTTCTGCGCTTTTTACGAAACTTGGCCTACACCCTATCAATCGAAAAAATTCGCAATCTTGCTTTCAAGAAAGTGGGCAATGCCACGCCTATACACGCACATTTACTCAACCGATTTTTATGAAACTTGTAACACAGCTTAAAAAATACTTAAACTGGCTTTCAAAAAAGTGGGCGAAGCCGAGCCCACTAAAAGTTAACATTATATAACTAACTTAACATTATATACCTTGAGACACACTTTGAGCTCTGAAAAGCTCTGGGCTGGGCCACGACCATCTAACGTTAGTGTTAAATTATATGTACTTCTACTTATTCCATTTACGACTTGCAATGACACGATTTAGTGCTTTAAGAAGTGGGCGTGGGAGTGCCTATTAAAGAGTAATATATAATATATTTTATGTGCTGCTACCTGGCCGATTTTTACAATACTTAGCACAAATCTTGAGCACTGAATGTGACACGATGTTGAATTTAGAAAAGCATGGAGGACACTCAATTTTGTCAAATAGGGCATGACCACGCCCCTAAAATATAAAGTTGACACTAAAAATTTAAAACTAAAACAAATTAAAGTGACTTTAAAACCATCACTTAAAAGTCAAAAATAGTTTAGATTCACTAAAATAAAACATTTTTATATGTGTTACCTATAATGCCATGTACAGTTGGTGGCAATAATAATGACACCTAAGCTCATAAATAAGTAAATATGAAATTAACTAAACTGATTGGCACCGACTTGGAATAGCATCACAGGCAACACTTATAAACATATTTTATTTAACTGAATCTAAACTATTTTGAACTTTTTAATGCTTATTTATGAAGTCGATTTAAATTCTTTTTTAAGTTTTACTTATGAAATGAAACAATATTATTTTTATAAAATCGCTGTATTAGCTTTTAGTCTTTTGTGATAAAAGCTAACCAACTGTCAGTTAATTTAAAAGACTTATGGAAATTTTAACACGAACCGTATGAGAATTTTATAGTACTTGAATACACAAATGTATTGCACTGTATGAACGTGCTACGTATTTTAGTATTTAACAGTTTTTTTTTTTTTTGAAGAAAAGTAAAAAACAATAACTTGTGGATACTTACGATGTTATGAAAATGTTATTTATTTCTTTAGATTGGCTTAGATTTTCTTATTTTATTTTTTTTAAGTATTTTCATATTGAAAAAAAGCTTCTATAAAATTTAGTTTAAAGCCTGGGAGAGTTTTTTTTATGGTCAATAGTTTTTAACTGGTTCAATTTTTGTTTTTGTGGCACAAAAAACAATAACTATCCATTGTTTGCTTCTATTTCATTCTGCTCTGGCCAAAATGATTGACTTTTCATCGTTCAACATGTCAATTTGAGTCAGGAAATCCCAGCATGAATCATTTCCCAAGAAAAGGAGAAACACAACTTGGCTCATGCAAAATAAAAAACAAAACTAAAATTCTATATTTATGGGAGAACCATGTGTCCAAATGTGCATATCAGTTTTAATGTCAAATCTACTTGTTCGTATATGAACTATATATAGTTCGACAGTTTGAGTCAACGAACAGTGAAATACTTAAAAATTTAAAAAATAAAAATATTTTAAAATTATATTTTATATAAAGAAAGAGATACATAGTTTGAAATTGCAATTCATCAATTTTGTTATGGTAACATACAATGTATGTATATGCCTTTCAAAATCAGCATTAGAATTAGAAATTCTATTTTCTCTGCTTATATATTTTTAAGCGAAAGCTACACTAATGCTCAATAAATACCAAAGCCCAGCGAACATTTGTTTAATGGCAACTACATATAGAAGCAAAGTAACGACCTCTATTTTTAGAGCATCACATTTGAAAGTAATTTTGTTTACTACGATATTTAAAGATTAAAAAATAACACACATGCAGCACACTAGCAAATATAAAATATTTGGTTAATATCAACATAAATATTGCCAACAGTAGCTGAACTTATGAACACATGCTCGATGTGTGTTATGAGAATACGAGAGTACTAAATTGTATCTTATGGGTTGTCGAAAAACAAACAAAAAATCGAACCTTGTGTACTTAACAATTTCAATTGCAGCTGTAACATACTCATACTCCTTGTGTGATTATTTTAAATAAACTATTCAACCATTTTTAGACATAATCGTACGTGTTTATCCAAAAAAATATAAACAAACGGAACAAAAAAATATACATATAAGATTGAATGTTGCAAATAAAATGTATGACTCATATTTATCTTTAAATAACAACTTTTTGTTTTGGCTTCTAAATATTAATGTTGTATGCCTAATGCAAAACTAATGGCTGTACTAACAACAAATATAAGAAAGAATACTTGGTTTTGTTTGATGGCTTTGTTACATGAGAAAATATCTATTAATTGGTTGCAAATATATTTAGATAAATTGCACTTTTTCAATATGAAATTTAAATGAAGTTTCTTAAAAGCTTGTAGTTTTTCTCCCATTTATATGTTGCTAATAGTTAGCTAGTGGTCGTGCAACATTGCTAAGATTGCATCAAATAGAAACAAGAAGCGTTTAAGTTAAGTTGCTTATGGTCCTTCGAACCGAATTCTTTTGTACTTCATTACAAATATATATTTGATTTCAGCAATTTTTTTTATGTTTGTATTTTCTAATTTATTTAAATCATTTTAAATAATGGAGATATGTAAGCAAGAAGACTAGATCTGGTCCCGGTTATATATGTATATATATATATGTATATATGTATATATATATATATATATATATATATATATGTATATATTAGGGCGGGTCGATTTGTATGGAGGCAAAAAAAAATCGCTCAAATTACAAGGAAAATCGTATTCTAAGGATCAAAATAAGAAACTTTGCCGAAGGAACCATACCTCTAAAATGTATTTTGATGTCCCGACTTTTGATCCAAAAGGACATATTTTCTTGAAGGGTCAAATTTTGAAAAATCTCACTTTGACCCATTTAGAGTTCCTCAATCGAGTCAAAATGTATGACTGACCCCCACTAATTTTGGAGGGCCGACCCACCTATGCCAGTGGTACACCCCCTGGAACCACCCATGAGGGGTTCCCCATACAAATATTTAAAAAATCACAAATGTTTGTATTGGGAATCCCCCAGAGGTGGTTCCAGGTGGTGTGCCACTTATCGATAAGAATTCACTGCGTAAATTTTCACAACGTCGACGAATTTACTCAGCGAAGTCTTCTCTTATATTTGATAAAGTTGGTTGTGGTGTGTACAAAAACAGAGAGAGAGAGAGAAAATTATTTTTCGTCGTTTCTCGGCGTACAAAATAGAAATAAATCTATCTCAGAATTCGTCACGCATGAAGAATTTCGTTCGGCAGCGGTGTTGTGCTCATTTTCATATGCATGAATGTGTTTTATTTTTTTATGGCGAAAGTTCGCATCGAAAAATTCGTCGTTCGTCGCAGTTGTGTTCCTAGTATAATTCTAACTTAATTTAATGGTATGTTTCCACCGACTTTAAGTCAAGTAGATTTAAGTAAATCACTTCAAAGTGTTTCCAGCGAGCTTATGAGTGATTTGTTGTTCGAGATTTCGTACTAAATTTATGCACGTGCTTTATAAGATGGGCGCATCATAATGTGAATTTTATTCACATGTCGTTGACATTTTAAATTGATTAAATATTCCTTAATGTAACTTTTTTCGAAATTGTCAATCAGTATTGATGGATGACCCAGGGATGGAGTTTGCAATTTTAAAAGCAACGCAGGGTTGCATACATAAATCGAGTTCGAAAAAAAGTATTTTCGACATTATTTAAAATAAATCAACCACTTTGAAGTGATTTATCCATATGCAAAATGTATGGTAAATCATGAAGAAATTAACATGATTTGCACAAATCATGATTTGTATAAATCATGCCGGTGGAAACATACTATAATTGAGCGGGGAAATCTGCATTAACTGACATCACACACAGTGGACCAAACACAAAGAACGCTGATGAATAAGGTGCAGTGGTCTTCGAGAACAGCATATTGTTCCGTTCTGCTAGTATTTGTCATAATAATTTACAATTGTATTAAGAGCAACTTAATCCTAAAAAAAAATTACCACATGTAATTTGGTTTACATCACGATACGAACTTTCACCTACTCCAGTAATAAATGGAAAAAACTAGTTAAGTTCGAACAAAATAAGTAAAAACTAACTAAAATGCTTCATATTTATAATTTGATGAGGCTAAAGTTCATATCGCTTTGTAAGCAAATAACACCAAAGTTAATTGTAAATATTCTGACAAACATGTAGTAGAACGGAACAACATGCTGGTTTCGAAGGCCACTACATCTTCATTATCAGCGTTCTTTTGTGTTTGGTCGACTGTGTGTGGCGTGTTAGTTGATGTAGATTTCTGCTTTTTATATACTCAGCCTATATGACAAATGGAATATGTGAATTGTTTGGATTCATTGTATTCAACAAACGACAATGGCTGTTGTAAATATAGAAATGGTAAACTTGAGCTTTCATTAACAAAAAAAGCTTTCAGCAAATTGAATACGATGAAGCAAAACAATTCACATATTCCATTTGCAATAATGGTTGCATATATAAAGCAGAAATCTACATCAACTGACACCACACACACAGTGGACCAAACACCAAGAACGCTGATTATGAAGTTGTCTTCGAAAACAGCTAGTTGTTCCGTTCTACTTATAATAGATCAACTTATAGTTCAGCTGGTAAAGAAAGATATATTTTAATTTTCTTCTCTGTCTTTGTTATAGCTGCGTCACAAGTTGATCAACAAAAGTGGAAGTGTGTGAAGCGGCACTATGAAGCGCTAACCAACTACTCCCAAGTCCCGGTTCACACACTTTAATTTTTGTTGAGCAATTCGTAATTCAGCTGTAAGAAAATAAGAGATATTTGTATTTCTTTTATCCGTCTCTCTTACAGCTGAATTACTAGTTGATCAACAAAGCTTGAAGTGTGAGAACAGGGACTAAGCAAACTTGCTTATACAAGTAGGCAATCAGTATTTTTCGCCTGGAGATGATTTCGAAGCCAAATGCAATACATCCATGCATTGTTGCACACTATGTTAATGTTGTTGTTTGTCGATTTTTTTTTCAATCAGTTATTTTTTTGCTGTTGGCTGATAACGATGTTTAAACATAAATTAAACTTGTTAAACATATTCAAATTAATATGATGTCTATGTAACTGACTGACTGACAGTCGTTTGTCACACAGTGATTATGTTGTGCAGCGTGTAAAGGTTTATTTCTGCATTTGCTGCTTTAGCAATTGCTTTCGATCTGTTGAAATTTTTATTGATTTATTCGTTTGTTTTTTACGATTTTTCTATTTATGAGTTTATAAATTAAAACAGACAATATTTTATACGTTTATAATATTTTGCAGATTTATTTATTTTTTATTCACTTTGATTTACTCTTTTTTTGGGGTTTGAAAAATTGCTGCGTTGGCTGGTGTGTTTTTTTTTTCATAATCACTGAATTATAAAATTGACATGTAACACGTTATTAAAAATATGTATATGCTATAAATAGTTATGTATATTATTATTTTTTGTTGTTGCAGTGTATCTATTTTAGTTAAATACATTTGAATTACAATAATCATAAGATACATTATTTGGTGCATGAGCGGTGCAAGAGTTGAAGGGTACGCGACGACAGACAATCAAATGCGACTTAAAACAATACAATTGAGGTTTATTGAAAGTTGTTAGTGTTAAAGTGTCAATTTGTGATTTGTATTCAATTATTATATTTATATACAATACATACATTGTTGTGGTTCGTTTTTTACATATTTGGCTATAAAGAAAATAAGTAACTTACAAGTAAGCGAAATGATTGGCAAGTAACATTTTGCAATTTAATATTAAAAAAAAAAAAACAAACAAAACCAGACAATAACAAGAGCAGCTCACAACAAAATAGTTTTGTGGCAAAATGAAAAAGCTCCTAAATCGACATATGTAAGCTAATTTTGAGTTAATCTTAATTATATTGTGCCATTTTTCAGGATATTATTGCGCAAGGACCTGCTTCGACTCATAATCTCATATGCAAGAATAATAGCTTAATTTAGCTTACAGTTCGGTTTAATTAAAATTTAATATATTAGTTGAAGTGTGTAGAACGATATTTTTTCTGTAAAAGATATAATTTACTGAAATTTGAGTTAAAGGCTTAAAAGTCCTCTCCTAAAATACAGTAAAATATGACTTATGCACTTTTTCCTTTTTGCCACAGAACTTAAATCCAAAAGTTTCCTTTAGATTTTTTGTTTCTTGAGTACTTCTGGGGTTTTAAAGGTGCTGCATATCGCCGCCTACGAGGGTGGTTCGGAAACTTCTTAGCCTAGCACAAAAGGCGCGATATAAACAGAAAAAAGTTAAGTGTTTTGGAAACTTCCATCTCTGCTATGAACACATGTTAAATTTTGTTTGGATCTGGCAACTCCTTCATATAGAAACAGGTGTTCACAAAAGACGCATCCGCGATTTTTTAACAATGGAAAATTTAGAAATACGTGGTGTCATTAAATATTTACATAAAAAAGTTTTATCGGGACAAGAAATTCATAATGATATGGTGAATGTGTTAGGTGAAAGTGCTCCTTCATATGCAACAGTAAAAAATTGGGTTGCTGAATTTAAACGTGGTCGTACAAGCATTGAAGATGAACCACGTAGTGGACGTCCAAAAACAGCAACAACAACAGAAATTGTAGCCAAAGTGCGTGATATGGTATTAAATGATCGACGAATAAAAGTGCGTGAAATAGCTAATATCTTGGGCATCTCAAATCCATTTAATTTTGCATGAAGAACTACAGATGAAAAAGCTTTCTGCAAGATGGGTGCCGCATTTGTTAACAGTCGACCAAAAACGCGTAAGAATGAACATTTCTCAAGCTTGTTTGGATCGTTTTAAGCGAAATAAAATGGATTTTAAGCGTCGTTTCATAACTGTTGATGAGACATGGATCCACCACTATACTCCAGAGACAAAAGAACAATCCAAACAATGGACTGAAACTGGAGGAAGTGCCCCAAAGAAGGCAAAACAATTCAATCGGCTGGTAAGGTTATGGCAACGGTTTTTTTGGGACTTCAAAGGTATTTTATTGATTGACTATCTGCAAAAGGGTAAAACAATAAATTCAGAGTACTATTGTAAACTTTTGGATCAATTAAATGTACAAATTCGAGAAAAACGTCCTGGCTTACAACACAAAAAAATAATTTTTCATCAAGACAACGCACCAGCGCACAAGAGTGTTTTAACAATGGCTAAAATCAACGAATTAAAGTACGAGTTGCTTGACAAGCCACCTTATTCTCCTGATTTGGCTCCCAGTGACTTTTACCTGTTCCCAAATCTAAAAGAATTCCTTGCTGGCAATCGTTTTACCTCAAATGAAGATGCAATTACAGTTGTAAACCACTATTTTGAGGACCTTGAGGAAAACTATTTAATCAAGGGATAGAATTGCTAGAAAAGCGTTGGACTAAGTGTATTGAAGTTTCAGGAGATTATATTGAAAAATAAAAATATTTTTGAAAAACTAACTATTCTCTTTCATTGATAGGCTAAGAAGTTTCCGAACCGCCCTCGTAAAATGCAAAACAACACATCGTGAAAAAATTCGAAATTGAGCTTTTTATTGCTTATGATTGCATGCTTTTTCTTGTGTGTCGTATTAATACGGTGACAAGATATTTATCCGTTTCAGAGCTTTTTATAAATTTTAGCATCAATTTGTTAGTGCATATTTATGCATATTTTACCATACAAACATATTTTTGCATATTACAGTCTGACATGCATATTTTTAGCATTTTTTTATGTTTTTAGAGCATATTTGACGGTTTTAGGGAATGTCTTGATACCTTAAAGATTTTTTTTATTCTAGTATGTTGGTCAAAAGTTCTATTTTAGTCGCCATCTAAAACTCATTTCATATGTAGTGTATACATTTTTCTTATTTATTACGCAGGTTTTACGGGCGTCAGCTTAGGATGGTGCTGAAACTCACCTGTACTCGGGAGACCCAGTTGGATCCATTCTTATTGCCATCTATTGTCCATTAAAATACTTTGAAGTTTTCAATTCACACACAACTTAATGAAAAAAGAAAGTTTTATTTTGCGTTCAAGAGTTGAGTTAACAAGATATTTGCATGAAATTTTTACATAATATTACGAGCTGGTTAGCTGGTTTGTGGCCTTCGTAGATATTGAGGGGTATTTTAATAAAATTGCACCAGTTGCGATAGTTGATGCATTGTTGCATTTGGAGGTAAATGCAGGAATCAGAATCTACTAACTCACCGCATGATAACTTCTGCTCTAGGATCTTCTAGGCAAACTCTGTTTGTAAGTAGGGGTACACCACAGGGAGGCGTTCTTTCGACAGGAGGTATAAGATACCTGGTTTCCAACCAATCACTCTAAATAGTACGGAAATAAAAGTGATTCAAAGCTGAGTTTCAAAACTTATATTCTAGAGAGAGTGAAGAAAGCAACAATTTCACTATAGCTATGCAAAAATCGTTCATTGTTTCTATAATGCAATAGTACGTCAGATTTTCATGTATGGGATCATCGTGTGGTGGCCGTCCCTGGAGAAAAAGACGTATTTACATATCTTACACAACGTGCAAAGACTTGCATACTTGTATATAACCAGCGCTCTTCACAACTACTTCTACGGATGCACTGGGAATACTCCTTCCTTCACCTACTACCATTGTACCTAGTAGGGAAGAAAATAGCAACAAGCTCAGCAATCCGTCTGTGTTGTACCTCTCTGAGGAACGGAAATATTACCGGCTACTGTAGAATACTCGATGATGAATCTTGGGGATGGACGATTGACGAAACCTCCCCTGCTCGCCTACACGAACGTCGTTGTAAAGAAGAAGTGTTGATTTTTATACGGACGGCTCCAAAACACAAGAAGGTTATGGAGTCTTCTCAGGGGCTCTAGGTTTTCGTATTGCAAAGCGACTTCCGGATCACTGCAGTGTCTTGCAGGCAGAAATCCTTGCTATAAAAGAAGTTGCGAATTGGTGGAAAGTGAATGTCACTTCAACGACTTTAGTTAACTGATAGTTGAGCAGCTATTATGGACCTTGAATCCCCGCTTCTAAGAACAACTACAGCCCTCGACTGGCGATCTTCTCTAAATAAGATTGCAAAACAGTTTGATATTAGGATCATTGGGATTGCGGGGCACAGAGGCTTTCAGGGGGCCTCTAGCGCTGATGAGCTTGCTAGAACTGGGGAAGCCTTACAAGTTCCACCGGATTTGGAATGTGTGGGCTTACCCCAACTCTCTGGCAAACTCAGACTTAGGCCCAAGACAGAAGATGAAACAAATAGAAGGAGGGTCACAAGAAATGATTGCGTGATCACCAGACAATTATGGACTCAATCTAAAAAGGAAATATGGAGGTTCTTTAATTTTAAAGAATAGAAAACAAATCTCGATTCTAATGTCCGTGCTAACCGGACACTGTCTAATAGGTAGGCATGCACAAAGGTTAAAGGTCGAACACAATAATTTTTGCAGCAGCTCCAAATGAAGAGGTAAGTGTTGAACAATTTCTGTGTCACTATTGTGGACTGGCAAGAAAGAGAATGCCCACAATGGCCGCTCTTGAGTTCAGGGAATTTTCTGACATTGCTAGTGTTGAACTGCAACATATTAGTAGTTTGATATTGAGCTGTGGTTGGTTTGACGGTGGGGACTCCACATAAGCAGAGTCTCCGTGGTATCACAATGATTTCCTTCTATTCCCCATTAAAAGTAATATTTACCCCCTTTTTATACGGACGGCTCCAAAACACAAGAAGGTTATGGAGTCTTCTCAGGGGCTCTAGGTCTTCGTATTGCAAAGCGACTTCCGGATCACTGCAGTGTCTTGCAGGCAGAAATCCTTGCTATAAAAGAAGTTGCGAATTGGTGGAAAGTGAATGTCACTTCAACGACTTTAGTTAACTGATAGTTGAGCAGCTATTATGGACCTTGAATCCCCGCTTCTAAGAACAACTACAGCCCTCGACTGGCGATCTTCTCTAAATAAGATTGCAGAGCAGTTTGATATTAGGATCATTGGGATTGCGGGGCACAGAGGCTTTCAGGGGGCCTCTAGCGCTGATGAGCTTGCTAGAACTGGGGAAGCCTTACAAGTTCCACCGGATTTGGAATGTGTGGGCTTACCCCAACTCTCTGGCAAACTCAGACTTAGGCCCAAGACAGAAGATGAAACAAATAGAAGGTGGGTCACAAGAAATTATTGCGTGATCACCAGGCAATTATGGACTCATCTAAAAAGCAAAAATGTAGGTTCTTTAATTTTAAAGAATAGAAAACAAATCTCGATTCTAATGTCCGTGCTAACCGGACACTGTCTAATAGGTAGGCATGCACAAAGGTTAAAGGTCGAACACAATAATTTTCGCAGCAGCTGCCAGGATATCGATGAAGAGGTAAGTGTTGAACAATTTCTGTGTCACTATTGTGGACTGGCAAGAAAGAGAATTGCCACAATAGCCGCTCTTGAGTTCAGGGAATTTTCTGACATTGCTAGTGTTGAACTGCAACATATTAGTAGTTTTATATTGAGCTCTGGTTGGTTTGACGGTGGGGACTCCGCATAAGCAGAGTCTCCGTGGTATCACAATGATTTCATGCTATTCCCCATTAAAAGTAATATTTACCCCCTTTTTGTACCCAGAAGTGAGCCTATTATCCGTCCACAGAATTGTGGATGAAATGAGATGAGAAATGCAGGCAGAAGAAGAAGTGTTAATTTTTATACGGACGGCTCCAAAACACAAGAAGGTCTCAGGGCTCTAGGTCTTCGTATTGCACTGGTTGGTTCGACGGTGGGACTCCGCATAAGCATAGTCTACGTGGTATCACAATGGACCAATACAATCTCAGTGAGTCCGGGTTTATGACTGCCACCCCTACCTAACCTACAAAATATGAATATCCATATGAGGATTAATTCTGCATCATTAATTCAAAAAATCCATATTTTGAGTTATGTTGTTCTTTGAGTAAATGAGCGCTATGTTCAATGGTTTCTGGTTCTTCTCCATCCCCGTATATCGTAAAGAAATCTGGAGGGCCAGTTTCTCAAATAATGGTTCTTGTTCTGACCGAGCATTGACCAGTTAGCATGCCTATCACTCGCATCGCCTTTCTATTCATATCCAGTTGCAGTTGGGATCTTCCTGAGTCAAGTATTGTCCATATAGCCCTCGAGACTCTACAATCCGCCCTACGTCGCCATGAGCTGTTGGTCCTACTCTCTACCTAATTTCAGAGTAGTAAACGTTGCAAGAAAAGTTCTAGCTGCAAAAAATTCATAAGCGAAAATTCAGTTAGTTTTTATATTCCAAAAGTTAGCATTTTGTGACAAGAGAAATTGCCTATTCGTATTTACAAGCTTGCGTACTATAACATTAGACATGTGAAATCCAACTGTCTCGCCTTTATAAGTTCAGATCAGACAGACAAGTTGTGCCTTCCCAGCAAGATCAGTTAGTTATGAAAACAAAAAATATATATTTTTGTTTGTATATTTAATTTCTGGTTTTGTCAAAATAATTATTTTCAATTATAATTGACTCTTTGTCTGTACATCATAATGCTTGGTAGTATTTAATGGATGTATACTGCCATACAGTTCATGTTAAATTAAAACTCTTGTATTTGTTTTCTTGACTTTTCTAAATCCATATTCAAGTTGATCTCATGAATGTACTTCAGTATATTATTTCACTCACAAAACAACACCAAACGATTGATACTTATGAATGTAGTACATGCAGGCATAGATGCCTTTTCATTTTGTTTATTATTTCTCTCGATTTGTGATTCAATTTCATTGCCACTTTATAGAAAATCGCATCGCAGGAAAAAAAGCGCAAAACCTAAAGTGGCAATTGCAATCAGTATCACAGCATGTCTGTTGTATTCCCCAACACATACAAACACACAACATATCACTGCCACCAGCTGTGTTGTGATTTTTCTTTAAATTTTAATGATCACCTTCTCTAAACAAACAAACGAGAAAAAAAAAACAGAAATAACTTTAACTTTTTCACTTGAAAACATTATTTGTAGATTTGCGAAAAGACCGAACGATATGCATTTTGTGGTGGAATATTCACATTCGCAATTGTGTGTCGCTGCAAATGTGTTTTCATAACCATCGATTTTTGGCTCAAATAAATGATTGTTGTGTTCAATTCTTGATTAGAGCTTGTGGTTTTGAAATAAACTTTTGCCTCGTTTTTTTTTTGTATTCCTTCTCTCGATCTTTGGAAAAACAATTGCAACTGGTGTTTGGGGATTAATTATTTTTTGCAAAATAATATACTTATAGATATAAAGACAGACAGTTTTACAAACTGATAGATAGATAGATAGATAGTAAGACACATGTAGTTTATTTGAGCAAATTACTTAACTTTTCAAATGTATTCCCATACAAATTATGTAGACAATTTACATACGTTCAAATAATCAAAAGAACACTGTGATTAGAGAATGTTTGTTTTTCTTTAATTCCAGTAAAAAGTAAAAGTATATTTGAAGAAATATGTTGGTCAAGTTTCAATTCATATCCAGCCTCTTCATGGATGCAATAGAAGCTTTTTTTTATCTTCGAAAGTGATGTTATTGAACTAAGAAGGAAATTTATAATGAAGTACTGAGGTGATGACTTAGATATATGTACATGTCGTTTGATGGGATGGTTCTGTCGTTTGGATGCGTTATGTGCTGAGAGGCATTGATAAAGGAAAGTCACAGCATATCCCTTGCTAGAGTGTAGTAGTGTGCTTCAATTAGCATCGGAGGTACCTTAAAAATCGCTTCTCAGAAGGCCTTGGACGTCATTTTCCCTTTTCTGCCTATTGAGGATTTTGTAATGGTCAAGGCGGCGATAAGTTTGCCTTGGCTTCTTTAATCGGGTTCGGTGAGGTGTGGTGAACTTCTTCCTACAAATAGAACCTTTATTTTAAAAAATTATTTCATTGCGAATTTTCATTGAAAAATGCAATAAATGTAACATTTTTTGTAGAAAGGAAAATGCCATAAAGTTGCTTCAAACTAAGAACATTCAGCTGTGATAACCAATTGTAACGTTCTAGGTGGCATGGTTTTTGAAAGCAAATACGGAGCAAGAAAGGCACACTAAACAGCGAATTTTTTTCGGTGCTGCAGGGGTGTTTCAACAACTGCTCGAATGTGCTCTTTACTCCCAAGTGCGGCAGTTTTTCTTATTGACGTACAGGATTTTATTTTTTGAAATTAAACCTTAATTTTTTGAACTAAACCATATTTTTCGTGAGTATCTGTACAATGTATGTTCTAGCGCAGTTTTTTATTCCAGCTGGGGTAGACGTCAGCCAGTCCAAGTCCTTACCAAAGATCTGCTTCTTTTGCAAATAATAACACGAAGATGTTGGTTGGAGAACACAGTATACTTTATGTACGAAACTTAACTTAAGTTATACTACTTTAAATTAAATATGTTTGTATGTAGATATATTTATTATAAAATTATCTTGCGCTGTCTGGGTGATACTTGAATAACTTGCCCTCTTGATTGCAAAAGTCCTCAGGATATATTGTTGCCTCCAGTACTTAGCTAAAACGAGGATAGACGATAGATTTAGATGTTCGCCTAAATACGATAATGAATACACGGAAAGATTAAGAGGTTCGTGTAGTCGACGATATGTGAGTTATATGCTACTAGCTACAAACTCATAAAAGATGCGGAATTTCGTATGTTTCACTAAATACAATTTACTAATACACGAAAGATTCGAGAGTTCGTGTAGTCGGCTAAAATATGAGTTATATTCACTACCTACAAACATACGAAAAATTCGAAATACATTTAACAAATACTTGTCTAATTAAATTGCAACATGCCTCTAACTATATTGTACCAAGAATAGGTAAAGTTCTCGGGCGACAGTTCGAGTGGCCTACTCGTAACTGGCACTCATAAAGAGTCGTTACTTGCTCTCCGATTGCTTTCAAAACTTGACGTCTTATGGTAGAACTAGTCGATTCGTGGTAGTGCTGTTTAATTCTGGATGTTAGTAAAAACCTGAGGTTGCCAGCGAACGCGTCAGCTGTTATTGTATTTCATTTTAGTTTATACATGTGTGTATATGTGTGTAAGAGAGAAGTTTGTCGTAAAAATCTATTTTATGTATATTTCTACCTCACATATGTTACGATACATATAAAATAAACAGCAACATGTTTTATTTATGTTACAGATTTTGTCAGCTGATCCGTCAACTCACGGTACGAATCTACTAATTCTACCATTATACAGTTCCACTCAATAACTGAATGAGAACTCCAAAGTACATTTCTCAAGCTCAACGCTAACAAAATCGTAAAAAAAACAATTATGTTTGTACTCTACATTAGTTGAGGTGGTATGTATCTATCAGTTGTGTAGTATGTTATTAAAGTTGAACCTCGATTATATGGACCTCTATCAACTGTCTCCACATCTATTATGCGGCATGCTGTCACTTTGTTTCTTGACCTCCCTTACCCGTGTTTTACTCTATTATCCGGGCTTCCATTTCATATACTTTTATTAACCTTGCTATACATCTATTATCCGTGCAAAAAATTAGATTTAATGTTTTAATACAAACTAAAATTTTATGTTTTATTTACAATAATATGTACAATTTGTGCTTTTATATAAACTTCATTAATCGTGTTTTTTGAATTATTCGTGCTAGGTCAGGTCATTTGTGTAAATTTTGTATCCTACTTAAAAGGTATGTGATTATTAAGGTGACTATGTGTTTTAATATTTGTAACGTCACGTTACACTGTAAAGGTGTCAGCCTATTGCTTTAACAAACACATTCACGACAGCAGCTTACCGACTACACGACAACAAAGGCCGTTAGCATCAATTGTCGCCGTGTAGTTAGCTATTTAATTACTTTATCCGTCCTATGCGTCTATACGTTCTATGCGTTTTGTGCTGTAACTTGTCACATACAATTACCTTGATTTTTTGACACATGCATAAAACGCAACTACGCATTGAACGGATGGTATGGATCTGCAGCTTTACTTTCTACTTTTGTATGCGTCGCATGCATCATGCTCCCTTTTATAGCCAAAATACAGCGATGCCAACTTAGCTATTTTGGAGCTAGATTTAGCTCTTTTTAATTGCTCCTAACTCGAAACTTTTCCCTCTTTTAGCTCTTTTAAAAAAAGAGCTAACACAGCTCTTTTCAATTGTGGACACGGCACGTTTAGCACTTTTGGCATTTTATAGTAAGTTTTCTCGTTTTTAGCCTATTGTTTCGTCTTTGAGGCATTTACATTTTTGCAACTATGTAAGATGTATTTATGTATGTATGTACTATGTGTTTCTGAATAATTAGAAAATGTTTGACAAATTATTTAAATGGATTCTTACTGCCAAAAATATAGAAAATCTTGGAAATCCCGCGTTTAAAAATGGATTAAACCAACAAAAGATCCATCTAAAGTTATGTGCAAATATTTCAATTCAATTATAAAAGCGAAACATTTTGATTTAGTACGCCATTCGGAGACTCAAAACCATAACAAAAGTATAGCTCAATTTAACGATATTGTGTTATCCTAACCAGGCATATCATTTTCAACACAAACGCGAATTGCGCACGCAAATCTTGAATTATATGTATGCTGCAGTACATACACCGTTTTTAGCAACGGATCTTCTATTTTTTCTTAATATTAGTTTTATTAATGTTAAAAAATCTTGAAGTACAAATTGAATAATAAATACATTCATAGATTCTTAAACGCAAAAATCTAAAATGTTTAAATTTAGCTCTTTAGCTCTTTTTGACTACTCGGTTGGCTCGTTTTGCCTCTGAATTGTTGGCATCACTGGCCAAATGTTCGTGTGGTGAATTTAAATTTTCTCTCTTTTGCATTAAAACAACAAAAATACTTGTGCATAAGACCAATGATGTCAACTTAGCCCTTTTCGGGCTAGATTTAGCCCGTTTTCAGTCACTCAAAACGCGAAAAAAATTGTTTGGCCCGAAACTTTAAAAAGCGTTTATCTAGCACTTTTTACAATTATTTTGCAGCCCTCTTAGCCCCTTTTAACTTTTTGCTCGATATGTCTACATTTAAATTTTTACGAACTTTTTTCTTCATTTAATCTACCAATATCGACTTATGAAATGACGTGACAGCATTGTTTTACTAATTTTCTTCTCTTATTTTGCTTTACCAATTTAAGAAAGAAGAAACGATATGGAAAAATGTTCTATTTCTTCAAAGCTTTTTGTGCTTTCAAAGATTTTCAGTATAGCCTAAAAACAGATTTTTATTTAATACTGCCCCTATCACGGTTTCCAACTTTTAAAATAGTTTGGTTGTGATTGATAAATTTGCATTACCATTCTCCACTAAATTAACAGTTGAGTTTTCAGTTGTGTTTTGGTACTATCATTTACAACTATGAGTAAGTTTGGTTGAGAAAAACGTTGAGTATACACAACTGTTTTCAAGTAGTTGAGTCGGTGGTTGGGTTTTTCTAGTTACAGGTAAAAAGTAGAAAATATGGAAAAATCGTAACTGGAAATATTGATTATGCTTCATAACAAAATTTTCTTAACATTTTAAAATTATTTTTTAAAGAATTCGTTCCCTATTTTGATTATTCCTTACCTTGCATTGGGTAGTTCATGATGGTTAGAATCATCACGAATTTCTTTCTTTCCTTCGATACGTAGTACATCTATATTTGCGACTTCATTTTCGTCGTCATAAAATAAATCTACATATATTTGTATCCATTTAGTATGATTTCTTTGAACTAAATCATACAAAACAATATTTTTTCTAAAACTTTGTATTTTAAATTTTCACACAAATTAATTGCTTTCTGTCAAACTTGATATTTTAAGTTGGCAACGCGATGACAATTTCAACTAAAAAACAGTTGTGGTTCATAATACTAAAAAACAGTTTGGTCGTGTGTAAGTTTGGTCTACTCTTAGGCGACCAAACTGAGTTTAGTTGAAAACCGTGATAGGGGCATACATTTTAAATTAGCCATATGTATGTATACTACTACTGTATGTATGTATACTACTACTGTATATAAACATATACACTATTTAATCTATCTATATATGTACCTTATTGAAATGTTATATATCAAGCTATGTGTTCATCTCATGGTAGTTAATTATTTTCTAACAAATGACTTTACTTTGGATTTGATTTTCAACAGAAACATTTAAAACTAGCCCTTTTTCGCGCTTTTTCCAAAAATTTTACTTAATGATGCATTAAACGTATATTTTTTCAGTTTAGCCCTTTTAAGCCCTTTTTCAAAAATTTTTACGCGTTTTGAGTCCAGAAAGTTGGCATCACTGCATAAGACGTATTGCATGTAATTTGAATTTAGAATCGGGGAGAACGTACAGAAACGCATGGTAATGACAGCAGCATCAGAAGCAGCTGATATTGAAGTATATGTTTATATTTCAGTGGTGACACTTTCCAATATTTCACATTAATAAAAATAAAATTTTAGGTTTTAAATGTAAATCTTTCACGGAAAAATATAAAAACTAATTAATTTATTTTTTAACGCGAATTTTTTAAATGTATTTTATGTTAAATAATATTCAATATCCTTAAGCTATCATTCATTTGACAGCTGTCACAATAGCTTGCATATCAAATAGTATTGCCAACGTAAAGTTCTATAAAAAAGAAGAAGAAACGTTATGAAAATATGTAATACTTCAACATATACTTACATATGAGCGTCACCCTAATGTTTATAATGAAAAATCGAAGTCGTAATTTAATTGCCTTCACTAATCAGTTTTCTTTTCTCTATTGCTTATAAGGCCATACATAACTCATCGAAAGAAAATTAAAATTAGAAATAAATAAAAACATCTGTTTGCTTTATTTACTCCGTTATCAATCTATATTTATTTATTTATTTATGTTTTACGTTTGTATTTTATTAAATAATTAAAGTATAATTAAATTTATATTAGCTAAATAATATCTGACAAAAATTTTAAACAAAGAAAATTCCTCTTGCCATTTTCAAGCATTTCATTCACAACAAAGTTGTTGCTTTGACGCGCATTGATTGCTTCAACATCTGCAACAAGGAATGCATTTTTGTATGCAACAATAGCTTATGGTTATTTAAAGTAATACTCGTACGTACGTACTTGTTGTTAAATTAATTTCTAATATAATTTTTTCTTTGTGCTTTGGTTTCTTATCAAAAACTATTTCTTTTTTTTTTTTTTTTGCTGCTACAGTGCGTTTTTTTTTCTTCTTTCAATTTATATTTATTTGATTTAACATTCCATTGTTTGGCATGAAATTAAATGGAAAAAAATTATTTATATTATGGAAATGAAAATAGAATAGAATATTTTCATCATTAGTAATAATGAGTAGTAGTAAATAAATAGTAGTGTAGTGAAATTCGTGTCAGTTAGTTTTTTTTTTGTTTTTTGTCTTAAACAACAGTTGCTGTGTTACTGCTACTGTTGCTGCTGCTGCTGCTGCTACCTTTGTTGTCGTTGTTGTACAATTTTGTGCTTAGATTAGCAATTACCTAATTACTTAAAAATGCCATTTAGTCTGGAAGAATGTGCCAGCAAAGAAAAAAAAATATTAAAAATAATTATTATATGTATGTATATTACTTAGATAGTAAAAATATTTGTACGGAATTCACACATGCAACAGTGGGCAACAAAAGTTTGCAATATTTGTCAATAATAAATGAAAAATTTAATCAACGGCCTAAGCCTATGCAGACCTCTGGGGGTCTACTGTGTAATTCTGTAATTCGAAACATATAAATTCGAAAGAATTTCTTTCGTTTCAAAATACAGAGTATACCGCCTGAAGTATCATCCAACTAAACCTATCCTTTTCCTGAGAAATCCGTGTAGAGCGAAAATAAAAATATTGCTGAAAACCCGTGTAAAACGATAAAATTCATAAGTATGCTCCTCCTGGACCGTGGCTGAGTGGTAGCGATGTTAGCCTCTCAGTCCAGAGGTCGTGGGTTCGACTCCCGCCATATACCCTGGGTTTTTTCCGCAGACAAGCTAAATGCTTCGCAGGTTGTGTTTGTTTTATAAAAAAAAACAAAAAAATAATTTTTTTTGTATGCGTTTGGGTGGCGCCCTGGATGATTTAGATTCACAAATTTCCCGATAGGACCATGGGAAGGGGTACCCCCCATACAAAGTAATTAATAATAATCTTATATCTTGAAAGCTATAATAGCCCGAGTCCTCAAATTTGGTATGGACTCCCTTGAGAGCGTGATGCGAAGTAATTCAAAATATTGTTAGAATAGGACCGCGGGAAGGAGCACCCCCATACAAACTAATTAATAATAATAATATTATATCTTGAAAGCTATAATAGCCAGATTTCTCAAATTTGGGACGGACTCTTTTGAGATCGAGGTGCGAAGTAATTCAAAATTTTGGTTGAAAAGGACCAGGGGAACAATACATTCTATACAAAGTAATTATACAAGAGTCTTCAAATTTGGTATGAGTTAATTTGAAAACAATTAATATAAGTACAAATTATATTAAATTTAACACAATAAATGTTTGGTGTTTTGTTATTTTTATATGTCGACATCGTTCGCAGCACTCTCTGGCTCTATCACTCATATAACACATCCTCACATACTTAAAATAAGTTATTTATTAAATTCTACCCTAGAAATAATTTATGTGGCAAAACAACGTTTGCGCCGGGCCAGCTATACATAGATATATTTATTTATTTACTTTATTTATTTATTTATTTCTATTAAACTTTAAGAATAAAATTCTCTTATAGTCCAAAACAAAAAAAAATATTACATGATGGGCACCGTATATTAATATTATTAAAATTAAATTTAATAATATATGCGTGTTTCATGTTAATTCAACATGATTTACAGTAAATCTTCAAAGAAAATTTTTCCTTCTGAAATAACTTCATTTCATGTTGATTTAACATTCGAAATTTATTTTCACACACGTAGTGAAACACATGTTTTTGGATAAAAGTAGTAGTCTCCTTTAAGCTGCATACACTTTGGCCAATGTTTCTCCAATTTTTTTTTATCTCTTCCAAAAAATTAAATGAAAATTACATTTTTTCGAGGTCAAGTTAAGATGCTCCAATGGAAAATTGTCATTTCGTTAGCGAGTTTAGAGTCGGTTTATTCTCTGTTTTATTTCTTGTTTTGTGTTACGAAATCTCTTGTACACTTGGACAGTGTTCGTGTTTTGAACTCTTTTTGTTGAAAAGATTTGTTTCAATTATTAATTTTACAAAATGCATAATTTGATATATTTGTCTAACTCGTTTTTTTTCTCCTTTCTTTTCAGGTAAGTGGACATTTTATGCTCTTCAATAAATATTTTATAAGCGTGAGTAAATAAAAAACAAATTATTATGCTTGGTATACAATTTTCCTACGTTTTAAATACTGTTTGTTAGAATTATATATAGTTTGTAAAGAGATAATAGAGGGTAGTTCAATTATTGACCGATGCTAAAGCGAATTCTCTTTCCGTCAGTCATTTCATTATCACCCATCAAAATAAATCAAGAATTTCGAATGAATGAATGATTTTAAGTTAAACGGCAAACACAGGACACTGCGATCGAAGTAAATCTATTGTATACCTTGCCAGGTGCTTGAGCACCTCATTTAGACTTATTCTCCTGATGAATCTCAAGATTGCCAAGGGGTCTAGTGTTAGCAGTTCCCAATTCTCTATTAGGTGTTTGCTCAACGCTTCACAGTCCTTAGAATTTCGAATCCTTTTCCATTAACTGAGGGATTAGCCTTTAAGTTGAACCGAAAGATAATTTTTTCAAATTTGTATGTTAATAACCTGCATATATCCCAGTGGTTTCTTGAGTTTTGGATTAAATAATAGATCCGCTATAATAATACACTGTGCAAAAAGATAAAATTTAAAAAAAGAAAATAATAATAACGACAAAACAGACCGAAACACACCGTCGTTTTTAAAGTTTAGTTTAGTTTAGTTAGTTAATTTTTAGGGGTGTGTTCACGCCCACTTTTGCAGATATAAGTAATTTCTCGCACATTTTTAAATGCAAGATATCGCCACTTTAAGAGGTCAGGGTGTGCAAAGTGTGCACCGAGTTTCATAAAATCGATTAAGTAGAACTACGAGAAATATAATATTAATTTTTAGTGGGCATAACCACGCCCACTTCTGTAAGCACAACATTATGACATTCCAAGAGTTCAAACTATTTACCAAATTTCGTGGGAAACGGATTAGTAGAGGTACATATAATTCAATATTAAAGTTTATTGGGTGTGTCCCCGCCCACTGTTAAAAACTCAGTATTATGTCATAAGTCAAGTCAAGTTTCATAAAATCGATTAAGTAGAACTACGAGAAATATAATATTAATTTTTAGTGGGCATAACCACGCCCACTTCTGTAAGCACAACATTATGACATTCCAAGAGTTCAAACTATTTACCAAATTTCGTGGGAAACGGATTAGTAGAGGTACATATAATTCAATATTAAAGTTTATTGGGTGTGTCCCCGCCCACTGTTAAAAACTCAGTATTATGTCATAACTCAAGTCAAGTTTCATAAAATCGATTAAATAGAACTACGTGAAATATAATATTAATTTATTAGAAAATGTAGAATTGTTCATAGACTTTGGGCGACCCAACATTTTGAGATATTTGAATATTTGCCAAATTTTCTCAAAATGTTAAAAAAAAACAACAAGTTCGGGTTATTGTACGTAATGAACAAAAGTCTAAAAACTTCGGGCGATTATTCATTTTACACTTTTGGGTTATTCTTTACTTTTTATGCCAACATTTTTGGGCGTTCCTTCATTTAGCTATTTCGGGTGATTTTAACTTGGGCGATAATTCGTGCAGCCGTCCCCGCCTACTTTTGTAAGCTCAAGATTATGAAACTTCAAAATCCCAACCTGTTTACCAAGTTTTTAAAAATTTAGTATTCATTTTCAGAGCACAGGGCGTATGTCAAGTTTCGTAAGAATCGGTTAAGTACGAGCATATTGAATATAATAGTAAATTTTAATGGGCGTGACTCCTCCCCTGTTTTTAAGTTCCTAGGCAAATGAAAATGGAACCGAATGGAAGCTACATGCTGTCAGACAAAAAATACTTTTTTCAAATCGGTCAAAAAGTACAGTCGATTTTGTATGTAACCTCCAGCTATTTTTAAGTCGGTTGAAAAATATTTAATTGAAAGGTTTAAAAAATAAAATTTACATAGCAAATAATCTGTGATGTTCTCAAGAAGAAAAAAAAAAGACTGCTGATGGAATTAAAATCTTTTGCTAAAATCTTAAGCATATACAAATTTTATCGCAATAATCTTCAGATAGCTTAAGATATTTCATAACTTTTACAGGCCACTGTCAGCACTTGTCATAGCAAAAATGCAGCTTTTTATTACTTTAAATAATTTATTAAAACAAAATATGTAGGATGTGCATATTTGTGTGATAACACTGTATATATCACATATTTCTTGTCTTGTGCAAATATCGTTATCAAGTTGATATGCAACGTTTATACTTTTTTTTTTACTTTATTAAAAACATAAAATAAGTAAAATAAAAATTTAATTTTATGCCAGATTAGTCAGTTATAAACGCTTATTGTTGCATTATCAATAGAGATGATCTAATATTTAAAAATATACTTACATACATACATATACATTAATCATGCCTAGAAGGTTGACCTAAACTTGTGTACCTCTAGACGTGATGGTGATAAAACTAAAAAAAAAAACAAGTGATTGCACATCACATTTTTAAATTTCCGTCTCACTCATCTTAAAGGCAAGACACTTCAAAGCAATATTATATTATCAGCAGACAAAGGTCACGCTCTTATAGCCGGTTCTTAATCTAAATTTAATATATTAAAGAATACAATAAAAAATAAAAAAATAAAAACAGTGGAAGGCACCGCAGGTTTATATTTAAGTATTTTAGGTTAAAAATAATTTGAAAAAAAAATTCTATATGATTTCTTCCTCATCGGCTGCATTATGAGTGCAAGCAGTGTTGCACAGTGGGAAGCTTATACAAGACAGTTCTTAAAAAATGTTTTTGAAAAGGCACTTTTTTGAAAATTTTCTTTTTTTTAACGGTACTTTTATAAAATTATTTTTCCTTAGATTTTTTTAAAACGCATTTTTTAAAAAGTACTTATTATTTGAAAAGTAAATATGTATTTTTTCTAAAAAAGTACTTTTTTAGAAGGCACTTTTTTAAATAAAACTTTTCTAAATAGTATTTTTTAAAAGGCACTTTTCGACTTTTTTTTAAGAATTTTTTTTAGAAGTTTTACTAAAAGTACCTTTTCTTTAAAAGATACTTATTTCCAAAAAGATATTTCTTAAACAATATTCTGTTCAAAATTATTTTTTAAAACATACTTTTTAAAAGGTAAAATTTTTAATAAGTACTTTTTTAAAATGCACTTTTTCAATACTACTTTTCTAAATAGTACTTTTAAAAGCTACTTTTCCAGAAAGTAGTTTTTTTTTAATTATTTTTTAAAAGACTTTTGAATATATACTTTTTTTAAAGAAACTTTTTTGTAAGTTTTTTAAAGGTACTTTTTCAAAAGGTTTTTTTCAAAAAGTACTTATTTTCAAAATTTGATTTTTTCAAAAGGATATTTCTAAAAAGGATTTTTTTTAAGTATTTTGCTGAAAAGTATTTTTTTTGAAAGGTACATTTTTTAATAAGTACTTGTTGAAAAGGTACTTTTGAAAAATATTTTATTAAATGTACCTTTTCCAGCCTTATATATGAATTTTCCAAGGGTACTTTTTTCAAAAAGTACCATTTTTAAAAAGTAATTTTAAAAATACTTTTAAAAATAATTGAAAATGCATTTAAAAAAAGTATGTTTTAAGTATTATGTATAAAGGTACTTTTTTTAAATTTTGTCATTTAAAGACACTTTTTTTAAATAAACTGTTGCCTTTTTTTAAGGTACACACTAATTTTAAAAGTATTTCTTAAAGGTGCTGGTGTAAAATATGCTTTTTGAAGATGTTTTTAAAGGATATCTCTTTTAAAATTTATTTTTCAAAAGTAGTTTTTTTAAAAGGTACTTTTTTGTAAACGTACTTTCTTTAAAGCTAAATTTTTAAATGTATCTGTTACAAAAAGTATTTTCAAAGGTACTTTTTTGAAAGGTACTACATGTGTCGAAAAGACTACTTTCTCCAAAGTAATATTTTAAGGACCTTCTTTTTGAATTGACCATGTTTATAAAGTACCTTTTTAAAAGGTTCTTAAATCATTTTTTAAGGTACTTTCCTTAAAGAATAATTTTTCACATGAATAATTTCTAAAATGTACTTTTTATGGGCTTTTTTCAAGATGTATTTGTTCAATTAGATTAATTTTGCAGGTACTTTTTTCTTAAAGCCATTTATTTCAAATATATTTTTTAAAGCAAGTTTTTAGGAAAGTACTCTTTTCTAAAAGTTAATTATTTTTAAAGTACTTTTTCAAATGGTACTCTTTGAAAATTTATTTGAATTTTTTTTAAAAGGTTAGCAAGGTGATTTTTTGCATTTATATAAAGATTTTTTTTCAAAGTACTAATTTTAAGGGCACTTTTTCAAAAGATAATTTTCTATAAGCTAATTTTTCAAACGGAACCACGAGTATTTTAAAATATGCTTAAAGTTTTTAAAGGGGTAGTTGATTTATCGTACAGTTCTTGCACCTCTTCCTTATTTAAAGAGCAACTATTTTTTGAAAAGGTACTTTCTGAAATGGCAATTTTTTAAAAGGTACATTCTGAAAAAGTACTTTCCTAAGAGATACTTTTTCAAAATATACTTCTTCAAGATGCACTTTTTTATAAGATACTTTTTTCAAATATACTTTTTAAAAGAACCTTCTGGAAAGGTACTTTCTCCAGAAGTACTTTAAAAATGTACTTTTTAAAGAGGTACTCTTTTTAAAGTTTACTTAATAGGTATTTTCTTAAAAGCACTTTCTGAAAATGTACTTTCTCTAGAGTTACTTTTTGAAAAATTTATAAAAAATATTTTTTAAAAATGTTTTTGCATTTTTGCCATCTCCTTAAATCAAAATTTTTCTTGCAAATCTGGTTTTATTAATTTCTGAAACATGACTTCTCTTAAACGCAATATTGTTGCACTATTAACAATATATAGGGAAACGAAATTGAGGATTGCCAAGTTCTTAATAGAATAACTTGTCACTTAAATCTTCATTTTAAAATCATTTACACTGTGATGACTTTCAATTCAAATGTACTTCAACTTACCCCAGCGTTTTTTTTTTCATAAAAAGATTTTGATTATTTTATGACGGAAAAAAATAAATAAATAAAAAACTAAAATTAATAATTCCCCCCATTAAAAAATATTTTTTTTTTTATTTTTCCATCATCTTTAAGAATATCTCATAGTTTCGTCACATATAAAGTTATTTTTAAACTAAGTTCACGACCCTCCACAAAGTTGTCATGTCCATTTAAAAACATTGCACTGTTAAAACAAAGATCATTTACAATATTTAAATAATTAAACTTAATTAACAAAAAATTAAAAAAAGAGACAAATGAAAAAAAAAGTAAAAATAAAAATAAACGAACAAATTACACTACGAGTATCAACAGTAGCAGGCAGCAAAAGAATAAAAAAATAACATGATGGTGATTATTATTATTATTATTATTTGCGAACAGTCTGACTTTGATGACATTTTTCCATAAAGGTTAAACTGAGTGAGTTGACAAACGAAACGGACTCCAACTGCAAAGTATTTGTATTTTTATGCCAGTCTCTGTAATGGAAACGAGAAAAAAAAACAAACAAACAAATGCATACACAGAAAATAAAATCATTTAATAGCATTTGCCTGAAAGTAGCAACAGTAGCAGCAGTTAGTGCAAATAAAAGTAGGTTTAAATATTAACCCATTACGAGCATATTAGTTGTACCGGCTACCAGCTACATAAACTGATTAAAGTTTGTCATGTGTAAATAAAAGCTAAAATAAAAGGAAATGGTGTAAGAAAACTAGAAGCTGAATGTGTAAACTTAAGTGAAAAATTGTTTACTTAACATTCTGAAAGCATTTATATGAAAGCAAACTCAACTTAATACGAAACGACTTAAGTCAATTCATTCGAACATACTCACACATACAATAAATACATACATACATATGTACACACATAGATACATACGTAAGTATGTATGTAAGTTTGGGCATGTGTACCTTCTTTATACCAAACAGTTTAACTCAACGGCCAGCCAGCCATTCAGTTTGCTCAGTCACTCTGGCAGTCAGTCATCTATCAGTTATAATGTCGATAAATAGCTGGAAAATACAAACTGGCAAATGACGACATTGCAACTGCAACCCATAATATGCAAGTACAGGAGCCGATGGCAGGAATGGCAAATCAGCACTTGAGAATACAGCCTACAGGTTCAAATCAAGTCAGTAATATTTTGAATTTACCGCCCCCTTAACTGAAAGGCCACACTGCTGCTGGCAACTGGCAAACAACTGTCAGTTGAATCCTGTCAAAATTTGAACAAAAAAATTGACAGCCGACTACAGCGTTATTTAAGAAGAAAATGGCAATAATGCCGGCCATACACTACACAAGTTCGCTGCACAAGTCTGGCACTGTACAGTGCGTTTGTGTAGTGTAGGGGGGTGGTTATGCTATTTACGCAGTGAACTGAGTAAATATCAAAATGATTTAGATATTTGCTCAAGTTTGAAAACTGTACAGTGAGCTTGTGCAGTGTATGTTGCAAACGCTCAGTTATTTCGTGACTTTTTTAAGAGTTCACAAAGAGAAATGAGCGCAGATTAAATATTCTGGACAGAGTTCCTAGAATTATACAAATAATCACCAACATTATGGAAAATTAAAATAAAATATGCACAGTTTACTTGTATAGTGTGTGTCACAAGCTTAGTTTAAGTTCCAGACTTGAGCATTGAACTTGTGTAGTGTATGGCCGGCATAAGCCGACACAACAAGTTCGCATAATATTTATTGTTTTACCATTTTGAAGGCAGTCAATTTGAATTATGCCACGTGCAACTAACTAAATGGTTGCCAAGATTTTATTTATGTATGTGTGTTCTTGTGGGGCACTATTTAAGCCCCAATCGATTTGTCTTAATCCTGGGAGTGTCACTAACGACAGTAGACAAAACTCAATACGGCAGCCATTTTGTAAATACGAAAAAAATAAAAAATTGCCGAACTACATCAAAATGGGTATCATTCGAGAGGTATTTTAAAATTATGTTTAGGTTTCTCTTATGATTTTTCATTTCCAGTGACCATTCTGAATTTAGTATTTCAGCCACTAAAAATAAAGCAGCAAACAAACCAATACTATTTTCCAATATATATATACCCACAAACGGTTACATTAACTATAAACTTGACAGTTGAAATTGGTTAGATTATTTTTCTGTGTACTAACATATTACATGCAAATCCTACAGGAGAACTTAACTAAGATTTTAGGAAACTTAAGTGGCAACAATACCCAATACGAAAATTTACTACAGTGCCGTGCTTGCCATCCCTGACCAGGAGTGTCATGTTGGAGTATGTTTGTGTGGTGTATGTGTGTGTTTTTCTTTCTTTGGAAAGCAGAAGGAGACGAGTGATTTTTTTTTTTGCTTCAAGTCACTACCACCAAATAAATTGAATATTTGCACATCCATGTCAAGCCAAAGCACATACACACTACACTCACATATTTGCCAGCATAAGGACAAATATCCCGTGGATCATTGTCTCATACTCGGACTTATAGCAAGTAAATTCGCTTGAAGAAATAGTTTTATATAAATATATATAAAAAAAGTTAAAATTTCTTTATTTCCATCAATTTTGTTTTCCAAGCGCTAATAGTGTGAATGCAACTTCAATCGCTTGCATACACGGCAAAGCAAAGAGTTTGTACCAGCACTCTGTGTGTGTGTGTGCATCATGGTGTATCGTATCATTTGTAATCATACAAACAATGACAGATACACGCAGCCATTGATAACAGTCGATAAATGTTGGGAATAATTTGCAGTTCATGTGTTTTTTTTTTAAGAAGCTTATTTCAAATGCGCAAAGCAAAATACATACATATGTTGGCTTCCAGTCTGCCAACGAACGTATCCAGCGCAGTGACTGTATAGCCTGAGTCCATGTGCAAAATGCTTTTACAAACTTAATAGCCAGCGGCCAATATTCACAAAACTAACCTATCATCATATATTTTATATACATATATGTATGTAAATATGTACATGAAATACGCAAAACATACACTCGAAATTTTTTTTGACAACTTAAAGCGACACCCAAATGTGAAGTTAATTTTCTTAAAATGAAGTGATAAAACGGTAACAGGATAACACAGTGCATTTAAATTTGAAATTATGAATTTTAAGTATGATTTCAAAACGCTACTCAAATGAGAATATCCTCAAAGATTTTAATCAATATGTATTAAAAACCAGTACCATTTCAGGTGGATATGAGACTGTCATCGAAAACCTGATATTGATTTACCTATTTTGAAAAGCTGACTGGGTGTTTTTTAAGCCTGAAAAAACTTACTAGATCTTTTTTTCTCCAAATGATGCAATAACAGCAACACGTAGAAGAGATGTGCATACTGAAGAGAATGACGCCGCTGTAAACGAAAGTTTATTCCGAATTTATCGATTCATCCTCGATCGCCGGAATCGGGGATCTGTCTGTGCACTACGTGGAAATTTTGCGAAAATATCTTGGCCTACACCCGCTTAATATCGAGCAGTAAAGGAATTTAAATCACAATATCAGTTGGAAACTGGTGTTTTATCGCCAGACTGTGTTCAGCAATGAGACACCGTTTTAGCTATACAAGTTCCTTAACACTCAGTCAATGAATGCCTACTGATATTACTAGGTGTTACCTTCTTTTAGGAAAATGATACTGATAGAGTGGACAGGTGGCGAGGAATGAGATAGAGGAAAACTTCATTCATTCTGTTACAAGTCTGCTTTTTGCACATTTTTAATAATGTAGTCTTGCAGCAGCGCCTCTGGTGTTAAATGAAGCGTATTAAATTTTTTTGAAGCTATGTTTAGTAGCCATTTTAATGGTTATTTTACTTCACCGATGATTCTCCTACGCAACGAAGGAGGGCGCTTTGATTAACAAAAATTATTAATATCTACCTATTTAAAATATTAATTCTTAGGGTTATTAAAATTTTGCCGCCCCAAAAACAATGCCGGCATACGCCCGGGCTTCACAATTGCTGGAGATGTTGCCCTGAGACCACAGGCTAGGTAAGGTTAGGCTACAGGCTGCTGTTAAGGAAGGGTGAAATTCAGAGTCCAGGTGACATCGGTGAAATACAACGATTCCTTTGTGCTACCTGTTAGGTGAAGAGAAGATAGTGAGAGAGGGTGCTACAGAAGTAATAGTGATAGAGAGGACAGGTGGTGAAGAAAGAGACAGAGGAAAGCTTCATTCTTTTACAACTCTGCTTCCTTGCACATTCTTTTTAATAAGACATATTTGCAGCGCCTCTGGTGTTAATGAAGTGTATTAAATTTTTCAAAGCTGTGCCTAGCAGGCATTTTATTAGTTATTTTACCTCGACCATGATTATGCTACACAATACCGACGAAGGAGAGTGTTCGAACGTTACATTAGCATTACTATCCGCTGAAGTCGGTATAGTTCAGTGACCAGTGACTATGCCTTCATAACTTGATCTTTCTTAGAACAACTGATACAAAAAGACACTAATACATATCAGAAAAATGCTTGGTGTTGTTATTTAATGACTGTCGGTGACCGCAATCGAACCCAGGACCTTCGGTTTTATAATCAACATGCTAACTTCTTCAGGCTACGCCATCGGTGGTGCTTCTTTGGAACTTATTTCTTCAAAAGTGAAGCTAGAACTCGTCTACGGTCAATAAAAATCGTTACTGCATCATGATCAATGATTGTTGGTTTGAAAATGTGAATGAATTAGAATGAACAGGATATCGCTAACTGGCACCGAGTTATTGAAATCAAAATATGATTAGAAGTTGATTTGGAGGAATCTACTTGTCAATTGCACTCCTAGGTCGTGTGATTTGACATCTTTCGATAATGTTTCGTATAGGGCCAACTAAAGCCACTATTTGCAACAAGATGGCGCTAACTGCTACCGAAGTATTGAAATCAAAATATGGTTGGAATCTGCTTGTAAATTTCACTCCAAGTTTGTGTGATTTGACATATCTCGATTATATTTCGTATAAGGCCAAATAAAGCAACGACTGACACGTTGGACGCCAAAATTGTTCATGTTATTCGTATCAAACTGGCAGCAAATTACCTTCGTCAAAAACAACCGCGGTATAAATTTGCTTGAAATCAATTTGAAATGGAAATGCCATGTATTGACCTAGTTTTTAAATGTAAACCCTTACGAGTAGTTTTACATATGCTGCTGGAACATTGTCTACGACATCTTTTGAATTTCGCTAACGCGTCATATCTGTAAGTCGTTCGTTTGCAATTCGCATTCGGACTCGCTAGAAGAAAAGAAAGGGGAATCATCGAGTCATCTTTTGGATCTCTGGTCTGAAATAAAGAACAGTCAACTTCGAGCCTATAAACCTACTCGTATGTGTAGCATTGAAGAAAAAACCATTCAACTTTGAAATTTTAGTAGACTATGGCCACAGAATATTTTAAAATTTGGTGTGTGTATATATGTATGTATGTATATTAGTTCATTCTGTTCCTATATATATAGCAAAGGGCTTCACTAGAGGTCTCGATAAACAGCTGGATTAAAGATTATTGGGCTTCTGCATTCTATGCTGGAGCTGAGACTGTTAGAGCATGGTCTCCAGGAACAGCCTTTATTCACGTTTGTAAGGCAAGCGGCTTGTTACAGTCACAATGGAAACAAACTATGATAGAACTGAGCTGTGGTTTCTTAATGTTTGGACTGAGCAATACACTTGAACAAGATCATATATCTCATTGCTCAATCCACTCCAAAAGTCGGGGTCTCACTTAAAGTGAATGAATAAAGATCAGTATCGAATCTCTTGTATCTCTGTCCTATACTGAAGAACTTACGCTCTTTACGAGGAAACTTCAATTGCTTCTCAGAACTAACAGTTGTAGATTTTAGGAAACACTAGCTCAATTTTTGTTAAATTACTTATAACCTCTGCAACAACTCCGATACATTTTGCTCTTCGGACTAAGTTTCGTCTACATAATTCTTTCACTTCCTCTCCATTTCTTGCACTTGCTATAATCACTTATTTGCTTCTTATTTTTCGATTATCTGGCTCTCAAGTGTCTTATTTCAAGAAAGCTGAACCGTTTCTTCACTATCTCAAACATGCCCAATCCCAACACTAACTTTAAAACTAATGAAATGAAAAGAGATTTAAATTCAAACTAATTAGGTACGCCCTAATCAAAGAGATCACCCCAGAGTAACGTTCAGATATTATCTGCATAAAAATAACCATCCAGTACTAATCTATGAACACTACGGATGAAAGCGCTTGTATGCCTGCTGGGGGGTGGTACATTTTCCAAGTGGTCCGTATTGGAGAAAACCCAACTTGAAATTCCAATTTCGGATAAATTTTTGCTTCAATTGATGGCGTATGTATGTATGTCTTTTGTGCCTTACGAGCGTAATCTAGTGACTTCACATGGGTTTACAAAATGTTTGTTAACTCGTACGTTCGCTAAAAAATCTGCCGCGTACCTGGTAGTCGTGCGGCTTCAATTCTTACCAGACAGACTTGAATTTCTAAACCCTGCAAGCCAAAGTCTTTCCAAAAAATTCTTCTTCAAGTGGTTGAACATAACTGCAATATTTAGGCACGAATCTTTTCGTTTGAAGGATGTTTGTTATCCTGTAGAGTAGGTAAGGGAAAACCAGTGTCATGGTTGCTCGAAGTAATTGCTCTGGTAAAAAAATTTTGGTTGAAAAGCAAAATGGGTAATTCCATCCCTCATAATTTTCAGCCACAAAAAAAAAATAATAATAGTAATTCCGCGACTCTACTTCTTCGGTCTTGGCTTAATCAGTCTTGCTTTGTGCCATAAACTTTTTTGTTTCTTTTAATTAGAAATAATTTTCTTAGACGGGCTTAAGTTCAGTATCTTCAATTCTTCTGGAATGAAAGATTTTTATTAATTAATCACCCTTATTCCAGTTGTCGACATCGATTTTACTTTAATACAATACCAAAAAACTGGGGCTTGTGTATGTACTCTTTGTCGACAACAATTGACTCCTGTTGGCAGGTTTATGCTATTTTCTAAACTTTAGGGAACGGAAATGGATTGTCAGTAGCACATAATTGTTCTCGAGAGCGGGTAAACAAGCCCCAATTTTTCGGCATTGTGTTAAAGTGACGCCGATGTCGACAACTGGAATAAGGGTGAATGTGAATTTCAAAAGAAGAGAATAAAAATGAAACTACAAGTTAGGAGGGGGAAATAACGGCATTTTTCTGCGCCACTACGTTTGCTATACTTGTATTGTTGTTGTTTCCTCCAACCTCGGTTTACCTGTTCAAATTGGTTATAGTTCTAGTTAAAATCCGGAGAATAGCAATTCTTTAATATTTAAACTTTAAAGCAAGAATAATTTGAAATCTAGGGATTGCTTTATTTCACTCCCATAATTTATTCTAGCTATTTTATTTCGGGTGTACTCTGTACACTGTTTAGTGCATACAACAACACATGTATGTTTGTGTCTCCTCGGTATAGTGGCATGTGTGTATGCCCGACATATAATTTACCATATGGGACATCAAAATTGTAGTTGCCTTTGTGATGGTGACAAACATTTTGCGCATGTTTGTATGAATCTTTGCATTCTTACGCCACCACCGTCATCTTCAGAACTGCAATTACATATACACTATGTACATTGTACATACCCTGTACCCAAGATGACAACGACCTGCTGGCTGCTGCTGTCAATGTTGCTTTTATCCACATCCATACAAATATATTATATCTACATATATATATATTTGTATTTACATATAGATATTTGTATCATAGTATGTATTACCATTATCTGCAGATAGAATTAAGCTCAAAATGATAGCATTTTGCGATAATTTATTTCAAAACAAAAGGTTTTGTGGTGGTTTCTGTGAATGATATAATTGGTATGAAGTCAAGGCGAATTCATAATCAGCTGGTCTCACTTCAGTATCCCTGCAGTCGTCGTAGCTAGCGAATGTCTAGCTATTTCGTTGCCATTAACATCCCCCCAAACTACAAGCAATGCAAAAGACTGAGCTTTTAAAATGCCGATGACATTGACGGTAGTCAGTTGCCACCGTCTGCATAACCCTTCGTCAGTGATTTCGCTAATCAATACGATTAATTTTTCTATTGATTGTGTGTATTTGTGCATGATTGTGTGTATAAACACAAACTGCAAAGCTACTTTGGCTTGTCTGCAGAAACACCTAGAGTTTTAAAATATTCACTACTTTTCAATTAACTTAAAGTTGACTTTATTTAAGTCAGCTAGTAGCCAGTACATGTACAAGAAGATGTAGCTTGGATTCGAACCATGCATCATCACACATTGTATAGTCAATGCGCTACTACCCAGCTAAGGTACCATCTAAAATAATAATAGCAAAGTGTTAATGTAATGTTTAAATGAGCTTCAAGGTAGCTGAGAGTAAATTTGTTAGCTTTTAGTTAGTCTAAGGAAAGTTATATATGTATATATATAGATAGGTTCCCGTAGTTCCTACAAAGAGCATAGGTACTCAATATAATCTCTGAAAATATCCCTATTCTGCGCTAATGCCTTTACTTCTCCCCAACTTTTGCGACTTCTCCATGTGTGAGCTGGGCGTCCCCTTCTTCTATTCCCTTGAGGGTTCCAATCTACGGCAATTCTTGTAATCTCATTAGTGTGCCTTCTACGGGTTTGGCCAATCCATAGCCTTTTCCATCTTGTTGTGTTGTTCTTCTCCAAAGTGCATGATTAGACTTCTCTGCCAGAATACACGTATAGGATCTAGCGAAGGAAGACCGGCCAGAATACACGTAGGATCACGAAAACCTGCATTTTTTACAGGTCCCGAGTGGCAGCATTCCATGTTTCACAACCGTACAAAAGGGTAGGTTTCACATACGCATTAAATACAGAAATTTTCTTGCGCAAGGATAGAAGGATATAGACTTCTATATTGATGTTAGGCGGCCAAATGCTTGACTTCCTTTCTGCAAGCGGTCAATCCTTCGATCCTCCGTTTGTAGCTATAGCTCCCAATGTTGCAGAATTGGCTAACGTCTTCTATTTTGCTTGCATCAATGCCAAACGAATCCTGGGAGTTTGCGTTTTGTCTTCCGACGCCAGCGTTACGCTGTGAAAGTTTTCCGCTAGATCTGAGTAGCAGTGCTCTAAAAGACAAATATCGATTGCGTAGTCAAGACCGTTTAGGCGGCCCTGCAAGCCCCACGTTTACACCCCGTATAAAGGATTGTGTCCAAAACTATATTGAATAGAAGTGGTGATAGAACACAGCGCTGTCTGACACCGATCTCAACTCTCTCCGCTCGACTTAACAATTTTCCATGTATTATCCTACACATAGGCGTAGAAAGGTCATTATGGTGGTGAATTGCCCCCCCCCCCAAAAAGAATTGCTTTTGCCCTTCCCCCCCTCCCCCGAAGGATTAAAAATTGTAGCTTTTTATTTATGGAAATCACCAGTCATAATTTTAAATTTCTTTTTGCTTAAGTCATTCCTTAGGAAAACAATATCCCTTTATCTCCCTACTATTTTGCCCAATGATGTTTGTTTGAATACGTTTATTTGCCGTAACATTGATAGCCGTCCATATTTACATTGACAAACGTTGAAATAAATGAATGGTTTGAAAATTCAGCAATACAAATCGTCGTACCAGATGGACAGTCAATATGCATATTGCCCATATCTCTGTCTGTCCGTCCTTTATTTAGCCTATAGATAATGCACATTTTGTAGGTTGTTGCTGCTATTTTTTTTTTTTTTTGCTGCTCTTGTTTTGTATTTTTGCTGGCAACGTGTGTGCCTGTTGGTCAAATACAGACAGTTATCGATGCAAATTTAATACGCAAACAAAATGATTAAATTGAAAATCTCATTTGTATTAAGTGATTCTTAAGCTAACATCACATTTAATATCATTCGTTCATTCATTTTATCGTTCATGTTTTTTTTTTAATTTTGTTACACAGTTTGTTTTTTTTAAGAGGCATTTAAAAGGCAACTAAATTGGTAATGGAAATTGGCACGAGACTTTTTTTCCTTGGACAGGATGAACATATTTGCTTTCTTTTTCATATTTACACGTCATGTTTTAATTTGGTTTTTTGTTACTATTTTAATCTCTTGTGTTAATAAAAGTGAATGCATAAATTTTAAATCAATTCAGTTATTTCGCAAAAGAAATTGAAATGTAAAAGGAATAGCGTTTTCCATACGAACTATGTTTGTAAATGATCAGGAATTAAAACAAACTATTTTCATAAGATGTAAGAAGCATGAGTATACTCGTAGTTAGAGCTATAAAAATGTATAATTCGAAATACGAAAAAACAGAGTATTAAATGAAACTTGGAGAGAAATGCCATGGCATTTAAGTATATTTGTAAAAAATGGGCACCACAACTAGATCCCAGTAAAAAAAATTGGAAGTCATTCTAAGGGAACTACATTTTCATTGCTTCCAAGAAATCGATATTTTTAATTTGCCGATAGTTAGCAGAAAACCAAGTAGAAGTTTATTCTAGTCATACAAAACCTTGTAATTCCTCTATAGTTTTAGAAATTGCTCACTAGAATTTGTAAAAAATCGATTTCGTTGAAGAAACTTATGAACTAATTTTGGTCTAAATTTTTTGAAGTTATTTGCTTAAATTTACATGAAAATACTGTTTCGCGTTTAACTTCCTATAAAAAGAAACTAATTGCTAAAATAGGTAACTATTAATAATTTTTCCTAGATGAAAATATTATCATAGAACACAAAAAAGGACATTTTTCTTAAAATCGCTTCCAATTCGGTGACCAGGCATCGAAAAAGAGAACTTCTTGCAATGACAACCCTATGTAAAAATCATTACATCGGATCGAAATTTGCACTACTTCCAGATCGCAAACTCTACATTTTCATGACTTTTTTGGAGTGTCTTTTTTTACTGGGATATTATATAATTCGTTTTCGACCTCTTTTCGACGAAGTTCTGTGGTCTAATCGTCGCTTACGATAACGAGCTGATTCGATCACGTTTTTTCAGTGTGAGATTATGGCATTCGCTATCGAACAATGTAATAATATAGTTTCATATCAATATGGTTCGAAATTAAAAAACGTGATCGAATCAGCTCATTATTGAAAGCGATGATTAGACCCTTGGTGTTGGTCAAGAGTTCTTCGTTTGCCAGTATAGTACACAGATGTAACATATCCTAATAAATATGAGAAATCTTTAAAGAATTGTTCAAATCTAAGCTGGCTAATATATGTTATATCGTCGCCTCAGAATAGGTTTAACCGATATGTTACAAAGTTGGAGTGAAGAAAAACAACAAAGAGGTGTACTTAAAGTGAGGTGAAGTGAAGTGATCACCTGCCTTTAGGACCTTATCTCACGGTGGTCTAAACACCGGGTGTAGGAAAGACGCTTACCATCGCCCCCTTGCACCCTCTTAGAATGAACCCTGTACCCATTCCTAAAGGCACATAGTTTGCAATCTTCGATCATAGTTTTTATCCCTGTACTACGTCGAGTACCCTGCTGAGGTACTCTGAGCTATCTAAACTCTTTATACCGTAACGACTTTATCAAAACAGTGTTATCTGTTGTATGGCAACAGCACCTAGAATAGTTTTTGGCTGATCGCGTCACACCAACCACTAGCACTGGTTTAACACCAGAAAGCCAGGACTATTCTCCTATTTGGTGGCAACCAATAACCACCACGTACGATTCTCCAAGTTCTCACGCCGCGAGTGTAGTTGCTTACACTCACAGCGAGGTCTCCAAGAGAATACCTCAACCATTTGCCAGCACAGCTCGAGCACTCATCAGAGTTTAGATGCATGCCTGTGCCGCCAAATATCCAGTGCCTACTCCACACTGCTCAAAATCATCCCCTTAAGTCCGTGGGGTAGGACGAACTCAACCTTTTAGCAAAGGATCTTGACGACCGCTACATACACCCAAACTGCTATAGCAGCCTTACTGTCGGGCAACCGGCAGCCGTGGCACCAGAGAAAAACGTTTGGTGATACCTCAAAGTTCCACCATAAAGGCTTCACCTCTATTGTTTTTTAAACTCAGGAAAGTTCCAGGTGACGCTGCACCTGGTTGACATAAACAGACTTTTTTTCCTTTTATAAATATGTGGACATCCTTTGCTCTGTTGCCAGAGATCCTGTAGTAACACATAAGTTCGATGGGTAAAGTACCAAAGGTACGTCAACAGAAAAAGCCAAATCACTCCGTAGTCAAAATAGACTCCCCTGGGGGGGGGGCTGCTATGACACAGCTGTGAATTAGCTTTCGTAGTAGCTTTCGAAAATGTATGCCACAATTTGTTTTTTTTTTTTTTTGGAAATAGAAGAGCTGCAAATTACCAAGAACTGGAGCAACAACTTCTTCTTTCATATAACAACTCGTTATCATTGCAAGAGGAAATTTTGAGGATTCGTTGTGTGATATCCCTGCAGGAAATGGAACTAACACAAGACTAGTCACGTGACCGGTCCCCAAGTGATAGGGACCAGTCCGAGTTCTAACACTTCCTATGAAGCGGACCAGTCACTTTTACATGGGGATGGCCTAGGATGGGGTTAATTGATACTTTGTATGCACCTTGTGACTTGTCACTGAACTATCCCATATTCGATGTATAATAATATAAATTATTTATAACTAAAATTTCGACATTTAACTGTAACAATTAACGCTTATATATTTTTTTATTGTTACAAATGCAATGACATTTTTTTTAATTTTATTTTTAATCTGAAAATTTTTTGAGATTCCAACCGACAACCTCGTGCATGACAGGCTGGCACACTACCCACTCGACCACAGGGCCACTCATATTTCAAAAGTATAAATACCATTTAAGCTTAGGTTAATATCTAAGTATAGTTACGGGACTGATCCCAGAGTCACATTGAAGGGAGCAATTAACATTATATTTACACTATTTGATAGGTCCTGTGTTCGACCACATCGAACATGTTCAGTGCAGTTTACTACAATACTAGACCGAGTCCGAATTAAATTGGCTCAAGATCAAGACGATACACCACGAAAATGGTCAATATGCCACCATTTAAACGATATGACTTTTTTCACCATACACTACTACGTACTTTTTATAACACCCACATTATCTCCAGTTATAGGACGAGTACATTTGGATCAATTGTCACCATATTTTCTGCAGGGATAGTACAGAACGGTTTAGGGATACTGAAGGAATGGTGTCTATCTAAACTGAATAGCAACCCGGCAAAGACTACCATTGTTACTTTCACAAGGAGGAAAACACTTCCACGCTGGCAAAACATCCGAGTGGGCGACGTGCAAATAGAAAGCTTATCGGAGGTCAAGTATCTGGGAGCGATATTAGACTCGAAGCTGCTACGGAAACAGCATTTAAAGGCCACTGTTGACAGGGCAACAATAGCACTAATGGTTTGTAGATCTGTTGCCGGGACATGGGTCTGCACACACAAAATCTTGGATATACACCATGATAGCGAGACCTATCATCACTTATGGTGCTGTTGCCTGGTCGGACAGGGTCAGGATGGCTACGACCAGAGATCGGTTAGAAAGATTACAGAGGCTAGCATGCCTTTGTGCGACAAGGGCTATGAGGACGTGTCCAATGGCGGCTATGGAAGTCCGCAGTGAACTCACACCTCTGGCTGCTGCCAGACAAAAAGTAATTAAAATTGCGGGGAAAAGCACAGATTGGAACTGTCTAATTATCCAATGGTAGCAATCATCCCTGGCAAGACTATTTCTCCTGCTTGCGCAACCCTCTGACGTGATGAATAAAGTGTATGACCTCGAGCAGCGGTTTGGAACTGTTCCGGCCAATAGAAGGGAATGGGGGGTGGGGAGAATATAACCCTGGTATGCCTTTGGAGCTGGCAGCATCAGGTGATACACTGATGGCTCCAGAACGCCGGCAGGCTCTGATGTGGGAGTTGTAGGACCAAGGACTAACTACCACGATCCGGAAAGATATATCGCCGGATATTAAGAGTAATGGGGAACACCTCTGGCTCAATCTTCCAGGATTGAGGCATCCAAAACTAATGATTGGAACGTATTATGAAGATGAAACTCCACAGCATATTCTGAAGTACTGTGAAGCGTTATGCCACTGAAGATATAGATAATTGGGCAAGCACCTAATGGAGGAGTGGAAACTGCCCACTTTCTATACCCACTTTCAATCCTGAGATTAATCAGAAGAAGAGGTCTAGATGAGCTGATCTAGCACCTAAAAGGGGATACAATATATCTACTTTGGTTGCAGTGCCCTGTGCTTCCCGTTTAACTTAATTCATTGATACATTCGTAACAACTCGTGTGTAACGTGTCATTGAAAATACATTTCCTGCATTCGCATTTAGACTTCTTTTCGTGGTGTGGCACGGTGAAAGGTTCTACCTAGATATTTCGCACATGGAAAAAAGATATAAATGCAAGTAGTCCCCTGAAATATTAGCTGATTTTTGCTGAAAAATTAATCGCGAATCACCTGGTAAAACTCATAAAAAGCGATCTATATGGACTCGATTACAATTACGATTAATAGGTGCAATTAAGCGCAATGCGTACCTTAGCCCACACCAAACAGTTAATTCTTAAACGCTGAAACGCACTTCTTCGTCTTTTCATCTGATCAGGGTTGTATTTTAATGAAATTCTTTTTTTTTGTCTTAAACCGGTTCTAAATTTTTAATATGTTTAACGTATTGAAATATATTTCGTGTATGCCATGTTCAAACGTTGGCGAAATTTTCTTTTTCTTATGTGTCCAGGAAGCGATTAAATGAAACCATACACAGAAACAAATACCAATGTAAAATCAACATGCAAAAAGTTTGATTCAACTTCATTCAAATCACATTAAATTTACCAGAAATAATATGTTGTTTCAGTGTGCTGTGGTGTTTATTTGCTTTGTTCATAGCTGCAATACACTTTTGTGCTCAGGTTGTTTTTGTATTGTTGTTGCTTTTTTTATGTTTTTAAACAGCCCACAAACTGCTGCTGGCTGGTAGGAAGTGTACTAGTCTTGCAGTCGGAGGATCACAGCATATTGTTTTTTTTTTTTAACTAAAACTAAAACTTTTCAAATAAATTGTATGTTAAATGATCAATGAAATAATGTCAAATTAAAATTTAATTCAAGATGCTGCATATTAGTGTATATCTTAAGAATATTTAAAGTTGTTGTTGTGGCTGCAGGGGTAAGCATGTTGACTAACATCTTATCCGGGGAAGCCAATTTATATACAAAAATTTTTCTGATGTCTATGTGAACCACACGTAAGTTAAATATAATACAATTACTACATTAAATTAAATTCATGTTGTTCGAACTTGAAATAACTTTGATTCAACATGATGCTTCATTTTGATTTTAACAGTGCGTAAATGTGTTAAATCAACGTGAAATAAAGTTATTTCAAAAGGAAAAATTTTCTTTGACAATTACTATAAATCATGTTAAATTAACATGAAACACATATGAAGCAAAATCATTGCCGAAAAAGATTAGTTTAGCCTTGTTTAAGTAGATTTTAAGTTGAAAATTTTCGGTGTGTATATCAAACAATGATGATAATTAAAAAAAAGCTGCTGATAATTTTTTCTACGCTTATATCAAAATTCAAAATTGAATTAAATTACTTTTCATAATCCAGATAGGTATCAATACACACAAATACACGCAAAGAAAAAATATGGTTGAGCTAACCATAATCAAACAGCAACATACTATGATTGCATTATATGGTTGCAGTTAAATCATATTATTGTCAATGGAAAAGCAAAGTTCAAATAATATTATTTTCCGAGTTAATAATAATATTATCTACAAAAACAATTAACTTTGTTATACCTAATCTTATTATTGTAAATAAGACAACGCTATAGTTAGATGTGACTAAAATATAATTGACACTTACCATACTATGTTCTAATATTATAATAATAATGTTAAATACGACCATAGTATTATTTTATGTAATAATAATATTTTGTTTTTTAATCATATATTTATTGGGAAATCTTTTGTTCAAAACAGCTGTGCGGTAAATCCAAAATAAAAATAAATTAATATTGTTGAAATAAAATGTATGTATGTATAGAAATGTATACTTACATATATTAATATACACGAAATACAAACACATCTTTATAAAGAGATATACATACATACATATGTACATATTATTTTTATTTATTTACCCTTTTGTTTATACTTTTTATATTTATTTAACACCACGCGTGCACTACCGATAGCTTACAAACGAAACACTGAACTGACAGAAGTTGTTTCTAAAAAAGATTTTCTTAAAAACTTAACATAGTATGGTTTTTGATAACATTATACTGTTATTGACATCATATTATTTTTACACAATAATACAAATTATATTGAAGTCATAAATTTTTAACAAAACTATATTGTTAAACTCTAACCATATGTAATTATTAAATTCAAACATTACTCTGTTTATCGTAACGAAATTAATGTTTAAAATAACAATAACTAGTTTTCAACGACCACACATTTCTTTCAGAGAACATAGTATTGTTTTCTCAACCATTTTACAACCATATCTTTTCTTTGCGTGTAGATACATACATATGAATGTACATAACTTTTTCTTTTGTTAATATTCACTTCATTATTAAAATATTTCAAATAAATTATGTGTCAACATGTGTAAATGATGACTCACGCGACTTGTAACACATTCAGGGGAGTTAAATTTCATTCGTCGCACTTGCAGCAGGTCATTTTTGTTTTATTAATATTTATAGAAATTGCCAAATTATTTAATTAAACCCCCAAAAAAAAAATAACAATAATTTATGATCAGAAAATTGTTTCTTTAGCCTGTGATCTTGTATTTATTTATTTTTATTTTATTTTTTTTTTTGTATAATAAAGAACACAAATTTATTTTGTAATACATTACAATTAGGCAAACAAAACAGAATATTTGTATGGATGTATGAATAAAACATATTGAAAATGTTGTCAAAATATTTAATGAAACATGAATAAACAAGATTAAATGTGACATGTGCAGGTAAGGAATAGAGAGAGAGGGCTTCATAGCAGTTGGGAACAAACGAAGATGGCTAAGAAACAGGTTTTATTGAAAAGAAAGTAAGAAGCATTTGCAAAGTTTTGCTGTAGAACGAAGCGTATGAAATGCACTGCAAGTGCAAGTGATAAGTGTTGGTCATTCACCAAACACACCCATTATTATTTTTTTTTTTTTTTGGGAGTCCTAAGTCTTTTCTTTTTTATTTGGCTCTTAAAGTTCTGAGCACGAGTGTTAAATTGATAACCCTGCGTATGTGTTTGAGCATAAGCATTTGCTAGTGTACATAGCAACACGTACAACACGCGATTTTAAAGTAAAGAATATTTCATAAAATTATGTATGCCTGCACTTATATTTTGCAAAGTTTACTTATACTAAAATTAAAAATACATATTTTATTGTACAAACTGTTGTAGAGTTTTTAAAGAAAAGGGCTTGTACTTGCTGAAATTAAATGGTAGAAAATGGGGAAAAACATGTACCGTTGTTGTTTCTATCAGTCTAAATAAATCGCTGGCTAAGTATAAAAAAAAGGCCAAGAAAAAGAAACTCAACATGATGACCAAATAAATTGCATTTTGATGGAACATTTTCAGGTTATTGCAAAGTGGCAAAATTGATCATTAATTAATATAAATTTTTGGTTAGATTTCGCAAGGACCATTTCACTTGGGTCCTACTAAGTAAAGGATAGGAATGCCGCACTAAGGTATGCCCTTAGCTTTGTGTTAAGCCAACTTTACTTCTATTATACATAAACGGGTTTGCCCTTTTCATGTCACATTGTTGCAAAATTTTATACGCCAGACCGGAAATAGAAGGTGTTCCATAGTTTTCTTTTCTTCTTCATTGCGATAGATTTTACAGAAATCTAATATCGCCAAAAGTATACGCAGCTAATACTTTGAGACTCCTCCCAAGATGGTAGAGCCCTTAAGATTGAAATTTATATGCTGTAATGTACAGGTACAATTTAATGTAACAGATGTTATTAATTTTCTTAGAAATCTAAAATTCTCTTTTTTTTAAGCAACAACAGAAAAGACGCGGGAGCCACTAATGAGCTGGCAATCAGTCGGATGGTTCTTATATCTTTTCGTTCTGACACCCTAATAGTACTATTTACCTGTATGTTAACAAAGGCGTGATAAACCACAGCGATAAATGAAACAAATCCCCAAACTATGGTCACATGATAGTAAATTTAATAATACTACAAAAAATCTATTGACTTTAATTTTCTCCTCTCATCTCTAAGATGGGCAGAGATCTGTGCATCATTACCCACTCCTACCTATTTTCCTAGTTGTTAACTATAGGAACCCTTAGGGATGAAACGATACCACTAAGGTATCGATACTTTTACTTGATATGGTATCGGTTCAAAAGAATCGATACCTACTCAGTATCGAATAAAAATCATCGATACTTGCTTGTATCGTTCAAGTTCATCGTATGATTTCAAATAGTGAAAACCTTACCTTAAATGCAAACGGTCGTAACTACACTTTTATATTTTTTACAGGAGAAACAAAAAACTTTTCAAAATCAATAATGATAAAGTGCTCTTAAAAATTTTCTTGGAAATTTACTTGTAGTATGGATATTTATATGTTTTTAACCATTTTTATATGTTAATTACGTTCTTTGCAATAAAAAAATACATGCATTTGTAAATACGTCCGTTTGAATTTCTTTAATAAAGTCATAATTTTTGATCGCAGAGGTTTAAATATTTGCGTGGACAAGTATGTAGTTTGAATAAATAAACCATAATCAATCAAAAACTCGATTTCAAATTTGGGTGCAGTTAAGTCCGTTTGCATTTAAGGTGACGATGTGTACATCAGAGCTGGCCACCAAGAGAAATAACACCAAGAGAGTAATGTACTCGCGTATGTGTATTCATTTGTATAAAAATCCGATTGATGTTCGGCACTCTGGTGCTAGTTTGGGCAGCTCAGATGTACATAAGGCCCTAACTCAAATAATTGTAACTTTACAGGAGAAGGTAAAACATAATAATAAACAGTACAACTGCTTTGTAAAACTGCTTCAACTGTGACGAGGTGTAGTTATTTGAAATGTATTGGAATCACTGAAAAACTCAATTTCGTGAAAATACGAATTAGGGCCTTTCTGCTTTCTGCTAAAGGCTTTTGTACTTCTTCTTTTGGATTTAAAACCCTTCAGTTAACCTTCCCAAACAATTCCCACGTTACTTCTCTTTAAAAAAAATAAAATTGTATGAAAATTTGTTCGTAATCGAATGAGTGATTTTCCCCCAGATATCCAAAGTATTAAACATTCCTCCCACACTGGCAACACTTTTACCCCTCATTCACCGCAACCATCCAAAACCAACTAATTCACACACCCAAAAATTCAGCTCGGAAATCTTCTAGCAAGTGCAACAACCTCAAACCGCCAAAATAGGCAGCACATTACAATTATACAATTCAACCAGGGATTGAAATTCAACCAACTCAAAATTAAAAAAAAAATCATACTTCCTAGGTCTGGATGAGCCAACATTTGCATCTTTTGTATGCAAAATCGTATATGAAAACCCTATATTTGTACTACTCTGAGTTGCTCTCAAGAGCACTTCCTTTATTTATCTTTAGTTGCAGTACTTCATATTCAGCACATATTGAATGCGCTTTCACAGAAATCGCCTTAGAGCAGTTTGAATCTCTTAGCGGAACAATGATATGTTCAATCGCCAACAGTATACCAAGGTGATCCCTTGAGATCATAAAACAATCTTGATGAGGTTTATTTGATCTGCGTGAATCTGAAGAACACTTCCTGTTCTTGCTAGCTACAGTACTTCGAACAGATTCTGAACAGATGGTCAGTGTTTCAATTTACCAGTCGAGCTTTATTATCCTTCGCTAGCACTTCTTCAACAACACACCTAAGCACATCTCTATGTCTCGGTACTCAGAGCAGCTCTGGATTAAACTAAAACGCAGTATCAATGAGATATTGCCGTTATTCCAAGACCAAATTTGATGTTGTGTATACATCGCACAGTGGGACCAAAGGCCCTTTTTCACATATTTGTTTCTTATTAACAAAAAAAAAAAAAAAAAAAAAAAAAAAAAAAAAACTCGTGAGGCTATTATTACTTTGTATATAACTTCTGAGGAGCTACGATGCTCAGTACGCGAGAAAATAGCCCGTGACAGACAGACGGACGGACATCGTAGCAAAAACAATATGGTTTTTCACCTTTGGGATGCGGAACCCTAAAAAGTGAATTCCGTGTGCTCGTTACGAAATATTTTTTGCGAAAAGAAATTATCAATCAAACCAAGGCGTCTACTATGTAATTCGAAACGAAAGAAAAAGCTTTCGAATTTGTATGTTTATAACATGTAAATTCGAAAGCATTTTCTTTCGTATCGAATTACAGAGTAGACCCCCAAGGCTAAGCTTGATGCATCCTATACATTCGTACTCACCCATCCATCAACCTCTACCGTTGGACAAGGTCATCATGGCAAGCATCCACGTAAATCTCGAAACACATTCGCCTGAATATTGGGCTCTCAAAGTGAACTTCACCTAATTCTGCCTTAAAAACAATTACAAATGATTTACTATCAGTGTTAATTTTTAACAAACTTTGAAATTTACCCACCCATATAGAACTAACAAGCCTTATACATTTATTTTGCCAATGAGAAAAAAAAGTATGAAAAACAAATTTCAAACGGGCTAAAAGTTAATACCCTTTTGTCTTTTATTTGATGTTTGCTCATTTAGTTCGAACTGTACGAAATACCCTTCGTTATCAGTTAGTAATATCATTATCAACACCATCATCAAAATGTTTTGACCACCGCCACAAAATACGAGTAAGGCACCAGTGCCAATAACAAACAACATCATCATCAACGTCAGCAACAAAATGGAAATACAACAACGTCTCTGTAGTCATCATCGTCATCATACATACCATCATTGAATTAAGGTCTACATGCAAAAATAAACACCTTAAAGTAAGTGGATGTTTTTAATATCGGCTTATAAATGGCAAATTTATCAAGTACACTGAAAAAAATTTAAGGTAAATTTTAAGCAATAGTTAGTAAATGTTCCATCAATCTCATAAGCTTTTTTAATAGAGTTTACTTGAAACAATGGGGCTCAAGCTGCATTCCCAGGCTTAGGATTTTTTCGTTCATACTTTAAATTTATGAGCCATATGTTGTACTCGTATGTCCATCTATATATCTCTACATATATAAAATTATACCTTTTACTCCTGCAAGGAGCATAGGGCCGTCATCTACAATACAATGAAACGATAACATAGAGGATTATAAAATCTAAAAAATAAACAAGTTAAATTTGATCGGTTTCAAAAGTAAAATTACTTCTTTTCCAAGATCAAGTTTTATTCGCTTTCCAAGCTTAACCAGCTCTATAACGGCAGGGTAATTACCTTGTTCATTTCATTATAATGCTTGTATCTTGCCATTTCACAAAATATCATCTAATTTAAATTACCTCCTCTAGATTGGTTGCAGCAGTCGATCACTTTAAGGCAGCTTTCTTCCATTTTTTTCGCACATTTCCGGTGATATCTGGGCCATATCTTTCCCAATGTTGGTTTTCAAATGCTCCAACATGAGAAGAATATCCGCTTAGACTCCAAACAATAACAATAAGTACTCCAAAAAATATATCCTTAAATAAATAATCTTAATTTTAGTAACTGCATATAATTATAATTGTAACGCTAACAATTCGTTCGGTCATATATTTTCTCTCAACACACTATGACTATGGGTGATTCCATTAAACAAGAGCATCTCTACTTTGTTTATGCGAAAAAGTAAAATACGCTACAACTATAAATAAAAAAGCACATGAATATCAAGCGTATTGACTCTTTGTCATACTTATAGTCGGAGTATGCTTATAGTCAGAGTATGGATATTTAGTCGGACAAAAAAAATATATGCACGATACTCTGGATATTTATTCAACATTCGCCCCCCCCCCTTATAAAGGGTATTTATGATAGAGGTATAGAACTTTGAAATGGAATAACACAAAGATGAATTTTTTAAATTGACATGAAATTCACTTTATTCGAGAGATACTCGTAATCTTCTGGCATTATAATTTAAATATGACTTTTGGCATATGGCGGCCATGGCTCGGACGTATTCTAATCTGGAGGTCCAATTTTCGATGACTTTTTCCAACATTTGTGGCCATCTATTGGCAATAATGCGACGATTGTTGTCCTCCAAGTGGTCAATCGTTTCGGTCTTATCAGCGTAGATTAGCGACTCGTGTGTGATATATTTTTGCAGAAAATCGTTTAGCGGCGTTAAATCGCACGATCTTGTCTCTCTCCTACAAACTAATCAGCTTAGCAATAAGACTTGCATAGTGTAAATTAGGACTTATGAATAGCTTTGAACAGAACCATGACTTCTAAAATAAATTTGCACAACTTGAAAGCGTTGTTAAGGCGTCAATCTATTCACGTTGAAACGCCAAACCAAATTAAACATAAATCATTTGAAAGCTGACAAAATGTGTGATTATAATATGGAATGGAAAATGTTTTATAGGTCTTTGAAAACATGCTGTATGTGTGTAAATAAATTAGCCCTGTATATACACATGTGCAGCCGACTAATACTCCGAGTATTTTTATACTCATGCGGATTATTGTAGCTCACACAATCTATAAATTGTAGTTGTGGTCGTTTGTGCTGCATTATATAAGAAATCTGTTTCCAAACGTGTTTTTGGTTGTTTATAGTTATTCATACGTATTCGGTTTAAACTTAATGCATGTGTTTGCATATGATCTTGGTTTTTTATTTTTAGTTGTACGTTTTCACAGTTCTTTAACGGCCAATACTTAAGAAGTACTTAAAACAATACTTTTGTTATTCTCTGGTAGGCACCGTCTTTGGTGTAGCCCCACAAAACAAAGTGTAAAGGCGTCCACCCGCATGTTCTTGGTGGCCAATTGACATCGTGAAGAATGTGAAATTACGCTTTTAGGAAAATTTCCATGCAATAGAACAAAAATCAATCCTGTACGTAGCTAGTGGTAGGGTTGTTGATATCACATATCATCCAATTCATAAGCTTCAATAGCAGACTAAAGAAAGTGAGTTGTCATACGGCCATAGCGCTCTGAATTAACTGTGACGGTTCTTCGGATTATCCGCAACAATTTCACTAACAGAAACAATATTTTTGACAGTGCGCAGTTTGCAATGATGTTCAGGCCTATTCACATTTGTAATTTATTTATAATTTGGCGAATTATTGCAGAGTAGGTCGATTGTGCCGATCATAATCACCCCGAAAGACAAGAACCACTTCGTTTGTAGAAAGTTCTAACTATTTTTAAGCGTTTTTCGCTTAATAAGCGATCTTTATTTCTAAATGGCAACATTTTCACTAGTTAAATCGCACTTCAAATGGCAGATATTTAACAGCTGATAGACAGCCTTGCCATACCGGTGGTTTTGTAAATCACCAAATGTGTAACCAGGGTGATCGATGACATTTTTCAAAAAGTGGCAACAAATAGGGGATTTATCAAAAAAAAAAAAAAATAAAGGTCAACATTAAAAAAAAACGAGACAACTACACTAAACACTTTAAAAAAGGGAGACAAAAAGGGTAAAGCAGTCGAATAATTGGCAATTTGCCACTTTAGTCGGTCAAACGGTCACGTTGTTTGTAACCCTGTATATTTAGATTTCGGAGAGGCTTAAAGTTTTCGAGGTAATGAAGACCAACTAACGGTTTGAGGTGGTTTGAATACTTCAAACTGCTGGAATAAGATGGTGTAGTCCAAGGCTGAAAATATAATCTAATGCTGTTTTTTTTTTTTTGAAGAAGTAAAGGGATAGTGATAGAGAAGTCAAGTGGTGAAGGAAGAGATGGGGGAAAGATTAATTAATTTTTACAGCTCTACTTTTTGCACGTTTTTAATAATGTAGTGTTGAGGCGCCTCTGGTGTCAGTGAGGTGTATTCAATTTTTCGAAGCCATTTTAGTGGTTATTTTACTTCGCTGATGATTCTGCTAAAGAATACCGATGAAGGAGGGAGCTCTGATGTTACATTAGGATTAGTATCTGCTGAAGTCGGTATAGTTCAGTTACCAGTGACTATGCCTACATCAGTTGAACTTTCCTACAACAACTCATACAAAGGGACACTGATGCACCTCAGAAAAATGCGTGGGGTTGCTATTTTTAATTAGTATTGAATACCGGGCTCGAACCCAGTACCTTCGGCTTTGTAGTCAACGTGCTAACTACTTGAGCCAACGCTACCCTCAATAATTTATATCTTTCGGAGTAGGAGGTATTTGCAGATCTTCGAATAAATCTTGTGCGTGTTGCTTAAATAAACTAAAAGTATTCCACATAAATTAGTATCTTTTAGAACTTTCTAAACTTTTTATGGCATTAAAAATGATTTCTTTCAGTGTACATTTAACATATTCGATTTGCCATACATACATCCCGAACCAAACCTTTCAACACTGCCAAAGTCTGCTCTGGCATTTTGCACAAGAACACAAAATAACGTAATGAAAAACTCACTAAATTCAATGTTCACTGAGTTGCATTCAACACCTTAATTTAGTTTTGTCCAAAAATATACGAGTAGTGTGTGTAGCTGCTGGTGTGTGCTTTAAAATTTTTGTTTTTTAAAAATTTCTTTAACAACCTTTTATTTGTTTACAGACATGTCAGGATGAAAGTGGTAGATAAAATGCAATTACATGCGATTATCGGTAACACACAGTCGAGGGAAGGCGAACGAACCAAATATTGTAGCCACACTAGCCTGACTTCTTGCTCTAAACTAAACTAAACTAAATATACATACGAGTCCAACAGTTTCGTACAATCAAATATTACGGCATGGGAGGAAAGTGAACAAGTTCCTACAATAATAATAATATATAAGCATTCGCCAGAGTTTAGAATGAAAAAAAAAATTAAAAATAAAGAAAGCGAATTTTATGAAATTATGAAATATATAATTTACAGTTAGAATAACAGTGTACCGTTGTCAGTCAGTTTATGACTCCCATTAAAAAAAAATATTATCAAGTTGATGTAAAATGTCAAATTGACCATTGACTGGCCATCAATGCCGCTGCTGGTAATGAAAATGTGTAATTTATAATTTTAAGGGTATTCATGTGTTATCTTCTGTTTTTTTTTTAGAAAGTTTTATTACTGAATTTTAAAAAGCCATTAGCGGCATATGCAGGTAATACACTGAGAGAAAAAAAATTGCTATACTAATTATACTAAGACAATGTGATCAATGCAATGTGATTTCAAACACGAGCTGTCATAATCGGGAATCGAAAATAATAATTATTGTTGAATTTCCAAGAAATTTATTATTCGACATATTCACCCTTATTCCATTTGTCGACATCGACGTCACTTTAACACAATACTAAAAAATTGGGGCTTGTATACCCGTTCTCGAAAGCAACTGACTCCTGTTGGCAGGCTAATGTCATTTTCTAGAACTAAGGGAACGGAAATATATTGTCATTAGCACAAAATTGTTCTCGAGAGCGAGTAAACAAGCCCCAATTTTTTGGTATTGTGTTAAAGTGACGTCGATGTCGACAAACGGAATAAGGGTGATTGTCAAATTATTGTTGAATTTTTAAAGAAAAAATCAATTACAAGAAAACATTGGCCAATCACAACATTTTAGTTATTTTCAACTAGGTTTTTCGAAACTCGAATTATTTTAAAATATTTTATTTTTTAAGAAGAAATTTATTATATACCCATATCATAAGTCATAAAAATAGCGCCACCATTATTTTTTCGGCTGCGGAATCAAAGAAATTGATTTTTACTTCTGCTCGGAAAAAAATTCGAAAATAACTTTTTATTTTTGGCTGAAATAATTAAAATCAAACAAGTAACAGGGCTATATTCGACTGTGCCGAGTCTTATATACTCTTCACCGAAGTACGCATGAAGTATATACACTAGACTGGTCGCAAAATTATTTTTTTCTTTAATTTATATATGCGAGGTTCTCCGTGAAAAGGTACCTAGTGTGTAAAAATTAAGTTTTGAGAAAAACGCATTTAAAGTTTCATAACGAATTATCACTTTGAACATACCATCAGTTGGGAGATGCGATTTGGTATGGTTAGTTATGTTATCAGAAATCCAAATTCACTTCATCTTATTCTACACCCTCTTAGGCACCAGAATCCACTCTTAAGTCCAAACACGTTTTTTGACACACTTTTCTCGGAGAAGTTCACATATGTGCGCTGTATAAAATATGAGGTTTGCTGCCATAAATGCTGTCTTAATTTTTTAGCTCTATCTGACGGTGCCTTCTGTTGCCTAGTGAGGCCTAAGTACCCGATACACAGTGGGGATTTTGTGAAAAAAAATTTAATTAATTCTGCAGTTCCGATTGTTATGAAATTTCATACAGCATTTGAGGAGGTGTCACAAAACTTTAGTCTGGAATTTTGAATATATATTTTTAAAGGTGGCGGCCCCAAAGTAGGCAACGTAGGGTTAATGAAAAACTAAAACCGACCTTGATGTTTTCGATAATGTTTTTGATCTGATAAAAAGTATTTGTTGCAAGTGGATTTTTCTATCCAAGCGCTACATTTATGGGTTTCGCTTACACTTTAGGACATATTCGAGAGAGAAAAATTCAAATTTTGAATTTTTTACCACTATTCTGTCTGGTCCACTGTTCTGCTAATGAAGAAGTAAAATCTTGTTCGATTTAGAAAAATAAATTTATAGTTAATTAAAAACTTTTTAACATTAAGGGCCATTATTACAACTTAAAGTTAGTTAAAAGTAGGTTTTTGTCGGACGTATAAAATGCTGTTCATTATTATAAATTTAATTTAACTTACCAGGAAGGATACATTTACCTTTACCCTAACACTTACTTTAGTTTAAGCTAAAATTGTACTGATGAAAAACTTTTTATACATGCGATTAAATCCTACTTTTAACTAACTTTAAGTTGTAGTAATGGCCCTTAGAAATAAATTTGGTATCAAAAGCACAATTGCATCAAACGTTATACGCAATTTAACGGCCTGTCCCACGATCTCACCAGAAATCGTTCGATCGACAACTTGTATTGCAAACAACAATAACATTAGAAAATTTTTTGTTGTTTGTAATACAAGTTGTCGATCGAGCGATTTCTGGTGACATCGTGGGCCAGGACGTAAATAAAAATTTAAAAAAACTCAACTTTTCTCCGCTTCTTTGCAGAAAAAATGTGTAAAATATTTTGCTATTATTAAAAAATAATGCAAAAATACCAGCCCCAAATTTTTGTTTATTCAAAAGCTAAAACATACTATAAGAAATATTACAAGGAAATTTTTTCTTCAAAATGTTCGTTATTGAAGGAACCAGATCGTTTCGAAATAGACCTATTTTTCTTATAAATATAAAATTTAAGGGCTTTTTTTTCTCAAATTAAAAAGCTGGAACCCAAAAATTCATCATGCCACCTATAGATATTCGGCCATGTTACAGAGTTCAATTCCGTTCGGAAACGGAATTCAATCCACCCCATTTTTGTAGGAGATGGTATCTAAAAAAGAAAACTAAACTACGGAAATTTTTCAGGTGTGTCCGGAGTGTTACGGGCGCTGGTATGCTGGGGTATGAGGTGGATTCAATTCCGTTTCCGAACGGAATTAAACTCTGTGACATGGCCGATTATATGTTTTTAAATATGTCCAAAAATATTATCAGCACCCGGCGAAAGATACGAAAAATGCAGCAAAAATTCTGAAAAATCCCATTCTTGGAATTTTGCCAATTTTTTTTTTTTGAGAACTACCAGGAACTCAAAAGCAACTTCTATTTATTCTTTTTTTCTGTGTATTAATTACATCATTTGCCAGCTAAACAGGTATTTTCAGCTTAACCTAAAGGTTAAGTTAGGTTGAAAAGAGGAGCCATTACGCTCATGTCCAGGGACATACACATAAGCCAGTATAAGTCTGTTGTGCGCTATCATGTAAATTAACAAACGAACTCCACCTTTATAGGAACTCAGTATTGTTCACATAGTCCCTCAAACTTTTGCAGTCAATATCTCTCAGGTGGGTAATGTCCGGTAAGTTTTCATCCCCAAAATGAACGGGATCTCGGCTGAGAGAAAGCTGGACAATGACAAGCGAAGTAATCCATTGTCTGCATGTCCTCCATGCTTGCCCTTTATTCGTTCTGATTCGTGGCTCCGATCCGGTACAAATGTCCTCCTATATTAGAGTGCCCCGTGAATATGCCGGTCAACTTTCCTAGCTCGGGCTTGTTTAGTTTCAACATTCCCTTGTTTTATCTTCGCAGAACCTTGGTTAGATTACCCACAGTATCACAATACCATCGTGTCCTGTGAGCCATCTTCGCCCAACTTTGTAACTCAATCTTTGTTGGCTTGAAAAGCTTCGCATTAGTTAGAGTTACTGTCCGTAACAGTCTGGCCTTTTTCGCCAGTTCATTTCCGGCTACGCCGTAGTGGGCTGGCAGCCATACATACCCACTCGAATGTTGCCATGTAGTGCGTAACCGTTTGTCTTAAAACTTGCTCTTTCGGTTGCGATTGGCCTAATTGCCGACTTGCTGTCGGTAAATATATTGACCTCTGTGGGTCTAATATTATTATCATTAGAAGCTTCCGTGATCGCACGAAGCTCGGCCTGGAAGACTTTATTATGATCATGGAAGCTAAAGTAAATCTTGGTCTCCGGTTCTTCTATGAAGAAACCTAGGCCCGTTTCGAGCCATCCGTGTAACAGCTAACTCTCACGGATGTTTGTTATAGGGTTCGATAGACCCATTAGAGTCTTTCTGGTTTCAATGTCTTGCATTCTGTTATAAACCTAGTCTCACGTACGCGGTCGCACATTTCAAATTCAGATCGTATCCGTTCAGTGACGTTCATATGTTGTGATGGTGTAGTATGTTGTCTTGTCCGATCCATGCCCCCATTAGGTGTAGACGTTTTCTAGCAACAAGACCTGCTTTGTATCTAATACGATTGTCTATATGTTGAACATAAAGAATAATCTCCAATGCCCTGGCACATTCGTTGAATCTACTCCAAAATTTTAGTATTGCACATTCTACCTGTTGACCTCCACCATACTGATACGTATGAAGTGGAATAGAATTGGTCTGATCGATGCGAATATAAGGATCAAACATCACATACCAGCTTATTATAAGCTTTGTTATGTATATGAAAATTATCCTACAGTTTAAGTTTTCCAGCCCTGGAGCTGTGCTTTTAATTTTTCTAATTTTGTATAAGAACCTGTATGTACCATTTACAATTTTTGGTGAAGGGTATAAAAAAAATTTAAATTTGCAAGCCTGGAATCATCCTTTTAGCTTTTCTGATTTCTTTTAGCATAATATCTCTCTCTAAATATAAAATATTGCTAATTTATAGAGAAAAAGAAAAAATGTGTTTTAGTATGTTACTGTTATATACAAAAAAAATAATTTTCCAACCCTGGAACCCGTATTTTTGATTTATTTTGATTTTCAATATCAATTTAGTTCTAACTGAAATATAAAATAGGTTTAAATTATAAAAAACAAAAATTAGTTTCAGTTAGTTACTTTTATATGTAAAAAAAAGTTTAAACTTTCCAGCTCTGGAATAGTATCTTTCATTTTACTGATTTTCAATACCAATCTATTTCGGACCATTTCTAATACAGCAGTTTAAAACCGAAGTGTCTAGCTTTTCTAGGAGCTTCGGTAAAACGATTTCACGTACGGTCGGGGACGGACGGACGTCTTCCCTATTCATAAGGAACCAGAATATATAAGTATACGTTATGGGTCGTATATAATTTTTGGTGAAGGGTTAAAAAAAAACATAACTGTTATGCTTTGACTTTTATTATAAAATTCATGACAGTTACCGTCCCTGGTTATAATTAATCCTCTATTACAGCTTCGTTATGTAAAAGAGTCAACTCTTTTTTAATTTTGACATGTAAACACTTAGTTTAATTCATCTTAAAGATATTAATGAAAGATAAGCAAGAGTACTTCAGCTAAATACTATGCGTACATGCATATTTAATACCACTTTTCTAAAATAATTTACAAAATCAAAATGTGTGTATGTACTCGTATAATTGTTTTCATAATTAATCATAATCTTGAAAAAAAAAATTAATTCCATTCAAATGCCTGTTAAGTAGAGATCAAACAAACTCTAAAACATACAAATGTATTATACGAGTACATTTAGCTCAATGTCCCACTGTCAAGTTAAATACAAAAAAAAAATATAACCACTTTGTACAATGGAGTCATAATCATGATTGATTTGTTTTCTCCTTTTAACATACCACCAGTCCAGAGTACACTTGCCAACAATAAAACAAGTACTCGATCGCATAATAGTTTAAGTAACTTGTCGGGAAATGTGAGTGGGAATCTTTTGTTTGTTGTGTGTTTGTATATTTCAAAAAGTCATTTGTATGAATATTCAAATATTTGCAATTACCTTAACGTGAAAAAAACATAATTTATGGTTTTGCGGGTACACAAGCGTTAAGTTGTAAATATACGTACAAAAGTGCGATTTAATGTCAAAATATTTTTGTTAATCCAATAATAATTTCCTACTTACAAATTTATATTCATGTATCTTTTATATAAAAAAAAAATTGTATTCATAGTCAATTTATTCAACGTCATTATCCACTTCTCGAGCTTAAATACGATCATTTACAATGATGATGACGATGATGATGATGACGACGAAATAAAAGAACTTGTGTCTTAATCGGATTTGTCAAAGAGCAATAAATAAAATAAATGAAATATTAAGTTAAAGCCCTTGAAAATCAATTACAATCAACGATAGGAAATTTAATAGTTATTTAGCAGAAATACTCGTACAAATACCTGATTAACTATAAAATTTAAACCTTGATAAAGTCATTTTTAATGACACCAATTCAGCTGTCTCCAAATGCAATATAATGTGTTACATTATGCTTATGATCGAATAATAGTTATGTTTTTTTAATGATATACTACGTGTGTTATGCCCTTCACCACTAAACTTATGTAATTTTTACAATATTCATATGCGACCGCATAAAGTGAAATTTTTTGTAAGTGACCTCTAGTGTCTGTAAATTTTATATATCGCGGTATTATGTAAACATTTTATTCCTACAGAATTTTTTGAATTTTGTTTATCAGAAAGCAAAAGTTTCAGTGAAACGGAGTGGAACATTTCCTTTAATTTAATTTATAGTTATGACTGATTTTTAGCGATATATTTTAGTTTTATCTCCATTTACTAAAAATTAATAAGAACTCGTTACAAGCTGTCAATTAAAGACCATCGGTTTGAAATACAACTGTGCTGAGAGCACAATAAGCAACATGGCACAAACCTTCGTTTAAACTTCAATTAGATATCCATAAAAAATTTAACATATATAAAAAAATCTTGCGTTATGATGTTCCTAAAACTAAAAAATTGTTTTGGTTATTTTTTACCCATTTTTTTCAATTCCCAACCCTGGAACCATAATTTTGACTTTTCTATTTTCTAATACCAATTTGTTTTTTTTTTAAATATAGAATATATTTAATTACCAAAGAAATAATTAGTTTTATATACCAAAAAAAAGTTTAAGTTTTCCAGGTCTGGAGCTATGTCTTTTATTTTTCTGATTTATATGTCAAACTACTTCTTTCTAAATCATAAAGTATGTATATTAATTTGTAAGTAAAAAAATGATTAGATTTAGTTAATTTTATATATGTACATAAAAATTAAATTTTCCAACCCTGGAATCATCCTTTCAGATTTTACTGATTCCTTATACCAATCTAGTTCTTTACAAAATATATCAAATATGTTAAGTGAACCAGGTAAAAAGGAAATAACAATAAAATCAGTTTTATTTAGTTAATTTAATATTAAAAAAAAAGTTCAAAGTTTCCAGCTCTGGAGGGGTGGTTTTCAGTTTTCTAATTTTCTACACCAAACTTTTCTTTCAATAGCATAAAATATATTTAATTTAAAAAAAAAAGAAAAAAGTTAATTAGACCTAGTTACTTTTATATAACACAAAAAATGAAAGTTTCCCAACCCTGGCATCATAATTTTAGATTTGTCTAATTTCTTATACCAATCTCTTTTTTAAGAATATAAGTTATGTTTAATTTATAGAGAAAACGCTAAAATTAGTTTTAGTATGTTACTTTTATTTAGCAAAAAAAAAAGCTAAAGTTTTCCAACCCTGAAAACAACTCTTTGATTTTTTTGATTTTTTTATTTTTAATACCAATTTTATTCGTACTGAAATGCAAAATAAGTTTAGTTACTTTTGTATGGCAACATAAAGTTTACGTTTTCCAGCTCTGAAACCCTCTGCTCAATTTTGCTGATTTTTAATAACAATATATTTTGGACCATTTCTGATACTCCCGTTCAAGACCGAAGTCTCTAGCTTTTCTGGTAGCTTTGGACGGATAGACGGACAGACGGACATCGCTTGTTCGTCTTCCCTATGTATAAGGATCCAGAATATATATACTTTATGGGTCGCTTATTAATATTGTGGAAATTACACACACGGAATGACAAAGCTATATATGTGACGCGCCAAATAGAAAGGGACCTAAGGGTAAAAACCGGTTTTGTTCAGGAGAGCCATTTTAAAGATTTAAATACGTGTATCTTTGGTGTACCATCACTGAGCGTGTTGGTATTGGTCTCATTTGAAAGCGACACATTTCACGACGTCAGGAACGTGTTGGTCAACCTTGAAAACGCGCGTAGGTCGTCCCTATCTCTTGTTTTCTACCTGGCGCGCTGTTTCCATGAGTTTGATATCAATTTTGCTCGCGTTTTTTCGAATCCAGGTTTATTTTCTGAAATTATTAATTGTGAATTGTAATAAATACTCATTTATAATTCTTTAAAATCTTTAGTACAAAAATTTTTTCACATAACCTTAGAATCGTCGACTTCAATTTCATAAAACGCACATATCCCTGGGAGGGAAAACTTTTGGGGCATGGGATCGTCTCATTCGATGCTCAGATGTTGTCCACATCAAAAAAAAAAAAAAGTGAAAATTTATTTTTTTATCCTTAGGTCCCTTTCTCTCTGCGCTGTCACATATACCTTTTACCATTTTTGGTAAAGGGTGTAACAATCAAATTTAGATAATATAAAAAAAAATTGGGAAATATTGCAATGCAAAGTCACAAAAGCACAACTTTTCCATTTCGATATTCAATTGGTACGTTTTGTTTTGATAAACGTTCTTAAAGAGAGGCAGAGGCACTTTTGATCTCTGAAACAAACAGTCGAAAGAAACTATGAGATTGCTAATTTTGCTTTGCGAAATAGCATATTTCGATGTCACGTGCGACATTGAAAAACGACATTTGCTATCAGTGCGTCAAAAGTACAAGCAGGACAAACAGAAAAACAAAACTGGCGGAAAATATAAAGATTTGAGAAAAGAACAAGGAATTTTTTGAGTTATGACTCTTTTGCAGCAAAGGCTCGTTATGTATTTACATAAGTTTGCATATTTTTCGTCTAATAACATAAATTTTCATAAATTTATTGAAACAATTGTGAAGAATATAAAAGAAATTCTTGGTAATAAATTTTGTAATTTCACATATTTTTTTATGTGGAATTTTAATGCATTTGGCTCAACATTCTTTAGTTTTTTTTTTAAATTATTATGCAATTATTATGTTTTGTTTGTGCATTTTTATCATATTTTTTTTTTACTTTTGTGCAACTGTTTCATTGCCTATACCATTGAAAAAAAAATTGTAAAAACAAAAGAAAACTTCTCGGGGGAATTCATCAAATAGTTCATTCACCTTTTAAGCTTAAAACAACTAAACTATTGTTTTTTTAACCATGAATTGAATTTGCCGTATAGCAACAGATGACAGGATTTTTTGCCAGCAGATAACAGGGAAAATAATAAGACATATTTTAGGGACATAAGGAAAAAAAATTCTGGTAGTTGACCAACTGTGTTTTTGTTACTTCTTTTTGTTTTAAGCGAGTAGTTTTATCAGGCAGGAAACTAAGGGCAAAAGTCAATGAACTCTAGAAAAACCATTTAGGAGTAAAGAAAGGTGTTGTTGGTAAATAGATTTTCAAATATCTGATGTAATCTGCAAAAAGAGAGAATAACATTTGAAAAAGTAGCAAAATTTAACTTGTGGAAGAATTGTCACAAAATAGAATTGATTTTTCTGTTTATTTTTTTTATTTTCTATTAATAAGCAGCAATTTATCAAGAAATTATTATTTTTTGCACGATTATCAAGCGTGAGTGAGCAATATGGTAAACGAACGACAATGTCAACCAAGTTGAAATAAGCATTTACTAAGAGTCCAAGTGATCGACCGATAAGAAATTCAGCTGCCTTGGTAGCCTTCTCAAGGAGTTACAATCGCCCCAAATACCATACCCAGTGTGGTCAGATTTTTTTTTTTATCTATAGCGCCAAATTGATTTTAAAAGACTCCAAAATTCGCCAAAATCAATTTTATATAGCTTTTCTCAATATATATTTGATAATAAATTTGTTTTTATTTAACACTTTTTGTTAACATAAATTTTTATAAAATAATCGTTTAAAAATTTTGCAGAAAGCCGCTAAAAGCAGAAATAAAATCGCCAAAAATTATTTCTTGCAAACATTTCTCAACCAAATTCGAAGTGTGTTAATTACTTTAATTAATATAAGAATAACAAAAATTAAAAATTTTAAAAACCCCCGAATATATTTAGAGAAGATGCGATATATTTTAAATGGCTGGACCGATTTTGTCGAAGCATAGCTAAAAACCATCTCTATCAAGTCACCTTTCAAACAGAAACAACTAAATCGAAATCGGTCTAGCCGATTTATAACACCCCTTTTTGTGGTCGCGGGTTAAAAATCGTCAAAATCAAATTATTTAAATTTCTAGCACACGAATTTTTGATCGAATCTATTTACTGAATAACAAAAATTTTAAAGTTCAATTTTGTTGAAAAATAGTAATATAAATTGCCAACAAATTTATTTATGGCCAGAAAAGTCGCCATGTTGAAGTTGAAAAATCGTCACGTTTGGTGAGAAATCGCCATATCTGAAAGCCCTGTGTATAATGAGCACTCCATAAGGATCTCTATTCAACAGTTGCAAATTAAATGTAGCGTGATTGACAGTTTTTCCACTTGGAAAAAAATTTTATTTCAATAGTTAATAGTAAGAATAAGTTATAAAAAAATTTTATTCGAATAAAAATTTATTCGAATAAAAACTCATATTCGAATAAAAAGTGTATTCGAAAAATATTATATTGGAATAAACATTTTAATTGCATAGTAAACTTTATTGGAACTAAATAAGTTTACTATATGATTCGAATAAAAAGAAATTCGTGTACTCGAATTTTACACGAAAAAAAAATTTTTATTCCAACAAAAATTGTACTGGAATAGTGTTTTATTCGAAAAACGAACAAAATTCGAATAAAAACAATTATTCGAATAAAGAATTTTCTGGATAAAAGTTTGCTTGAGTGAATGGAATGCTATTTCAATAACATTTATTCGACAAAAGAGTAATTGAATAAAAAAATTAAATTATTTGCTGCAATTCAATCGAATATTTTATTCAAAAAACAAAAAAAAATATTTGAATAAAAATTTCAATCGATTAAGAAATTTCATTCGAATAAAAATTTTAATCGAACAAAAAAATTTTATTCGAATACAAAAAAATTTTAAATTGTTTAATTTATAAACTAGTTTAGTTTCGCTGTTGAAAGTAAATAAGAAAAGACGAACAAAATCTACGGACTGGTTGATGTGATTGTGCTGATTAGAACGATCCAGTAAAATTAACTATTTAACAATTCTAAACGTCGCTTGTCATTTTCTATCTTACGGTTTGTAATACTCAAATAAGGAAATGTTTTCCTCCAAAATCAGTTGGTTTGGTGTTCAGTTCTCAGATATGTTTTATGGTCATATTAGGACAAATTAATTCGAAAGTTTTAACCAACATTCATACATATACATACATATATTATATAGGTACATATATCTGCACTTTAGTTGTCACACCTCAGTTAGAAAACTTTTGTTTGAAATTTGTTTTCCTGTCCATAAAACAATCGACTCAATCAATGAAATGCCGAAATGAATGAGCCCACATTTGTGGCTTAGTGATTAGCATAAAAAATTTTTGTATTCGATTCTTAATTTTCTTTTTCGCTTATATCACAAATAATTTTATTTTTAGGTTAGGTTAGTATGTTCATGCATACAAACATACATACATAAATGGATATGTATGTATGTACCCTGTAGGAAGTGTCAAGAGTAAAACAGTAGTGATTTGCTATTGACTTAGTCACTAGTGCTACTGACAAATTAAACACCAGACCATCATCAGCACACTTGACGTGCTCAAAATCAAAGCTGTACAAGCTCCAAAACTAAAAAAAAAATTGAGTTAGATGCAGCAATCAACCACACTTAATACTAATATCTAACACTCCATAATAATACTAGGGTTTAATCGTCGTTTTCGATAACGAGCTGATTCGATCACGTTATTTTCAGTTTAAGATTATGGGATTCTATATCGAACCATGTAATTACATTGTTCGAAAGCGAATGCCATAATCTGAAACTAAAAAACGTGATCGAATCAGCTCGTTATCAAAAGCGACGATTAAACCCTAGACGTGTATAACCAACAACTTAAGAGGAAAAAAAACTTTGAACATTAACTATTCAGAATTTAATTTTTGCATTTGTACTCCTTTTCTTTTAAGCCCCACAATTATGAATAGTAGTTCCTCGGGATTTTTTTCCATTTTCAATTTCCCTAGGAACAACTTTTTATTCAGGATTGGTGGGAGAGGGAAAATTTTCGAGATTCATCTCCCCAAATATTATGCAGAGAAAAAATAAAAAAAAATTTTAAATTAAAATTAAAATAAAAAATGTTAAATAATTATTCAGAACAAAAAGTTTAAATAATCATCGGAATGTTATATATCCCTCTTATTTTAGGAATTTTTATCCAAGCCGTGGAAACATGGACTTTTGCCTCCAGAAAATATATACTAAAATACATTTTAGTTAATTTTAATTATTATTGTTCGAACTTCATTTGTTTCTATATTTATGATTTTAACAGGCTAAAGTTCGGATCGCTTTGTAAGCCAAATTACATGTGATAATTAAAAATGAACAAATAACACCAAAGTTAGTTGTAAATAGTCTGACTAACACATAGTTGAACGGAACAACTAGCTGTTTTTATCATCAGTGTTCTTTGTGTTTGGTCCACTGTGTGTGGTGTCAAAAGAATGCTGCTGATGAAGGTTTAGTGGCCTTCGAAAACAGCTAGTTGTTCCGTTAAACTTTGTGTTACTCAGAATATTTACAACTAACTTTGGTGCTATTTGTTCATTAATAATTATCGCATATAATTTGGCTTACAAGGCGATACGAATCATAAATATAAAATACATTTAATTTTTCCAGTTTTAGTTCACATAACAGTCAAATGGAAGACTTGTTTCAATTTCAAGGCCGATAACAATTTCAAGGCCGATAAAAGGGAAGATGCTATGAAATTTACAATTTCTTTTACACATGCAATCATTGGGAATTTAATCCATTCGCATCTGCACTTACTTAGCATGACGTTAGTCCACAAGCTCTTTGATTGGTGACGCTGTTAATTTTATTTTTTATTTAAGCAACTGCAGAATGCTGATGATGAAGGTGCAGCGATCTTCGAAAACACCTAGTTGTTCCGTTCTGCTAGTGTTTGTCACAATATTTACACTTTTACTTTATTTATTTATTAACTTTCGTGTTGTTTGTTCATTAATAATTATCACAACTAATCAACTCATAAATATAGAAACAAATAAAGTTCAAACAATAATAATTTAAACTAACTGCAGATATTTTTATTAACACACTGTCTTATTTGAATGAATTTTGAATACTTATTGTTAGTTCATATTTGAAGATACAATAAATAAAAATATGTATTAAAAAAAAAAAAAAAAAAAAAAAAAACTGTCTTATTGGCCATAAATATATAAAATTTTTATTAAATTTCTATTAGTAAATTCTGTTGCGTTAGTGCAGAACAAATTGCAAACATTAAACAGTTGATTCTGATTTTCCCCGACCCGTATTTGCTTATTCCCCGGCTATTTAGAAAAGGAGATTTTTCCCGGTAGAAAATGGTTGGGAGGAGAAAAATATCCTCGGGGAAATTCATAGCTGGATGCTATTTGCTATAGACATTGAAAATTTAATACTGACGCGTTATGAGGTAGTTCCTTTCCCACCTTATACTATATATATATGTATATGCAGGCATTGGAAACAAATACTCAATAGTACATTTTATTAACAGTATTTTAAAAAAGTTTTGTGACTTACTGTACACGGCCTTCATATAGGAAGTAGCAACTTGTTTGTTAAAGAAATTCCACAAAAAAAACATAATATTCTACGGTTATCCGTGGCAGATCAGTCAACCAGTGGGAGCTAGACGAAAAACTCTCGAAGGCCAAACAACACACTCAAGCCTGACCGCACTTTAAGAAATAATTACGATGACGTGAGAGATGTTCTCCGACCCAGGGCTGCTGAACGACTGATATTTTATTAATATTTGGCTTTTTTTATTAAAAAGAATTAAAAAAGATAAAAGCGAACTGTTGCAATGCAATCATTTGAAGCAAATCTTAATATATAGACGCTCCGTTGACAATGTCGCCAAAAAGTCACCAAAATAGTAGTCAACAGGGGTGACTTCCTACAGGGTATCCCAGCCAGCATTTTGTGAAAATAATGATAAAAAAATATTCACATTTGAATATTCTAGATGATTAAAACTATCAAATATGCAATCATTTTCTAATCATAAATGATTCTGTCATCGGGAGAAAATGGTACCCTGCATGTGACTATTCCTGAATAGTCATTTATGATCTCTGCTTTAATGTAGTTTTCATGTACATTTGTTATCATATGTGATAATATTTTCTGTTCACTTTTTAGTTGAATTTGCAATCATTTTATGATCACATTCTGCTTCATTTTCGACCCATTTTTGAAATCGTTTAATGATCATATTTTGTATGATATTCGATCAATTTTTGAAACGAATCTTACCATAATTTGAAGTCATATTATGATCATATTATGTATAATATTTGACCCTTTTTTTAATAGAAATCAGACTATAATTTGATATAGTTTTATGATAAAATTTTTATTATAATTCAATTCTTATGCATTTACAAAACAAAACAAAATAATAAAATAACTTCTTAAATTCATTGCTCTTAAGTCTAGGGGAATAAAATTATGTTATATATACATATACTATTAATTAAAAAACAAAATAATAATAAAATAATTTCAAGAATTCATTTTACTTACTAAAATTGCATGACATAATTTTTTCAGCTTCTCTTTTAGCAATGCGTCTATTTTTTTTGGCTGACATAATTTCACTTGATTTTTTAAATTTTCTAATTTTTTAATTTATTTTAAATAGTTATTAGTATTTTGTTTATTATAATTATTCACCCTTATTCCATTTGTCGACATCGACGTCACTTTAACACAATACCAAAAAATTGGGGCTTGTTTACTCGCTCTCGAGAACAATTTTGTGCTATGGATAGTCTATTTCTGTTCCCTAAGGTCTACAAAAGAGTTTGAGCCTGCCAAGAGATACGGGTATACAAGCCCCAACTTTTTAGTATTGTGTTAAAGTGATGTCGATGTCGATGTCGACAAATGGAATAAGGGTGATTAACTTTTTTTAATTTTTTGAATAAAAAACTTTTTTATAACAAAAATAGACACCAATTCTCACTTTAGCGATCAAAAACAGGACTTCTCACTATGCGATCAAAATACAATATATAATTTTTTCTGCATTGCTTTTCCTTTGACTTGTTGGTTAACGGGAACTTGTTTACAAGCTGATCACTTTTTATGTTTGCGAAATGGTGGGGGTAAAAGAGTAAGTAAGTATCACATTTTGGTCACCAAGAATAGTCAAAAAGAACTCAAGCAAATGATAAAAATAATTGTAATCAGTTTTTAATCATAAAGAATAGACAAATGTGACTGTTGTTTTTGATGAACTGTATGAAAGCTCAGTTTTTAATCACCATAAGTAATCAAAAATGAGTAAGTAAGATGACTACCGAATTGTATCGCATTTTGGTCACCAAGAATAGTCAAAAAGTACTCAAGCAAATGATAAAAATAATTGTAATCAGTTTTTAATCATAAGGAATAGACAAATTTGACTGATCTTTTTGATGAACTGTATGAAAACTCAATTTTTAATCACCAAAACTAGTCAAAAATGAGTGAGTAAGATGACTACCGAAAATTCAATCATCCAAATGCTAGCTGGGATAGACAAAGTAATTGTACGAGGTACTTAAGCACTTTGTACCACATACGTGCACTTATGTACACACATACATACATACAAACGTTAATAGATTAGTTTATTTTTGGAGAAACAAACACACATCATCAAAAGTTAATGAGCGAATGACAATATGAATTGCAGAATATGTATAATGAAGAAATAAAATTTAAAGAACAGAAAAATGGGCAAAATAAAAAACAAACTGCCAACGTCGTCAGAATGTCTGCTTAGACAAAAGGCAACAGAAACAATAATAGCAAAAATATATTTTGTAAAATTTTTATGGAGGCATACATATGTATATATGTACATATGTGCAAGTACTTAAGTACTTAAGTTAGTATGTGGCTTTAATAGATAAATAAATAAATACCTACAAGTGTTAAATACATGAAATAAAACATAAAATTTTTTAAGAAGTAAACCAAGAAGGTTTTATATCACCCCACAAATTAACCCATTGCTGGACGCTGGTCGTAAATGACATTCTTATGGAATTTGAGGGTAAGGCAGCTAGGATTAAAGCGTAAGCAGACAACATAACCATTATCATAACTGGTAAGTTCCTCGATACTCGATAATCGTTAAAGGATATTCATTGATGGGCAGCCAGGGTAGGTCTGAACTTGAATCCTGAAAAAACATACCTTGTACTTTTTACTAGAAGGAAGGCCAAGGAATGGAAAACACCCAAATTAGATGGTACTCGTATATCGCTCTCGCCCACAACACATACTAAGTAGCTGGGAGTTATTTTGGATAGTAAACTGACGTGGAAAACTAATAATACTACTACGGAATACTTGTATGGTGGAGGGCGACTGAGACAAAAGCATACCTAAAAAAGTTAGACAATATCCAGAGACTAGCAGAACTATGCATCACTGGAGCCTTAAAAATTATACTTACTGCAGCAGTTTTACACGTTATATTGGACCTTAAACCAATAAAACTAACTGCACTGAACGCTGCATGCAAATCCGTTATCCGACTCAGGACAACAGGACAAATGTCGTATAAACCATTTGGTCACGGTAAATTACTGGAATACATGGAGTGTAGCTCGGACTAGATCATTTCAGAAATAAACTTCCTTGCCAAACCACAGATCACTATAAGGGAAGAAGGCTATCTTCAAGGTCTTAACTATAGTGGGTATAGTTTTAATTTCTTCACTGATGATTCAAAGATGGATGGAGGTGTGGGAGCTGCGGTTCACTGCCCGGAACTCAGTATAAAGGAATCTTATAAACTTTCTGATTACTGTAGTATCTTCCAGGCGGAAATCTATGCAGTCAAAATGGCTGCAGAATTAGCTTTCACCCCTCAAACCATGAATGCGTGTGTGAATATTTATATAGACAGTCAAACAGCAATTAAGGCAATTTCAGCAGACTGGGACTACTCCTCGGTTGTGCTCATGAGTAGGAATGCCCTAAATATGTTATGTGCTGGCAGACAAGTACATATATTTTGGGTCCGAGGACACGATTGAGGGAAACGAAATGGCCGAAAGCAGAATTCAATTACCGGTGGAGGAAACGGTATATATTCGGGAATCATTTCAACACCTGAAATGTATCATACACTCTAAGATGAAGGAAGAAGAGGAGGAAAGTTATCGTGCGACGGAAGCTTGCAAAACTTGTAAACTCATGTGGAGCTTCTATGATCCTAAATCGAGTAAATTCCTTTTTTTTACATTAAGCAGAAACAACTGTAGACTTATAGTGGGGGTATTAACTGAACAATGCTGAACGGCTTCGTATGCCGTCAAAATAGGACAAATATTTACTTGACGGTAACTTCAGGAAATGTAAGGAACCCGGGGTAATTGAGCCAGTAGAACATCTACTAGCCGCACTAGATATGACTGTCTTGGTGATCACACTTTTCGGAGTCTTGAACTGGTATCGGGAATGGAAATGTGTAGATTACTAAGGTTTTTTAAATCTGTGTGGGAGTCATTCGATACAAGCACCATGAACTAGCCTGCCATAGTTACAGGTTTCTTGTCATCTGCTGGTATCGCTAAGTATCAATCCTGGGGGTCTAGTCTGTAATAGGAAACGAAAGAAAAGGCTTTCGAATTTACATGTTATTAAGTTCGAAAGCAGTTTCTTTCGTTTCGAGTTACACACACCCCCTGGTCTATGAGAGGTCCTTGGCCACCCAGAACAACCTAACCTAACCAATTGCTGCATGTAATCGAAGAATAACTTAAAATTTTAAGTGAGTCAAGCTAGAGAACATGATTATATAATATAATTATATATAAGAGGATAATTTTTGCCTTGTTTGCGTTTTTCCAAAATATTATGCTTTAGAGTCCAAAGAATTATATTATAGACTCTTTTAAGAAAGATGGCGGAATGAATGACAAAATGATGTTTCTAACTAACTTTTCCATTAGAAAAGTTTGCTGTGACACAGTAATTTTTTTTATATAAGAAAAGTGTACTTAGATACATTCATTTTAAATATTAGAAAAGTGTGCTGTGACAAATTCTAATAGAAAAGTTGACTGTATTACTGCATAATGTTTTGTTTGTTTTCATTTTGGTAAAAGTTCATTGGGTGTTACTAGCGAAATTTATAATTTTAAGCGGACACTGCTGCCCTTCGTACGCTGCTGTATAAGTTATGTTATGTTATATTCTTTTTTAAAATAAGTGTAGTTATCTACATTTTTTATCTGTCTGCAATAATAATAATCAATTATTATTATTGCAAATATGCAATTGCATGTTATTTCTTTAATGCGTGATTAAGATATTTATCCGTTTCAAATGTTTTTATGAATTTTGGCATCCACTTGTTAGTGCATGTTTTTGCATATTTTACCTTTTAAAGCATATTTTTGCTTATTTATTATATTTAAAGCATGTTTTTGCATATATCAGTTCTACACGCAGATTTTTAGCATACTTTCTATTAATATTATTTTTATTTTTTTGCTTTTAGGGCATATTTTGATTCTTAATAGATTTTTTTGAATTTAATATGCTTTCAACTCGTGCATATGTTAGTCAAAATTTTTATTTTCATTTAGAATAGAATAGAATAGAATGGAATAGAATAGAATAGAATAGAATAGAATAGAATAGAATAGAATAGAATAGAATAGAATAGAATAGAATAGAATAGAATAGAATAGAATAGAATATAATAGAATAGAATAGAATAGAATAGAATAGAATAGAATAGAATAGAATAGAATAGAATAGAATAGAATAGAATAGAATAGAATAGAATAGAATAGAATAGAATAGAATAGAATAGAATAGAATAGAATAGAATAGAATAGAATAGAATAGAATAGAATAGAATAGAATAGAATAGAATAGAATAGAATAGAATAGAATAGAATAGAATAGAATAGAATAGAATAGAATAGAATAGAATAGAATAGAATAGAATAGAATAGAATAGAATAGAATAGAATAAAATAGAATAGAATAGAATAGAATAGAATAGAATAGAATAGAATAGAATAGAATAGAATAGAATAGAATAGAATAGAATAGAATAGAATAGAATAGAATAGAATAGAATAGAATAGAATAGAATAGAATAGAATAGAATAGAATAGAATAGAATAGAATAGAATAGAATAGAATAGAATAGAATAGAATAGAATAGAATAGAATAGAATAGAATAGAATAGAATAGAATAGAATAGAATAGAATAGAATAGAATAGAATAGAATAGAATAGAATAGAATAGAATAGAATAGAATAGAATAGGATAGGATAGGATAGAATAGCATAGAATAGCATAGAATAGAATAGAATAGAATAGGGGGAAGATCTAGTCCAAAGACCGGCACTGCGACACCTTGCATATTGTATGCACATAAAACTCTTATTTTAGAGCATATTTCTGGTTTCTCTGTTCATGACCATTTGGGTAACTGAAGCTACTGTTCATAGCAGCCATATTCCGAATGAAGCCAGCTATTTCTTCCCTTTTTAAATTTTCCTTGCTCTAATAAGCTTTTTAGCCCTTTATCGCCTCAAAATTTACATTGCTTTTCTTTTCAAGTAATTAATTAATGCATTTCTTTATTCCTAAAAATTTATCAGGTAGTAAAAATAAATTTGTCTTTAATTTACGAAATATTCGTTGTGACGAGCAAAAAAATCCCACGATTTTTGTTTTAAATTTTCTTTAAGCATCTGGCAGTTATAATTTTTAATTTTAACACCGCTGAGACTTCTAACGAGCGTTCGGTTAAAACTTAAGCCGAACTAATTTTAAAGATTTTATTTCTTGTCTGTATGTGTGCCTGTGTACACACACATACTTTTATTTTTAATTAAGCAAATGACATTTAAATATGAGATGGAAAGAAAAAGGGTTGAAGTATTAAATCAATATGCAAATGAGTTTAGGGTTCGTTTCATAAAACAAACTATAATTTTAATTTTTTTTAAACACTCACAGATGAATCCACAGAAAAATATGTAATTGTAAAGTGCATATGTCATTTTAAATAAAAATCATTAAAGTTTTTTTTTACAGAAAAAAAGCAAATAAAAAACGTTCATAAATATGAAAGATTTACTACAGTTGGCAAACTGATATCAGCCAGTTTTAGACACACACACACACACACATAAAATACCTTGAATTTATATTTTTTTTATTTAAACGAAATCTATTAAAAAATTTTTCTAAAAAAACTATTAATAAAAATCCTGGTATGAAAAAAAAAATAATGAATAGAGTCAGGCGGTCGTCATTTGCTTGACAGTTGTTTACTACCAAATGCCTAAGTTGTGTGTACGTGTGTGTGTACGTACGTATGTGTGTGTGTGTGTGTGTGTGTGTGCATTTGCAGTTGGCTTGTGTATTTGGCTGGATGCGTTTCCTGTATGGTCTTGTACTTCTTGACGCTGCTGCTGCTTGCTACTTTTATTGCTTCTCTTACATGCGGCTGTTACTCATACTTTTTTTCCTATTCAGATGACATTTCCTTCCAGCTTGTTTAACCCTTTTATTTAACTCTTCTAAAGTAATTTTAATAATTAATAAAGTGTTGTATGTTTGTGGACATTAAAACAAATGGAAATAACCAAAAATACATTTAAAGCGCAAATAGATATACATACATACATACATATACACAAACTTACATATTGCGAACCCAGCAAGCAGAACGTAACACGTTTAGAATATAATGCTACTTTCATATGGTATAGTGTATTATATGAAGTTTTATATCATTGCTCGCTGGAAAAGACTAGAAATTAAAGTTTTTATATCAACTATCATTTTCTCGATTTGATACAATAATTAATATCGAGAACGATAACGTGAGTGATTTCCTAGTCACGAAGGCGGACACAAGTATTTATTCATTCCGTGTGGCCACGTGAGAGATTTCCTAGTCACTAAGGCGGACATAATTAGTTAGTGATTTCTTAGTCCCCGTGAGTGATTTCCTAGTGACAAAGCGGACATAAGTAGTTAATTATAAGTATACTAAACCTCGTGTGTCCACGTAAGTGATCAACCAATCACGAATGCGGACATAAATAGCTAATTTAATCCTAAAACCCGTTTTTCCACGTTAGTGATTTCTTAATCACGAAGGCAGAAACAAGTAGTTAATTACATCCTAAACTCCGTGTGTCTACTTGAGTGATTTCTTAGCCACGAAGGCTGTCATAAGTAGTTAACTTTATCTTAAACCCCGTGTGTCCGCGTGAGTGATTTCCTAATCACGAAGGGGGACATAAGTAGTTGGTTATATGCTAAACTCTGTGTGTCCACTTGAGTGATTTCCTAGCCACGAATGCTGTCATAAGTAGTTAATTATATCCTAAGCTCCGTGTGTCCACGTGAGTGATTCCTAGTCACGAAGGCGGACATAAGTAGTTAATTACATCCTAAACTCCGTGCGTCTACTAAGTGATTTCCTATTCACGAAGGCTTTCATAAGTATTTAATTATATACTAAACTCGGTGTGTCCATGTGAGTGATTTCCTAGTCACGAAGGCGGATATATGTAAGTATGTAGTTATTTCTATCCTAACCCCGTATGTCCACATAAGTGATTTCCTAGTCACGAAGATAGACATAATAAGTTAATTATATACTAATCCCCGTGTGTCCACGTGAGTGATTTCCTAGTCACGAAGGCAGACATAAGTAGTTAATTATAGCCTAAACCCCGTGTCTACACGTGAGTGATTTCCTACTCACGAAAGCGCACATAAGTAGCTATTTATATCCTAATACAGAGCGTCAACATACATTAGTGGTTTCTTAGTCATGAATATAGACATAAGTGGTTATTTATATCATAAGCATCGTGTATCCACGTGAGTAAACTCCTAATCAGAAAGGCGCACATAAGTAGTTATTTATATCCTAAATCCCGTGTGCTCACATTAGTAATTTCAGAGTGAAGAAAGTGGGCATAAGCTGTAAAATAATTAAATTCAGTACCTCGTGTGTCCAAGGGAGTAATTAAATATTCACGAAAAAGGACACGTACAATTAAGATTAGACTTGTGTCCAACAGTTCTTTTTGAACTAGTTTGAGAGCGTTTGAATCAAAAGTTGTTTCAAACCCATTTAATTTATATTGATGTTTTTGACCGGACTTGTGTCCAACTGAACGAACTAGTTCAAAAAGAACTGTTGGACACAAGTCTAATTAAGATAATTAAATTATCTTAATTATACCTGTTTGGCTTATTTCCCAGTCTCGACCATCAAGGAGTAAAAGGGCAGAATAGCGACAGAGAGGGGTCTTAGTAATTTAAGGGCAAGAATCTGGATTAATTGTGAACTTAGAAATATTCAATTTAAATGCTGTGTATTAAAGTATAAGGAACGGAATTTTAAAATAAAAAAATTAAATAAAAAATTACAATTGTTATTCTTGCGGCGACCATTTTAAAGGCTGCATATAACGCTCAGAAATAAGTCTTTACAATAGTATGCCTGATGCTCATGGCATATCTTTGGACTCAAGTAGAAAGGCCCTAACTCAAATAATTGTAACTTAACAAGAGAAGGTAAAAACATAATAGAAACTGTGGTATTCAATATACATATAACTTTTTGTACAACTGCTTGTATAATCGTTATTTTTTACACTTTTGCAATACATTTTTGGGACGATGTTGATTTGTTGAAATGTATTGGAATCACTGATAAACTCAGTTTGGTAAGAAATACTAGTAAGGGCCTTACTACTTGAGTCTATGGTTTCAAGTGAAATGTTTAACACATTTTTAACAAAATTCTATTATATTCATGTCAATATATTAGTTTTATTTAACGCGAGACAATATAAATTAAAAAAATTTATTTGACAGCTGTTTTTAATTGTGGTGTTGCTTGGGCAGCAACGAAATGCATCTAGACGTACGAGGGCGGTTCGGAAACTTCTTAGCCTAGCACAGAAAGCGCTGTATAAAGAGAAAAAAGTTAAGTGTTTTGGAAACTTCCATCTCTGCTATGAACACATGGTAAATTTTGTTTCGATCTGGCAACTCCTTCATATAGAAACAGGTGTTTCTATATAATGGAAAAATTAGAAATGCGTGGTGTCATTAAATATTTACCTATACATAAAAAAGGTTTATCGGGACAAGAAATTCATAATGATATGGTGAATGTGTAAGGTGAAAGTGCTCCTTCATATGCAAGAGTAAAAAATTGGGTTGCTGAATTTAAACGTGGTCGTACAAGCATTGAAGATGAACCACGTAGTGGACGTCCAAAAACAGCAACAACAACATAAATTGTAGCCAAAGTGCATGATATGGTATTGAATGATCGACGAATGAAAGTGCGTGAAATAGCTAATATCATGGGCATCTCAAATGATCGAGTCCATTTAATTTTGCATGAAGAACTACAGATGAAAAAGCTTTCTGCAAGATGGGTGCCGTATTTGTTAACAGTCGACCAAAAACTCATAAGAATGAACATTTCTCAAGCATGTTTGGATCGTTTTAAGCGAAATAAAATGGATTTTAAACGTCGTTTCATAACTGTTGATGAGACATGGATCCACCACTATACTCCAGAGACAAAAGAACAATCCAAACAATGGACTGAAGCTGGAGGAAGTGCCCCAAAGAAGGCAAAAACAATTCAATCGGGTGGTAAGGTTATGGCAACGGTTTTTTGTGACTTCAAAGGTATTTTATTGATTGACTATCTGCAAAAGGGTAAAACAATAAATTCAGAGTACTATTGTAACCTTTTGGATCAATTAAATGTACAAATTCGAGAAAAACGTCCTGGCTTACAACACAAAAAAATAATTTTTCATCAAGACAACGCACCAGCGCACAAGAGTGTTTTAACAATGGCTAAAATCAACGAATTAAAGTACGAGTTGCTTGACCAGCCACCTTATTCTCCTGATTTGGCTCCCAGTGACTTTTACCTGTTCCCACATCTAAAAAAATTCCTTGCTGGCAAGCGTTTTACCTCAAATGAAGATGCAATTACAGTTGTAAACCACTATTTTGAAGACCTTGAGGAAAACTATTTTAATCAAGGGATATAATTGCTAGAAAAGCGTTGGACTAAGTGTATTGAAGTTTCAGGAGATTATATTGAAAAATAAAAATATTTTTGAAAAACTAACTATTCTCTTTCATTGATAGGCTAAGAAGTTTCCGAACCGCCCTCGTACTTAACCAACAACAAAGAATTTTTTTTATTTAATATTCTTTCATCCTCAATATTCTCTAATATTACTGAATTCATTATTAGTATTTAAATATTTATTATCATTTTGCAAATGTAACCTTTATGTTTGCTAGGATAACGCAATCCCTTGCAACTAACTCAAATGCCAACAATGTGTATGTGTGTGTGTGTGTGTCTCTTCGTGTATTGAGGGTTCATTAATTTGTTTAAAATGCATTTGTCACTGCATTTAATTTGCACATTCATGTCGTGTTTCACAAGGTTTATTTTTAATGGTTTTTTTTTCGTTTGCTCCTCTTTGGGAAACAATTCAATTTGATGTTTATTGAAAAGTAAAATAATGGAAAAATTGTATGACCGCATAATTGAATGTTTATTACCCAGAACACATGGTGAGGTACGATAAATGTATTATGTATAATCAATCGTATTTAATTCGTTATTCAAATGTCTATGCAAAAGTGAACAGAACACATAAAGTATTACTTAAATACATATCAAAATTTCTAGACGTCATAATATGAGGATGTAAAATGAAGCTCATTGGACTCTCGCCTATTTCGTACCTTCTGGAAAATAGATATCTTTTGGTGAAGGAGCTTCTTGAAAATGCATTTAAAAAGTAACTTTCAAAAATATACAAAAACCGTAGCCTAGAAAAAGGTGCTTCTACAAAGGTTTCAAAAAGGTGCTCTGATGAAAGATAATGCACCTTCCGTAAAAATACATTTTAAAAGAATCTATTAAAAATTAACTATAAAAAAAAATTCCCAAAAAAAGACCTTATAAAATAAGGTATATTTTTAAAAAGTTTCTTCTATAAAAGGTACTTAAAAAAAACATTTAAAAAGGCCTTTCACAAAAGTATCTTTTAAGCCTGGCATGAAAGTGTATTTAAGGAGAGAGGAAGATCTCATTGAACTCGCACCTCTGACGATTGTTATAGACACTGCCAGGCAAAAATTTTTCAGCATCTCCAGTAAAATCATAGGCAAGGACTGACTAATTACCCATTGACAGGAATCATTCCTGGCAAGGACTTCTCCTACTTTACGCAACCTTCCGATGTGATGAATACAGTGTATAACTCTGACAAGAAGTTTTATATTGTTCTGGCCAACAGAAAGTAATGGGCACCACGATATTCCCCTTGTACCTTGCACCATTAGGTAGTTACACCGATGGCTCCTGAAAGGCGTTAGGTTATGGTGTGGGAGTTGTGGTGCTGACTACCACGAGTCTTTGAGAATAACTCCTACCGTTTTTCAATCGAAAGATTGTGTTATTGCCAGGAGCTACAGCGTGAGAGATATATCCATCTTCTTGGATAGCCTGGCTGCCATTAAGGTACATAAGGTTCATATGAGTTTACTTTAAGTTAATTTCGGAATGCAAATCCGCCTAGCAGCACAAATAAGGTCACAATATGCTGGGTTCCCGTATACATCGCGATGTATACGGTGCATCGGAATAGAAGGAAATGAAAATGCCAGTTTGTCTGCAGAAGGGGACTAGCAAACCCAGAACAATTCTGTGGACTTGCATCAATTAAAATCTGAGAAGATATCATGCCATAACCGCAAAAAAAAAAGCTTAAGTGACATAATTTTCAAGATTCGTTTTTTACGAAAAGCGGTTATTTACGATCTTAAGGAAAACATAGTTCTTCTAAAATTATTTTTCTATATAAAATGGTATACTACTCAGATGGTCCCATTTTCACCAATATGCCATAGCTGTAGGGGTATATGTTGTACCCATACAAAGTAATTATTAATTATGGCATATATGGAATAGTATATCATTGAGGAGCTTCAATCTTGGTGAGAATTACTATATAGTTGCGAGGGCGGTTCGGAAACTTCTTAGCCTATCAATGAAAAAGAATAGTTAGTTTTTCAAAAATATTTTTATTTTTCAATATAATCTCCTGAAACTTCAATACACTTAGTCCAACGCTTTTCTAGCAATTCTATCCCTTGATTAAAATAGTTTTCCTCAAGGTCTTCAAAATAGTGGTTTACAACTGTAATTGCATCTTCATTTGAGGTAAAACGCTTGCCAGCAAGGAATTTTTTTTGATTTGGGAACAGGTAAAAGTCACTGGGAGAACAAATAAGTAGAATAAGGTGGGTGGTCAAGCAACTCGTACTTTAATTCGTTGATTTTAGCCATTGTTAAAACACTCTTGTGCGCTGGTGCGTTGTCTTGATGAAAAATTATTTTTTTGTGTTGTAAGCCAGGACGTTTTTCTCGAATTTGTACATTTAATTGATCCAAAAGGTTGCAATAGTACTCTGAATTTATTGTTTTACCCTTTTGCAGATAGTGAATCAATAAAATACCTTTGAAGTCCCAAAAAACCGTTGCCATAACCTTACCAGCAATTGAATTGTTTTTGCCTTCTTTGGGGCACTTCCTCCAGCTTCAGTCCATTGTTTGGATTGTTCTTTTGTCTCTGGAGTATAGTGGTGGATCCATGTCTCATCAACAGTTATGAAACGACGCTTAAAATCCATTTTATTTCGCTTAAAACGATCCAAACAAGCTTGAGAAATGTTCATTCTTATGCGTTTTTGGTCGACTGTTAACAAATGCGGCACCCATCTTGCAGAAAGCTTTTTCATCTGTAGTTCTTCATGCAAAATTAAATGGACTCGATCATTTGAGATGCCCATGATATTAGCTATTTCACGCACTTTTATTCGTCGATCATTTAATACCATATCATGGACTTTGGCTACAATTTCTGTTGTTGTTGCTGTTTTTGGACGTCCACTACGTGGTTCATCTTCAATGCTTGTACGACCACGTTTAAATTCAGCAACCCAATTTTTTACTGTTGCACATGAAGGAGCACTTTCACCTAACACATTCACCATTCATTATGAATTTCTTGTCCCGATAAACCTTTTTTATGTAAATATTTAATGACACCACGCATTTCTAATTTTTCCATTGTTAAAAAATCGCGGATGCGTCTTTTGTGAACACCTGTTTCTATATGAAGGAGTTGCCAGATCGATACAAAATTTAACATGTGTTCATAGCAGATTTGGAAGTTTCCAAAACACTACTTTTTTCTGTTTATACCGCGCTTTTTGTGCTAGGCTAAGAAGTTTCCGAACCGCCCTCGTAATGCTCGTAAATCAGCGTTAAAGGTGCGGTGTAAGAGTAGTGGAAATGCTCTCCCCATACAAAGTAATTATTAATTATGCTCTAAAAACTCAAAAATAAAAAGTTTTTATAGCTGTGCTATTTATTACGCGATACAGGAGATTGGACGTGATTTTCGTAACAAAAATAACCGACACTATTACAGTTATAAATTTATATTTGTTTCGATTTCTTTGTACTTAAAAGCAGAGTACGAAAATAATCGAAACACGAGAAGCATTGCTCAATTTGTTTTTGTATTGTTTTTGCTCATGAGCGCAAACCAGAGAACACAATGGGCTGTAAACCGGCTAACAGCCGCCGCCGGGCAACAAACAATACTTTAATTTAATTTTACGCCGCTAAAAAATAAAATAATGGGAAATAATGGAAAAGTTTTGAAATATTTGCAGAGAATTTGACATCATCATATGAGACCTGCTCCACGAAAAGGGACCTCTGCGCCGACAAGAAGTTATTGAGAAACGTTTGCGTTTAAAAAAAGCGCTTCGTTTTTCCGTGTTTTACGCATGGTTATGCAACTCTTCCTTCAACCTGATCATCGTACGATGTATTTCGACTCTCTGGTACTTTGTACGATGTTCACTATGCAGTGTTGCCTCTATGAAAATTATTTTTGTAATTTTGTACCTTTGATATTGAACTTTTTTTATATTTCAAATATTATATATGTATATTATCTGTTTATATCACATTTTAAAATTTTTTAATTAATTATGTTCATCTTTACAGGTGATTTGTAAAAAAAACTAAAAGACATAGAAACTTGCTGTTTGCGGCATTTGAAAGAGCGTTTTTTTCCTATAAGAATCACTCAAAAAGTAAAAAAAAATTTTCGGCGCAGAGGCCCTTTTCGTGGAGGAGGTCACATATAGTATAATTTTATTGCATTGTTATTTCACAAATGAAATTTGTTTTGTATAACTAAGCAGCATAGCTATAATGCAAAGATCCAAGAGAACATTTTCGAAAAATATATATAGGACCAAACAAAAAATTTAATTTTAATGGGCATGTCTCCGCCCACTAAATGCAAGATTGTGTGTTTTTCAGTGCTCAGGTTGTGTGTTAAGGTTGTGTTATCAGTAATAATCGGTAAAGTAGAACCACGTGAAATAAAATATTAAATTTTAATGGGCGTGACTCTGTCCATTTTTTTTAATGGAAGATTGTGTCTATTTTAGAACTCAAGGTGTGTGGTAAGTTTCGTAAAAATCGGTTAAGTATAACCACGTGAAATATAATAGTAAATTTTAATGGGCGTTGCTCCGCCCCTTTTTCCAATTTTAAAATTGTGTAATTATAAGAACCAATGGTGTTGCTAGTTTTCGCAGCAATCAAATAAGTAGAATCTCATAAAAACAAACAAAAAATTTTTGGGCGTGTCGTTGACCGTTTTTTTTACAGTGGGACGAATTAGAAGATATACCCTTTCAGGCAAAACAAGAATAGTTTTTACAATCGGTCTCAAATGTACCGAGTTATGTAAGACTCTTTTATTTTTAACTTTTTAGTGCATAAAGTTGGTATAATTTTTTTTAAAGTTAAGTTTATCTGCAAGTGTTTAAATATATTTAGGGTAAAAAAAATAATAGAAATTTTTTCAAAAATAATTTTTAAAAATTCTATTTTTAATCAAATGTTCGCATTTGCTTGAAAAATGCTTAAATGAGAAAAAAATCCTCTTTATAATTTTGCAAATACGAGTGTTTTTTGTGGTTTGCTGTAGGTATTTAAAAATGACAAATGTTTTTGTTATATTTGTTTATTATATACATATGTATGTATGTACACAAATATATACAATATATATGTACTACTATTTATCTTTTAACATACATCCATACCGACATAATTTTATAATTTATGTTAACATATGTTTTGCGTAAGATGTTTGTTTGTAGGTTTTTTGTTTTTTTTTTTTTGGGATATTTTGTTGACAGGTCTCATAATTCAAAAGAATAGTATTTTTCGCTTAATTTTTCCTTAAACTATATGTATCTTTCTTGACAACAACACATAAATATTAGATGTATCTTTGATATATGTACATATGTATACAAATATATAAATTTATGAATATATACAGAAATAACTCTTGGTATTTCTTTAAGATCTCTGTACACTTGTATGTAAAATTTGTTTCTAATGCGTGTTCTTTTTAAAGTTACTGAACTTTAAATTAAAAAAAAAATAAAAAAGAAAAATTTTAATTAAACTGTCTTTAAAGGATTGATACTGGTAATTTTATGCCATCAATTGGCACCTCGGTTGGCGCGTACATGGCCCAATTTGGAACTAAAATTTTCAAGCGCTTTTCGCAGAATTTTTTGTTGGATTTCACCAATAATTCGACGAATGTTGATTTATGTTCAATTGTTTCTGGTTTAATCTGCGTACACGAGTGACAGAAGAAAATAGTCCCATGGCTTTAGGTCACACGGTGTCGGCGGCCCCTTAACACGACCATAACGTAAAATTACTCATTCATCAGAAGTTTATTTGAGTAAATTAATTGTGGCGTGCGGTATGTGGCAACTGGAATTTCAGCAAAATTAATGTGGAAAATCCAAATCAATTTTGACTAAGAGGTTCTCTTGTAAAGGAAGGTCAACAAGTCCGTGACTTTTGGTCATTTAGTTTGTATTTGACAGCCGTTTTGAGAAGAAAATGAAATAAAGTGAATTTCGAGTGCATATTAAGCATTATTTTCTGTGGGAAAACACCAGTACTCAAACCAAGGCTAAGCTTGATAAATACATAAGGACTCTTCACCATTAATTTCAATGGTAAAATACTGGTTCACTGTATTTCATTATGGCCAAGAAAAAAGTTCTTTTCCACCAGAACAATGCAAGGCTGCAGACTTGTAAAGTTTCCATGGCAAAAATCCTTGAATTGGGTTACGAATTGCTGCCTCATCCGCCCTATTATCCACATTGAGCCCTGAGTGACTATTTCTTTTTCCCAAACTTAAAGAAATGGCTTGGTGGAAAGAGAATTGACACCAACGACGAAATCATCTCACAAACGAATACCTATTTTGATGACTTCCCTAAATCATATTTTTCAGGAGCAATAAACAATTGGAGAAACGTTGGACTTATGGCCAATTTTACCAACATAATTTAAATGTCCGCCTCTACCGTGAGTAAATATTATTACTTGAAGTAATTTTTTTACTTATGTTAGGTTAGGTTAGACTCGGTGATCCAGTATTGATCCTTAGCGATGCCAGCAGATGCCAAGAAACCTATAAGTATGGCAGCCTAGTTCGTAGTGCCTGTATCGAATGACTTCCACACAGATTTAACTAATCTACACATTTCCATTCCCGATATAATTTCAAGACTACGAAAAGTGTGATCACCAAGACAGTCATATTTAGTGCGGCTTAGAGCCGGACAGTGGCAAAGTAGATGTTCTACTGCCTCAATTACCCCGGGTTCCTTACATTTCCTGCAGGTACCGTCAAGTATTTGTCCTATTTTGATGACATACGAAGCCGTCCAGCAGTATCCAGTTGCTTCTGCTTAGTGACAAAAGGAATTTAGTCGACTTAGGATCATAGGAGGTCCACATGATCTTAGAAGCTTTGCAAGTTTTCGTCGCACGCACCTTTTCTCAGCTTCTTCCTTCATTTAAGGGTATATGATCCATTTCAGGTGTTGAATTGGTTTCCAGATATGTACCGTTTCCTCCACCGGTAATTGAATTCCGCTTTTGGCCAGTGTATCGGCCATTTTGTTTCCCTCAATCCCCATGTGTCTTCGGACAGTCTGCTGAAATTGTCTTAATTGCTGCTTGACTGTCTATATAAATATTCACACGCGTATTCATGGTTGAAGGGGTGAAATTCTGCAGTTATTTTGACTGCATAGATTTCCGCCTGGAAGATGCTACAGTAATAGGGAAGATTATAAGATTCCTCTATACTGAGGTCCGGGCAGTAAACCGCAACTCCCACCCCTCCATCCATCTTTGAACCATCAGTGAAGAAATTAAAACTATACCCACTATAGTGAAGACCTTCGAGATAGCCTTCTACCCTTATAGTGATCTGTGGTTTGGCAAGGAAGTTAATTTCTGGTATGATGTAGTCCGAGCTACACTCCATATATTGAACAATTTACTGTGACCAAATGGTAAATGTGTTGGAGTTCTAAGTCGGATAACGAATTTGCACGCCGCGTTCAGAGAAGTTAGTTTTATTGTTTTAAGGTTCAATATAACGTCTAAAGGTACAGTATATCTATAGGTGTGCTTTTTAGAGCTCCAGTGATACTGAGTTCTGCTAATCTGTGGATATTGCTCGGGCTTTCAAAAATTGAAGTAGTGGACGGTATTGCACGTCCCATGGCGGGGTATTGGTTGAAGTTTTCAGCTATCGCACCGCAGTAGAAATTCATTGCCTACGATATCGCCTCTGCACAAAGCAATTTCCTTCCCCCGACCAAAAAAAGGGGTGTTATAAGTTTGTAGTGTGTGTCTGTGTATCTGTGTGTCTGTCCGTATCCTGGACCGATTTTGATTTAATTTTTTCTGTTTGAAAGGTGACTTGATCGAAAAGGTTCTTAACTATGTTTGAGGAAAATCGGTCCAGCTGTTTAGAAGATCTTCACATCTTTTCTAGATATACCGGGGGTTTTTAAAATGTTTAATTCTTGCTATTTTATAGAATAGTTTCGCCTTCCTAAATAAGGACTAGTTGATTTAATTTTGTTTTAATTTTTAATTTTTTCACATTTTTGCTTTAAAAGTTATGCAGCAACAAAAAGTTTGTGAAATTAACAGCTGTTAGTTGAAGGTTGCCATACGTAATACCATTTTAGCAACTGGCAATGCAACGAAAGTTCCTTTGCCATCCATTATCGAGTCAGAAAGCTGTTTTCCTTTGAAATAAATTTTGAAGCAATATTTTCGTTATAAATTTTTTTTCTAAACAACTGCGACTTAAACCTACAAAAATAATTGAAGGTCCCGAGGTTTTACTACCGATTCATAGTTATTCATCAGCCAGTGGGGCCACATTGCTTCAGTATACAGGCAAACATTTTACTTACTTTTAGCTAAGCGCCTAGTGGCGTGTGTGTTTTCCTTGCTCTCCTTATTCTGCATCAACAAAAACTGAAAACAAAGTTTAACCGACTTGCGAAATAAGTGTAACTTCAAATGTTATTTAAAATTAAATAAAATGAGACCTTTCTATTTGCACAAAGAATAACATCGTATTACAGGCTTCAAACAATCACTTTTTTTTTTGAAGTTAAACCTAGCTAACGTCTTATAAAAACGATTTTCCAATATCATCAACATTCATTTCGGCTACAAATACACGCTGCCAATAGTTTTGGCATTAAGCACTAAGAGATAATTCAAAAAAATAAAATAAAAACTAACACACGTTGCTCACTTAAAACAAATCTATCAATGCAACAACATAATGCATGCAATCAAAACAACGTTGCAACCTCCAAAGCAACATTGAAACATTATCGACATAAATATACAGTTTGCCAAAAATATCTTTGCACAGTAAGAAAAAGTTTGAAATGTTAATTTCATTCAAGAATTCTAACAACAAATTCTTAAAATAACTGTTTTTTCTTTCCACATTCCGTTACTGTACTTTTTTACGACTCTAAAGGTGAATTCACCCATTGTTTCGGAACAAAAGTTTTGTTTGGAGAAAATTTTTTTTACTGAGAGTTTTTTGCAAGACGATTCATCCATTTCGAACATTTTGTCTGGAAAATCAAAGCTACCATATGAAATACGTGTGTAAACGATGCGTATTAATTTTGCAAGTGGCAGCACAGCGGCAAATGATTACAATTTGCTGTGTCATACACATCTTCTTAATTGTTTACTGCAATGGTTTCGTTCAACTCCATACATTTGGATATGTTTTTCTTAATTTTTCTTTACTTCTATTGTAATAAATACAAGTACACTCTATGCTTTTATTATTCATATAACATTATGTGGCAGCTCAGTTCAACTTTGGCTGAAAAATTAAAAAAGTTGGCAGCTCAGTTCGATTTTGTCCGGACAAAAATTAAAATTAAACCAATTCAAGTAGAAAATGTTCCGAACAAAATTTGTTCTCTTCTTCTCTCTCTCTCAAAAAGAGAAACGTCAAACTACATATAAAAAAAATTTTGTCCGGACAAAAATTTTGTTCCGAAACAATGGGTGAATCCAGCTTAAGTCGCGAACACTTTTCAAATAGACACACACATTACAACAACAAGAACAAAAAAAGATGGTGTCTCAATGAGAGAGGTGTCATAAAAATCTTTGCATAATGAGTGCAGACAACAACAAATACGTTAATTTTCTGCGAATTTTTTGCATTCGGGTTTTTTATGAGTGTTATGGAATGTGAAAGAGGTAACATATCATTTATTTATGAAGTGATTGTCTTACATGCAACAAGTGGCCAAATATTTAATTGTAAAAATGCCAGGAAAACGAGTTTCAAAAAATATAATACAATTAGTGTATTTTAATTATTATAAAGGAAAGTCAGCTAGGGAAATCGCTGATATGTTCTCCCTTAAAATTAGAACAGTCTACAACATCATATCTCGTGCTGAGAAAGAAGAAAGACTTGAATTAAAGGTTTCTCTTCACGAGTGGCTAGGAAAAAACCATTGCTCTCAGTGCAAAATATTGAAAAACGACAAAGGTTTGCCGCAGAGCATCTTTCACTCCCTCCAGAGTACTGGGATGACGTTATATTCTCTGATGAGACAAAGATAATTCTGTATTATCATGATGGCCCACAAAAAGTTTGGCGGAAGCCCTTGACAGCATTAGAATTTAATTCCTACAGTAAAATTTGGGAAACTGTCAGTAATGGTATGAGGTTGTATATCTAGCAAGGGAGTTGGTGAAATCAGGATTTTGGATGAAATAATGACGAAAGAAATTTATCTTGATGTTTTAAAAAACGAGCTGGTCGCCAGCATTCGAAAATTCGGTTTTATTGACCCAGAAAACTCGAGTAAGTTCAAGTACAAATATTATCAAGATAATGACCCCAAACATAAATCTTATTTATGTAGGTCGTGGTTATTATATAACTGCACCAAAGTTATTGACACCCCTCCCCAAAGTCCTGATATCAACCCTATCGAAAATTTGTGGGTCCATCTGAAGAAAAAGGTCGCCATCGAATAAAAATGAATTGATAAGATTCATCAAAGAAGAGTGGGAAAAAATTCCGTTAGAATATAATATCCCAAAGCTTATTAGTTCAATGTGCAGACGTTTGCAGGCAGTACTTGATACCCAAGGTGGACACACCAAATATTAGCAACTAACAAGCCGAAAATTAATGTTAAGCTAAATATTTTATTAATTGTGCAAAAATTTTTTTGACAATATGGAAATTGAATTGTTTTAATTTTTTAATGTACATTACAATACATTTATTGAAATTTAAGTTTTTTTTTAGTTTATTATATTAAAAAATATATATTTATAAAATATATCTAAAAAAAAGTAAATTAATGGTTATTTTATTAGAAATCAGTGTTTCTTTTCAATTTTGTTAGCATTTCCTTTAATTGCAAAGATTTTTTTGACAAACTGTATGTATGTATTTTTATCTAAATGAATCCATCTATATATGTATATACATATACATATATCTATCTATCGCAAAAATATTTATTTTAGAAGTGAGAGGAAACTTTTATTAACATGCCAAAAACAAACAAAAATCTTCACATGAGCAACAAACAGAGTTTTGTAAACATCATAATAAAAGCAACAAGAACAACAAGCAACATTAAAAATCAACACATGCTACAAGGAAAAAAGAATGCTATTATGTATAACCATTACTTTTCAACACATTCGCCAATACATACTTATTACATTCGAACTACAAGCAAGAAAAAAAATGTGCAAAAATCTAAGACATGATTATTGTTGCTCTTGTTGTTGTTGCTGTTGCTGTTGCTGTTGGTGGTGCTGTTGTTCTTCATATAAATACTTAACATAATCTATAGAATGAGCGCCAACAAATTCAGGCGGATGAGAAACATTCGAACTATTAAAATGTCGACGCAATGACTTACAAACATTTTTATTGCTCGAATTTATAAAATAAAAAAAAAAATAAAATCAACAATAAAAAAACTTAAAAGTGAACAAAAGAATGCGAATCCGGGGATAAACTTAAAGCGGTACCTGGACGCTAGAAGTGCATAGCTCATTACTTTCATTAGAATGGTTCATAAGAAGCCTTATAAATAAACACAAATAATAATACTCGTACATCTCTGCAAAAGGTCCTTTCGTTCTACTAATCGGCAATAAAAAGTGTTCGCACAGTGTTGTTTAACAACTCAATTTTAAAATTACTAAATCGTTAATCAAATTGCATTTAATATTTAAATAATTCAATTCAAAACCTCTTCTCAATTATGGAAAACTGCATTTCCATGTTATAAAATTATTTGTAGTCTTCAAATTATTTTCTATTTCGAATTGAAAATTCATTTCAAAAACCCTGTTCGAAATTAACTTGAAATTCGCAGAAATTGTCTTAACTGTATAATCGAGCATAAAAAAAATATCCTAATGAAAAATTTTTAAATTTTCTTTATGTTCGAAAATTTTAGCTGAACTTCGAAATTTGTTTGAACTAATTTTTTTGTCACAGACTTCATATATTCATAAAGAAAACTCTGGCTAAAGCTCCTAATGCAAAATTTTTAATGCCCCTATCACGGTTTTCAACTTTTAAAATAGTTTGGTTGTGATTGATAAATTTGCATTACCATTCTCCACTAAATTAACTGTTGAGTTTTCAGTGGTGTTTTGGTACTATCATTTACAACTATGCGTAAGTTTGGTTGAGAAAAACGTTGAGTATACACAACTGTTTTCAAGTAGTTGAGTCGGTGGTTGGGTTTTTCTAGTTACAGGTAAAAAGTAGAAAATATGGAAAAATCGTAACTGGAAATATTGATTATGCTTTATAACAAAATTTTCTTAACATTCCAAAATTATTTTTTAAAGAATTCGTTCCCTATTTTGATTATTCCTTACCTTGCATTGGGTAGTTCATGATGGTTAGAATCATCACGAATTTCTTTCTTTCCTTCGATACGTAGTACATCTATATTTGCGACTTCATTTTCGTCGTCATAAAATAAATCTACATATATTTGTATCCATTTAGTATGATATCTTTGAACTAAATCATACAAAACAATATTTTTTCTAAAACTTTGTATTTTAAATTTTCACACAAATTAATTGCTTTCTGTCAAACTTGATATTTTAAGTTGGCAACGCGATGACAATTTCAACTAAAAAACAGTTGTGGTTCATAATACTAAAAAACAGTTTGGTCGTGTGTAAGTTTGGTCTACTCTTAGGCGACCAAACTGAGTTTAGTTGAAAACCGTGATAGAGGCATAAATTTTCTTTTATGTTCGAAAATTTTAGCCGAACTTCGAAATTTGTTAGAATTCAGTTTTTTCTCACAGACTACATATATTCATTAAGAAAAGTCGAGCTAAAGCCCAAAACTTACTTCAAGAGTGGGTGAAGTTTATAAATGATTATACAAGCGGAAGATTATATTTCGAATTAAAAACTCTTTCTTAAAAGTATCTTCGAAATTCACTCTAAGTTGCAGAAAATGTCTTAAATACATGATCGAGCATTAGATAAACTTGAAAAATATATTTGTGTGCAAAAATCTTTAAATTTTCTTTATGTTCGAAAATTTTAGCTGAATTTCGAAATTTGTTAGAATTAAGTTTTATGTCATTGACCACTTATTTGTATATTCGCAAAGAAAGCAGAAGCGAAAGCTCAAAATTTACATCAAGCTTTTGCAGCGTGGGCGAAGTTTATATATGACTATATTAAGAGAAGATTCTATTTCGAATTAAAAATTAATTTTAAAACTTACCTTCGAAACAAATTCAAAATTTTATTAAATGTCTTAATAACATAATCGACCACTAAATAAATTTAAAAAAAATATTTGCTTGCAGAATCTTTAAATTTATTTTATGTTCGAAAATTTTAGCTTAACTTCGAAATTTTTTAGAATTTAATTTTATGTCATTTGCCGCATATGTATATTCGCAAAGAAAGTACAAGCGAAAGCTCAAAAATTACATCAAGCTTTTGCAGCGTGCGCATAGTTTATACATGACTTGACATGATATTAAAAGAAGATTCTATTTCGAATTAAAAATTCATTTTAAAAATTATCTTCGAAATAAGTTCAAAATTTTATTAAATATCTTAATTACATAATCGAACACTAAAGAAATTAAAAAAAAAATAGTTGCGTGCAAAAATTTTTATATTTTCTTTATGTTCGAAAATTTTAGCTTAACTTTGAAATTTGTTAGAATTAAATTTTATGTCACTGAACGTCAGAAGTTTATACATGACTATGATAGGAGAAGATTATATGTACTCCGAATTAAAAATTGATTGAAAAAAGTATTTTCGAAATTAATTAAAAATTGCAGTAAATGTCTTGACTACATAATCGAACACTAAATAAATTAAAAAAAATTATTTTCGAAATTTCGAACTTAATTTCGAATTTTAAAATGTAAGTTTACAGCAACTTCCAAGTCTTAAAATATGAAAATATATAATTTTTAAACAAAATTTGCTTATGTTGCTAAAAAAATTTTTAGTTTCGAAATTAAATAGAGTTAAAATTTTGCCTGACATTTTATGTACTTGCAAAAAATTGCAAACTCTTTAATTTATTATGATTGAAATTTCACATTTTGTAATCAAACATTTGCAAAATAGTGAAAAATCCTTCTCCTAGAAAAGGGACCTAGTGTGTGAGAATAAAGTTTCGAGAAAAACGCATTTAAAGTTTAAGCTTTAATGTTTTTATCATTTCTATCGATTTTACCAAGTTTTTTTTGTACGTTTTTATGGGGTAAATACATTTTTATCAGAAATCTAACTCATTTCATCTTATTCTACACCCTTTTAGGTACCAGAATCCACTCTTAAGTCCAAACCCGTTTTTTGACACACTAGGTTCCTTTTCTCGGAGAAGGTCACATATAAACAATTTAGTAACTTATGTTGCATGTACATTGTAATTTCAAATTCAAGGAAATAAAAAGTTCGAGAATTAGTAAAATGTCCCGCATGAAAGTGAAAGAAAGCTTTTTTAATAATTTTTAATAACTATGTTCATTTAGTTCTTATTTTCGATATAATGAATCGCAGCTAACTACATACATACATATCTCAAAAAACGGTCTTCCCACCTCTGCCTTGATTTAATTTTGTTTTACATATTTACCAATTCAATACTGTACAATTTTAACACTTTCAAATGCTCACATTGAAAGGTGTAAAACACATAAAATATGACGGAAACTTAAGAAAACAAACTTTACAAAAACGAAAAACAAGAAGTAAAAAATACTTTTTATGTTAAGGAAATAAATATGAATGTACGAGTGTATTTACAACACTATAATAAAAAATTAAAGTTTAAACAAAATGTAATGGAAAGATGAATGAACGAGTGAAGCGTATGAATGAGCAAACGTTCAGCACACATAAATCTTAATTATGTTTCACGTACACAATCGCACACACACACACTTATATATACATATATGCATATGTATGTATATATTTATTTAACAGGTTGAAAATTATATATCGATGCTCAAGTGTAAAATATACAAACAAGTGAAACTTTCACCTCGAAACATCAATCTATCCGCAGTCTATTAAAATCAACAAAAGACACGCACATACAAAATTGATGATCCATGATGAGTATTTACAAGAAAATGGAATTTTAAATAGAATTTTGGTATAAAAAAAACATACTTAACACGAATTAGAGATGGTCTCATGCTAATTTGATCACGAAATGATCATGAGCAATTTCTATTTAAATCAGGTGAGCGTACAAAGGGCGAATGTAAAATAGATTACTTGAGAGCTGTGTGTTTGCAAAAGCTCTGCTCGATTGCTGTGTTGTTAAAAGTTTGGAAAAGATGTGTTCATTTGAAAGTGCTTGCAGAAATTTAAAATTTTCAAATGCTAATCATTGTCATAAGATTAAATACTAAACAGGCATATTATGCGCCATTTTGTTGGCAAATATTTTTGTATGATAACAGAAAGGAGATTGTGTGAGAAAGCATTTAAAAATTTCATGTTCTCCAGATTAGATGTCTTGAAGAAGTTTTGAGGTTAATCAAATGCATTCACATATACACACATGTTCAGTATACATTTCGTCGGTTGGTTTCTGATTTGCGGCACAGTTTATTCAAAATACATTATGTCTGCAGCAAACCAGAAACCAACCGATGATTTGCCATTGTAGGAAGCCCAAAAGTCTTAAAAAAAATTAATTTTCTACATTTCTAGCCGTTTTGGTACTTTTTGTCTCCTTTAATGCCCCTCATACAAAAGTATTTAAATATATTATATAACAAGTATATTCGGCTGTGCCGAATCTTATATACCCTTCACCAACGTATGTATATGTATGTAGTAAACAGATATGATTTGTGATAAAATTTATAATGTGACCTTTCAGTTTTTTTTTCGACTAAAGAATTTGATACGAATATGTATTTTAGTTTCGATAAAGTTAAATATTTTATTCTACACTCTATATTTAAGAACTATTTTACATTCACCCTAATTCCAGTTGTCAACATCGACGTCACGTCAATACAACACCAAAAAATTGGGACTTGTTTGCTCGCTCTCGAGATATCCGAAAACCGTGCTATTATTTAATAACCCCAAAATCGTATTAGAACTGTACCTTCATACATCCCCCCCCCCATTGCAGCGGTATTATGTAAACGGTTTATTCCTTAAGGATTTTTTCGATTTTGTTCAGAAGAAAGGAATGGCTTCAGGGAAATGAAATGGAAAATGCCCTTAATTTATTTTAAAGCTATGACTGTTCTTTAGCGATTAATTAAAGTTTTATCTCCATTTACCAAACATTAATAAGAACTCGTGACAAGGTGTCAAGTAAAGCCCATCGATTTGAAACATAACTGTGCTGAGAGCATAATAAACAACATTGTAATAAACCTTCGTTTATACTTAAATAAAATATCCAGCTCTTGAGCAAAGATCTTCTTAAAACATGAAATATGTTTAACTGAAAAAACTGGTTGTTTTTTACCCTACATTTTTTTTCCAGTTTCCAACCCTGGAACCATAATTTTGATTTTTCTGGTTTTAATACTAATTTATTTCTTTCTAAAATATAGAATATATTTAATTTCCAAAGAAATAAATAGTTTTATTTAATTGGTTTTATATATCACAAAAAGTGTACGTTTTCCAACCCTGGAATCTCCTTTTCGAATTTTCTTTAAAAAATATATAAAATATGTTAAGTAAACAAAGAAAATAAGGAATTAAGGAGAAATTTAGTTTTAGTTAGTTACTTTAATATCAAAAAATAAATAAAATATCCCAGCTCTGGATTTTTAGTTGTCTAATTTTCTATACCAAACTTTTTTTTCAAAACATAAAACAACTATATTTAATTTATAAAGAAGAAAAAGAAAAAAATTTATTAGACCTAGTTAATTTTATATATCACAAAACGTGTGTAAGCTTCTCCCAACCCTGGAATCATCCTTTTAAATTTTTCTGATTTCTTACACCAATATTTTTCTTTTAAGAATGTAAGATATTTTTAATTTATAGAGAAAAAGGTAAAATTAGTTTTAGTAAGTTATTTTTATATAACAAAAAGAACTAAAGTTTTCCAACCATGGAAATGTCTTTTTAATTTTTTTATTTTTTTTTTATATTTTTAATACAAATCTTATTCGTATTGAAATATAAAATAAGTTTATTTAACAAAAAAATCAAAAAAAATTGTGTTATCTAGTCACCTTTATATGACAAAATCAAGTTTAAGTTTTCCAGCTCTGAAACCGTCTACTCGATTTTGCTGATTTTCAATACCAATCTATTTTGGACCATTTCTGACACAGCAGACAAAGAGCGAAGTCTCTAGCTTTTCTGGGAGCTTCGGAAAACCGATTTCACGTACACCAGACGGACGGACGGATAGACGGACATCGTTATTCGTCTTCCCTATGCATGTCGCATATTAATATTATGGAAAATATACACGGAATGACAAACCTATATATACCCTTTTACCATTTTTGGTAAAGAGTATAAATGACAATTAAATTTATTGTCGTTAAAGGAAGCTGCTTTTAAAACTTTATTAACATTTTCTTAAAAGTCTTCGAAAAATTCATTTATCTCCCCTTTTTAGTCGTGCTGGTACTTTTTTATCCCCTTTAATGCCCCTCATACAAAACTATATAATTTTTTATGTAATGACAATTAAATTTATTGCCGTTAAAGGAAGCTGCATTTAAAAGTTCCATTTCCCCTTTTTTAGCTTTTGTGGCACTTTTTTGTCCCCCTTGCAAAGACCGAAGTTTTTCTCATACCTTCTTAGTTTTTGCCAGAGTAGACTTGCAATGATCTTAATTTTCAAATTTATAAAAGTGGGAGTTGGAAATAGAAATTGGGTACCAATTTTATCCCTCATTTGTTCAAATATCTTAAAAAATAAATAAAAACGACGTAAGTACTTTTTTTCAATAATGGTTACAGTATTTTATAGTTTAATTGAGTTTAAAATTCGACTTTTACCCCGATTCTGACACCTTAAAATTCAAATACATATAGTTAATATAGAAAAGCCTTAACCCATTATTCTTATGAAATCGAGTTGTTTGTATATTTCGATAGAACAACATCTAATGTATCGAAAATTGCAAAAATCTCGATTTCAAAAAAATGATTTTTCGTGTCTGTCATGACTTCCGCACGTTTTCAATTAGAATGAAAATTTGCGAACCGCAAAAAAAAAAGGATTTGGTGTCTGCATACTTCCGAATATTTTTGCAAAATTGGTTGCTAATGTGGGAATGTTTTTCATATAACCTTTTCTATGTATTAAAACCAAATATATATTGGTTTAAATTTCCGGATTAGGTAGATGAGATATAATTTTATTGTGGAAAAAAGGCGATTTTATTTACTTTCACGTTGCTTGGTGCAGTCGAAAGTAAAACTAAAAAATTATTCGGAAGTGAATGTCAGGACATCAAAATATGCCGAAAAGATTCACTTTCACACGGATGTGAAAGTCATGACAGACACGATTATTCACTTTTATTTTATTTAAACAACAAATATGTACTATGGAAGTTATCAGCTGCGCATAAAGTGGCGTCATAGTCGTAAATTTAAATTTTGCTGGTTGTACGAGTACGTGCGGCTCTGTGTAAAGATTTCAAATCAGCCATTTTAATTCCTTAATTTAATTCAATTCTGCTACAAAATTAGCGAGCGACCGAACCAACCACCAACCATCCCATTCCGTACAATCTATTTTGCTCGTAAGACCATTAGTGCGATTGACTAACTTTTTGTAACGATAATCGCATCGTCAAAACAATTATAACGAAAATTTATCGAATTTACTATTCAGTAACATTTTTAACGATATTCGGTGCAGGTTAATGTCAGCTGTGTCGTTATTTATTTAATTTGTGTGCTATTAATTTTATCGACAAAAATCAACACAAAATATCAGCTGAATACTTTCGTTAAAAAGAAGTTACAGAATATTAAAATCGTTCTTGCAAGCGACAAAATGTACAGACAAAAATTACGATTGTCGGATCGTTAAAAGTTACTGAACCGCACCACAGATAGAACTTCTACTATTTCAATGTTGAAAAAGTACCAAACATCAAATATAATTTTTTGGATTGAATCCTGAGGTAGCTTGCATATTTTTCTGCAATATCACTCTGCATGTCTTGCTTGCTTCTTAGAGGATTTATACACGTGGTGATGAAGGAAGGATTTTGGAATTTCAAGTCTATAGCTTAAATCTCTGGGGCAACTGACCTGCTTTATGGTCAGTTATTCAATTTGTCAATACACTTTTTAATTTATATTTAATGCAGTAACCCGCAAGCCATAGCACAATTGTGCAGATGAAAATCACATACATGCTTATGCTCTTTCATTTAGTCGCCACTGAACAAGCGACGGATGAAGTTGTGCACGCATGTATTAATTTTTTCCTGGGGGTCGATTCTGTTTCTGTGAAATCGTGAAAATGAAAAATAAAATATCACTTCATTGAAAATGCGATTCTGATTTTAGTTTTTTATGAGAACTACCTGTCAAGTGAAGTGAATATGATAAATTTTTTATCACTTCATTTTTATCATAAATTCAGAATCGACCCCCTGGTTTTTTGTTTAGATTTTTTGAGCACACGGAACAAAATTTAAGTTCGAATTTAATAATTTCTAAAGCAAAAAAAATAATTATGTAAGCTAAAGCAGGTCGTACACGACATGTTTTTTACGTCTGACATTTCAACTTTTCAACTCAGATGTAATTCTGCATGTCTGTCAAAATCGTTGTTTTACATACTTTTTATAATATTTGGTCACAAACGTGTATGTACAAATACGTCTGACATTGTCTGTGTTTGTTTCCAACAGCTGATCTGTGCTCCAATTTTATTAAATATTTTGTGAAAAGTGGTTTTAAAATGAATACAGAATGTATTTTTCATATACATATGTACATATAATATTAAAAACGTATCTTTATTAAATCTTACTCCATTTCTTAAAAATAAATAAATGAAATTATAGTCTGTCTTTTCTATTAACTTTGTAAATATTTCGCACAGCTTTTGCACAAACCTATGTCGGCCTCCGTTTCATAATGGAGTGTTGCCGGCACAAAAGTATTTCTTTACGCCGTAAAAAGTTCAGTCATTTAAAGAATTTTTCTTTAAATTCGAAGAATCATGTTAGGATATAAAAATGCAACGCAATTTTATTGCGTGTACATGATTGTTATATAATAGTTTAAAAAACATAAATATATACTCGTAGGTGTTGTAATATATCAACTTCAGCCGGCTAATGCTTCCGTCAATAGCGGAACGCCGCTAAATGTTTCCTCACGGCATAGATTTTTGACGACATATTTTGCATAACAAAAACAGCTGATGTCAGAAGCTTTGTCAGAAGAAAATAGAACACGCTCTAATTGAAATTTTGTCAGAAGACTTTGCGTCTGACTTTTACAGAAGCAAAGTTTTAAAGGTACCACACGACATGTACATGGTTTACACTTCGAAATATGACAAGTCAGACGCAAAAAACATGTCGTCTACGGGGGGCTTAAGAAATATTTTGTGATAAAAAATGCTTTTAGCAATATGTAATGCATTTTATGCTATGAAACACTGAAAAATAATAGGAAAGATAATTTAAAAAGGCATTTTAATAGCTTTCACAGCGCTGCGAATAAATTTAATTTGGAATTTGTAGACTACATTGTTGAATGGACTATTATTTTTTACTTTATACATAAGTTTTTATTAAATTGCTTATTTACCAAAAATAGTCAAACAATGAATAACCACAGCATGTATCTTAAATTACAAAAATGTTTTCTTCAAGTGTAAATATATTTTACTCTCATTTTTCTCACCACTACAAAGATATTTTATTTTGCGGGACACTGATTTAATGCCAGTTTAGTGATTATCAAAATAAATTTTCTATTTTGTACATCAGTTTAAAGTTCTAAACAATATTTTACTAGTACGTTTATATCTGTTCAAAATAAAATCAGAGGATGCAATATTGTTTTGCTCTATTCGAACACTATAACAACCTTCAAAATTAGGTTCCATAGTTTGCCTATAGTAAATCTTGTTAAAATTTAAATGTTAAAGATCACTATCACGATGTCTAAGTTTCAATTTAGTTGAACTATAAGTAAAAAAATAGAACTTAACTGAACTTTAAACAGTCGTAACACCTTAAGATAGCAATACATACATACATACACACATACGAGATTTACGGCAATCCCGTCTCAGAGATCTCGTCAGAGATTAAATACATTGTTTCAACTAAATATCGCTTTATTTTCCATTCATTATAACAGAAACTGCATATAAAAGAAGCAGAGAAAAGCATACAAAAAATGCAATTAGCTCAAATTACATTTTACTTAAATACAACCCATTCATTGTTTATAACTAAAACATTATTAGGAATTTAAGGTCTATCTGGTCTAAACCATGCATAAGCAGCTTATTCAGAAGTTTGTATCTCCACATGGTAGCGAACAACATGCCTTCGAATGTGTTGGATTGCTGCTAAATACACATGCAAGTTATTTAAATGCATATCGATGCAATGCATGCATCTAATGTTAAAACGTATAAATAAATAAAATGTTTTGTATATGGAAGAAGGAAAAAAAAAAACAACCTAAAGTACTTAAACTGATGAAGCCTTTCATATTAATTAGAACAAAAACAATAGAACTACGAAAAACAACAACAACAATAGTTAAGAATAATAGAAACATATCAACAGCAGCATTAGAAAAAAGAAGCAGCAATTTGCAGTACCAGCATTTGGTAATAACTATCTACATCAAAAAAAAAAAAAAAAAAAACTACAACGACCAACATGTAAATATTTGTATGTACTTTGATGACCAAAGCTTAAATGTAATTTAAACAATAAATAACAAACACTCTCTAGAATACCGGACTAATAGTGTAGCAACAACGCAACAGCAGAGCTACACATACACTTTTACACGAAACTGTGCAAAAGTGCACTTTGCATACACTTGCATTGTCTTACTCATTATATACGGTTTTGTGGAATAGGGTTTCTGCAACAGCAGGACTGCGGGGAAAATCTTTTTTTTGCACAAATGGCCTAACGTGATAATTTTTTTTTCTATGTTCTTTAACTCTCCGCTTTGAAAAAATACAGTAAAGTGCGGCTGTGACTCGCACATGAATTGTTCCGTACGGACAATACATAGCGCTCATTTACTCAAAGAACGGCATAACTCAAAAAAACTAGTTTGCCAGAGAATCACTTTACACACAACTTAGTGGAAAAAGAAAAATTTGTTTTGCTTTCCCCTTGAAAACAAAGTAATCAATATATTTCTATGAAATATTTTCACAATATGAAGAAAGATATATGTAGATTAATTCTGCATCACCTAATCAAAAACTCCATTTTTTTATAGTTATGCCGTTCTTTGAGTAAATGAGCGATATGTAATACTACCTGATGTAGATATTTAAGAAAAAAATTAAGCATCCGGTAAACTTTTTTGTTTTTGGCGTTTTTTCTAGTTTTGGCGTTTTTTTTTCATTTTAGCGATTTTTTCCGTTTGGGATTTTTTTTTACTGTTTTTGGTGTTTTTTTAGTTTTGGCGTTTTTTTGGCGTTTTTCGGTTTTTAGCGATTTATTTTAGTTTTAAAATTTTTTTTATTTAAGCGCTTTTTTTCGTTTTAGCGATTTTTTTCGGTTTTTGGCGATTTTTTTTCAGTTTGGCAATTTTTTAATTTTGGGATTTTTTAGTTTTAGCGTTTTTGAAAATTTCAAGAGTTTGCCTCTTAGAGCACTGCTGCACGTTCAATATACTTATATCGTAATATTTGGATCGCGATCCATTTTAATGAATTGATAGATTACGAGCGTATGGTACATGTTCAATATTTATCGCGTCAATATTTACGTTACTTTTGTGCTGTGCCGATCGTTTATTGTTATGTTATTATGCGGATCGTTTATTATTATTTCACTTCTTATTAACGTATCGCGATCTAATATCATGAAAATGCTAAACTTTCAATATTTATCACGCGATCCGCAATCTGGATTCCATAATTTAGGCCATTCTACGATATGGAACGCGATCCATCAATACTGCATGCTACACGTTCAATAAATATCGTGATACTGGATCACAAGTGTAGGCTACATGTTCAATATTTATCGCGTCATCGTTTATTATTATGTTATTATGCGGATCGTTTATTATTATTTCACTTCTTATTAACGTATCGCGATCTAGTATCATGAAAATGCTACACGTTCAATATTTATCACGCGATCCGCAATCTGGATTCCATAATTTAGGTCATTCTGCGATATGGAACGCGATCCATCAATACTGCATGCTACACCTTCAATAAATATCGCGATACTGGATCGCTTTCAATATATATTGTGATATTTGGATCGCTATCCATTTTAGTGGATCGATGGATCACGAGCGTATGCTACATGTTTAATATTTATCGCGTCAGTATTTACGTTATTTTTGTGCTGTGCGGATCGTTTATTATTATGTTATTATGCGGATTGCTTATTGTTATTTTACTACTTATTAACGTATCGCGTTTTAATATCAAAAAAATGCTACACGTTCAATATTTATCACGCGATCTGCAAATCGGGTTTCCATAATTTAGGTTCAATAGTGCATGCTACGCGTTCAATAAATATCGCGATACTGGATCGCGTTGAATATATATTGAACGTGTAGCAGTGACCTTACAATTTCCAAGATACAGCAAGTTGTCAAAATTACATAGTCAAAATTACATTAATTGATAGAATACCCTTTAATTTTGATTTTTTTTTAATTTTAGTGTTAATTGTTGTGGTCTGTATAAAAATAAACTTACTTTGCAAATTTCAAGTGTGGACTTTTAAAAGTTTTCGTTGCCCGTTTTGGAACACCCTTTAATTTTTAGCTGTCATATATTTGTCATATGTGACGCGCAAAATAGAAAGGGACCTAAGGGTAAAGAATGGTTTTGTTCAGGAGAGCCATTTTAAAGATTTAAATACGTGTATCTTTGGTGTACCATCAATTTCATAACACGCGCATATCTCTGGGAGGGAACGCTTTTGGGACATGGGATCGGTCTCGTTCGATGCTCAGATGTTGTCTACATCAGAAAAAAAGTGAAAATTAATTTTTTTACTCTTAGGTCCCTTTCTCTATGCGCTGTCACATATATTGTTGTTAGTATTCTGTCAAAATTTTAGGTCCGTACGGACAAACGGACAGCGTAGCGAAAACAATAGGATTCCTTTTCACCTTTGGTGTACCGAACCCTAAAAAGGAAGTAATTGAATTCGCTCCGATTTTCGAATATCTAATTCGTATATAATTTAAAAATGCTGGCGGGACCTTTAGGTATGACTATTTTCCATCTTTCTGATAACATATGGAGTGTGGGCCAAAAGAACTATTAATTTCATGAGACCAAGAACATTGTCAAGCCAACTTCGAATAGTCTATTCTCAAGTGAAGGATATTTTAGTGTTAGAGCGTGTTAGGCATCGATCCAAACCAATGGTAGTCAGGCGGGATAATGGTCTGAACTACAAGGCGGGTGAGGTAAAACTTTCCAACCACTACTTTGGATTGACGGAAAAGACCATATCGTTACAGACAGTAACTCTAGCTAATGCAAAGTCTTTCAAGGCAGTGAATAAAGCGAAAAAAATTGGCGAATGTGGCCCACAGGACAGGATGCATTAGTCATACTGTGGGTATTATCATTAAGGTTCTACGGGGTGACCCGCAAGAAGATAATAAACAAGGGGCTGTTGAAATTAAAGAAGCCCCAATTAGGAAATTTGGCCGGCGTCTAAACGGGCTACTCTAACTTACGAAGGCATTTGCACCGGATTGGAGTCACAGATAACAATGAATGCAGGGCACAAATGGTCGACATCGAGAGAATGGAGAATATGAATATACTGGCTCCTATCTTCAACCTAGCCTAAACTTACCTTTTATAATAGTTTGTAACTGGTCTTGCAAGCTTTGACCTAGCGTTGTCATGATGGAACATTACGGCCTCGTGTTTTGGGAATTTTCCAGCCAATGTTCACTTCAAATTAACCAGTTCTATAAATTACAAGTCCGCTGTGATCCTCTGGCCCGACAAAGTTCGCATTATCAGCGAAAGCTTCCTGCTGCTGGAAAGTAGGCAGTATAGTAGTGTTGTAGTCGGAGAGTTCGATTCCAACTGGAGGATCTGTGTGTTTCTGCAGACAAGCCAAAGTAGCTTCGCAGCTTGTGTTTGTGTTTTAAAACAACAAAAAAATTATAACTTTATACGGCACTTACACCTGCACAAAATCTAGCAGATTTTAATTAAAATCTTAATGAAAATCTATACCCGTTTTTACCAACTTTTTTTTACATTTATTAAGATTTTTTATCCAGAACAAGACCAAACAACTGCAGTGTAGCCAATTCACACACCTTTTTAAGCAGACCGTAGCTAATTCACTAATCTTTTTTATTAATACGTTGTAGAGGGTAGTAAAAAATAAATAAAAATTACTAGATTTTGAATCGATTTACTACAAAGCTACTGACAAAATAGGTTTTGTTTTGTATGGGAAATCTATTAAAAAACAGCAAGATTCAGCTCGAAATCTCGTAAGTATTAGATTTCGAGACAATGTAAATGCCCTATTAATTTCAAATAAATTTTATATAAAATCATACCATCAATTATATCAGGTTGAATTAATATTTAATTCTTGGTGTTATTTATTCTGTGTGTATCTGACTGCAGCGGTAAGCGCGCTGAATACCATGCGAGTTCAATTATTGGCCGGGGAAGCGAATCTCAATACTTATTTTTCCTGCTTCCTGTGCCAGTACACACAATCACGTATTTTAAAAAAGTTTCAAATAACATGTCTACATTAAATTTAATTCAAGTTGTATCAACTTGAAATAACTGTGATTCAACATGGTTCTTCTTATTAATTCTGTATCAAAGTCACATTGTCTCAACTTGAAATAATTTTGAGTCAACATGATTCTTCATTTTAATGTAACAGTAATGAAATAAATATAGTATTCAAAAATGACTACAAAAGTTCTCTCTATAGAAATGGGACAGTGAAGTTCATGCATTTGTGAAATGTTAAGCTAACTTGATCCAGGAACCCTCAAATATTTTAAATAATTATTAAAAAGTAAATAATCGTGAGGGCCAAGCTCAGAAGAAGTGCATGTTTTTGGATTTGCCGATGAGCATAGATAATATGTGAAAGTAGAAGATTACATAGAACACTTCGAGTGGTTGCATAGTGGTTTTCACTAAGCACTTGGCATGAGGAGAACCGGCAGCCTAGTAGAGTGTATAAATCGCATATGCTATGCCCCAATGTCCCCGATCATGTGAGCCGAATTTTTTAGTCTTGTAACTGGAATATATTTTCTTCGAAATGAAATCGTCAATGTAATACTTTGTTTTTTTTATCGACAGACACCGATTGAAGTCCTTCGAACTCGTTTATTCGGTCGTTTTTGACACAAATCTATGATCAAACCCATTTAATTTACATATAATTTGTTTGATGATAGGTTTGTGTCAAAAACGACAGATTGCATGAGGTCGACACAACTCTAGATCATATCTTTGTGTCTAAAACCACTCAAAATTTCATTTGCAAGCCCATGGGCTTGCGCAGTCGACGTTTTGGTGTCACACGTATACTTCGTAAAAGTATGTGTGATGTTGTGTGTTTGGCTGTTTCGTCAGCTAGTTCGGACAAAGTGTGTGTGATGATGATGACTCGAACTGCAAAAAGAACAACAAACACACATAAAAAGCAGAAAGAACATACACATGCGCATAAAAGTGCTCAGTCACGTTTGGTGGGTCTAAAACGAGTTCGTATGAGTTGAACCCAGCTCTAGCAGCTAAATGACCTCAGTGAAGTATAAAATTGCTTTACAAAACATCTTGTACGCCAAGTAAATATATGAAAATAGAATACGAGAGATATTTTCATTTTCATTTGTTTTCAATGCACTCCTCTTTCTTTATACGTGTAACATTTATGCTTGCAATTTGCACGAATTTTAGTAATTGCCTCTTTTCTTATTGATTGATTGCTAAATTTAACTGATTTTACTTTAATTATTATCAAACCGAGTGTCACCGTCAATAAGACCCACTAGACAAACTCTCTTACTTGAAACCCTGCTTCAAAGTATTTACGTTTATGCATTTGCACCCGGTATGCGTATATACGACACAAGCACAGTGTACTATGTCTGCTGATGATGACTAATATGTTATAGAATACAAGCCGTAATTTATAGGAATTTAATTAAATTTACATTCTAAATATTTATAGAATTAAACAAACACGACATATTGGTCTTACAAACAAACATATCTTTTTACTAATCAATACACTTTAACAGTGTTCTGGGGATGGGTGGACAATAGAATTTGCTCGAAATTTTGCATACCAAAAAAAAATCCAACGAAAATTATGAGATTAGTGGCATAAATAAATAAATAAAACCCATGACATATTTAGAATATTTCTAGCAGCTGGAATTTCCGTGCACTCGAATATGAAATTGTGAAATGTGAGTGCAAAGTTTGACTTATTTTCATTGAGAGTCACTGGCTGTAATCTAAAGCTTCTAAGGCTTGAAAAAAATTATATCAGTTTTTTTTTCTAAATTATTAGCTTTTGGGGTTGGATTATTACGATTTCGACTACGATGGTACGGTGTTCTTAAATGTATTACAAAAACACCGTAGTAAAAGTCGAAATGTGACAACCACTACCATATAGAATATTTAATTTTAGATTAGCTTTAGTTGAGAAAACAATTTAAATGTATTTTTTCAACACACATTTTGATTGATTTTTAAGTATGTAGTATTTAATTAAAATATTAATTGATGCAACCTCCAGGTTATTTAGAGCAAAATATGTTGCTATTTTTGTTAAAGCTTTTTAGCTTGTTATGTTCAGATATTTAATAATTCTCAATTATGTGTTCGTAACTTTTATAAAGATATTACATAAGTTTGCAAACTCTTTTCCTGAACTTTAGTTAGGTCTCTTGATGAGTAGGCATTATAACCATAGAAATGAAGCATATAAGATAACTGAACCAACTAACCTGCCTAATTTATTCACAATTTTTTATTTGTTCTGGTCGATATTTCATTTTTCATTTATTTAATTCAATCATTAGATTAATTGATTTTGAATATATTTTCAAATAATTTTTTTTTTCATTCCCCTTAACAGTTTTATTGAAATCATATATCTATCTTATCACCCTATGCTGCTTGTAAAAACTATATACCTATACGGGTTGACCTATTTGAATAGTTATTTTTTCTTCTTTTGTCAGCTTTTTAGAAAAGTTATATGGGAAATCCTTAAGCAGTGCAAAAATAATATAATATAATTTTAGTAATTTTCTGTCGAAGATGAGGGTACATTTCGCGATTGTCACGGAGTGGTTATGCGCTATTATATTGCTAAAATTATTTCAGCAAAATGTAGAATCTAGCCTCCCAACGGACATAGTATGTTTACTGGCTCGCTAAAGTGCCTAGCATTGGTTCGTACGGCGATAAACCCACTTGCCCACAAAATATTTATTATCATTTAAGCAGATATCTATAAAAGTTGTCTAGTTTAGGGTTTCGTACTCAAAGGAAAAACATTTCCGTATTAATGCAAGTGTACTGTTGCCCACCACTCCGCCTGTCCGTCTCCCGACCAATAGAGCTGGATCCAACTCGTTCAATCGTTCATTTTAGACACGAACCTATGATAAAATCCTTGTAATTTAAATGGGTTTGATCGAAGGTTTGTGTCTAAAATGAACGATTGAACGAGTTGGACCCAGCTCTACCGACCAAATTCAAAAGTAACTTGCATGTTGAAACATGTGTGATCAACTTGTGCGATCCAACATGTATATACCATATGCTCTAGCATCCGAATTTACAAGAGAAAAAATTTGGAAGGACGCGTTCACATTTCTTGATTTTCTCGCTGCGTTTTGTTTTCACAAGACTGTTTTCAATTAAGAAGAATATTAGTTTCATTCTTCAAAAGAGAAAATTGACATATGTAATCGTTTGAAAAGAAATGCGGAGTGAAACTGGGGTGATTCCTTAAATGTACTAAATTAGTCAATGGTGTACTATTGTACTTTGCGAGTTTGAATAGTACCAAAAAAAGTACAATTGTACCAACTTTACCATCCCTGATACATACTATCAAACTAGACTTGTGTCCAACAGTTCTTTTTGAACTAGTTTGAGAGCGTTTGAATCAGAAGTTGTTTCAAACCCATTTAATTTACATTGATGTTTTCGACCGGACTTGTGTACAACTGAACGAACTAGTTCAATATTAACTAGACTTGGGTCGAACACGTTCAGTAGTTCATTTTTGCCACAAACCAATGATCAAACCCATTTAAATTACTGTCAATGGTGAAGGGTATAGCAACATGATTAAAAAATTTTTCATATCTCAAGGATGTCGTTCTGAGGTTCGCGTCTTATTACACCCAGAGGTCGAGCGTTGTTCAATACAATTTCCAAAATGGGCTTGGATGTCATTTCGAGTGGGGAGCCCACTTATTGGCCTACTGACATACATAAAATTCGGGATGTAATAGATTTTGGCGTTATGAAAAATATCTCTAGGGATTTAATTCAAATTGAAGCTTCTCTAGATCTCTCGTCCGATCACTCTCCCACGATTCTTACAATTTGTAGCCCATTAAGAAGTGATTTACCTCAACCATATGCGAATTTGATAAATCGTGTTAATTGGCTGCGATTTAAAAAATATTTTAGTAGTCATTGCACGGAAAATATTACGCTAAGAACACATGATGATATTGAATCTAACATTGCCAACCTTAATGAAAATATTAAACAGGCTGCTGAACATGCCACTACCGCCCATCCCCAGGGTAAATAGAATTTATTCTACGGATATTGAACGTCTCGTAAGTGAAAAAAGAAGAGCTAGAAGAGAATGGCAACAGCACAGATCACCCCAACTTAAAATCAGATTTAAAAAGTGTACTAAACGACTCCAAGAGTTGCTTGCATTTGAAAAACAGCATCTCTTAAAAATTATTTGGAACGTCTTGATGTCACACCAGCATCTAATTACTATTTGTGGCGCGCTGCTAGAAAGCTTAAACCACCTCTGCGCACATCTACCGTCCCCAATTCTAGTTAGTAGTGGGTGCATACCAGACCATCAATTTGGTTTTAGAAGTCAGCATAGCACCATCGAACAAACTCATAGATTGGTTCAATTTATAAGAAGAACATTTGAAGAAAAGAAGTATTGTTCTGCGCTGTTTATCGACGTTTCTCAGGCATTTGATAAAGTGTGGCATGAAGGTCTTATTTTAAAATTGAAATCATATTTACCAATAAATTTTCTGAAACTATTAGAAAGTTATATTACTACCCGGAAGTTTACGGTTGTGGAAGGAGACTTCATGAGTGTGCCCGAATCTATATCATCCGGTGTGCCACAGGGGAGCATACTGGGGCCAGTTTTGTATTTGATTTACACTTTTGATATGCCTTTGAGCAGCAATATCCATGCATCTACGTTTGCCGATGATACAGCCTGCCTTAGTATGCACGAAAACCCTCACGAGGCTTCCCGATATCTACAAGAACATATTACACAACTGGAACTATGGTTAAATTTATGGAGAATCAAAGTAAACGAGCAAAAGTGTGTCCAAGTAACATTTACCCTGCGAAGAGATACTTGTTCGCCAATTCGAATCAACAATCAAGTTGTTCTTCAACATTCACACGTAAAATACCTTGGGTATACACCTTGATCGACGGCTTACATGGAAGCCCCATATTGACTCAAAGCTAACACAAATGAAACTGAAATTAACTCAGATACATTGGCTGATTGGTAGAAATTCAGCACTCAGTCTAGATTGTAAAATTTTAATATACAAGTCGATTTTTAAACCAATATGGTGCTACGGAATACAGTTATGGGGCACTGCTTCAGCATCCAATATAGAAAGAATCCAACGAAGGCAAAATAAGATTTTAAGACTAATAACATCGGTACATTAAAAATTCAAATATACATCGTGATTAAAATATGCCACTAGTGACTGAAGAAATCGCAAAATACGCTGGCAAATACATAACAAAACTCGAGACCCATCTTAATCCCCTTGCTCGTAATATCTTGAATATTACTGGACACATCCGCTTAAAAAAGAGGGACACAAGGGCTCTAATACTCAACACTCCAGAAGAAACTGCTTGAATATACTTTTGTTTTTGCTTATCACGACTTATGTATTATTAATAGCTTTCACCGACACTGGTCGGGCCTAATTAATTATATTTAGATTTAAGATTTGAATACTTATTGTTAGTTCATATTTGAAGATTCAATAAATAAATATAAAAAAAAAATGTTATTGAGAATCGCAACATACATACATAATAAGTTTTAAGGCCTCAAACAAAACTCTTTACAAAATAAACTTATTTAATTTTTCAAAAATACATATTTTCTTTTGCATTTAATCAGATAGAATATTTATGCGATGCCTTTTTAATTGCTTAACCACAGCAATGGCATACCTTTTTAATTAATTAACAAGAGAGTAATTAAGAGGAAAGTACTGTAACTTGAGAATAGCTCTAGGGTAACGCTCATACTGTGTTTCTCAAAATCATGTCTCTTGTTGCGGGTGGAGTTACTTTGTTGGCTAAATGAAATTTATTTATAAAACGAAACAAATTGCTGGTCAAGTCTCAGGGCAGAGGGCGGTCCCATGTTCTTGTTATATCTTTAAAAAACTTTTACTTGGATACAGCAGTTATTTTTCATAAACATTTAATAAAAATTAAACTGCCTTAAAAGTTAATTAGGCTGCTTAAACGAGCACCACAGTATTTTAATCTACATACAGTTTGTCCAAAAAATGTTTTCATTAATGTAAAAAATCAAATAGTCTTCAAAGAAACGCTTATTTTGAAGTGAATTGCAAAAATGTTGGATATTTTTTTATGTCTACATTCTCAAAGTTGTTTATAACTACATATATTGCTTAAAAAAAATAATATCACTTTAACAAGAAATGTCTAATGATAGCTAAAAACAAATTAGTTCAGGTTTCGTACTGTCAAATAAATGTTTTCAAATTTATATCACATTTATTAAACCGTATGTTTATTTCCCTAAAATTAAGTTTTTTTTTCTGATACATGTGGACATCGAATAAATAAGGTTGCATAATATATTCTTCTTTATAACCCGTATTAGCTATGCTTTATTTTTCCTAGGTGAGCCCACAAATTTGCGATGGGGTTCAAGTCAATAACTTTTCTGCTGTTACATAGCAACCATGTCCGACAAAGGAACGATTTTTGCTTCGGGTAGTTGTCTTGATAAAATTTTAATTAAGCTTTACCGGTTTTCCTGTGTCAAAAAAAAAATACGAATCTCAAGCACTGGCTCTTTAGAATATCAAGATAAATTTCCTTCTAAAATTCGCATTTCACGAACTCCTTTGTATGATATACAATCCCATGCCATGACAGATAATTTTCAAAACCTTACTATGGGTACTAAATTTTTATTTTCTAGTGCCGTCAGGCTAGGCTTCTGCCAAACTTTTTGTGATCCAGTGTGATAGTAAAACATTAGCTTTGTCTCATCACAAAAAATTCCGTTATACCACTACTCCAAAGGACAAGAAATATGATGGTCAATAGCTAATTTCAGTCGGTTTTCAATGTTTTGAGCTGGCAACAGAGTTTTTTTTAGCAACTCTGGAGAAATATTCATTATTTTTTGGCACGTTTCGATCACTTTCATGTGATATACCTATTTACCGCGCAGTCAGTACTGATTTGCTGTGCCATTCCTCCTTCCAGTGTTGGAATGCGGTTTATCTACACTAATTGTTATTACTTTAGTTTCAATACGCCGAATAATCTTCTTTTTGTCTACCTGGCGAATGCTTTGGATCCAGTCTACCTTCCTTTTCAGCACGGTTAATGATATAATAAACTGTCCTGAGATTAAGTTAAAACATTTCAACAATTACTACGCATAATTTTCCTTGGTAATAATTGAAATAGTCTAATTGAATAATATTATTGTTAAGCTGTTTTTCGCGCGCTTTTTGAAATGAATTTCGAGCCTCACTTGTTGTAGGTAAGACAAATATTTTATGAATATATCCTAAAAATAATTCTTTCTGCCAAAAAATAAACCGACTTCAATGCAAAGATCTTATAAAAGAAGATAAGAAGAAGTACGTGAAACATAAAATTAAATTTTAATGGGCGTGCCTCCGCCCATTTTTAAAATGCAAGATTGTGTGTTTTTCAGCGCTTAGGTGTGTTAGGTTTTGTAAGAATCGGTAAAATAGAACCACGTAAAATTAAATATTAAATTTTAGTGGGCGTAACTCCGCCAATTTTTTAATAAAAGATTTTGTTTATCTTTTAGAGCTCAATTTGTGTTGTAAGTTTCGTAAAAATCGGTTAAGTAGAACCGCGTGAAATATTATAATAAATTTTAATGGGCGTAACTCCGCCCATTTATTTAACTTTCAAATTGCGTAATTACAACAACCAAAAACGTTATATAGGTTTCGCAGCAATCAAATAAGTAGAATCTCGTAAAATCACAACAAAAAATTTTTTTTACAATGGGACCAATGGGCGGCTATACCATCTCAGACAAGATAAAAACTTTTTACAATCGGTCTAAAATGTACCGAGTTATGAAGTAACACATTAAAAAAAAAATTTTATGTACATATGTATGTGCTTAGTTACCAATGTTGCTGGCACCAACTTCAAACGGCACTGTAGGTAACATATGTATGTATATAAATATCTTTTATTTAACTAGATCTACATATATTATTTGTAGCTTTTTAGTGCTTATTTTTGAAGTCGGTTTAATTTTTTTTTTTAAGTTTTATTTTTACCTTTTTAGTGCATACTTTTGAGCTCTGGTCAATTCAAAAAAGTTTTATTTGTAAGTATCTTTTTAGAGCAGAGTTTTAAAGGCGCAATTAAACGTGTCATGGCCATAATGCCATAGCCATAACCAAACCAAAATTCAATTAGTTTCTATGGCAATGGGTATGGCGTTATGGTGAGTTACGTATAATCGAATACAGTGTTGCCCATTATTTTGGTTCGAATGGCTGTTTTCTATGGCTATGGTTATTTATTTAGAAATATGGTCCAGTTTGGTAAAAATCGATTAAGTAAAAACACCTGAAATATAGTATTAAATTTAATGGGGCGCGGCTACGCCTACTTTTTTAAAACAAGCTTGTGAATTTTTCAGAGTTCAAGGTGTGTACCAAGTTTCGTACAGATCGATAAAGTAAAAGCACGTGAAATTAAGTATTAAATTTTATGGGGCGTGGCTACGCCTCTTTTTTTAAAACAAGATTGTGTATTTTTAAGAGTTCAAGCTGTGTGTCAAGTTTCGCAAATATTGGTTAAGTACAAGCACATGAAATATTATACATACTAAAATTTAATAGGCGTGCCCCGCCCACTTTTTTGAACGCAATTTTGTGACTTTATTAAAGTTTAGGGTGTGTGCCAAGTTTCGTAAAAATCGGTGAAAATTAACCCTGTGAAATATAATAAATCATTTTAATGGGCGTGACCCCGCCCCATTAAAAAAAAGATTGTGTCTATTTTAGAGCGCAAGGTGTGTGCTAAGTTTCGTAAAAATCGGTTAAGTATAACCACGTGTAATGTTATAATACATTTTAATGGGCGTAGCTCTGCCCATTTTTTCAACTTAAAAATTTTGTAATTAGAAGAACTAAAGATGTTTGCTAGGTTTCGCAGCAATCAAATGGGTAGAAGATCACAAAATCAAATTTAAAAAATTGTGGGCGTGACTCCGCCCACTTTTTTCAAATGGGACCAATGGGAAGCTACACCCTCTCAGGCAACAAAAAAATTTTACAATCGGTTAAAAATGCACCGAGTTATGAACCTACACACCTAAAAAAAAAAAAGACGAATTGTTAACCTCCTTTTTTTTAAGTCAGTTAAAATATAGAGACGTATTGTTAACCTCCTCCTTTTGTTATTTTATTTCAAATTGAAAACATTTTTGTGACACCGCGTGCAAGAAATGGTTTACTCTCTGTTGTTGGTTTTTTTGTAATGAGTCCATAATGTGTGTAGAACTTTAGTGCCATATTGTCGTAGGTAAGCAGAGCTAACGGTATGCGTAAAAATAAAACAAAATGGAATTTAATTGTTGTAATAATTCATGTTTGAATGCAAAATTACTAGAATTTTTGAGCATTGAAAACATTTTTTTTGACAAACTGTACATACTTTTGATGTAATTGTTATTACCATAAAGAATGCTTTTTGTTCCGTTTCTTTTTTTTAATATTTTATTATTTATGTACTATTAATTAAAACACGAAAATGTTTATGAAAAATTCAAAAGCGACTGACATACAAACATGCACCGAAATATGCAACAGCAAACTACACGAATTCGTAGCATACAATTTTATTATTATTATTTTTTTTTGATAAACTTTCAAAAAAATTAAAACAAACAAAAAATACACAAACTCACATACACAGCAAAAAATAAAAAATAAATGCAACAACATATGAATGGCATGGATTGCATTTCAAAAAGGAAAAAAACGTCAATCATTGCCAACAATTGTAGCAAAAAAAGCAAAAAATTAAAAAAAAAAATATGAAATAGTTGCAATAAAATTTAAAATAACAAAACAATAGTAGGAATAAAAGCGGCAACGGCAGCATAAAAAATAATAGTAAAACCACAGTACTCCGAAACAAACACACACGCTCACACTTACAATCACTTCACTTCACTTCACTTCTTTGCAGCCTCAAAAGCAACAGCACAACAATAACACGAAAGCCATGCAACATATATTTATATACTTATTGCACATAATACGAGTATATTCATTCCATTCCATTTGTTGCTATTGCAATTTTATTATTATTTTTGTTTTGTGTACATTTTTATTTTTTTGCGGGCATTATTAATAGCAGCATGGATAGGTATGTGCGAGGGTTGTACATTGAGTTCCGGGTGAATTATAATCAATTTAAATTCAAAGCAAAACATTTTTTTGATATCCCTCTGGACCTCTGGAGGGTTTGGTTGCCACTCTTTAAGTGTCACTCAGACTATTATACTCGTATATGTATAAGGACTTTCATCACATTTTACAAGAAAGAAATCTAAACACATTTGTTTCGACTATCAACAAATGTAACGCAAAGTGACATTTTGTGTTCACACCAGTGTTTAAAATACTTATGTCAATGCTTTTCATTTGATTTCATTTTGCTTCTGCTTTCGCTTTTAAAGCAAAATCACAAAACGATCTATGACCAATTGCGCAGTACTTTCAGCAGTCGACAATTTGAAAAGCTTGAATTTGATTTACTTTTGCTTTCGGTTATTATCGCAAGTAAAAGCAGGAGCAGTTTATATGCTTTTGGAAGTCCAAAGCAAGTCCACAGTCGAAGAACCTTAAACTTTTGCTCTTAGAAGCTTTAACCAATCGCAGTAAAGTGGTTTTTGTTTTTGCTTCTAGTCTGATGTGCAAATACAACAACAAAAACATGACAAACACCACAAAATAGTTGACTGAACCTGCTGAAAGCTTCTAAAAGCAAGAGCTTTTGCTTCTTCGACTGTGACTGTTTGGTACTTACAAAAGCACACAGATACATATGCTAAATTAGATGTACACAGTAGTTAGGTTATACGAGTATATGTCCAATTCTGACATATAAATCGCTAGTATGGTAGCCCGCTACAAGTTAAAGGTATGTATACTATGTATAGTTCAAAGTTCCGTCTGTATTGTAATCACGTGTTCTTTACGGAAGCCCTGAATGCGATACTAAACGCTATGACCATTGACATGAAGGCCATATACACGACCACTACTGCAAGAATGATTTATATGTATGTGTTCCTTTGCGGAACTATATAAACCGAACCCGTACACCGATTTTGATGATTCTTACATCAATCGATTTGTCTTAATCCAGACAATATGGCTGCCAGCAGACGCCATTTTGTAATTACGAAAAAAATAAAAAGTCGGCGAACTACATATATCAAAATGGGTATTATGCGACAAATATTTTAAAATCATCTTTAGGTTTCTCGTATAATTTTTCATGTTGAAAAATCATTTAGGAAATTTAACGGCCCAAATTTTTCGGGTTTTATGATGTTTCTTATTATTCGAATATTTTTCTAATATAGACAATATTAGAAAAATATTTGCTGACTGGGGGTCTCCACTAGCCATGAACTTGGTATGGGCATCATGTCGAATATCGAAAATGGCTAATGGAGACCGCTCATGTCCATGTTTTGTTCATGCTCTGACATCAATGCCCGAGCATATGTCTGAGCAACAATGTTCGCCATGAGATTCTCAGTCGGCAACCATTTGCAATAGAAAGAAGAGACAGAACAAAAGTAGTAAATATTCCATCTTTATTGCACTAGCGCAAAATACTTTGATATGCCTGAACATGGATATTGTACGTATTCACCACAACAAAGAAGTTGCTGATTTTTTCACAGTTGCTCTGCAGGCGTCATGTTCATGTCATGCCCAAGTCGATGGCTAGTGGAGACGTAGGGTTACAAATTTTATTTTATGTTATTTTAGTACATTTCCCTTTACACAAATAAATTTTTGCTTATAAATTAAATTTTCATTTCGCTTCGAAAATTAATTCACAAAAGTAATGGGTGATTTTTTATGAGCTGTAGGATTTGATTTAAAAAAACACACATAAATTTTAAAGAAACGTATGCAATTTTTAATTTGAGTCGATAGAACGATCCTTATAATTTAATGTTTTAAGATGATTTCATGTAAATGTTTACCGCGGCTAAGCCTCAAATTGTTCATACGCTGGGTCCAATTTTGGCACACTACGAATACATTTATTCACTTGCAGTATTTCCTATAGACATCAGTCTTAACATAGCTGCCCAAAAAATAGTCTAAAGACGTTAAATCGCACGATCTAGGTGGCCAATTGACCCTCCCAAAACGTGAAATAATCGGTTCACCGCACTCGCCCCTCAATTGAGCCATTGTTTCGAGTACTGTGTGCCATGTGGCGCCATCTTACTGAAACCATATGTCAGCCAAGTCCACCTCTTACAATTTTGGCAAAACAAAAATTGTAATCATCGCACGGTAGCACTCGGCAGTCACAGTAACTTTCCTGCCTTCGTTGTCTTTGAAAAAGTACGTTCCATAATATACACCAAACATTACATTTTTCGACGTGTATTGCAGTTCTTGCAATGCTTCTGGCTGCTCTTCACGCCAAATATGGCAATTTTGCTTGGACACGTATGTATGTATTCAATAAGAAATGAGCTTTGTCGCTGGACATAATTTTGCGATAAAAAGTGGATCTTCATACAACTTTTTCAGCCGTTGTAATAGGTCGTGTGGCTTCGTATCTTGCAGCTGCTGTACCTTTTAAAAGGTATTACACCCAAATCCTCTGTTGCTCCACGTAGTCACAAAATTCCGACTAGCCGCCTCAGAAGATCGCACAAACTGGCCATAAAAAGGGAAGAAGTGCACGATGCACTTTCTTAACCAAGCATAAATTTTGATAATAAAATTCAATAATCTGCAAGCGTTGTTTGCTTGTAAGTCGATTCACGTGCAAATTAAAGACCAAACTGAACACGTTTATCAGTAACATTATACACGAAAACAGCTGAGTTGCCAAAAAGAGAGCTGCCAAAGAGAAAGTTGCTAAAAAAAATCACCCTTTACTTATAAAATCGTGTACTGTAGTTATCTTATTACTGTAGCATAGTCTTTATAAAATGAATACAGACACTTCTCAAGAAATATGTGCATACAAACTAGAGATCGACCGAAGGCGGTTTTTTTTGCCGCAGCCGAACTTCGGCTAAAATCTTAAACTTCGGCCAAAACCGAAGCTGAAGCCGAATGTTTTAAATTTTAAAAATGATACTTACGTTTTATATGAATTAAGAAAAAAGTTTGCTTTTTTGAGATCACTGAAATAGCTGTAATATCTATTGGATACATAACAAGAAAACTAAAACTATTTTGCAATTTCTAGATTGCTTTTTCATGTGATCACTCACAAGAACGTCCAAGTAAAAGAAAATAGAAAGCAACAGGGTTGTATTTCAAAGCAACCCTTTCAAAACGTTAAACACAATAGAAACTGTCGGCGAGCAACGACCAAACATAATTTTATTTTTCAAGCTTGGAATGAAAAAAATTCGACTTCGGCCAATCGGCCGATTTTTGCCATAGGCCGAATGTTGGCCGATTACCAATATTTGGCCGAAGGCCGAAGCCGAAGCCGATTAATCGGTCGAACTCTAATACAAACTAAGTTTTCCCTAATAAAACATACAAAAATACCCGAAATTCCCGCCCAAGTTTCCCTGGATTTCTTTCCCGGAAAATGTGCGGGATCCCCGGACTTTTTTCCCGGGAAATTCCGTATGAAAAACACTAGTCCACACTAACCATTCAAAATCAGGGCAATCATGAATGAAATTCCGCGTGAAATGTTTTCCCTTTACCGATTACAATTTTTGGTTTTCCCTATTATTTGCTATTAGTTGGAATTTTTCCCCGGTAAAAGTTTCACGCTGAATTTTATTCATGATTGCCCTGAATATGTTGACGGAAAGAGTTCAATATTTCAAAAGCCTTGGTAGTTGGATTAACGGAATGTGGGATCATTCAAAAGAAATAAGGAAGCGAATAGAGGCTGCGGGATAAATGTTTCAACATAGACTTCAAGATTCGATTAATTAAATGCAATGTATGGCCCGTTTTGTTATATGCAATCAAAAGGCGAACGTTTCAAATGTTTTTTGTTTGTTTAAAAAATGGCTCCTTTTTTTCTTAGAAATCCTCTTTTACTGCCCCCTTTTGTAAAGTGTCCAACTGCAGAAAATTTCAAATTATTATTAAGAAGGATCCTCCATGTGTTCTTAGTTGGCTTTAATGCCATATTCTTGAAATTGTTCAGACAACACTCGCATTCATATTCAGAAATACTACACACACATTCATATTAAAGTTGATTATTATAATTTTTTTACATTCTTTTGTTTAAAAAAAAATATGCACATATGTACATATGTATGTATGTATGTATGTATGTATGAAATAATCTAAAACCATTTTTGTTTTATGCAACTTGCAAAATATTTTTTTTCTGGTTTTGCGCTGGTGGTATAAAATGGCAAAAAAAAAATTATTTCAAATATTTTCAAATAAAATATTCACACACATATGGATTGCATAAAATATCATACTCAATTAAAAGCTTTAGAGAAACAAAAAAAAAAATTATTATTATTGTTATTATTAATTGATGAATAAGAAAATTATACAAAGAGAAATATGACTAAAAAAAAATAGCAAAATTAAAATAAATATGCAGATAAAAATAATTAAAAATTCATGCCGCAAAAATATATTAACGCTTTTAAATTTTTTAAAATGGCGCTTCAATTCTGGATAATACGAGGGCGGTTCGGAAACTTCTTAGCCTATCAATGAAAGAGAATAGTTAGTTTTTCAAAAATATTTTTATTTTTCAATATAATCTCCTGAAACTTCAATACACTTAGTCCAACGCTTTTCTAGCAATTCTATCCCTTGATTAAAATAGTTTACCTCAAGGTCTTCAAAATAGTGGTTTACAACTGTAATTGCATCTTCATTTGAGGTAAAACGCTTGCCAGCAAGGAATTTTTTTAGATTTGGGAACAGGTAAAAGTCACTGGGAGAATAAGGTGTGTGGTCAAGCAACTCGTACTTTAATTCGTTGATTTTAGCCATTGTTAAAACACTCTTGTGCGCTAGTGCGTTGTCTTGATGAAAAATTATTTTTTTGTGTTGTAAGCCAGGACGTTTTTCTCTAATTTGTACATTTAATTGATCCAAAAGGTTGCAATAGTACTCTGAATTTATTGTTTTACCCTTTTGCAGATAGTCAATCAATAAAATACCTTTGAAGTCCCAAAAAACCGTTGCCATAACCTTACCAGCAATTGAATTGTTTTTGCCTTCTTTGGGGCACTTCCTCCAGCTTCAGTCCATTGTTTGGATTGTTCTTTTGTCTCTGGAGTATAGTGGTGGACCCATGTCTCATCAACAGTTATGAAACGACGCTTAAAATCCATTTTATTTCGCTTAAAACGATCCAAACAAGCTTGAGAAATGTTCGTTCTTATGCGTTTTTGGTCGACTGTTAACAAATGCGGCACCCATTTTGCAGAAAGCTTTTTCATCTGTAGTTCTTCATGCAAAATTAAATGGACCCGATCATTTGAGATGCCCATGATATTAGCTATTTCACGCACTTTAATTCGTCGATCATTTAATACCATATCATGCACTTTGGCTACAATTTCTGTTGTTGTTGCTGTTTTTGGACGTCCACTACGTGGTTCATCTTCAACGCTTGTACGACCACGTTTAAATTCAGCAACCCAATTTTTTACTGTTGCATATGAAGGAGCACTTTCACCTAACACATTCACCATATCATTATGAATTTCTTGTCCCGATAAACCTTTTTTATGTAAATATTTAATGACACCACGCATTTCAAATTTTTCCATTGTTAAAAAATCGCGGATGCGTCTTTTGTGAACACCTGTTTCTATATGAAGGAGTTGCCAGATCGAAACAGAATTTAACATGTGTTCATAGCAGAGATGGAAGTTTCCAAAACACTTAACTTTTTTCTGTTTATACCACGCTTTTTGTGCTAGGCTAAGAAGTTTCCGAACCGCCCTCGTATAAAACAAGCGGGAAATAAATTACTTGCTATTCCTTTATTTTTAAGCGTATTGAGAAGAAGACAGTTTATTTCAAAATTGCGCCATTTGAAGAATTCATTACCGCTTGTATGTATGTCTGCCGGGACCGGACCAAGCCATACACATAAGTACTTATAACAAGTCATATTAATATAATATACATAGCTCGCCTCAATTAGCTTTGAAAAATGTGCTCTCGTGATGTAAAAAAATATAAGCAGAAATGTGTTTTGACACCTAAGGTAGGTAGAAATAGTCACCAACTCCTGTGTTCCGTAACTCGCTATAGCGAAAGCTAAAGCTAAATCCGATTAAATAGAAAATAAAAAATTTTTTGCGATGACATAAAACATTAACATTTTGGTGAATTTCATTTTTAAGCCATTGCCTGACTTATCAATACGCGTTTGAAAATTGCATTAGTAGCAGAAAATCTATAAGTCGACTGTATAGATTTTTAGCGATAGAGATTTAGCTATAGCGAATTACAGAATACGGGGTCTGGGCTGTTGAGACCACCTTGACATATAAGGTATAATCGTCTCAATTCGCTTTTGAAAATTGGGATGTCAAAAACTATATTAAAAATTATGTATGTTTATATATAATGATATCTGAAGGGAGATTCAAATTACAATCGGCGTAAATAGTCACTAGCTCCGCCTGGACCACCTGATAAGAATGCGCCTTGGGCCGTAGAAGGTCTTCGATCATCCTGCTGAATAATAATAAAAATACTCTTCTGAAATAGTATAGCTTCCATTTCATCCCATTGTCAAAATGTAGGCGATACCACGCCCAATAATTTTTACTTAATTTTATGATCTTTTACTGATCCGATTGCCAAATTCTTGTAATGACACAATTTCGAAGTTGAAAAAATGGTCGGAACCGCGCCCTTTAAAATGTATTACTATATTTGATGTGCTTCTATTTGACCGGTTGGCATACACCCTGCCCCCTAAAAAAAAAACACAACACTGCATTCTAAAAAAATGGGCGGACCCCTCCCATTAAGTTTTAATATTATATTTTAGGTGCTTGTAATTAACAGATTTTTACAAAACTTGGCACGCAACTTGGGATCTTAATAGGACACAATCTTGCAGTCAAAAATTGGACGGGGCTATGCCCATTAAAATTTAATATTATATTTTACGATCTTCCACATTGCCTAATTCTATGAAACTTGGCCTAAAACCTTGAGCTCTGAAAAATTTTGAACATAGTGTTAAAAGAAGTGGACTGGAACACGCCTACAATTTTTTTTTTTATTTGATCTTATGATATTCTGCGTATTCGATTGCTGCGTAACTTACCCAACACATTGGACTGTCGTAATGACCACTATCTAAATTGAAGAATGGGCGGAGCCACAATCGTGCATTCAAAAAAGTGGACAGGGCCATGCAGTGTTGCCAGAATTTCTAAGGATAAAATCTGTAAAATTCAGCAATTTTTCACGAAAAACTCTGCAAAATTGCATTTTATTTTTAAAATATTCAACAAATCTTCAAAGCAATTTTTTAAAAAACGTTTTTTATATTTTATTAAAAAAATTTACATAAATATGGATGTACATAATTGGAGTTGAAAAATCTGCGTTTTTAGCCCAAAAATCTTCAAATCTGGATTTCGTATTTTTCGAGGGTAAAAATCTGCATTTCTGGCAACCGTGGGGCCATGACTATTAAATCTTAATATTATATATCACATGCTTGTACTAAATCAAGTTTTTACTAAACTTGACACACGCCTTGAGCTCTTAAACGGCCACAATATTGCATTAAAAAAGTGGGTGGGGCTTATTAAAATTTGCTATTATATTTCACGTACTTCTACTTTATAAATTTTTACAAACTTGGCACGCAGCTTGAACTTAAAAAAAAAACTTAATCTTGTGTTTAAAAAGGTGGGCGGGGCTACGTCCATGGAAGTTTAGTATTAAATTATATGTACTCAGCTTATCGGATTCGCACGAAAATTGGAAACAAGTTTAGGCTCTTAGAATGGAATAGTTGTTTTTGCTTAAAGAAGCGGGCGGGGTGACGCCCATTAAAGATTAGTATTATGGTTCTCGTATTGTACTCCGAAATTGACGTGACGGTGAATTTAGAAAAGTGAGCGGTCCCCAATAGTTGCCAAATTGGTCGCCCTTCAAAACATAAAATTGACACTAAAATTTAAAAATAACATAGCCTAAATTATCTGTTGGCCAAAAACTGACGACACCATTTTTTGAGGGTGCACGGATTTTCGGAATTTTTGGAGACCCATAAAAAAAATTGGTCACCAAAATCGCCAAACTAGGCATGCGGTTTTACTACCCTTTGGTAGTACTATCGAACCTATACTGTCAGGACCGTGCGGATTTTTCACTGTTGCACAGTGTTATTAGTGAAATCCAAGAGCTGGTATTTTTACTAAATAATCTTGATGATTTCTTTCAACATAAGCAACAGATGTAAAAAAATATGGGGTTACCACGGAGCGTACTATATGAGGTGTTGCTACAAAACAAAAGCGATGTACCGGAGTTTCGAGTTTTAACGGTTTTTAGCAATTTACTCAAAACATTGTGTGTTAAAGAGCCAAAATAACATCAGATTCGAATTCAGCGCATTAAAATACATATAGACAAATGGGTCTGGTCAAATTTACAGACCACTTTTTTCACCTTGTATGGGCGCTACCAATAAAAATGGGCGGACCATGCCCATTTAATTTTAAGAGTTATTAATTTTGGCCACCTAAAAGTGCTAAAAGTCACACTGTGCAATGGCCAATTTTTTTTGGGGTGTTTAGACGTGGCGTTGACAAACAGTTACAAAATGAGGTACACTGAGCACTACTTTCCAACAAACACGACTTTTATTTCATTCCTTTTGAAAGGTTAGAATATCCTACTTTTTCACAACGCAAACGTCATTATTTTATTCAATTTGTGTGCAAAAAATATTAAGGGTACGTAATTTTACAGAAACTTTGGGCTCCTGTCATAATACTACCCTGCAAATAACGCGACTAGTCCATACATGCATGTAAGGACTACTCCATAAAAGACCACGACTATTACAAAACTAGTCCAAATGTATGGATAAAATATGGTCGATTTAACATTAACTTGGTCCAAATTTGCACCACCCCCAAAACTACCTCATCTGGAATAGTTATAGACTACTCGCATACAGTTTGTAAGTGCCTAAGAAGAACGATCACAATCGTTTAAACACGAACACATATCGTACAGTAAAAACGACATGATCCATGGCTGCATTACATGGGACCATGATGTAACTAGTCTGTTTCTTGTAGATTGGACGACGTAGTCCAATATTATTTGCAAGGTACTCTTTTAGTATGAGAAAAATAGCCAGTATTAGTTTTGAAAATATAAGTGTTGCCAGACTGCATTCCAGTCATTTTGGTAAAAAAAAATATTCTTTTATTATTTTATTATTATCTGTACCATAATATTATAAAGCTGAAAAGTTTGTATGTTTATATGTCCGCAAGAGGTAATCTCCGGAACTAACTGTCGGATTTAAAATTTTTTTTTTTTTCAACAAAATGAAGAATTGAACTTGCTTACGGACATAGGCTATGTAAGGTCCCACTAAAGTGCTTAGGAAAGAGTTCAGGGGCGCTAAGTCCCCTATACTCAGATAATATTAATTATCGTTTTAGAAGCAACCTTTGTCTTAAAGCAGTAGTTTCCGTACTCAAAAGTAAAACGAAGACATTTGAACGTGAGTACGCTTTTCTCCCTTCATTCCGCCTCTAGTCTATCTGACCGGTCGACATAGGGTGAACTACTTACTACCTCTCCTAAAAAAGCCAACCAATTTTGATCAAATTTGAATAATAGATAAATCAGCGTAAGAATAAAAAATAAAATAATTGAGGGTGAGACAACGTTTGCCGGCTTCAGCTAGTTCAAATATAAAAGAACAGAATATAAAAGTATATAGAATCATCGGTGAAGTAAAATAACCAATAAAATGGCTACTAAGCACAGCTTAGAAAATTTAATACGCCTCATTAACACCAGAGGCGCTGTCATACTGCATTATTAAAACCGTGCCAAAAAGCAGACTTGTAAAAGAATGAAGCCTTCCTCTATCTCTTACTTCTCTTTCACTATCCCTTTGCTAAAGAAGGTAACACCTGGTAATAGTTGTAGGCATGCATTGTCTGAGCGTGACTTCTCTTTAAAAAATAAAAAATAAAAAAATGTATATACTCGTACATATATATAAAAGAACACACTGGAGTCATATATTTTTTAAACAACAGCTCAGAGAGGACAGGGAAAATTTCTGCCTCGCCAAACTATGCAACACTTTTCACGTATTTTTAATACTAGCACCAAGAGGAAACAGGGGCAATTTTTATCTCTCCAAAACTATCAAAGTAATTTCGATCAAAATACGCATATTTATCGATAGATAAATATGCGTATCACAGAACACACAGGCTTCATATGTTTGTTTGCTACACTAAGGGAAAAAATCTTAATAGTCTGTTAAATGCGAAAATTCTTGATTCAACAATAAAATTTTCATTTTTTAAGATCGCGTTTAGGATTGTAATCTTGAATAAAATTTCATTTTAAGATTGGATTCAAGATTTTGTTCTTAAAAAAAATTCTAAATTAAGATCACATTCTTAAAAATTTACGAATACCATCTTAAAATTAAGATTACGTTCTGTATTTAAAGAATGCGTTCGTAACGTTTAAGACCACTTTCTTAAATTGAGGATTACGATCTTAAAATTAAGATTACGTTCTTGATTTTTATAATTCATTCGTCAATCGTACTGACCAAATTTCAAGATCGAAATGCGCAGATTTCTGCAATCTAAATTCAAGAATTTTCTTCTTAAATTTATATCGTCATTTTTCTCTTAGTGTAGGGCCCAGATTTGTTCAGAGGGTAGTTTCTGCCTCTTCGAAACTATCCAACGATTTTTATCAAATTCAAAACGTAGCACACCCAAGGGTTACATATATTTAATAATAGGACTAAGAAGAGGACAGAGGGGGCAAAAGCTGCCTCTCCGAAACTTTCCAACCGATTTTTATGCAATTTAAGACGCTTGCAGGTATGGGTATAAAAGCATATAATAAAGGGCCTATACTTTTTTAAAACTAGAACAGAGAGGATGATAGAGAGCAAATTTAACCTCTCCGAAATTATCCAATTGATTTTGATGAAACTTAAGACATAGATATGTGTCTAAAAGGATAAATACGGAAATTAATTCCGAGCGGGCAACACCGCAGTAATAAATAAAAATATGTTATATGTGTTGCCTTCAAACTGTATTGCCAAATATGCAGATTTATCTGTTTTGCGCAGTTTTTTGAGCAATTGAGCAGTTGTACAGCTTTTTCTTTCAAAAACCAGTTTTTCTTTTCTTTCTTTTTTCATTTCAAGTACAAGCTCATTCTTGTCGTAAACCCCTAAAAAAAAACCCCCCTCAAAAAATAGGCAAACCAAAAAGATTCAAAAATATTGAAAATTTCTTTTTTTAACTCTTTTCCAGCATTGATCACATTATGCTAAATTGTATTTAAACATTTATTTAAATTGAAAACTGGTTTAATTTATAACACTTTTGTAATGAAAATAACGTTATACTTATTTAAAACTCCCAAAGCCCCAAGTAAAGTTCGAAAACGTAAGCCAACATTTTAAAATAAATCTTAGAAAGCGTATTGCTTGCTATTTCTAAGAAAACAATGTCTCAAGAAAAGCGATATTGAAAAGTTTGTAACTGTGAGCTAAAAGCATTAACGTACCTTTTCACAATGTATGGTTAAAAGATAACAGAGACTTTAACTGCAAGTTTTGTATGAAGAACTGTCAGTTAAAGTTCAGGTTAACTCTTAACCATACATTGTGAAAACGGACGTTAGTAGAATATCTAACTGATTTAATGCGGCAGACTGTACGTAGCGATGTTATGATTGTATTACGTTGCAGTAGAAATGTATGTGCATTAGTGTTTTTCATACGGGATTTCCCGGGAAAAATTTCCCGGGATGCCGTACATTTTCCACGAAATAAATCCCGGGAAATTTGTGCGGTAATTCCCGGGATTTTTTGATTTTGTTATGGCACCTTAATTTGTATGTACACATTCCTTGATGAGTGTCGTTATTCACTTTAGGTCTGTTCCAGATGAATAACAAAACAGTCCGAACTTGTACAAAGTAATCAAAAAGAGTTCCAGATAGCAATTTTTGTGCAATTTTGAGAGCGAATGAGAGAGTAATTTTTTTTTTCATTTCCTGTACAAACTAGTACGAACTTTTTCTTCTGGGTAAGTTCGGACAAGAATTGAATAATCAGCTGTTTTTTGTTTACATATGAAACTGAAATATTAATCAGAAAATTTGCAAATATATAGAGAAAAGTTTTTACACACATATTTATTAAAAAGCAAAATGGAAGGTTTTTGAAATAATGTTTAAGTTGTAAGTGCATTTGTGCTTATTTTTCCATTTCTTTAATATAAAAAAAAATGATTTTTATGATTTTTTAAATAATTCACGGAACTTCCACGTTTTTGGAGATTTTTTTCATTTACTTTTTACAGCTGTTGCCAATGATGCATATTTTATGTTTTTATAATGTTATGCGTTTTAAGCGACTATAATCACTAAAATAAAATTTAATTTAAAAAGTAAGCAGCACTAGTATTTCAAGATGGTCAATTATGGTTTTTTGCGTTCCAGTAATTTTGGATAACTTTTGCACATTCAGAGAGTAATTTTCTTTTTACTCTCATTAGTCCGAACTTTAACAAAATCTTGTGGAACACACCTTTTATTAATTTGATGGTGCAATAATAAGTTGATGGCAATATCACAATAGCTAAAGCTTTACAACAACTAAGGCCGAGTTTACATCTGGTACACATGGATTCTGAGACTTAAGGGGCCCATACACTACAACAGCATGCATGCGCAATCAAGTATTTGTGCCAGCGGTTGGGTATTGTATGGGCATTTTGTGTGATTGTACGTTTTACTGTAGTGATGTCAAACAGAGTTTAATATTTTGCTGATGGTACCATTTTACTGGTATTATGTATGGTGAAATTAGCTCAGTTGAGTAAAGTTATCAAGAAGTAAATATGCATTTAAAAATCGTAATTTGTTGAAAAATAATTTGTTTCAATGGAAAATGGAATTTGAGCACTTTAGCTATGCATAGCTGGTAATATTAACAAAATATCAATAAAAATTGCAGCAAAAACTGTGTCACTATTTATAACCTCCTTTCTTGAATTTGTTTAAAAAGTGAATATTGTACCAATAATATATTGGTATGTTACGTGGTTCGAACATGATTGCTCAATAGCTTGATTGCGCGTGCATGCTGTTGTAGTGTATGGGCCGCTTTAGATGCCTTTATTTGGAAAAAGCAGAACGCGACGATCAAAATTTAATTCTACAACAATTGAAGCACAGTCGCGAATAACGTTGTAAAAGACAATTTCTAAAAAACCAGTTTTTTCACAGATTACCATTAACATAACTGTCTTGCGTTGCTCAAATATAAAACCATTCAAAATTATGCATCTTATCGCCGTCAAAATACAATTAGTCAGTCAGTCAGTGGAAAACTTTGTAAGTAACTAATAGAATCATGCAAACGAAATTGTCGAAAATATGTAGTTGATAAATGTAGCAGAGATACAAAAAGAAAAGCTTATGCTAGTTATCATTATATTCGACAAGCTAAAAAAATTTTAACGAAAAAAGCAATCTTGCTTCAAAATACGTTTATTGGCTCTCCTGAAAAATTACTATTTTGTCATTTAAAACGTTATTCGCGGCTAACCTTCAATTCATAAAAGTAAAAAACAGAAATGAGCAAGGAAATAAAAGAAAATTACAAATAATTACAGATTATCTTTGGTAAATAGTACGGTTAACAGCATTAACAGCTTATTCTGTACTAAAGTCCTATTTCCAAAGAAATATGCCCTTATGCAAAAACGATTGTTAAAGTTAAAGCATGCGTTAAAACTGGTTTTGTCATACAGGATTCGTTTGTTAAACCAATTTTAAGTTTAACAATGATTTTTTCATAAGGGGGATATTTTGTAATATTTTTTTTTAATAATACTCGTATAATTTCTTTTTTATAATATTGGTATCTATGTATTACTATTATATAAAGAACGGAAACGGTGTTATTTTTTGAATAATGTGTGTATGAAACGTTATTATTTAATCGATCTCATGAATTATAATTTCTTTTTGTTGAAATAAATTAAATTTAAAAATATTTTGTATTGTTTTGTACTGGGCGGGAATTCCCGGGATTTCCCGAGAAACCGAAAAATCTTTCCCGCTTTCCCGAGAAATGAAAAAGTCCGGGAAAATAAAAACTCTAATGTACATACATATTATTGTTAAAAAATTTTGAGCCGTTTCTTGTGTGGGCAAATTTTTCCTCAAACGTATATGGCAACACTACCTACAGTGGTGCTTTTCGATGTTTGTGCGTTTAACACTTTCCTTAATATTTCGAAATTTAATATTATTAAGACCCAACACAGAAAATTGTTTATCCTAGTAACAACTTTAGTCAAACCAAAAATGTAGCTAAGCAATTAAAAATTAACATGAGTCAATTAAACTTTTTAATTAATTGATACATATTATATTTAATTTTAATTGAAAGTTTAATTGAATCATCAAATCTATTAAATTTTTAAACAAATCAATAAAATGATGAATTAAACTTTTTATCAATTAAATTTTTAAACAAACGCTTTTAAATAAAATGTTTAATTAAACTTTTAATCAATTAAATTTTTAAACAAAAGTTTAATTAATTGAATTATTGTATTTTAAATCGATTATTTGTATTTCTTTTTGCAATGAAAAGTATAGGGGAGAAAAATTTTCTTGAAAATAATTTTTAGCTTTTGAGTGAGTGTTAGTTTTTTTTAGTCCATTTAATTTTTATTATTATTGTTTTTTAATTTTTATTTTTTAAATGTGTGAAATTTCTTCTTTTTTTTTTAATCACAAAACGTAGCAACTATTTCACTATGTAGTTTCAAAATATTTTGAAAAAGGAAATGAAAAAAAAATTAGTTATATTCATTTATTATTTGTCTTTCTTTTCTAGTGCATGAAAGATTTATTTTCTGTAACGCCCCTGTTAATTAAACAATTTCCTTCGATTGTAATAAATCATTTGGTAAATAAAAATTCCTGAGAAACTTAAATGAAACGTATGTACATATAATTAAAATTAGTTTTATTAGTTTCTTAACCACACTTATAAATTATAATATTTTTTTATTATTAAGTTTTTAATAATATGGCATTAGAGATTTACACTTAAATTCATAAAAATTAGAAGCAAAAATATTTAATAATTTTCTTTTAATACAATTATTTTATAAGAAATAACTTTGAAAACAACTTTTCATATTATTTCTAACTCAAACGATTATTCACTCACTGTTTGGATTAAAGAACAATTTTGATTTGTTGCTGTTGTATTATTATTTAGTGTTTGATTGTTGGTTTCTTTGTTTGTTTTTTTTTTAATATATTTTTATTATTATTTAGAAAGTTGTTTAATGGCTCTCCAAGAGCACGGTATGAAGTTCCTACTGATTGCAAATAATAACGTAGGAACTCTATACCTCGCTTATGGCATTAACCAGTTTAAAAAACATATTAGAATCGTTGTTTCACCACATCATCGTTTTATTTTTTAAATTATTTTATTCAATATTCATTTTATACCTTGTTTCTGTAATTTATTTATTGTATTTAATTATAGAGCTTGATTATAGTTTAAAAAACAACAATAACAACAACAACAAGAATAACAATTAATATCAAGACTCACTTCAAGAATTAATGAGAGTTAAAAACAATAACTTAAATAAGTTAATTTAATTTGTAGAAAATAATAAAACAACTCACCGTTAAAATCCATTTATGGAAGCTTGTTTTTTTTAAATTTTATTTCATTTTATTTTGCACATATAACGGGTGTTTTTTTTAGAGGTATATAACTTCGAATTGAAATAAAACACAAGAAAATCGTTTTAATGTCCATCAATTTGGCTTTATTGGAAGGATAATTTTATGCCATTAATGTTTAAATATGATTTCGGGCATGTGGCCGCCGCGGCTGGCTCGAATAAAGCCAATTCTACAGGTCCAATTTTCAACCACTTTTTCGAGCATATGGGACCGTATGTTGGCAATAACGCCACGAATGTTGGCTTCCAAGTCCCCTAACGTTTCTGGTTTGTTGGCGTAGACGAGCGACTTCACATGTCCCCAAAGAAAATAATCCAATGGTGTCAAATCACACGATCTTGGTGGCCAATTGACAGGTCCATTCCGCGAAATTATGCGCTCATCGAATGTTTCCTTCAATAAATCGATTGTGACGTGCGCTGTGTGGCATGTAGCGCCGTCTTGTTGGAACCACAACTCATCCACATTCATGCCATCCAATTCGGGAACAAAATAGTCGGTTATCATGGCTCATTCGGTTATCATGGCTCATTCGGGTCCTCTTCAACACTTTGCTCTACAGCGGCAATTGTTTCTTCGGTGCGCACTGTTCGACGTCTCTGCGGATGCGTATTATCACATAGAGTAAACGTAGTGCGAAAACGATCCATGGTTAACCGAATTAATTGCTCTGATGGACGATTATGTCGACCATAAAATGGACGGAGCTTGCGGTAAACTTCGCGAACTCAACCATTATTTTCGAAATAAATTTGCACGATTTGCAAGCGTTGTTCTTTTGTCAACCTGTTCATGATGAAATGGCAAACCAAACTAAATATTAATCACTTGACAGCTGACAAAATGGCCGCCAGTTAAAAAAGTAATGTCAACTTAAAGTTCTATATCTCAATAAAAAACACCCATTATTTCTTGATTTTAATTACTCAAAATTTAACGCAGCAATTTTTGTGAGTAGAAAGACGTTAATAAAATGGAAAGGGAAATGTTATAAAGGGGGGCATTAAAGGGGGAAAAATTATAATATTTTGGTATGGAACAAACATTAAACGAGCCAAAGGTATTTAAGTTAAAGCATTTCACTCAAAAAAATATCAACTAGTTGCTGCATGTATGGTAGTGAAATAAGAGTAAGGACCACACATTACCAGGTAATGAGTACAATAACTAGTTGCCATTTTGTAGGCGTTGCTTACAAATAGATAATTATAAAAATATTTCTTCTACATATACATACATACATACATACACACATACATACATATCTAATTTTGTCGTTTTCTTTAATAACCGCCTAAGTAAATTTTTTTGAATTTTTTTAATCATATAACAATTGCAATATAATTTTGTTAGTTTATTTGAACTTTATAAATTTGTTGTAGATCATAGTTAAATCTATTACTAGTCCACTAAGTAGACTTGGCATCTTTCTGGTGGTCCTTGCTCACCTACAATGGTCATCTAAGTACATATGTGTAGCATGTTTTAGTTTGAAGAAAAATTTCAATTCATTATTTTTTGACTACTTAATTCCAAACTAAATCATGCTAAGTGTATTTAAAACATTTAAAAATTGAGGTTTTTTAAATTGACAAATTATGCTACGTACATTTTTGCTCATAACTATTGATAGGATAGTCCGATTACTATAAAAATTTTACAGAATCTCATAAACGATGAATTCAGATATGCTATTCCCAGCATAACATGCTATGTAGACTTAGCATGTTTTGGAATGGGACTGTCGCTATGGGAGCTTTAAACTTTTTAAAACTGCTTCCAAAACGTCAACTTCTTTGTCTTCGAACAAAGTGTAGCGTTTCATAGCGCCGCAGTACAAAATATTGGCAAACTTTTGAGAACGTCGTCGCATTAAGCCTGGTACTCTGTTCAAAATTTCACGCGAAATGTTGACATAATCCATACAAAAAAAGTTTACGTGAAATTTTCATGAAATAAAGTTGCAAAAGTTGTACTCTGTTCAACTCGTGAAAAATGTATGAAATGTATCTGGCAACATTTTCTTGCTATCTGTGAAATAATGAGACTGGCATTTATTTCGTGCGAAATATTGACAGCTGATGTTTTTCTTAACAAAAGTCGATCAGTGTTGCCTACTTCAAACCAATAAATACGAAAATTTTTTCCGAAAAAGTAAAATGGGCATCACTTGTTACGTGTCAAATATTTCACGCGAAATTGTTTTTTTTTTTTTTTTTTAAAGAACAAACAAACACAAAACACAACCCGCAAAGCGATTAACTTGTCTGCGGAAAACACCCAGGGTCTATGGTGGGAATCGAACCCACGACCTCTGGACTGAGGCTAGCATGGCTGCCACTCAGCCATTTCAGATGCTGAAATTTTTTCACAACTTCGAACAGAGTACCATGCTTTAAATAGCGCATCGGATTCAAAGTTGATGCTCATAGCGACAATGATTCGCAACTTTGTATCTTCACACCATGGACATAACCATAAACCATAGAAAACAGCTGTTCGAACCAAACTTAGGGGCAACACTGTATTTGATTATAATAGGTGACTCTCTCTCCATAATGCCATAGCCATTGCCATAAAAACCAATTGAATTTTGGTTTGGTTATGGCTATGGTACGTCTAATTTAAGCTTAAATCTGTGGCAATAAGGAAAAGGTGCTTAAGTCATATTATATGACTGTTTTGCAGGAGCGCACTTTTAAGCGTTCAAGTCGACTTTCAGAAATTTCTTTCTTTTACAGTTTAATTGAGAAATTCTCTGTTAATGTTTATTTTTCTAAGCAAACATCGTTCTACACACTGTAAATAATACATTCAAGTTGAAATATATCAAAGTATAAACTAATTTAAGCTAGTATTCCAAATGAGTTTAGAAGTCTAAAAAACATAAGCAGCAGGTCATTGTACTATAACTTGCTGGAAAATCTCACAAGTTAATTAAAATGAAATTGTAGAATATGCAGATTGCGAAAATACCATTAACTCAAAATCAGCTTATCTCGACTTAAACACTTTTTGCTTTTTGCCTCAAAAATATCGCATAGGAACCGTATAAAAACTGTATTGATACTTTTTGGAACTCATTAGTGTTTTTCATACGGGATTTCCCAGAAAAATTTCCCGGGATCCCGCATATTTTCCGGGAAAGAAATCCCGAGAAATTTGTTGCGGGAATTCCCGGGATTTTTTGATTTTGTTATGGCAACTTAATTTGTATGTACACATTCCTTGATAAGTATCGTTATTCACTTTATTAATGCGATGGTGCAATAATAAGGTGATGGCAATATCACAATAGCTAAAGCTTTACAACAGCTAAGGCCAAGTTTACATCTGGCACGCATGCGTTCTGAGACTTAAATGCATTTAAATGGAAAAAGCAGAACGCGACGTTCAAAATTTAATTCTACAACAATTCATAAAAGTAAAAAACAGAAATGAGCAAGGAAATGAAAGAAAATTACAAATAATTACAGATTATCTTTGGTAAATAGTACGGTTAACAGCATTAACAGCTTATTCTGTACTAAAGTCCTATTTCCAAAGAAATATGCCCTTATGCAAAAACGATTGTTAAAGTTAAAGCATGCGTTAAAACTGGTTTTGTCATACAAAATTCGTTTGTTAAACCAATTTTAAGTTTAGCAATGATTTTTTCATAAGTGGGATATTTTGTAATATTTTTTTAATAATACTCCTATAATTTCTTTTTAATAATATTGGTATCTATGTATTACTATTTTATAAAGAACGGAAACGGTGTTATTTTTGGACTAATGTGTGTATAAAACGTTATTATTTAATCGATCTCATGAATTATAATTTCTTTTTGTTGAAATAAATTAAATTTAAAAATATTTTGTACTGTTTTGTACTGGGCAGGAATTCCCGGAATTTCCCGGGAAACCGAAAAATCTTTCCCGCTTTCCCGCATCTTGGCAACTGGAATGTGGTTGATTGTTATTTTGAAACACATGCTAAAAAATTTTGTTTTTAGAAACACCTTTGTTGAGATAAGTTATTGTAGCTGCAAAAACTTTTAGTGTTTTTAACAGGGATCGCAAAAAACGATTATTTTCCATATTTAAACTGAAAAAATCACAATAATAGAGAAGTGCTACGTGCACAAGGAATATACCACGATACTCCATGTTACCTGGACTACCTATAGATGCAATGATTTTTATTTTTTTGATTTTTATTTATTCCTCACAAAATAACCATTATTTTGTGACTTTTATTTATTCCTCAGAAAATAACAGTTATTTTTTTATTTTTATTTTTTTGCTCAACAAATTTTAATTTTTAAAATTAATAAATAATATAAAAGTAAATTTAATTTAACATGTAAGAGTTTTTTTTTTAAACTCTGGCGATAAATTCAATTTTAAATCGGTTAATATTAATTTTAACTCAAAAATTACGCTTTCTACATTTTAAAAATTAGCAAAAAAAATAAAAATCTAACAGTAGCTGTTATTTTGTGAGTAATAAATAAAAGTCACAAAATAAGAGTTATTTTGTGAGGGATAAATAAAAATCAAGAAATAATGTTTAAAAAGTGATTTTTAAAATAAAAATTATAACCGTTACGGTCCCTGGTTTTTAATGAACCTCTACCTCAATTCTGTAACTTTTTGCAAACCGAAAATCGTAATATTTATTCGTTTGCGGTAACGATAATGTGATTCAGTAATTTCTTTCTTACGATAGTCTCCAGCTATGTTTTAATCAAAATTTAATTCAATATCATGTGGTATCTTTGTATAGAAAATCTCAAAATAAGCGAAAAGCATAAATAATAATAAAAAATAAAATATATTAATGAATAGCAAAATCGATAAATTTTCGTTATATTTACAATAATAATGAGCGATACGATTATCGTAATAAAAGTTACTGAATCCAAGCACAGGGGTCTAATTGTCACCTACAATAACGAGCTGATTCGGTCACGTTTTTTTCAGTTTGAGATTATGGCATTCGTTATCGAACCACATTATTACATTATTCGATTGTAAATACCATACCATCTCAAACTGAAAAAACGTGAGCAGCTCGTTATCGAAAGCGACGATTAGACTCCAGAATCAATCGCTAAAACCTTGTTTGGTATTTGCGAAAATGTTTGATGTGGATTGTATAGCAAAGTTATGCATTCATTATCTTTCCTCGCCTTTTTCTTCGAGTGTTGTTTTCAAATCTATAGCTTTTTTTTACTTATGTACAGACAACTCAACTCACAACGACATCATCTTTATGAATCGGTAAATATTGACGATGACAAAGAAAGAGATAAAATTGTTGTTGCTGTGAATGGAAATTATCTGTTAAACAAATAAAAAACATTAAAATTTTTTTTTTAGAAATATTTTTGCATATGTACGTTTTTATACAAGTTTTTTACTTATATTTTCTTCTTTTTTTTTCAAAAACCGAGTAACACACCCATATTTTATTATTTCTGTTTACGTTTTGTATTTGGTAAATATTTAACAAATACACGCACCCTTTACTAAAACCCAGCAAACAAATTGGCGTTGATTTCAAATACCTACGTATAAAATGTAAGTGGGATATGAAAAATAGATTTTGATAGTTATAATAATTAAGCCGGGTTTACATCTGTGTGTCATGTGCCAAAGAAAGCGTAACCACTAATTACTTATGATGAAAAACTGTTTGATTCAGACATGTATTTATTGATTTAAACAGTTTCAAATCATGTTGAATTCTATAAAATTGCCTATTTGTTATGTAAGAAACTGTTTAACTTAATAAATACGTGCTGAAGCAAACAGTTTTTCATTAGTAATTAGTGGTTACGTTTTTTTGGCACATTGCACACATAAAATACCAAATATAAACTCAGCCTTATAGTCTTAAATACATAACGCTGCCTTAATATAGCAAGGCTCTAAGTCATTATTTTTGTGAAATTGAGTTGTTTGTATATTCCGATAGAAGAACATCTTTCGATACGTAGATGATAAGGTAGCGATATTTATTTTATGTACTTTATTGTAAAATAACTTGTAACTCAAATAGCTTAGTTTTAAGATAGACTATGCACTATTATTGAATTATTTATTGCTTGATTTATTACTACACTATTCAATAGATACTTAAAAGTAAACAGAAGCTACACGCACGTTCGTTTAAGAAATTTTAAAATTGATTTTTCGTGGTACATTCGATATACATAGAAAATTCTTAACAAATTACATAATTTAATTTAAATTTAAAAATAGAAAAATTATACAATATTATTTCATATGTTGTTGAACATACTATTGTCGTTTTGACCTATATATACTATGCAATAAATGGCACAATATTTTCAAAGAAAATATTGTCCTGACAGTGAAAAAGTGAACAACATTACAAAATTGTCTTGATTGAACAATAAAAGTCAAAAGTCTTTTGATATGTGCCAATACATTTTGCCGCCTTCGAACAATTATATTGCAAGTTGATGGGCCGCTTAAGTGATATATGTACCTGGAAATTTTTTTTTTTTTTAAGAACAAACACAACCCGCAAAGCGATTAGCTTGTCTGCGGAAAACACCCAAGGTCTTTCGTGGGAATCGAACCCACGACCTCTGGACTAAAAGGCTAGCATCGCTGCCACTCAGCAATATAAACTGAAAGACTTTTGATTTGATCCCAAAAATTGCACCATATTTGAATTTAATATAAAATAAATTATTGCACAATAATATTGCAAATGTGTGGGTGGGTGGGTACCTTTACAGAAATTGCGTTAAAAGTTTTTAGTTGAAATCAAAATAACTTACAGTCTTCTATATGTGTTAAATTGTGCTCATAAATTAGGGGTAAAATTGAGAACTAGTTCATGCCTAGTTCAAAAAATGCATTCTGTCTATATTTGTTAATGAGACAGCAATTCTTAACTCTAATATTATGGATATTATGGCGGGCCGATTTAAAAATCGCACAAATTACAAGGAAAATCGTATTCTAGGGATCAAAATAATAAACTTTGCCGCAGGAACCATACCTCTAAAATTTATTTTGATGTCCCGACTTTTGATCCGAAGGGTAAAATTTTCTTGAAGGGTTAAATTTTGAAAAATCCCACTTTGACCCATTTAGAGTTCCTCAATCGAGTCAAAATGTATGACCGACCCCCACATTTTAGAGGTATGGTTCCTTCGCCCTAATGGATATATTCCCCCTTATCGTTGTTGGCGTATTTCGACTTCTACTACTACGACAACATTTTTGTAATAGATTGAGGAACACAGAAACATTTTTTCTTTAATCTAGGACCAAAATGTCGTAGTGGATGTCAAAATAGGCCAACCACGATAATACCCATTATCTTAAATATTCTACCTTATCGTGGTTGGCGTATTTCAAATATGACTACGACTGTTTGGTAATAGATTGAAGAAAAACTGTTGAAGTCTTCTTTAATCTATTACCAAACAGTCGTAGTCGTATTTGAAATACGCCAACCACGATAAGGCAGATTGTTTCATTCCCCAGTCCAATTATATGCTAAACACTAATATCATTCAATGGGAACAAGAACTCAAGTATTTAGATATCACACTCGACCCAACGATGAACTTAAGTCATATATCGTGCCATAACCGCCAAAAAAGCTTAAGCGATCGTAAAAAATCGATTATTTGCGATCGTAAATAGTCGATTTTCAACAAAATATCGAAGTCCGAAAAATGTGTCGCTTAAGCTATTTTAGCGGTTATGGCTCGATATGCCGAAGCAGCGTATGTTTCTCTTTCGAGTGTGGCATCACAATGGCATATGTTATAAAAAGAGGATTTAGCAGGTTTACACTCTAAGCCGAGGATGTTTTTTTTTAGAAATTTTTCCTCCTATTAAAAATTTTCTAATCGTAAACTGACAATTAAGATGAAAAAAGAAAAGAAAGCTTGAACTCCAGCACAAATAATAATAAGCAAATTGTATATCGTTTAGTTGAAATGCAAAATCACGCAACTATAATTTTTTAAATTTTATAAGAGAGAAAAATTAAAAAAAAATTATTCAATTTAATTATTATCAATTTATTTTTATATATGTATGTAATTCCCCTGATTATTATGATAAAGTTACGAAAATTTTTAGGGACACGGGTTTCGATGTGATACCCAATAATTCATTAAAAAATCGATTTGATTTTTTTTTTTAAATAAGTGGTTTTGAATTTCAGCTGACTACATGTTAAATTGATTGTTTATAAAACTAAAAAAAAATTTTTTTTGTGAGAACGAATACAAGAGCTTTTCTTTGGCACACAAGGAAAGATTATTTTAACCAATCTGATGACTTTTGGGAAATTAAATTTATTTTGATGTAGTCGTTGTAGTTTTATGTGGCGAGGAGAAGCTATAGCCTTAACGATAACAACCTGAATAAAACAGTGAACCATGGCGGTGTAGTGTTATGGTGTAAGGGTCAATATGATCGAAGAATGTAAAAAATCCGGTTTTTATTGAACGAACAATGAATAAACTGGACTATTTTAAAAATACTAACTAAAAGGTGATTTAGCAGAATTAGCTACCAATTTAAATATAAATGGAGATAATTGATTAGTTTCAGATACCCGTAACATTCGTTCTCAATAGTAGTTAGGGGAAAGCTTCCATACAATACAAAAACAATTGCTGGCACAACCTCTCTAGAGCCTTGTTCTTAATATTAACGCGATTCTGTGGGCGTATATGAAGAAGAAATTGCGCGAGCGGTTCTATGTTCTCCAAGGAAAATATACCTGCCAATATTAGATGGTAGATTACATTTATTATTAACTTTTAATGTCGTACTCCAAACTCCATTTCCTTCCTTTCTGAAGGAAAAGTTACTTTACAATTTTTTCTAGTTCTTGAAAAATAGTTATTGTGGTTTTTTGGAACTAAAATAATTTTTTTTATTAAAATCAAAGATTTTCATAGAAAGCCGATTAGTTTACTTTTAAATTGCTCTTGGTTTTAGCTTAAAATCTTAAAGAACAAGATACTTCGATTAGAAAAGATTAAAAAAAAAATAGTTGCTCCAGACGAATGTGCAAGCTATTTGTGTGAAACTTTTCCAGAAGATAAAATACGATATAGCGAATTACTCTGCATACTTAACTGCAGTTTCAAGATAGGATTATGTTGCAATAAAAGAGCGATTAATATATCTGGCTATATGAAATAATGGCTTAAGTTGACTTAAGCAAAGACCTGTTTTAAGTGCTTTTGACACTGCGCTCTAAATGGTATTCACTATCCTACATAGCCAAACGAATTTGTAAAAATACAACCCTTGTGTGGAGTTTGTGAAAATTTTTCCCAGGGTTGCATTTTTTCAAAAGTCATACGATTATGTAGAATAGCGAGTACTACTCTTAAGATATTAAAAGGCTTTACTAACGCTTGATTCTACTTTAGTGTGCTCCTTCCTTTGCATACTTAAGGCTCAGTTACCCGACTGTAATGTAAAGTAACTGCAGCAGTAGGAAACAGCTGATCGATACTGTTATCTGAAAAGTAAAGAAAATAATTATAGAGTTGTAATGTAACGTAACCTACTTTTCATATAAAAGTATCGATCAGCTGTTTCCTACGTTGCAGTTACTTTCAACTAAAGGCTCAGTTACCCGACTGAAATGTAAAGTAACTGCAAAGTAGGAAACAGCTGATCGATATTTTTATATGAAAAGTAGGTTACGTTACATTACATCTCTTTAATCATTTTCATTACATTTCGCATAACAATATCGATCAGCTGTTTCCTACTGTTGAAGTTACATTACATTACAGTCGGGTAACTGAGCCTTAAGGCATAATAAACTTAAATTTGCTTAAGTCGACTTAAGCGATTATTGCATATGGCTGCATAATTATGTTTTTAAACCATCAAATAAAAATATTATTAACGCTAGCGAGAGCGCAATATTATCGTTTATCACTGGTTGCTTTAAAAATATTCTTAATTGAAGTTGTTGTCATTGTGTTTGCTTGGTTTTGTTTACTTATTTGCATTCAAATTTGTGCTTTCGTGTTTTAAAAAAATTTAAATTTTTTTACAAAAAATAAAAAGACATAAAACAACAGAAAGTCGTCGTCCGTCGTTCTACGCTCGAACTCATGTGTGTGGAACGATCGAAGAAACGACAATTTTTTTTTTTTTTTAGTTTTGACAAGTTTGTTTTTAAAAACAATTACTAGTTAATATTTGTTTTTAAATTTATTTTATTAGCACTGTGTGTTTTATATATTTTTACATTTCAATTTTGTACTAACGGCGAAGCGCGCGACGACCGGCCACATGCGCTCACTGAACGCTCAAGTTGAACTGAGCTTAAATAAAGAAGAAATCGTGCAAATATTATGTTGAACAAATCCAACGTCATCTAAAAAGTCAGCAATATTCTATTCTGTAACATTAAAGCTGTCTGGCTGGCTGGCTGGCTGGCTGGTTGTCTTACTGACTGTCTCAGTGACGGCTGGCTGACAATGCTGATGTTGTTTATTCGCTGCTGCCTCTTGATGACGATTCTGATGACGAGACTATAATCATGATAAAAATCTCATAAACATTTCTGAGCATTTTTTTTTATAATTTTCGGTGTTTTCGGCTTTAAGTGAGACTGATGTATGTACATATATATGTAGTTATGTATGTATTTTAAAAAATAAAACAAAATTCTGTAGTTTTAGTTAAAAATTCTTGTGAACATCTAAAACTGATAATTCTTTTCAATTCACTTTTAAGACCAACTACTAAGAAATCTTTCAGAAAGTTTTAACATACATACATTACATATGTATGTAATATAGTGTACATAAATATATAAATTTAAATTACTTGTGAAGAATTTAAATTATAAATACCACATCACGAATAACAATTTTTAAACTTTTTAATTAGGCCTGTTATTTATCTTAAGTGCTCTCTGTTATATAAAATCCGAGGGAGCAGCAGCTAGAGTAGCAAGCCATAACAGAGCTACTGGCGGCTAGCGGCTCAGACGATTTTTTAAAGCTGCCGCTAAAGCACTCGATTATGCATTAAACCAGCTACGTCCAAGGCACATGCACAATGTGCTAACTTTTACAAATGAGCTTTTGTGCTTTCACACCGACGGGAGTACAACAGCCACAACAACAACACATTAGACAACAATGCTTGCTCTTTCTTTGCAAAGAAACAAGAACAAATTTAAGAGCTTTCAAAGCTATTTACATCAAATGCAAAAATCATAGTATGTGTGTTTGTACTTACCCAGTTGGCATTGTCTTAAAGCAGCTAGGTCCAAGCACACATACACTGATATTTGCATTTGAGGTAAACAGCTTTGAAAGCTCTTAAATTTGTTCTTGTTTCTTTGCAAAGAAAGAGCAAGCATTGTTGTCTACTGTGTTGTTGTTGTGGCTGTTGTACTCTCGTCGGTGTGAAAGCACAAAAGCTCTTTTTTTTTAAGTTTGCAGATTGTGCATATGCCTTGGACGTAGATGTCTTAAAGACATCTTCAACTATGGGTACAAGACACTAGAAAATCGTGGAAGACATATTGACGACAGCTCAAACAAATCGTTGACGAAATTTTCGAACCAATGGCCACGAAATCGTGCACGATCACACAAGCGACAATGTCCACCACCTTTTTGTGGTCGTTCAAAAAATAATAGTGTTAGTTCTTGAGCGACAGTGTCACTCAACAGAACAGACTTTAGTTAATACTTTTAACACACAAATTTAATTTTTTTTGGTTACTTTTTTTCCATTTAATTTAAATTATTGACCGAATTAGCTGGGATTCGCACTGAGGCTGCATGTTTACAAGTTTTCGTGCTTCCCACCTAAACTTTTGTCAACAAGAGGCCAACATATTAATGTGTTTGATTGAAGACAAAACACACGACTTGTCGCTCAGATTGTCATCAACAAAAAAGGCAAAAGTGTCTAATTGAGGACAACATTCAAGACATTGCCCCTCAGATTGTCGTGAACGACGATTTCCCTGAAATTTTCGACTAGAAAACTTAATAACAGAGGACAAGTCGTACAAGAATCGTAGATGAGAATGTCAGGCAAGGAAACCAAAAATGGCCAACTGGGTAGCTGCATTAAACACCCAGTTGGCCAAATCGTCGCAGACGACATTGTCTTCGACGATTAATGTACGACATGTCGCCTGCCGATTAGGTTTTCAAATCGACAATTTAAAGGAAATCGTCGTTCATGTGTATCTGAGCGACAATGTCACACGTTTTATCTGCAATAAAACTTTGTTGAGGACACTATCATACGTTTTGTCTTGAATAAGACTTTGTTGAGGACAATCTGAGAGAAAATTTTATAAGTTTTGTCTTCAATAAAGCAGTGTTGACGACCTCGCCGCCATTTGTATGAAAATTTCGTCGACAATTTGTATGGAGCTGTCTTCAATATGTCTTTCCATTGTCTTGTACCCGTCGTCAAAGATGTCTTAAAGACGTGGCCAACTGGGCACATTGACCACTACAACCTACAATAAAAATATAATATGATACATATTCATTTCATATACATATGTACATATATGAAAATGATTATGACCACTTTTGTAGCTGTAGCTAACTTGGACTAATTGCTATTTTCTACAAATATACAGCCATGTCACAGAGCTCAATTCCGTTGTGAATCGGAATTGAATAAACCTCAAAGTGTCAAGTCCTAGCTGGAGCATACCCCAGCATACCACCGCCTCCCACAGTCCGGACACACCTGAAAAATGTACGTATTTTAGTTTTCTTTTTTAGGCACCATCTCCTACAAAAATGGGTTCGATTTAATTCCGATTCCGAACGGAATTGAACTCTGTGACATGGCCGATATCTTTAAGATATTTCATGCCAACAGGATTAAATTCTCTTACAAAAGTAAAAGACGAAAATAGCACAATCAGCTGATGAACATCAGAAATCAGCTGACGGTGGCTGGGAGCATACATATGTATGTATGTACATTGTTTTTCCTAAATTTTTTTTTATAAATTTAAATAGAATTTACATCGTTTTTGGTTATTCCAAAAGTAATCAGTTCATGTTAAGAGTGCACGGAACATAGTGATTAACTAACAATATCTCAAATATCTACTTAAGCGGTTTGTTTTTTTTAATACTGTATATTAATCTCTTTTTTAATCTTTTAAAATTATTTTAATATTTTTCTATATTATTTTATACAGGCTCTTAAGATATGTTTGTATGTACATATATTTTTTTTTAGTCGTATGATTGTCTGAATGTTGGCTATCTAGAATTTAACTGATTCATAAAGATTTTTTCCATCAAAATTATTGTCTTAAAAATATTAACATATTTGTTTTATTTTAATACTTTAAAGATTTAAAAAACACTTTCTTACACTGCCTTAGCAACACCATTCAAAAACTTTTAATGTTCATTTTTTTTTTTCAAACTGTTCAAGATAAACTATAAAAGTTTTTATAGCTTTAAGTGCACATACACTTTATGTAGCGTAACCAACTCATCAGCTGATAAAATTATTGACTGCTGTGTAGCTGCACAGTAGCGCAGCATAATGAATTGGCTTTGTTAAAAAAAAACATTTTTCAATTGAAATTCCTTTTACAGCAAAACTATTAGAAGTACATAAATATTTCTATTTGCTTTCTATTTATCTAATATGAGAATATAGTTTTCCACTTAACGTTTGCCAGGTAAAAACTACCCCTGCTACATATTGATGTGATTGACACCCCTGTGAATGGGCGGAGCTAAGAGAGGTAAATAGAAAAAAAGGGAAATTAGTAAAAATTTAGAGAAATCTATAATCGAAAATAACATATGGGTGGAAAATTTGCTAAAAAAAAACAAAATGGTGGTTAAAGGAAAATGTAATTTTCTTTTGAAGGCTTCAGGGGTTGAATTTTAGAGAAGGTAGAAAAATTTTTAAATGTTTTGAATATGAAACCAGATTTGGGTTTCGTATAAAATGCAGCTGATTAATCTGTAAATTTTTGTTTTCAAATAAATCAAATATATTTCAATAATTTTTTTGCAATAAATAATTTGAATAATTTCTGAATAATAATAAATAAATAAAATAGTTATAATAAATAATTTTTTACAGCTTTGGTTTCGAATAGTCATCATATCGCTCATTTACTCAAACAATGTCATAACTAAAAAAATTAAATTTTCGAGTTAATGATAAGGAATTAATTCTCATCAGAGAACAGCAATGATAAGTAAAAAAGTGAGTAGAGTTGAATCATGACTTATAATATCTTGTACTTATGCGCACTCATACTTATTGGACTGTTGTCTATGAATCATATTCACTCGAAAGTTTGAAGTGAGCATCGGAATCATACTTAACAACATTTATGACGTTGTTGATTTCGAATCTCCTTAACTCAATGCCTGTGGACCATAAAAAATAAGTATGATTCACAATGCGAACTTTGCATACGTACGAACATTAAAGTTCTCATTGTGAGATTATGAATTTCTCTGTTGTCTTTTTTTTGCGGGATTTGAAGAACAATCCTATTTACTACTATTGTAGCAAACGCTTTAATGACTAAACTTCTAAATAAATATACATGCATGAGTTGAGTGAGCTGAATCAATGTAAGTAGTATAAGTCTTTTCCTGAAATTAGAAATCAAAGTGAGGTGGTGATTTATGAGTGTGAGTGTGAGTGTGGTATGACTATGATATCGACGTCACATTCAAGTTTATTTCAACCTATACTTATAAATCAATGTCATCGTGAGTAGACTTGTGTCCAACAGTTCTTTTTGAACCAGTTTGAGAGCGTTTGAATCAAAAGTTGTTTCAAACCCATTTAATTTACATTGATGTTTTTGACCGGACTTGTGTCCAACTGAACGAACTAGTTCCAAAAGAACTGTTGGACACAAGTATAATCGTGAGTATGCGTAAATCAGAGTAGCTGAGTTTAAATTATGTCTACTCAATTATATTTAAAATTTCATGAGTCAGTATGAATAGCGAAAAAACTATTCATTGCCGATCACTGACCCTCATATCGTTCTTGCTATTGTGAAGATCGTGACCTAAAATCCAAAAGGCCGTCAGTACACTTTTTACTTTTTTATAGGAGCAGCCAAAACTTTATAAATTTAAGACTATTTATTTGTTAAGGTCTTTTGGATTTAATGAATAAAATCGATATTTTTTAACATATGTATTTAAGTGAGTAAACTTTTAAGGAAATATATATTTTGGTTAATCGCATCATAATCAATTAAAAAGTCTATTTTGCATTTTTTGCTTGTTACGGCCCTTTGGATTTTAAGTGACAAGATACATATTTGTATGCAATTTTTAGTCTACTCAACTCTTGAAAGCAAAATAAAATTTTCTTTTGTCATTAAGTTGTGTGTAAATTGAAAACTTTGCACTCGCAAACTATATATGTAGTTTTTTGAGTTGCATATGACGTTGTTTGAGTAAATGAGCGATATGTATGCTTATGGCTCAATGATAGATGGCAAGCGAATTTCAGTGGCGTTGTCAATTAGCAGTGCAAAAGAAATTAAAATTAGTATTATGTAGGGCAATTTTATCCAGTTACCAAAAAGTTAGCGCAAAATACGATTATGACTGATTGGCAGCAGAAAAAAATTAAAAAAAAATCTGCGAAATCTAACTTCACTTTTGTGGTGAAAACTATTTGAAAAACTTTCGCACAAAACTGCATATGCGGCGCATATTCGTAATCAAAACGAAGTGTACTCTAACTGCCGTATGCCACAAAATTATAATTTTAGCTTGAAGTGTACGGCAGTATGAGTTTAAAACCAGGGGTCTGATAGTCACTTTCGATAACGAGCTGATTCGATCACGTATTTCAAGTTTGAGATTATGGTATTCGATATCTAACCATATTATTACATTCTTCGATATCGAATGTTATAATTTCAAGCTAAATAAAAGTGTACGAATCAACTCGTTATCGAAAGCGACGATTAGACCCCAGTATTTTGTATGGTAGTGTTGATTTTAAATTCTTAAAGTATACTTTAGTTTGACTATGAATATACGGCCAAGTCTTTCATTTATTACTATCGTAGCCTTGTATAGCTTCCAGCGAAGAATATATTTTACTCAATCTTGACATAATGCATATTTTTGTTTCGTTTGATTTGTATTCGTTGTAGGCTACAACAACTAGATTTTTAACAAAGACTCTGGGCCTGTTTCTCTAAATGCGAACGATAGATTCGATCGAACATTTACATTAAAAACAAAAACAAAAAACTGAAAACTGATCGAATCTATCGTTCGCATTTAGAGAAACAGGGGGTCTAAGTCCATATTTAAAAATTTTACCAGGCAGACAATAAACCAAACAAAATACTGACACCTTGATAAAAATAAAATATAAATTAGCATGCATTAATTCTGTGGCAAAAAGGAAAAAGTACTTAAGTCGAGATAAGCTGATTTTGAGTTAGTGGTACCCGCGTAATTTGCATATTTGAACGTACCCCTGGGCAAAATCTCAATGAAGTGGGGCAATTTTACAAGAAGTTATGGCAAAATGACTTCAGGCTTTTCTTTTTTAGACTTCTTATCTCATTTGGAATAATAGCTCAAATTAGGCTATACTTTGGTATACTTCAACTTTTATGTATTATCTAGAGTGTGTAGAACCATGTTTGCTTGAAAAAAATAAATGTTAGCAGAGAATTTCCCAATTTAGCTGTAAAAGAAATAAATTTCTGAAAATCGACTTGAACACTTAAAAGTGCGCTCCTGCAAAACAGTCAAATATGGCTTAAGCACTTTTTGCTTATTGCCACAGAATTATTATAAAACAGTTAAAACAGGATTTTTTTTTTTAATACATGTGATTGAAGAATTTTAGAGAAATTGTTAAACTGCATTTTTTATAGGGACTTAGAGCTTTTTCTTGTGATAAATTGGACTAAGAGCTTTTGCTCATCACTACAAAGCAACAACAAAAAATTAATTTAATATTAATTACTGCATTAAAATCTCAATTTCTTAATTTAAATTTTTTAAAGCTTTCAGCCCACTGTTCATGCAATGGAACTGTTAAAAATATGTGTATGCATATATTTTTTTTCTAAATTTATTTTACTCTGCAAACTAACTATGTACATATGTATATGCAAAAGTAATTAATACATTTCAATATTTTTTCCATAAAACATGCACCAGATGCAGCAGATGGAGCAAAAAAATAAAACAAAATATTTTTTCCTAATCAAAAAAATATTGTTGCCAAGTCGATTTTTTTCATTCCTTTTAGATTTATATTTGAACAGTGCGAATAATGCAAAAAAAACTTTAAAAAAATCAACAATTATTATGAAATATGAAACACTTTAATCGTTGGTAAGTGCAATAAAAAAATTTACTTTTTTTTCATTCCAGTTTTAATTTGATATCAATATACAAACTGGAAAAAAGTGCAATTGTTGGTATGGACATGGCAAAAATATTAATAATGAGCGATTTATTAAACAGTTTGCTGTTTTTTTTTTTTTTTTTTTTTTTTTTAATAAAGTCAATATTTTAGGAAGTCAAAAAACATTAAATTAAATTAAATATAAAAAGCTATTAAAGGCTTTACATGGAAGTCAAGGGAAGTTAAGGGAAATTACTTAATAAATAATGTGCCGTAGAAAACTACAAAAAAATTAATAAAAAAACATCTAAAAAAGGCAATAAACGGTAGAAGTTTAGTTTCAAAGAATTAATTTAATAGTCAAAAAAAGTACGTCAAAAATCTAAGTTAGTATTACCATATGAAATACTGTGCTCTAATCGTCGCTTTCGATAACGAGCTGAGCCAAACATGTTATTCAAGTGTGAGATTGTGGCATACGATATCGAAACGTATTATTACATTGCACGTTAGCGAATGCCTTAATCTGAAACTGAAAAAACGTCATCGAATCAGCTCGTTATCGAACGCGACAATTAGAGCCCTAGGCTCAAATCGACACATCCGTGATCATATTGACAATCGTACAAAAACAAATTAAGTGATACGTCAATCGTATAAGCTGAATGGAATTGCAATACGGTCACGTATTTCATAATCCGAAAATGGTGTCTTTACCCCCCCCCTGGTTTTAAACTCTTACCCCCATATTCATAAAAAAAAAATAAAATTAATTTTAAAACCATTTTAGGAAAATTTTTTATGAAAAATTTGAAATAAAATACATTTGAAATTAATTTTATGAATATGTCGGTTAAAGTATACTTCGGTTTGACTATCAATCTATATTTTTGGCTTTTAAAAACTACAACTTTGTTGTAATGTGTTTGGTCATTTATATATGATAGACTTCTCATTTGGTTACTATTAAAATTTATATAACAGTGTATTGAAAGTTAATCCCAGTGGACCTAAATGGGTGGATGTGGTGTTACAACACTAATCTTCCTATATTGAATCTCGATATGCTGACTACAATTATAAAAGAAAAAGCAATTTCAGCTGATTTCAATTACTACTCGGTTGTGCTCATGTGTAGGAAGGCCCTACAGAGAAGTACATACATATATTTTTGTTACGGGGACACATGGGAATTGAGGGAAATAAAATGGCCGATACACTGGCCAAAAGGTAAATACAATTACCGGCTGAGGAAACGGTATATGTCCGAAAACCAATTCAACACCTTATAGAGATCATAGACTCTAAGATGAGGGAAGAAGCGGAGGAAAGTTGGAGGGCGAAGAAAACTTGCAGAACTTCTAAACTCATGTGGAGCTCCTATGATCCCAAATCGACTAAATTCATTTTATCATTGACTAGAAGCAACTGTAAACTTCTAGTGGGGGTATTAACTGGACACTGCTGGACGACTTCGTATGCTGTCAAAATAGAACGAATACTTGAAGGTACCTGCAGGAAATGTAAGATACCGGCGGAAATTGAAACAATGGAACATCTACTGTGTCACTGTCCGGCTCTAAGCCGTACTAGATATAACTATCTTGGTGCTCACACTTTGCGTAGTCTTGAACTTGTATCGAGAGTAGAAATGTGTAGATTGCTAAAATTTGTTAAATCTGTGTGGGAGTCATTCGATACAGGCACCACGAACTAGGCTGCCATACTTATAGGTTCTCTTGTCATCTGCTGGTATGGCTAAAGATCCATCCCGGTCTATGCGAGGTCTTTGGACCACCCAGATTAACCTAACCTAACCTATTAATCTCGGATTTTCAACTTCAATATTAACAATTAGCTAATGCCATCACTAGAAAAGGGCGCTATGAAATAAGGCCCAAGGAAATAACGCTCAACGAACAAAATGAAATAAGGCCCAATAAAATTAGGGAATTTTTAATTGAGCTTATTTTTTTATTATTTTTGGTATTTATTTCATCTTCTTCAAGTTCGTGGGATAGACCGTTAGTTTAGGAAAACAAACTTTTTAAAAAATCCTTAAAAAAACGCTACTTTATAGATTAATTCTACTAGCATGTAAAGTTTTTTTTTTTTGAAAATAGAAGTAACGTTTGGTGAAAGAAGAGATAGAGGAAAGCCTCATTCTTTTAGAACTCTAGGGGCAAATCACGGCATTCGATACGACCCCTAATTAAAAAACATTTCAATAGAGATTATATGGAAATATTTTATGCCGTGATTTGCCCCCTGCTTTTTGTACGTTTTTTTAATAACGCAGTGTTGCAGCGCCTCTGGTGTCAATGAGGCGTATTAAATTTTTGATTCTGTGCTTTAGAAGCCATTTTATTGCTTATTTTACTTCTTGCATGAGTTTGCTACACAAAACCGGCGAAGGAGGAAAGCTTTTGGCATTGCAAGTTTTGAATTTTAAAATTATGAAAATTAATAACAAATTCTTAGAGCCTATTTCATTAAATGTATTTAAATACTCGTAATCGTATCAATTCATATTTAAAAGTCACTTTATATGAAAAATAACTTCTAAATAGCAATTGATATTTGAATAGAATTAGTAAAATAGTGTTAGGAGTTTGAGATGTTATTATTATTTTAGCAAACTTTATATTTTACTCCTTCAGAGTTCGGCTGTAATTCTTAAGGACTTTTGAAGCCTTTTTTGGTATAGGACACTGTCCATAATGCCAAGTAATTGCCAATTGCCAACTACAATTACATTGTTAAAGGCGTCAAGCGCCCATATTCATGAACAGTTAATAGAATTCAAGTTACTGTACTTTAAACCAACAAAAATAATTTATCAATATGGGCCAAAGTGTACTGACTTAAGTATCTAAAAGTAGGCAATTTTCTAAGCCTTATGTATGTACGTATTAGTCATAGATTAGCACTAACTACATTTTAACAAACAACTAAATAATTTACATTTTAAGTTGTTAGTGTGACTAAAGCTTTCTTCCATTATAGAAAAATAAATATGTAGATATAAACAAATATATCGTTAGCTTAAAATATAGAGAGGCCCTAACTAATTTTTTTTTATTCGAGTATTTTGTATATTTCAATAGAAATAAATAAATAAATCGAAAAATGCTAAAATCTCGAATTTCAAAAATATAATGACTTGGGGCCTTTTTATATTAAGATAACGATATGAAAATACATTTGTAATTTATTTATTTATTTAAATAAAATATTTACTTTTATAATTATGGTTTTTTTTATCAAAATTCAACTGAATTTATTTTTTTTTTTTTTGTTGATGACAAACTTGAGAAAATCTTTTTTAAATTCAATTAATTTTTTTTTTAAATTTCAAATTCTTTTTGATAACCACAGCCATTTAATTTAATAGGAGTAAAAAAGATACAGTCTTGTTCCCACCTCCAGTGTAGAAATTGGTGGAAGAAGGCTATTTTGTATATAAATTTTCGTCTAATTTTTATGGATTTTTTAAATACGTGTGTATGGATGGATGCGTGTGATAAAATTGTTTTTAATATACACCAAAAATCTTGTTACCATTTAGATCAAAGATTTTTGATGCGGTGTATGGAAGACTCAAAAAAAAAATAAATTAATTAATTGAGTGAATATGAACGAACATAATAACCGTTTCATTTATAAAATAAAAATAAAGTGTTTCACATTAACATAAAAATTAATTCTACTATATGTACTGCAGCCATATTTTAAAATTAAAACTAAATCACTTTTCTTTTGAAAGCATTTTATGGCGATAGTATTTCTAAAGCTGATTTCACAGAATTACACATTTAATGGAAGCAGTTAATAAACTATTGCTATGGTTGCTATTATTGCTATTGAATTGCTATTTATTGAGTAAACGTACACAGTTACAATGCTGGGAAAAAAATTGGAATATTCCCGTAAGCTGGAAGTTATTGGGTTTGTCTCTCAATTCTCCTACAAGTATTTGTACTGAAACATTACAATGGTATAATGATCTTTAATCGCTGAATTCAATTAGAATACATAATGTGATATTATCGGCCCTGTAGTGTGATTCACTAACATTTTTTTAACGATAAATGCATCGTTAAAACAATTATAACGAAAATTTATCGAATGTGCTATTCAGTAACTCCTGATTCACACACATCAGGCTTACCTGATCAGTTTTTGTTTAATTTTCTTTTGAACCTACATTTGCGTTCATAAACACCGTCAAGTCAAGTCATCAAGTCTCATCAAATAGAGTATTACGAATGACAAAACAAAACGAAAAAGCAGACTTGACTGGTACGGTCAAGTCTGTACCCCTTTCCATTCTTTTTTCGTCTCTCTCCCAAAAACTCAACACTTGATGACTCAGACCTGACGTGTGTGAATCAGGACTAACATTTTTAACGATATTCGATGTGTCGTTACATAAGCGACAATAATTCATGTGCTGTTAATTTTATCGACAAAAATCACCACAAAATATCAGCTGATTACTATGGTTAAAAGTAAGTTACAGAATCACACAATCGTTTTTTCTTGCAAGCGAAAAAATGTATAGACAAAAATTACAATTGTCGGATCGTTGAAACTTACTGAATCGCAACACTATTCTCTATATCGAGGAGATTTTAAATCTCACGTTTTTAGAGAAATAGCAAATTTTTTCAGACCTTTTTAATTATCATATAGAGCCTCAAATATCATATCTGATAGAAAATTAACCTATATGATTTTAAACACGTCTGAAGGACCATTATTAATTCTGGAAATCGTACGATTTCAAAGCAACTCGATTTACTGGACACAGCGACGAATATTGTAGTACTTAATTGTGACAAAGTAAATAAATATAAATTAAAAAAAAACTGTGATTTGGAAGTATTTAGCCCTTCTTATAGCTTCCATTATATACTGCAGCCAACTTCAGTTGGTTTGCCAGAAGAATGATTTTTAAGCCAACGACAAAATAAAATTTGATTGCCTTTCATAATTGGTCTATTAAATGTATAATAATAATAATTGTGCTGAAACAAACAAACACACATAGATATACAGCGGTGTTCTGTAAATCGCGCGTTTTGAAATCGCATAATTTAGCGGAAAGAGCTCAATGAAAAAGGTTACTTATTACATCTTTTTAATTGGTTTTAATGTTTTAGACGTTTAAGAACTCAAGTTTGAATGCACTTAATCGTTCGAACAGCAGAATACTGTTTTCTATTTTGGAAATCGCACGATATCAAAACGCGCTGTTTACAAAACACACCTTATATACTACTTACATAGGCTGATAAGCACAATGCCCTTCTTTGCGTCGCGTAGTCGGGTAAGAAGATGATAGTGATTCTTAAGCAACGATCAGAGAACAGCAATGAGTAGTGAACAAGTGAGTAGTGTTGAATCATGACTTATAATTTCTTGTACTTATGCGCACTCATACTTATTGCAATGTGTTCTATGAATCATATTCACTCGAGAGTTGGAAGTGCGCATCGAGCTCATACTTAGCAACATTTATGACGTTGTTGATTGCGACTCTCCTTAAGTCACTGCCTATGATTCACAATGCGAACTTCGCATACGATCATTAAAGTTCTCATTATGTGGTTATGTGTTCCTCTATTGTCTTTTCTTTTTTGCGGGAATTGAAGAATAACCCTATTTAGTACTATTGTATACTACTTGGAAACTGTTTAATGACTAAACTTCTAAATAAGTATACATGCATGAGTTGAGTGAGCTGAATCAATGTGAGTAGTATAAATATTTTCCTGAAATTATAAATCAAACTGAGGCCATATATGAATGTGAGTGTGGTATAACTATGATGTCAACGTCGCATTCATATTTATTTCAACCTATAAATCAATGTTATCGTGAGTATGCGTACATCAGTGTAGTTGATTTTAAATGATGTCTACTGACTTATGTTTAAAATTTCATGAGTCAGTATGAATAGCAAAAAAAAAAACGATTCATTGCCGATCACTGGTAATGATATTTTCAAGACACTTAAAGTATTAGTAAATGCATTTATCTAACTTCTTCAGAAGTCATATGTTTACAACTTCTTAGTATTCAAAAAATCGTCGCTGTAGTGCACTGCACTAATTCTATATAATAATGTAAGTATATTAGAATTCTCATACAGTTCATACTTACTAATATTATAAATGTGAAAGTGAGTTTGTTTGTTTGTTTGCTAAGCTTTTACGAGCAAACCACCAAACCGATTTTGAATGTTCTTTCACCAATGGCAAGCTACATTACCAGAGGCAAACGTCGTCTATTTTTTATCCGGTTAGGAACCGGTGTTTATATTTAGTTTGGATTTTTTCCGAAAAACCTATTTAGAGTAATTTTTGTTTCGGGTTTAATTCTTTAAACAGTTTTTAAAGCGGTTTTTATGTTGTTTTTTTTTAATTCTTTATCACCTTTTTTCGAATTTATCGTTTTTATCGCCGCGGGTAAAAGCTAGTATTAATATAAGTTTAAGAGCATGAAAAAAATAATACTACGGCTTTTCTCTCATAAAATAGATTATAATTCAAATATATTTTTCTGCATAAATGAAAATCAAAAAATAACTTTCTGCGTGGATAAACAAAGCTAAGCTTAAATTATTAGAAATTATTAAAATTTTTACAACTTTTTGCTCACAGGATCCAGAATCTAATTGAATGCTTTAAAAGTAATTTTTTTTAATTACAAATTATCAATTGGATTATGTTATGAGTTTCTCTGCTGCCTTTACTACTTCCCTGGAACAAGATAAACGTTGCCAGATGTTAATCAATAAGCCAAAACTCGGCTTACATTACTGCTTTCCTAGAACATTTTTGCGAGCTAAACATTCGTTGGCAGATGTTAGATTGATTTTAAATATATGTACATAACTTAATAAATATTTTAACGAGCTGGCCTGGCTTCGTACGCCAGGCAATGAGGAATTAAAATGTTTATTCAATCTATATAAATAAAAATGAAATGTTGTCTGTCGCTGAGCGCATAACTTGAAAATGGCTTGACCTATTTCTCAATTTTTTTTTTTTTTTTGAAATATGTGTAATAGTCTAAAAAGGGTTTTTATGGAAAGAAACATTGGAAAATTCGCTTGGAAAATTGAAGAATTCCGAAAAAACTAAAATTGTGTTTTTCTATGCGATTTTACATTTTTTTTAATTTTTTTTATGCAGATTCCCTATAAAGTTCGTACGAACGATCGCAATGAAATTTGGCGGACTTAGTCTGTGCAACTCCGGAAGTGTTTAAGGGTATTACCTTTTTTAAAACTACGTTCAGGAGGGTGATTTGGGGGAAAATTTCTGCCCCTCCGAAACGTTCCAAGAGTTTTTTTTTATGAAATTTAGAATATAAATAGATATTCGTCACATAGAATATGTATATTTTTAAAACTAGGACCGGGAGGGCGATAGGGGGAATTTGTGTCTCCCGAAACGTTCCAACCGATTTTGATGAAATTTAGTACATAGATAGATCTATATCTAAAAAGTCACAAAGGCCATATACATTTTTAAAAATAGGACCAGGAGGGCAATAGGGGAAATTTCCGCTCCTCCGAAGCGTTTGAACCAATTTTAATTAAATAGAAGATCACATAAGCTATGTATGTACATTTTTAAAACTAGAACGAGGAGGGCGAGAAGATGGAAATTTCTGCCTCCGAAACGTTCCAATCGCCTTTGATGAAATTCAGAATATAAATCTGCGTCTAGACATTTTCTAAAGTAGGACCACGAGGAAGTAGGGGTACAACTTCTGAGTCTCAACTCGATATTAGTGAAATTTAAAATATAGATATCCCTTCGTTTAGAAGGAGACATACTCTATGTACCATTTCGAAAGTAAGACTAGCAAGATGCCAGGGGATGAGTCCTGCTCCTCCGAAACGTTGAAATCGATCTTAACGAAATTTAAAGCATAGAAGAATACATAGTCTATGTACCTAATTTCTGCTCCTTCGACACTTTCAAATCGATGTAAATGAAATTTAAAAAACGATGGGGGTAAATTTTAAAGTCGATCGGTGTAGCGAAGCACACCGGGTGCAGCTAGTTATGAATACAAAAAAAAATTCAAATAAAAGTTTATAAATTATTGATTTTAAATACTTAGTTCAAATATAATTTTGGTGCAAGAGTTCTTCGTTTTTAACTCTGTAAATATAATTTCTTTTTTTATTATTCTATACAATTTACTAGTGGCCAGTGTGCGGGTGGGCTGTGAGTTCGGTTCCCATCAAAGACCTGACCTGCTTCATATTTTTTGTAATTGTTTTTTAAGCATTTAATAAATAAATGTAATAACATTAAGCTGGTAATTCAGAGAACCACAGATTAACTAATAGTTACTGTGTGCGTTTTATTTAAAATTTTTAACTTTGTCGTCAGACTGATCCCGCACACAGTATCTTCAACGAAAGTGAAAGGGCGGACGAACCATATAGAAATATATCAGCTATGGACGCCTCCAATGCATAGTCAGTTTGGCATCATTAAAAATGGCATCCTCAAGCACTGCCTTCAATAAGAAAAAAATAGATGAAATACAGAAATAAAATGTGGCCATACTTCCACGATAAACGCTCAGAGCAAATTATAAGAAAAAATTGGGAGAACATCTTGCTCTTGGTCGCGGTATTGACGGGCCACTGGGCGTGATCGGAAGACAGGCTGGTCCCTACAATACATTCTCTCTTGGTTATAAAGCACTGGATAAAGTAGAGACACTTTCTCACCTGCTCTGCGAGTACCCGGAATTGTAAACCATACGATGCAAATTTCTAGCAAAGCACGTAATAGACGACCTATCGCAGGTATGACATATTGATATAGAGGACCTCATGCGGTACCTCAATGCAAGGGTCTGAAACTAGTACGACTAATCACTTGATCTAGCAATGGTTAGATGGTTTTCATATGTTAGAACTCGAACGAGTAGAGTGGAATCTTGCGATTCTACTTGATTGCTTGTGGGTAGCAATCGGACATACCTAAACCAACCCACCAACCAACCAAGATCGCTGAGGCACACATTCACATACATACATACAACTAAAATATATTTTATTGTACATATGACTTATTTGGTAAAGGCTATAACAGAATAGAAAAGAAATTGGTTTCAATCGATTTGAAAGTATTTGCTATTCAGTTTGCGTTCTTTTCTAAACATAAAAATAAGTTCAAAGGTTCCGCTTTTTGTTTTTCTTAATTCTATGCCAGTGCGACGACGTACTAAACGCACTAAAAAGGTTTAAAATAAAGGCTTCCGTTTTTCTTTTTAATTGCCTTAAGAGGTTTTTTTTAATAGGCAGCACTTATAACTAACTAGCAGGTGTTCTTTTTAGTGGCAGTAAAAATATTATATTTCTAAATATTTCTAATGAACTTAATGGTTATTTGTTTTAAGCTTCATCTAAAGTTAATATCAAAACAAATAAAAAAAAAGAAATTGTTCTTTTATCGGTTTATTTTTCTTTTCAATAACAAAAATTTTATTACGTCAATGAAAACTTTAAGTTTAAAGTTGCTTTTGTAAAACCCCATTTTCTATGGAAAGTGGTTTTACATAACTTAAGATAGCAATAAAATTAAGATGGAAAATCTAAAAGCTCGCTAGTTATTAACAAAGGAAAGCACTAAAGTTCGAGTTTACGCTTACTTGGGAAGCTGCAAGTTTTGACTTTGTTTGTACCGGCATTTTGAAGGAGATTTTTCTTCTAACTGAAAAATATATATATATACACTGATAGTCGAGCCGCTTTCATGGCCCTAGAAACCCCGCTTTTAAGAACAACAAGACCCACGATCACCTCTTAAAGAGATGGCCGAGGAACTCAATCTCCCTTATTCTAATTGTCGACATCGACGTCACAATAACGTAACACAATACCAAAAAATTGGGGCTTGTTTAATCGCTCTCGAGAAAAATGTTGTGCTACTGGCAATATATTTCTGTTTCCTAAGGTCTAGAAAATAGCATAAACCTGCCAACAGGAGTCAGTTGTTTTCGCCAACAGATACACAAGCCCTAATTTTTTGGTGTTTATTAAAGTGACGTCGATGTCGACAATTAGAATAAGGGTGAATATTAGGATCTTCCGGAGACCCGGGCATAGAGGCTTTCAGGGAAACTCTAGGCCTGATGAGATTGTAAGGACTGGGATAACCTTAAAGATCCTACTGGGATGTGGAATGTGTTGGTTTACCCTTACTGTGGTGCACACTCAGACTGAGGCGCAAGACTGAGAAGAAAGGAATAAACAGAAGGTGGGCCACAAGAAGTGACTGCATGATCAGCGGGCGTAAACTGGCCAACTAGGGTTTCTTTGGCTGCAAGAAATAGAAAACAAGTCCTGGCTTTAGTGTCCCTGTTGACCGCACACTGTCTCATAGGCAGGCATGCCCAGGCAATGATTTTGCCGCAGTTGCCAATAAATTGATGAATAATAAAATGCAGAAATTTTTTGTGTCATGGCCCTGGTTTAGCAAGAGAGAGAATCGCCAAAATGGGCGCTCTTAAGTTCAGGGAACTTTTGACGTTGCCACGGATGAATTGCAACGTGTTAGTAACTTTATATTGAGTTCTGCTCTTTGTTTCTGTAACGGATATGAGAGAACTTATAAGAGTCGAAAAAATGTCACCTTGATATCATAATGGACACGAAGGCTCTAACTAAGTCAATCCAGGGTCTGACTACCAATCTTATCATAAAATAGTTGCTTAAAGATTTTCTTTAAAAAAAAAATATGCTGACATTTTTGGAAATCGTGTTTTCTTAATAAAAGTGTTTTGTGGAAATCGAAACCAAGACCAAGCAGATTGATAGACTAGCACACTCTCCAATATAGTAGAGCGACACACCCCTAGAAATGCTTGTGTTAAGAGAATTCTGGAATGCTTGCAATTCCCTAATTTATACTACTTCTCCCTAAAACAATTTTATAAGGGAGGTCTCTGAAACATACGTTAAAACGTTGCTCTTGACAATTGAAAAGTCAAGTCGCACCAATAAATGAAATTTTTAAACAACTTTCAAAGTATCCTTAAGAATATATTTTTGACTTTTTAAGAAGTCATTTCAACAAATAGGAAATGTTTAAACAAGAAGCCTGTTATAATAATGTATGATAGAATTCTCATTCGATACATACTGAAATTAATACAAACATTTCAAAACTACACACAGTTTGTTAGCGTGTGCTAGAAAACTATAAAGAATGTAAAAATCAGTGGGTCTACTCTGCAATCCGAAACGAGTTTGCGTACAAATTTCAAAGCATTTCCTTTCGTTTCGAATTAAACAGTAGACAGACCTCCCGGACTAAAATAGAAATATACATCATTATGGTAAAAAAAAATTTTTTGATAATTTCTTATATAATATATGAAGAGTCCTCAAAAAGACAATCCCATGCAAGGACAAGCATATCGCTGGCTTAACATTATAATAATTATGAAATTGTTTGTTGGTTTTTGAAAAAGTTTCTGGGCCTTCTATGGCTATAGTTTTGTAATTCTCAATAATTTATTGCGAGTTTATTTTTAAGCATTGGGGTTCTGTAAGCTTTTTCGAATTGTGGTTGAAGTCTACTGATGAGTTGCTTAAGCAACTCAACGAAATGCATCTGGACATTCTTAGCCAAGAGTAAGTAAACATTTTTAAATTCTTATTTATTATAAATTACAATAACTTTTTTTGGATTCTTCCCAACTCCAACCATCATAAGGGGGAATAGTTTATAAAACACTTTTGGTCCGTTGTCGACAGAAAACGTTCGATAGACTACTTGCATTGAAAATAACAATAAAATAAGAAAATTTATTTTTGTTTTCAATATAAGTAATCGATCGAACGTTTTTTGTCGACAAAAAAACCGTACGAAAGTCGTTTATAAAGTATTCCCCCTTATCATGATTGGCGTATTTTGAATTCGACTTCTTTTGTAACAGATTAAAGTACATGTAACAATTTGTTCTTTAATCTAAGACCAAAATGTCGCCGGCGAAGTCGAAATGCACCAATCACGATCGGACCCATTGGCTTTAAAATAATTAACGGCCCTGTCCTGTAAACCGAATCCGTGTAAACTTCTCGCTTGCAAAAAAATTAATAATGCTCCTGCAGACGTCTATAAAATCATACACGATAATTTTCTTTCAGTTATGATATTTGAGAATCTATATAAAAAAATTTTAAAAAAATATTTCTAGTGCCGGAGTTAGTTTTCTAAAATTGAGCGGCTTCAAACCGATCGGGTAATAGAACAGGGCCGCAAATGAATATTTTGCCTGCTTTTTTATAGGAATTTTGACATCAATCAAATGGGAATTCTATCACATGATATTATGTACCAGCAAGAACGAGCGCGAATATAGTTTTTATTTAATTTTATTATTAGTTTTATTTTAAAGTTGTTAAAAAAATATTTCACTGAAAAAATATAATTCTTGGAAAATTTTATTTCCGCTGGTTGCTTGTTAATTTAAAAAAATGTTTATTATTTTTTTTTTTAATTAACAAGCAGCAAGCAGGAAGATAATTTTCCAGGAATTTTCTTTTTTCAGAAAATTATTTTTCGCATATTGTGTAGAAATTTTTTGATTCATCTGCTTAGGAGACATCATATTCATATAAATTATAGTCCCCTCAATTCGCTTTGACAGATTCATGCTTGGGATGTCATTATTCTAACATGTTTAATGTGTGTTAACGACGGTTGAGAGATACCCAAGTTACATGCTTTGAAAACAGTCAGCTAAGCAGCTGAGACCACCTGTAGTGCTATTCAGTAACTTTTTTTTAACGAAAATCGCATCGCTAAAATAATTATAACGAAAATTTATCGTATTTGGTATTCAGTAACAATTTTAAAGATATTCGCTGTAGGTTAATGTCAGCTGTGGCGTTATTTAAGCGACAATAATTTATGTGTTGTTAGTGTTACCGTACTATCGTTAAAAAGGAGTTACAGAATCACACAATCGTTATACCAAAATTACAATTGTCGCATTGTTAAAAGTTACTGAAACGCACTACTGATATGGAATCGCTTTGGGTGACATTAATGAGAAATACATACGTACATATGTATATCTGTTTTCGGAAAAGCTTAGTTTCGAATTAAAGCACTTTTAATGTCTGAACATTTTTTTTTTAACCAAAATGGGTAAGTTAAAATAATTTAGATGTAAAGTAAAGTTTGCTGTATTAACGAATCCACCCAAGATTCTATGAAAATGTAGTCTTTAGTATAATTTGGCGCTTATAATTAATTTTACTGGACTTTTATTAAATTAAGACTTATGTACATAGAACAATATTATTTTGCTCATGTCTTTGAAATAGACTGCATTAGTAACATGGGTATTTCGCTTAGAAATGGCAATTTCGTTTGTAGAATTTTGTAACATATACAATATAATAATTCGATTTGGTCTTAAGTCGACTTATGCTTTTATGGCTGTTAAGGACAGATCTTTCAAGACATGGGAAATATTCTAAAACAAACGCTAAACAACACGGTTGGCAAGACATTTGTTTCAGTTGTTTGTGTTGCCTACAGTCTTGTTTAGCGTTTGTTTTAGAATATTTCGCTGTAGTAAAGCATTTGAAAAATCTCTCGTCTTGAAAGGTCTTATAAATGGTCTTGTGCAGGACATTAAAGTATATATCGTTTACCTTAATATAGAAAGGCCCTAACTCATTAATATTTTGAAATCCAGTTTATAGTATAGAAAAATGCTAAAATCTCGATTTAAAAAAAAAATAATAAATAAGACATTTATATATTAAGCTAACGTTATATACATGTGCATCTTTATTACTTCTCATATTTTATGACGTTTTGCAGGAGAGCACTTTTAAGCCTTCAAGTCGATTTTCTGAAATGTATTTCTTTTATAGTTAAATTGGGAAATTCTCTGTTAACCTTTATTTTCTTTTAACAAACCTCGTTCTAAACACTACTTACATATATACATTTAAATTGAAATATACCAAAGTATAAATTAAATTAAGCTATTATTCCAAATGAGATTAGAAGTCTTAAAAAGATAAATCGCAAGTCTTGGGTGTATAACTTCCTGAATAATCACACAAATTAATTGAGATTTGCACCAGAGGTACTTTTAAATATGCAGATTACGGTGGTGTCATTAACTCAAAATCAGCTTTTCTCGACTTAAGCACTTTTTCCTTTTTGCCACAGAAATATTTATTTCTTAAATTTTACAAATTACAGAATATGTGGTGCTTCGATTTAACGATAAAAATAAAATTGTTACCTAGACTTTGGTGGCAATCGAATCCGCAATCCTCAACGGATTACAATGAGACTTAGGACCAATCCCACGATATCAACAACGTTCGACTTAGCGCACACTTACATTCAAAACAAAAACAAATTTTAAAATTTTGTTGTTGTTTCAAATTTAATGGCCTGTTTGACAAAAACGAAAAAACTTTCGACTTAAAATTTATATTGAAAACAAAAGCAAATTTTCATATTTAATTGTTGTTTTCAATATAAATTTTCAATCGAAAGTTTTCTTTCGTTATTGTGAAACAGACCGTAAATGTACTACCAGTCGAACGTTGTCGACATTGTGGGATTAAGCCCTTAATGACAAATTTTCTAACACAACATGTAGGAGAATATTGTTTAGAAATTCAAAACTATGTTCAAATATTTGTTATATTTAAGTGACATGGCTAAAATTTTCTAAAAATTCCTTACTGCCTGCACAGTAATTTTGTTATAGCATTTGCTATAAAAAAACACCTGTTCCACTTACTTCGCATTTCGAAAGCTCTCTTTCTAAAGCCCCACAATGTGCTTAAGACTTCATTTAAAAAATATATATATATAGTATCAATAACTGCTTTATAACTGTTTTATAAAAAAACAGATTTCCATATAAATTTTTTTTTTCGCTATAAATCCTTTATAAAGCAGGACTAATTTAAAATGTGCTTAATATACATATGTATGTGTGTATGTAATTATGTATGTATGTATGTATGTATGTATGTTGGTGTATATATTTATGTACATATTTAAAGCAAAAAAAATTTACCTTTTCACATTATATACATATTTCAATATTTAAGTTTTAGTTTTATAGTTTTCTTGTATAGTCTTCGAGCAGTTTAAAGTTTTGTATTTGATTTTTTATAAAAAAAAACTTGCACACCGATCTTATTAAAGCTTTTAAATAAAATTTAAAATTGTATTTTTAGTTATAGGTATTATAGGTATTATCTTTTAGTTTTTGTTTAACTTTGTACTTTATTACAGGATATTATTAGCGTTAAGTTGTTCATGTATTTTTTATTTGTAACAATGTGACAGTATTTTTTTATGTAAACGCCAATAGCGCGCTATTTTATATTTCATGATAACACTATACAGTTAGCTTAACGCGAAAAGTTTGCTAGCGTTGTTATTTTATTTATCGCCCGTTCTTTTTATATTTATTGGAAATAAACACTTTAATTTTTTCCAATACGCGCTTATTTTTGTTGTTTAAAAAAAAGTGTCATAGGCAACAACTGGAATTAAAAATAATTGCATATGTTACAGCGGCAAAGGCAAAAAGTCAACTGACTGAAGTTAACATGAGAAACGTAAAGACAAGCTGCCATTATGCCAGCAACAGAAGTTACAGACTTTGGTAGCAGCAGTTGTTTTTTTTTCTTTTTTTTTTGTTGGAGCAGCAACAGTCATGGAAGTAGCAATAGCAGCAGCACCAGCAGCAGCAGCATTGGCTTGAAAACAGCCACATATAACGGATAATACATACATTTACATTTCCTATTTGATATGTTTATGTATGTACATATATAACACACTCTCTCATTTGCTTAACCAACACTTTTAAATTTTTTTTCTTTTGTTTTAAGACTCCAGCACTCACACATGCATACATGTTATTCGTTTAACACTCACGCAAAAGCCCAATAACAGTTTTACTCTTTGTATTGGTGTGTGTTAAACCAGTAACACAAGTACATTTAATACAACAACAACTATAACAACAACAACAGCAACAGCGAAAACTGCACCAGAGATTAGAAAATATCAGCAAAATGTTAAATAAAAAATAACGGTCGGTCTCTGTTTTAAGTTTACAGCTTTTTATTTAAAAGAAAAAAGCAGGATAACAAATAGGTAGTTTATTTTTGCCCCGCCAGCAATAATTTGTTTTTTAATATTAATTTTCCAGCGTTTTAAATAACTTTGTTTGTATTTTTCTCACCGCAATTTTTTGCTGTCAATTTAGTTCTATTTTTTTTTTCTTTGCTAATAAACACGTTTTTATATTAAACTTGCAAGCAATTATAAATTGTCTGTTTTTTTTTTAATTTTTTAACCGTTAAAAAAATATGTAGTATACGCGACAACGACTGTCGCAAGACTAAAATTTCTTATAAACATTTAGCTAACATTAAGGCCTTACTAAAGCAACACACACACACACACACAAACGTGCTCGTGTGCATTTATTTAACAGCCACGGCTAAATGAGTGAGTGAGTGAGCAAAGGAGCATTATTATTATTTAGTATAAAGATGGTGGTAGTTTAATGTGCACACGCACACACACCCAAAATATGAATATATGTATGTATGTATGCACTCACAAACACACTTAACACTAACAGAGACTTGCATTAGTGCAATGTGCATTCACATTGAAGAGACACTTGAAAATCTGTTGAGTGAAAACACACAGAACGCACACACACAGCATATGAGTGAAAAACAAAAGCTGCATAATATTCTCAACAACAAAAATCCATAGAAAATAATGCTCCTCATTAGCTTAGCCAAACGCTTAAACTAAAGTTTGAATTTGAGTGTGTTTTCATGGCTGTGTGGTAAAGCTGGGTACAATATTTGGAAGCAGTAAGCACAGTGGATAGCTAGATTTGTATCCCACTCATTTAGAGTGGGCAAATATGAAAAATAAAATATGTACGTAGGGAGAGTAGAACACAGTAGAGAATAAGCTACAAAAATCCCATATACATACATACATACATACATACATACACACATATTCTTGCTTTTTGTACTGTAGGTATTATTATTTTTATAGTATTTTTAAAAAAAAAAGCTAAAATGTTGGCTGTATAAAAACAACAACAATATTTCTTAATCTTAGTGGTTGTTGTTAAAAATACATACCTACATACATATGTACATACATATAAAAAATGTGTTTGTAGCTTTGTCGCCCAGGCTTTTACTTTTTTGTTTGTGTTATTTCTGTTTTATTAATTCTTTTTTTTTCAACGTTAGGTATGCTTTTGCTTTTAAAGAGGTGTGTTTGTGTGTAGGCTTTTCATATTTTGCTTTATTATTTTTATGGATTTTGTTGCTGCTTTTATGCATTAATATGTATGTATATACTATGTATATATGTAGATATGTATGTACATATGTTGTTTTTATGTAGTACGTTTTCGTTTTATAGAGCGGAGGTGAAAGCTAAAGTATAGGAAAAAATATACCTATCGCCTATTTGTTTTCCGTAGAATCATCATAAATGGTTTTCAATTTTATTTCTTGTACCTAGTATACATACCTATGTAGTATATTTTTTTTAGTCTTCCAAAATATCGTGCCATAATCGCGAAAAAAGCTTATGCGACATAATTTTTTGACCAAAAACGATTATATGCGATCGTAAATAGTAGATTTTCATCAAAATAACGAAGTCCGCAAAATGTGTCGCTTGAGCTATTTTAGCGGTTATGGCCCGTTATAAGCATCCAAAAGCAAAGAGTAATCATAACTTTAACACAAAACAACATTTGCTACGACATTACGCATGATTAAGCGGTTTTTATTTCAAATACATACTTACTGCATACATACATACATATGTATGTATGCGTGTATGCACATACATACTATGTAAATATGTAAGTGTAAAAATAACTACGAGGTTCATAACAAACAGTTTGAAAATTGTCCAGCTGATACATACTACATTTATACGCACACTATTTGCTAATTCATTAACTCACTGTTTATACGTCATGGGAAATGTATTAAAACTTGGTAGCACTTCTAGAGAAAAGTTACTTAGTATGTTTACAAAAAAAATTGTGTTAATGTAATAAAGTAACAAGTAATCATTGGTTTTTATTGTCATTACTTATTTCTATCAATGTTTTTTGTTTAGCAAACATTTGTAAGTGTGGTAACCTCAAGCATTTCATTTGCAAATAGTGCGTTGATCATAAAAAATTTTCTGAGTTAGTAAGATGCAATGAAAACAATAAATGTGGCAACAATTTACAGTTTTATATGCAAATAAAATGTGCGTAGTAACAGTTTCACTAATTTGTGCAACACCTGTTCACTCTACTTGAAAAGCTCCTTCTAAGAAGATTAGAAAGAAAAATATTTTTTCTTATGCTGGCTCTAGACGTTGTAACTGTTCGAACAATTGACCATAAACTGCATTCGCTGCAATTTTTCAATGTTTTTTTTATCAAACTTCATTAAGAAATTATTTTTATATTTATTTTTTATTTTTAGCTCTACTGGCCAGAAATAAATCTTTCATGTAAGAAAAATAAGATCAAGAAAAGAAATATAATAATATTTATTATATTCTTCAATGAAATTGCGCATTGGAATTTGTTCTTTTTTTCGCACATATTGCTCACATCGCACGATGTTGTTTACGTCTGAATGAAAATGAAAAACGAAAAAAGAATTAGCCATCACACGCACCAATTTGATAGCTAAGTTGGTCGTCAGTTGAATAAAAATCAAAATTTTTTTATTTTAAATTCTACCGATGACCAACCCTGGGTCAATCAGACCTCTAACGTAACAATTGGTAGAACAACTGAATTAAATTGTCCAACTAGGCGCAACGTGTGGGCAAAAAATAAAGATTTATTAAGTAGGCATGTACCTATTTACACTGAAAGAAAAATCTTTAAGGGTCATGTGTTTTGTACAAGATTTTGTAACATTTCACATGAAAGGGGTCATTCACATATTACGTAACGCTATTTTCGGAATTTTATACCCCCACCCCTCAGTATAAATTTTCTTAACCGTAACAAGTCCAAATTTTTTTATAATCACAAACCCAGTATATACATATGTACATTTTTTTATTGTTCAATAACAACTAAATTACCTTTAAATAGAAATAAAAATTAAATTCCTAAGCATATTTTTTGTAGAAGCTATCACCTTTTGAAAAAATTGCGTTTAAGGGGTTCTATTCATGTGACAGGGAGTATAAAAATAATTGGCAGGTGTAGCACTCTGTTCATCTTAGTAAATAATATGAGTGACACTTGTTTAGCGTGGAATTTACAACAAACACTAGGGGCTGTTTTTACAAACGTAAGAAATTGTAGCCTACTTTCATGGGCTAGTTAATATTGTTTACACGTCAAATTTTTCGTACGAAATCAAACAACGAATGTTGCTCAACATATTGCAGAAAATTGAACGGAGTACTTGTGCGAAACATGTATGTATACATATCTATTTCGTTGTTGCCAGAAAATTTTACCAAAAATTCAGCAAAAATTGGCTAAAAAATTTTAAAAATCTGCAAAATAATTAAAAAAAAAAAATTAAAAAAAATCTACAACAATAAAATCACCTTCATTTTGAATTTTTTCAAATTTTTTTCTTCGAATTAACATAAATTATCTTGCTGTACAAAAACATGTGCTGATATTACAAATTGTTTAATAAAAATAAACATTAACAAAGTGATAGGGACAAATATATGCAATAGTTTTCTGCCTAAAAAATGGTACATATACAAACAAACATACATACAAATCTGTGCAAAGAAATATATCTATACATACATATGTATATACTAAATCATAAATAGCCACAACTCACAAAATCCCAGATGTTCAGGACTGGCAAAAAAAACTGTTCATGAAGACTTTGTTGCAAAAGAAATTTTTGCTTTCCATGAAAAAAACAAAACCCTTTTCATAATTTTGAGTTGTGATTTAGTGTGCGATTCGTTAAAAAAACCAATGTAAAATCACCACGCAAAAATTTTGATTTGAAATCATATTAAATCATAATTAGTGCTTTTTTTTGGAAATTATTATAATTTAAGTTTAACATTTATTAACACACTGCACTCATTTAAATAAATGAAAAGCTCATCAAATAACAAAGTTGATACAAGAACTCAATAATCAACATGGTTTTTATTTTTTTTACTTTACTATATGGCCGTTTTTTTTTCAACACGAATTGTAGTTGTAAAAAGTATGTAAAATCATGTTGAATTAAACTTTATTTAGTGTGCATCTGAAGAATATTTAAGGTTGCTGTAACCTATTATACATACATACATACATACAAAAATTTTTCTGATGCCAGTGCCCACTATACACACGTTAAAATTAAATAATTAATAAAATACAATAACTACATTCAATTAAATTTATGTTGTTTCAACTTCAAATAACTTTCATTCAACATGATTCTTCATTTTGATTTAACAGTACGGGGAATGTTAAATCAACATGAAATAAAGTTAGTATTTCAAAAGGAAAATTTTTCTTTGAAGGCTACTATAAGTCATGTTATATTAACATGAAACACATATGAAGCAAATTCATTGTCGGAAAAGGTTAAATTAACCTTGTTTACGTAGATTTTAAGTTGAAATTTTTCTGTGTGAATGTTAATGTGAAAAAATTGGATGTACGTTAAAACAGATTTTCGTTAAAGTGAAAAATTTTTCAAATTAACCTCGTATAATAACTACATACATACATATGTATGTATGTATGTAGACATATTGGTATGTATGTATGTATGTACGTACGCACATGCATTCAAACATGCTTTCATACATATGTACTTATATGCATTTACATATGTAAGTACATATGTACATATGTATGTATGTATGTATGTATGTACATATTTTTTCTTAATTTCAGAATACGAGTTCATATACATATGTATGTATGATAGTATATCTTGTCGTTTCACTGACTGATACAGTTTTTAAAAAATATCAACAGCAAATATGGCAACAACAACAATTATAACGAAAATAACAAACACAACAACTAACTAATCATAGAATTTCGCGCCTTAATTTCTAATAAATATTCACATGTAGAAAATTATTTGAAACAACAAATTGTGCCACACACTGCACAAACAAACACACAACGCTGGCATATTAAACAAACAAATGCGTATATTTGCTACAAGAGAGCGTGTGTAACGGTGTGCAAAACACAAGAACTTTTTACCCCACATACGCACACACACACACACACACATCCATACACATACACATAAATGTGTGTAGATATACATATATACATACATATATAATAATCGTACGACTTTTGTACATACATATGTGCTTTTGTAAGTTTGTTAAACCATACACTTGTCGCTCTGGAGAAATTTTAAACAACAAAATATGAGTGTATAATTTTGTTTTTCATATTTTATGACAAAACAAAAAAACAACTATTGCTGCTCTTTTAGTTCAGCGTTGCCAAAACGTGTACCCATTTAAAAACAAAAGAAAAATTAAATTTTTTATTGTGTCATTAAACAAGTTATTGTACTTTTAAAAAGCAAAGTTTTAATTTCAGCACAATATATATTGATTTTTGTTTTGTTTTTTTTTTGCTTCTCATTAGAAATTTTTGTATTCATCGATTTGCCGACGGCAAAACACAAACATTTTTTACATATGAATGAATGTTTAAAATGTATACTTATTAAATTTAAGCTTTTAATGTACAGTTGATCCACAGCTGAAAAAATTCGGCCTTTTCAATATAAAAGTAGGACAAAAAAATAAAAATAAATTTTTTTTTAACTAAAACATAAAATCTTATAATAAATATCAAATCAAAACATAAAATTGTTATTGTTTGCAAAAACTTTGACATGAGAACGCCCTGAAGAGTAACGTTGAAGAAAGATATTTTTTAAACTATAAACGTATTCACGTCAAATTTTGCACTGTTGCGAAAAATCAAAAATTTTTTTTTAAATATGTGTAATAGTCTGAAAAAGGTTTTTATGGAAAGAAACATCGGACAATTTGCTTGAAAATTTTAAAAATTCCGAAAAAAATAAAATTGTGTTTTTCTATGGGATTTTAAATTTAAAAATTTTTTTTGTTATACGGATTTCCCATAAACTTCGTACAAACGATCGCAATGAAATTTGGCGGACTTAGTCTGTGCAACTCCGGGAGTGTTTAAGTGTATTAGCTTTTTTAAAACTACGACCAGGAGGGCGATAGGGGAAATTTCCGCCCCTCCGAAATAATAATAAAAAATAAAATCTAGAACATACATAGATGTGCGTCTAAAGAGTCACAGAGGCTATCTAAAGCTTTAAAACTAGGAAAAGGAGGGCGATTGGAGGGGAAATTTCTGCCCCTCAAACCGATTGTAATGAAATTTAGAACATAGATAGCTCTGCATCTAAAAACTTACATAGGCAAACCGAGAACGAGGAGGGCGAAAGTGTGGAAATTTCCAGCCACAAAATGACCATAGACATTTTCTAAAGTAGGACCACGTGGAAGTCTCAACTCGATATTACTGAAATTTAAAACATAGATACCCCTTCGTTTAGAAGGAGATATACTCTATGTACCTTCTCGAAAGTAAGACGAGCAAGATGATAGTGGATGAGTCCTGCTCCTCCGAAACGTTGAAATCGATTTTAATGAAATTTAAAGCATAGAAGAAGACATAGTCTATGTACCTAATTTCTGCTCCTTCGACACTTTCAAATCGATGTAAATGAAATTTAAAAGACGATGGGAGTAAATTTTCAAAATTGATCGGGCTAGCGACGCACTCCGGGTGTAGCTAGTTAATTATAAAATTGTAAAAATCCTTAACTAGTGAAAATATAGAAATTATTTAGTAATTTTCAAATTCGATTTTAGGATAACAAACACATAATTTTATTATTTAAAAAAAAAAATACTAATACTTTTGTTATTAGAATTTGGTTAAAGAAACCAAAATTATTAACATTGATACTTTTATTACAGAAATATTCAGCAAAGTTCGGACACTTTTTTCAGCATTTTAAGAAAATCTTTTAATAATCGAAAAACATACGAGTAGAATATATGTCCATGCCTGCTAAATCTACTTTTTATAAAATATGACATTTTAATGGTGTTCGAAAGAGAAAAAGACGCAGCATCGACTGTTTAAAATTTTTATCTTAATTTAAAACTATACAGGAAATATTAACAGTATTTTGTCTCTGCTGTAAAATTTGTTTTAAGTGAGTTAGCAGGTTTACACTCTAAGCCAACGATATGTATGTGCATATTGTGTTTGACTTTATAGACAATTCAACAAAATGTGTTGCTCACGGCAGAAATTGCAATTATGCATTTTACACTGTTGCAAGAGTTGACGTGAATACCTTTAATAAAAAAAATCAAATTTTCATCGTACAGCTCATTTTATGCCGTCGCTTCTCTTAATTTATTTGGCATTGTTGGAAAACTATTTTTTTACTCTATTATATTTCGAGATATTTTTTATGCAATTTTAGCCAGATTTGGTTAATATAAATTCAGTAAAGTGCGACTTTGACTCGCGCACGAAGGGTTCCGTATGTTGGGCTTTGAGCATTTTTTTAATACAGTGTTTTTTACGTTTTTTCAGCTGAAATAATTTTTTTTGATTATTTTTCGCTTTTTTCTCGTTTTGGCGATTTTTTAAATTTTGGCGATTTTTTTCATTTTGGCGATTTTTTTCATTTTGGCGATTTATTTTTTCATTTTGGCAATTTTTTTAATTTTGGCGATTTTTTTAATTTTGACGATTTTTTCATTTTGGCGTCTTTTTTTCATTTTGGCGATTTTTTTTATTTTGGCGATTTTTCCGGTTTTCCGCGATTTATTTTCGAATTAGAAATTTTTTTTAATTTGGTGCTTTTTTTGGTGCTTTTTTTCGTTTTGGCGATTTTTTTTTTATTTTGGCGATTTTTTTTCGGTTTGGCGATTTTATAATTTTTAGATTTTTTTGTTTTACCGGTTTTGAAAATTTCAAGAAGTTTGCTCTTACGGTTTCCAAGATACAGCAAGTTATCAAAATTACATAGTCAAAATTACATTAACTGATGGTACACCCTCTAATTAAAATTTTTTAAATTTTAGTGTTAATTGTTGTAGTCTGTATAAAAATACACTAACTTTACAAATTTCAAGTGCATATACATACAATTGTATGTATATTACATAGGATTTTAACATTTTTCGTTGCTCGTTTTGGCACACCCTTTAATTTCCAACTCTCGTGTATTTGTTGTTGTAGCGGCCAAGGATCCCATGTAATATACATACAATTGTATGTATGTATGTATATTACAAATGATTTTAAAATTTTTCGTTGCTCGTTTTGGCACACCCTTTAATTTCCAACTCTCGTGTATTTGTTGTTGTAGCGGCCAAGGATCCCATGTAATATACATACATACAATTGTATGTATATTACATGGGATTTTAAAATTTTTCATTGCTCGTTTTGGCACACCCTTTAATTTCCAACTCTCATGTATTTGTTGTTGTAGCGGCCAAGGGTCCCATGTAATATACATACATACATACAATTGTATGTATATTACATAGGATTTTAACATTTTTCATTGCTCGTTTTGGCACACCCTTTAATTTCCAACTCTCATGTATTTGTTGCTGTAGCGGCCAAGGGTCCCATGTAATATATTACATGGGATTTTAAAATTTTTCGTTGCTCGTTTTGGCACACCCTTTAATTTCCAACTCTCGTGTATTTGTTGTTGTAGCGGCCAAGGATCCCATGTAATATACATACATACAATTGTATGTATATTACATGGGATTTTAAAATTTTTCGTTGCTCGTTTTGGCACACCCTTTAATTTCCAACTCTCATGTATTTGTTGTTGTAGCGGCCAAGGGTCCCATGTAATATACATACATACATACAATTGTATGTATATTACATGGGATTTTAACATTTTTCATTGCTCGTTTTGGCACACCCTTTAATTTCCAACTCTCATGTATTTGTTGTTGTAGCGGCCAAGGGTCTACACACTGTGTCCAAATTTCAGGTCCGTAGCTCTTACGGTTCTCGAGAAAATACCCTGTGACGGACAGACGGACGGACGGACAGACGGACAGACGGACAGCGTAGCGAAAACAATAGGGTTCCATTTTCACCTTTGGTGTACGGAACCCTAAAAAGTGCCACTGTTAAATGGTTCAACGCACAACACCATATCAACGAAAATCGGTTGCTAAGCATTTAAATGCAGTTGGTCATTATGCATCACAGATAGGGCTGATAAGCACTAACTAAAAGGTTTAATAAGCGCAATGAGCATCATACTTGTGTTCTAGAAAAACTAAAGACTAATGCTAAGGTCTCACCGTACAAAATGACTACCAATTCTACATCAATAGCCGAGTCACATAGAATCCGTCATACGTTAAACTTCACCTTTTTCAACTGGCAGCTAAGTTGAACTAAAGGAATTCTTATTAGCTCTGTCAAATTCAATACAATAATACAAATACAAAGTTGCCCAAAGTTGGTTAGTATGTTTTGATTTAGATTTTTGTGCATTTGTGGGCGCAAAAATAAAATAAAACTAAAAAAAATTAATAAAATAAATTAAAAAAACTTAAGTTTAGTTAATGAAATGGAAAACAAACCTATTGAAACTGTTCAAATGTTTCCAGCAACAAAATATTAATTGTGCCAACTTTCTCATACGTATCAAAGCGAATTGAGAAACAGGTAACCTCATCAGCTCTGATGATGACCAGCTGTTTGATGCCGCATTGAACTGCTTTAGACCCCACCTGTGAAAATCTTTTTTTCTCATACGATTTGGCTGGACATTTCTTTTAATTTACTGTTTTTGACAGATGGAGTTATTTGAAGCCGGACGATCTGCATACTGTGTGTATTTATTGTTGTACAATGTTTTTGCGATCTATCAATTCTATGTGACTCGGCCTTTTGCCAGCACTGCTTGCATAGTTCACTGGGACGCAATAAGCAGTGATGCCAATCAGGGCATTTATGAATAAAATTCCGCGAGAAATTTCCCCCTTTTACAATTATAATTTTTTGTTTTCCCTATTACATACTAACTAATGACAGTTGGAATAGTTCCCCGGGAAAAATTTCTAGCGGAATTTTATTTATAATTGCCCTCAATATGTTACACGCAAGAATTGCAAAACGGTACCCCAAATAGCGTTAAACTTCAAGAACAAAAAAGCTCTTACTTAATTCTTCCCCAGCATTACTTTGATAGTCCAATTACTCCAAAATTTTAAATAAAGAAATGTGTATTAAAAATCTGGTTTTTATGAGACCAACCAACTAGGAATAAAATTCCGCGAGAAATTTTTCCCGGGAACAATAAATTGCTAGCGGAATTTTATTCATAATTGGCCTGTGTATATTCAGGTCTGTTCTGAAAATCATATTGTGTAAAAGTAATTTGTAATTAAAAAAATTGTTCTAAACACAAAACTTTTTGAATTTTTGTCATGTGTTTTCGTGCGATTTTGAAATGTTAAAATCACATCGTAAATAGCAAAAAAAAAAAATTATTTGTTTGCAAATACATATTTAGTAATAGCCGATTCAGGCTGACACGAAATTAAGTAATTTCAAGCTCAAATTACGAATGAAATTAAAGGTGTTTATGCAGGTACTGAATAACATTTGAGTTGATTTCGCAACCATCTTATTCAGTGCGGCAGACATTGAAGTACCTTTTTCAGTTGAATAAATTCTTTGTTACACTTACACAAATTTTTCTTTTAAAAATTTTCATAAATTTAATAATTTTCAATCTTTTTTAAATTTAATATTGACTGCCAAAATTTTTATTTCTTTTAATTGTTGTTTCTCATAGTTGTAAATTTACTCATGTTTGATAAAAAGTAGTTTTAGTACAAAAATAAAGTTGTATATTGTAATTTCTTGTTAATTTCATCGAAATGAAGTAAAATAACTGAATTTGGAAAATGTCAAATTATCTGGGAAATTACTTATGTAATTTTAACTTGATTTCGATCGAAATCACGAAATTGCTTAATTTGGCGTCAGCCTGAATGGGCTATAACTTCATTCGAACGCTACAGCCACAAATTTTGAAAGATGTTATGGAAAGTGCTCTAAAACGAGCCATTGAGCCGGTGATCATTTAAAAGAGATTATTTTTCATTCTAACATACCTTTTTACAATGTATGGTTAAAAGATAACAGATAACTTAACTGCAAGTTTTGTATGAAGAAATGTCAGTTAAAGTTCACGTTAACTCTTAACCATACATTGTGAAAAAATTTCCATTTTGTATATTATATAATCTAAGAAAAAAAAAATATAAAAAAATTAATAAACGAAAAAGTTATTATACTTTTAAACACCATGGTAACTTCTGGCCCACCCTGTACATCTTTCTTTTTTTTTTGTTGTTGTTAAGCGTTATATTTTTGTTTTTAAGCGTTATATTGCTTAAGAACAAAATTTGCTTATTTGTGTGCAGTTATCTATATTTAAGCATTAAACACATTTACCACAGCAAGCTACCGACTACAAAATGTGATCCTTCACAAGAAAACATATGTTTATATGGGAATGATTATTTTGTTGGAAACAACAGCGATGCCAACTTGGTGCTTTTAGCACTATTTTTAGTGGTTTTTGAAGACTCAAAACGCTAAATTTTGAGCGTTAGTACCAAACTAAGAAAAAGCACTAAGTAGTGCTTTTAAAAAATTTGTGTATTTCTTAAAATTACTTTAATAAAAACTTGGTATATTTACTTTTTCAGTCTAAAGCATACCTTTTTCATCTGATATATTTCATTAAAGATGATGCTATTGCCGAAATATACGATAGCTTAGAAAATATTTAACATTATTAAACTTCACTCGTTTTTCACGTTAGTGCTTTTTACGCCTTTTAGAACTCAAAATTACGCTTTTTAGTGCCTTTCAAAGCTAAAAAAGTTGGCATCACTGGGAAACAAGGCAACAGGCTGCAGGTTGTTGTCCGTGCTACACTTGTCGTTTGTAGTCAAATTTAACTAAAATTTATTTTTGATGTGTAGAAAATAAAAACAATGGTGACAATATAGCAAAATATGCAAATCAAATTACATATTGCCAAGAAATATTTTTTGTTGCAAAATAAAAAAAGGAACAAAATTTTTAATGTTAATTACAAAAGTAATTGGATTTTTACCAAGCGAAAAAAAAACGATAATTTGCGAAAATTTGCAAAATTTTAAACAAACCATAAAATTTATTTAAAAATCGCTAAAAATGTAAAGAATGCAAAAAATAATTCGTTAGAAATCGCGAAAATTAGGAAAATTCGAAAAAAAAACTTAATAACAGCGTGATGATAATAAAAGTTTAATATTGTTTAAAAACGGCAAAACTTTCAGGAAGCTCAAAACACGCTTGTATCGCTAAATTTCCAAAAATTCGCCCTAAAATTGATTAAAAATCGCGAAAGCCATTACAAATATAAAAAGTTAGGGAAAAACACGAAAAAGTCGCAAGTTAGCGAAAAATTGCGATATGTGTTAAAGAAATGAGTAAACCTGTAAAAAGTAAAATTCGCAAAAAAAAAATATAAAGAAATAAACTGATTTGTTTTAATATTTTTGAATAAACAATTTTATTTTGATAAATGTGAAATATTTGAAAGCGGCACTACTGAAATATATATTTAAACTTCAGTATCAGGTTCTTATGGTGCTGCTTTCGTTTTCAAAATAATTAAGTAGCTGGCTATCAGGCAACTTGTAGCCATGTAGCCTGCTGCGATCTATGTGTTTAGAGCATTACGTAGAAATAGTGTTGTTCTTTTTAAATTTTCAGATTTTGTGTGTTGCTAATTCTGCAAGATCATAAGAAAAATTATATTCGCTTAAAAAATCGGTAAGTTTGCACAATTGAAATCTATTGCATAAAAAAAATTTAAACTATAAAAAATACCAAATATTGTTAAAAAAAAGAGATATTAGGCTAAAAAACGAAGCACCAACACAAGCATAAGTGTGGATGTATATACATATGTATGCATGTGTGGGATCACTCCCAGCGGTAAACTTAGAAGGCCTTCTTGGTTCAGGCCTTATTGAAGGACTCTTTCGCATAAAAGATATGATACACACTCCACACTCCCTTCTATGAGGAGGGAGAAGAGAAGGATTAACATGTTTTGTTTTGTTTTTTTTTTTAACAAAGCAAAAACAAATTCCAATAATTTGAAGGCCTTCCAGAATCTCTGGCGAAAGAAGAAAAACAGAAGGCCTGCTCAGTAATGATACTCGTAACGTGTGTAAAAAGATATGAGTATGGAATGGAGTGAGCAGGCATTCTACATCCAAAAGAAGGCGTACGGAGAGAGGCCTTCTAGAAGGCATCCTTATACCTTCTAGTTCCCGCAGGGTGATTAGTAATTCTTTAACCGTAATTATTATATCCAATAATTTTTATTTTTTAATTTTATTTGAGCAATTGAGGATCTTGCTTGATTCATATGCATTAAACACATTCACCACAGCAAGCTACCGACTACCAAATGTCAAGGATAGAATACACATGTTTATATGAGAATGATTCTTTTGAAGACAGCAAGGCAACAGGGCGACAGTTTGTTGTCTATGCTGATTTTGTCGTTGCACTCCAATTAAACTAATTTCTATTTCTTTGGCTACAATGAGCAAATGCAGTGTTGCCAGTGTAATACAAAATGTTGAATGAGTTATATCGTACAATTATTTCATATTTTTTACCAGAAACAATATCCAAAAATTAATGTAAAGAATAAATTGATTAATTTTTTTACTTTTACGCGTACTTAACATTTTAAAAGAGTAATTTTTATAAATGTAAAATATTTGAAAGTGGCAATACTGAACTATGTATTTGTACTTGAATATCAGGTGCAGATGGAGCTGCTGCCTTCTCCAAAATAATTAAGTAGCTGCCTACGAGGCGATAAATGCTGCCGGCGGCATTTGAGGTCGTGTGTTCTTGTAGCCTGCTGTTGTGAATGTGTTTAATGCAATAGCCTGCGTTAATCGGAATTCAACGGACCTGTAGTAAGCAGCTTGCCGGGGATTATAGGTATATTTTCTCAAATTTCAAAAAAAAAAAACTCTTACCGGCAACTCCTCATAGAAATGGATAATGGACATACAATTTTTTTCTTGCAACAAATTATTATTGTACATAGTCGTATTTCTATAAAATGTTTAGTTCTCCTCTCGGTTGGGTCGGTCAACATTTTGCAGCAAACAGCATGCAGTCCCTTTATCATCATCATCATCACCATCATCATCGTCATCATCATAATCAACATTGAGAAGAATGTCGTCAACAACAAACAAACAGCAAGAAGACCAAAATGTAAAGGAAAACGACGCCCGACCAAGCCATCAGAATGGATTCGTTGCTTCTCTGTGTTTTGTGTCGGGATGGATATTTCTTACTTTTGCTGTTTTATTTTTTATCGTATAAAATGAAAAATATAAACATCACATTTTTTGCACTCGCTGTTGTTTTTGTTGCTGTTATTTGTTTTTTTAATACGAATATCGTCAACAACAACAATAATAGCAACAGCAACAGCAACGAAAACTGACTACATCGACATCAACTTTGTAAAAGTAAGTTCGATGATCTGTTTACGATATTTTGCCGTTGCTGTTGTTGTTTTTTTATACATATATGTTTTTTTTTTGTACCACATTCGTACTATTTTGTGCGGCTGTTGCAGAATGTTGCTGCCTCTGCTGTTGCGTTGATGTTCTTGTTGTTGCTGTTTGTTTTGTACTTTAAAAGTCTGCTTGTAGGTACTTACATCGTATATACAGCAGTGATGGAACTTCTTTTTTTTTGGCTCTAAGAGCACATCAAAATTTAAAAAAAGCACTAAAAAGAGTAAAAAGCTCTAACGTGAAATCTAGTGAAGTTTAATAATATTTAATATTTTCTAAGCTATTCTCTATTTGGGCAATAGTAGCAACATCTATAATTAAATATATCAGACGAAAAAAAAAAAAATAAATATAACAAGTTTTTACTAATGCCGGCCATACACTATACAAGTTCACTGCACAAGGCTGGCACTGTACAGTGCGTTTGTGTAGTGTATGGCGGTGGTTGTGCTATTTACGCAGTGAACTGAGCAAATATCAAAATGATTTTGATATTTGCTCAGGTTTGTAAACTGTACAGTGAACTTGTGCAGTGTATGTTGCAAACGCTCAGTTCTGTCGTGATTTTTTAAGAGTTCACAACAAGAAATGAACGCAGAAAAAATATTCTGGACAGAGTACCTAGAATTATACAAAGAATCACCAGCATTATGGCGAATTAAAATAAAAAATGCACAGTTTACTCGTATAGTGCGTGTCACAAGCTTAGTTTACACAGTGCCAGACTTGAGCACTGAACTTGTGTAGTGTATGGCCGGCATAAGGTAATTTTAATAAATATACAAATTTCTTAAAAGCACTACTTAGTGCGTTTTTTTAATTTGTTGCTAATGCTCATTATTTGGTGTTTTGAGTCTTCAAAAAGCACTAAAAATAGTGCCAAAAGCACCAAGTTGGCATCGCTGATCTACAGAATGGCGTTGCTGTTTTCTTTCTTTTTGTATAGTTGTTCTTCCTTTTTGTTTCTTTTCTTTTTTGTATTACTTGTTGTTATTGTTGCTGCTGCTTTTAATATGTGAATTGAATTTATCCATATACATATCTACATACATGTGTATATACATACATACATGAATATATATATATATATATATATATATATATATAGTATATACCTTTGCTTGTTCGTTAGTAGATAAATATGTACAAGAATATATGTACATATGTAGTATATGTTTGTTGGTCATTGACTGTTTCAGAAAAAATAATATATTTAAAAAAACATCAAGCCAACTACTAGCCAGCCCATGGATGTTTTCATCATCATCAACATTGTTATTATCTTCATTATGATTGCCTTGATCGTGATCATCAGCATTTAGCTAATACTAAAACCCTTTCTAGAACAATCTAAAAAAATCTTAAAGTTTGTTGATGGCAAGGACGACATGTTTGTTAGATTTAGGCCGAGTGTGCAACTGGCACACATGTGCCCAAAAAAAGCGTAACCACTAATTACTAATGAAAAACTGTTTGATTCCGACACGTACATATTTATTAAGTTAAACAGTTTCATACATAACTAATAGACAATTTTGTAGAATCCATCATGATTGGAAACTGTTAACTCAAGGAGGTCGATATCGATAATCTCTGTGAGATCTTACTCTTATTCTGCTAAAGACGCTTCGGCATTGCCTTTTTTGAATTAGGTCTTAACAGATGGCACAATAAGCCCACCTGCGTAATAGCGAGAGCCCTCTGCTCTCTTTTAAATCATCATAAAACTAAAACCCTCATGAACTTCACTAGGAAGCAAAGCACTTGTCGAATCTCTATGATCACCTGCCTTTACGGCCCAATCTCACTATGGTCTAAACACCGGGTCAAGTTGAGCGTCCAATCATTGTTCCCATGCAGCCTTAGAAAGTATTATATGATGCAATATTTCAAACATGGTTAGCCCTGCACTATAAACATGTACCTTGCTGAGGTAATTTGAGCTAAACTCTTGCTGCGAAGACGATAGTCAAAACAGCTTCTGTTTTATGACAGCAGCATCTAGAATAGTGTCTGGTTAACCGCGTCATACCAATCACTAGCATTGATTTGACACTGGGGAACCAAGACTATTCTCGCAACGATCAGGCGCTGCTAATGTGGCTGCTCACACCGACAGAGAGTTCTCCTACCGGCACAGCGTAGCCACTCCATGTTGGTGGCAGACGAATGCACCCACCAAACAATAATCCAATACGTACTACAACGTGGGGTTAGACGAAATCTACTTTTCATTAATGGACCCTGCTTACATGTAACACTCATCCAACTTCTAGAGCTGTCGGGCCACCGGTACCCATGCTTCCATTTGAAAAGCCAAGGGTCAGACCTCGAAGTTTCACCCAAAGCTTTCACCCCTATTGTCTTTTGATCTCAAGGCAAGTCAAGGTGACGCTGCACTTACAAGGCAACTAGACTTGGGTCGAACTCGTTCACTAGTTCATTTTTCCCACAAACCAATGATCAAACCCATTTAAATTACATGGGTTTGATCATTGGTTTGTGGCAAAAATGAACTAGTGAACGATTTCGAGCCAAGTCTAAAGGCAACATAGCAAGCTACTTCCTTTTATAAATACATATGTACACATCTGTTTTTCTGTTATTCCAGAGTTTGGGTAGTAACACATACGTTTTGTGGGTAAAAAGCCAAAGGTACGCCAAGAGAAAAAGCTATTTTATCAAGCTATTTACCATATCCGTAATATACTATGAGATCTCCCGTACAACAGACACTGTTGCAGTTACAATTATGAAAAGGAGGAGGAAAGTATTATGCATCTCTTCTGCCTCTGTTCTGCTCTAGAGGATCGCCGTCTCCACTTCCTTAGCATATTATCCTTCAGTAGCCTATCCAAGTTATCGGAAATGAGATCCAAAAACTTGAGCATTTAATAGCTCTGATAAGACACTCCAGTCTATATATATAAATATATATTTTCCCCACCCCCTCCCCCCTTTTACGAATTTTTTCACTCTTTTCTTCCTGCTTACAGGTAGCACAAAGAGATTATAATATTAAACCCAATTGGTCGGGATTCTGAATTTTCACATTTACCAGCAACCTGCTAACCTAACCCTTTTTAGATATGTGATAGATAATTTTCGAGTTTCGGGTCTCTGAACCAGGATTATGGTTTCATCAAGTGGAAATCAGCATCTTCCGGAGATCAATTTGCCAGGGATGTTAAGTCTCTGACTGATATCTTGGAATTGGATATATCTAATTGGAAGTTTGGGATTGTTAAGAATATAATGAATAATACTTTCCATGTGTTATACCATTCTCAGCGATCTGAGCCGCCCTAATTTTGGTATTTGCAATGTCGTGGAGATCTCTTTTTGATACATTTTAAAATGAGAGGTTTTTGAATTATTATTTTCGTAAATGTCTTGAAGGTATTATAATTGCTCCGGGCCCCATAAATGCTCTATAGCAACTGAACTCCCAAGATACACTCTGTCGATTGGCATAACCTACAAGATCCTCAACAATCCGTGCGTTCATGCAGTGAGGTAAGAAACTATAGGTTTTATTTTGAAGCTCCTGGTACTAACAAGGCTGGAAATTAAAGGAAATACTTTCTCGAAATGGTCCAGTTAAATACCCACCAAGATCGTGCGGTGAAAGTCTTTGGTTTAGGTGAACAAATTAGCAACTTTGGACGAACTGAAAGAACAGCAAGCGAATAATGTATAGCACTAAGTGAGTGCTTGAAAAGATGATCCAAAAGTAGTCTTCCAAAATGTGCTAGTACCGCTCACGTACCAAACTATATTTAACTTCCTTAGAAAGCCAATTTAAGGACAATTGCGCAATTAATTCTATCAGTCTGATCGCAATATTCCTACTCGTATATGTATCTGTATGCACCTGTCTGTAAATGGCAAAGAACAATAATTCTTAGCATTGCGTATAACTTGCAAGCTAACACATTTTACAACAATTTTCAATACCACGTTAACAGTTTTGCAAAATGTGCACGTGCGTAAAGTACTTCCATCATAATTCATCCATATTCGCGCATCAGACAAATACCCGTACACACACCAGAAACCTGCGCCGAGCGATTTTGTCGGCGGCGGCTGGCTCATAAAAAATCATCGGCGGCGGCTGGCTCATAAAAAATCATCGGCGGCGGCTGAAAATCGGCTGTCAGCCGGCTGAGACAACTTCAGGTATAAACATGATAAAATAATATAAAAGTAGAGAAATTCCAAAATAATAGAAATATAATATAATAGAAATAAAATAATATAATAGGAAAGAAGTAAAAATTAATTCAGTTCTTAGCTTCAAATACTAAAATGAGTGAATCCTTTCAATCATGCATTCATACCTCTAGTGCATTCGAAGCTAAAATGTCAAATTCAATAGATAAAAATTGTGAAGTAGCAATTATTTCTTTCTTTCAAATAACACACAGGGGTCGAATCGCCAAATCCGTGAACGATCTTTTCACTTAAAGGCACAATTTTCGGATTATGACATATGTACTGAAATCCCATTCAGATTATATAATTGACGTATCACTTAATTTGTTTTCGTACGATTGTCGATACGATCACGGATGTGACGATTTGAGCCCAGAACTGATGTTTCATTATTGGTTACATCGTCTTTATTAAAAAATAAAACAGTTATCCAGGATATGTAAAAACAGTTTTTCTGCCGAAAAAACATTAAAAAAATATTTCAATCGGCGTCTAGTTTCCAGCCGCTTGTTAGCCGAAAAATAGTCGGCGGCGGCGGCTGGTCAAAACCATTCGGCGGCTCGGCTAAGCCGGCTCTCAGCCGATCGGCGCAGGTCTCTGACACACACTCCATCCATATCTGTTTCGTTTGCTTTATCTGAGGAAACGTATTGATTTGTGTCTTTTGCTGTTTTTTTTCTTCCTCTCAACAGTTCGACACCTTCAAAGGTGTTAAATGTTGCAGGTAACAGCAACACTAGCACTTAAATGACTACGGGCGGGAAAAAAGGGTGTACAGAAAACAAAATTAAATTGACTTAAAGGTGTGAAAATTAGACAAAAAATTTATTTATTAAATTAAACAAAATGTATGAACGGTTTCAAAAAAAAAACGCTTTTATTTGTATCTATTTGAAAGCCTCAAATGCAATAAATTGGCTCTGGTTGTATATTAAAAAATATGTTTATTAAATGACAGTGAAAAGTTTAAGTTTGTTCACAAAAGCGGGGTCAGACGAGGCAAATATTTGACGAAATAATCGTGATCATTAAAAAGCTCTAACATCTATATATTATAGTTCATTCAATAGCGACTTTATATTTCCTACAGAAGATGATTACATAATTAATATAATGTTCCATTGTTCCGATCATACTATAGGAACTTAAGGTAATTTAAGGATGTTTTTAGAGGTACAGAACTTTACATTATTATAAAGCTCAGGTAAATGGGGCCAGCTCAGTGATAATGTTGAGTATTATATATCTTTAAATCGGAGGTTCTAGTCTGTAATCCGAAACGAAAGGGTGGCATTGTCTGAATTAGTTAGCACGTTGTCTACAAAACCGAAGGTGCTTGGTTCGACGCCGATCACCACACAAGTCATTAAATAACAAGATCACGCATTTTTCTGATGTGCATTAGTGCCCTTTTGTATCGGTTGTAGGAAAAGTTCTAGTGCCGAAGGCATAGACACTAGTCACTGAACTACACCGGCTTCGGATACCAATCCTAATATAACATCAGAGCGCCCTCTTTCGATGGAATTATGTAGCAGAATCATCGGCCAAGTAAAATAACCAATAAAATGGGTACTAAACAGAGCTTCGAAAATTTAATACGCCTCATTGACACCAGAGGCGCTGCAATACTGCATTATTAAAACACGTGCAAAAAGCAGAGTTGTAAAACAATGAAGCTTTCCTCTGTCTCTTCCTTCACTAGTGCAAGGCCTCGACTATTTCGCATAAGAGATAAAATACACATTCCCTGTTTTGAGAAGAGAATGAGTAAAATTTTTGTTTGTTTGCAAAATCCATTAGTTTCATGGCCTTTTAGAATCGCTGGCAAAAGAAGCGAGAGAGAGCGAGCAGACCTTGTACGTCCAAAATAAAGAGTACAGAGGCCATCTAGAAAGTATCCTTGTTCCTTTTTTTACCGCTGTGTTGGTGAACAGTATATCCAAAGCAGCGACAGTTTGGGTTTGGCGTTGATATTTTATTTTAATGATTCCTGCTAAAGATGAACTCATGATACCTTTTCGATAATATATAAAGTACCGGGAGAAGAGACGTATTTCAAGTTCGAGAGAGAGTTCCCGAAGAAGAGATTTACAGCAAGTGTGTGTGCGAGAGAGGGAGAGTTAGATACAAAAGGCTATAGAAAGAGCATTTGATGCAGAAGGCAGGTGTAGGGGAGCACAGTGTATGAAATTTCAAGTGTATTACAACCGAAAGTAGCAAAAGCAATTCACTACTTGCAATGAAAGAGTACATAGTTTTGATCCAAAACCGAGTAGTTCTGCGAAGAAATTTAAAATTGTTTGGCCTAAAAGGCGAATTTTAAACTGTTCTGTAATGTAATACAAAGTATAATTCCGTTCCTCTTTCCTCCAAAATTATCAAACAGGAACATTGTATATTATGAGCTGTTTACTATAAATACTCGTACCTACATGGCGAATGTAGCCATGAGACTACGCACTTACATTCTGGGCAGTTTATTTTTCGTGTCTTCATCAATGGAATCTCAAATGGCTTCTGTATATGTCTGGTTGGTTCATTGCTATATTTGATATTCGTTTACATAGAAGGAATATCATGGATACAATGAGAGAGTGTGAGGCAAAAAGCTACCAAAAGAGTGGTTGGACGCAGAAGGAAGATATAGAGGAGCACTGTGTAGGATAATTAATATATATTACATCAGCAGCCTATCAACACAAAAACAATTCACAACTTCGTATGGAAGAGTATATTCTTCGAATACAAAAAAATGGATAGTTCTGCCAGTAAATTGAAACATCATCTGGAACAATACATTTTATAAGGGAGACTGATCCCAAAAAGGATTAGTTGGTTAATTTGCTATATAAGATCTTTGTATTAGGATTGAGTGTGTGTTGACGCAAATAGTGTTGATATGTTCACTCCAAAAAAGAGATCCTCTCTATGCCAGATCATTATCAATTGTTCTACCCATAGGAGTCCCTGGTACACATAGCAATATGGGAGTGTAAAGTTTGAATGAACTATAAATAAATAAGGAACCTAACTGACCTAACCTAACCTAACCTAACTCTATATCCAATTCTATGGCAACTTGGCCAGTTGAATGGCTAATATTTCTGCCTGAGGAATAAGACATTCGTTTGAAAGTCAGAAATACATATCTATACCTTTTCTTCTGCTTCCCTTGTCCTACCAAAACCATTTATTTGCATTTGGTGAGCTGTTAATTGTATGGAAGGACTTTCTATGAAATAGATTTGAAAGTCTCTTTCGAAGGAGAACCAGGAAGAGCTTCCGTCCGTGACATTACAGGTAATGTATTCTGTAGAATGGTGGACAGTCTCCATGACTCGTGTTTGTCCACCCTTTGATTTAGTTAAGGTTGGATTAGGTTGAAAAGAGCGGTAATCAATGTTAACACAGACAAATAGCAGGACTTTCTGTGAAAGAGATTTGAAAGTCCCTTTCGAAGGAGAGTAGGGGAGAGTTCAAGTGAATGAAATCAAAGGTACTGTCTGTGGTCTTAAAAATATTAGACGGTCTGCATGACTCGTGATTGTCCGCCCTTAGGTTTAGGTTAGGTTGAAAAGAGGGGCAATCAATGTTGAACAAATCAAATGGGAAAACTTTCTGTGAAGAGATTTGACAGTCTCTGTCGAAGGAGAGTCAGGGATAACTTCAGTTAACGAAATCAAAGGTACTGTCTGTGGTCTTAAAAATGCTGGACGGTCTCCTTGGCTCGGGGTTATACCTAATTTGCTTTAGATTAGGTTGCAAGAGGTGCAATCAATTTTGAGGAAATTGAATGAAAGAGCTTTCTATGAAAGAGATTTGAAAGTCGCTTTCAAAGGATAGTCAGGGAGAGTTCTATTCAATGAAATTAGAGGTACTCTCTGTGATCTCTAAAATGCTGGGCGCCCTTATGTTTAGGTCAGGTAAGGTTAGGTTGAAAAGAGAGGGCAATCAATGTTGAACAAATCAAATGGGAGAGCATTCTATGAAAGAGATTTCAAAGTCTCTTCCGAAGGGGAGTTAGGGAGAACTCCAGTTAATGAGATCAAAGGTAATACGGTCTTAAAAATGCTGGACGGTCTCCATGGCCCGTGATTGTCCGTCTTTTGCTTTAAATTAGGTTAGGTTACGTTGAAAAGAGCTTGATCCAATCCATTACCGATGAAAGTCATGCTCTTGTTATATGTTGTGCAATCTTAAAAAAGGTATTGGGGGAAGTTTCCAATAAAGAAGCTAACAACCTAGTTCCCTCAATATATTTTCTTCAGTTTCTCCAATCTGTATCTCTAAGATATTCTTTTTATGGTATATTTTAGTTTTGCCTTAGCAACTGTTTTAAAACTAATACTACATAATTTTAACCATTGTGCTGTGTACTCGCAAATAAATAAACAATCAACATAAATAGTTTTATCTACTCAAAGTACATAATAAAAATGACAACTAATTACTCGTGAAGCTATTTGTCAATCTCCTTTTTTCGGCATATTTGATGTTTAACCACAATTTAGCTGCAAATTTATGATGTGTAATAAAAAAACTGGAGTTGCCTAAGCAATTGTCAGCTTTAGGTTGTTTAAAAACTATTTTTTTTCCCTTAAAAATCATAATTTTTATGATTTGTTCACTGTTTTCACCATCCAGTCACTTAAAATTTGGAAAGGTGTGGACATCCAAGGTTATTGGGAATGGCATTTTATAGAGCTGCAGTGGATATGTGTTAGTTGTGCTTAAAACGTTTGCCATTGTCTATTAAATTTTACCTTCAAGATCGTGTACTTGAGAGTAAACATTATAAAAAAAAACATTTATAATTTATGACCAACTGTAAAATGCGGTGGGCATATGCGCGTGGAATAGATAAAAAAAATTAATAGAGATGTATGACCATTTTCGGAAAAGATGTGCGTGCGGCAAATTTAGGTGGGAGTATTTTATACACATGCGTTTGATTGTACTTTTTCTCTTGCGGGCTTAACCTGCTGAATTAACTAATAGATTGAGTTTTATGTTGTGCCAAACATAACAAATTGCTCATTAACTTCAATAGTGTCACAACTCAAAAAAAAAACTATTTTTGCAGCAAAGGTGTTCAAAGTTTTCAACTTACATACAACTCAATGCAGACATGAAAAAATATTCTTCCCTCAAGAGGTGGTCTTACAAGCTATTGATATAAAATTTTTACCCAAAATAAAATACGAAATGTGGAATTATAATGCATTATTAACTCAGAAATATATTTCTTAAGTTGCGACACTATTGAAGTAAATCAGCGATATGTATATACATAATAATATTTTTAGACTCTTCACCAAAAATTGTATTGTATTCTATATGCAGGTTTGTGATATGCTATGGGTTCTTATGCATCGATGGGCTAGTTGAACAATATCCGTCTGTCCGTCTAGCTGTCTGTACGTGAAATCGATTTTCCGAAGTATTCAGCAAAGTCAAAGACTTCGGAAATGCACTGCTGCGCCCGGATTTGTCTCAGCTTGCTTGCTATTGAAAATCAGCAAAATCAGAAAAGCGGTTCACCACATTGACACTGGGCTGGAAAATTGAAAATTTTGTTTGTCATATAGAATTTTTTCATAAAGTTGGTTTCCTTTCCCTTTTTATTAAATTTTATTTAAATGCATTAAAGGCATATTTATATTGTATTTTTTAATATATACTATTAAAATTATATTCATCAATGTTATAGAATTTATGAATTTTTGTTATATTTTATTTTCAAAACTTTGGTAGTAATACTGTTTTCATTATCTTGAAACTTAGTGAATTGACAAATAGCTTAACTTACTAAAAGAGCCTTGAGACATTAAAAAGTTAAACAATAATATCAAAGTTGTAAGTAACTTCTGCTCTTTCCCTCAAATCTTGTAAAAAAATTAGAACATGGTCCTTCGAGCCGCACTAAAACTAATGCTTTCCTTTATTAATTAAACATAGTAAATATTTTTTTTTTTAAATATTAAGTATCTTCTGCTCTTTCATTCATTTAATCAAACTAATTCCTTTAGTTTGTTTTCTATTTTATTCATTTTCATGAATTACAATCTGTCTTATAATTTCTCATCCCTTGAGAAATTATAAGCTAAATGATTTAATAATTAGAAAATAAATTTCTCAACTTATCTAAAATATAACATGGTCCTGCGAGCCGTACTAAAACTAAAGTTTTTCTTTATTAATTAAACATATTTAATATTTAAAGAAGATATTTACTAATATTTTTATATTCGTCCAATTTTTTTTATAAATATTTGGTTTTTCTCTATAATAATATATGTACAGGGTGGTCCAAAAGTTACCATGGGGCTTAAAAGTTAAATAACTTTTTCCTTTATAAATTTTTTTAATTTTTTTTCTCAGCTTATACAATAAACAAAATGGAAAGTTTTTTATACTAAGTATGAAAAATACTGTCTCTTAAATGCCCACCGTTTTTAGCTTTGCACTGATGGGCTCGTTTTAGAGCATTTTCCATAACATTTTAGAAAATTTGTGGCTGTATCGTTCGAATTTCTGCAACAATGTTTGCTTTAAGATTAAGGATTGTATCTGGCTTGTTCACATACACTCGCTCTTTCAAATAACCCCAAAGAAAATAGTCGGGTGCTGTCAAAGCTGGCGATCGCGCTGGCCAAATAATTTCCGAATTTCTGGAAACTATTCGCTCTCCAAAAATTTTACTTAAAAGTGCCATTGTGTCTCGGGCAATATGCGCAGTGGCTCCGTCCTGCTGAAACCACATACCAGGTCTGTTTTCAAGAGCAGGACGTAAAAAAAATTTTCTATCACAAACCGATACCGCTCTCCGTTTACGGTTACAGCACTTCCATCTTCATTCTCGAAGAAGTAAGGCCCAATGATATTTTCAGATGTGATCCCACACCATATGGTACACCTAATGGGGTGCACTTGGCATTGATGAATGGGTCTTGGATTTTCAGAACCCCAGAACCTACAGTTCTGTTTATTAACAAAGGCATTCAAATGCAAATGAGCTTCATCACTTATAATCAAATTTTCAATAACGTTGATTGTGTTGATTCTATTATTCTGGTTCTTTGTTCAGTTGTGAATCTCTCCATTATTTATTCTCCAAGTGTTATTTATATAATCTGAAAAAAAAAAATATAAAAAAAATATATAAACGAAAAAGTTATTAAATTTTTAAGCCACATGGTAAGTTTTAGCCCACCCTGTACTTAAAGAGGTCTAAAATTCCCCTACTTTTTGCACATTCCTATGATGAATCTGTATGGGAAACCATGTAAACCTTGCATTTTCTGTAGAGATTATATTCAAGGCGTTTATACGATATTTGAGGAGGAACATTCTTATGCAATTTTTTAACACTCATTTGCTACGCATGGAATTTTTTTTCGGTCAGCTCTTCAAATTGCAAACTCCTTATATTATTGTATTGATTGTATTATTGCAATGAAATTCAATGATACAAATTAGTGTACAACATTTTTAATTAATAAAAGTTTTATGAAATAATACAATTTCAGCGAATATATGATATGAAAAGGTTTTATTCCATTTAGGGGTGAGAGCAATCATTATGTCGTTTAATTGCAACATTAAAAATAGCTTCTCCTATCGCAAACCAAATAAACAAATTTTGTTGAATTTTCATAAAAAAAACTGGCATTTCGCATCCAAAAAGAAACTGAGTAGACTTTGAACTGTATTTATGGGATGAGATTGCTCATCAAAAACAGAAAAAGTACCAACAGCAAAATGTTTCCCCATTTTACCCTGTTCCACACAACTTTCTTAGAAAACTTAAGCGAATGAATGAAAGGCAGTTACTCCGTTTGTTATTTTATGAAAAATACTTTAGATAAATTTTGTTGTGCCTTAGCGCGTAGCATTCCTCAAAATAACTTTTGGAAAAGCGAAACCAAAACTTCTTATTCTAGTACAAAAACTCCTCAAACATGATTGAGAATTCCTGAATGTATAAACACATTGAACTACACCGGCTTCAGCGGATACTAGTCCTAATGTAACATCAGAGCGCCCTCCTTCGTCGGTATTGTGGAACAGAATCATCGGTGAAGTAACATAACCAATAAAATGGCTACTAAGCACAGCTTCAAAAAATTTAATACCCCTCATTGACACCAGAGGCGCTGCAACACTGCCTTACTAACAAAAACGTGCAAAAAGCAGAGTTTTAAAAGAATGAAGCTTTTCTCTTTCTTTTCCTTCACTACCTGTCTTCTCTGTCACTATCCCTTTCCTAAAGAAGTTAACACCTAGTAATAGCCATAGGCACTCATTGCCTGAGTGTTACTTTTCTTGCTTTAAAAAAATAGGACCTGGGGAGCATAGGGCCTCTGCAAAATTTCTCCATTATGTACATATATCCTTCGCTTAGGTTCTTTTCTAGGAGTATTTAGGCCTTCCTTTCCTTTACCTTGAGGTTTCCAGCCCAAAGACTGCTGACGTAGTTCTTCATGGTCTTTGCTTATAGTACGTCCAATGCACCTTCTTATTTTTAGCCGACTTCAAAAAGGAGCAGGTTGTCAATTATTTTTTTGTGCATGTTTTTTCTTAAAGTTTGTTCTTTTCATCACAAAAGTTATAAGGAGTAGCGAAGCATCCTGGGTCTTAGTTGGTTAAATGTATACATAAATAAATTTAATTAAACTTATTTCGAAAATTATTGAACTCGTATTATATTTAGCAAAAGCCGGGCTTCATTTTTTTCTTAATGTTTGGCAAATCAAGCAAGAGTGCATTTCAATACACGCTACAGAATGCCAGGGAGCTAGTGAATTTAATAACTAAAAGTATGTAAGATAGATTAGTTTGTATCAGAGAACAGCAATGAGTAGTGAACAAGTGAGTAGTGTTGTATTTATGCGCACTCATACTTATTGCAATGTTGTCTATGAATCATATTCACTTGAAAGTTTGAAGTGCACATCGAACTCATAGTGAGCAACAATGCCTATGGACGATGCAAAATAATTATGATTCACAATGCGAACCTCGCATATGAACATTAAAGTTTTCATTATGAGGTTATATGTTTCTCTGTTGCTTTTTTTTTGCAGGAATTGGAAAACAATCCTATTTACTACTATTGTATACTACTTGCAAACTGTTTAATGACTAAACTTTTAAATAAACATACATGCATGAGTTGTGTGAGCTGAATCAATGTGAGTAGTATAAGAAATCAAACTGAGGTGAGTGAGAGTGGTATGACTATATGATGTCGAGTCGCATTCATATTTATTTCAACCTATACTTTTAAATGAATGTCATCGTGAGTATGTGTAAATCAGAGTAGTTGAGTTTAAATGATGTCTAATTACTTATATTTAAAATTTCATTAGTCAGTATAAATAGCGAAAAAACGATTCATTGCCGATCACTGGTATGTATATATGTGTGTATTGATGTATGTACTTGTATGTCGGTATGTGCGTATTTGAGCAAAGATAATTTATTGCAAAATAAGTACTCATAAAATAAGTACTGAAATATTGAGTGACTAATTTTTTCAGATAATGAAATAAAAAATAAAATAAAATATTACTTACTGACTAATCTATACACATGCTATACAAGCTAACAATCAAATAAATACATACATACATATGTGCATATATATATTTCGCTAAAAGTTAGAGTGAATACCAGATAAGTATAGGGTCTAGCAAGAACAGGTTTAATTTTTATGTGTAAAAAATTAGTTCTTTTTTAGTATAATCGTCGTATGCTTATCCTATGTATATAATATTTTTTTTCTAGCAATTTTCTATTATCAATTCGCGCACGAATTCCGTCTTTGAGATCCTGTGGCTGAGTGGTAGCGATGCTAGCTTCTCAGTTCAGAGGTCGTGGGTTCGATTCCCGCCATAGACCCTGGATGTTTTCCGCAGACAAGCTAATCGCTTCGCGGGTTGTGTTGTTAAAAAAAAAAAAAAAAATTAAACAAATTTTTCTTGGTTAATCTAACCAATCTGATATTGTTATTAAAATTTTAGTGTGAAATGTTATTAAGCTTAAATTAACAAATAATGTTGATGTTGAAAAATGTTAAAACAACATAAATAAATGTCAAAATTCTAGAGAGGCTGCTTCTGCTCTTCATCTCGACAGCTATTGCCACAATTACACGTATTTCATTTCTAGGGGTCTGTCGGAGCATGATCCACCTCCAACATTACACCGTGAGCAAATAGCATCGTTATTTTATTTTTAATGCATGACTTGAAAAACTTCATATGAGCCGTACATTTTTCGCAAACATTCCAATATTTTTCTTGCCTTCTTGAACACAGAAAGAAAACTTGTTTTATATCTAATTATTGATAAATGTACACGTACTTGTATTATAAAACACTCAAGATGATTGATTTTTATAAATTTGTACAATAAATCACCAACAAAAAGCTCTTAACCAGTCAAACAACGAGCGCTGTTATAATCTAAACAATACAACATTTCACTTAAAAAAAAAAACTGTTTGATTCTCTTTACAAAATATAAAGTGGAAATTTTGCATTTATAAAACTATTAAGAGGAATTTATTTATTATTATTATTATTATTATTATTTGCTTAAGCTACAGGCTCTCCACTCATGCCCATACTTTCATACACGGTATTTCATTAAGAGGTGCGATTTTAAGTATTTCAGCACAATATTATATGAAATTTTTTATTTATGCCGGACATTGCCTGAAGTACTTAGTGCATTGACTACAAAGTAAATGATGGTCTATATCACATTAAGTAACCTCACGGTCATTTACATCAATTTTTAAGGTTAGGTTATATTAGGTTAACAGGACGAGCTATTATTACGCTGATGTCGAGGTATACACATAAGCCAGTATAGGCCTGCTTGTTGTACTCTCTCATGTATAAATTTTTTTAAGTCCAATGTATAAAATGTACCAAAATAAATTATTTTGTTTAATTAGTTAAAGTACTTAGTGGGTGTAACGGCCCTGCAGAAAATTTGGTGACAGTTGATCCAAACGTTCTCGTACTCTCGAATAAAATAACCAATAAAATGGCTACTAAGCGCAGCTTAAAAATTTAATACCCCTAATTTGACACCAGAGGCGCTGCATTCACTGCATTATTAAAAACGTGCAAAAAGCAGAGTTGTAAAAGAATTAAGCTTTCCTCTTAATCTTATTTCAACACCTGTATTCTCCATCACTACCCCTTCCCTATCACCCTCTCTCACAATATTTTCTTCAACTCACAGCTAGCACAAAGGGATCAGTGTATTGGAGACAAGTGAGCTGGACTCTAAATTACACGCTTCCTTACCCTGCTAACCCAACCTAATCTAACCTGCTACTCTGCAATAGTTACAGCTGCAAAACTATCGATAGTCGCTCCACTCGATAGTTTCGATAGTTTGATGTAAAAGTATCGATACTATTAACAGTATCGAATGGTTTTTATAAAGGTTGCAACAAAACCGTCATTTAGCATGGTTAATCGGCCATGTCACAGAGCTCAATTCCGTTCGGAATCGGAATTGAATAAACCTCAAAATGTCAAGCCCTAGCCGGAGCATACCCCAGCATACCACCGCCTCCCACAGTCTGGACACACCTGAAAAATTTCCGTATTTTAGTTTTCTTTTTAACCGACTTCAAAAAAAGAAGGAGGTTAACAATTCGTCTCTAAATTTTTTTTTTTTTTTAGTTGTGTAGGTTCATAACTCGGTGCTTTTTAGACCGATTGTAAAATTTTTGTTGTTGTCTGAGAGGGTATAGCTTCCCATTGGTCCCATTTAAAAAAAGTGTGCGGGGTCACGCCCACCATTTTTTAAATTTGATTTTGTGATGTTCCACTCATTTGATTGTTGCGAAACCTAGCAAACATCTTTGGTTCTTGTAATTATAAAATTTTTAAGTTGAAAAAATGGGCGGGGATACTACGCCCATTAAAATGTATTATAACATTACACGTGGTTTTACTTAACCGATTTTTACGAAACGTAGCACACACCTTGAGCTCTAAAATAGACACAATCTTCTTTTAAAAAATGGGCGGGGTCACGCCCATTAAAATTTGGTATTATATTTCACAGGGTTCTATTTCACCGATTTTTACGAAACTTGGCACACACCCTAAGCTTAAATAAAGCCACAAAATTGCGTTTAAAAAAGTGGGCGGGCACGCCCATTAAATTTAAGTATAATATTTCATGTGCTTTTACTTAACCAATATTTACGAAACTTGGCACACACCCTAAACATTAATAAAGGCACAAAACTGCGTTCAAAAAAGTGGGCGGGGCACGCCTATTAAATTTTAGTTTAATCTTTCATGTGCTTGTACTTAACCAATATTTACGAAACTTGGCACACACCTTGAACTCTTAAAAATACACAATATTGTTTTAAAAAAGGGGCGTAGCCACGCCCCATAAAATTTAATAATATATTTAACGTGTTTTTACTTAATCGATTTTTACGAAACTGGACCATATTTCTAAATAAGCACTAAAAAGCTACAAATAAAACTTAAAAAAAAAAAATTTAACCGACTTCAAAAATAAGCACTAAAAAGCTACAAATAATATAGATCTAGTTAAATAAAAGATTTTTATATATGTTACCTACAGTGCCGTTTGAAGTTGGTGCCAGTAATACTGGTACTAGTGTGCGATATGTACATATGTGTTCAAGTACAATAAACTGGGGATAATTTGCTTCAAAGCTGCCATCGGCTACTGCTTACCGACTTTAATTTTTACTATTTTAATTACTTGCTATTGTCGATAGTATCGATAGCAGAAAAAACAATCGATATTTCATTTAAAATAAAACTATCGATAGGTTTGCATCTCTACTCTGCAACACAATGCAATACAATTTTGATATTAAGGTAAATTTCTATGCTTGTTGATTTTATTGTGATTAAATCCTTTCCATTTATAGTTTTCGAAAAATCGTATACCTTTTTGAAGCAGCAGTTAGCCGAGGGCAACTGTGGCATGAAAATTTAGAGGGTCTTTTGGATACAGTTCGTTTTTCTACTTATAGGTTAATCTAACCAATTTTAATTGTTAAGCTTACAATGAATGCAAATTTTTAATTTAAGCCTGGTACTCTGTTCACAATTTCGTGCGAAATGCTTTCAAACTACATGTTTTTTCAACATGATTTTGGCATCATTTTAGTTTCAGCTGTGAAACAACACGAGCGATATTTTTTCGGACGGAATCTTGGCAATGTTGCCAAAAAGCAATAAATAAAGGCGAGAAATTTATTTAAAAAAAAAACAGAGAATTGGAGCTACATTTAGTACATGCCAAATTTTTCACGCGAAATAATCAATGTTGCTGAAAATTTTTTGCAACTTCGATAAGTACTTACGAGTACAAACATGAGATGAATTTGACAGTATGTGTTCAATTTCTACATGAGCCAAGGTATCAAATAATAAAGAAAAATTTCAATATTAAAATATAAATATATATGGTCATTTCCGCAGACACCAAGCAAATATGCTTGTTTTTTTTCAAAGAAAATGAAACGTTTTTACTTCTTTATATATTTGTGTAGGCCGTCATCAGCTCTAATTTAGGTAAAACTTTAAGAAAAATCGAGTCACGTTGTTCAGAAATACAGGGTTAATTACTTGCTGTCGCACGCTACAAAAAAGTGGAACTCCTCGGAGAAATTTATTAAATCAAGGTAGGGAGGAAACTGCACTCAGTGGCGAATTTATGTTTGATGTCGCCCTAGGCTCCGTGCTATATGCCGCCGTTTTTGCTCTATGAAGAATAGATTTTTTTCAATTAAATATGCAATTTATAAATACTTATGTAAATTACACTGTGCAACAGTAAAAAAAAAATCATCACTGTCCTGACAGCATAGGTGCGATAGTATTGGCAAAGGGAAGTAAACCCCTATACTAAGTTTGGCGATTTTGGTGACAAATTAATTTTTATGAACCTTCATAGATTAACACTTTTTGCAAAACAAAATATAGCCTATTAAAAAACCAAAATTTAACAACCGACTTTATTTTAAGGAGCAGTCAGTCAAACCGACAACTGTTCGAACATGTCTACTGCTGAAACTATCTCTTGTGTATAACTTTTTGTTTCATGCGTTTGCTTTGACTACGATTGTTTACTGTTTTCGAAGCAGAAGCAAAAGCAATTACACAAATCAGAAGTTTTTAAACACTGCTTGCCTAACTACAGTGCTCTCTGGTTTCGCTAATAAACATGTGGAATACACTTACCCGAACTGTCGTTAAATCTCAACAATGCACAATGATCTACTTAATTGCTTTAGACTACCATGATATAAATCTAAAAAAATTTACATTGTACCGATAAATTAACGGGCAAGGTCAGAATTATATTCTAAATTTCTCATTGACATAAAGGAAAAGTAATTCACAAAAATTAACAATTTAAAAATATTTAAAGTTTTCATTTTAGGGTTCTTAAAAATTTTGCCGCCCCTAAAACCATATCGCCGTAGGCCCGGGCCTCACGGGCCTATACGTAAGTTCATCTCTGACTGCACTGGCAAACAACGAACACAAGCCTTACAGCACTTAAGAAATAATTACGATGATGCGCAAGCTATTCTTCAGCCAAAAGTTGCTGAACGACTGAGTTAATATTATATGTTATTTTATTGATTCATCTTTAATTTTTGCTTGCAGTATAATTGCCACAGTTATTGTACTTTATGAAAAAATAAATTTGGATTAATTTTTTTTAACTGCCTGACATTAGTTAATTTAACCAATTTTATTGGTTGCTGCAATTTTTATCTCAAAAAATTGCTGGCTTGTCATCATTAATGACAAGTCACTACACTAACCATTATAATTATTTTGTATCTTGCTGACCTTGATCATATTCATTTTCAAATATATATTTTTTTATCTCTAGTTTTCTTAAGCAAACTAGAGATCGACCGAAGGCGTTTTTTTTGGCCGAAGCCGAAGCCGAATGTTTTAAATTTTAAAAATGATACTTGTTTTATATGAATTAAGAAAAAAGTTTGCTTTTTTGAGATCACTGAAATAGCTGTAATATCTATTGGATACATAACAAGAAAAATAAAACTATTTTGCAATTTCTAGATTGCTTTTTCATATGATCACACACAAGAACGTCCAATTAAAAGAAAAAAGAAAGCAACAGGGTTGTATTTCAAAGCAACCCTTTCAAAACGTTAAACACAATAGAAACTGTCGGCGAGCAACGACCAAAAATAATGTTATTTTTCAAGCTTGAAATGAAAAATATTCGGCTTCGGCTAATCGGCCGATTTTTGCCGTAGGCCGAATGTTGGCCGATTACCAATTTTTGGCCGGAGGCCGAAGCCGAAGCCGATTAATCGGTCGAACTCTAAAGCAAACACTAATAGAATCTGCAGCAGCAGCAGCAGAAATAATTAAAAGTCTCTTAGCAGATAAGTGCCTTCTAATAAAAGATTAAATTAAAATCTAAAATTTTGTTTGTAAATCGAGAAACAAAAAACACCAACTACCAAATAAGAAATAAATAAAAATAAAAACAACAACAATAACAATCACAAAAACCTTTAAACATTTTAATTAAAAACAGGAAACATCACAACGAAGTTGCTGCTGATGGATGGCTAAACAAGTAGCAAATTGATTTTATCTTTGGCAACAAAGAAAACGAAACATATCGAAAAAAAACAAAAAAAAAAAAACAAAAAAATCTTAATAAAAATAAATAATATGTACTCGTATAATAAAAAAAAGGTGATACAACAAGGCCAGCCAGCATCATATATAATAAACATGATGGCTGTTCATGCACTCGTACTCGCATCATCTTGCAGCAGCAGCAACCAACAACATACAGCAATAAAACGTCGTAAGTTTAGGTCATATCGATACATCCAATCAGCGACTAATTATGGACTGCATGCGTGAACGTGTGGTGGCTCGATCCTCTTCTTCTTCATGATCATCATCATCATCATCATCACCAGCATCATACAACCATTTACAGGTTGCGTTGGCAAGTTTTGCTTTTGCCAAAAACTGAATAAAATGTCTTGTTTTTGTGCAATTTTTGTTAATTAAAAATTGTATGGTCTCATAAATTCAAGTCATAATTATGCTTCACTTTAAATGTTAATAAATGCATAAAGAAGAAGTGAATTGTATGTATATAAAGCAGCTACTGGTTTTTGGCGCAAACAAAAAATAAAAAATATTTATATGAAATAAATTATAGTTATTGGCGCGGTGCAGCGCGTTTAAAATTGGACTTGTAGAACTGCATAAAACGCCACTTTAACCTTTAGCGCTCTGTTCGTTCTTATTTTCTGCATAATTTTCATAACAATTTGAATGGCTGCCAATTTCAGATTTTATTCTTCGCTTATATCGACATTTTAATTTGTAAACAAAAGTGAAAATCTTCAAAGTGATTAATTAGTATCTTTAAGAAGCAGGATTCTGAATGTTGGTAAAGCGAAAGTATGGATGAGATGACTATGATACGAGTATAAAGGCAAAATATTTGATTAAATTAAATAACGTTCAAAGTAAATACTGCTAAATGGAATAAATTCCAATGAAATTGGACCTAAAAAAAATTAAATAAGTCCCAACACCAATTGAATTAAGTAACTCCCAAGAATATGAAATTATTCCCAAAACTCAAAATTAAATAAATCCCAAATATGTGGACTTATTTCTTAATGATGAGAACTTAATAATGAGATCATTGGTGTAGCTAAAATTTTTTTCCTTTCCTGGGTGGTGAAAGCATTATGACTCTTGATAAATAATTACATTAAATTTTTAATAATTCTGGGGGGAAACAGCACTTCTTGGGGATCAATCCCCCACCCCCTCCTCCCCCTGAATGGACTTTCTACTCTTATGGCTGACAGGCAAAAAATTCCCAATATTATAAAATCTAATCTTAGGACACCTGGTTATAGCTATGCTGCTTAGTTATATAAAACAAATTACATGTGTGGAATAACAATGCAATAAAATTATATTAACATGATGATGTGAAATTCTCTACAAATATTTCGAAACGTTTCCATTCATTTCCCATTATTTTCCTTTCTAGCGGCGTACGATTAAATTAATGTATTGTTTGTGGCCGATGGCGGCTGTTAGCCGGCTTACAGCCGATCGGCTGTGTTCTCTGCCTTGTGCTCATGTGCAAAAACAAAACAAAAACAATTTGATCAATCGTTCTCATTGTTTTTGTTTCACTCATTTCAAAGAACGAAAAAAAAATCAAACAATTTGTTTCCTTTATTTTCGTACTCTGCTTTTAAGTACAAAGAAATCAAAACAAAAATAAATTTATAACTGTAATGGTGTTGAATATTTTACTATTACGAAAATCACTTCCTAACTCCTGCATCGTGCAATAAATAGCATAGCTATACATTTTTTAAATAAGTCTCAAATGCATAAACATTTAAGGAGAAAATTTGTGAGGCAGACCGAAGGCCGGCAATCGATGCCATTTTTGGTCATGCCGTCGAGAAGGAAATTCTGCAGAAATTCTTGGAAAGTGAAGCCGATGCTGCACATGTCACAAAAGAGAAAAACCCTTGAACCCGCACAAGGGTGTCAATGCAGAAATGCTTTTGAAAGTGAAATCGGTCTTAAACATCCATCAGAGCAGAACATTCTTGAGCCAGGGAATGTAGAAATCCTTCAGAAAGTAGAGCTGATCTTGTAAACATCAGAGATGCAAAAAAAGTTTTGGAAAAAGAAGTCGGTCTTGGACACACTTCATAGGAGAAAATTCTTGAAGCCGGCCTGAGGTCGGCAATGCAAAATGGAATACAACTCTCATGTATGGGCCGGCACTTCAAAGTCTATTTTGGGGTTGCTCGACCACGTACAGGAGAGGACGAAGAAACTCATTGACTCATTGGAGCATCGACGCAATGTGGGGTGCATTTCCTAGTTCTATCTTTACTACAATCGAATGTGTTCTAATGAAATTAGGGAACTTGTTCCAGAAAGCCGAACATTTTTATGCACAACACGTGCATCATTCAGGGCACATCCTTTTGTGGTCGATTGGCCAAAAATCGTACTACGCATTACAGAGAGAATTCCTTTTTTAGCCGTACTATTCGTATGTGGAAAAAAACTACCTGCGTAAGTGTTTCCTGTCACTTTAAACGTGGGAAAGTTTAAATCGAATGTCCACAGACACTACTCCCTCTATCCTTCTCTCCATAACCTATTTTGCTAGTTCCAGCACAAGGCATTGCATGACTTTGGAAAGCAAAGCCGGTGTTGGACGTAGCTGAGAGATGAAAATACTTAAATGTAGAAATGAAAAAAAAAAAATATTTATGTAAAAAAAAGAATCGAAAAAACTATAAATTTTTTCAAAATGAAATAAGTCCTAACTTTTTTGTACCGTAGATAAATATGTACATATAAGTATTATTGAATATAAAATGAAGAAACGGAAAAATATAAATTTAATAGTGATACTTACAAATGTATTTACCAAAGTTAAATCAATCATTTCTCATATTCCAGTTCATTAAAAATTCAAGTTAAATAACTGCTGTTAATAACAATCTTTCTCATTATTTGTTAGCGATTTGGTAGCAATGTTGTTTCAGGTAACGCAGGTTGGTAACCTTCATTCCCAAGTTTGGTGATAGGGCTGTTATCTGAGCACCCAAACGTGCTGCAATTTTGGAGCCAGAGATTTAGAGAATTCAGTGTTCGCATTCCTTCTAGTTCCTGAGAAGCTCTTAGGCCAATCAGGGTTCACCGACACTCCATCCCTCCTTGCCTCAGAATTTCCTCTGTGTAGTTCTGATCTGTCGCCAGAGCCTCGTTTGTGAAAACAGAGTGACACCAAGTCCTTTATGGACAGTGGGTGAGGTTGACAATTGAAAAACATAGTTTGTGTACACAAATCGATAACTTAAATTTTTTTTTTTTATGCTCTAGTGGGTGTCAAAGGAGCAATATAATAAAAATCTTTAAACAAGTAGATAGACATGGGTGCTAATAAAGTGCGCGTCTGCACAGAAAAATATCGGTATTTCCTCCAGGTAAAAAGTCTAGTTAAGTTTTTCTTCTCTTCTTTAAAAAATCATCAAGCAATAAGAAATTATTCACGATTAAAATTCATTCTAGTTCAATTAAAATTTTACTATTTTGACTAGATTGGAAAAGGAACACTCAGGATAGACTAAGAAAAGTGCTCAATGCAGGAATTCCATTGGAAAGAGCTTGGGTCTGCAACCGAATATGCTAAACTGGATTTGCATATGGGCTGCCAGGCCGGTTATTTCTTATGGTTGTGTGGTATGATGGAAGTCATTGGGAAAAGAGAGTCATAGGAGATTACTTGTGGGTGGACTTTGTGGTGAAAACAGCGGCGAGAAGTTTCCTCAGACCGGATAGGGACTCTTGGGTCAAATATGATAAACCATATGATGGTGGTGCGGTCTTCACAAACGGGTAAACAAATGAGGGAGGGTGTCTATATATTAGGGACGGACATTCGTAGTTTTTCTGAATGAATACAGCGTTTTTTAAGATGATTGGTGTCCTCAGGTCCATGGAGCTATTCCTGTGACTGAAGGTGAAGGTAGAGAGACACAATGTCAAATCTAAATTAGTTAGTCATTATATGAGAGTTCTCAAGTTGCCTAAGGAGAAATATATATATAGTGTCAGACTACATACATTAGGTTCGTAGTCACTGCAATCTTAAGGGAAATGAAATTGACCATGAGCTGCTAAGAAGAGCACCCACGTTAGTTGAGGAAACGTGTGATAGACCGGTTAAATTACCGATGTGTTATTACCTCATTAATTGGGTGTTGAACAGGGCCAACCGTCCATGAGGGAGCAGAGAGGGAGGTACAAAACGTGACTTAGGAAGATCGAAACTGCTACTTGATATAAATAGGTAGGTATTAGAAGTACGTACGTAAGTTGACTGGTCACTGCTAGATCAGAGCGAGGACCAGCGTTTGGAAGAGGAACCAGAAGGGGGAGGAAGAGGAACTATAAACCATCGAACATATTATGTGCAGACGTTCTCATGAAAGCATAGTGATATCGCGAAGTGCGAACTGAATGATATCAGGGGCTTCATCATGGGGCTTAGTGGTAGGTAACGGTAGGTTTTTCTGTGTACAATGAAGGTTAATTTTACTAAAGATTAAAAATATACATATATATGAGGAGCTAGCGAATAAAACCAGACGGGACTACCGTTAACAGTCTTTTTTTGCAGGAAAGGCAAATAACTGAGACAGAGACTAGCTAAGAAAAGTCAGTTTTCCTTATTTTTTAAGGCAGGATCGAACTTGCTTTGAAGGAAAATATTTCGTGAATTCATATACGCGTACTTAGAGAGCCCGAAAAAAATATAAAAAAAATCATTTACTGAGGACATGTCAAGTTTTGTTCGCCAGCTCCTCATATGACAAAGTAGCAAATAGGGTCGCCGTAGGTGTGTGTGGAACAACACTACCCTGCCTAAACTAACCTAGTAATGCTTAATCTACGGTCGAATCGTCACATCCGTGAGCGTACAACTCGTAACGTAAAAACATTATTTTCGGGCTATGAAAGACGTGCACGTACCGTAATCCCATTCAGCTTATACGATTGAAATATCATTTAATTTATAGACAAACAATTGTCGATACGATTACGGATGTGATGATTTATCCACTGGTTTATTTGATTCTTGGTGAATCTTAAAGTAACGTTTGTCTTCGATTCAACCGACTTTAGAAAATGTAAGAGAACTTCTCGACGACAAGACCTAAAAAGTGGCTTCATTCGGACAATATTTTTTTACTAGTTTTTTCATCAGTAAAAGGATAGTCGAAAAACTTAAATTAAATATCTGCAAAACTACAAAAAAGACCATAACTTTAGCCGGCCGGGTTTCGTTTAACAAGGGAAATCAAAAAATTGCTTTCGATTGAAATATTTTATACACAAGACCTTATGGCGTTTTCGCTCTTAAGAACATAAAGTTTAAATTCGAAACTTCTTCTACGGTCATTTGAAGTTTTAAGGCAACTGCACAATTATTTGTATATTTGGTATTTTACAAGTAGTTGCAATTTCACAGCATTGATTTACTTCTTGTTTGGGAAAAAATTATTTTGAAAAACTTTCAGTTCTTCTACGCTGCAGTGAGTTTTTTTTTTATTATGAAAACAAAATCAAATCATAATTCTTATTCGCTTTTAATTTATCTTGGAGGAATCGTGTGAAGTAGTTAAACAGCTACAACGACAATAAAGAATTTAAGAAGCAAAATGGAATTGACTTCAGTTTTAAAGAACACTTTTTAAATAGTATTTTTTTAAATAAGATTGTATATAGAATATATCTACTATGTGCACTTAAAAGTATGTATACTTGCATATGTACATAAGTGTGTATGTATATTTTTGTACATAAAGTGTATGGCAAAAGCGGCTTCGGAACTTGGACAGTTGACAGTAGCCATGTTGTTGAAGCTGCCTATGTCAAATTGGTTGTCAATTATTCTGACTATTTTGCCAAATCATCATAGAGCGATATATACAAAATGTGCAAATAATAATTTTTTTTATAAATATGTAGTCTTAATTTTAGTTAAAAAAATTAAAAAATTGTTTTTATAAAAAGTGGTGTTCTGTTTGTGCAATATTCCGCACGCTTCGCTAATTTTACAATCACGAGCGTTATAGGTCGATGATTACGAACTTCTTTTGGCCTGAATTGAATGATATGGACCAGAGAATGACAAGGAGTACTCAAAAAAATATGCATGAGTAAATAGTCTTAATTTTAGTAACTGTGTATAATCAAAATTGTAGCGCAAACAATTCGTACGCTCATATATTTTCTCTCAATTAACTATGAATATAGCCGATTCCATTAAACAAGATCACCTCTACTTCGTTCATGCGAAAAACAAAAATGCGCTACAACTAAAAACTAGGGATGTAACGAATGTTCGCATTCGCTTTCGCATTCGCAAATAATTCGCTTACTTTTGCTATTTGCATTCGCTTTTGCATTCGCTAAAATGTATGCGAATATTTCAAGCGAATACTAAAGACAAAAAATTTTGTACTTCTTTTACGAAAATAGTTTACGATGAACAGACATCAAAAAGACGAAAATTATTTTAAACCAGCATGAAAAAGATGCATATACTTACATGTAAAACTTTAATATTTTAGCGGAAAACTTTTCTATCAATAAGTTCTCATAAGTATCAAAATGAAACCAAAACCCAGTGGTGTTTGGAAATATTTTTCAGTTTTAAATTTTTGAACACCATTCATTACTTCGTACAACAATATTAACTAGTCCTTGTTTGCTGTAAATTCCACGCGAAACACGCCACTGATATTATTTCTTATGAAAACGTAAAATGTTGAAGATATATTTCATATGTTTTTCCCAAGATGAACAGAGTACTACTTCTGCAAGATTTTTTCAGGAAAAGTTTAATCCAAGTTTTCTTCATATGTACATATTTAGCAGCATTTCACATGAAATGTTGAACAGAGTACCAGGCTTTAGGACCAAAGTATGAATTGGTGGATTGCCTAACATTGTGTAAACTTGTTTTTAATTATCATCTAGACTTACTCTTAAAAAAATTTATTTGCATGTGATATTTTAACGAATTGTAATATTTGCATTCGCTTTCGCATTCGCATTCGCTAAACTGGTATTCGTTACATCCCTACTAAAAACCAAAAAGCACATGCATATCAAGCGCATTAACTCTCTCACTCATGCTTATACTCAGGCTATGGATATTTTATTGGACAAAAAAATATACACATTATACTCGGGATATCTATTCATCAGTCGTCAGCGTAAACATACATTTGTGAGTGTGTTTGTTTGAAAACATACTTTCTAGTCAGCCTAGAACCATATGTCTCTATGTCAACACTCTTTTCTCTAGCGACAATTGGACTAGTTGAAATGTCTAGTGTATTTCTTGTGACATAGTCAATGAACGCGTCAATATATAGTTTGTGTTTATTTTTTATTATGCTATACAATAATGTATTTCAGTTTGTTGCCCCAACCCTTATAAAATTGTAGACGAGGGTCACTAAAATGTATTAGTGAATCTTTAGTTCAAATGTCTCCATGTGGTCGTAAAAGAATAGTGCTAAAGTCTACTGGTAGATTTTCAATTACAACCCTATGTTAAATGTCAATAGGCGATTACATCGGCTGGGGTACACCTAGTCAGTAGTACTATTGACAATGTCACTGGTAAATCACTACAATTTTACTATTGAGGTTGAGCGAGGAAATATCGATATTGTAGACTAGAGCCCCTAAAATTTACTAGTGAATCTTTGGTGTCAATGTCTCCATGTGGTCCCAAAATAACTACTTAGTCAGTATTGCTACAGTCTAGTGGTGGATTTTCAATAACAAGCTAATGTTAAATGTCAATATATAATTACGTTGGCTGGGGTACACCCGGTCAGTAGTACTACTGACAATGTCACTAGCTAGTAAATCACTAAAATTTCACTATTTGCATTTTCTGCAGGCTACTATGTATGTAAATAATGTGTATGCGTGTGTAAATAAAATAGTCCTTTTTATATGCATGTGTAGCCGATTAATAGTCAGCATATTTTTATACTCATACGTATGATTGTAGCTCATACTGTTTATAAATTTTAGTTATATTTGTTGGATGTTTATAGTTATACGTATTCAGTTTAAAATTGATGAGTGTGTTTGCATATGAGTGTATATTTATTTTAAGCTGTAGTTGTTTGACGGCCAATACTCAAGGAGTACTTAAAAATATACTTTTCTCATTCTCTGATGTGGACCCCAATGACATGTGGTTTCAACAGCACGGTGCTAAATGTCAAAAAGCTGGTGCCACGTGGAGTTCATGTGAACTGGACATTTCTCACGCGCGTCAGCCTGCGAACACGTGGAAAACATTTGCACACTATTAAATTCCACACTTTGTTCTTTTAAAATTTAAATTTAGGAAGATCTTAATGAAAGACCCTTTATTAAATCTTCTATAAAATATATGAAAAAATTATAAAGACAGCAACTAAACAGCCAACCAACCGTCGAAATAAATGTAGCAGGGGCAGCACCGTCAACGTCAGCAACAATAACGCCAACAACAACTCCAACAACCTGTTTCAATTCATTTTATATTCTTTCTAGTCACTCACTCGAGAGTCAGAACCAGTGCTTTGCTATTGGTATTAAAAAGTACATGGCGTATTATTATTATTACATATTGTTATTGCTGCTGCTGTTGTTGTTGTTTTTGTTGTTGTTGTTGGTCTTATTATTGCAGTTCTTGATGTTGGCTTTTTTCTTCTTCTTCGTTTGGTTCTGGTGTTGTTGATGGTGGTGTTGAATTAATAGTTGCTGTTGTTCTTAAAGATACTTGTAGCTAAAAGTATTTTTTTTTTCTTACCCGTCCATTTGTACTTAGTATCCATTTGTATATAAATAAATGGACATATACACATATGTATGAATATAGTATCCACAATCATACATATATATATATATAGAATTGTATATTCGCATATACATATTTATAAAATGAATGACTTTGCCAGTCAGTCAGTATTCATTTATTAATTTATCTGTTTGCGTTAAATGTGCATGAGTGTGTGTTTGTTGTTTTTTGAAGGTCATTCTTAATTTTCGCGCGCATTTGTTTTTATCAAAACTTTTAACAAATAAATGTTGTCATTGTTGTTGCTGGGGCTAACTATTTATTCTAAATTTACCCACAGTTAGTTTAAAATTACAAATATTTGCAGTTTATTATAAAAGCATACAATGAATGTAACGGATTTTGGATTTTCAGGTCAAAAATTGCATTGCTTGAATTGGCAATAAAGAATTGCTTAGAATTAGATGGCAAATGGTGTGACTGGTAGCAGTTTTATTAAATAAAACTTTTTAAAAAAAAATTAAACCGACTTCAAAAATAAGCACTAAAAAGCTACAAATAATATAGATCTAGTTAAATAAAAGATTTTTATATATGTTACTTACAGTGCCGTTTGAAGTTGGTGCCAGTAATACTGGTACTAAACACATAGGAACATGCCCGGTAAAAAAAAACTGCAAGTATGTAGGTATGTGCTTAGTTGCCAATGTTGCTGGCAGCAACTTCAAAAGCTGTTTTCTATGGCTATGGTTATTTATTTAGAAATATGGTCCAGTTTCGTAAAAATCGATTAAGTAAAAACACGTGAAATATAGTATTAAATTTTATGGGGCGCGGCTACGCCTACTTTTTTAAAACAAGGTTGTGTATTTTTAAGAGTTCAAGGTGTGTACCAAGTTTCGTACAGATCGATAAAGTAAAAGCACGTGAAATTAAGTATTAAATTTTATGGGGCGTGGCTACGCATCTTTTTTTAAAACAAGATTGTGTATTTTTAAGAGTTCAAGCTGTATGCCAAGTTTCGTAAATAATGGTTAAGTACAAGCACATGAAATATTATACTAAAATTTAATAGGCGTGCCCCGCCCACTTTTTTGAACGCAACTTTGTGCCTTTATTAAAGTTTAGGGTGTGTGCCAAGTTTCGTAAATATTGGTTAAGTACAAGCACATGACATATTATACTAAAATTTAATAGGCGTGTCTCGCCCACTTTTTTCAACGAAATTTTGTGGCTTTATTAAAGCTTAGGGTGTGTGGCAAGTTTCGTAAAAATCGGTGAAATAGAACCCTGTGAAATATAATACCAAATTTTAATGGGCGTGACCCCGCCCATTTTTTTAAAAGAAGATTGTGTATATTTTAGAGCTCAAGGTGTGTGCTAAGTTTCGTAAAAATCGGTTTAGTAGAACCACGTGTAATGTTATAATACATTTTAATGGGCGTAGCCCCGCCCATTTTTTCAACTTAAAAATTTTGTAATTACAAGAACTAAAGATGTTTGCTAGGTTTCGCAGCAATCAAATGAGTAGAAGATCACAAGATCAAATTTAAAAAATTGTGGGCGTGACTCCGCCCACTTTTTTCAAATGGGACCAATGGGAAGCTATACCCTCTTAGGCAACAAAAAAATTTTTACATTCGGTCTAAAATGCACCGAGTTATGAACCTACACACCTAAAAAAAAAAATAGAGACGAATTGTTAACCTCCTTCTTTTTTTTGAAGTCGGTTAATAACAGAAGCTATTAATGAGAGCATTGCTTTTTATTTTTAAGTTGTCCAGACAAAAAAAAATAGCAACTACATATCGTCACCTTAAATCCAAACGGACGTAACTATACTTTTATATTTTTTACAGGAGAAACAAAAAATGTTACAAAATCGATAATAATAATAAAGTACTAGATATACCAAACGGACGACACAATCGTCCTATTCATTATATAGATTTTTGAAAATGTTCTTCGAAATTTACTTGTAGTATGGATACTTATTTGTACTTGCTACGACGGCGTAGATGATATTAAGGCAGAAGACGACCATAAAAGCGGAAAAAGCAAGACGCTTTAACTATTAGAAATAACTATTAAAAAAATATTTTTTTTATGGGGACCACCTTAATGGTTGAAGATGGATGACAGGTATGTTTAGAGTAAAACTTTGTATTCAAAAAATATTTAGGCTCGCTCATGCATTTGACTTCCATAGAAACGCCCTGAAGGCAGTGTGCTCTAACACTGCGAGCAAATTTTATAAAAAATTTCCCCTTTGTATCGGAGCCTCCTTAAGGAGTCGAGATAGGGCATACGTATGTTTGGAGGAACTGTTGGAGATAAAAAATTACTATGGGTCGGTGTTACATTTTACCCCCTGCGAGGCACCATAAAAACGGAAAAAACGAATTTCTTAAAAAATATTATTCAAAAAATTAATATTTTTGTATGGGGACCACCTTAAAGGTTGAACATAGATGATAAGTATGTTTAGAGAAAAACTTTGTATTGAAGTAATATTTAGGGTCGAGGTTGGTCGTCATACATTTGACTTCGATGGGTACGCCCTAGGGGAACTTAGAGCCCAGCGAGTAAGTTAGTTTTTTGCTTTTGTCCTCAAGTTGGAGCACGATGAGGCGACCTTTGCCCCCATCTGACCGTCATAATTTTTTGGCTCAAATATTTTTTTCCGAACCTCACAAAATGAGGTTCTTGCAATTCTCATATAACACTATACCAAAGCTAATGTACATAAATGCGTTTAGTTATCATTGTTGTCATCACCGACCTTGAATATCATTATTGTTTTGTAAAAACAAACTATGTCACAAAGTAACATAACGTGACAAATAGTGGACTTTTCTGTGGAAATGCCCATATACATATTTTTAACTTTTGTGCTCACTTTTGCAGTTGGTTTAATCTTTTTTAAAGCTTTTTTTTAGTTTTATGTGGACATTTAAATTTTTAGGGGCGTGGTCACGCTCAATTTGGCAAATATTAGCGTCCGCCCACTTTTCTAAATTCATTGTGTCACGTTCACAAATCGGTCAGGTAGAAGCACGTGAAATATAGTATTATGCCCTTATGCAAAAACGATTGTTAAATTTAAAGCATGCTTTAAAACCGGTTTTGCCATACAAAATTGATTTGTTAAACCAACTTTAAGCTTAATAATCGTTTTTGCATAAGGGGGTTAATCTTTAATGGACATGGCACCGCCCACTTCTTCAAGCACAAAATTATGTCATTCTAAGAGACGAAACTCTCTGCCAAATTTCCTGGGAATCGGATAAATAGAAGTACATATATTTAAATACTAATCTTTCCAGAGCGTGGCCCGCCCACTTTTTTGAACACAAGTGTGTGTCAAGTTCTATAAGAATCGGTAAAGTTGAAGGAAGAACTTTAAATATGATATTAAATTCTAATGGGCCTAGTCCCGCCCACTTTTTGGAATGCAATATTGTGTTCTTTTAAGAGGTAAACGTGTGTGTCAAGTTACGTAAAAATCGGTTTAGTACAAGCATGTGATATATAATATTAAGACTTTAATGGGCCTAGGCCCGCCCACTTTTTTTAAATTCAATATTTTGTCTTTTTAGGTCTCACAACGTGAGCCAAGTTTCGTAAAAATAATAAATTTTAGTGGGCGTGGCTCCTCAACTTCGAAATTGTGTCATTACCCAAACTGGTTGCTAAGATTCGCAGCAATCAGATCAGTAAAAGATTATAAAATTAAATCAAATTCCTGCTCTTTGATAATGAAACCAAATGGAAGCTTTACCCTCTCATAAAAACGGTCCGAAATGTACCGAGTTATGAAGTAACAATGCGGGGAAAAAATACAGACGAATTGATAACCTCCTCTTTTTTTTAGTCGATTAAAAATAAGCATGTATGACAAAATTTATTCTACATGTGGTAATTACCAGCATCTGCAGCTTCTTTGAAAGCTGTATTTACTTTAGTAAATAAATATTATTGTTGCCTTGATGTCTACTTGCGCTTGGAGTCTGTTAATAAAATTATTCATTAAGTTTTCGTTTTTAGCAATTTTATCAATTTATTTTACATAAAACCTGTAGTGTACCGCTTAGAAAAAATTTTTTTTATATCAGAAGCTTTTATCAGCATATTTTAATTAGTTACAGGTATTTATCGGCTGTCGGGCATGCAATCTTCTATAAAAACAAATTGATAATTTCACAAGTTGATTAAATTTCAATTTAAATATCATTATTTTTTCAATAAAAAAAATTTACATATATGTATGCACATGTATAAAATAATAATCATGTCTGCGGTCAATAAGATTAAATCAGCGAAACTGTGTTTTTCAGCAAATAAACAAATTCTCCATAAAATAATTTCTAATCTTTAACACGATCAAAATGACTTATCAAAACCCTACAAAAAAGTAATCGAACGAAATAATATAGAAAACTCAGTTCAATATTTGCAGCCACTTGAAGTCAACGATAATATGGATGTAGAATTATCAAATATTCGACATGTACGAAAAACTGCGTTGCAAATAATTTGCAAAGGGTTATTTTTTAGGGTGCCATACACGAAAGGTGGAAAGGAACCCTATTGTTTTAGCTACGTCCGTCTGTATGTATGTCTGGCACTAGCTGCTTTCTGAAGAATCGTAAAGCCTACGGACCTCACATAATATGTAAAACGTTGCTGCTATAACAACAAATATTATATGACAGTTAAAAATTAAGGGGTATTCTAAAGCGAGCAACAAAAAATATTGAAGTTTTAATATAATATACAGAAAATTATATGTATTAAATAACGCACAACAAACAACTATAAGTAAAATTTATAGACTGTGTGAGCTGCAATCAAACGCACGAATATAAAAATATTCCGACTATTAAATCGACTACACATGCGTGTATACAGGGCTACTTTATTTATACACACATAAAGCATGTTTTCAAACAGTCACACACATACCTACACATTTTCCATTCCATTTTTTATACAGAAATGATTGTATACGGTGGCGAGTGATGAACAAATATCCCGAGTATCCCTGTATGTTTCCTTTCCACCACACACAGTGGACCAAACACAAAGAACGCTGATGATGAAGGTGTAGTGGCCTTCGAAAACAGCTACTTGTTCCGTTCTACTGCGTGTTTGTCAGAATATTTACAATTATCTTTGGTGTTAATTGTTCATTAATAATTATCACTTGGTATTTGGCTCACAAAGCAATACGAACTTTAGCCTGCTTAAATTATAAATATAAGAATTTGTTTTGGCGAAAATACATAAATTTGCAAAAGATTAATCGATATTATCGCAGAAATTGGGACTAAAATTAATTAATATTTCGTTTGCTTTACGAAAACCTGTTTGAAAATCAGAGGAAATCACAAAATACCAACTAGTAATCCGGTATGAAAATTATGTATGGACGATAATTATGTTAAATTATTTTGCTTACAACGTTACGGCAAAATATTTGGAAGCGTGAGAAGGTATTAAATCTATCATCTGCTCTCACTTTAGTATCACTATATTTGAATCACTATATTTAAATCACTTTAAATTGTGACTTTGCTTTCAAATCGCGGACAACAACTAACAATTTGTACATACCAATTGTTTATCGTAGTAAAGTTCATATTTTAATAGATTTATTTGCAAATACGTCAGATTGCAATAAACACACGGAATCACGTAGATCACATTTTTTATTTATTATTATTATTATTTTTTTTAAGTTCGTCGGTCGTCAGTCTGTTGAAACTTTGCGCGAAACCGTTTTAAATGAAAAGCCAACAACACTCAACAGCAGGCGCATGTGGGACAGATTGGAATTACACTTTCAAATTAAAAAGTCAATGGTAACATGACGAAAAAAAAATACACACGTATTCGTGCAAATAAACGACTAAATTGAATAGAATTTGAAAGCATCCCGATCATGACTTAAAGGTATGAGTACTTACACGTAATACTTATGAATGTATCTAAATATGTACATACTTATGTATATCTATATAGTTACATATATGCATTTATGTACTTTTTATAAACACAATATACATATGTATATGACACATTCAAGTTCAAAGAACTTTCGTCAAATAAAAAAAAATAAATAAATTCAGTAAAGTGCGGCTTTGACTCTCGCACGAAGGGTTCCGTACGTTGGGCTTTGAGCATTTTTTTAATAGTGTTTTTTTATGTTTTTTCAGCTGAAATAATTTTTTATTTCGCTTTTTTCTTGTTTTGGCATTTTTTTTAATTTTGGCGATTTTTTTTTTTTGCATTTTGGAGATTTTTTTCATTTTGGCGATTTTTTTTCATTTTGGCGATTTTTTTTTTAATTTTGGCGATTTTTTCATTTTGGCGATTTTTTTAATTTTGGCGATTTTTTAATTTCGGCGATTTTTCCGGTTTTTCGCGATTTATTTTCGATTTAGAAATTTTTTTTAAAATGGTGCTTTTTTTCGTTTTGGCGTTTTTTTTTATTTTGGCGATTTTTTTCGGTTTGGCGATTTTATAATTTTTGGATTTTTCGTTTTACCGTTTTTGAAAATTTCTAGAAGTTTGCTCTTACGGTTTCCAAGATACAGAAAGTTATCAAAATTACATCGTCAAAATTACATTAACTGATGGTACACCCTCTAATTAAAATTTTTTAAATTTTAGTGTTAATTGTTGTAGTCTGTATAAAAATACACTAACTTTACAAATTTCAAGTGCATATACATATATGGGATTTTAACATTTTTCGTTGCTCGTTTTGGCACACCCTTTAATTTCCAACTCTCATGTATTTGTTGTTGTAGCGGCCAAGGGTCTACACACTCTGTCCAAATTTCACTCAGGTCCGTAGCTCTTACGGTTCTCGAGAAAATACCCTGTGATGGACAGACGGACAGCGTAGCGAAAACAATAGGGTTTCTTTTCACCTTTGGTGTACGAAACCCTAAAAAGTAAAAACAACAAAATGTTACTTTTGTTGCTGTAGCCTACTGGATATTACAGTGACGACATCATTTTTATTATTTATGATGGCAAAAAGCGGAACATGGACAGAATTTGCGGATTAAATACACAAACTCGTATGCAAAAAGGCTCCATGAGAAATGGCCTCTTATAAAAAATGGAAATTCAAAATGCCAACCATTTTCCTATACATACTAGGGAAATATCTGCTCCAAAGACCGCCAACGTGACCCTAATGGATCTTTTGTAAAATAAAGCAAGCACTGCATGACTCTCCTTAAGAAAGTCAGCACAGAGATGGGAGCAGCCCGCCTAATATCATCTGAACACAGAAATTGGGGAAAAAAATTATGTGGATCCACTTGCCTCAAGCTAACCTTTCTATAAAATCAAAGGTTAGAATGTCTTCTTTGGATAAAATAAACAAGTCTCGGATTTATTAATTTTCGATAAACTCTGCCATTTTTATAGCTATGCTATTTATTGCGCGACACAGGAGTTAGGACGTGATTTTCGTAACAAAAATAATCAACACTATTACAGTTATAAACTTATTTTTGTTTTGATTTCTTTGTACTTAAAGCAAGCCACAGACCTTGCGACCGTTGGTACAACATGAGCAGGTTGTATATGAGATTGTAAAGTGTGTGGGGTCGTCGGATGAAGTTGTGTCTGGGTTGTACGAAAGATTAAAAAGATTTGATTTTTTGGCAAGTTGTATAGACAGGTTGTAAAATTTAGGAGTTGGTTGTACAACTTCATTTCATTTTGTTCGTATTTTTGTTGTGGTCATATAAAAAACGTTGCGCACGAATTCAGACTTGCTTTTGTGAATGCATCGGAACCTTTGATAATGGTCATTAAATACTTCGTCTAACATCCACGTGTAATTTTTGTTCTCACTTTCTTTTAATATTTTCAAAAGTTTGTTGTGAGCATACATTTTTTTTTATAAACTACTCGTTTAACAAAGTTATTTTTTCTGTCCTTTTTTACATTCTTGTTCTTATATTTTCATAAAAAAAAAAAAAAATTCCACTACAATACGCGACATGGTACCCGTTGTCATGTTAACTCAAAAAAAAAATTAAGAAATGAAGTTGTACGCTAATGTTGTACACGTTGTTGTACAGTTTGTGCGCAAAACACACAACTGGGTAATCCAACGTGTTGTACCAACGGTCGCAAGGTGTGTGGCTTGCATAAAAGCAGAGTACGAAAATAAACGAAACAAATTGTTTGATTTTGTTTTGATTCGTTCTTTGAAGTGAGTGAAACAAAAACAATGAGAACGATTGCTCAAATTGTTTTTGTTTTGTTTTTGCACATGAGCACAAACCAGAGAACACACCTTATCGGCTCTAAGCCGGCTAACAGCCGCCACCGACCACAAACAATACATTTATTTAATAGTACACTGCTAGAAAAGAAAAGAATGGGAAATAAATGGAAACGTTTTGAAATATTTGCGGCAAATTTGACATCATCATATAATATAATTTTATTGCATTGTTATTTCACACATGAAATTTATTTTATATAACTAAGCAGCATAGCTAAAACCGGGTGTCCTAAAACACCTTTCTTCTTTTTTTAAGTTAGTTTAATTATTAGGTTAGCAGACCGCTGGTAAGTAAGTCTGAAATTTAGAGTCCAGCTCACTTGGATCCAATACAATGATCCTTTTGTGCTACCTGTGAGTTGAAGAAAAGATAGTGAGAGAGGGTGAGAGGGAAGGGATAATGAAAAAGAAGACAAATAGTAAAGGAGGAGATAGAGGAAATCTTCATTCTTTTACAACTCTCTTTTTTTGCACGCTTTTTTTAATAATGCACTATTGCAGCGCCCCTGGTGTCAATGGGGAGTATTAAATTTTTACGCTGTGCTTAGTAGTCATTTTACTTCGCCGGTGATTCTGCTACACCGGTGTTGTTTTAGTGACCAGTGCCATATGCCTGCATCACTAGAACTTTTTCCACAACACCTGATACAAAGGATACTAATGCACATCAGAAATATGCGTGGTGTTGTGATTTAATGACTGTCGCAGACCGTAGTCGAACCCAGGACCTTCGGTTTTGTAGTCAACGTGCAATCCTCCGTAAAAATCATCTAAATCACTATTTCCGTATCGCAAATTTGTAATTTTCATGAGTTCTTGGGAATGTATTTTTTACTGGGTACAATTGGTTTAGTTAACATACGATATATTTTTGGAAGTCGTTTTTTGTCATCAAACGCAAATAAATTCATCAAAGTGCAACTTTGACTGGCACACGAAGGGTTCCAGATATATATATCCTACATATCGTTTGTCACAAGTAGAAAGGCCCTAACTGAAATAACTATAACTTTACCGGAGAAGGTAAAAACATAAAAATAAATAGTACAACTGCTTGTAAGAGCGTTATTTTTTACACTATTGCAATGAATCACTGAAAAACTTAATTTCATTAAAATACGAGTTAAGGCCTTTCTACTTGTGACCACCGGTATGTATCACTGTACGAACTTTAGCTTATATAATCGAATATCTTAACTGAACCTTTATTGCGATTCACTAACTTTTTTTTTACGAAAATAGCACCTTTAAAATAATTATAACGGAAATTTATCGAATTTGCTATTCAGTAACATTTTTAACGATATTCGCTGTAGGTTAATGTCAGCTGTATCATTATTTAAGCTTATGTGGTTTTAATTTTATGGACAAAAATCAACAGAAAATATCAGCTGCGTACTATCGTTAAAAAGAAGTTACAGAATCACTCAATCGTTATTGCAAGCGACAAAATGTATAGACAAACATTACGATTGTTGCATCGGTAAAAGTTATTGAATCGCACCACTGGATTCCGTAACTTTTTTGCGAATCGAAAAACGTAATATTTATCGATAGATGTATTCGTTTGCGTTAACAATAATGTGATTCTGTAATTTCTTTTTTTACGAAAGCATATCATGTGCCATCTCTGCACTCAAATCGCCAAAATAAGCGAAAAGCACTAATAAGAATTAAAGAAACGTTAAATTTATTTGAATTCAAAAAAATATTACTGAATAACAAAGTCGAAAATTTTTCGTTATAATTAATACAGCGATACGACTATCGTAATAAAAGTTACTAATACCAGTAGCTGGATTCTATAGCTTTCTCGGAAACGATAATCGTAATATTTATCGACATAGTTATTCGCTTGCGGTAACGATAATGTGACTCAGTAATTTCTTTTTTGCGATAGTCTCCAGTTTTCTTTTTGTCACCATTTAATTCAATATTATGTGGTTTCTCTGTATATAAAATGTGAAAATAAGCGAAAAGCACAAAGAATAATAAAAAAAAACTCAATGTATTTGATCTTGTAATTTATTTATTTTTTCTCCAAATGACAGCGAATATCGTTAAAATATGTTACTGAATACCAAAGTCGATAAATTTTCGTTACATTCATTATAGTGATTCGATTATCGTAATAAAAGTTACTGAAGCCAGGTGCTGATGTATAAATTTTTTAATTTTTTGTTTGTTTAAGCGTTCTTATTTTTAGCGCTTTTTTCGTTTTGTTAACTTTTTTCGGTTTTCGGCAATTTTTTAGGTGGGTTTTTATTTGAGCGGGTTTTTTAATTTTGTGGCTTTTTTCGTTTTGGTGAATTCTTTTCGGTTTTCGGCGAGTTTTTTTGCGACCTTTTTATTTTAGCGACTTTTCGTTTCGAATAAATATTGCACACTCAAGCCCATTTGTTACTCAAGCCCATTTGTTACAGAAAAACAATTTTTATATGAAGTTTTTTTTTTGTACAAAAATTTAATCTGAAACAAAGGGGTGAATTCAGCTTTAGACTGCAAATGAAAACTGGCCGGAAATGAAAAGTGATTTTTATAATTTACTTGGATTTAAGCAGAAAGCTGGTTGTCCCTAAAAAAACTTTTTTGTAGAGTAGTTAATTTTTTTTCGACTTAAAATTTAATTATAAAGTGATATATTGGAACGATTAGCTTAATAAGAAAAATACCTTCTTTTAGCTGAAATCTAAAAAAAAAAAAAATTCTCAAAAATTATCGATCAGCTTTTAACATATTGACTTGATTTTATTTATGTTATATTATTAAAGCATTGTGCTTATAATATTTTATAGCACCCAAAATACCCAGGTCGGTAAAACTACCCTGTCGGAGAATGTGTGGTTGACTACAAAAATAGTTAAATTTTCTTAGACTGACTAAAAGCTAGCTGCAATTTCATCCAGAACAAATCCAAAATTAATTCTTAATTTTTGAGTACGTAATCGAATTTGATGAAAGCCAACAAATTTATTCTCAGCTACTTTAAAACTCATTTCAGTTTTATATTAACATTTTGCTGTTGTTATTTTAGATGTCAGCTTAGCCGAGTGGTAGCGCGTTGAGTACACAACGTGTGATGTTACATGTTCGAACCCCAGAAAAATTTTTTAATTTACTGACTACCAGGTGACTTAAAAAAGTCAACTTTAAGTTAGCTGAAATTAGTGCAGAGTAAGACAATTGACTACCGCCTACGACAGCGCAATGTTTAAAATAGTCAGTTGGTTACATTGAAAAGTAATCCAAGTGTCATGTCAGTCAGTACTAGTTGCGAAATAGTTAGCTTAAAGTTAGTGTAAAGTCAGCCAAATTTCCGAGAGGGTATTTAAAAAAAACAAGTAAAAATTTATGTGTGTGTGTGTGTGTGTTTAATTTCCAGCAACGTACAAGAAAATATTTTTACAGAAATTTTAACGAAAATGAATGAACTTGGCTCTAGTTTTCGTAATTACCCAACATAATGACTTTAATAAATTTAACTTATAACTAATTATAACCTATAAACGATTTTACCGCACGAAAATTTAGCCAACTATTCTTAAAGTACACAAGGAAAATTGTTATTTTTGTAAGACTAAATGGTAAGAAAATTTATTTAAAAAAAAACGACGCCCACAATTACTAAAAACAAACCTGCCATATAAAGAAAAGAATAACATAAGCAAATACACTGGCATACTAATATGGATATGCGGCATGTAATAGAACACACATGCCACCAGAATTATTGCACACATGGATAACTAAAACTACCCTCTTACTCTCGCTGCCCCTAATGTAAAAAAAAAACAAAAACTAAATAAAAATCCACCATATCATACGAAACTCGTTCGGTGTGTAGATACGTATATCGGCTTAAACACTTTTGCATTTATTTATGTATAGTTGTAGGTACGCTTAGAAAGGAGTACATATCCTTGTTAGTGCTTCGTTATCCTTGCTCGCCTGGTAACCATTCCTGGCTGGGAGAAGCAGAAAAATATTTAAAAAAAATGGTATCCAAAAAATTTGGGGAAAATCCATACAGATGTAAGTTCGTACGCATGTATAAACGTACGTACATGTTGTTTTAGTGTTTCTTTTTTTTATTATTATTATTATTATTTTTCATTTTTGTCAACGTCGTCATTTTTGTGTCTATTGTTGAAAAATATTGGTTAAAAGAGTAGGAAAAGTGATAGCAAAAAAAAAATATATACATATATTAGGGTTGATATTTCTTTACAATTTTTTCATTGTCTAGTAATAGTTGTTGATTTTTCTAAGCCATGGTGCAGCAAAAATGCACAGTGGAGAGCAAAAGTTGTCATTTTTAATAAAGGATAAATTTGCACTTTTCTTAAGAACCGGCTGTTTTAAATTTCTCTTCGAAGTTACTTTTATCGTTTGTTTGATTTATTTAGTTTCTAATTCTTAGTTTGAAGAAGTCAAATTAAATGTGATAATAATGTTTAAGCAACAAATTAAACCACAGACAATTGTAATTATTCTGACAAACAATAGTAGAACGGAACAGCATGGTGTTTTAGTAGGAGGCTTGGTGCTTGGTTCACAGTGTGTGCTGTCTGTTAACTTAAGCTTGAGTCTTATATGAACATTTTTCAATATAAATGGAATACGTGGTGGTGCGTTGTAGCACCACCCTTCCTAACATAACCTAACCTAACCTATCTGTTGAGACATTTTTTTTTTTGTAAGCAAATCTCAATTTTTAGTAATTTTCTAGTAAATACAAGTGATTTTTTCATGTTTGAGCAAATTTCGAAAATTCGAAATTAAGTTCGAATTTTCGAACATGCCTCAATATTGATGTTTTGTCTTTTTTGAATGAAAATAGATATTTTTTAACGCATGAATTATATGTAATTATTTGATGTACTTATTTTAAAAAATCTTTTTTTGTGCAAAATGCATTGAAATTGATTATTACTCTGCACAACAAAATAGACGTATTTTTTGTGCTGTTTAAATAGCCAGTTACCAGTTACTGTTCCTAATGCAGACCAACCAAAAATTTTCTTAGAACAGCTAGAGCTTTAAGATTCAACTTTTCAACATTTAGACAAATGAGAAGAAGCCCTTGAAGCAATAACTTAATAATAATTTTTTATTTACTTACTTTGTTGTATATGCTATGTCTTAAAAGCTTTTCTTACAGTATTTAGGAAGTTTAAATTTATATTTTGCATTCTAACATGAATAAGATAATCGTTTCATTCTGATGTGTTTTCAAAATTTCGAAGATAATCTTGAATTTCGAAATTTTTAAGCTCTCAAATTAAAAAAAAAAAAACATAGAAAATTTACCAAAGTATGTGCTTTTGCCATAAAATTTAAAACAAGACTTTTTAGCAGTTATTTTCATAACAAATGAAATACGTGAATTTTTTGATTCGCCGTAAAGCAAAAGCTTTCGTAATTTTCAAAATCTTAAATTTGAGCAGTTTATTTGTAAATACAAATACATTTGATAATATTTAACTCAATTTTGAAAATTTTAAACTAACTTCGAATTTTCGAAAATTAAATTCGAATTTTCGAACATGCCAAATAACGATATTTTAATTTTTTTAAATAAAAATAAATGCTGTTTCATGTGATTTGCCTTCAAAATTTATATTTTTATTTTCTTTCAGTTTTTGGAAAATTTAAATATATTGAAGATTAATATTGTCCATTTGTAAAAGATATCTGTAGTAGAAAAAAATATTAATCGATTTAGGAATGAACAGAAATTTATTATTTACATCATTTTTGAAATTTCGAAGATTATCTTTAATATCGAAAAATTTTCGAAATTGTTTGTATATAAACATCGACAATTTTTAAATGCATTTGTAATACACAATAGCCCCATTTACAATCTCGTGCAAATGGTCTTGCATCGTAGCATGTGTAAAATGGTATAGTATATTTATATTCACCACTAAAAATTTGTTAAGTGGTGAGTACCAGTATACTATACCATTTTGCACATGCTACGATGCAAGACCGCTGGCACAATATTGTGAATTGGGATATTGTGTATTACAAATGCATTTAAAAATTGTCGATGTTTATATAAAAAAAAGGATTCCTTGCCTATATTTATCGTTTCTAAACTTCTCGTTTTCCTTCTTATTATAAAATTTAAACTTAAACAAAAAACTTTTTGTGTGTGAACCAGTTCTAATGGTAAAAATAAGGAAACTCTTTTATATTTGCTATATTGTTAACTTTAACTCGCTTTATGTGACGCTATTATTGATTTAAAAAAAAACAGATGAAATATGTACATATGTATATGGTTACCTTAATATAGAAAGGCCCTAACTCATTATTTATTTGAAATCGATTTTTTTGTATGTTTCGATAGAAGAACATCTAATGTATCGAAAAATGCAAAAATTTTGATTTCAAAAAAATTATAAGTTAAACCCTTTCTATATTAAGGTAACGATATGTATGTATGTATAAGTACTTTATATATTTTACCAGTTTCAGCTTTTGCTGTAGACACTTCCAAATACTGAAAAAAAAATTCTTTATCAAATTTTCACAAATATTTTTTTACTCGTCCATGTTTTTCACCCATTTTTTTATGTCCTCATATTTGGTTACACAATTTTCACTTGAATAAACCTCTAACAGCACTTGTCATATTTCCATCATGTTCTCATCTAAACTTTGCAACCCCATCCTTGTGCATGGTTTCTAACGAATTGTTTTTTTTTCAGTAAATTTTTTTTTCATCTTTTTCCAACGTTAGCAAGAATTTTTGGTCTGTCTGCATTTCAAAATCCTTTTTGTGGATTTTTACTCTAATTTTCTTTATTAAATTTTTTACTGAAAGTATAGAATTTTCAGGTCTTTGTTAAATTTGTGTGTTTTCTGCTCTTTAAAGGTCTTTAACAGGAGTACGAACGAAAAAAATAAATATAAGTTTAATATTGTGCGTGTTGCGTGCTTTTTAACCATTAACTTAATGTTGTTGTCGCTGTATGTATGTATGTATGTAGTTTGTTGTTGCTGCCGCTGCTTTCATTGTTGGTGTTGTTGTGTTTTGGGGAAACGTCTAATAAAAATGATTTATGTCAAAAAAAATACTGTGTGCCTCCTTCTATTAATACATAAATTCATATTTATCCAGCTATTTTGCTATTTATTTCACGTTTTTAGTTCTTTCCTTATTTAAATTTGTTGTAATATTTTTATTAAATTATAAAAACTTGCAGCTCTGTGCGTGAAGTTAATACATATAAAGAAAATTTTTGCTAAAATTTTATTAATCTATAAAAGTGTTAAGTTGATTGTGAGTTAATATGAGAAGGAATTAATTCTGTAATAGAGAAGATTAAAAGCAGTTTAAACGTTTTAACACTATTTAAACATGTCCATGATCTTCTTCTTAAAACACAATCATCTCTTAGCGGGTTCTCGCTGAAACACTCTCAAATTACTCTAAAATATGTAAAAAGCTCACATTGATTTTGTAAATGATTTAATCTAAGGCAAGAGCCACTGCCGCGCAGTGCTTTTTGTCCCCATACTAAAACTAGAGTTGTTAGGGTAGAAAGGTGTAATTTCGTATACTTGTTCTTAATAGCTAAGCTAAGGAAGTTTGCGAAAAATCATTTTTCTTCAAAAATTCATATTTGCTGAATTTATGATGAGAAGGAACTAAAAATTTATAAATGGTTCTAGAATTATGCACATAAGCTCTGTTGTTAGTTTTGCTCTATTTGGTGCAAGGACATGACTACCTCCCATATATCCTTTTTCTTCAAAACTGAATTTTGGCTGTATTTATGATTAGATCGCATTAAAAATTTATATATATTTTTAGGATTATGCATTTGAAGTCTGCTGTAATTTTTTTTTTGCATTCGGTGTAAGGATATGACTACCTCCCATATATCCTTTTTCTTAAAGAATAGATTTCAGCTGTATTTATAGTTAGAATGTTCTAAAAATTTATATATATATTTTATATTATGCGTCCAAGCTCTTTCTTAATTTTTTTTTTCATTTAGTTCAAGGACATGACTACCTGCCATATATCCTTTTTCTTAAAAGGTTGATTCGAGCTGCATTTATAGTCAGAAGGCACTAAAAATGTATAAAAACTTCTATAATTATGCCTGTATGCTCTGTTGTAATTTTTGTTTTATTCGGCGCAAAGACATGACTACCTCCCTTATATCCTTTTTCTTCAAAACTGAATTTTGGCTGTATTTATGATTAGATCGCATTAAAAATGTATATATATTTTTAGGATTATGCATTTGAAGTCTGTTGTAACTTTTTTTTCATTCGGTGTAAGGATATGACTACCTCCCATATATCCTTTTTCTTAAAATGTTGATTCGAGCTGCATTTATAGTCAGAAGGCACTAAATATGTATAAAAACTTCTATAATTATGCCTGTAAGCTCTGTTGTAATTTTCGTTTTATTCAGTGCAAAGACATGACTACCTCCCATATATACTTTTTCTTCAAAAATAAATTTTGGCTGTATTCATGATTAGAACGCATTAAAAATATTTTTATAATTATGCATTTAAGCTCTGTTGTAAATTTTGTTTCGTTCGGTGCAAGGACATCACTACCTCTCATATATCCTTTTTCCAACTATAAACTAAATTATATTTTGCCTGTATTTAAAGTTCGTATCGCTTTGTAAGCCAAATTACATGTGATAATTATTAATAAACAAATAACACCAAAGTTAGTTGCAAATCTTCTGACAAACACGTAGTAGAACGGAACAACTAGCTGTTTTCGAAGGCCACTAAACCTTCATCATTAGCGTTCTTTTGTGCTTGGTCCACTGTATTTAGAATCAGAATGCATGCATAATAATAAATCATAAAACTATACTTATCATCTTAGTGGGAAATTTCGATTTCATTGGTACTAGGATATGTCTAACTTTCTAAAGAATTTTTGATATATGATATAAAAAATTTATTACTAAGTTATATTATTGAAAAAAATTAAAAATGAGAGATAAACTGTTTGAAATCCTAAAATATTTTAGATTGAGAGAGATGTGAGTGTGGGTGCTAAAAAAAATATAGCTCATTTACTTAAAGAACGTCATAACTCAAAAACAACAGTTTGAAAGAAAACGAGTTTGAAGTTTTCAATTTACACACAACTTAATGAAAAAAGAAAACTTTATTTCTCTCTCAAAAGGTGAGTCCTTATGAATAGGGAGGACGAATGAAGGATGTCCGCCTGTCCGTCCGTCCGTCTGGTGTACGTGAAATCGATTTTCTGACGCTCCCATAAAAGCTAGAGACTTCGGTATTGGAGTGGTATATCAGATATGGTCCAAAATCGAGCAGACGGTTTCAGAGCTGGAAAGCTTAAACTTGATTTTGCATTTTATAAAAGTAACTAGATAACACAAATTTTTTTATTTTTATTTTATATTTCAGTACGAATAAAATTTGTATTAAAAATATAAAAAAAATACAAAAAAAAAATCAAAAAGATGTTTCCAGGGCTGGGAACTTTAACTTTTTTGTTATATAAAAATAACCAACTAAAACTAATTTTTCCTTTTTATCTATAAATTAAAAATATCTTACATTCTTAAAAAAAAAAGATTGGTGTAAGAAATCAGAAAAATCTAACATTATGATAACAGGGTTGGGAAACTTACACTTTTTGTGATATATAAAATTAACTAGGTCTAATAATTTTTCATTTTATATATTAATTTATATGTATATTTTATGTTTTGGAGAGAAAAGTTGGGTATAGAAAATTAGAAAAATTAAAAAATCACAGCTTCACAGCTGGAAAACTTAAACTTTTTTTATTTTCCTTATTTAATTTTTCTTTGTTCACTTAACATATTTGCTTTACATATTTTTGAAAGAACAAGATTGGTAAAAGTAACCAAACAAAATCTAAAAGGATGATTTCAGGGTTGGGAAAAGTACACTTTTTTTGATATATAAAACTAATTAAATAAAGTTATTTCTGTGGTAATTAAATACGTATATTCTATATTTTAGAAAGAAATAAATTAGTATTCGTATTAAATTTGGAAAAATTTAAATTATGGTGCCAGGGTTGGAAATTGAAAAAAAAATTTGGGTAAAAAATAACCAAAAATAATTTTTTTTTCAGTTAAACAAATTCATGTTTTAGGAAGATCTTTACTCAAGCAAATTCTTTAGTCGAAAAAAACCAAGAGGTCACTTACTAAAAATTGCACTATAACAAAAAACAATAAATTTTATCACAAAACAAATATGTATGTATGACTGGTGATTTTCATGAGTAATATAAAAATATATATGTAATTATATGCGATTTGTAATAATTCTAGGGGGAGAATTGGTGATTGAAAGGAATATGGTACTGCCAGCGCAGCCGTGGCAGCCGTGTCTCTTACTAATCACATATCCTTCTCTTTGCAATTCAATAAACACCCCAAGATTTAACTAAAAAAATAATAGTAATTTTTTTACACTTCGATATGAAAGCTCTTATTGTAAGACCCTTTATACAAACTAAAATAAACATTTTATTTTTTGTTTCCCAGCAGAGTGCTTTTTGTGACAATAGGCCTCTCATAAATAAGCGATTTAATTTCGATCGCTTATAAGCTTTACATATGTAATAATGTATATTGTATTTTTTATTTTTTTGCTTTTCCTTTTATTTGATTTACAAATAGATTTGGTCAATTTCTCAAAATACTTCATTTACAAAAGCATTTTAAATTAAATTTTTATTATTTAAATTAAATAGAGTTGTTTACCAAATTATGCCTTCAAATGTATCTTCATAGAAATTCAATAAAAAATTTAAATTATTTCTATTTTATTTATAAGGCGCATAAAAAAAATAAATAATTTATAAGAATTACAAGTAGAGGCCAGGCCTCAATAAAAATGATTATTTATTAATAATATATTTTAGTCAGGAAGATTTCAAGATTTGATAACCTCTTTTTAACGTTTGTTGGAATTGATTTTTTAATATAAAGTAAATGAAAAATTTAAAATGACTAAAGGGCACAAAGCGTTGCTTTAAAAAAATCATTCCAAACTCAAAATTAAAAATAGACAAAGATCATCATTGAAAAAGTTATTCATTTCAAATTCAAAACAAATAAATTAATGAACACACCCACCTTTTTAACGTTTAGTTTTTGTTTGTTTTTTCATTTTTTTGCTTTCTCAAACAAAATAAAACAAACAATAAATGGCTTTTAATTAATTAAATGTTGTAAACATTAAATTTAAAATAAAAAAAAATAAAAATATCACTGATTGCATATTGTCTATTAAGTTTTTCATAATTAATTTTTGTTTTGGGGAATTTCAACATTTCTCTCACTTTTCAATTTGAAACTATTTAAGAAAATCGTCTACAAATTAATCATGTGTGGGAATATCAGATATCAAGTGCTTAAACTTCCACCTGAAAACTGTGCCTTAATATATTATTTTTTTTCTGTATATTTAAAAATTGCGTTGCTTGATTTAAACTTGAATCTTTGATTCTTAAACAGGTTTTATTTTATTATGATTTAGACAATTTAGTTATTTACATTTATTTACATTCAAATTAATACTTTTTATCTTTAAGATACGACTTCTATTCAAGGCATTGAAAAGTATACACAAGCATTTTAAATTTAAATTTATGACTACAAACTCAAAATGAAATCAAAACGAGTTGTAGTGATGTTAATACGCGACAGTGGCTAATCTTATAATCCATTATATGTGTTAAGGTTCGGTCACATTTGAGAAATATTTAACGCAAATAGTCATAAGTTGGCCTAGATAGATGGTTAGATAGAATAAGTGAAAGATCTGGTTCAAAGAACGGCACTGCAACAGCTAATGGATCTTTTGTGTCCTAGATCTGTAAATTAAATCAATCACTGTATAAATCTCCTGGTGAAAGTTAGCACAGAGTTTGGAGAAGCCCGCCTTATGTCATAACACCTTCTGCTGCTATTTAAGACAATAAACTCTCAAGGAATTCGTACCGTTGTCTCATCATCACAGCATAAACGACAAAAAAAAATAAACGAACTTTGTTACTTTTCCCCAGATTATAGTTCAGTCCAAAGTCACCAGAGAAAAAACCTGTAATAAGCCGTAAATCATTCCTGCTAAAGCTTAAAATGCCACTATATGAAATAAATTCAGTAAAGTGCGACTTTGACTCGCGCACGAAGGTTTCCGTAAGTTTAGGTTTGAGCATTTTTTTAATATAGCGTTTTCTCAGTTTAAACGATTTTTTTTTGTTCTGTCGCTTTTTTCTAGTTTTGGCGATTTTTCCGGTTTTTCGCGATTTATTTTAGCTTTAGAAATTTTTTTAATTTGGCGCTTTTTTCGTTTTGGCGATTTTTTTTTTTGGTTTTTGGCGATTTTTTTTCGGTTTTATAATTTTGGAGTTTTTTAGTTTTACCGTTTTTGAACATTTCAAGAGTTTGGCTCTTACGGTTTCCAAGATACAGCAACTTGTCAAATTTATATAGTCAAAATTACATTAACTGATAGAACACCCTTTAATTTAGGTTTTTTAAAATTTAGTGCTAACTGTTGTAGTCTGCATAAGAATACACTAACTTTGCAAATTTCAAGTTTATGTGCATACGTATGCATTGTATGTAGTATGTATGTTACATGGGATTTTAAAATTTTGGAACACCCTTTAATTTTTAACTCTCATGTATTTGTTGTTGTAGCGGCCAAAGTTCTACATACTCTGTTCAAGTTTCAGATCCGTAGCTCTTACGGTTCTGAAGAAAATAGCCTGTGACGGACGGGCGGGAAGCGTAGCGAAAATAATAGGGTGGTTCCTTTTCGCCTTTGATGTACGGAATCCTAAAAAATACAGTAACAAAACATGCACACATTTCTGCAGGAGATTTCTTTTATTTTGAACAAACTTAATATACAGTCTCATAGTTAAAACCTGAATTTATCAGACTTGCAGTGTGAACGCAAAATTAGGTGTTTATGGTTTTAACATTAAAACCAGGGGTCGAATCGCCACATCTGTGAACGTACAACTCGTCACATAAAAACACATTTTTCGGGTTATGCCATACGTGAACGTACTGAAATCCCATTCAGATTATACGATTGACGTATCACTTAATTTGTTGTCGTACGATTTCCGATACAATCACAGATGTGACGATTTGAGCCCAGGTTTTAACTTTGGGTGTGAAAACACTATACGATATATCCAACAACTAGACATCTAAGAGGATCAACAACATCATCATTAACATCAAAAAGGCTTTGGGCCCATAAAATGGGCAACAGATGCCCTACTGACCAATTTATCCGCTTCTTCGTTACCCGGATGAACGCTATGGCCAGATATCCAGTAAATGGAAAACTTAATTTGTATTTAACACTAAACTTTTAATGAAATGGAATACGATAATTATTTTTTTTATTACAAACACTATTGGTAGTTTACCGTTGGTAAACTTTATTTTCGAGCAGGATCCCCCTACTCGGTGATCAGAAATCTAATGAAATAGAATACGAGAATCGGTTTTTTTATTACATACACTATTCGGAGTTTACCGTCGGTAAACTTTATCTTCGAACAGTGGAGATCCCTGTCCTCTCTCTCTCTCTCTCTTTCTTTCTATGTGATAACAAATCTAAGCTTGTCTCGCAATTTTATTATACGTATGTAGCAGTGCTGCCAGAAAAAGTTTGCCTCTTATCCCCAATTTAAAACGTCATATAAGAAAAATCCGAATTTTTGTCTTCAAAAATATTTTAATTTAATTTAATTTAGCTCTATTTGACTCCACACCTAAATTAATTAAATCGAATATTTGTTTGTACCTTAAGCGTTCGCAATGGAGAGTGCAAGAAATAGTTGTACAACTCTTTAACAAGAAATTCGACAGAACTGGGAAATGATTTTGCCAGTTGTGAGCTGCATAGCTTCAGTGAATGGTAAACACATTTAATGCATTTTTTTAACAAAGTATAAAGATATTTTTTTGAACCGCACATATGCTTGCACCATCTGTTATAATTACAGTTTAGTAAAACGAATCCGAGTAAATTTCTCGTTTCCCAAAAATAAATAATGACCCCCAATAAAGTGTTTTAAATCATACATACATACTAAGCTAATTTCAGATATGATGTTTCAAGCTATACCTCGGGCGTTTTTAAATCGAATCGATTTACAAAACAGGCAGGATTATATATATTCTTCAAAACAGTTCTTATATTTGTACGTATATTTGTTTGATTTATATTCTTTGCGTAGAATGTGCAGCATAACAATTGCGAATAATGATATTAATACTTTTACATTGAAAGTTTGCCTCATATCCAAAAAAGGGGCGAATGAAGCAAAACAATTTTGAAAAATTTTAACAATTGCGGTTATAAGGCAATATTGGAACTACATATATATTCTATATATTCAATATATCGAAAAACTGAGAACGAATTTGAAAAAATAAAAAAATTTTAATACATAATCAATCAATAACTAAATTTTTTTTTATAAATGTCCCATAAGGCAAACCAGTAACCACCCGACGAAGTGCTATTGCTATTTCAAAATAATCTGTAAAATTAGAAGAAACCCCATAAAACGTAAATATTGTGTTAAGATAAAATATAAGAAAAAGTGATGTTAGAGCTCAAAATGAAAAATCCCCAAAATCCCTCCCCACGAAATTCTGTCCCCAAATGAGTGGCGAAATCCCAATTTTGGGGACAAATCCCCTAATCTGGCTGCAATGGTATGTAGTTATTTTTAAGCTTTTTTTTTAACTTATTAAAAAGAGTCATTTTAGAAAAAGGAGATTTCAAAGTCAGTTACACACGCTATTCGTAGTTTACCGTCGGAAAACTTTATTTTCGAACAGGGTGCCCCAACTCTGTGATAATAAATCTAAGTTTATCTCACAATTTTATTTATTACACATGGATTTATTTTTAGTTTTTTTTTCTTTAACTCATTAAAAAGATTCATTTTAGAAAAAGAAGTTTTTAAAAATATTTGTTTTTTTTTTAATTTTTCTATTTTAGTACATACTTGTATGTAAAGGAAAACTAATGTTTTTCATTAGCAATTAAAACTATTTTTTTAGAAATGCCACATTAGATTTTAGGTATAGAGGAGAGAGATTGTTTTCCCAAAACAATTTTCTCCAACAGAAGATGCTTATGATTAATTTGACCAAACGTAAAGACAAGACTTGCTCATTAGGCCTAATGACACAATTCCTGATCTAATCAGACTGATTTAAATTTTCTCATTTTTAAAAAATTATCATACGAATAAACACATTTTTCATTTCTGTTATAAAATTTAAAGAAATAAAACAAAATTTAATTAAAGCATTCATTTGGTTGTTGACAGTTCAACTGTTCGATATTTTCTCAGGTGTCTTGTGTATGCCATCGACTATATGTTGCTCTCGAAATTAATCTCTTACCCTCTAACCCAAAATAAACTTAACACGATGTCATTTAATTAAGGGCCGAAGTGGACAACTTGCATTAATCATTTCCTCAGTTTTATTTTATTATTTACATTATCAACCACACTTGTAAACTTGTTGGCCTTTAATTAACCTTTAAAAGTTTGTTATATTCTTGTGTTTTAAAATAAGTAAGAAAAAAATTTAACTGCTCGATTGATTAAAGTTTAAAAAAAAAAAATAAAATATACAGAAATAATTTAAAGTCATGGCTGATGGTTTTTGTTTTCACTTACGCACATTTTTGTTGTTGTTGTTGCTTCGATAAAAAAAATTCAAGAGCAAAAAAGTGACAGGGAATCCTTAAAGAAGTTTATATTTCTTACTTCTCGCTAACTTTAAAGCAACACCAAGTACCTACGAGCAGTGATGGGAAAGTTGGTACGCTCGTACTTTTTTTGATACTATTAGACATGAAAAAGTACCGTAGTACTCCCCCCAACATATTTGATACTCTCACGGTTAACTTACAACAAATGCATTTATTTTTGCTAGGAATTAAATTTCTTTTTTGACAAACTGTCGGTTTGTTTCTCCTTTGATGTATGGAACAAAAATGTGTTTTCGATAAAATCGATGAAGAATGTTTTGTTCATTAGTTTTATAAAAATACACGATATAATTTTTTGTTTAATAATAAAAGTAATAGATACATATGTGCCCTTAATTATGATAGTGGTCGAAGTCATATGCATTTTGGCTTCGAAATATTAAATTAATCTTAAAAAAAACTTCAATTTATATTTCATTAATATTTAAAAAAATATATTAATCGAGACTAGTACAACTCTTAATTAAAATATTGCATAACATAAAAATATAGTTTAATGTTCAAATGTAATCTACTAAATATCTCGGCCAAAGAAATATATGACTTATACCACTTTCATAATTAAGGGCACATATGTTTTTTATTCAAACTTAAAGTTGATAAACTCTTTACATCCAACATGAAAAGTTATTAGGACTTAAAGAAAAATTACAAAAATCTTTTGTAAACGCATGTCACAATCATAACAACAATACTGTTCACTACTTGTTCAAGTAGGTTACACAGTAGTATATACATATTTAAGTAGATATAAAAGGTGATAATATCAGTTTTATTCATATAACGACTTTTAGAAGAAAAACAGCGGAAAAAATAAAAGACAGTTTGAACATATTCAATAAAAAAAAATTATTAATAAAAAAACATAATATCAATTCATTTGATTAAAACATTTAAAACAGATTTTATAATTTTTGTATTTTGCTTGATATTACGTTCTTTGAGTAGAATATGCATCATAACAGATGCGAATAACAATATTAATACTTTTATCCCAAAAAATTGTCGATTGCCGTAAAACAGATTTTAACATTTTCAACAATTGTGGAAATGACGCAATATTGCAGCTCTATCAGGGCAATTATGAATAAAACTCCCAGGGAAATTTCTCCCTTTTCCAATTAGAATTTTTTGTTTTCCCTATCACTTGCCATTAGTTGGAATTGTTCCCTGGGAAAAATTTCCCTGGGAGTTTTATTCATAATTGCCCTGTATTACTCTTGATATATTCAAGATATGGGAAAACTTTGGAAAGAGGACATACTATTGATATATGTGACCCGGTCTATGAAAAGGTGGCTTATGACTCAAAAACAAAATTTCGAGAAATCAGATAAACAATGCATTTCGTCAGTTTCTCGGTAGTTGTTGTTTTTTGAGTCATAAGGCACCTTTTCATAGACCGGGTCACATATAATCAATAAACAACTCAATTTTTGTTTTAATGTTCCATGCATCAAAGCAGAAACAAACCGACGAAATGGCACAAAACTTAGTTAGAAAAGATATTTTAAAAAAGTGTAATCTTAATTGCGAAATATAAACGAAAACTATATTTCACTCAATGATATTTTCTGTGGCACAGAAGTTGATCTACATATAAATACAACTCGTGTTTTAAAACAGTTTAAAGAAAATTGTAAAAAGTTCTAAGGGCTAAAGTGTATTTTGGCAATGAAATGTTAGTTTGGTTTAGTAAGTTTTCCCCAAGAAATGTTTTATCAGTTAAAACCAACAGATTTGCTTCACTTTTAATGTGGAAGAACTGAAACCATTAAGAACAGAAAATAACTGCAGCTTCTGATCTACAGTGCACAGTGGACTTTTTCGCAAAATAAATGGCAATAAATCTGGAATTTCTGACTTAAGCCAGAACGCTGTAAAGATATGTGATATTAAGCCTAAGTCCTCCTCTAAGGATGTCGCAGTTTCAGAAAAAATTGAATGGACTAGGACATCGTTAATTTTTCATTACAAAAATATAATGGACTATTCATCGTGCAATCAGCAGTTTAGAAGTTCCAAATTTATTACAATTCATTTTGCCAAAGTTCCCACTGTGCAGTGGCTAAAACTAAATCCGCATTAGATGAAAACATGTTGCCCGTTATATCGAGAGTAGCTTATGAAATTATGTCCATACCTCACTCCTCTGCAAATGTCGAAAGGATTTTCTCTTACCAAAATCTCATGAAACTAAAACAAAGGAACGAACAGGCTTTATGTTCCAACAGTATCAAGTTTATCAGTTCAAAGATTTATTGAAGTCTAAAAACTTTAATATTTGTACCTACATATCGCTACCTTATCTAATATAGGAGGGCCCAAAGTCATTAATTTTTTTAATCGAGATTTTTGAATTTTTTCGATACATTATATGTTCTATCGAAATTTAGAAAAAAATAATAAGGTAGGACCTTTCTATTTAAGGTAACGATATGTACATATAGATGGCTTAATATAAGAAAGGCAGAACTGGAATTTTCGACATTTTCGATATTTTCTAGGAGAAGCAAACACTAAATCATTCACATGCAAGTTGCCATAAGTCCTTGATTTTGAACTCTAACGTACTAAGATCTTCAGCGAGGACACACGCGATTTCGAAAAAAAATTTAGATACTCCCTTTTTATATTAAGCCATCGATATGTGTTCCTTTTTGTATTGCCTTGTAAATTTGAAGTTGATTAAAATATAATAATAATTGCTGGTACTCTCCGCATCAAAAAAGTACTTAAAAAAATTTCATTTGGTGCCGAAATGTAAATCTCACTTCCCATCACTGCCTACGAGTATTTAGTATGTCACTGTTCGCAAAAGGTAACAAATTATTTGTCAGTTTTTAAGATTTATGGTCCAACGAAACGAAAAGCAAAGAGGCACTTCTCTACATAACAACAAAACCTACAAAATTTTACTTATTCATGAAAAGATATTTTTTTTTAATTTTATTGTGTTAAAGTTTCAACAGGTCTGTTTATCGCATTGCCCAATATCTTTAATATTTCAGCAATATTTTGTTACTTTAAATTTATTACATATGACTATTTTTGTAATTTTCTATAGTTAAGCCTTTCAACGGCAGGTTTCATTTACAGAAATACATTTTACGTATGTTGGTATATTTAATTTGCATATTTATCATTAAAATTTGTTTCCCTCCTCCCGCATATAACTTTATTGTAAAATTAATTGTCAATAAATCTTAATCAATTGACTTGTGTAGGAGAAATATAATTAGTTGTTTAATCTTTTAGATTTCAATACTAGAAATAAAAAATCTTACAATTGTAACCTCCACCACTAAATCTGAACATCTATTTATTTTTTATTTAATATTTTTTTTTATGGGATTGGTTAATTTATTTGATCAATTAATTACTGCAATAACTAAAATATTTATATGAAAACTGTCGAAAAATATAGATCTTCTAAAAAAAAAACGCCATAATCATCTGTAACTCAAAGCGTCTAACAACAACTCTACATTATGTTAACAGAGGCTAGATGTTGTTTGTACTCTTTGATGTCTAGTTGTTGGATATATCGTATAGTGTTTTCACACCTAAAGTTAAAATCTGGGCGCAAATCGTCACATCTGTGATCGTATCGACAATCGTACGAAAACAAATTAAGTGATACGTCAATCGTATAATCTGACTGGGATTTCAGTACGTTCATGTATATCATAACCCTAAAAATGTGTTTTTATGTGACGAGTTCTACGTTCACGGATGTGTGCGATTCTACCACTGGTTTAAAACCATAAACAGCTGATTTTGCCTTCACACTGCAAGTTTGATAAGTTCAGGTTTTAACTCACAGACTGTCGTAATAAATTTGTTCAAAATAAAATAAATCTCCTGCAGAAATGGTTGTATATATTTGTTGCTGTATTTTTTAGGGTTCCATACACCAAAGGTGAAAAGCAAACGCCCTATTGTTTTCGCTCCGCTGCCCGTCTGTACGTCGCAGGCTATTTTCGCGTAAAAGCTACGCACCTGAAATTTGCACACAGTACGTAGAACTCTGCCCGCTTCAACAATAAATACATGAGAGTTAAAAACTAAAGGGTGTTCCAAAACGAGCAACGATAATGTACATACATGCAATTGTATGTATATATACACTTAAAATTTTGCAAGTTTAGTGTATTTTTATACAGACTACAACAATTACACTAAAGTTTAAAAAAATCAAAAATAAAAGGGTGTTCTATCAGTTAATGGTATTTTGACTAGGTAATTTTAACAACTTTTTGTATTGTGGCAACTGTAATAGGCGAACTCTTGAAATTTTCAAAAACGCTAAAACTAAAAAAATACTCGTATCAAAGTTATAAAATCGCCAAACCAAAAAAAAATCGCCAAAAACCGAAAAAAAAATGTCAAACTAACAGAAATCTCTAAAAGTAAAATAAACCAGCAAAAACCGAAAAAATCGTCATAATGAAAAAATCGGCAAAAGAAAAAGACACCAAAAACTGAAAAAATCGCCAAAAGGAGAAAACCGCCAAAACCAAAAAAAAAAACCGCTTAAACTAAAAAAATACTCGTATCAAAGTTATAAAATCGCCAAACCAAAAAAAAAATCGCCAAAAACCGAAAAAAATTGTCAAACTAAAAGAAATCTCTAAAAGTAAAATAAACCAGCAAAAACCGAAAAAATCGTCATAATGAAAAAAATCGGCAAAAGAAAAAGACACCAAAAACTGAAAAAATCGCCAAAAGGAGAAAACCGTCAAAACCAAAAAAAAACCGCTTAAACTAAAAAAATACTCGTATCAAAGTTATAAAATCGCCAAACCAAAAAAAATCGCCAAAAACCGAAAAAAAATTGTCAAACTAAAAGAAATCTCTAAAAGTAAAATAAACCAGCAAAAACCGAAAAAATCGTCATAATGAAAAAAATCGGCAAAAGAAAAAGACACCAAAAACTGAAAAAATCGCCAAAAGGAGAAAACCGTCAAAACCAAAAAAACCGCTTAAACTAAGATAAATCTCCAAAAACCAAAAAAACGCCAAAATTAGAAAAAACGCCAAATACCGAAAAAAAATCCCAAAAACAATGCACAAAATTCGTATTATTTTATATTTTGTAAATACACATTTTGAAATTATGCAGCTAATTATACAAAATGAAGAAGTGCTTGGAAGTAAATTTATTATATATAAAAAATGCACAAATACCTTTTTTATGGGTAGATGGGAGTCAGTCATATTGTCGATTTTTATATTGTCCAAAAGATTATTTTTTTCTGCATCCATTTTTAAGTTGGAAAAACTCTCATATGTTACCTATTCTTATTCACTGGCCGTAAACAGTACCAGCTGCTTCGGGTCATTTTAACTTGGCAGCACTGAATTCAGTACAGCGAAAACAAGCTTGCATTTCATAAAAAGAAATTAAAACCAATTCAACACATGCAAAGAGAGCTTAACTCTCGTAAAATACTATAACTAATTATAATTTTGCGGAATATTAAGGTTGGTGTATGTGAAAAATGTGGTTCTCAAGAAAAAAAAGTTTGGCGTCTACTGTTTGTACCAATTTTCTACTATGTGTTGATCTTTGATTGTTAAATTGTACTTTTATCATCCTGCAAGCTTTTGGCTCAATTATAGATGACAACCGAACTTTGGTTGCGTTGCTAGTTGCCGAAATCGTATTACGGATGGCAACTGGCAACTAACCGCTGGTAATTTAAATTGCCATATTGGCAACCATAAATTTGTAGTTGCTGCATGTTTTTAAAGCAAAAAAGTGGAAATATTAAAAAGTTAGCGCAATGTCATTTTAATTTTTGAATTTCTACTTTGCATATTTAAAGAAAATATGTTTAAAAGCTGAAATAGGGTTTGTTAAAACATATTTTAGGTAATAACATTTACTCACTTGAGATGCAATAATTCTAAAAAGCGGTCTAAGAAATTCAAGATTTTGTACATCCTTCTCTTCATCAAAGATTAATTTTACACAGAGAAAAAACTGCCTAATAGAATCAAGAAGATTTTCTCTATGAAACGTTTTTAGGCTGAGGGGTATCCCAGCAGAAAGAAGCGAAGAGATTCCTTATTAATTTTATGTGGTAAATCTTATTAATTTTATCAAGAAGAAAACCACATAAATTCAAGAAGAAATCATATTATTCACAATTTTTTTTTTGGTCAATTTCCGTTATTTTTGGCACCAAAAAAATAATCTATAGAGAAAAACTTCTTGATTCTATTAGGATTTCTTATAAATTGTAAACTATAGGGATTTCTTATTGATTTTATTAGGTTACCTTCTTGATTTTATTAGGCTATCTTATTGATTTTTTCAATAAGGTTTTCTTCTTGATTTTATTAGGTTCCTATATGAGTATGTGTAAAGCATCTTATTGATTTTTCTAATAAGGAAATCTTTTTGATTTTATGAAGTGTCTTGTTATTTCATATATATAAATAGACACAGAGACAATTTTTTTCATGAACTTTTTCATTTTTGTATAAGAATGTTTGCACAATAATTTCAATGGTTATTCAGGCTGCTTGTTAGCATATTGGTTAGAGTTTTTGTATATCTGTCAGAAGTTTACTGGTTCAATACTTGGTGAGTAAGTTAGTTAAGAATATAACAATATGTGTATGTATGTATGTATAAATAAATATCATCTACAATATAATACATACATACATACATATCTACATGGTATAGAATTTAAATGAAAATACATAAGTACATACATATTTTTTTTTATTTTTTTTAGGTCGCCTAATAAAAACAAGAAGAAAACCTTGTTGAAAAAATCAATAAGATAACCTAATAAAAACTACAAGATTTCTTCTTGATTTTTTCAAAAAGGGTTTCCTTATTAAATTAATAAGATTTCCTTATTGAAAAAAAACCAAAGAGATATCTTATTAATTTTGTTATATTTTATGAGGTATTATGTACATATGTATTAGGCACTATTTTCTCTGTGTATTTAAATAATCATTTTTATGATAAGTAATGTTTTAAGCACTTTAACTTAATAATTTTCTTTTTATATTTTAAATTTTTTGTTTACATTATTTTCAGTTGCCGATCTGTTATAATCGTATTTTCGATAACTTTTTGGCAACTGGAGGAAGTTGCCATACATAATACCAATTTTAAGTTCTAGTTAACTCGGCAACTGAAGTTCGGTTGACATCCATAATCGAACCATTAAATACACATTAAGGTTATACATAAATAGAAGGCGAAAAACATCATGAAGGTAGTTTTTTTTTAACAAAAAGTCTTTTAATAAAATATTCAATAACCCAGTCAATTTCTAAAGAATTTTCTAACCCAAATCGGCGAATTTCTCTAAATCAATTGTGTCTTATAAATAAAGGTCATAAACAGTATGGTTGCAGTAAAAAAAATACTGCCAAAGTAGAAAAGTGACGAAAAAATTTAAAAATTATGTTTGGTGAACAATTTTACATATTTACCTGAAACTTATGCCTTAATTCTGTTCGACGAATGTATCGTCTTCTCTATGGACGAAAAAGAGAAGCAGTTTTGATTCTTTAAAACGATTATTATTTATTGTCTATGCTAGAAGGTTCGTGTATTTGCTTTATGATTTTGTTCCAAACATTATATCCAACACATATTTTTTAATGTGTTTTTTAAATTATTGTATAATAATTTAATTGAATTTTTAAGTTTTAAAAACATGGCAATAATATTTATATTTTTCATTATCAAAGACAACAACCATTTTTGAAGAAAATAATTTAGAGACTTCAAAGACAAGAACTCAGAAGCATTTTCAAACAAAAACGTCCTAAATCTTCTTACTGAATTAGGGCATTAATTAAACAAAATATTTATAACTCAAAAGGACTTAATGTCTTCTTCCTAAATCCGTTTATAAATTTAAAATCGGTTGATATTCGAGTTAGTTAGAGGTTGATAAGTACCTACGGGTACCAAAAACCCGTTTTTTTTTTACTCGTAACTCAAGATTTCGGCCCTTTCACATTTTAAATTTTAGCGCTTGATACTGCAAGTCTCGTGCGTTACATGATTCAAAATTATCAAAATATTTACGTACATATAAATTATAAGGAAATTAGTAAACACGTGCTGAAGTTTGGTGAGTGCTTGTTTTCTCTTTATAAATTTGCGGAATGTGCAAGATACCACCTGCACCAACTGCACCACCGCACCCATAAACTTGGTGAAATACTCGTATTGTATGTAAATGTCACAACGGCAGCCAGCTCATACAAGTGAATACAAAATACAAAATAAATACAACATTAGCAATTATTTCACTAATGAAAATTAAACTGTTTATTTATTCTGTCACTTTTGGCATCATCATAAAAATAATTTTTTTTTTTTGCATTACGAACAGCAAAAAAACAAACAAACAAATAAATAAATAAAATTTTTTATTTTAAATAAATTAACAATGCCTTAAAATTTACATTTAACTAAATGTCATTCACTTATATATATATTTTATATGATTACCGCTCACAGCCATACATTCAAACTTTAATACTCGTATCGCACATCCATTCCTGTGTTTGTTCGTTGGTTTGTGTAAATGAGCGAGTTTTTAATGGGTGAGTCAGAACCTACCCAGCGTGAAAAGTGGTCATTGATTATATAAATAAATGGGAGAACTAATGTATTATTTCTCCAAAGCAAGGCAATGCATTCCCTTAGAAACGAGAGGGTAATTTGATCAAAGATAATAATTACACATTGATTACCACCCGCATTACCACATATGCAGAAGAAGGAATGTATTGTTTTTGCTTGTGACGTTTAAAAAATAATAATTATTAAATTTATTCCTCGGACGCATTAAAATAATGAAAAATGAATGAATGAAAAATTATACATGCTGTGCATTACCTTCTCCTTTACTATATTCATTACCTTTTCCCACTGGGTAATTTGCAAATGAGATTTATATATCGTCGGTTGGTTATTGGTTTGCGGCACAGTATATTCGAAATAATAACCAACCGACTATATGATGATGTGCTCGATGGCGTGGATCCACCATAACTGTGATTCAGATATTTATGATTAAACAAAAAAATCTAGTTTTTCTATGGAAAATTTCGTCGAAAAATTATTTGTTAAAAAATTTATTTAAAAAATATTTGTCAACAATATCCCCCTTATCGGGAATAAAGGGCGAACATTTTGTTCACGTGAAATATTTCACGTAAACAAAAAAATGGCGAACAAAGTTAGAAAATAGTATACTGACAAAACAACAACGCAAACATTGGCGATCGCAATTTTAGGGAAAGGGAACACTTTTCACGTGAACTTTTTATTCACGATAATGGTGAATATGAATGCAATAAAAAAAAATTTGTCAAAATAAATAGTTTTAGAAAAATTCGTGCAAAAATTTTTCAAAAATATTTTTAAGAAATTTCGTCGAAAAAAAAATCTATAAAAATTTTATAGAAAATTTTGACTAAACAAAAATTTGTCGAAAAAACTTTTTACCGAAAATTTTAGGAAAATGTTTTTTCCAAAATTTGGTAGAAAAAATTTTCGTTTTTTGCAAAATTGCGTCGAAATATTTCATCACAAAGAAATCTCTATTGAAAATTTTATTCAAAAATTATTTTTATATTTATATAGAAAATTTCTTTAAAGAAAATTACATATATATCGTTATAAAATTATTGATGTACATAATGGCGATTTTTGTCGAAAAAAAGAATTAGATTAAAAATTTGCCTCTAACGTAACTGTAGAAAATTATGCCAAAAAAAATAGATACTTTTAAAACCATTATTTCTAAAAAGTTTGTTTTTTAAATAATTTGGACAAAATTTACTAATCAATTTCAAGGGAAAATGTCAATGATAAATGAAACTTAGTGGGCTAATCAATCAGTCAAAGCTTAAACGCTTTTTTAGTTAAACTAAACTCAAATTTATATGTAGTTTAAACTCAACAGTAGTGAATAAGTTAACCAGCATACCTTATCCGTAATTTAAAAAATATTATTGTGGCAGCACTAGAATAAATGTCAAAAAAAAAAACAGCTGTTTTGCAGCAGGCTATCAATTCTTTTTACAATCAAAAATGCAAAAGAGTTGACAATTTTTAATTAAAGGTCGCTAAATTTTTCTGAGAAAGGAATTGTATTTGTGTTTGGCGAAGTAGAATAGTATAAAAGAATAATAGAGTGTAAGAAAACAGGTCGAACAGGATCTGAAGAAAAAGTAGAGGCTTGGAAGAAAGTTGAGTGCTCTTTTTTTGTGGAAAATTTCAATAAAATTCTGGTTTCGCTGAAAAACTGTGTATATTTTTTTTTTTGAAAAATTTCGCCAAAAAAGAATTCCCACAAAAAATTAATAAACATTTTTCTGCAGGAATATGGTTAAAAAATTTTACGACTATACTATATAAAATGTATGTTAATTTTTTCTTAAACTGTTTTTTGAAAAAATTACCATAAAATACAGGTGGAAAATATTTTTAGCGATATGAAGAAAATGAACTGAAAATGCAATTTACATTTTAACTTTTTCGTACAAAATTGCGCTGCGTTTGATATGATAAATGTTTTTCTACCTAAATATATGGCTTTGACACCACTGTGCCTCTCACTTTGCAATTAATGGATATTAATCAAAATTATTTCAAATGACTAATAATAAAATCTAAAACGTAAAATTAAATTTATAAGTACAAATATCGCTTAAATGAATTAATTTAATGGCTATTGGCAAGAAATGCGACATAAAGAGTGAAAGAAAATAAACCAACAAATTCACTTTGATGACATTCCTTACAAATTATTTTACAAAATTTGTTGTTACTCTTTATTTGCAGTATATCCAAAAAGGACTTGAATTTTTTTTTTTTTTTTGTTCAATCATAAATCTCTTTTATACCAGGAAAGAAACTTGAAAAAAATCTGTCCAGTTTTCCCTAAAGGCTGATAAAACTGAAATAATACAAATGAAATGCCTCCTTTTTGGTGTTCTTTTACTTGTTTTAGTGCGTGCGCTATTTTCGTTACATGTCACTTAACTGACAGCTGTCATAACTTGAATATTGCATTTTATTTATATGAGTAGAGTATACTATATTTAAAAAAAACTGTTTCTTTCCTTTTTGTTTTTTTATGGTGTTCGACTTTTCGTGTATTTAAAAAAACAATAAAAGTTTAATTTTAAATGGCCTATGGCCACATTTGTTTATTCCGATTTTATTTACAATTTTATTTTATATTTTTTAAAAAGTGTTAGTGCGTTAAATGAAATATGAATTTTGTTTTATTATACTCGTACTCCATAAATATTTGATTAAAATTTTATGATAAAAACAATAAAATTTAACTCCTCCCATCCACATTTGCCAGCGTTTTAAAATATTAAAAACACAATCAAAGCTGGTACACATATCAGACAATTATGTACCATAGAGAAATTATAATATTTTAATTAAATAAGAAAAAAAAAGGCTTGACTGTTGTCAGATCAAAAAAGAAATTTCTTAACAACAAACAAAGTACTTGTCTCAGAAACATTTTAAATGATTTGTCTCTCAACGCTTTAACGATGTTGGAAAAATTACTGGCTGCTGCTTTGAAGAAAAACATTTAAATTCAAAATTTGGGAAATATACCCACACCCTGATATCAAGCTAAAGTGAAACAGATTTCTAGAGAGAATGAGAACCAGGGTAACACAGTGCGACTTCGTTAAAATAAATTTAAAAAAATTAAAAATTTATTTTAAAGTCTAGAACTGTTTTTGTAATGTACTAGTTCGTATTTCCCCCAAAGGCTTCAGCTAGCTTTCTTATTTCCCGCCAATAGCTGTAATTGCCTAAAGAACCTTAAGGTTTGTTTATTGTACACTCTTTTCTACAACAACTCGTTTCCTTATTACTTCTCATCGAGCTAGTGGATCTCGAAAGTGAATACGTTGATATCCTTACTGTCCCTGGGATCCTTCCATCACAGCTATTTAGGTCTTTGAACTTGTCATTTCGGATAATTCTTATTCTCGCATAGCCTACTCAAATCGGGGACGCCAGTCTCACAGTTGCTGATTTTTGCTCTGACCGACCACTGACAAATCAATTCGCTTATCAGCATCTTGGAACTCCCCCACTCATTCGCAAAAAGTAGTTCGGATTTCAACAAGTTCGGCCTTCGATACACTGTAGTCAAGTGTAGTCACCCAGCAATGCTTCGTTTCTGCGCCATGGAATATTGACCCTAAATTTTGCCAAGTGTTGCACCGCTCCTCAGCCCTCTAATCGTCCTCTTACACTCGCTTACTGTTATCGATCTAAATATATGTATCTGCAAAGCCTTTTGTCCACCGATGATCACGGAGTCTTGATTCTCATGCTGGAAAACCGTACACTCGCTTACAAATCTAAATGATTTTAAAGGAGTTTCCCTAATTTAGACCACAGCATAGGTTCCTAAGTCCGTTTAACATACATCGTTTAAACCCGCATAACCCTAGCAGATAATATAATATCCGATTAAACTCAAAAGTTCTTAATAGAAATCATCATTTAAGATATCAATCTGAACGAGAATGAAATTCCTAAACTTCTCGTGTGCTTCGACGGCGTCGACTTATAAAGCCTCATAACCTAATCTTCGCTGGTTGGCAAATGGCGTATGAATGAAAACTACACAACCTTAGCAAATAGTGTACAATTGAACTCAAAAGTTATTATTAAAAATCATCAATGAGGGCGCAAACCTAAGCCAGAGTAAAGTCTCTACAGCTTCGTTGTGGTGGTGCGTCAGTCTTTGTATTGCTAAGCCCGACTTTAAAAACTCAGCAAACCTCCGGTTTCCATAACATAATCTTCGGTAGGCAGCAAATGGAGAATTAATGAAAAGCACACATCTATAGAACATAATACTCGATTTAACTTCATAGGTCTTATTAGAAATCATCAGTGAAGGTGACAACTTGAGTGAGAATGAAATCCCTGAACCTCTCGTATGGTCCTTGGCATTGGCTACACTAAACCCGACTTATACACATTCATCAGACACCGTTTCCATAACCTAATATTTGCTGGTTAGCAAATGGATAATAAATGAAAACCTCACAACCTCAGCATATAATGTCAAATTGAGCTCAAAAATTCTTCTTAGAAATTAATAATCTGAGGGAGAGTGAAGTCATTGAGCCTCCCTTGCGCTCCGTTGGCCTTAGCTTCACTACACCCAGCTTATAAAGCCTCATCAAACCACCGTTTCCATAACCCAATCTTTGCTGGTTAGCTAATGGAGAATGAATGAAACCCACACAACTATAGAAGATAATACTCGATTTAACTCCAAAGTTCTTATTAGAAATCATGAATGAAGGTGTCAATTTGAGTGAGACTGAAATCCCTAAACCTCTCGTGTGGTTCGTTGGCCTTGGCCACACCAAACCCAACTTATAAACATTCATCGAACCCCGTTTCCATAACCTAGTCTTCGCTGGTTAGCAAATGGATAATAAATGAAAACCACAAAACTTCAGCATATAATGTTCAATTGAACTCAAAAGTTTATTTTAAAAATCATCAAGGAGGGTATCAATCTAAGCAAGAGTGAAGTGCTTGGACCTCCGTTGTGGACCGTTGGCCTTGGCTACACCAAACCCCACTTATAAAAATTTATCGAACCCCGTTTCTATAACTCAATCTTCACCGGTTAGCTGATGGCGAATGAATGAATGAAACCCACGCAACCCTATCAGACAATGTCCAATTGAATTCAAAAAGTTCTGCTTAGAAATTATTAATGAAATTGTCAGTCAAGCAAGAGTCAAGTTTCTGAATCTATCATTTGATTCGCGTCCTCAACATCACTTAGCCCGGCTCTTGGGGAAATGAAGAATGAATGATAATTGAAGGATTAAGTAGGGTTGGCATGTACTTTGTACCGAAATCCCATTAGCAAAAAATCTAAATGTATTTTGTAAACGGTTGAAGCTTGTGCTAGTATTGAATGTAAATCCATAAATAGATTGCATACGTGCTGCTGCCAATCTGGAGTGGAGCCAATAGTATGGAACACGACCCAGATCAACGTCATTTTATAGACTCCGGGTGGCGCTGGCCCGGTCTCCAACAGTCATTAACAAAATTATAAAACCACGTATTTTTCTGATGAGCATAACTGTCATTCTTATAAGTTGTTGTGGGAAAAGTTATAGTGATGCTGACATAAGGCACTGGTCGCTAAAAAAAAATGCACCGGCTTCTGTGTATCTAACCCTAATCTAACATCAGAGTACCATGCTTTGTCGGTATTGTGTGGCAGAATCATCGGCGAAGTAAAATAACAAAAAAAATGGCTACTAAGCACAGCTTTAAAATTTAATACCCTCTATTTGACACCAGAGGCGCTGCAATCGCTGCATTATTAAAAAACGTGCAAAAAAAGTTTTTTTTTTGGCCAATGTTTAAGCAATTCCTTATTTTTTATTGTTTTTCTTAACAACAAATACAAACCGCGAAGCTACTTTTGCTTGTCGGCAGAAGCACCCATAGTCTCCGGAAGGAATCGAATCTGCGAACTTCCGACTAATTGGCTAGTATACTGCCTACTGGCCAAGAGAGCATTTAAAACTTCATTTTCGGCAATGTCTAAATGTGCTTGGAACCAAAATAGGTGTTCATGTCTACCATCAAACATGCAATTAATTGCCCGTCCGTGCATATATAAACAATCAATGGGTAATCATAGTTCCCAGTAATTGCCTCCACTGCAGCTTGACTTTCAATAAATCTGCAGATAAATGCTTGTTATAGGCTGCGATATCCAATTGTTTAATGATTTGGGAAGCATGGGCTTACGAGTAAAAAACACAAACAGTTGGGAGGAAGTAGGGCATCTCCTCAATATCTCTTATTAAGAGCGCACAACATGATATAAAAGTAAACGTGTAATCCGAAACCTAATCTAACCTAACCTAGGAAGTGTTAGCGTTTGCTCTATACCAAGCTGCATCTGTTATATATGTAGTTAAGACCTTTCAGATATCCTACTTCTTCTATACTGTTTGGTGGTTTACAGGCGAAGTTTAAAGTTCGGCTGAAATAGTACGCACTACAATCCATATTCACTGGTAGTCTACTGTAACCAAATGGTTTAAATCAAGAATGATGGAATTAAAGATAGATACGACAACGGTCCTAGGTCCTATAACCTTCTTATGCAACTTTGCAATAGTAGTTTTTCCGATTCTCATGCGATATATTATGGTTCCATAATTTCTTAGAGTTAAACTGGTATTCCCCAGTATTCCCAAGCAAATTCTTTGTAGTTTTGCGAAAGTACTAGAACTTGTTGTGGAAAGAGATGAAGATGTTTTACATAATCTGTTGTCGATGTATTTTAAAGTCGCCCATTAATGTTATCGGTCACTGTAAGGTAAAGTTAGCTACAGTTCTACATAAATCCCAGGATAAATTCTGGTAAAACGATTATGCCACTGCAGCTTATACTTATTCAGACTGTTAGTTTTGGAAGTGGGAACGTGAGCTAGAAGAAAAAACATACATTTCCTTGTCGCTAAAGCAGAAGAGACTCAGTTACGCTTTCCTTGAGTCTCAGAATAAATTGCAAAACAAAATTTTACAGAAATGTAATACATATATACATATAACAAAATAGTATTTCAATGAAGCTTTATATATTGTGTATTGTGTAGCAGAATCATCGGCGAAGTAAAACAGTGAATCAAATGGCTACTATACACAGCCTTGAAAATTTAATACGTCTCATTGACACCAGAGGCACTGTTGTTGCAGAGTTGTAAAAAAAGAGTGAAGCTTTCCTCTATCTCTTCCTTCACCACCTTTCCTAAAGAAGGTAACACCTAGCAATTTTTCTTCAAATAGTTCATGAAACCTCCTACTTTGCCGGAACTGATTGGCAGGTAATTGGTTAATGAGTTCTGATATATGCACTTTTCATGGATAACATCTAGAACTGAAAGGTTTAAGTGAGGCCTTCATATATAACTAATAATTCCTCCCACGACCCCTAGCAACTAACTTCCACTAATTTCATGATGCAAATGCCATTTTTATTACTTCACATATTAATTACAATTTATATACATTTTACTACTTTAGGGCAGACATGAGCTAATAAAATAAATATTGGCGCCACTTGCGAACAAAGAGAGGAATTAAATTTATAATAATAATAATAATAATAAATATGCAAATGCTAAATAAAAATTTCAAATGGTTGAGATAAAAAGCTTTTAATAAGCGCATTTGATTATATTAATCCATGAGTAACTGAGTGAATTCTTGCTTGCAAATATGCATCAGTATGGGCGTTTGTGATATTTTTAATGTGTTGAATGTTGATAAATTTTGTAAGTTATTTTTTTATTTTTTTGTAATGCTAAAACAATTAAATTAATATGGAAATACATATAAAAATTATTACTTCCAGAATGTGGAAAATTTTTCAATTAAATATTAAAGCTCATATGCTAAAAGAGCAGTGAGTGATGTGGGATGTGGCGATAAAAATTTTAGTGATGCGGCGGGTGTATGATTTTGTGCTTATGCATGTATGTATGTATAATTAATATACTCTTGGATAGAAAAAAAAATTCACTTGCAAAAAATCTTCTTTTATCAGATCAAAAACATTAGCTTGGCATGGGTTTTAATATTTCATTAACTTTGGGGCTTTTTGACTCCGTCCCCTTTAAATATATATAGTCCAAGTCTTAGACTTAAGCTTTGTGACACCTCCTCAAATGTCGTATGTAATTTCATATTAATCGAACGGCGCGTTTAGAAACTGCAGAATTACTTTCCATTTCCATTTCCACTAGGCACCAGAAGGCACCGTCGGGTCGAGCTAAAAAACTAAGACCGCACTTATGACAGCAAACCTCATATTTTAGACAGCTCATGTATTAAGAATTAAAAAAAAATCCAATACAAGCAGCGACCAGTCTAATGTATATGCGATAAATTTTTTCGCCACCTGCTTAGCTAGATAGAGGGGAGCATCATTTCGATTTATGGCCTTCACAATGAATAAATTTGGAAACTTGGTTCATATTTCAAAAGATCTAGAATCTTAGTTTTCGGCCAGAAGACTTGCACAAGGGATTAGCTCTTAATAATTGCTATCAATTTGTCGTATAATTTTTAAACTTAGAACTAGGAAGAGAATAAGAGAGTACCTGGATTCAGTAACTTTTATTATGATTATCGTATCGTTTTAATACAAATGCTGGGCTAATTTTAGGTTATGAAGTAAAAAGGCTAAAACACACACTTTTTTTTTGAGAAATTCAGTTTTATTGATACCAATGTAAGGTAGAAATATGTGACGCGCAAAATAGAAAAAGACCCAAGGGTAAAAACCGGTTTTGTTCAGGAGAGCCATTTTAAAGATTTAAATACGTGTATCTTAGGTATACCATCACTGAGCGTGTTGGTATTGGTCTCATTGAAAGCTACACATCTCACGACGTCAGGAACGTGTTGGACAACCTTGAAAACGCGCGTAGGTCGTCCCTACCTTTTGTTTTGTGTATTTGGTTTTTACTGTTTTCTACCTAGCGCGCTGTTTTCAATTTTGCTCGGGTGTTTTGGAATCCAGGTTTATTTTCTGAAATTATTAATTGTGAAATATAAAAAATATTTTATATATTTACAACACCTTGCCGATACTTCCAGATGTGAGTCAGTTGAATTGAACTTTTTGTTAAGAGGACATACAATGTTTTCACCTGATCGTTTATTCGGAGTTTTCAAATCAAAATATGCCCAAACTAATTTCGACTGCTTCATTGATATAGTTGATTGTGTTAGAAAATCATCTCGTAATGGATTTAATGTTCCTGTACCTATTCGACTTCCAAACTCAAGTGAGCCTGTTGTTGAGTGGAGAAAATGGGACGAATAATTCTCCACTAAATATAAAACTTTAATTGGAATATCGAAGTATCATCACTTTGTATTTATTGCTCAGTCACCAGTGCAATGTAAACTGTTTGCGAATTCAGCCAGCATAAATGAAAACATACATCTGAGTAACAATACCAGTTTCGATGGCAAACCAATTATAATTCCGTCACCAGGGTTATCGATGAAGCGTCAATGGTACTTGTATAAAGATATCCGGGGTTTATGTTTTGACGATTCAAAAAAAGATTCGGTTGCTCCTCTGCCTTTGGTCTCTGGAAATGGAAACGAAGAGGAAGATTCGGTAGAAGTGGACAATCCTCAAGAAGTGGAGGCAGCAGACGTTAAGAAGGAATCGAAAAAAATAAAGGACCGGTACCGTCAAGTTCTAAGGAACCAATTCGCAAGAACCATCGATTAAAATGATTTTTCTATTTTTTTTTTAAATTGTTCATAAGGAAAAAAATAAATAAATAAATGAAAATAAATAAATTTTACCGTTAGGTCCCTTTCTATTTGCGCTTGGAATCGTCGACTTCAATTTCATAAAACGCGCATATCTCTGGGAGGGAACACTTTTGGGGCATGGGATCGGTCTCATTCGATGGTCAGATGTTGTCCACTTCAAGAAAAAACAAAAGTCACATATGGGAATCAATAATGGAATATGATGTCGGGCAAATGTCCATCTCTAGCACGTTGGCAGACGTCCAGTCTTTTCACAAAATTTTGAACCACATTTTGCAACAAAGTTTCTCTTATCTCGTCTGTGCACCGCCGAGTTACATCTTTCAGAGCGTCAGTTATTTTAGGTTTGTCCACGTAAACCCGGTCTTTCAAATTAAAATTTACAAATTTCACAAATAAAATTCTTTGCTCAATAGTGTAACTGGCGGGCTCCACTAGCCATGAACTTGACATGGACATCATGTCGGACATGGCAAATGGCTAATGGCTAATGGCGACCGCTTATGTCCATATTACATCCATGCTCTGACATGGTTGTGCGAACGTATAACTGAGCAACAATGTTCGCCATGACATTCGCCGTCTGCAAGCATTTGCAATAGGAAGAAAAGAGACAGAAAAAAAATTGATAAATATTCCATCTCTAGTACGCTAAGCAAAATACTTTGATATGCCTGAAAATCTCACGTCCAAGTTGATGGCTCGTGAAGAAGTTGGGTAACGTTCTATGGTTAAAATGTCCCAACTTTTTACTAAATAAATGTCAAAGGATGTCATCCTCAATTCTTGATATTTCATAATTTTTCTTTTTTCTTTATGCTTTTCGCTTAGTTTGACATTTTGTATGGAGAGATGCCACATGATGTACACTTTTGTAAAAGAGAAATTATAGAATCACATTATCATTACGGCAAACGAATAAATATGTATGTCAATAAATATTATGATTTTCGATTCGCAAAGAGCTACTGATATTTTTTTTTTTGCATAAACTAGTTCAGTAAATAAATCTCTATTGACCGAAAAAATTTTACCCCACATCTCCACTAGCCGTCGACTTGGAAATGCCATGAACATGACGCCGGCAGAGCAACTGTGAAAAATTCATCAACTTCTTTGTTGTGGTGAATACGTGCGATGTCCATGTTCAGGCATATCAAAGAATTTTGTGCTAATAAATAAAAAAAATTGGTTCTGTCTATTTTCTTTCTATTGCAAATGATTGCGGACTGAGAATCTCATGGCGAACATTGTTGCTCAGACATATGTTTGGGCATCTATGTATGTCAGAGCATAGAGGAATGTTGGACATGAGTGGTCTCCATTAGCCATTTGCGATGTCCGACATTATGTCCATACAAAGTTCATGGCTAGTGGAGACCGCTAGTTAATGGCAACTCAGTTTCCGTGAGTAATATCAAATACCGCTATGCATGTTTTTGTGTAACATACTTGCGTCATTTGCACAGTTTTCAACAGTTGTTTGCCACTCCTGAACATCTGGAACTTTTTTAGGTAGAGTCTGTTTTTTATTTCGTGTGCGATATGCATGTATAATTTTTAGGGCTTGCCCAACCCTGGTGGCTGATGCCTAACTCCAATAAAGTTATTGCTTTACTTCAATTAATTCTGAGTTTATTTTCATGATGACGTACAGTTTTTTCAAACTTTAATTACAGCAATTTGTTCGTTAATCTTGAAGCTTTTCAAACAAACAAATTAGTTTTAAATTCATTCATTTTCCTCAACAACAAGAAAAATGTTTTTATTGTATTTGCTTGTTTTTTCTATCTTGTTATCTAATAAAATTTTATATTTATTTTATCTTTATTGCTTCATTTTGTAGCCAACCATCATCATTAATTAATTAATTATAATATGAAGTAGTGCATTTGTTTTCTTCTCATTATTCGTATTATTACAATTAATTAACAATCAGGCCAACAAGCGCTTTATTAAACCATTGACTGTAGAAGTTTCTTTTTTTTTTGAAATTTTACTGCTTTTTATGTTCATTGTATATTTCAAATGCCCTACATAACAGCCTAGTGATTTATGGATGTTTTAGTTGAACATTTAAATAGGCTATACATGTAGGATTTTAAATTTTTGTATAGAAATGTTTTTGATTTAAGAGGTTTTTTTAATGAATTCTTTTTTTTTTTTTGGGTTAAATTAGTCAAGGTTTGCTTAGTCAAGCGGTAAGTGATGTATGTGTGATTTTAGCGCCAACTGTAATTGCAAAGCAATACAATATAAAAAAAATTTATTTGTACAAAATACATAAATTGTTTGCTAGATATGCTTTTGTGCCAAGACGCGACATATTAAACGATTTCCATAAAGGTATGGTCCTTCGAACCGTGTGACAACTGCTTGCCTTGCAGCGAATTTTCTTAAGAGACTCAAAGACCTAATATTTAATTTTCTTCTGTTTGTTAATACACTGCAAGAATTTTCGGCCTAAATTCTATGAATTTCGACATTAATCTAATGAAAAATTCATTAAAATTCAAACAACGTCACGCTTCGTTGGATTAATGAAACCAGTTTCGTCAAAATTATTTTATTGAAAACTTCATCAAATTTATTTAACAGTGTAATTAATGCAGTGCTATAACTTCATCGAAACAATATAATACTTTCATGAAAATAATGAAATAACTTAAATGTAAAGGGGTTTCTTAATAATTAGAAAATATTGTTGTCATAAATCCAATAAAATATTCTTACGAAACCAGAATACCAACGAAGCAATCCTAATGAAATTCTTTCACAATATTCATGAAATTTTCATTGGATTTGTGAAATTATTATTAGATTTGTGAAAATTTTTTATTAATGAAATTGTTTCATTGGACTTATGAAGCAAAATTCTTTCCGTGTAGTCAAAATCGTGTGCAGTTTGTAAAATTTTCTATTTCTTTCTAGTTTCCATAGTATTTAAGCCTTTTAACAAGGTATCGCTTTGGAAGGACCATAAGGACCAGGGAGGCAAATCACGATGTCGACAGAAAATAGTCAATAAAGCAACAATAAAATAAGAAATCTTCTTTGCATTATACGAGTAAGTGATCGTTCGTACGTTTTCTGTCGGCATCGCGGGACAGGCTGTTAAATTCGTAAAAAAAAATTTCTCTGCACTCTTGCCTTATATTAATTTTCCGCCTGATATGTATTATTATTATTGTATATGTTTAAGGTTTTATTTGTGTTGCATGAATATTTCTGTATTTAGATTAAAACAACTTTATTGCTTCAATAATACTTTAACATTTTGTTTTGTTTGTTTTTATTATTTATTTATTTATATAAAAAAATTTTTTTTTGCTTTTTCAATTATCATAAAAAACGATTATAATTTAAATGCTGTTGATTTTTACAGCATATGGAGTTCATTAGCTTACTGATATAAATTCATTTATATATTAATTTTTATTATTCTTTTAATTTTTTCCTTGCACCCGATGTCCATATCAAACTTAATGGGACCAACTATTTTCGTAGAAAATCTTACTCTTACTTACATGATACATATGCTCAAACACTACTTGCCCACCCTTTCATCTTTTGATATTTGCGCAAAAAAATTTGGAAGTTTGTTAAAAATTCTTTTTGTTCCAGATTTCTTATGTTCATGTTAATGTTATTTTCTTCTTAAAATATTGCCCATTTTCTGCAACTTCAATATAATGCCAATGACACTTGTCTAGTATTAACAGCAGGTTTAAACTTTCTAAAACTTTCTAAATCAGAAGTGTTATACCACAATGCCTTAGCTGTAAGCATTATCATTACCATAAATATGTATGTATATGTATTTGCTTCACTTATTACTGCTGCCATAACCAAAAACAGCTGTTTATGTTTTAATTTGTTTATACACTTCAAAAGTGCAACAAGAAATATGTCTAACTAGCAAACAGCTGTTTATGGTTACGACGAAAAATTTAAATTGAATTGGTTTGTATGGTTACGGTTATGGTTATGGCGTTATGGCGAGTGAACTATAATCAAATACAGTGTTGCCCATAAAGCTTAAATTAGACTTGCCATAACCATAACGCCACAGTCATTTCCAAATCAAAATTCAATTGGTTTCTATGGTAGTGGCTAAGGCGAATTGATGCCAGGTGGTCTCGATTTGCAACTCTGCGTATTCACCTTGTATATGTGGTAGTGTAAAATTTTCTGCTGTCAGTATATTTCCTAACGTTTTGTTTCATTTGACAGCAGAGAAGTTATGTCAGCTGGTGAATTATGATCACCTTAGTCAGGCAGCTCTTAAGTCTCTCCTTTCATGGGAATTCCGTTCCAGGCTAGTTTTAGAGTGCTTTGGCTCATTACAAAAGCTATCCAAACGGAGCAAGGTTTCCATTTATTGAATACCTGGCCACAGCGGTTAGCGAAAGCGGATGAACTGGCCAAGAGTGCCTCTTTTGCTCCTTTTATGGGCCCAGAGCCATTTTGTGGCGTAAGTCGGTCGACTATAATGTCTGTGATCAAAGAAGATGTCACTTCGACCGCTAAGGACATGTGGCTGTCTTCTTCTGGTTTAAGACAGGCCAAGGCTTTGATGCAGCCATTTACATATAAGGGCATCCTGAACTTCAGTAGGAATAATTTACGGCTTGTTACTGGTTTTCTGTCTGGTCACTTTGGACTGAACTAGCCTCTGTGGAAAAGTAACCAAGTTCATTCACCTTTGTGTCGCTTGTGCTTGGAAGATGACGAGACGACGACACACATTCTTTGTGAGTGTATCGTATTGTGTGACAGAAGAAGGTGTGTTTTTCATTCTGAGTTTCTGTGTTCAGATGATATTAGGCGGGCTTCTCCAATATCTGTACTGACCTTCATACGGAGGGTCATACAGAGATTTAATTAGTCTAATTCATAGATCTATGGTACAAAAGATCCATCAGGTGTCTCAGTGCCGGTCTTTGGGCCACATGTTCCTCCTATTCTAATATAATGATCACTTTATGTGAACTCGCCTTGGCAATGGATGTGGCGTTATGGCGAGCCAGCTATAATCGAATACAGTGTTGCCCATAAGTTTGGTTCGAACAGCTGTTTAGTTTGATTATGATTATGGCACGTTTAATTTAACCTTAAGGTCTAAAAAATATTAAGAACCTGTCAATGTTTACAACAACGAGTAGACAAGTGCAAATTTTTTAGGGTTCCGTACACCAAAGGTGAAAATGGAACCCTATTGTTTTCGCTACGCTGTCCGTCTGTCCGTCTGTCCGTTTGGCCGTCTGGCCGTCTGTCCGTCACAGGGTATTTTCTCGGGAACCGTAAGAGCTACGGACCTGAAATTTGGACACAGTGTGTAGACCCTTGGCCGCTACAACAACAAATACATGAGAGTTGGAAATTAAAGGGTGTGCCAAAACGAGCAACGAAAAATTTTAAAATCCTATCTAATATACACACAATTGTATGTATATGCACTTGAAATTTGTAAAGTTCGTGTATTTTTATACAGACTACAACAACTAACACTAAAATTTAAAAAAAATTAATTAAAGGGTGTACCATCAGTTAATGTAATTTCGACTATATAATTTTGAAAACTTGCTGTATCTTGGAAACCGTAAGAGCAAACTTCCTGAAATTTTCAAAAACGGTAAAACAAAAAAATCTCAAAATTATAAAATCGCCAAACCGAAAAAAAATCGTTAAAATCAAAAAAAAAAAATCGCCAAAACGAAAAAAAGCACCAAATTAAAAAAAATTTCTAAATCGAAAATAAATCGCGAAAAACCGGAAAAATCGCCAAAATGAAAAAATCGTCAAAATGAAAAAAAATCGCCAAAATTAAAAAATCGCCAAAATTAAAAAAATCGCCAAAATTAAAAAAATTCCCAAAATGAAAAAAAAAATCGCCGAAATGAAAAAAATCGCCAAAATTAAAAAAATCGCCAAAATTAAAAAAAATCGCCAAAATTATAAAAATCGCCAAAACGAGAAAAAAGCAAAAAATAATCAAAAAAAAAAATTATTTCAGCTGAGAAAACGTAAAAAAAACACTGTATTAAAAAAATGCTCAAAGCCAACGTACGGAACCCTTCGTGCGCGAGTCAAAGTCGCACTTTACTGAATTTATTTGTATGTATGTTATTGACGTGACGCGGACAAATAATTACGAAATAGGGGTAATTATAAATATTTTTATTTTCCATAATGAATGTACATACATATGTATGTATATTTTGTATTTCTCTGGAGTTGGTTTTTGTTTTTCTCATATGTGTATTTGTTTGCGAATTTAGCTTATCTGCTTTATTGGCATCCAAACCCATTAGCAGCAGCCGTATTTATAACACTTATGCCTGGATATCAATATCACGCGAATAACAATTATATTTAATTTATAACATAAGAAAATAAAGTGTCACAAGATAACAAATACATACATATATGTATGTATGTATATATCGTTAGGTTAATATAGAAAGGCCCTATCTCATTAATTTCGCATTTTTCGACACATTAGATAGATCTTCTATCGAAATATACAAAAAACTCGATTAAAAAAAATAATGAGTATAAGTCTCTCTCTATTAAGGTAACGATATGTATGCATGCATAAAATAAAATTTAATAATAAATAATATTATTTGAAAGGGCAGGTGCTAAAATGTTTTATTTTGCTTTTAACTAAAGATTATAATGCATTAAACACATTCGCGACCGCAGACTACCGACTATAAATGAAAATTTTGTTCAAATTGAAAGAAATAAATATTCTTCTTTTTTACATTTTACTTCGTGAATAGAATAGAATTTATTTTTCGTTATGAATTCGATTGATCCACAATAAGTTACTTTAAACTTAGTCGGTTATTCGAATAAAAGAGAAAGAAACACAAGTAAGATTTTAAATAAATGGTATTTACCCTTATTGTAGTTGGCGACTACGACAGTATCTTCCTAGATTAAGGAAAAATACCATGGTGTTCTTTAATCTATTACCAAAACGTCGTAGAAACGTCAAAATACGCCAACCGCTATAAGGTTGATTTTCTTCTTCTTGTATTTCATTCCATTATTTCATAAATATTTTCTCGGTTAATCGAATAAATTTAAACTTTTTTCGAATTCAAAAATACAAATATTCATTATTTTGTGTTTATTATCTTTATTTGAGTAAAATTTATTACTTCATTGAGCTTTCGATGAATCGAATATACATATGTATGTATCTTACTGTAAACGTAAAGGATTATTCGAATAAATGAAAAATTAGACAACTCTTAAAAAAATTCCATTATTTAAATACATGTAATTTTACTCGAGTTTCATTTGATTAACTCAAGCAAATTTCTTTCCATTGTTCTGCTAAAAAATAGTTTTGATTTTTTCTATTAATCGAATAAAATTGATAATTTGTTCGAAATCAAAGAAATAAATATGGCTCTTTTTTGCATTTTTTTTCGTTATTTGAATTAAAACTATTTTTCCTAATGTTTTTGAATAATTGATTATTCGATTAAAAAAAATAATTATTCGATTAAAAAAAAATTATTAGTTTTGATAATTTTATTTTGTTCCACTTTTTATCATTTATCTATTATTATATTATCAATGCCACATTTTGTTATTATTCGATTAATTGAATAAAACCCCAAATGTATTCGATTCGATTGATAAAATAAGAAACTTATCAATTATTTGACTTCATAAGAACCAATATATTCGTTTTTATTTTGTTTTTTATTTCTTTAACGAATCAAAAATTTTATTCGATTAACCGAATAAAATTTATTCGATTAATCGAATAAATTTTTTTTAATTTTTTATTGTAGTAGCCGAGTAAAAGTGAAAATTGAATAGAATATAGTATATTTTATTATAATTATATAAAAGATTTTACTGCATTTGTTGGGTTATTCGAATGATAATCAAAATTTATTGCGAATGTTCAAGTACATAGATAAATACTAATATTCTTATATATTTTAATCAGAAATAATTTCTTAATCAGGCTTAAGTTCAGTAATATCAATTCTTATTGAATGAAATATTTTTATTAATTAATGTGAGTTTCTAAAGAAGAGAAGAAGACAATGGTAAGACTGTTGTAATATATATGGAAGATGGTTGTAATATATATGGAAGATGGTAAATTTTCAGCCTTCATTACCTAACATATATATGAGCAAATTGAAAAATGCAATGAATCAAACCAATTCACATATTCCATTTGCAGTAAAGTTTCGTATATAAGGCAGACATCTACATCAACGGACACCACACACGGTGGACCAAAAACACAGAAGAACGCTGATGAGGAAGGTTTAGTGGCCTTCGAAAACGGCTGGCTGTTCCGTTCAACTATGTGTTGTCGTCAGAATATTTACAACTAACTTGATGTTATTTCTTCATTAATAATTATCACATGTAATTTGGCTTAAAAAGCGTTACGAACAGTAGCCTAATTCAATTCATAAGAATTTAAGAAACAAATACAGTTCGAAAAATAATAATTAACTAGAAAATAATATTTTTTTTATTAAAATTACTATATACAAGATACTACTGTATTTATTGGGTTATTCGAATGATAATCAAAATTTATTACGAATATTCAAGTACATAGATAAATATTAATATTCTTATAAAATTTTATATTTTTTTTCGTAATATAATTAATTAATCGAATAAAACTCGAAATCTATTTTTTATTCGATTTAAAATAAAATTAAATTTATATAAAATTCTTCTTTCATTATTCGAATAAACTATTTTTGTTGACCAAAAAATATATACATATGCATTTTTGTATTCCATGGCATTATCTAATTGAAGTTTTTATGCCTTATATATTCGATTAATCGCTTATTCGAATAGACAAGAACTAAACACATTTTGGAGTGAATGCAGCCTACAATCTCCTCATATTTGATTCACCAAACAATCCTTAAATAAATTTAAATTGTATGACAATTCAAGTTAAAATGAGCAGAAGTGATTTATTTTAATGCCTGAACTAACATTATCTCATTCTAAGACACAATAAATTAAAATTAATTTTTTTTTAGCAGCAAACCTAATTAGATGTTAATTATGCGTTTAAAATGTTTATTATCTTCCGGGCAAATATTTTTAAATTTCACGCTTAATTCAAATCAACTAATACTCGTAGTTCAAACTAATTTCTCGACATGAATGTACAAAATATGTTTTTGGACAAGCAAACAATTAACTAAACAAATAAAGACATTTTCTATTTGCTACTCTGAAAAATAAATTTAATAATGAAAAGAAATTTGTGACACTTTTACGTAAAATTGTTCCGTATTTAATGTGAAATTAATGTCACTACAGTTGTTGGCCAGGCATGGCAGAAATAAATAATGTCTGTAGGGTTTTCGAATGGAAATGTCGAGGCGGTTTTGCTGTGTTTGCAAAGCATTTAAACGCTTTCGAAACGCTAATGTACATATGTATAAATAACTACTAATTGTAGTTTGATTTTTATCGCAAATTAAATGAATTTTTCTCAAATGTTTATACTTAATTCGTTTGATTGTTAAAATTAGGCTGCAGCTTATTATTGAAATGGGAAGAATTTTAATTTAAATATCTTAGCAATAATTTAATACAGTTGGCAACTTTCCAAAGGTTAGTTTAAACATTAAAGGTGGTGCAAAGGCCACTTTAAACATATAATTGTTACATTTTAGAAGCTTAATATAAAGAATCGATTAAGTAAACCTCTAATGCTTATATAAAAACTAACAACAAACAATTGAGAAGTACAAACATTCTTAAAACATAACATGCAATGTTATTCAAAATGAATCTACTTTATGTTTCCTACAAATACAACAAACTTGTTGCGGTTAAACTAAAAATAACATTTTTACAAAAAAGCAAAATTGTATTCGATAAGGACTTCGAGGTTTTGCGAAAAATCCGAAGGTTTTGGCAACTCATAATACGAATATAGCATTCGATACTTGTATCAATTAGTCCTAATTTACACTATGCAAGTCTTATTGCTAAGCTGCTTAGTTTTTTTTTTAGAGAGTGAGAGTATTCCCCTCGTCTCTCTCCCACAAACTAATCAGCTTAGCAATAAGACTTGCATAGTGTAAACTAGGACTTACAATTTCCTTGATGACTCTGAATCATTTATAGCTGGCAGTATTTTTTATTTTGTAATTAAGTGCCACCTTAGTAAAACATGTGTCTAATTTTTTTTTTGTGTTATTTATATATTGCTTATGGGCTTGGTCATAGTCACAGAAAGTCAGAAGACATACAACTGACAGTCATCATTGCTATTCTATTATTATATGGTTTATATACATATTTACTTCTTTATTATGTCTCATAAGAACCTAAAGAAGGATGGTATAACTCGCTTTTGCTAGTGCTAGTAACACTAAAATCGCACAGTGGTTTAAAAGGATTTTGTAGTTCTGCAATTCTGTAGTTTTTGATATCGTATTGAAATGCCATAATTACAAATCTGATTACAAGTGCGAGGCTCTTTACCCAAAAATAAGCTCATGGGCTGACAGATATAGATTGTAATGATAGTATTTTGTAATTGATTGCACATCGATTACAAAATTTTTTGTTGGTTGTAATATAAAGTAATTAAAGTAATTGTGTTGGACAAAATCTCAATTATAATTACATGTACATAATTGTAATTGAAAAAAACTAATTATAATTACAAGAAATTGCAATCGAAAAAAGCAATTACAATTATGTATAATTGGACAAATAATTGCTTAATAAAGTAATTAAAGAAAATGTATGTAATAATTACTTTTTGTCATAAAACACAAAAATCTTCAATTACAGTTAATAATTAAGTTAAAAAATTATATCAAAAATAATACTATCTGCATAATTAAATAATGTGTTACCGAAACTCAACTAAAACGCTAAATACATTTTACACTAGCTCACCCAAAATTGCATTATAAAATATCACTCACGCCTGCCATTCATACTAATCACGTGAATCTGGCAGTTCCATAATGCACATTGTACACACATATATTTTTTTTAAATATAATTTTTGCACATTTCGATAGATGAGCCTTTAATCTGTCGAAATATTAAAAAAAACTCGATTCGAATAAAATAATGATTTAGGGCGTTTGCATCCCAGGAAAAAAATCTAAAAAAAAGGTAATCGGGTTTGGAATTAAGCATTTTTGGTGGAAGCTCTTCTCTATTGCATTACCAACTTATTGATTTTAACTAAAATAATAGATTCTTGAGAAGTACACTGAAAGAATTTTCGGCATAAATGCTATGAATTTCGACATTAATCTAAAGATTAATGTTCTTACGAAACCAGAATACCAATTCCAATGAAATTCTTTCACAATATTCATGAAGTTTTCATTGGATTTTTGAAATTATAATTAGATATATAGCTGATAGCCAAAGTAGCTATTGCTATTTAAATATTATATTAGTCTTATATACATATATATAAGTTTTAATATCATGTAAATAAATAAATAAATCATTAGATTTGTGAAAAAATTTTAATGAAATTGTTTCATTAGACTTATGAAGCAAAATTCTTTCGGTGTACTTACTTTTTTATTTGGCAATATGTTCACGTAATCCACTAACTCTAAAAGAATCATTCTCCTCATTATTAACTTGTACATCATTTTTTAATTTGTATGTAATGTGATTTGTAAGCGAGTAAGGAAATTTGGTAATCAGAAAAGTAAGTCATTATATGGCAAGTAGTTCTGATGGTAATGTGAAATTTTTTACTGGGATATTAATTAAGGTAACTACATATATAGAAATACCTTTTGGTTTACTAAACATTTAAAAGAGTTGGTTAAAAAAAAACTTATACTTACAAAAATTTAATTAAATTTGTTGAACTAAAAGTAGGCATTCTATGCTTAATTACAATTACAATAGCATGCAATTACATAGCATTACAATTGCATGTAATTTGTAATTAAAATATTTCCAATTGCAATCACAAGTAGATGATGGTTTCCAATTGCAATTACTAATTAACATTTTTACAATTACAATTACCTTTTTGTAATTATAATTAAAAAAATTTCAATTGCAACTACATACCTGTATTTGTAATTGAAATGAATGTAATTAAGATAATTCAAGTTTGCGTACTCGTATATATGTATATATAATTAAAAAAATACGACAATCAGTAGACCTTGCAATCAATCCATTAATGAAACTTTCGGACAAATTTGTGGCATCCAATATACTTTTTAAGTTTATAAAATCAGTGAATATTTGAAATCGATTTAACGAAGACTCTTGAAGTTAGTTGAAAAAAAGGAGTTTTTCGAAATTTTTTGCCAATGATATCTTCCAAGCGAAACACCAGAATAAAAACGATTTTTCGAGATTTTTCGTCAAGGATATCTCCTAAACGAATCACCCGACTTTAGCGCAATTAACTGAAACTGAATGTACTTTTGAGGTAAGAGCCGATTCGATTTTGAACTTGACAAGTAACATTAGCTTAAGAGTTGTGAAAGTCCGAAGTTTCGAAAAATTTCTAAGGGCCTGTTCATCTAAATGCGAACGATAGGTTCGATCGAATATTTATACTGAAAACAAAAACAAATTTCTGTTTTTTGTTTTTGTTTCTAATGTAAATTTTGGATCGAATCTTTCGTTCGCATTTAGATGAACAGGCCCGAAATCTACCAAACCGAGTCGATTCACTATTTGACAGCATCTGAATGATTTCAACATTTTTTTAATGAGCAAATTTGCTTTCGATCGGTTGCATCGTTCGTAATTTATGAGCTACTAGCTTCACCCGGTGTGCTTCGCTACTCCTGCCCATCCGCAAAAAAAAATATATGTATATATGGCATTGGTGGTGCAATACGAAAATCGAACTTCACAGTGTCACCCGCCTGAATATTCTGAAGATTCCCTGAATATTTCATCAAAATTGGCCCAGCCGTTTTGGAGTCCATACGTTACTTACATACATACACACATCCTGTTTTATATATGTGACAGCGTATAGAGAAAGGGACCTAAGGGTAAAAAAAATAAATTTTCACTTTTTTTTTTGATGTGGACAACATCTGAGCATCGAATGACACCGATCCCATGCCCCAAAAGTGTTCCCTCCCAGAGATATGCGCCTTTTTTGTAATTGAAGTCGACGATTCTAAGGTTATGTGAAAAAATGTTCGTACTAACAGAGTGATATTCACGATTTAAAAGAATTATAAGTGAGTATTTATTATAATTCACAATTAATAATGTCAGAAAATAAACCTGGATTCGAAAAAACGCGAGCAAAATTGATATCAAACTCATGAAAACAGCGCACTAGGTAGAAAACAGTAAAACCAACTACACAAAACAAGAGGTAGGGACGACCTACGCGCGTTTTCAAGGTTTACCAACACGTTTCTGACGTCATGAGATGAGTCGCTTTCAAATGAGATCAATACCAACACGCTCAGTGATGGTACACCAAAGATACACGTATTTAAATCTTTAAAATGGCTCTCCTGAACAAAACCGGTTTTTACCCTTAGGTCCCTTTCTATTTTGCGCGTCACATATATAGATTTACATACATACATGCACGCACACACACACACATATACACACGCCATGCAAACGCACACACACACATAAATACATACATACCAACATCATAGCGAAAATAGCCAGAACCGACTCTCGTGCCTCAAAATCTGGAAATATGATGAATAATCGATTTTCGAAAACTTGGGTCAACTTACCTAGAGGTAAAATTACCTGTCAAAGTACACATAAACTTAAGGTACTTACTTGTTCTATGGTGGCTTCCTTAGTGCCAGTTATGAGTTCATAAGAATTTTTAATAGAACTATCACAGAGAAATCTGTCTAAATCTATCCTAAATAGTTCTAAAAAAATTTTATCTTATAAAAATAATATCAAGCAACACTTTCTGGTCCAAATCAACAAGCGCATTAATATTTTAAACATATTATGACACGCTTGACTATGTACTTAATGTCAAATTCAGTAAAGTGCAACTTTGATTCGCGCACGAAGGGTTCCGTTCGGCAATTTTTTTTCTGTTTTGGGAATTTATTTTGCATTGATGCTTTTTTAGCTTTGGCGCTTTTTTCGTTTTGGCAAATTTTGTCGGTTTTGGTGTTTTTTTTTTTAAGTTTTTCAATATTATTAACATGAACAAATATTGTAGACTTATACATATTTTGTTATTTTACCAAAACTTTGCAAAAAATTTAAAAAAAAAATTTTATAACACACATTCTTATTTAGAATTATAAAAAATATTTGTTTGTGATTGAAAGGAGAAAAGACAAAAATTAAATAACTAAAACTAAAACATAAAATAAGAAATATCCTGAAGAAGTTAAACAAAGGTTAACGAAATATCGAAATAAAAACTAAAAATATAAAAATTGACCTTGGCCCAAAGCTTAATAAAATAGCGACATTGTTTTTTTTTACAATACATATATTTAGTTTTAGCGTTTTTTTTTTTTTGTTTTGCGCTTCTTGCGCATTTTGGCGATTTTTTCGGATTTTTGCTATTTTTTTTTTAATTTTTTTGGTGACTTCTACGTTTTTTTAATTTTAAAAATTTTAATTTATTTTTGGTGTTATTTTTCACTTAAGTGACTTGTTTAATTTTGGCGATTTTTCGTTTTGGCTTTTTTTTAGATTTAGGCGATTTTTCGATTTTTGGCGGTTTATTTTGGTTTTGGCTATTTTTAACCGACTGCAAAAAAAGTAGCAGGTTAACAATTCGTCTCTATTTTTTTAGGTGTGTTACTTCATAACTCGGTGCATTTTAGACCGTTTGTAAAAATTTTTTTATTTTCTGAGAGGGTATAGCTTCCTATTGGTCCCATTGTAAAAAAAGGGCGGAGACACGCCCACATTTTTTTATATAATTTTATGATATTCTACTTATTTGATTGCTGCGAAACCTATAAAACACCTTTGGTTCTTGTAATTACAGAATTTGAAAGTTAAAAAAATGGGCGGAGTTACGCCCATTAAAATTTATTATAATATTTTACGCGGTTCTACTTAACCGATTTTTAGACGACATCAGGGGCTTCATCATGGGGATTCGGTGGCTTAATGACGGATAATAGGGTACCTTCCGGCTATAAATGGGAGGGGTAAATATTACTAGCAATGGGTAATAGAAGGGAATCACAATGGACCTAATTGGGTCTCCGAGTGGAGGTGGGGTATAGCACCACGCCCGTTAAAATTTAATTTTTTATTTCATGTACTTCTTATATTCTTCTATCAGATCTTTGCATTGTAGTCGGTTTTTTTTTGGCAGAAATAATTATTTTAGTTTTATTGTTTTTTTCGTTTTGGCGATTTTTTATTTTGGGATTTTTTTAGTTTTGGCGTTTTGAGTTTGCCTCTTACGTTTTCCAAGATACAGCAAGTTGTCAAAATAGCGTAGTCAAAATAACATTTACTGATAGCATACCCTTTAATTTTGATTTTATCTTTTAATATTTCAGTGTTTATTGGTGTAGTGTGCACAAAAATATACTAACTTGGAAAATTTCAAGTGTCTATATACAAATAGTTGTCTGTATATTACATTAGGACTTTCAAATTTTTTTTTTCGCTTTAGATCACCCTTTAATTTTTAGCTGTGATTTACATATATCTTGTTGTAGCGGCCAAAGTTTTACATATTCTGTGAACATTTCAGGTTCGTAGCTCTTAAGGTTCGTGAAAAAATAGCCTTGGCAGACAGACGGACCAGCAACGTAGCAAAAACATAAGGGTTCCTTTTCACCTTTGGTATACGGAACCCTAAAAAAATTAATAAAATCCGAAGAACCTTAAAAATACATAAATTTTTCGTCGTGAGGAAATATTGTTAGCCTTTTTGTTCTACTTTTGTTCTCTTTTCAAAGTGATAGGACAGGTACATTCAAGATTTAATTGCTACGACATTTGCCGTAGCGAAAGCTAAAAGCTCAGTTAGCCGACTGTAATGTAACTGCAACAGTAAGAAACGGACGATCGATATTGCTATGTGCAAAGTAATGAAAATGGTTATTGAGATGGAATGTAACGTAACATACTTTTCATATAAAAATATCGATCAGCTGTTTCCTACGTTAGCCGACTGTAATGGAATGTAACTGCAACGGTAATAAACAGCTGATCGATATTTTTTATATTTTTATGTGAAAAGTAGATTACGTTACATTACATCTCTATAACCATTTTCATTACTTTTCACATTTTAATATCGATCAGCTGTTTCCCACCGTTGCAGTTACATTCCATTACAGTCGGCTAACTTAGCCTTTAAAAGTATTACACAATATTTTTAAGATTTTTTATTATCTAACTGCATCTGCCTGCATATTTTTTCAATTTAATTTTTCCTTTAAAATCATTATAGATATTATACAAGATATATGGCATCTAATAAAACTTCAATTAAATAAAATTAATGCATTAGGAAAAGGCATGAGACTTACATAAATTTGATTGAGCGGTTGAAAGCAACACCTCCTTTTCGCCAAACCCTCTTTCAGATCAGTTATGTACCAATTTGTTGGCCTTAATTATACAACTCACACACATACATACACACATACACACATACATGCATGCACTTAAAACAAATTCCTTTATTTAGTTAATTTAATGCACATAATGAAAAAATAAATAAATAATTTACATTTGAATAGTTATTAGAATAACTTTGTCTAACTTTATATTCCATATTCCATTTATTGTGATGTCAATCCATGCGCTGCAGTATTTATTGTTTGGTTTTTCATACTCGTATTTTTTATAAAAAAATAAATTTAAAATTCTACTGACACAGTAGTTATTATCATTTTTTAAGTAGACTCCAAAAACAAAAATAAATACTTTACAAAATTGGTTAAAGCCTTTTAAAAATAAAACATTTTTTTTCCATAGCGTGTACTTCGAGTCCATACTGGTGCACGTTTTTCTAAGCTTTTGACTGTAAAAGATATGGGCACATTGCTCGTAAATATTTATATTAAAAATTTTAAATAGATATAGTTTTTTTTTTGTTTGTTATTTTATTATGAACATAAATTAAAATAAATTATAAAGTGACAATAAAAATATTTTTTACTGCGAAGTCAATAACAAATAAGCGCACTTTAAGAAAAATTATGAACGGGGTTTGCCACTTGGAGGCGATACATTTACTTGCAGCAAATTATAAAGCAATAAAAAAAACAATTTCATTCGATAATTTTTTGTCAAGTGCATAAATTTATAAAATCGAAATTGAACTACAATATTTATAAATGTATGTGAAATTAAAGGATTAAGACTCAGTTAGCCGACTGTAATGGAATGTAACTGCAACGGTAGGAAACAGCTGATCGATACTGTTATGTGAAAAGTAATGTACAGATTCTTAAGGCTCAGTTGGCCTATTGTAAAGTAAAGTAACTGCAACAGTAGGAAACAGCTGATCGATATTCTTATGTGAAAAGTAATGAAAATGGCTATAGAGATGTAATGTAACGTTACCTACTTTTCATATAAAAATATCGATCAGCTGTTTCCTACTGGTGCAGTCACTTTACATTACAGTCGGGTAACTGAGACTTTACATTCCGATTACATCTCCGTAACCATTTTCATTACTTTTCATATAACAATATCGATCAGCTACTTCCTAACGTTGCAGTTACATTCCATATCAGTCCGCTAACTGAGACTTTAATGTATTTGAGCTTATAAATTTTGTCAGTGTTGCCAGACTTCGTTCTAGCATTTTTAACAAGTTCACTGAAAGAGAAAATTTTCTAGTAAGTGTTTTTTTGGGAATTGTTACAATTTAAGTTTAACTATTTTTTGTTAATTCACTGATAATTCCAAATTATTATTTAACTTATTCAGTTAAAATTTTGTTGTTATTAAAAATACATTGATAATGATTATTGAGGGGTCCGTTTAATTCAAACGTAAAATCCACACTGTTGTACGAATGTGAAGCGTGGAACGCAGCATCAAGTGACATACAATCCGTACAAGTTTTTGTAAACAAATACTTGAGGAAATCCTACATACATATATATTGGCCCAGAACAATTTCGAATAGCGGTCAGAAACCAAACAAGAACCGATCCATCTGGAAATTCGAAAGCGGAAATGGTGTTGGATTGGACATACATTGCGGAAACCATCAACAGATATTGAAAAACAAGCAATAGACTGGAATCCGCAAGGCAGTCGACGTATAGAAAGACCATCACATACCTGAAAACGACAAGTCGACATAGAAACATCTCATCTTCGTCTACGTTAGAATGAAATAAAACATAGTGTATTAGATCGATTATATTAGAATAATCTTGTTGCGGCCCTATGCTCATCAGGGCAACTTTACCCAAAAATTTTCTAAGAAAACTTGAGTTATTATATTAAACTTTCATTTAAACAAATGAGAAGTTCAACAAACATCAAAGTTGAAACAAGAACTCAATAATCAACATGTTTTTTTATTTTTTGCTACATTTTTCTAATAAACATAAAAATAATAAAATTTAAATTAAAAAACAATTAACGAATTATAAAATATTGATATTAAAAACTAAACAAAAACATTAATTTTGAGAACTGTTGAAAGTTGGGGCCAAGAAAAGGTTTAGCTGAAAGCAAAAACTAAAAGCTGAATCGTATAAAACGCCCCACAAATGTGAATGTTATATCGTCACCTCAGAATTAGTTTAGCCCATACGCCACAAAGTTGTAGTGGAAAAAACGATAAAGAAGATTTACACGAAAATTTTCTCAAAATATACCCGATGGATGTTTTGTTTTTGTTTTTGCTCCACTGTTTCCGACATACATATGTTTTGAAGAGAAAAATCTAAATTTTTGTGACCTTCCACGAATGAAGTTAGAACTTAATATTACTTTATTGTAAAAGTCAAAATACTGTTTGTGCCGCATACACCACTTTTCTTAATTTATTTTCAAAACGTAGCTTTTTGTGCTCCATACGTATACTTTACACCTGTGAATTCAGAATTTGGTTTATTTTTCTAGCTGTTCAGAGAAATAAGTCGATCGTTTAACGACGACCAGGAAGCCGCCGCCGTAATATTTTTAACTATCGATCCGTTTACACATTTAAACAAGAAAAACAAGTAATTGAAAAGTATTTAATATAAAGAATGAAATTAAATGATTTCTGTTAAGGTTTCTTTAATTTTATTTTAGTATTTAATAAGTTTATATTAAAACATGTAATCGGCGGCTGCGTCTGGATGGTGATGTTTTTTGCTTAACAGTCGCCGTTGAATATTTCTTACGGCACCTTCTTTTTTATCTTATTCATTTCTTAAAGAAATGAAGCAAAGCAATAGTTAACTTTACTTGGCACGTTTTTTTATATGAAGAATTTGATGCAATCGCCAAACAGTGGCTTGTACAGCAAAACAATACTTATTGAAACTAAAAATAGTGGATATGGAGCAAAATGAATGCTTAATATCTCAGAACAGCATGATAAATTTCGTGAAACGCGTTTTTGATTCAGAAAGAGGGTATTCAAAATATATATATTCCGTACCTAATTCATTTTTTTTAAGAATGGTCGGTGAAGCAAAACTATTCTGGGGCGACGATATGGCGAAAAATTTCTTTTAAACTTAAAAAAAATTTTAAGTACAAGATATTACAATTTAATTTGTGTTTTCATGCAAATTTCAAAGCTTATGCAAAGCAAAGCGACGCACAGTGGTGCGACTCCCGTATCTAGCTGGGCAAAGTCATTTAATGGTTAGTCTATATGGTTTTTGGACGCCTCCTCTGTAAAGCATTTGTTTAAGAAACAAAAGGAATAACCTCCTTCGTCGAAAAATAAATGCAGTTTATCACCAACAAATTTAATACTGCTAGACAGTTGACATCAGCACAATGGCCTTACGGGAGAATACCCTTGTTCCTGATTTTATACAAACTCGCATGTCAGCTCTCCTTATCAATTATATTTACTATTTATTTTTTTTTGCAAGTTACTGGAATTTTGCTGACCCTTTTTACATAATAATTTTTTTTTGCTGAAAAGAAAAATAATTTAAATTTATTCTTTTCATTCAAATAGAATTTTTTTTATTTTAGAATTGATATCAGAAAAAAATCTCTGTTTGGCTTTAAAACAATAAAATGCATAAAATTAAATAAAATGAGCTGCTAACAACAACTCAACAAGCTAAAACTAAAATTTCAAATATTTTTAGAATTTTTCAATTGTGTAATTTGTAAAGAGTTGTACTAGATTTTTATGCATTTTAATTTTTGCAAATTTTTTTCTTTTCCTAACAAATGAGCTACAACTTCAACATGATGTATGAACATTTATGCAAATGTACCCACATTTTTTTTTTCTTAATGCAGCAGCCAACAACAGCAGCCAGCAATGGCAACAAATAAAGAGAAAACTCAAAAATAAAGCCAAAAATTAACTTTATTTAAAAAAAAATTAAAAGAATTAAGTAAGTTTTCAAACTTTAGCAACAAAAGATTAACTCAACTATTGTAAATTAAAATTTTCATGCAAAACAATGGAAAATTATTTAACATATTTTTGCATAAAATAAAAGGAAAAATCTTTTAAGGTATTTGGTAATTTGAAACTAATTCGAAGTTGTTGCAAAAAAAGAGCAACTTTAAATTTAAATAAACAATTTGAAGCTCACAATAATTTAAGCCAACTGTTTGCAAATTTACTTAATATTTATGAAGACATTTTTCACTAAGCTCATGAATGACACTTTAATACGTGATCAAATTTAACAAGGCACCTTGCCAGCAAAATGACTTAAGGCTCAATCAGACGTGACGTAGCCATAGCCATAGAAAACAGCCGTTCGAGCCAAACTAATGGGCAACACTGTCGCCATAGAAACCAATTGAATTTTGGTTTGGTTATAGCTATGGCATTATGGCTATATCACGTCTAACTTAAGCTTTAGAGAGTTTTAGGCGATTCTTATATCTTCTAATGTAGTTTTCATTTCCAGCTGAGATTAACTCGATCTGTTCAGGTGCTTCAAAGATGTGGTTTCTTTCAAAATGTGTTTATCGCTCTACAGCCCTATACGTATACTCACTAGGGCCGGTGTCACTTTAACTCCTAGTTTTTAACTTAATATTGAAGTATGTAATTAGCTAATTTATATTTAAATTGTATTTAACTACGATTGAAGTTCAGTGGTTAATAAAATTATTATTAAATTATGTTGAAAGTGCGGCAGCACTAAAAAAATTTCAAATATGGAATTCTTTCTAAACAACAGCTGATTAACATAAATAAGAAAGTTAGCTTATGTGAGACATTTTAAATTATTTCTGACTAAATATATGATATCAAAATACAGAAAAATTAAAATTTGCAGAAAAACAGATTTTATGAAAACATGAGAATGCATTTTTCTATTTATTATATGAATGTGAAAATTAAACGAAATTCTTTTTAATACAATCACTTGATGATCATGTACAGTCAACTCTTTTTATACACGGTATTTTCTTTTGCACGATTTTCAAATAACACGGTTCAAAAATAAGAACACGAATTTTTTCAACTTACACGATATTTTTTTTTTAAGTTTTACTTTTTACATACAGTCCTGTTTGTAATAAGCCTGTACGCCTGTTATCCGAAACCGACGAGTAACTGTAAAATTAACTTTAAATTTTAAACTTTCCAGCTTGGAATAAACTTTATTTTATTTTTCATATGCAAATGATTTGTTTTTTTATTTAATAACTATTTATTTTTTTAATAAAACTTTTTGATATTTATTTAAATTTTTTTTGCACATTTTACTCAGTAAATGTTTTGATTTTTTTCAACGTGCACGAATTTTTAAAGATATGGAACGCATCACAAAATTTTCCATATTTTGCATGTATGTTTTACACGATTTCCTTAGGAACCCATCCTCCGCGTCAAAAATGAGTTGGGTGTATATGTTTTCAATAAACACACACACACACACGAACAAAAACATATGGTAAGCTCATAAAACTTAAATAGAATTTAAATAGACAAGGCTGGATATTTAAGTATTATTTAAGTATTATTTAAATATGCACTGAAAACACTATTTCGTATTTGAAGGGAACTTAAAAATAATTAATGAGGCAAAAATTAGAACTAAAGTTAAACTCAAAACGCTTAAACTAAAACAAAAACAAACAAATATCGTCGAACCGAAAAAAGCGCCAAAACTGAAAACAGTCGTCAAATTAAAAAAAATCTCTACAACTAAAATAAATCGCCAAAGGTGAAAAGAAACCCCCACCCTATTGTTTTCGCTACTTTGTCCGTCTGTCTGTCACATGCTGTTTTCTCCAGGACCAAAATTTTGAAAGAATATGTAGAACTTTGACCGCTACAACAACAAATATATGACAGTTAAAAATTAAAGGGTGTTTCAAATCGATCAACGAAAAATGTGTAAAATCTCATGACACTTGAAATTTGCAAACTATACAATAATTACCACTAAAATTTAAAACAATAAAAATTAAAGGGTGTTCTATCAGTTAATGTAATTTAGACTATGCAACTTTAACAAGTTGCTTTGTCTTGGAAACCGTAAGAGGCAAACTCAAAACGCTAAAACAGAAAAATATCCCAAACAAAAATTGTCAAACTGAAAAGAATCGCCAAATCAAAAAAAAAAAAAATTCTACACAGAGAAAACAGTGCCAACTAAATACCTCATAAAATAGAACAAAATTAATGAGAAATCTCTTTGGTTTTTTTTCAATAAGCAAATCTTATTAATTTCATAGAGAAAACCTTTTTGAAAAAATCAAGAAGAAATCTTGTAGTTTCTATGAGGTTATCTTATTGATTTGTTCAATAAAAAAATAGAAATAAAATTGCGTCTTTATTCTCTGAACTTATGTATTTTCATTTAAATTCTATACCACACCGAAAGAATTTTGCTTCATAAGTCCAATGAAACAATTTCATTAAATTTTTTTCACAAATCTAATAATAATTTCACAAATCCAATGAAAATTTCATGAATATTGTGAAAGAATTTCATTAGAATTGCTTCGTTGGTATTCTGGTTTCGTAAGAATATTTTATTGGATTTATGACAACAATATTTTCTAATTATTAAGAAACCCCTTTACATTTAAGTTATTTCATTCTTTTTATGAAATTATTTTATTGTTTCGATGAAGTTATAGCACTGCATTAATTACACTGTTAAATAAATTTGATGAAGTTTTCAATAAAATAATTTCGACGAAACTGGTTTCATTAATCCAACGAAGCGTGACGTTGGTTGAATTTTAATGAATTTTTCATTAGATTAATGTCGAAATTCATAGAATTTCGGCCGAAAATTCTTTCAGTGCATATACATATGTATGTAGTATATTATAGATGTTATTTATTTATACATACATTATGTTATTTTCTTAACTAACTTACTCACCAAGTATTGAACCAGCAAACTTCTACCTGATAGACAAGCACTCTACCCAGTATGCTAACAAGCAGCATGAACAACCATTAAAATTATTGTGCAAACATTCTTATACAAAAATGAGAAAGATCATGAAATCATAAAATCAAGAAGATTTTCTTATTAAAAAATCAATAAGATGCTTTACACATACTCATATAGGAACCTAATAAAATCGAGAAGAAAACCTTATTGAAAAAATCAATAAGATAGCCTAATAAAATCAAGAAGAAAACTTTTTAAAAAGATCATGAAGGCAACCTAATAAAATCAATAAGAAATCCCTATAGTTAACAATTTATAAGAAAACCTAATAGAATCAAGAAGTTTTTCTCTATGGATTGTTTTTTTGGTGCCAAAAATAACGGAAATTGAATAAAAAAAAAGTTGTGAATAATAAGATTTCTTCTTGATTTTATGTGGTTTTCGTTTTGATAAAATTAATAAGATTTACCCCATAAAAACAATGAGGAATCTCTATGAAAAAATCTTCGCTTCTTTCTGCTGGGATACCCCTTAGCCTAAAAACGGTTCATAGAGAAAATGTTCTTGATTATATGCTTTGTGGGACAGATAGTCAGTCGTACAACTGTTAGCTCGACTGTACTTCTTCTTTCACGTCGAAAAAGTGCCTGCTTAGGCGTACTGCCGTTCGGTGAGAGCCGAACATGTGAGAATTGTGTACTACCTAACAGGGTTGTCAGATTTTTTCCGACACATGTCGCCAAATTAATTTTAAAAATCGCCAAAAACTATTTTATGCCAGATTTCATAGGATATATTTGCTAATCAATTTTTTTTCAAATAACACTTTTTAATAATAATTTAAAAAAAAAATCGTATAAAAATTAAGCACAAATTAGCCAAAAATTAGAAATAAAATCTTCTTCTAAATTTTCATCCAAATTCAAAATGCATTAATTCCTAATTAAAAAAAAACAGGAAAATCATCAAAATCTAATTGTTTTAATTTTTTTAGCAGGGTATATTTATGAAACTATTCTTTTAACAAACTGATTTTCCTGAATTACAAACATTTTGAAGTTCAGTTTTGTTCAAAAATAGCCAGAAAATTTACGGCCTTATGTATAATCAAAAACTGGCAGGAAGTTAGCATAAGTGACAAAATTGAACTTCGTGTTGACGAGTTCCCATATACAATTTGACATTAAAAATCGGCGTATACTGTAGTTTTAACACACGATTACATCCTACAATGATTTTTAGTGTAAAATTGTATTGCAAAACACGTTAAGACCATGTTAAATTTTGCCACTTATGCTAACTTCATGCCAGTTTTTGATTATACATAAGGCCCTTAGAGACCAAACAAGTTGAAAAGTCGCCATATTTGGCGAGAAATCGCCCTATCTGAGAACCCAGCTACCTAAGTGCCTGAGGGACCACCTCAGTTATCTCATCTTATGGAACCATAGAAATAATATGAATTCTAGGGTATATCTGGAAAAGAAGAGCCGAATAAGTTGACAAAGATGGGATCATTACTGCATAACATCACACTAGAAAGCACCAAAAATTCAAGAACGCACTAAGAGAATATGCTATAGAACAATACATCAGAGATTGGCAGAACTCTACCGATGCAAGAGTTCCTAACCTGGCCAACCTTAAAAGGAAATTTTTTTATTGGGAACTCCCCCAAACGTACATATCTCTTAAGGGCGCATAATATGCTACAAGAGCATAAGTGTGAGCCGCAACGGATTGAGTCAACATTGATTGCGCCTCTTTTTAAAATGAACCTATAAACTCAACGAACGAAACACAGTGTCGTGTCGGAAATTTTTTCAAACTACATACTCTGAAAAAAATGTTTAACAGAGCACGATTAATTTATACCCCCAAAACATTTCCCTTGATTATAAATACCTTCTAACAATACTCCGCAAGGGACCTTCCAGCAAGCACAGAGGATACCAGAGTTGAAAAGAGTGACTTATGAAAAAAGCTGAAGAAATCAGCTGATTTGCCTACTGTTAAAAAGGGACAAATGTAGTGTATTTGTTACGGGCATTAAATTTTTAGCACAATAATCAAAACAAACAACAGAAAATTTATATGAAATGAAATAGTGAACATTTTCATGAAATTTAATGAAAGAATTTGTTGTGTTGTGTTGCATTAAAGTATCAAAAAAATTAGTTAAAATTTGTTTTAAAATAATTACAGACTGCATTTTAAAACTTTTTATTCCGAAATATTATTTTTCACTATTTAATTACAAAAATCATGCAGCGAATGAGGCCACAGAATACCTACAAAATGAATTTACTTAAAGATCAATGTTGCCAGATTTTTTTCTAAAGCTTATCCCCAGTTTTCGATTTGTCATCCCCAAAAATCCCCAAATTGAGTTTATTTTTAATAACTTTTTTTTGTGAAAAAAATAAAAAAAATTTTATTTTGTTTGAAATTAATTATTTGTGGGGCACTGCTTCAGCTTCAAATGTCGAGAGAATCCAACGAAGGCAAAACAAAATTTTACGTTTGATAACATCTGCTCCATGGTACGTTAAAAATTCAAATATTCATCGTGATTTAAATATGCCACTAGTGAGTGAAGAAATTGCAAAATACGCAGGCAAATATTTAACTAAACTCGAGTCACATCCTAATCCGCTTGCCCGTAATATTTTGAGCTTTACTGGACACATCCGCTTAAAAAAGAGGGACACAAGGGCTCTTATACCCAACACTCCAGATGGGACTGCTTAAAAATACTTCTTTTTGATTATCACTACTTATGTATTATTTATAACTATCACTAAGCTTATGTCCGATATTGGTCGGGCCTAATAATTATATTTAGATTTAAGATTTGATTACTTATTGTTAGTTCATTTTTGAAGATACAATAAATAAATATGTATATAAAAAAAAAAAAAAAAAATTTGAAAAATAATGACAAAAAAATAACATATTTATTCAACAAAATTCATTTATATCGATAGCTTTATTTACATTCATTTAAATTCAATTTGTACTTATAAAAAAATTACACATAGTTTAAGATACACAGTATAAAAAAATTTTTAACCAAAGCTTACCATTTCAAAAACTTTTGAATCGAAATCTTCTGATTCATCAGCAGCGGGGAAACCGCAAATATGCAATTGCATGTTTTTTTTTGTATCAAGTATTAATGCGGGGACAAGATATTTATCCGTTTCAGAACTTTTAATGAACTTTGGCATCGATTTGTTAGTGCATATTTTTTCATATTTTACCCTTTAAAGCATGTTTATGCATATATCAGTTTTACACGCATAATTTTAGCATATTTTCGAATTTTTAGAGCATAATTTACGCTTTTAGGGCATATTTTGATACTTTATAGAATTTATTTTATTTCAACCCGCTTGGCACCAACATCCTTTAAAAAACCACCCCATTCCGAAAAAAATTATATGAAATTTTTTTTCTAGCAACTCATTAAAATTTCATTTTCGAAATAAAAATTTAAGTTTTAAAGAAAAATTTTTTCCTGCGCTATCTGGGTTAATATGCTTACAAATTAAGGGGTTGGTCCACATTTTTATTTTTATTTTTCTCCATCTAAATCTCTAACCGTCCCAAGGGCTCTCATGCAGGGGTAAAATATATCTCCAAAACGATTCCATTGTCTAATGCAGACGTATCAATTGTACTTATTAATAACTTTAGGCAGTTACTTGTTACGCTGAACTTTGTGTAACTTTAATCTTTACATTTTGATTATATCTACATATTTTATTGTATTTCCATAAATGACTTTTATCAGGTGCATAATCGCTTCTAAATTGGCTTTGGAAATATATATTTTTAATTAGTGGAATATATTTTAAATATTTAATTATTTGTATTTTTATTTTTCTAACACATTTAGCGTTATTCGAAAATCCCCCTAGTTTCAGCAAAATATTTAGTTTGTACAAGTTCTTATAGTGCACTATGCATTTCCCACAACCGTATGCAGATACATACGTACGGTGTATCTTAAAGAATACCAGAAAATTTATTTTTTCGAATAACTGCACTTTCCTAGCGGCCCTCTTAAATTTTCTCTTCACCGTTTTCCCAGAATTCATGCTCACCCCATTGCAACAAATAACATAAAAGCCACAATCGTACAAACAACTTTAGAAAATTGTTAAAATCGCACGAGTTGCTGTTAATTGTTAAACAAAAAATTAAGTAAGAAAAAAGATTGCCCCCAGCCTAAATCTTCTTTGGCAACAAGCTGGTTGTTAACACAGAAGAAAACCGGCAGGAAAGAAATGTTTATGACTTTACACATCGTGTGAATTTTAATTAAAATGCAACAAAAATAACAACTTCAAGATCATAATTTTCAAGTAATTTAACAGTAATAAAAAAAATATTTTATTTAAAAAGAAAAAAGCAAACACACACTCATACATACTTAGAATATTAATATTTTTTCAAAGCCTCATAAAACTAACGGCTTAATGAAGAAACTTTTTTTATCTAAAGTCTGCTACACTAAGAGTTCGGTATCTTTAGTTCCAGGCATCCTCCAGTTACAATAAATAAAAAAAATAACGGTCCTATTCTGAATAAAAATTAATTAGAAATTATTTTCCCATATCTTATTCACCTATTCTGGAAAATGCTTAGAAAATTATTCGGCCCTGATGAAATAAGTAGAATATCATCAAATTTAATGAAAAAATTGGTGGGCGTGTCCCCGCCCACTTTTTGCAAAGGGACCAATAGGAAGCTATATCTTCTCAGACAAAAAAAGAATTTTAATAAACGGTCTAAAATGTACCCTCGATATCTCATGAATAAATTATTGATCCTGTAGACATGAGCCTTAAAATAGCCCGTTATACTGAAACCCCATGTCAGCCAGTCCAAGTCCTCCGTTTTGGGCAAAAAAAAAGTAACAGATACAAAATTGCAGCAAATGGTGCTGGATCGATAACTTACGGTCATCAACAACGATGTCGGATACAGCTGCGATATTTTCCTCAGTCCGCACTCTACGTATGCTTGTTGGTCATTTAATGTTCAATAATGTAATTTTGGTGCGAAATTTAGTCACAAGATTCCGAATAGCCGGCTCAGAAGGTCGCACGATGCACTTTCTTAGGTTAGGTTAGGAAGGGTGGTGCTATACCCCGCCACCACTCGGAGACTCAATTGGGTTGATTGCGATTCCCTTCTATTGCCCATTAATAGTAATATTTACTCTCCCATTTATAGCCAGAAGGGACCCTATTATCCATCATTAAGCCACCGAATTCCCATGATGAAGTCCCTGATGTCCTCTAGTTTACACTTCCTGATATCAGTAATGCTTTCATGGAAACGTCTGCTCAGCCATCTTAGCCTATGACGTTGCAGCTTCGGGCAGTAACAGATAATATGTTCAATGGTTTCTGGTTCCTCTTCATGCCCGCACATCCTACAAAAGTCTGGATTGCCAGTTTCCCAAATGTTGGTTCTTGCTCTGACCGACCAGTGACTAGTCAACGCGCCTATCACGACTCGCATCGCTTTCCTCTTCATATTCAGTAGCAGTTTGGATTTTCCTGAGTCAGGTTTTGGGTACATAGCCTTCCAGACTCTAAAATCCTCCCTACTTCGCCATGAACTGTTGGTACTGCTCTCTACCCAATTACTGAGTTCCCTGTAGTAATGACCTACACACTGCTGTGGCCAGGAACCCAACATAGTCTGACACTATATTTAACCATAAGCAAGTTGAGGGCTGTCCTACAGTCAGTAACAAGTTTCGATTTGACATTGTGTCCCTTCAAAGCTTTTAGCGCTGCCTGGCTGTCGTCGTAGAAGGTTACCTTCCCACCTCCAGCTAAATTCCTGGTCACCAGCTCCGTTGCCCCGAGGAATGCTCGTTCCCAAGATATAGGCACCAGTCCCTGTGCCTTTCAATATTCTGCTTAACTTGGAACTTGTTACGACGCTCTACAACAGCAACTAATAAAGTATACAAAACATAAGTTTTTATTTGAAAAACAAACGGGATACGTCACCAAGCAACGTAACGTGTCAAAAGCTGGACTTTTCTGTGGAAATGCCCATATACAAGTATAATTTTGTATATGACATTTTAACCTCAACTTCCCTCTCAGCTGCTGCCTCATATTAATGGACAGACCGTAATAATGCAACTTGTTGCAACCGCCCAAACTGGTCGACTCGAACCAATTGTTTAGCACCTTTTTATATTCTTCAAATTTGTGTATTCATAATGGAAAATGGTTGAATCTTTTATCTTTATTATAGGCCTATGAATTAATGTATGCACCACAAAACTTTCAACTGCAGCGTAGTTATATACTACACTTATGTATGTTCTTTAACTCATTTTCTTAATCATCTTCCTCTACTTTTCATTCATTCATTCATTTTTAACTTATTAAAATGCATTAGATGGCGAAACAAAAACACTAAAAAGCCGCTTAAAAACTTATTGCGCGTCAAATCATCCTCTTTACCATCTTCTACTTAAAGATACTTGAAACGAAAACAACACACATTAAAGAAGAAAGAAAAAAATAATAATAAAAGAAAACTGTTTATTAAAAACGTACCTGTGCACCTCGTATGCAAGTATGTATGTATGTATGTTACTCATAGATGCAATAAAAGTAACAGTCGCAAAACAGTAAAATTACACATGTTATATTATTTTTTCTTTTGTTTTTTTTTTGTGCATTTTCCTAGTGAATGTGCACTAGGAAATAGTGCAGCTGCACACTAGCAGTCGTTAGTAAATAAGTGTTGCAAGTAGTTTGTTGCATCAGCACGTTCAAAATTTGTTTGTTGGTCAGTTAGATCGATGTTGCTTTTTAACAATCACTTTGGAGAGCGAAAAAAAACCGTACATACTTAAACAAAAAAAAAAAATAAATTAAATGTTCGATAGAAGTTAAGTGTGAATTCTTTTCTATGGCGAGAAAAAATATATTGATAATTTTTTTTTTTGCCTGTTTATCATGTTAGATATTAGTTATTCATGTAATAGCATTATAATTTCCTTTCACTATAGCCGTTGTGAATAATGAACAATATGATGAGAAAGCCAGTAGGGATATTGCGGTGATGTATGTATATTACACCGATTCACGTTGTATGGTGGTGAAAACTGCGACTTTGTTACCCCTCTCAAATCAAATATTGGTATTTTTAATGGACACTACCATAACATTTGAGGAGTCTAGCAGCGATGACCGTTCGTGGGCTAGATCGTGTCTAAAAGAGGTATTGTTGGTTGGTTGGTTTACGTGGCTGCCTACTACACGCAGGCATTCAAGTATAATCTAGATGATTCCTTTTTGAAAGGACCACTACACTCATCGGTGTCAACCCATGTAGAACCGTATCTAAGTATTCTGATACGGTGATAGTTACTAGATACAACCTGTCGCGTTGAGTTATCTGATAAAGTCATTCAACGCAATCTCAGATAAATCTGAAAGATCGTCTAGTTCGTGACTTCCCAAGAATTTGTGTCTCGAGAGATGCAAGGCTGGACACTCGCAAAGAAATTGGAAGATTGTCTCTTCTTTGCTTTCTTCACGACAACTCCGGCTTATCCTACTAGCTTGTCTGCCGACCGTCCAGTGCCCCGTCATGACTGCAACGAGCCTCAAGATGCCCCTACGGTTTCTATTTGTTAATTGTATTGAGCGCCTATCATTGCAGCAAGGCCACATTTTCTTAGCAACCTGCACGTGGCTATATTGCGCCATCTACATTCAGCCTTATAGATATAGTGCTTGATTATACCGCTTCTAATAGCACCAAACGGCATGGCTACCGATTCGGCATTGGAGGCATTCATAGCAGAGCCAGCTCTATCAAGCTCGTCTGCCCGTTCATTACCTAAAAAATAGCTATCTGCTGGAACCCAGATGAGGGTAAAAAAGGTAATTTTTTTTTGTTTTTTTTTCATATATTCGTATTTTGTCCCAAGCCAACACATTAAAACAAGTAGTAATTAAAAAAAAAATCAATAAAACCCGACGGCGACCAACTTTGAACTGTTAACTATCCTAAATGGTCATTCGCAATGAAAAATCATAAGAGAAACCTAAAGATGATTTTAAAATATCTGTCGAATGATACCTCCGCAGGGGGATCTTTAGTATATCACGGGTGTTGGCAATCCCGGGGCCCCAGCTAGGATAATGTGGCTTTTTCCGTTGACCCATAGAACTTATGTGTTACTACCCAATCTCTGGCAACAGAGCAACGGATATGTACATACATATTTATAGAAGGAAACAGATCTGTTATGTCAACCAGGTGCAGCGTCACCTGGAACTACCCTGAGTTCAAAAGACGATAGAGGTGAAGGCTTTCGGGGTGGAACTTCGAAGTCTGACCAGAGGCTACGTCTTTTTCCACGGGTGCCGGTTGTCCGACAGCCGGGCTGTTCTAGGTTTGGGTGTATGTAGCGGTCATCAGGATCCTTTGCTAAAAGGTCGAGTTCTTCCTTCCCCGCGGGGTTAAAGGGACGATGTTGCGCTGTGTGGAGTAGGCACTGTATTTTTGGCGGCACAGGCATGCGTCCGGCTCAGATGAGTGGTTTTGGCTGTGCCGGCAATGGTGAGGAATTCTCTTGGAGACCTCGCTGTGGGTGTAAGCAATCACACCTGTGGCGTAAGAACTTGGAGAATCGTACGTGGTGGCTGTGGTTGCTACCAAAAACCGTTGGGAGAATAGCCTTGGCCTCCCAGTGTTAAATCAATGCTAGTTAATGGCGTGACGCGGTCAGCGAGACATTATTCTAGGTGCTGTTGTCATACAACAGATAGTAATGTTTTGACAAAGTCATTACGGCAAAGAGTTTAGGTAGCTCTAAGTATCTCAGCAAGGTACTTAAACGTAGTACAGGGATAACTATATTCAAAGACTGCAACCTACATATGTGTTCTTGGTAAGTCACATGGTGCTTTCTAAGGGTGCATGGCGGTGATGCTTAGGGTCTTACCTACATCCGGTGTTTATACCACCGTGAGATAAGGCCGTAAAGGCAGGTTCTCACGATAATCTGAAACGAATCTGTCGAATGATACCCATTTTGATATAATTCCCCGACTTTTGTTTCGTATTTTCAAAACGGCATCTGTTGGCCGCCATATTGAATTTTTACTACTCTTTACTTTACTCTTTAGTGACACTCCCAGGATTAAGAGAAATCGATTGATGTAAGAATCATCAAAATCAGTCCATGCGTGCGGTTTATAAGTGCCGCAAAGCAACACACATACATACTCGTACATACATACATATGTACCAGTACATGGGCTGATAAACACAATACTATGCTTTGCGTTGCGCAGTCGGGTAAAAAGTACATCATCTGAAAAAAATGTCAAGCCGCTTTCAATGGGGTATTAAACTTTGCCAATCGTACCATCAGCAATGCGTTATTCCATAAATACGAAGGATATGACCCTTGTCATAAAACACCCCCATTAGGGTATAGCTTGCATGTAATTGTTTCAAAATAGTTCATCTTACCCACGAATTGGTAGATATTATTCTTAATCAAAGTTTGAGTGACAAATTCATCCCGTAAAGTCTGTGACACATTCTGAAATTTAGTTACAACAGGGAGGAAAACTAAAGTGATATTCGGAAAAAATATCGTAAATTTTTTTTCTTCAAAATATATCAAAGTTTTTAATTGAAGTCCTCTGATGAGATAAATATCCTTAAAAGGACTAATTCTAATCAAAACGGTTCAAACTCCCTTGATTTTTTCGTTACTCAACAAAAAACCGAATTTTAATGACGCGACATTTTTTGAAGTACGTCAAGTAATCTGTCAGTTTTTACCTACTGATATAATTTTTTCGATTATTTTTTATAAATTCATATTTGTACTCAATTGCTAAATAAAATAATGAAAGAAATTTTTCAGTTTAAATGGTTGCAATTGTTTGGTAAACTTTTTATTGAATGTGAGTCTGAAAACCGAATATTAATGACACTAACTGTACATTACATTACCGTCGGGTAACTGAGCTTTTAATTCTCAATAAATTTTAATAATTAATTTAAGTCTATACATATTCAGTGTGACCAGTTCCTACAAATTCTTGCAGCTAAATTTACTAAAAAAAATAAAAAATTCTAAAAACTAATTAAAGTACTAAAAAATAATGCTTAAATTTAATACATACTTTTTTTAAACAAACATTTTCTTTAAAAGTGGCTGTTTTTGCTATTTCTTGTTCATATTGCCTAACATAGTTTTATTTCCTTTGAACAAACTGTTCTTAAATATTAATTCCCAGCCGGTTCTCTGAAAACATAAGCATTTTCTCACTTTTTTTTGCGTTTATAAACAATAACGTTAAAAAATTGGTGTTTATAAAAAATACCAGGCTTTCATCTATTCCAATTTGACGTAAAGAGAGGTTTCTTCGTATAACCAAAATCACATAGAAAAACTGAAATCTCCTACTTGTTTTGTCACATCGATACAATAACACAAAAATGTTTTTGTTCGTCATTTTAAGGATCGTATACATTTATTAATTTTTTTCAAAATAGGCTTTCAGTCTGAAATCTCAAATTTTTTAAGCTAAATTTGTTTGTTATTTTGAAGAAATCGTTAAACTCAACATCACATGTGGCTGTATATTTGTAAATACATGCATACAAGGATTTACGTATAATTATGCACTTTGTGCATTGTTATACAATTAATATAAAAAAGAAAATCTATTTCAAATTCTTATGGGTATACGCAAATTTTATGTGATTTTATATGGGTGGAGTTACGTCATGAGATTCTGAATACTTGTTCAAATTATCGTTATAATATAGTATGTACATGTAAGGAGTTTTTATTTGTTTTTCTAAAAGTTGTTTTAGGGGGGCATTATGACTTTCGATTTTCATGAATAATATTAAAATAATAATAAAATAAATAAATAAATAATATTACAAGAAATTTTTAATACTTGTAGGAGGGGCAACAGAAATTCTTGGGAGGGCAATTCACCCCCGGAAATGGCCTTTTCACGCCTTTGGGGACTCATCAGTAGAATTCAACTCAAATTTTTTTAAATAATTTAAAAAAAAACTAAGTTTATAGTAAGATTCTGAATTTAATATTGAAAATCACATAAATTAGTCGTATATAAGCATAATAAGTTTGAAACTCTGAAACAAATACCTTTACAAAACAAGGAACTTTATTCGATTTTGCATCCATTTTAATTTCTTAGAACCTTCTACAATTAGTTTCATTTTATTTTCGCCTTTTAATTAATTATATTGTTATTCATCCAATGCTGCAACTAATTGTAAAAAGGTTTTGAAAAATGGATGCAGAATTTAATAAAATTGCTTGTTTTGTAATACAAGTAAAATAAATGTGAAATTAAATATTAATTATGTGAAAATAATATACCTACCATCACAATTATTTTACTTGCATTACAACATTTATGGTTCTTGGGAAAATGCTAGATAATGCCAAATGAATAATTGATAAATTTTAAAGAAAATGCGAACTGCTAAATCGAAAATTTTACATCGCACGATATACGCAAAAATACAACCCTTATCAGATGAATTGTTATCGTGTTTTGAAAATTTTCATTTACTACGTCATGCTACTGTTGTATATCTTAAAAAATCGCTCGATTTTGTTGGATAGTGTATTTTGGTTTTATATCTTGATTTTATATTTAGCAGAAAAAAAATTCTAAAATGGTCACGCTGGTACGAACAAAACATAATAAAATACTGAATTTTTAAAAATACTCGCAAGTCTACAAATACTAAATGCTTCACATAACCAGTAATATATTCAATATGTATTAATTAAGTCATGCTTTGGACTGGGCAGTTTTTCTTGAAGCAAGTATGAGTTTATATGAGAGAGAGGAAAAATGAAGAAGAGGGGTACAGACTTGCTTGTAATAAAAAGTTACTTCAATTCTATTTTGTTATATCATGTGCTACATTAAAATAATGGAACGAGCAGTTTTAAAAGACAATTGAAGAGAACTCATTCAAGAAAAACTGCTGAATATAAAACATGACTCAACAACACAAAACGTGATTTCGAATTGCATATCGCTTAACATGCGACGGTTCTAAGTACTTATTTTAACATTTTACAGGGGAGACTTAATACAATACTGGCACGTTGACGATAAAAAAAAATACCTTCATTAACTATTTGAAAACATTTAGTTAATTCTTTTAATAGATGTGATTGAACAATTTGATGGAAATGGTTAAACTGAACTTTTTATAGGGAATTAGAGCTTTTTCTTGTGATAAATTGGACTGAGCGCTAATCACTAAAAACAACAACAAAAGACAAGATAACTCTAATTTTGAAAAGCCTTGAAAGCCAATGTATTTTTACTTATCAATATTTTAAAAATAGGGGAAATATAGAGCCTTTGCTAGTTAAGCCAGCTATATGTTTTTATTTTGTGCGATTCCCATTCAAACTGTGTTAGTTATAAACGTACATTCAATGTTGTATGTAAATACATATAAATTTAATATTTAATTAAATATAGGACACGTTCCTAGGCAGTATTTTTGTACCGGAACCATACTGTTTATAACTTTATTTATAAAGCCTAATTAATTCAGAGTAATTCGCGAGTTTATTTTTAAAAACTTCCTAGAAATTAACTGAGTTATTAAATCAGCCCTCACAATTTAACCAACCTATACAATACAAATAGTTCAATTCATGTATTTTAGAGCTGCTGTTGTGCGAGTATTTTATTTTATGACATGTATCAACATATCGTTGGTGGTTTATTCGTTTGCGGCACATTATAAACAAAAAACCTGATGTTTGCGGCAAACCAATAACTAAACGAGTGTATGTTATTCCTGAAATAGAAGAGCAAAACAAATTTGATTCTCCCATTTACGATTTTTCTTATATGCCAATTAGTGCTACCAGAAGAAGTATTTGCGAACTACACATCCAGGGATAAAATTACCCAATTTACATGAAATTTAATTACTTAAACTATGGTAACAAATAAAAAAAATAGAATACTATTTATCTTTTAAGTTTGCAAAAATATAAAATAACGCGAATTAGTAATAATAAAATAATTTAGAGCTGTATATCACAACGCTAGAATCGCTGATTGTAACTAGAATTTTTGTGTGTAGAGGACAAATCGTCGTTTAGTTTCTTGTTTGCGGCATACTGTATTCAAAATACATTATGTTTGCTGCAAACAAGTAACCTACCTTAGAAATGTATACAAACAATACTCATGATGTGGCAACACCAACAGTTAGTAGGTTTTTGCTTTTCTCTTTTATTTGTATTCTACCGGTTCGGGTGTTTGTCGTATTTTGCAAGTGTTCTTATTAAAAATTAGTAAAAATTGAAGAAGTTATAATAAATATTAAATAAAATCAACTAAATTGTAATTAAATATCAACTTTACATTAAACAAATGTTAATTTAATAAAATCCTAAGCAATAAGACTGTTTTTTATTAAGTGAATTTGTGCAAAGTGTTGTTAGGTTCGTTGTGTACAAAATTGTGAAATACCCGCGTGTTTATTTATATCGCTCATTTACTGCATTAGTGTCATAACTCAAAAATTAGTTTTTGGATTTAATAATGTAGAATAATATATAATTTCGTATTTTATCTTGTGTAAATATTTCATATAAAGAGTTTGTACTACCACCTCCTGAGAGAATAATATTTTTTCATGTCTTCATTGATATGTATGTAAATTGAAAACTAAACGCGTTTTCTGGAACACAAGTTTCTTGAGTTGTGAAACTATTGAAATTAATGAGCCTTGTGTATTAAGCTGAAAGCACAATGTATGAAATAAATGTGGTTGCTAAAAGAGACTCGATAAAGCATGATGAAAATAAAGAAACGCAGAAGAAAAACAAAACCCATTGGATTTGTTTTTGTATAAAGCATGTTATTACTGTTAGGCCATATTTGGAATAATTATTTGTATTTTAAAAGAATTTTCTTTATTAAAATAATATTTTGCAACCAATATTAAATATTGTACATATGATGTATACCAATCTTTTAAGCTACTTGCGTGTAGTAGAGTGAACTTTGTTGTTGTTGCATTAATGGAATCAAAAAAAAAAAATCTTCAAATATTTAATATCAAGGCTTTAATATGGTATTTTTACTCTCAAATTCCATGATATCGATGATAAAGAAATTGAAACTTAAAGCAATATCGAAGGTTGACAAAAAAACTAGATTTTCAAAAGCTATCTACATGTAACAGTGTATTGATCCGATCCCGCTAGGATAAATTTTGAAAGAAACAAATCGATGGCTTAATATAAGAAAGGCGGAACTCAAATTTTCGATATTTTATAGGAGAAGCAAAAAACTGTAGGAAAATTAAAGCATTTACATGCAGAATTTATTTTTTAAGTTGACGGAACAAATAGCGTTTAGGTGCTCCTTGCAGAAATAAATAAAAACTATCCTGAGAGAAAATTACATAACAAGAAGAAAAAATTAAATAGAAAAATTGGCGGCGAGCCTTGGTTTCCGAGTTATGGGCATCCAAATCTCCAGTACACAATTGTGATTATTTGATGTATATACTCTCCATCCAATGCACTCAATATTGATATCAACACGGCGATGCCTAGTAAAGGTTTTTTGAATAGCCGGGTTTAAGGAGTTTCTCCACTATGGTTTTTCCCAACACGGCGCTGCGTACTAAGGTGTTGGGAAATAGCTGGCCTTAAGCCGGGCACTAGTATTTTCTTAACAATGGCTTTTCCAAACACGCCGCTGCGTTCTAAGGTTTTTTGTATAGACGGCCTTTGGCCGGGCTTAAGGATTTTCTACACCACGATTTTTCCCAACACGGCGGTACTTACTAAATATTCTTTTTTTCGTTAATTTTCTTTCGGATAGGACAGCGGTCTTAATTCTTTTCTCCACCATGGTATTTTCCAAAACGGCGCTGCTTAATAAATATTCTCTGCACAGCTCTTAATTGATTCAAATATTGGCCCGGCACATTCAGAAATGCAAAGAGAAATCACAATTTTCTATGAAAACTTTAAAGGCCACTAATTCGAGAAATAAGGATCGCAGCCGATTTTTCTACTAAATTCTTTTTTTTTTAGTTATTCATTTTCCTATCAGATAAGCTATTTAATTTTTTTTTAGATTCTTGAGGCATTATGGATAATAAAAAATTGTCATGACGTTACCCTAAGTGTCGAAATTGAATTAGGTTTTAACGACATTAAAAATGGACGCATTACGTAGTTCTAATCCACTACTAAGTCCTAGCGTGATTTTTAATGTGAAGTTTTATGGCAAAACTGTTTAAATTTATGTTCAATTTTGCCACTTATGCTAACTTTATGCCAGTTTTATCTTATACATAAGGCCGTTAGTTTCCTATGAAAAGCTTAGAGCCGCATAACTCGGAAAATATGCGTCGCCGCCAACTTTTCTATTTATTCTTTTTTCTTCAAAATTTACCATCACATTAATTATTTTTTATTTTGATTGGAGCTGCTTTAAAAAACCGCATTTAATTAAGCCTTTTGAAATGTTCACAAATTCCGGTTTTCGCTTTTGATTTGTGAGTCGGTAACGGTGAGAATGAATTATTAGTGAGCACTAGAGTGAAAATTTTTCACTGGAAAAAGTGAGGCGAATTGTGACCACTGAAATTTGTGAACACTTCAAAATTCATAGTTACGGATTCCGCGTCCAGGCCGGAAAACACTAGTGGTTATGCATTAACGGTGATGTGTTTCCACATAATGTAATGAATTCCGAAGTGGTCATTGGAATTTTAGAGTCATTTTACGGAAAAATTCCCGCACTATCTTGTCAAGAGGCTTTCAGTGGCATTCAAGAAAACCGATTGTGCATAGACATAATTATACGATTTTCCGCAAGGTACATACATACATATATTCATCTAAGTAGAATCGTCTCAATTCGCTTCGCATTTCATACACTGAAAATTAATTAGAAATGTGATTTATTTTATTAACAGCTGATTTTGGCCTTTAAATATTTTATTCGAACCAAATTTCGAATGCCACCAAATTCAGTAGTTTGTAGGACGCTAAATAGTAATAGTTTTTGAAAATGTCTTGTTTTTAAAAACGATTCGGTTTATATGTATGTATGCATATGTGTATATGTATATTGATTTGTGCTTTTGGCTTAATAATATCGCTAGTGTAATAACCGTTAAAGAACTCTCGTTTTGTATTTTAACATCATATTAGTGTCATCGATTCAGGTGAGTTCGATAAAGTTTTTTTCGTATGTATTTATTTATATATTATCCCAGTGGCGAATGTCATAACCAGGGAAACCGCAAATATGGAATTGCATGTTTTTATGAATTTTGAATATTTTAACTTTTTAAGCTTGTTTTCGTATATTTCCATCTTCCACGCATATTTTCATTGTTTTTTTTTTAATTTTTACAGCATATTTGCCGCTTTTAGGGCATAATTTGATACTCTATAATTTTTTTTAATATACGATATAAAACGATATGTTAAAGCGATTTCTAAGTAAAAAGAGGTACAGCAATATTTTCTTTTGCGACTCCTGAAGAGTTATGGGTCAGCTTGTATAAATCAGGGTTCGCAAATATCGGTTATTTTCCAAATTTAAATTGAAAAAATTATACTAATAGAGAAGTGCTACGTGCACAAGGAATTCACAAAGATCCATGTTACATCCGACCAAAAAAAGGGGTGTTATAAGTTTGTAGTGTGTGTCTGTGTATCGTGTATCTGTGTGTCTGTCCGTGTCCACGTACAGCCCAAACGGCTGGACCGATTTTGATTTTTTTTGTTTGAAAGGTGACTTGATCGAGAAGGTTCTTAACTATGTTTGAGGAAAATCGGTCCAGCCGCTTAGAAGATATCACATCTTTTCTAGATATATCGAGGGTTTTTAAAATTTTTAATTTTTGTTATTATTTGTTTAATTTTTATTAATAACAAAAATTAAAAATTTTAAAAACCCTCGATATATCTAGAAAAGATGTGATATCTTCTAAACGGCTGGTCCGATTTTTTTTTTCAAACATAGTTAAGAACCTTATCGATCAAGTCACCTTTCAAACAGAAAAAACTAAATCAAAATCGGTCCAGCCGTTTGGGATATACATGGACACGGACAGACACACAGATACATAGACACATACTACAAACTTATAACACCCCTTTTTTGGTCGGGGGTTAATAAATAATAACAAAAATTAAAAATTTTAATAACCCCCGATATATCTAGAAAAGATGTGACATCTTCTAAACGGATGGACCGATTTTCTTCAATCGTTGCTAAGAACACTCGATCAAGTCACCTTTCAAACATAGAAAACTAAATCAAAATCGGTCCAGCCGTTTGGGCTGTACGTGGACACGGACAGACACACAGATACACAGACACACACTACAAACTTATAACACCCCTTTTTTGGTCAGGGGTTAAAAATGAAGAAATAATTATTGAAAAGCATTTTTTAAAATAAAAATTATAAAATTATACGGTCCCTGGTATAAATTTCAGGCGGATAAATTTTTTCAATGCATATCTATATCAGATAAAAAATTAAAAAAAAATATGCAAAGAGACGGGGTGTCTGTCGATCATCTTAAAATGATATCGTGATCACTTTTGAAGTTGAAGTTAATTTTTTTTATAAATTTTTTTATTTATTATTGTTTCCTTTTTTTAACCCCCGTCCAAAAAAGGGGTGTTATAAGTTTGTAGTATATCTGTCTGTACGAGTCCACGTATAGACCAAACGGCTGGACCGATTTTGATTTAGTTTTTTCTGTTTGAAAGGTGACTTGATCGAGAGTGTTCTTAGCATCATCTGAAGAAAATCACTCCAGCCGTTTAGAAGATATTACACCTTTTCTAGATACCGGGGGTTTTTAAAATTTTTAATATTTGCTATTATTTATTTTATTTATGTTTTATTTCATACATATCGTCACCTTAAATAGTAAAGGCCGTAAGTACAATTTTTACTTTTTTAAAGGAGTTTTGCTTCTCTTGTATAGATTTAAAAATAATATATGTTTGTTAGGTGCCAAATTGAATAGTGAATAAAATCTTTATTTTTGAACATGTGTATTTGAGTAAAACTTTAAGGAAAGATGTATTTTGGTTAATCATATCATAATCAATCAAAAAGCTTATTTTGAACTGTTTGTTTGTTACAAGCCTTATGGATTTTAGGTGACGATAGGCAAATGTTATTGAATGGTTAAATTAAAAATACATTTCCAAATAAATCGATTTATGTTATTTTTAAGAACATATTTTTTGAGTTTTTAGTATATATTTTCAAGTTTTTAGTGCATATTAAATATGCATAAAACTCTTTTGTTAAGAGCATTATTCTGAGGGCAAATTACTGCACCCGTTATCGAACGAAATTACGAAATATTTCAATAGAGTTTATATGAAAATATTTTTAAATTTCGAATCGTATCGAATGCCGTAATTTGCCCTATGGTTTCCCTGGTCACAACAATTTATCGTGAGAAAACCTGACAATGTTAATTCATCGATGACAGTTTCTGAGTTTTATTTGGTGTCGTCATATGTACTTATGTATATGGGCATTTCCACAGGAATGTCAACTTTTTGTAGCGTACGACAGCAAGTAAATATGCTTGTTTTTCAAAGAAAACGAAACTTTTTTTACTTCTTTATGTATTTGTGTAGGCCGTTTAAGAAAAATCGAGTCACGTTGTTCAGAAATACAAACTTAATTACTTGCTGTCGCAAGTGGTAGGCGCCATCGTGTTAGTGAGTTCTAGAGGACAAATTTCATTTCATGAAATTTTCATTTACCATAATTTGGTCCTAATATCAACGTGCTACTGATTCTGTTAAGATGATTCATCTATGAATCGACAAATGTCGCTAAAATACTACACCGGGATTACTAAACCAGTAGTAATCACGCTACGCGTAGTAGTAACCGCGTGCTTTTTTTCTTTCGAAAAAACCATTGAAGTCAATTGTTTCGATTAAAGTAGACTGTCTTTTTTTGATATAATTTAATTATTTCCCCCTGTTCTGAAAATCTCGGTGATTTCAAATCACTTGATTTCAAAAGTGAACTATTAATAGCTGCCTTGGTAATGAGATTTTATTGCGTTTTAAGTTTTTTTCATTTATAATAGTATATTTTCTTCCAACTTCCAAAGCTATAAAACGTAAAATTTACAAAGGCAATGATTTAGCTTTTATTAATTTTTAGAAATCACCGTGATTTGGCATGTCGTGATTTGCAGAACAGGCCCGATTATTAATTAAAAATTATGCAAATGTCATTATTCCTCTTGTATTAGATATATTATTGTTTTTTCGTTGTAATTAAAAAAAACTTTAAAATCAGACCAACATACATACATACATGCAAGGCACATTCACAAGGTAGTAGCGGAAATTCAGCTGAGCTATTTTTTTTTCAAATTAAAGTTCATCAGAAACTTCAAAAATTTTTTACGAAAGAGAAATGAAAAGAAAATGTTAAAAAATTTCAGTATGAAAAATATTTTATTAAAATAAATTCTGTGAAAACAAATTTAAAAATATGAAAAAAACTATTAAAAAATTGTGAGAATTACTAAACGTTGCAAATTTTGTTAGTGGTAGCTGCCGTGGAGAAATATTTTCAAATTTATGTGAATCAATTTTATTATTATTGTGTTAAACAAATCCTATTTTTGAAGTTTTGGATGAACTAAAACTCATGTTGTTTTTTTCATTGTTCTATTTTTTCATTGTTTTTGTAATCCTGATATTACCTGGAAATGAATCTGCCTTGCATACATGCATATGTACATCATTCATATGTATCTATGTTGCATTTATCTCTATTATTGCACTACTAACTAATTTGCCTCAAATGACTTAAAACCACAATAACTTCACAACAAAAATAATAGAAAGTAATGTTAGTTAGTCGCTTTTATTTCTCTCTATTAAATTGTTAGAGCAAAATACACTACTCTTAAAAGAAAAAAATACAAATTGTAATCAATTACTGGTAATGAATTGTCTACAATTTGTTATTGCATGATATCTGCACATTAATTAAAATTGAAATAAATACATTTTGATCGCGTACGAGTCTCACACACTTTTTATTTAATGAGTGTATAAGTTGGTTGATTCCAATATATATGTATACTCGCATTTACTTGGCTGCCTGGCTGGCTGGTGGCTGCTGTTTCGATGATGACTGACACTCTCAGTGACTTTTGAATGTTTTTTGCTTCTATTTTTTAGCTTTAGTTTAATTTGTATTGTTTTCATTGTGTTCTTTTTATTGAGTTAATTTAATTATCGCGTTTTCTAAGAGTTTCCAATTATATGTATGTATGTAGTTCTTTTTGTTTAAATAATTTCTTATCTTTCTTCCTTGATTTTTCTTTTTAATTTTAAGCAGCCTTTATAATTAGTGTTTAATGCAAAAAAAAAAAATGGTTATTATTTTCATATTTGCTTGCAACTATTGTTAATAAGAATAATTTGAAAAATTTTTGAGTCTATAAAAATCAGTGAATAGATCTACTTGACAAAAACTTATGAAGGTATTATGAAAGAAAATGTTTATTTTTCGAAATTTTACTTTAACGATATAGCTCGAATGAGTCAACAGATTTAAGTCGAATTAACACCAATCGGTGTATATTTTTTTGCAGGTTCAACTGATTAGATTTTGATCTTGATCAGCTTAGTAATGTAAAATTTGTTTAAAAAATCAATTTTGTGAAAATTTAATTTTGAAAATTCTCAAAATCTACTGACCTCGGGGTCTACTCTGTATTTCGAAACGAAAGAAAATTCTTTCGAATTTATATGTTATTAACATTACAATTCGAAAGCATTTGCTTTCGTTTCGAATTACGGAGTACACCCTCTGAATCAATTTACTATCTTACGATATTTCATGGTCAACATTTTTGTAGAATATTTCAGATTTGTTAGAATAGAGCCAAAAAGTACCGTTATGTTTAGGTGTTAGTGGGTTGATATGTTCCACAAAAATATTTGCCTTAGTCCAATTTAATTTAGTTTGTAGACGAGAGGGGAAAGAAGAATGGCAAAGGGTACTTTGTTTCATGTACACGAAGTTCTTGTTGAGTACGTCATTCTCGCCTCATTCTCGTGACAAATATATGAACAAATATATTAAGCTGCAAAACAAAAACTGTATGGACGAGGTCTTAATGTTTTCTACAAAGTTCCTGAATATGCCCTACACTTCAAATGTAAAGAACACATAGCTTCATATACCGATATGGTGAACGAATAGGCAAAGGGGAAAATTTTAAACGCCATTAAAAAGGATTCTGATGTGATCTTTCAAAACGTTTACACAATGTCAGGTCATGAATATTTTTTTTTTGGCGTCCTCTACCAGAATCCATTGTCAGTATGTTTATTTATGCTGTATACACATTCACTCATAAGTTGAATATACTGTGAGAGTCAAAAGAAACTGTACACCTGGTTCTCTTATATCAAAAGTTCTTGTATCATACACCAAAATAACTGGACTATCACCCACAATTGCCGGACCTCGACATAATTGAAAATTTCTGAAAGAATTTCGGCAGACAGTCCAGAAAAAGAAACATAACCATCAAAAACCTTCTGAAGGAAATTTAGTGGGGAGACTGGCCAAAAATCTTAACGGAAGTAATAAATAAATTTATGGAATTGATGCCTAGAAGGCTACAAGCATTTCTAAAAGCAAATGGAAATCAAACAAAGTAGTAGCCATTATTTTTTTTTGCATATTGTAAGACTGTACAATTTCTTTTGACGCATTAAAATTGCAGTGTTTTTGATTTTGTTTCTATTGTTGTTGTTGGTGTTAAGGAATTTTGAATTTTTATTCATTTATTTTAAAAGCATTATATAATGTTTTGAAAATGACAAAAAACTTTCAACAACTTTTATCTTTTAATACCGAAATAAAACTTGATATAAGAGAACCAGGTGTACAGTTTCTTTTGACTCTCACAGTATGTACATATATTCTTTTAAGTTGAGATCGATTTTAAAATAAATATTTTTGTGTGAAAGGTTATAGCTTTTATTTGGTCCCATTATCAAAAATGTGGGTGGGGACACGGCCACTCACTTTTTTCTCTGATTTTATGATGCTCTACTTATCCGATTGCTACAAAATTTAACACACATCTTGGGCTTCCGTAATGACACAATTCCGAAGTTGAAAAAATGGTCAGAGCCACGCCCATTACAATTTAATATCATATTTTACGTACTTCTACTTAATGATAGCTCTTAGAATGACATTATTTTGGGTTTGAAGAAGTGGGCGGGCCATGCCCATTATAGCTTAATAATGTATTTTTACGTGCTTCTACTTTACCGATTTTTACGAAACTTGGTACACACACATTGAAAAGTGGATGGACCTTAATATTTTCGAAATTGGGCGTTATACTCTATTGGCACTTAAAATTAAAAAATACAATTTTTTAAAACGAACAATAAGCACACCAATGTTACGGCGTATATCCGATGAGGTTTAAATATACCAATAAAACAAACAAGAATTAATATTTTGCAACAAATATTGCGACGAAATCTCACTTTATTTTCTGAAACTTTACTTGTATAATTGCACAAGGTTGAAAGAAAAGTACTTTAAATTTGCATTAAGCACTGAGAGAAAAGTATTAACCGAAACAATTAATTTGTACTGAAACATTGCCGGCCACCTTGCAACGACGTGTGTTGCAAATAATATAAGCATAAATGATTGAGCCATAAGGGACTCCTGATGGATATGAGATGAGTCGTAAAGGACTCCTGTGGACTGTATTTATGTAGGTTAGGTCATAACTCATGAGGTACCTCCGATGATCTATTACATAATAATAGTTATGAATCATGAAGGATTCCTGCTGAAAATGAGGCTAGTAGTTGCAAATTGATAAAAATAAGTGATATAAAATTATATGTATATGTATGTATGTAAGTATAATTCATCTAATACAAGTTTTGTTATTGGTCGATTGGTTATACCGTTTTGAGTGCAAGTATTCAGGACACGTATGTGTTTTACTTAATGGCCAAACCTCACTATGAGTGTTTTTGTAGTTATTTTTGTCGGAAATCGAAATACCTGTGCACAAAGTATTAATAGAATTGTTAACAGAAGAATTGATAGAACCTGTGAGAATCCATCCGAAAAGATCTAAGTAGATTCCGCCGAACTTCGGTTAGAATTATTTTAGGGTATAGATCAGCTCCAAATAAAATATCTATCGGCCTACTTTTATAAAAATTATCATCGGCCAATCGTAGATTGTGTAATTCACCTTTAATATCCGCAGCACAAACAAATGAGGGTAAATTATTCGGAAATTATGGTAAAATAAGAGCATGTGTTTTTAAAACAAATTTCTTATCAAATTTAGATGCAATTTGAATGGTACACTGTTTTGTAGAAGTAATATAATATTACTTACTAACGCCGGAAATGTTTACATTCGTAGAATGTGACGCAAGTCGCAAATGCTCTGAAATAAATGATGCCTCTGAAGCTTGGTCAATTAAAGCCCTCGCCGAATAAGTTTTACCATTACAAATAATGTTTACCATTGCCGTTCCTAATAAAACAGGCGAATTCTGTGATGTGTGGAAGGCTTGGCGACTCCAACTAGGATACGCCGCTGCCGATGTCGAAGGCATTTGTGGGTCGACTTCATTAGACTGATGAGATTTATTATTATCGGGCAACTCTTGATGTAGTAGAGTAATTCAAAAATAATTTAGATTCAGTAAAATAAAACATTTTTATATATGTACATGTATATATGTACACCTGCTAAATCCACTTTTTATTACATCTGACATTTTTATATTATTCGAAAGAAAAAAAGTCGCTCCATCGACTGGCTAAAATATTTATTTTAATTTGAAACTTGATCGATCAATCGACAACTTGTATTGCAAACAACAATAACTTTAGAAAATTTGTTGTTGTTTGCAATACAAGTTGTCGATCGAACGATTTCTCGTGACATCGTGGGCCAGGCCGTTAATGTATTAGGCTAATTTCTCAAGCGATGTAACAGTATTTGGTTTCTTCTGTAAAATTTGGTTGAAGTAAGTTAGCAGGTTCACATTCTTAAGCCGATGATATATAGAATTTTCTGTTCTGTTTGGCACCGACTTCGAGAAGCACTATAGGTAATGCATATAAAAATGTTTTAAATAACTGAATCTAAATTCTTTTTAGCGTTTTAGCGCTTATTTTTGAAGACGGTGAATTTTTTTTAATATACAACAAATAAGTTATAGTCATCTCCTTCATTTCACCAGTGTACCATACGATCGGTGGTGCGCATCGCTCTCGTCATTTGCTTCCGCGCATGTGTGGTCATGAGCTTAAATATATCGATCGTCATTAAAATGTTCTGAAATAAACTAGAAATTTCTGGAAAGCAAGTGAATAATTTTGAGTTTCCGTATTCGTAATCAAATGCTCTTTACACTCACGTTAGTGAACATGAGGGCAATAATTTTATTATATGTGTGTATGATGGCATTGAAGCAAAAGTGTGTTACTAAGTGCAACTAAGATACATAATATTTTTCTTATGTTATAGTTTTTTTTAATCTTCAGTCGAGATAACACAACTTGCCTCTCGAAGATGTGGTTTTTATACTCAAGGCCATTATAACTAAAACTTTGTTTTCAAATATGCATCTTAGGGCATATCTACTGTCTAACAAATAAGAAATAAGCACATCTTAAAGATTATCTTGGTAACACAATATGTGTTCACAATTACGTACATACATACATACATATTTATGTACAAACATGCATAAACATGTACATCCGATTTGTGCGAGTAATTTAAGATGTTTTTAATTTCTAAAATTTCTTAAAATTCTTTTTAATAATTTTATCATTTAGTATGTGATTATTCATTTTAGGGAACGTACATAATTAGTTTAGATTTAGCTTCATATCTTCCTAGTACTCGTATGCCTGGGTTAAGAGACTCACTCACTCATTCTGTTTTCAACAGAAAATTCACTGATGCAAAAATTGAACCCTAATTATTTGTGGAATGAAAATTGTCCCTTTTTTAGTAAATGAAAAAAAAAAATTTTAAAAATAAAATAAAAATGAAAATAATAAATTTCTTAAGTACCAGCTACTGCAGAGAAAAAAAAGAGCGAACAGCAATCGAAACAATCCCTAAGGAACTTTAACGAAGTTTACATACTTTCATTTTTTAATGTCATTGAAGTTGATGCGACAAGTGAATGTGAAGTGGTAAACATGGTCAAACGGTCTGACATAAAATAGTGATGTACATATGTATGTATGTATGTATACACATTTGTATGTAACAAATTTATTTACTTATAACGTACGAGGGCAAGTTTAGAATTGTTTAAAGGTTAATACCATAAAATAAATTCTATCAGAAAGTAAATTGATGATTATTTTCCCAACTCCCATATTTATGTGTTTCATGGTGTCGCAAGAAAAAATTAGTTCGACTTTTATTAAAAAAAAACAAATTTTAATATTTTGATTTGTTTTTTAACCCCCGACCAAAAAAAGGGGTGTTATAAGTTTGTAGTGTGTGTCTGTGTATCTGTGTATCTGTGTGTCTGTCCGGGTCCACGTACAGCCCAAACGGTTGGACCGATTTTGATTTAGTTTTCTCTGTTTGAAAGGTGACTTGATCGAGATGGTTCTTAACCATGTTTGAAGAAAATCGGTCCAGCCGTTTAGAAGATGTCACATCTTTTCTAGATATATCGGGGGTTTTTAAAATTTTTAATTTTTGTTATTTAAATTTCATAGTGTGTTGATTGAAGGAATATTTTCTTTCGATATTCTGCGACAGGTTCTGTATTTCATTTCACATGAAATAATAGAAATTACAAATGGTGTTACACACTCAAAAAAAAAGACATATAGTATTATTAAGAAACAATTTTTCCTAAATTTAAAGTAAAAAATTTCTAAGTTTGACCCCCTGTTTCTACAATCCAGACGGTCGACTTTAGTATAAAATTTATATGGAAAGCACTCATTACTTTGAGTGGTTTTCATACAAATTTTCTAGACGAGTCGTCTGCCTGACTTGTAGAAACTGCACATAAGTAATTTTTTCTAAGCTTAATGGCATGTTTCTACATTACAAATAATTCAAACATTTTGTTCATATGAGTACAAAAATTGGCCTTGGGGTTCCATAAAATAAGTGAACTTTTTTTTGAGTAAAAAAGTAATACTTTTTTATTTTGTTGTTTCTACATAACAATTCCAATTGTAGTTAATGTCAAATACAATCAAACAAAAATAAGTACTTGTGTGGAATTTAAAATAGGCTTTTATTCATTCAAGAAGAAATAAATATAATGTCCACACAATCGTGTAATTGAACCATTATGGAAACTGTAAGCCTAGATCTAAACATTCTTATATTTAATACCATATATTTTCATAACAATTTTATTTTAAATTTTGTTCACATAAATTTGTTCAAGGAAAGTAATAATAGGTTTGTTCGAGTATTGAATTTCGTTCGTTTATATAAAATCTTGAGAGAGTAATTTGAGTCTGAGTAATTGCAAGTTCTTACTGAATAAATCCTTGCCGAAAATAGCGGTTACACTTTTCTTTTTATGTGAATTTTATTTTTAAGTAAATTCTTCAAACGTTCTCTTGTATGATGTGGAGCATATTTAATAGAAATAGTATATATCGGTTTAATGTATGTATACGAAATATATTTTTTATATCTCTAATACATTTTTTCACATTTCAAATTGTAAAGTTTTTATATATACATATGTATATAAATACAATAATTTAAACTACTTGAAAGACATGAAGCACGAAAGCTTTTTGACTTGTGTCAACCAAATCTTACGGCCTGTCCCACGATGTCACCAGAATTCGTTCGATCGACAACTTGTATTGCAAACAACAAAAAATTTTCTAATGTTATTGTTGTTTGCAATACAAGTTGTCGATCGAACGAATTCTGGTGACATCGTGGGACAGGCCGTTAATGTTTTTATAATTTGTGAAAAAAATTCTAATATGTATACCGAAAATAAAAAAAGTGTGTCACTATCGATGTCATTAGTTAAGAATCTATGATGCAGCCTTTTTTAATTTATCCAAGCATTCTTTAATGCTTTCTAGCAAAAATTCTCAGTATTTATTCAGTTACTCGAGTTTGCTTGAAAAATAAACGATAATAATATTATAATATTTGATTGTAATTTAAAATCAGATGTTTTTTATTTTGTATGATTTCCTCCTAGGGCTTTTCATTCATTGAAAAAAATTAACTCAAATACCAAATTGTATACCACGGCAAGAATAAAATTAAAAATACAAAAAGTGCTCCAAATATAACGTAAGCTAGACAAGTGTACTATAAAAACTCATTTTGTTACGTACTCGCCTGTGTACCGCTTGTTTGCCTGAGAACTTACTTGTTATGTAGAAACAGGCCATAAGTAAATTTTTACAAAAATCTGGTAAAAATTACTTAATATCTATGAGTAAAAAATAAAAATTTCATATCCTCAAAAATAGTTCATAAAAAATACACAAAAGACTTCTTACATTTAAGGAAATGTTTACTGACTTGAAGAAAATATTTACTAAGCGTGGGAAAATTGTTATCAACTTAAGGAAATTATATACTAAGGACTAGTCAATTTCGTTTTAAATCAAAAAATAAATTTTAGGAAATAAATTACTCCTGATGAGTTCATAAAATTTGACTTACTTAAAAGATGTAAAATGGTTTTCTAAATTTTAGAAAAATATTTACCAGTTTTAAGTATTTTTTCTTTGAATTATGTCATACATTATTTATTTGCATTTAACAAAAAATCTAAGTACATTTTTCATATTTTCGAAGAATATTTATTTCAATTGTTATTCAGGCTGCCTTGTTAGGCAATTGGTTAGAGTGCTTGCCTATCGATCAGAAATTTTGCTGGTTCAATACTTGTCTCCTCTCAAGCAAGGAATTAGTATGTATGTATGGTGAATTAATTAAGAATATAACATGAAGCTGTACATACATAATAAATAACATATCATATGGTATTGAATTTAATTAAAAATAAAAATAAGTACCAGAATTAAAGACAAAAAAAATTGGAAAATTTACTAAATTTGAGATCAAAGACGAAAATTCTTTTTTGCAAAGCTCCGAATTTTATGGGAAAATTTTACTTAGATATGCAAATATAATTACTATAACCTACTACATACATACGTGAACTAGAAATTTAGTAAATATTTTATTGGTTTCAAGTGAAAAACAGCTTTGGCGCCATACGACAACTTTTTTTTATTCAAATTTAGAAAATTTTCCAAAGTTTTAGTTAATTTTTTGTTTTGAGTGAAATATTATTTTTTCCATGAGGGCGCTGTTGGTTGATATAGTTAGTGCGTTCACTACAAAGCAAGTCCAGAGCAGGGTTGTCAGATTTTTTCCCACCCAATTCGACAAATTGATTTCAAAAATCGCCAAAATCAATTTTATGAAGTTTTTCTTAAAATATATTTGATAATAAATTTGTTTTTATATCAGACTTTTTTTCAATAGATTTTTATAAAATATCGTATACAAGTTTGACAAAAAATCGACAAAAATTATTTCTTATACATTTTTCTCATCCAAATGCAAAGCGAATTAATTACAATAATTAATAAAAGAAAAATCTTCAAAATCAAATTGTTTTAATTTCTTGGAGATGGGTTTTAGTAGGATCTATTTTTGAAAATACTTCTTCAACAAACTAATTTTCCTGAATTAGAAAAATTTTGAAGTTCAATTTTCTTAAAAAATAGCCAACAAATTTATTTATCGCCAGAAAAATCGCCATGTCGCCAAACCAAATATTTGGCGAGAAATCGCCATATCTGACAGCCCTGGTCCAGAGCAGTGGCCGGCAACCCATACCAATGTATCTTACGATTGTGTGAGTTATACTCTCAACACGAACCGGTGTTGCCAGTGAAATTTCATCTCATATTTCCCTATTTTGAAATTGTTAATCTTTTCAGCTTTTTTGGTGGTTATGGCTCGATATGATTAAATTGTATGCCTTAAATTATTTTTCAATTCATCTTCGCATAACTTATGTATGTGTATGGAAATAACAGGCCATATGATGTCTGAATATATTCGAAGAAAAAGGCTTGGTCGGTTAAGTTTAGTTCACTTGAATTGCACTGTCTGTCCGGCTGTCTGCTTGTTTTTCGGTGTGGTTGGTTGTCTGCTGATAATTCCTGGGACTAGTGATATTAAAAAAAAACTACATATATACCTATAAAACACAGCAACAGCCAACAAACAGTGCAGCCATGATAATAATGATGACAATGCTGACAATAACAATGATAATAATGATGAGAAAGGAGAATGTCGACTTAAATTACTACTTCAATTAAAAAAAAAAGCTAAAAATTTTATAATAAAAACAAGTAAGAGTGGGATATTCGGCTGTGCCGAATCTTATATACCCTTTACCAACGCATGTACATATATGTAGTATACAGATCCATATATAACTACATACATATGTACATATTTGTTTTGTGATAAAATTTATAATTTTTTGTTATAAGAATTTGCTTGAGTAGAGATCTTCCTCAAACATGAAATATGTTTAACCAAAAAAAAATTTTTTTTTTGTTAATAATTTTACACAAATTTTTTTTCAATTTCTAACCCTGGAACCATAATTTAAATTTTCTGGTTTTAATACCAGAACTAATTTATTTCTTTCTAAAATCTGGAATATATTTAATTAACAAAGAAATAACTAGATTTATTTAATTAGTTTTATATATCAAAAAAAGTGTACTTTTCCCAACCCTGGAATCATCCTTTTAAATTTGTTTGGTTCCTTATAACAACGAAAAAAATAAATAGGGAAAATACGAGTTTTATTTACTTACTATAATATCAAAAAGAGTTTAAATTTTCCAGCTGTGGAGCTGTGGTTTTTATTTCTCAAATTTTCTATACCCAAATTTTCTTTCCAAAACATAAAATAATATATAAATTAAAATATAAAAAAATTATTACATCTAGTTAATTTTATATATCACAAAAAGTGTAAGTTTCCCAACCCTGAAATCACAATTAAAAATTTTTCTGATTTCTTACACCAATCTTTTTCTTTTAAGAATGTTAGATATTTTAAATTTATAGATAAAAAGGAAAAATTAGTTTTAGCAGGTTATTTTTATATAACAAAAAAGTTAAAGTTCCCAACCCTGGAAACGCCTTTCTTATTATTTTTTAGGGTTCCGTACACCAAAGGTGAAATGGAACCCTATTGTTTTCGCTACGCTGTCCGTCTGTCCGTCTGTCTGTCTGTCCGTCTGTCTGTCTGTCCGTCTGGCCGTCTGTCCGTCTGTCCGTCTGTCCGTCCGTCTGTTCGTCACAGGGTATTTTCTCGAGAACCGTAAGAGCTACGGACCTGAAATTTGGACACAGTGTGTAGACCCTTGGCCGCTACAACAACAAATACATGAGAGTTGGAAATTAAAGGGTGTGCCAAAACGAGCAACGAAAAATGTTAAAATCCCATGTAATAAACATACAATTGTATGTATATGCACTTGAAATTTGTAAAGTTAGTGAATTTTTATACACACTACAACAATTAAGACTCAAATTTAAAAATTTTAATTAAAGGGTGTACCATCAGTTAATGTAATTTCGACTATGTAATTTTGATAACTTGCTGTATCTTGGAAACCGTAAGAGCAAACTTCTTGAAATTTTCAAAACCGGTAAATCAAAAAAATCTCAAAATTATAAAATCGCCAAACCGAAAAAAATCGCCAAAATCAAAAAAAAAATCGCCAAAACGAAAAAAAGCACCAAATTAAAAAAAAAAATCTAAATCGAAAATCAATCGCAAAAAACCGGAAAAATCGCCAAAATGAAAAAAAATCGCCAAAATGAAAAAATCGCCAAAATTAAAAAAATCGCCAAAATGAAAAAAAATTGCCAAAATAAAAAAAAATCGCCAAAATTAAAAAAATCGCCAGAATGAAAAAAATTGCCAAAATTAAAAAAAATCGCCAAAACGAGAAAAAAACGAAAAATAATAAAAAAAAATTATTTCAGCTGAAAAAACGTAAAAACAACACTATTAAAAAAAATGCTCAAAGCCAACGTGCGGAACCCTTCGTGCGCGAGTCAAAGTCGCACTTTACTGAATTTATTTTATATTTTTAATATAAAATTTATTCTTACTGAAATATAAAATAAGTTTATTTAACAAAAAAGTTAAAAAATTTGTGTTATCTAGTTACTTTTATATGACCAAATCAAGTTTAAGTTTTCCATCTCTGAAACCATCTGCTCGATTTCGCTGATTTTCAATTCCAATCTATTTTGGAACATTTCTGATATACCAGACCGTAGTCTCCAGCTTTTCTGGAAGCTTCGGAAAACCGATTTCACGTACACCAGACGGACATCGCTTATTCCTGTTCCCTATTCATAAGGACCCAGAATATACTTATATATTTTATGGGTCGCATATGAATATTATGGAAATTACACACGGAATGACAAACCTATATACATATATAACTTTTTCCATTTTTGGTAAAGGGTATAACAAATACATACATACATACTTGTTTGTGTTGCCTCTCGTTTGTTGTATAGGTTTTCTTTTCTTAGCCTTGATTAGATTTTTATTTAGCTTAATAAACCGTTCCAGGAATATCATTAACATCTACTTGATTTAAATTTTGTAGTATTTTGATTAACTGCTACATATGTAGTTAATGGCCAATCGAAAAGCTTATATTGTGTACATAAGGCCTTTTGAATTTTTGGTGACGATATACATGTGGTTGTGTTTTTATTTATTTTTTATTAGACACCAACAGAAAAGAATCCCGTTAAGATTTTTGCTATCTTCTTTCAAAACCACACTCTCAGTGGGGGGTTTGTGGTCTTTCGGGATTTTTATGTGTATGAAAAATTAAAAATCAACACATGTTTAGAGATACACATGCATTTTAATATTATCTGACATAATTATGCAAAAGTAATTAGGTATCTTTAAATTATACCCGTTTTAAAATATAATAGAGAGTGTTCCAAAATCCACGAAACATTTAACAACCAATATTAAGGGTTTGCACGACTTAAACGATAAGATAAGATGGGCATCAAAAATTCGAAGCATCTGGTATGTACAACATTGCAAAAACCAAAATCGGCGCGATCAAGAAAACGTAAAAAACGTGAAAAGTGTTAAGGCTCAGTAAGGCCCGATTGTAATGAAAAGTAACTGCAACGTAGGAAACAGCTGATTGAAACTTTTATATGAAAAGTAGGTTACGTTACATTACATCTCTACAACCATTTGAATTACTTTTCACATAACAATATCGATCAGCTGTGAGTCGTTAAGCAGCTCTGGGTTGAAGAACATTTTTCGCGTCATCGTAATTATTTCTTAAGTGCGGTCAGGCTTGTGTGTGTTGTTTGGTCTTCGAGAGTTTTTCGTCTCGCTCGCACTGGTTGAATGATCTGCCACGGATAACCGTATATTCTTGCGGTTTTTGTGGAATTTCGTTGACAACCACGTTGCTACTTCCTATGTGAAGGCATAGGTCGGGTATAGTCAGGCAAAAACATTCTTAAGAATACTGTTAATAACATCATATACATATGGTCTTAGTCACTCGTCCATTTTTGTGCAACCATATTCTACAAATTTACTTTGTAGAGTATGTACCAATAAATAAATAAATAAATCGATCAGTTGTTTCCTACTGTTGCAGTTACTTTACATTACAGTCGGGTAACTGAGCCTTTAGTCACTCTGTTCGTAACGGTCCTAAACTTTCTATAATAAATCGCGCAAGTGCTTTTAAGACCTAAAGCTGCATCCAAACAAAATTGAATTAGTGCCCGCATTAAAGCTACAGGATGTCAGTTCCAGGCTTGACTTCCTTGCAAATATGATATACAGAAGAGCCGACATAATTGGCATCAGATTCTAATTATGGAGGTGTTTCTTGTCGGATTAACTGAAATCTTAAGCGTACGGCCATAAATCGTTATTCTTGCCGCCTTCAAATAAAAATATCCGTCTAGACAAGAGAAAAATGTATTCATTTGTATAAGAAGCCGATTGAAGTTCTTCGGCACTCTGATGCCACTTTGGGCGGCTATGATCTAGACGTTCAAAAAAGTTAGTACGGGATTAAATTATTACCGCCAATTAAATCCCGGGTTTTTATTTGAATGATATTATTTGTATTACATTAACAAATGGTGTACTTCATCCAAGTTCTTGTTTGTCTTGATCTTTAAATCCAAGTAATTTATTCTGTTGTGTTCTTCTACTTCTTGGTAAATTTTATATTTTTGTGTTGTTTGTTCAGGTGATTGAGAATTTGTTCCGAATGTTATGGCTAAATTTGTTTTTAGGTCCTTCTAATTTTTGCGTGAAAGCCTCCATTGGGAACCCCATTCCTAGTCCGCTAATTTTTCTGTATCTGCTTTTGTTGAATTTATAGTAATTTTGATACATTTTTGCTTCTAGCGTGATTGTTAGTTGTATTGAAAACTCCACGTCCTTTGTTTGTTTTGCCTTTAACAGGTGTAAGAGTGACATTTTCCCATCATTTTCATCATTTTCCCATCCTTGCATTTAATTAATATAATATTTATATATAATGAAAAAAGTCTTGAACATGTTTAACCCCAACCTTTCTTTGAAACCGCTGACATTGCCACGCATATTTAACCCCTTCCGCTTCATCTTTCATCACAAAAAGTTTTCAAATTACTCTTTGGTTTCCTCTAAAACTCTAAATTTAGTCTGTAGTACTCGTATGTGAAATTTGTCAAATGAAAAAAAAAAAAACAGAACAACACGACTCAAAATTTTAAACAATTAAATTTAGTTTCTTCAGTCTGAAATGCGTGTCGCGTAAAAATGGTCAGGAATACACCAAATAAAACAAAAATAACACATGAAATGTGTATTTTCTTTAATAACATGTCTAATTACAACTTTGAATGTAAATTATTAGATGACCATATGATTATTTGTTTGTCTTGCTTGTTTTTGTTTCTCCGTGCGTTTTTCAAATTTCATTTCAGACAGAAACAGAAGAAAACTTGACATTTTCTAATTACACAACATTTATTATCAATTATAACAGACACGCAAGCTGTTTATTTTTTTTTTTAAATAGTATTATTTTAGGGAATATTATTTGTGTATTTTATACAAGCGTAAATATGTTTGTACATACCCTGTAGTAAATATAATAATCGGTTGACAAAAACACTAGCTATAAATTAATTATTTTGCAAGTGACTACAAATTGGTTTAAATGTCATGCATATATCAACCAAACATACCGCATAGAAGCACACGTAAAAGCAAAAATAAAGCTTGCCATGAAGTCAGATGTCAAATGTTTGTGTTGAAAAAAAAAACCAATAATTTCAATACTAATATCTATAATATTTTCTATGAGCAGGACAAACTTTCGTATGAATGTATGTATGTATTTTTATTTTAAATATAAAAATACTAATTATTTCTATATATAAATATATATATATTATATATAGTATATACATATGTATATGATATACAAATGTATATATACATACATACACATATGTATGTATATTCATATAAGTATATATTTATCTAACTATAATATTAATTGACTTCAAAGTGGTTGAAAAATAAGTAGTTAGTAGTCAATTTAAAAGTCGTGCAGAGATGGACAATTGATTACCGCCTATGACATGCCTATGTTAAAATAGTGAGTCGGCGACGAGGAAAATAGTCACTTAATCAACTAGATGTGGTTATTAAAAAAACCAGTTTTAAGTTTGAGTTCCTATAGGGTACATACATACATATGTACGAGGGTGGTTCGGAAACTTCTTAGCCTAGCACAAAAAGCGCGGTATAAACAGAAAAAAGTTAAGTGTTTTGGGAACTTCCATCTCTGCTATGAACACATGTTAAATTTTGTTTCGATCTGGCAACTCCTTCATATAGAAACAGGTGTTGACAAAAGACTCATCCGCGATTTTTTAACAATGGAAAAATTAGAAATGCGTGGTGTCATTAAATATTTACATAAAAAAGGTTTATCGGGACAAGAAATTCATAATGATATGGTGAATAGAGATGCTAAACGGGAAAGCCCGAGCCCGGAAATCCCGGGCTTTTCGGGACTATGCAAATCCCGGAGCCCGGGATTTTTTAGTTTTAAAGCCCGGGATTTTCGGGATTATCTGAATCCCGATTTTTAGCATAAATAATGTTTTTGGCGGTCATCTTCTATATTAAAAATTATTAGAAACTCCTTGTTAAAATAAAAAATTTGCTTTGAATAAATATTTTCGTAGATAATATTAAATGGTATATATCTGTGGCAATAAATAATAATGGATTAAGTTGACATAAGTGCTTTTTCATTTTATTACATATTCTTATTATCTTCTTCAAGATCTATCACTCAGCTAAATTTCAATTTTAAAATGTCATTAATATCAAAACTATACGCATTTATATTTTAGCTTAAGTCTTCATGGAAAATAATACATAAGCCATAACATCTTAACTCAATTTAATCTTTTTTTAAGGTAGCTTTAATATTATTAATATTAAAATGTTTGAGCATTAAAACTTGTATACATTTAAGTTCAATAACTTACAGCCCATTAAAAATATTCCTCATAAAAAAAAACTTGTATTTAAATTTAATTTAATTTTAAAACTTATTTAAAAAATATCTATACATTATCTCAGGTTTTCCGCAATTTTCAATTTAATCTAAAGCGACTTACTATCAAAACAAATTATTTTGCATTTCAATATAATAGCTTAAGTGCACTTTAGTTTTTATTTTTCTGCCAATGGAATTTTTCATAACATGTTAACTAAAAAACAACGAATATAAATAAACTAATAAAACGTGTTTTTTTTAATAAAATTAACAGTTTTGTTCCAAGTAAATGTGCATATTTTTCGGTGGCTAAAAATTTTATATAAAAACTAAACACAATTTAGACAATACCCTTAATATCTCGAAACAAGACATTTCGACTTAAGCCATTATTATTTATTGCCACAGATATATGGCGTTTTCTTTTCTAGGAAAAATGTTTACATACATCCCACTTTTCAATTAAAATTTGCAATTAAATGTCTGAGTTATATAATTAACCTTAAAATATGCAAAAAAAATTAATTGTTAAATTAAAATATTATAATTACTATAAAGACGCACATTTGTGCACAATTTTTTCGGGATTTTGTAAGTCCCGAAAATCCCGGGATCCCGGTTCGGGATTTCGAGAATTAGTGATGAATCCCGAAGCCCGGGATTTCAAAAAACCTGTCCCGATTAGCATCTCTAATGGTGAATGTGTTAGGTGAAAGTGCTCCTTCATATGCAACAGTAAAAAATTGGGTTGCTGAATTTAAACGTGGTCGTACAAGCATTGAAGATGAACCACGTAGTGGACGTCCAAAAACAGCAACAACAACAGAAATTGTAGCCAAAGTGCATGATATGGTATTAAATGATCGACGAATAAAAGTGCGTGAAATAGCTAATATCATGGGCATCTCAAATGATCGAGTCCATTTAATTTTGCATGAAGAACTACAGATGAAAAAGCTTTCTGCAAGATGGGTGCCGCATTTGTTAACAGTCGACCAAAAACGCATAAGAATGAACATTTCTCAAGCTTGTTTGGATCGTTTTAAGCGAAATAAAATAGATTTTAAGCATCGTTTCATAACTGTTGATGAGACATGGATCCACCACTATACTCCAGAGAAAAAAGAACAATCCAAACAATGGACTGAAGCTGGAGGAAGTGCCCCAAAGAAGGCAAAAACAATTCAATCGGCTGGTAAGGTTATGGCAACGGTTTTTTGGGACTTCAAAGGTATTTTATTGATTGACTATCTGCAAAAGGGTAAAACAATAAATTCATAGTACTATTGCAATCTTTTGGATCAATTAAATGTACAAATTCGAGAAAAACGTCCTGGCTTACAACACAAAAAAATAATTTTTCATCAAGACAACGCATAAGATTGTTTTAACAATGGCTAAAATCAACGACTTAAATTACGAGTTGCTTGACCACCCACCTTATTCTCCTGATTTGGCTCCACTGACTTTTACCTGTTCCCAAATCTAAAAAAAATCCTTGCTGGCAAGCGCTTTACCTCAAATGAAGATGCAATTACAGTTGAGGAAAACTATTTTAATCAAGGGATAGAATTGCTAGAAAAGCGTTGGACTAAGTGTATTGAAGTTTCAGGAGATTATATTGAAAAATAAAAATATTTTTGAAAAACTAAATATTCTCTTTCATTGATAGGCTAAGAAGTTTCCGAACCGCCCTCGTATGCATGTTAGTATATTTTGTTTGTTATGCCCCTATCACGGTTTTCAACTTTTAAAATAGTTTGGTTGTGATTGATAAATTTGCATTACCATTCTCCACTAAATTAACAGTTGAGTTCTCAGTTGTGTTTTGGTACTATCATTTACAACTATGCGTAAGTTTGGTTGAGAAAAACGTTGAGTATACACAACTGTTTTCAAGTAGTTGAGTCGGTGGTTGGGTTTTTCTAGTTACAGGTAAAAAATAGAAAATATGGAAAAATCGTAACTGGAAATATTCATTATGCTTCATAGCAAAATTTTTTTAACATTCCAAAATTATTTTTTAAAGAATTCGTTCCCTATTTTGATTATTCCTTACCTTGCATTGGGTAGTTCATGATGGTTAGAATCATCACGAATTTCTTTCTTTCTTTCGATACGTAGTACATCTATATTTGCGACTTCATTTTCGTCGTCATAAAATAAATCTACATATATTTGTATCAATTTAGTATGATTTCTTTGAACTAAATCATACAAAGCAATATTTTTTCTAAAACTGTATTTTAAATTTTCACACAAATTAATTGCTTTCTGTCAAACTTGATATTTTAAGTTGGCAACGCGATAACAATTTCAACTAAAAAACAGTTGTGGTTCATAATACTAAAAAACAGTTTGGTCGTGTGTATGTTTGGTCTACTCTTACGCGACCAAACTGAGTTTGGTTGAAAACCGTGATAGGGGCATTAATTTCAAATTCTAAAAAAGAAAAATAAAATTCACCACAAAAATTTACATGTTGAGTTTTTGTGTTATCTACGTTTTTTTCTTTTTAACTTTCAATAATTTTTTGTAGATCTAATATAGTTTTTAATCCCACTTGAACTGAGATTCGATAAAAATGAATGCTCACTAATAGTCACCCTTATCGGGAATAAAAGTTCACGTGAAATGTGTTCCCTTTCCCTAAAATTGTGAGCGCCAATGTTTCCGTTGTTGTTGTGTCAGTATACTATTCTCCAATTTTGTTCACCATTTTTTGTTCACGGGAAATATTTCACGTGAACAAAATGTTCGCCTTTTATTCGCGATAAGGGGGAGTATTTTCACACTGACATGGTTTTAATAAAAGTTGGTTTTAACGTTAAAAACAACTGTTAAAACCTGGTGTTACCATATAAATTGTTAAAACCCACTTAAAACCATTTTAGAATTGGTTTTAAATTGATTTTATGAAATGCAACCTTGTTTTCGCTATGCTAAATTCAGTGCTGCTAAGTTAAAATGACCGGCAGCAGCTTATAATGCTTATGCCAGTGAATGGGAAATGGGACAAAGGCAAAGGGAAAAAGCTCCCGGGGAAATGCTATTCATAATTGGGCTGCATCTCGTTTCGTCAAAAAAGGAAACGAAGTCGAAAAAATGTGCCGCTTAATCTATTTTAGCGGTTATGGCTCGATATATTCAAAAAACTGTTTTGTTTGTATGGGGACCACCTTAATGGTTGAAGATAGATGATAAGTATGCTTAGAGAAAATCTTTGTATTGAAATAATATTGAAGGTTGGTCATACATTTGAGTTCGATAGGTACGCCCTATGGGAAGTTAGAGCCCTGCGAGTAAACTTTATAAAAATTTCCCCTTTGTAAGGGACTCCCTTTAAGGAGAGGAGTTAGGCGGTCAGTTTCTTAAAAAAATGATGTTGGGCGGAGAAAATTAATGGGTGCTGGGCATACATTTGACCCTTGTAGCAGTGCCCCGGGAAAGTTATATGATTTTTTGTATTTTTTTTTGCTTTTACCCTCCTCAACTTTGATCACGACCATTTTTTCACTCAAATATTTTTTTCCTAACCTCACAAAATGAGGGGTTCTTGCAAGTCGAAATCTCGTTACTAAGAATTCTCATATAACAATATGCCATAGCTAATGTATATGTAGTTAAATATTCCATGCTTTTTATACTACTTGTCAGGGCTTCGACTTTGATTTTAAAATATGTATCTGCAAAAGGATACCTAACGTGCTTCACACATTAATGAAAATAACAATTGATTCAAGGTAATTAATATACTCAAGCTATTACACTTATCGTTCATGTGCTTCTAATTGCTCTAAACGTGTAAGTTTTTATATTCACAAAATTGCTGTATTATGATGTATTTTTTTATATACATAAGCATATATTTTTTTGTCCTCAATGTTTCGTAGTTTTTACCACATAATTATAGAAATAAAATAACTAACAAAAACGCAACTATTACTGTCTTTGTTATTTGCTTTTCCTTTGGTTATAATTTTCGTTTTAAATAGTTAAAAAATGTTTAAAAAATGAGAAACACTCATCAAATGTCATTTTTATGACAGCTTGATGTCATGTGACAGTTTACCTTTTGTTGTTGTGGTCGTGCCTTAAAAAATTCACTCATTCACTCTTACAAAAGCATTTTCTATTGTACCATAAATTATGAAAAATTAATAACACAAAAATTCATTAAATGAATAGAAAGTATTTTGAAAGGCCTGCAATTAGTTATTTAAATGAGGACAAATATGTAAAATACTTTTTTTCTAAGAAATCTATACTTTAGCATAAAATATTTACATATGGTTGCCATAATATAGAAAAGCCCTAACTTGTCATATTTGTTTGAAATCGAGATTTTTGCTTCTGTCGATACATTATATGTTCTTCAATCGAATTATACAAAAAACTCGATTTAAAAAAAATTAGTTAAGGCCTTTCTATATTAAGGTAACAATATGTATGTACATTTTTTATAAAGAGAAGCAACACTCAGGAAATGAATGCCTACTACTACTACTACTACTACTGCTAATAGGTGTTACCTGCTTTAGGAAAGGGAGAGTATAAAGAAGACGAAGTAGTGACGGAAGAGATAGAGGAAAGCTTCATTATTTTTTTTACAACTCCGGTTTGTGCACGTTTTTTAATAATGCAGTGTTGCAGCGCCTCTGGTGTCCATGAGGCGCATTAAATTTTTTTGAAGCTATGTTTACTAGCCATTTTATTGGTAACTTTACTTCGGCGATGATTCTGCTACAGAATACCGACGAACAATTGCGCTCTAATGTTACATTAGGATTAGTATCTGCTGAAGTCGGTATAGTTCAGTGGCCAGTGACTATGCCTTCTTCACTTGAATGTTCCTACAAAAATTGATACAAAGGGACACTAATGCACATCAGAAAAATGCGTGGTGTTGTTATGTAATGACTGTTCGATACCGGGCTCGATCTCAATATCACTTTGATTGATTTTAAGGCCAAACACTCGTTCAAAAAATATTCACTCTTTTATTTTGAAATAACTGCTTGACATCCAAATGTACTTTAGAACAAGATGTCTTAATTTTTAAAATGTGCGCCCGTCTAAACTCGGACTAATTCTCAATTAATTTTTAACTTTTACTATTCTCCCCTTTTTTAAATTCATTGGAGTTTGATAGCGGGGGAAAAAAGTTTCACGGGGGATTTACGATAGCATTTTTCCCCTCGAGGCGAATAAAACATGTCATTAGAACAAAAATTTCACTTGCAATTCACAATGTGATGAATTTCTTTTTCCAACCTATCTTTCTTAAGTACCGGTTATTGCCATGTTCCCATGTCCAGTAACCCATATATCTTCCAAAAACATAAGGCATTCTTTAAGTACTTGTTTATTAACAGAATTAATTGGAAGGTACGTTTAGAGAAGATATATTAAAAAAAAATTTATTGAAAGGCAATTTTTTACGCCAGAACTTTTTATACGTACTTTTTAAAAAGGGATTTTCCAAAAGGTACATTTTTGAAAGATAGTTTTTTTTAATTTTTTTATTATTTTAAAATGAATTTTTTTGTGTGCAATGTAAATTTTAAAATATACTTTTTTAGAAGATAGTTTTTTTTAAATACGTGAACCCTATTTTTTTAAAAGATACCTTTTCAATACAAAGGTACTTTTCGGAATGGTACTTTCTAGAAAATACGCTTTTACGAAGTTCTTACAAACTTTTGTAAATTAAATTAAAAAAAAAGGATTTAAAAAACGTTTTTTAGAGGGCATTTAAAGATATTTCTGAAAGTACTTTTTTAAAAGGTACTTTTTCCAAAGGTACTTTTTCAAAGTACTTTTTTAAAAGGCGCTAGTTAAAGACGTAATTTTTATGAAAGGTCCATTTTTAAAAAGTGATATATGTACTTTATTATTTCTACTTTTTAAAAGGAAGGAAGTTGTTTCAAAGTTATATTTTAAAAGGTACTTTTTTAAAAGATACTCTTCTTGTATGACCTACTTTTTTTAAAAAAGGTGCCCCTTCAATATGTACCTCTTTTAAAAGTACTTTTCCATTTACTTTCTAGAAGACTCATTTTTTTTACAAATTTCTTATCCTTGTAAAGGGTACTTTTTGAAAGTGTTTTGAAGGATGATTTTTTAAAAATCACTTTTAAAAAAGTATTTTTGACCGTAACCTTTTACGATTTACTTATTTTAAAAGTATGCAATTTTTTTAAGTCGTTACTTAAAAGAGTAATTTTTCTTGAAAGGTCTCTTTTAAAAGGTGCTTCCTAGAGAGGTACTTTAGTACTTGTACTTTTTAAAAGGATGTTATTTCAGAGGCACATATTAAAAGGTACTTTTGCAAAAGGAAAAAATATAACTATATGCGGACACCACTACGTGATGAAAGACAAAAAAAAAAAAAAGAACCGTGTCTCCCAGTTTTGCCCCAAGTCATATACTTTTATTTATGGGTCCCAAAGTGTAATTTTTACAAAACAACTGATAATTTTCTCGGAATTTTGATTTACTCGCTGAGGCAAAGTTGTAGCTCTTGTCATAAAGAACAAAAATTGTGAACATATAAAATAAAAAAAAAACTTCATCTTTAAGATAAAAATCGGAAAAAAATTAAAAAAATTAGATTTTTTTTACCTTTTTTCCCCTGTTTAGGTTCATACACTGAAATAATTTTCGGCCGAAATTCTATGAATTCGACGTTAATCTAATGAAAAATTCATTAAAATTCAACCAACGTCACGCTTCGTTGGATTAATGAAACCAGTTTCGTCAAAATTATTTTATTGAAAACTTCATCAAATTTATTTAATAGTGTAATTAATGCAGTGCTATAACTTCATCGAAACAATAAAATAATTTCATAAAAAGAATGAAATAACTTAAATGTAAAGGGGTTTCTTAATAATTAGAAAATATTGTTGTCATAAATCCAATAAAATATTCTTACGAAACCAGAATACCAACGAAGCAATTCTAATGAAATTCTTTCACAATATTCATGAAATTTTCATTGGATTTGTGAAATTATCGTTAGATTTGTCAAAAAATTTTAATGAAATTGTTTCATTGGACGTATGATGCAAAATTCTTTCGGTGTAGGTAGCAAATCGTTCAAAATTCAAGGAAACAATCAACTAAAAAAATGTACCTAAGAAAACAAAAAATTTTCTAGAACATATGAAAAAAGTGAAAAAGTTCCCGAAAATATTTTAATTTCATATGTTTTTTCTTTACTTCAACATTGATACTACGTTTATACGCGCACTATTTGCAAATAAAATTATTTGCAAATAAATTAACTCACTGTTTATACGGCATAGCAAAAGTACACAAACTTGGTAGCACTTCTATAGAAAGCTTACTTATGTTGACAAAAAAATAGTGTAAATGCACAAAATATCAAATAATTATTTGTTTTAATTGTTATTATTTGCTTCTATCAATGTTTTTTGTTGCAATATTTGTCCATTTGTTGTTTTTGTTATCAAACATTTGTAAGCGTGGCAACCTCAAGCATTTTATTTGCAAATAGTTCGTTAATCGTGAATAGTTTTCTGAATTAGTAAGTCGCAATAAAAAGAATAATATGGCAACAATTTACTGTTTTATTTGCAAATAAGCCCTGCGTATAAACGTAGTATGAGATACCGTGCTATTTATTACAAAAATAATAAATAAAATGTTCGTATTATGTTTACAATTTTGATGGCCCTGGACTTGCAAATAGCACTCTCTTAAGTTGTGGATCCGAATCGTCCTTCGAATCGTCCGAATCTGACTCTGATTCGGAACTTCACAGGCATGTTGCTTCCAGACTGCCATCCATCATCAGCTCTTTCTTTTTCAAATACTTCATTAACATCATACAGGGTGATCTTGTAACTCCACCATGAACTTTTTTTGATTTTATATGTTCATAATTTTTGTTGTTTATGACAAGAGCTACAACTTTGCCTCAGAGAATAAATCAAAACTCCGAACGGTTTGCAGGATGGGCCCATAAAAAAGTGCATTATTTGGGGCAAAACTGGGAGAGAAGGGTCTTTTTTTTTTTTGGTCTTTTATCACGTAGTGGTGCCCTTATATGGTTATATTTCCATCACTTACACATTGTAATTATTTGAAAGGTAGTCTTCTACTCGTAAATCCTACTTTTTTAAAAGATACGTTTTTAATATGCACTTACTGTAAAAGTACTTTTTTAACTGGAAGGTAGGTATGTTTTTAAAAATTTCTTACAATCTCTTTGTTAAAGAATGCTTTTTAGAAAATAAAAAAGGTAGCTTTAGTGAAATTTTTTAAAAAAGTAGTTTCTTGAAAGTTGTTTGTACTTTTTAAAATCAATTTGTTTCACAGATACATTTTAAAATGTATTTTTTAAAAAGTGCTCATAATAATTAGTTTTTATGAGAATGTGGAATATTCATTCCCCTTCCATTATTGAACGTGCTGACTACAATTTTGGCGAATAGTCGTATTCTTAATTATGAAAGCAAAAAACAAAAAAAAAAATACTAAGAAATTAACACTTCAAGTCTGTCAGCCAGTCTTCAGTCACCATTAAAAAAGTCCTTGCCGACAATCATTGTCATTTACTAATTTTTTTTATTTTATAAAGTAGACCTTTCGTGCAAAAACGTTATTTGCCTTCCCTTCAGACATCGTATTTAGTTTTTTATAATTTATTGGCAATTATTGATAAATGGAAAACATAAATTAAAAAAAAAAAAAACACTTCAAGGATGTTTCTTTTGTATATTTAAGGATCCCAGGCAATAAATTTTCCTTATTTTCGCCTCTAAAAAAACGAACAGGGGTTGTTTGCAAATTATGTACATACATACATATTGTGTAAATTGGAAATGATTGTTGGTTGTTCGGTGTATTGTTGTCAAATTTTTGACATAATCAATATGATAATTATTCCTAGTTGTCTGCATATTTTGGCAACTATTAAAAAAAGGCTGAAAAACAACAACAATTATACATATTTTTTATATGTACGAGGATATATGTATGTATATTGACAGGGCCCTTTTACTTTTGTCGTTGTTCCAGTGAAACAGTGAAAATATATCAACAGGTTGTGTGCATTTTTCAATCAATTGTTGACACCAGTCTATTAAATTCATAAAGTTATAAAGAAAGGGGAAATTTTTCTTGCCTTTCTTTTTTTTTATTTTGTTATTTGTTATGATTATTAAATGATTATTAATGACAATATAATACAACATTTTTAGAATACTAATGATATCTATCGGTGATTGAACGTTCAAAAAAAAAAAAAACTTATCCAAATACAAATCATGCATAACTACTCGTCTACAAAAGCTTTTTATACCTGCACAAAAACTACAAACAAACAACAAATGCATGACTAAAAAAAAACCTAAATTTTCCCACAATTAACGAGAATGTAATGCAAACTGTCATCGTTTTATAGCCTCTATTTGTGGATACCAACAGTGATGGATAAATTGGTGTAATTCTTAGAAATATAATGCTATTGCAAACTGGAATTATAATACTCGGTAACTTGAACCGAAAAAAGGTCTTCGAATAACACGGAAATTTTAAAGTATTTTCTGGTGTTTCGAGTTACAAAATAGACCACCTGGATTTTTAATGACACTGCTTTCGATCAGACTGAATAGTTGATTCTATATATTTATAGATATTAGATCTTGAAGCTAGTTTTCTTTATCACTCGTGTTAATGTTGTTTAGACGTGTAATTTTATTGTCAAAGCAAAAAGTTTCAGTAATAAAACTTAAAAAAAAAATTAAATCGACTTCAAAAATAAGCACTAAAAAGCTACAAATAATATAGATCTAGTTAAATAAAAGATTTTTATATAGGTTACCTACAGTGCCGTTTGAAGTTGGTGCCAGCAGCATTGGACATAAACATTACTTGCAGATTTTTTACCGGGCATGTTCCTATGTGTTTAGTACCAGTATTACTGGCACCAACTTCAAACGGCACTGTAGGTAACATATATAAAAATCTTTTATTTAACTAGATCTACATATATTATTTGTAGCTTTTTAGTGCTTATTTTTGAAGTCGGTTTAGTTTTTTTTTTTAAGTTTTTTTAAAACAATATTGTGTATTTTTAAGAGTTCAAGGTGTGTGCCAAGTTTCGTACAGATCGATAAAGTAAAAGCACGTGAAATTAAGTATTAAATTTTATGGGGTGTGGCTACGCCCCTTTTTTAAACAAGATTGTGTATTTTTAAGAGTTCAAAGTGTGTGCCAAGTTTCGTAAATATTGGTTAAGTACAAGCACATGAAATATTAAACTAAAATTTAATAAGCGTGCCCGCCCACTTTTTTGAACGCAATTTTGTGCCTTTATAGAACCCTGTGAAATATAATACCAAATTTTAATGGGCGTGATCCCGCCCATTTTTTTAAAAGAAGATTGTGTATATATTAGAGCTCAAGGTGTGTGCTAAGTTTCGTAAAAATCGGTTAAGTAGAACCACGTGTAATGTTATAATATATTTTAATGGGCGTAGCCCCGCCCATTTTTTCAACTTAAAAATTTTGTAATTACAAGAACCAAAGATGTTTGCTTGGTTTCGCAGCAATCAAATGAGTAGATCACAAAATCAAATTTAAAAAATTGTGGGCGTGACCCCGCCCTCTTTTTCAAATGGGACCAATGGGAAGATATACCCTCTCAGACAACAAACAAATTGTTACAATCGGTCTAAAATGCACCGAGTTATAAACCTACACACCTAAAAAAAAAAAAATAGAGACGAATTGTTGACCTCCTTCTTTTTTTGAAGTCGGTTAAAAATGTCCATGATGAGACAAGCGAAAGATTTTTTGAAGATTTTTTTATCCGAAACTTGTGCAAATGTCTGTCATTTAAAAAAATTGCAAGCTAAACTTGTCCTTGAAAGAAAATCTCGTTTTTAATACCAATTAAAGGCCGTAATACACTATCATACACATTCGTGCGATTTTTGAGAAAATACAACCTTGGTATAATGGAATTTATGAAAATTTTCAAAAGACGATCCGCCTTATTGTGAATGGCGTTGTCGACGTCACATCAAGGAGACAGTAAAAATTGTCACATGTCTACTCTTTGTTGACAATAACATGCTATCTTAATTTACAAAAGCCTTATAGATTAGTAAGAGATTGTCAACAAAAGCCAATTGTCCGGTGAAGAGTAGGCAAGTGACAATTTTTACTGTCGTCTTGATGTGACTTCGAGGACGCAATTCACAATTCACAATTCACAGTTGCACTATGCAATTCTTATTCCTAAGCTGATTAGTTTGTGGGAAAGAGAGGCGAGCGGAACAGACACTTTTTCCCCTCGTCTCTCACCTATAAAACTAATCAGCTTAGCAATAAGACTTGCATAGTGGACATTAGGACTTATGGCTACGTCACGTCTAATTTAAGCTTAAACCTTGAATCGTATAAACGTAGTGGCATCATGACACGATTGCAAACGATGCGTAATTTTCTTTAAAATTCACAAGTTTTTAGTAGTTGTGCAGCATTTTGAATAGCACACTAAATTAACAATAGTACCGTAAATTCACAATAGTACAGTAAATTTACAATAGCACACTTAATTCACAATAGTACATTAAATTCACAACAGTACAGTATATTCACAATTCACAATGTAGAACTGTCAAAACAATTTAAAAAAATGCAGTAAGAACATATGGTAGGTACAGACTTTGCAACTTTCTTACGCAACACGTTTTCGAATATTTTAACACAGACACTGCAACCTACAATGCAACCGTCAATGCAACACACAAACATCAAAACATTTGATATTTTCGAAACTTCGAATGCAGCCATAAACAAGACTACAGACTATGCGACCGACAATGCAACCTGCCTGGTTGCATAAACACATTACTAAGTCTGTACCTACCATTACAAATGTAAATATGGAACGGGGATTCTTATTTTACTTAAGTTCAATTGAGAGTGAAAAAGATAAAAAAAATAACAGCTGCAGTAGCTGAGGGATCGGAGCAATCCATTGGCAATGTCGAACAGTGTAAGATTTAAAAAAATGCATTTGAACGAGCAGACTTTTTTATGTGTCCTGGGTGAACTAAATTTAAAACTAACGGATGCCATAACTGCTTGCCTATACCTTTGCCTTGGCGTTCATTCATGAATTCTGTCTTTCGTTTAATTTATTATAATTAGTTCTAGAAAGATAATAGAACTATAAAAATGTTACTTATTCATTGAAATTTTATTTAACTTACACTTTTTATGAAAATCAAACAATTATTTATATGATCTCGTATTGAATTTTATTAACGGATGACAGTTCGTAAAAACCGTAAGTTCTGTTATACGATAACGTGGCCATAATCTCAAATTCTATTTCGTTTAATACGTTCACGTATGTCAATAAGAAAAATTTGTATTTACGTGTACTTTCACGAGTGCAACGATTTCCTATATCGTTGGGTTATTTAGGGCTAATAAATCAGTACAAGTTAATCTCTATTTTTGGTTTAAAACTAGGAAACCTTTAAATTAATACAGCATTTAAACCATCTGTAAACTGCATAAAATTGGTCGTTTAAACTACCAATACAGACCATATGGTTTTTTTTACTTACAGATCATATGTTTTGCATTAAAGATGACGTGTTCTATCTCTTTTCCAAGCCTCTACTTTTTCTTCAGGTATTATTCGACCAGTTTTCTTACACTCTATTACTCATTTATACTATTCTACTGCTCCAAGCATAAATGTAATTCCTTTCTCAGTCAAATTTGGCGACCTTTAATTATTTTTTAACTTTTTTGCCTTTTTGATTGTGCAAAGAATTGATAGCCTGCTGCAAAACAGTTGTTTTTTGACATTTATTCTAGTGCTGCCACAATATTATTTTTTAAACTACACATAAGGTATAGTTCACTGATTTACTAATTACTTTAGTTTAAACTACATATAAAATTGAGGTTAGATTAACTAAACCAGAATTTAAACTTTGACTGATTTATTAGCCCTTATTCGCATTGCTGGGGTCTTTTGCATAGTTTTCCATAATCCGCTACACTCTGCCAGTATGACCAGTTCACTAATTTTAACCTGCTTACCGGTGAACTTGTGAGACATGAGGCAGATATCATCTGTCAAATCGTAGTCTTCTAGGATTTCTAACTACTTACGAGTGCAGCGTGTATACACTTATTTGCATGCTAGTAAACAAAGTTTTTGCTGGGATTGTTAATAAGAACTATCATTCAAAATGTAATTGTAAAAACTGGAAAGCTTGAAAACAACTTTTAAAGCGGTCCAGTGCAAAATAAGAAGAATTTTAATATTTTTATTGTATTCTTTTCCTAATGCCGGCCATACACTACACAAGTACACTGCACAAGTCTGGCACTGTACAGTGCGTTTGTGTAGTGTATGGGGGTGGTTGTGCTATTTACGCAGTGAACTGAGTAAATATCAAAATGATTTAGATATTTGCTCAAGTTTGAAAACTGTACAGTGAACTTGTGTAGTGTATGTTGCAAACGCTCAGTTATTTCGTGATTTTTAAAGAGTTCACAACAAGAAATGAGCGCAGAACAAATATTCTGAAGAGAGTTCCTAGAAATATACAAATAATCACCAGCATTATGGCGAATTAAAATAAAATGCACATTTTACTTGTATAGTGTGTGTTAGGGATGGGCAAATGAAGAAAATGTATCGATATATATCGTATCGATGTTTTTGAACAGTATCGATATATATTTTTTGAAAACATCGATATTTCGATATATCGATATTTTTTGCTTCATTAATTTCGAATGTACAATTACTTACTTTAAGAACTTTAATACCAAAGAACTATTTATGTTAAGTTATACGTAACCTACTGTAGCTCCTTAAGACTTCATTAGTCTTTACTTTCTGTTGCTGCTCTGTGCTGTGCTATTCTGTTTCTAAATTTTAATAGTTACTCTTTTTGTAATAAATTGTCAGCTGTTTCGGACCAGAATGGTCTCAGTTTTCCACTAAAGTGATGAGTTTTGCATCGTCCATTGTTATTAGATTTTTTCTTTTCCCGGACTTTTTCATTTCCTGGGAAAGTAGGAACAACTTTTCGGTTTTTAACGTTTATAAGCACATGTCAAAAAAATAATACAATTTCAGTTCCCGGGCATAATTGTTGTAAAGTTTTAGGTATAGTTCTACCATCGCATTCATAAAGTGAATACCGACATGCATCGAGGAATGTGTACGCAACATAACAGAATTAAGTAGAGAAAAACGAATGGCTTATGTGTATATGATTTTTATAAACCAAAAAGAGTCAGCTGATTCGTAATATAACTGAAAGTAAAAACAAATTATGCCTTTACGTTTATACCCACACAATCTAAAAAGTCACCTGCCTTAGTTGGGTCACAGTTAAAAAACGGCTATAGCTCTTAAAAGTATCGAAACCCGATACTCGTAAATAAGAATTGATGTATCGATATATAGGTTTTTGAAATATCGGCAATATATATCGATATTTATTTTCTCAAATATCGATATTTCGATATATCGATATTTTTTGCCCATCCCTAGTGTGTGTCACAAGGTTAGTTTACGCAGTGCCAGAGTAGAGCACTGAACTTGTGTAGTGTATGGCCGGCATAACATTAATATTTAACTTGTGCAATAAAGCACAAAGAGAATTTATTTGAGATAAAAAAAAGTTTGAGAAATACTGTTCGCGGTTAGTTCGTCAAAAGCTCGGCTCGTCTAATCGTGTCTGCATGAAATTAAGCTCTTTTAGAAAATAGTATAATTTACCCATTGATTTATAATAAGAAAACTTCAGCATAATATATTCTGGCAAGCTCACTTTTCACTTCCAATGTAACTTATTAGCATGACAATAATGTATCCACTGTGTTTATTTATTTCTATTATATTTGCTGTATAATATTTATTGTATTAACAAAAAAAAAAAAAAAAAAAAAAAAAAAAAAAAAACATTGTTATAATTCATAACAGGTCGTTTGATTTTTATTTTATTTATATTTCCCTCCAATATGAATGACTACAAAAGAAAATGCATTATAAATGATGAAAGAAAAATATGTATACGAAAAAAAATATTTTTGTTTGCTATGGAGGAAAAATATTTTTTGTCAACATTAAAATTCCAACAGAAACTTGCAGAGACAGGTGGACAGACAGACTTGCATCAAATCAACCAGACAAAAATAATGTTCACCAAATTGACATTTGAAATGGAAAATGACACATGAAAAAAAAACTACATGAAAATCTATTGAATTTTTTATTTTCTTTTCTTTTTCGGTTGCCTCGATTTGTTTTCATAATGTGGAATGTACTCGTACAACAAAACATTGACACATATCAATGATCTCGTATCAACTCATGATACAATTTGACTTGTGCAATTTGAAAAAAAAAAAAATAAATAAAAAATTATTAAAGAAATATTTAAAGCTTTTTGCTTAATTTTAAAATAATTATGATTTGAATTCAAATACTATTTGAACATGATGGAGTTGACTTTAATTTAATGGCTTTTTAAAACATTATTTGTGAAATTTGTATAACAAATTGTTATTACGAACGGTTATTTAGATCAATAATGTTGCTTTTTCTGCGAGTGAATTTGCTGTCTTTGCTGAGAGTGTAAGTGTGAAGCCAATGATTTGCAAAAGATTTGTAACAAGCGCTGTCGACTTAGTTGAACTGAAAAAAAAATGATTGATTTGTAATTTGTTGCATATTTATTTAAGTATAAATATAAAAATATGTTTTGAACGTTCCTCTTAAGAGTTATAAATTGCAAGTTTTGGCGTTTGACGTGCCCCTATATTAAAAAAAAAGTATTTTGTTATAGAGCTCAGGGGCCTAATCGTCGCTATCGTTAACGAGCTGATTCGATCGCGTTTTTCAATTTGAGATTATGGCTTTCGCTATCGAACAATGCAATAATATGATACGATATCGAATGGAATAATCTCAAACTGAAAAAACGTGATTGAATCAGCTCGATATCGAAAGCGACGATTAGAGCCCAGATTTGCGTCTGTGCAAACAGAGCTATTAGAAAGCCTTAGTATTCATAATAATTGTAATCGTTTGTATACACATGTACATATATTATTTAATGTAGGTAAATAAATACCGGGTGTCTCAGTCTACAATTTTTAGATAATTTTCATAACATTTATTATTATTTTATTCTTAACACATTTGCCTTTAAAGAAATTAGTCAAAAGTACAATATTTTTCAGGTATGAATTTTTTATGAGATTAAAAAAACAGATTGTTAAACTTTTCAAAAGAAAATTCAATTTTCAATTTTATTTTACGAATTGTTTTTTTTTAACTTAGCATATTAAGATGATTTGAAGCAAAATTTTTGTTAGTTACACTGTCTTCGAGTTATATTATAAATTATGCTGGTATACCTAACGTGACTAGTCGGTTTTTACAAAAAGCGGAACATGATCCATCAAAAAGTGGGATGTGGAGAAAATGCCACCTAAAAGCGGGATTTAAAAATAAATATGTACATATGTATATTCTAGAAAGCGGGATGTGTAATATGCACAATGTACATTTTTAGACAATAGATGGCGTCTTGCATGAGACGTCGCTCCAGGTGCACGAAATGTGAAATTGGCAATCCTACCACCAAGAAAACTAAATGAAAGTTGTAGGAGTTCTCTATAATCATTCCGAATGTGGACTTTAGCTAAATATTCAAGACAAAAGTGCTTGCTTGTTTCGCGTTCTTCGACAGATATGACAGATGTGCTTGGATTTCCGTGAGCACCTGCCTTTACGGCCTTATCTAACGGGTGCCAAGCACCGGGTGTGGGTTAGACGCCAGACCAACGCCCCCATGCACCCTTTAGAATGAACAAATGTGCCCACCCAACAAGGCACATATGTTGCAATCTTTGATGCAGTTATCCCTGTACTATATTCAAGTACCTTGCTGAGGTACTTTGAGCTATCTAAACTCTCGCCGTAATGACTTTGTAAAAACAGTACTATCTGTTGTATGGCAACAGTACCTAGTCTGGCTGACCGCGTCAGACCAACCACTAGCATTGATTTAACACTGGGAAGCCAAGGGTATTCTCCCAGCGTTTTTGGTAGCAACCACAGCCACTACGTTTAATTCTCTCGGTTCTCACGCTACAGGTGTTGTGTATACACCCACACCGAGGTCTCCAAGAGAATTCCTCAACCATTGCCGGCACAGCTCAACCACTCATCCGAGATGAACGCATGCCTGTGTCGCCAAAAATCCAGTAGCTACTCCACACACATCAAAATCATCCCTTGAGCCTCGTGGGGTAGGACGAACTCGGTGTTTTAGCAAAGGATCCTGACGATCGCTACATGCACTCAAAACTTCAGAGCAGATAGATTGTCGGGCAACCGGCACCCGTGGCACCAGAAGTAGCCTCTGGTTAGACCTCGAAGTTCCACCACAAGGGCTTCACCTCTATCGTCTTTTGAACTCAGGGGCCGTTCTAGGTGACTGCACCTAACTGACATCAACAGGACCCTGTCTTCCTTTTATAAATATGTGCACATCCTTTCCTCTGTTGCCAGATATCGGGTAGTATTACATAAGTTCTATGATGATGATGTACCAAAGGTAGGTCAATGGAAAAAGCCACATCACCCCAGCTAGGGCCCCGGGCTTGCCACACCCGTAGTCAAAATAGACTCCCGTGGGGGGGGGGCGACAGATATGACACTCAAAAATTGCTTATCCAGCATACAAGTGCTGTATGTCTTTGAATTAAGCCCAAAACGTTCAAAAATCGCTACCTCTGGGCCAATTGAATTTCCGAAATTAATTTCAAATACAGTTCCAGCACCACTATGAGCGCCAGTATTTGCAGCAGTTGTATCAAAACATATCATTTCTAACGAATTCAGCATATTTATTTTTAGTAAATATTCGTAGACTGCAACACCAGTTCCACCCAGCCTCTGTACTCCTTCTTTTGGATGTAAAAGGCCTGTTCGCTCCATCCCATATTGATATCTCTTTTGCACACGTTGTCATTGCGAGGTAGGCCTTCCGTTCTCGCTTCTTTCGCAGATATTCTAAAAGGCTTTCCATAGAATGGCTGTTAAAAGGCCTTCCACAGAATGGCTGTTAAAAGGCCTTCAAATAATCATATTGAAAGGGGTTTAATAAAGGTTTTCAACTGCTGGGCCATGTATATATGTATATTTTATATGAATATAAAATATTTTCCCAACTGTTTTACTTGTATTCCAGCACTTGAAAGTTTTGCTTTTGTTTTGGAAATATAACAAAACAAAAATTTTACTCCTTCTCTTCTCCCTTCTCATAGAAGGGAATATGGAATGTATATGGAAAAGCCTTCCTCTTTTATGAGGAAAAGCCTAGTCCTTCTATGAGTCATTCTTTAGCAGTTTGATAAAAATAGTAATGAAATCGAAAAAATTCCTAAGCAGGCCTTAATAAGGCCTGAAGTAAGAAGGTCTTCTGATTTTTACGTTTAAAACGTCTCATTTATGTGTTTTCTTTGCTTCTGCTCATACTTTTGCCTCTGAAAATTCAAAGAGTTGCAGTAGAGTAGAGCTGGGTCCAAATCGTTTAGTCGTTCATTTAAGATGCATTTGATCATAGGTTTGTGTCTAAAATAAACGACTGAACGAGTTGGACCCAGCTCTATCGTTGTGTATATCGTTTATTGTGTTAACTTCGACTGCGACTCTTTGAATTTTCAGTAGCAGCAGCATGAGCACCAGGTTGTGATTGGGCAGTCAGAACATAAAAAGTCGAAGAAAATGCACAATTTTACGGCTTTGGCTATTTCGACGGCAGCTTTTTAACACTGATTTCTACTGATGTTGATGATGATAGAAAATAATCGGGCTCCTCCCAAATAGAGAAAATGTTTACGTAAAAAATATTTTGGAAACTAATGGCATTTAGCGATCAGGGGTTACAATGATAAGGCAAAATTTCTCATAGGCTCAATTTGGTGTATCCAGGATGATCCTTATTAATTGTACACCAAGTCGACAAACGAACCTCCTCGTGGTGGCCTCTGGGCGATGTTCTTGATAACCGTCAAGCACCGGCGATGCAGCTTCTGTTCTCCCAGCTAGAGCGGCTGCAAGCGGAAGTCTGTTCTTATAATAAGCGGTTCGCTATATAAAGGTGGTACTTACTCAGCCAGTCTGTTGGCTTAGATGGCAGCCTCATTATCAGAATAGGATACATAGGCTAATCACCTGCTTACTTGAAAGTCATTGATTAATGTAACGTCAAATAATTTTAATGAACCATCTGATTTTTAGGCACTATGCTTCTATGGAAAGATGGAAATAATATATAAAGGGTGTTTTTTTAGAGGTATAGAACTTCGAATTGAAATAAAACACAAGAAAATCGTTATAATGTCCATCAATTTGGCTTTATTGGAAGGATAATTTTATGCCATTTATGTTTAAATATGATTTCGGGCATGTGGCCGCCGCGGCTGGCTCGAATAAAGCCAATTCTACAGGTCCAATTTTCAACCACTTTTTCGAGCATATGGGGCCGTATGTTGGCAATAACGCCACGAATGTTGGCTTCCAAGTCCCCTAACGTTTCTGGTTTGTTTGCGTAGACGAGCGACTTCACATATCCCCAAAGAAAATAATCCAATGGTGTCAAATCACACGATCTTGGTGGCCAATTGACAGGTCCATTCCGCGAAATTATGCGCTCATCGAATGTTTCCTTCAATAAATCGATTGTGACGTGCGCTGTGTGGCATGTAGCGCCGTCTTGTTGGAACCACAACTCATCCACATTCAAAATCTTCAAAATCTTCCATAAAGTTGATGGACAAAGCTCCAATTGCTGTGCACGGTGGCGAATCGATTCATTCGGGTCCTCTTCAACACTTTGCTCTACAGCGGCAATTGTTTCTTCGGTGCGCACTGTTCGACGTCTCTGCGGATGCGTATTATCACATAGAGTAAACGTAGTGCGAAAACGATCCATGGTTAACCGAATTAATTGCTCTGATGGACGATTATGTCGACCATAAAATGGACGGAGCTTGCGGTAAACTTCGCGAACTGAACCATTATTTTCGAAATAAATTTGCACGATTTGCAAGCGTTGTTCTTTTGTCAACCTGTTCATGATGAAATGGCAAACCAAACTAAATATTAATCACTTGACAGCTGACAAAATGGCCGCCAGTTAAAAAAGTGATGCCAACTTAAAGTTCTATACCTCAATAAAAAACACCCTCTATGACTATTTATGTTAATAATTGAAATTGCATTCTACAAAATAGTGAAGTTAAACCGCAAGTGTGGCACTTCTCATATAAATTTTTTTATTTTCATCTCAAAACATAGCGTAGCAAACATGGGTTTGGCTAGTTAAGCAATAATCCTTGTTAAAAATATTTGGAACGAATTTTTATCAGTTACATTTTAATAAAAATCGAATAAGAAATTTAAAAACTCCAAAAAGCGACGATAAAGCGGAATAGAAAAATGAGGCGGGATTGACTTATGAAAAGCGAGATAAGCCCGCCTAAGGCAGTATGTCCAGTCAAGTTAGGTATACCTCGTGAAAATATTAGGAAGGCTTATCAAAAAAAAACCCCCATTGTGTAATTTAAATATTTCTGGAATTTTAAATAATTTTGCCAAATGTTGTAATTAGTAATTTTTTTGTTCATAAATTCTGCCTGTAAACACATCTGTCTGAAAGGATTAGTAGCATCAACAGTCTGTGGTTCAAGTGCAATTTCGAGAATTTTTTTGGAATGAAGACAGTGTGATAGTGGCAATTGGTTTAAATCTCATGGTCCATTATGAGTAATTATTTTTGCACCAAACGTTTCTTTTAATATTTACATCAATTGTGTCACTCGCTGTAATGTCTTAGGAAACCATAGCTCTTCTACATTATATATATATACATATATATATATATATATTAGATCCTTTTTAGTACCTATAAGGAGCATAGGGCCTCATGAGGTTTCTGTAATCAGATGGTTTAAGATGAGCTGATTGGGCTACCGCATCCGATCCTGGAACTGGGACTGCCAGCTTGGCCTCCAATAGGGCTGGCTTAGAAGCCTTCACGTTTATAAAGTGATCCGCTTGTAACAAGATCCGACGCCCGCTTCCAGCCGCCGCTCTAACATGAGAAACAGTCGCTGGCAATTGGTGGCTATTGGTAATTTGAAGGCACTAATTACTCACCTTGACGTTCCAAGTATAGTAGGCACTCAGAATTTGTTAGGAGTCCGGTGCCACCCGGAAACCCTCTGAGACTCTCCACTCGGAACCGCAGATTGTCCGCGACTGCTTTAGCAGCTACTTCGCATATCTACAGAGCTTTCCACTATCCGCAAACTGTGGACGCGCCCGGTAGCATTCAGTTCTGCTTACATTGAAGTATAGTCAATTATGTTACACAAAACAGTCGGAGATGGTGGGCCTATGTGAATCCAGTTGCTGATCAGCTGCTTCTTAATTGTTATTGCGCACTACAGCAGCAACACCTTCTGCGGTACGCACTGCACGATGCCTTTGAGAAGCCTAACTGGCCTGTGAAGTAAAAGTGATGAGAAATCTTTTTACAGTTCCACAAATTAATTTCTCTGTTAGACGTAGAAGTAAATTTATTCATTCATGGCAAACCAAAGTATATACAAAAATAGTGACATCTATCAAAATGGGGCCCAGACCAATGTTGCCAGCTTAAATTGCTGTAACTCCAAATAAACCGACCTTAATAATTTGAATATTGTTTTGGCCAAAACAATTTTTCGTGAAGACAAAATATTTCCAACTCTATTTACTTGATAATTAAAATTTATTAAAGAGTTTAATACTAAAATTGCAATATTTTCATACCTACCCAATATTTTTATTCTTCCAATTCAAAAGCTTTCGAAATTCCACAATGTTTCAAAACCTTCAATGAAGTTTTGTTTTGTTGCTTCTGCAAGCTGTTGTATTTGAAGACCTTGAACTTTTGGCGGCGCCTTAAAATATTTTTTTTTTCTAATAATGCCAGCATTAAAACTCTCATTCTCTTTTTGTAACTTCTAAGTTACGTTTGAATGCTTTAATAAAAATTTAACTTAATTCCAATAGATTTCAATCAAGAAATTTTAAGAGTGTTAACTCATTATCTTCCGCCCTTTTGATCTCTTTTGATTTGCTGCTGCTTTAAATTCCTCTAATAAAATACTTTTTTAGTTTTTATTTTTCTAATTTTTTACACTCTTATTTAACCCAATATTATTTTTAAAGATCTTAATAGACATTCATATACATACGTTTGTTGGCTGATATTTTTTTTTTTATTTTTTTTTTGGTTTTTGTTTCATATCTGCAATATAGAATCTCTTGAGCCATCAATTTAAATGTCAGTTTAAATTGTTTTAAGCAAAAACGAATGAAGAAACAAAAAACAACTTTTATACTCGTATGAATATTTTCTTATTCATCTACAAAATAAATTAAAAAAAAGATCGACTAGAAACAAGGCATCTCTATTGTTTTCAAAAAATTATTTCTATGGTATTCATAATTTAATGTTTGTTGTTGTTGCTTTAGTAGTAGAGCACAATATCATGCATTCCTCATGCCACATCTTAGAAATACCACTTTAAGTGTTTGCTACAAATACAAATGTGAATTTGTAGCGCTGCTTGGTGTGCAATTCAAAAAAAAAAAAACGAAAGGGTTTTCCAAAAAGAATTTACATGCAATATTAATTCGTATACTTTTATAGCTATGCTCTTTATGGCGCGATGCAGGAGTTGGGACGTGATTTCCGTAACAAAAATAATCGACATTATTGCAGTTGTAAATTTATTTTTCATTTGATTTCTTTGTACTTAAAATCAGAGTACGAAAATAAACGAAACAAATTGTTTGATTTTGTTCATTTTCGTTCTTTGAAGTGAGTGCGACAAAAACAATCAGAACGATTGCTCAATTTGTTTTTGTTTTGTTTTTGCACAAACCACAGAACACGGCCGATCGGCTGTAAGCCGGCTAACAGCCACCACCGGCCGCAAACAATACATTAATTTAATCGTACGCCGCTAGAAAAAAAATATCCCATTATTTCATAAATGGAGACGTTTTGAAATATTTGCAGCGAATTTGACATTATCATATAATATAATTTTATTTCATTGTTATTTCACACATAAAATTTTTTATAACTAAGCAGCATAGCTATAACTTATGTCCTAAGACACCTCTCTTCTTTTTTTTATTTTTAATTTTGGTGTAATAGTATTTTTTGAGTAACCTGGTTCTAGAAATATCTCAAAACAACTGGATATATTGTATTAAACTTTTATATGAATCAAATGAGAAGTCTAACTAAAATCTTAGCCGAAATAAGAAGTCAATAATCAATGTTGTGTTTTAATTTTCTTAATTTTTACGTAGCAACAAGTCTCTAATAGCTGTTTCTGGCAAATGAGACAAAAAATTTAAATTATTTGGACGTTTTGAAAGTCTACGTCTAGTAGGTCTTATTTAAATTAAAAAAATTTGTGTTAGCTGAGTTCTAAAAAGAATTCAACTTGTTTATCATCTGATAATCGTCCCTTTATTCCCTATAGATGATTCTTGCTTTAAAACAACCCTCGTATTAATAATAAAGAAGAGTTGCCATATAGTGTTTATAGCCTCATTTCTTAAACGCCTTAAAAAATCGTCAAACTCTTTTGGTGTTTGTAAGAAAACCCTGTTTATCATTTGATTCCGTTTCTAGTTTTAAATATGTATGTTTTTTTTTTCTATTCGTTGATTTGGTTACTGTGTGCAGTTTTATATATATATTTTTTTAATTTTATTTTTTTCTTCTATATTTTAAGATCACATATCTGTTTGACAGCTGTCAAAATTTTTTTAATTTTATTTCTTAGTTTTATTTTTTCCGAAATTACTTTAGGTTATTGTCGCTTTATTTGAAATTATGACTTTTATTAGATAAGACTTTAATAAATTTTCATTATGAGAGATCGTTATTTTTGTCTCAAGTTTTTATAGCTCATTAATTAAAGACAAAGTGTAAACCGCATTCATATGTGGCTTATGAATATAAAAAAAATCAAATTTGGTTTTTTAGCTAAATTCCTAAACAAAATCAAGTCTTAGTTAATTTAATTATTATTTTTCGAACTGTATTTGTTTCTATATTCTTATGAATTGAATAGGCTAAAGTTCGTAACGCTTTTTAAGCCAAATTACATGTGATAATTATTAATGAACAAATAACATCAAAGTTAGTTGTAAATATTCTGACAACAACACATAGTTGAACGGAACAGCCAGCCGTTTTCGAAGGCCACTAAACCTTCCTCAAGTCTTACTTATCTCAGAAAAAAACATATTATTGTGCAATACATTTTGGGATAGCAATACTGAATTTAATAATTTAAATCTAGGAAAAAGAAACAGAAATAATTATTAGGGAATGCCTACTATGTACGTGGGAACAATTTATACCTGGAAACGCTCATAATGAAAAAAAAAATATTGATATTTGTTTGAAGCTAAACTCACCTTCAAGCAAAATGGTATAATGAAAATGAATGTCTACGAAAATGAAAGTTTTATTTAATTATACATTTTTTTTATTATTATTATTAATACTGAATAAGTCGAAATTCCCATTTCTGTATTGACGTACCCAGCGGGAAAAGTGGTCATTGATTACATACATAATGGTAGAGATAATGTCACATTTTCCTTTGGAAAGGAGATGACAATTTGATTTATTGATTGCGATTATTTTAAGTATTGATGGTAAACTACTCGTAACTCGTGTAACTAAGCATAATGAAAATATTTAATGGATTTTGTGGACAGCTTAATAACCTGCTTTGCGTCGCGCGTTATTGTGTTTATCAGCCTATGCATGTATGTATGTATGTTTTTTTTAAAGCCATACTAGCTAAGGCTAGGACATCTTCTAAAGATATTGGCAGTCCGAGCTGGCCAGCGTTGGCTGAAGTAGTTAGCACGTTGACTACAAAACCGAAGGTGCTGGGTTCAATCCCTGTATCCATCAGTCATTAAATAACAACACGACGCATTTTTCTGATGTGCATTAGTGTCCCTTTCTATCAGTTGTTGTAGGAAAGTTCAAGTGATGAAGGCATAGTCACTGGTCCCTGAACTATACCTAGTTCAGCAGATACTAATCCTAATGTAACATCAGATCGCTCTCCTTCGTTGTGTAGCAGAATCATCGGCGAAGTAAAATAATCAATAAAATGGCTACAAAACACAGCTTCAAAAAATTAATTCGCCTTATTTAATATCAGAGGCGCTGCAAAACTGTATTATTATAAACTAGCTGACCCCGGTCCGCGTTGCTGGCCCTAAGCAAACATTAGTGTTGTATATGGCATTGGTGGTACAATATGAAAATTGGATTTTGCCCACGAATAAACTAAATATTGCGCCATCTGCCGGACGAACTTCAAACTACACAGAAACGCTCCTCACGCCCCATAGAGCATGTATATAAAGTTTGGTCTAAATCGGTGCAGCAGTTCTTGAGTTACGGTGCAAAATCACAAAATAAAAAACTAAATATGGCGCCATCTGCCGGACGAACTTCAAACTACACAGAAACGCTCCTCACGCCCCATAGAGCATGTATATGAAGTTTGGTCAAAATCGGTTCAGTAGTTCTTGACTTACGGTGCAAAAACACAAAAAAACTAAAAATTGCGCCATCTGTCGGACGAATCACTATTTCTGAAAGGGGCGTAGCATTTAGCGGAGTAGAATATATATAAAAACACGCGCCGGTCTTTTACAAATATTTTGTGGGGTGGAAGGCGAAAATCTGTTGGGGCATTCAAGAGTTCACCCCTAACAAATAAACGTGTTTTTGATTTTTATATATATTAAGACAAGATAAGATGTGCAAAAAAGCTGAGTTGTAAAAGAATGAAGCTTTCCTCCATCGCTTCCTTCACCACCTGTCTTCTCTATACCTATCCCTTTCCTAAAGAAGTTAACAGTAGTAGTAGTAGGCATTAATTGCCTAAGTGTTACTTCTCTTTAAAAAAAAAATATATATGCACGATTCACAGAATACTTAATTTTTTTTGGCTTGCCAATGTGCCTACGTGCTAAAACCCACCCTTGTTCGCCCCTCTTGCAACCATTTTCCCCCCGGGACCACTACTAAGTATTACTTCGAGGAGTGGTGATTCAGCGAATGCTGCTTGCTAATAATATCCCTCTTTTCCTGATTTTGATTTAAAATATACTGATTCTTCTACGAATCTCTTCTAACCTGCATAGTTCTAGTATAACTAGCTTTACAAAATTATTCAACTAGTCCAGTTATCCAAGGATTCTACCATAATCGGATTTATGTTCTGCGCTCTAATACGAACTCCAATGGTAAAATCGTGTACTGACAAAAAATACATGCTCGACATCCTCTACAACGTTTCCGCTACAATTCGGGCAAAACGGAACATTGTCGTGTCCGAAGCAGTATAAATACGACCTATAACAACCATGACCAGCCAAGAACTGTGTTAGGTAGTAATTTAAGTTACCATGTCCTGATGTCGGGTATCAATGTGTTATTCCATCTTCCCTTTTCAGTTTTTGACCAACGTTCTTGCCATTTGCGTAAACATTAATCTGTATCACCTTCCCTATCTAAGACTTCTAAATCGATGGGCATTATACCTGCAATGATAAAAGCGGCTTCGTCCAACACAGTGCGAAATGCGCTAACTACATACTTCCAAGGAAGCCAGCCTATACACCGGTGATATCAAACTCACATAAGTAGGGCATCTCAGTGAGTCTGACCATATAGGGTGTGCGTATAAGTTAATGTTCCTTATAACACCAGCGAATAGTTTCCTCTGAAGATATTTTGGGCCTCTTGCATTCGGCATAATCCGAGATTGCGCCAAGCAGGTTCTTGATGCCTTGGAAGCTATATATCGCAAGTGTTCAAGCATGTATCAATCATCACACCCAAGTATTTCAGAAATGGCTTGGTTTCTATGCAAAAAGTGCTAACATTAAGGGTAATAGTTTCCCTAGTTTTCCGACTATTTATCAAAACTCTTATGGTCAGCTAGAGTTAATCCCATTTGCAATGGTTTCTCCATCTAGTAATTATTTGGCTTCAACATACTAACGATATGTCATCTGCGAATCCAACTATTTTCACTTTTTCAGGTAAACTTAATTTTAATATTCCGTCGTACATCACGTTCCACAACAGTGGTCCAAGTATCGATCCTTGGGACACTCCACCAATAATCTTGCGCCTACTTATATCTACATCAGTCATAAACTAGCTCCCTATTCCCGAAACAATCCTGCACTATTGCCAGCAGATATCCTGGGATGTTTAGTCTAGCTAAGGCATCAACAATATACTTCCAGTTTGCAGTGTTGATCGCCTTTTACGTCTAAGGTCACAACTACACAGTATTCTACAGATAGCTAGAGCAGCAGTTTCTACTACAACTTTGATAGCATCCACTTTTGACCTTGCTTTCCTGAAGTCAAATTGGTTGTCTGATAGACCACGGTTAGCTTCAACATAATCTTCAAGTCTTCTACACATATACTCTTAAGCAATTTCCCACATGTATCTATTATACACAATGGGCGATAAGAGGAAGGGTTATCTAAAGATTTATTGTCCTTAGATACTAACACTAGCTTCTGTCGCTTCCACTTTGTTGGAAAAGTTCCCTGGCTTAAGCATGTATTTACCACTTTTAAAAATTTCTCGTGACACAGTTTAACGGCCTCTTTCAATACTCTATTTGCAATATAGTCCAAGCCTGGTGCTTTTCTGTCGTTAAATGTATGCATGTATGTGTATATGTATACATGTATGTGTGTTCCTTTGATTCTTAAATCAATCGATTTGTCTTAATCCTGGAAGATATGACAATAGTCAAAACTCAATATGGTGGCCATTTTGTAAATATGAAAAAGTAAAAAGTAGGCAACTACATATGTATATCAAAATGGTTATCATTCGCCAGAACTGAATTTGAAATTGGCCCTCTTTAAGGCGATGTTGACCGCCGAGAGAAATGTGTTCGCGTATGTGTATTCATTTGTTAAAGAAGCCGATTGATGTTCGGCACTCTGGTGCTACTTTGGACAGCTTTGCTTTAAAGTATTTGGAATTGTATTTTCTTTATAAGAACAAGAAGCTCCGAAGGACCACATACATATTTATGTACTTCAGCAACTTTATGATTTTCCTCTAAAATATCTCATGGTCTTGAGTTGATAAAAATTAAACAAACACCACAACAGTACGAAACATATTTGTTTGTGAATGTGAATGCGTATATTAAAACTATTTAAATTTTTTTTTGTGTATTTTTGTTAATGCGACTGTTGTTGTTTCTTCGCACAACACAAATAATAATAAATAACAAACGTTAAGTGCTTATGTGCCACACATTTATAATGCCAGTGTGAAAAATTGTTACACCGACTTTGAGTTGCAATTTCCTAGATGTTGCATTAATCAGTGCACATAATATGCGACTTTTGTAATTAATAAAGATTAACAACAATGACACAAACTTTTACACGAGCTCTCATGCATAAGGCCACAAACAACTGAAAGTAATTCTGTGCATATTGAGAATTAGTAAGTGCATTAATAGTGGAGCCAAAAGGGCCTTTGTTAAGGCCTTTGTGTTATAAAAAATGGCAAAGAATGGTTGCTGCTTTACGGTGAATATATGTATTTTAGAACTATTCTCTCCCCTCAATCACATTTCACTTTAACCGCCCAGCAAAATATAACACATTACCATTCGAACTACTTGCCATATAATGGCTTACTTTTCCGCTTGCCAATATAACAGAGATTTTGAATCTATAATAACCAAGCTTTTGAGGTTTTTTTTTTTCTTCAAATTACGAGTGTGTAGAAGTCTTCCGACATAGTTCATCATTATTTTTTTTGTCATAAATAATGTTTTGGAAATCCTGTAGTTTGTGGGGCCTTGTTACTTCCCCCTCTCTGGCAGGCACACAAAAAACAAATTATACAAACTAGTAGATGACAACTGTTTCGACATTTATACAAAAACATTTCGAATTTAAGATTAAGATTGTTTCGTTTTTATACGAGGTTTCTATTAGGAGTTAAAGGAGAGCAACAATTCCAGGCAAATAGGGAATGACATTAAATTTTCAGTTATATGTAAAAGCATGAAACCTGACTCAACATTATTCTGCTGAAGCATTTTCTAATATGCCAGCAAGTTAGCAAAAAAAAAACAATTATTGCGGGTGCGATAAAAATATCAACATTTTACAATAATTTCAAGATAAAAGGATACTTCACTAAAGCCGGACAATCGTCGCCATTAACTTTGATATTAATACAAAAGTCAGATCAAAGAGTCTTCCATTAGGGATTTCCGAATTTTGACAGTTTAAAGCTGAAATATTTTTGAATCTTAGGGCACACAAGATTCATTAGATGTCGTAGTGCCGGTCGTTGGACCAGATATTTCCCATATATATTGTTGGAGCGTGCTCCACTCTCTCTCTAAGTTAACAAATTTTTTTTCGTGCAGAATTCTGTCATATGGACTCAAACGACATGAAGTTTCAACAGTACTGCGTTAAGTGCCAGATAGCCCATACCACATTGGATATTCTAAACGATCGATTTGAGGGCCTACAACTGATGTAAACTAGCCACCAAAGTTGTAAGATTTGACTCCGTTCGACTTTCTCTTATGAGCTTAACTCAACTCGCAAGTCTATTCGATTAAGACACAAACCAATAACTTATTAATTCAACCTGAGTATGGGGGTGGTTTTAGCTGAAGTAGTTAGCACTTGTATTAATGTCCATTTGTATCAGTTGTTGTAGGAAAGTTCAAGTGATGAAGGCATAGGCACTGGTAACTGAAATACACCGGCTTCAGCGGATATTGTGTAGCAGAATCGTCGGCAAAGTAAAATAATCAATAAAATAGCTACTTAACACAGCTCTGAAAAATTTAATACACCTCATTGACACCAGAGGCGCTGCAAAACTGCTTTATTAGAAACGTGCAAAAAAGCAAAAATTGTAAAAGAATGAAGCTTTTCTCTCTATATTCTTTCACCACTTGTCTTCTCTATAACTATCCCTTTCCTAAAGAAGATAACTCCTATTAATAGCATTAGACATTCATTGTCTGAGTGTTACTTCTCTTTAAAAGAAAACCTACAAGTGGAGAGTCGAAAAAGTTCGTAGATAAAGAAATGGAGACTTTTCGTGATGAAGGCACAAACAAAAATAGAAAAATAAATTACATTAAAAGTGTAAAGAAATTATATAACGTAAGCTAAGAGACGTCAAAATAATCAGAAATGTGGGTTCAGTGCCGTCGTCTAGCAAAGAACTTTTACGGCACACGAAAAGTAGGTCCATCCTGATAAACCAAAATCCAATGAAACCCAGGAAATCTATACCGAATAGCTATAAGTCTAAACTAATGTTTTCTTTTTAGTGGAATACGAAGGCTTTAATCTATTGTGAACTTTTGAATCCTGGTTAAACATTCGGTGCGAATCTTCCATAATATGCAATCACACACGACTCAGTAAATTTCTATTTATATTTATATAATACCAGGATCATGTAGAATCAGTTGCAGGTTATTTAGAGGATAGAGAACGAGATGCTTCTCCCTTTCGCGGTAGATAAGCGAGACTTATATGAGAATATCTCTCCTGGAAGAAGCTTTACTTTATAACAAGATTTAAAGGATTCTTCTTAGGCCGCATTAGAAGAGAAGCGATTTTGATATATAATCTACAAATTTGCAGAAAAATGCAAATATGTAAGTCGTACCTTCATGGGTAACAACTTAATAATATATATTGCATCGATGTCATGTAATATAATGGTTGTTCTTTTTAGAGGTATGGAAGCTTAAATTTAAATATAACACTAAAAAAACTATGTTAATTTTAAGTTGATTTCAACTTAAACCTAAGCACTGGCCAAAACAACAAAGAGATATGTTAATATTATCTGAATACGATTTCCCGCACAGGACCACATTGGCTGCCTAAGAGGAGGCCCAACCCAGAGGCTACAGTGATACTGGGACAAATACTCAGTCTGGTTGTGTAAGGCTTTAGGGATCGAAAATTAGGCGTTTTTTGTAATAGATTAAAGGATATTTGTACTAGTTTCTTTTTCTTTTAATCTATTACAAAAACTAAAGGATTGCCTTCATCCTCGCATTACACAATCAATCTGGTTGTCTCCCAAGAGGTTAATTGTCTGTATTTTATCGGAGTAGGCCGGATGCATTACAAAACTCCACAAAATATAGCCCCGTGTTGTTAAATTGCATGATCTCGAAAAGTTATTTATATATTAGGTAAAATTTGGGACTAACAACAATTTTGTTGTATGCGCTGTGCGAGTGAGAGCGTAGCTGGTAATAAGTATGGTTAGTGTAGCTTAAATTAGGTAAGGGCTTGCCGAGTAAAGAGAAAAAAGTGTTGGGCTTACCCGGTCACCTGAATCCATTAATTTTGTTCGCTTTGTGTTACCTGTGGGATATAAAGGGAGAGAGACAGATAGCGCGAGAGAGGTAGAGAGAGAGAGAGCGAAAGAGATAGAGAGGGTGAAAGAGATAGAGAAAGATTGAGAGATAGAGAGAGATAGAGAGAGATAGAGAGATATATAGACAGATATAGAGAGATATAGAGAGATATAGAGAGATATATAGAGAGCGAGAGAGATAGCAAGAGAGATAGAGAGAGTTAGCGCGAGATAGAGATAGCGAGAGATAGAGAGGGAGATAACGCGAGATAGAGAGGGAGATAGCGCGAGATAGAGATAGCGAGAGATAGAGAGAGAGCGAGAGAGATGTATATAAATAGGAAAAGGTAGGCTTCGAAAAAAGAGAAGGGTTTAGAAAAGGAAAAGGTCGGCTTATGTGCAGCTGGAGTTAGCGATTGCACCATCCTAAGCTCCTAATAAAGGAATGCAGGTCCTTTAGCCCAACCGCTGATAACTCCGAATGACCACTAAAAACCTTGTCCCTTAAGAGCGAATGCGTAGCTTTTCAAGTGGAGGGCAGATGCATATGAGGTAAGCTATTGTCTCCTCCTTTTCTTCATCTAGACATCCTAAACAATAGTCATTATATTGGTGTATCGTCCTTTAAGCATGGATTCCGACGGGACATGGATTCCATTGATGCCTGTTTTTAGCCTCATATTTTTGTGCGCGGGAAATTAAGTAACAATGAGGTAATAACAAGTATACTAGTTTAGTTGTCGGGTATAACTTGCTCGATTCCTGCCGGAAAAGACCGCGTAATGTTTCTGCAGAGAAACCAAAGTATCTTTACAGTTTGCGTTTGTAGGTTTTTACAGCTAAAGTTTTGCACAAAATCTTGGATTAAGTGGATAGACCGAGATCTACAAGTAATTACTGAGCGGAATGCCGAATGAACTTACTTGAGTCTTCTTCGATACTACGACGAATTACAGCGGCAAAAGCTTCTTGAATACGAACTTTACGACCGACGTCTCCGAGAAGGCTTGTTTACTTGTGGAGTAGAAAAGGTGGGGAATCGTTACGTGATTGCTGCAATTATTTGCTTCAATTAATTGCTCTAATTTTTTGCTCCAATTAATTGATCCAATTAATTGCTCCAATTAATTACTCGAATGGGTAGGAGTGAGTGATGGTTGTACCATGTGTTTCGTAAAAGTTCTGTACAATTAACAAACGTTCTAATGTCAATCACTTCCTTAATGAAATGGCAAACCAGGCTTAATATAAAAATAAAAGCAGTTTTTAAAATGGTGCACATATTGGCCCTTAATCTATATATATAAAACATGATGTGTGTATGTATGTAACGTATGAACTCCAAAACGGCTGGGCCGATTTTGATGAAATTTTCAGGGAATCTTCTGAATCTGTGAAGTCTGATTTTTGATTTTCGGTCTGGGGGCGGAGTGGCGTGGTAAAATGCAATTTTCATATTGCACCACCAATGCCATATATACATATATATTTATTTATTTTGCGGTGATGGGAGGGGTAGCGAAGCACACCGGGTTAAGCTAGTCTCTTATAAAAACGTTTTAGTCGAATTCGAAATATGCCAACCGCGATAAGGGAGATTAGATACTATTGATAACTTAAAATTCTATAACTCTTTAAAAAACGCAAATGCCTGGAATAATCGAGTTTGCTTTAAACTGTTTGTACTATTTCGTCCCAACTTTATTGTAAGACAACGGCAACCATGAACTTATGAGCCGACTCTCGCATTTGCAATGCACTTTTTGCATTACAATTGAAAACGGTGGACAAAGTGTCTTTTTCAAATGTAAGGAAACAGGTGTTTTGTGGAAAATAATTGTTTATATATATATGTATATGTATTTTTAAACATTAATATGTATAATAAAAAGCTATGTACGGGCATATATTTATTTGATTAACAATAGAGTTAAGCAATTCAAAATAAATAATATGTCGTCCCCCCATTTTAAAAATTGCATACATTTGACGATCTTCACAAGGCTTGTGATTATTTTGACGATGATGTAATTTGAATTATAAATTCCTCGTTTTGTTTATTAAGCATAAAAATTTGTATGTTATCTCAAAATTATGATTATAACGATTATTGTTTTAATAATTTTTTTGTTTGTTTTCTTGGTACTGCTTCACGACACATTCATCTCTGTCATCCATCTATAACCTAGAGATCTAGTTAATTTTGAGAACAATTAAAGGGTGTTGTTTATACTGGCATTTAGAATTAACTGAATGAAACTAGACGCGTCATGCTTTTATACACTCATCGCTTATGAAAAAGAAAAAAAAAGTAATCTAGAGATTATTTTGCTGTTGTATTTTAAGATTCAAAGCTTTTGTCTATAAGTTTTCTTGAATGTGCACAACTAATCTGAAAAAAAAAAAATATATAATATTGAAAACCATACAGGGTTGTGACACAATGGTGCACAATATTGAGCGAAATATTTTGGTAAAATACCGAAGAATATTTAAAGTATTAGGGATTTTAGCTTCTTTTCTTTTGTTAAGCAGAGGGTGGCGTTGGCTGAAGTAGTTAGCACGTTGACTACAAAACCGAAGGTCCTGGGTTCAATCCCTGTATCCTACAGTCATTATATAACAACACCACGCATTTTTCTGATGTGCATTAGTGTCCCTTTGTATCAGTTGTTGTAGGAAAGTTCAAGTGATGAAGGCATAGTCACTGGTCACTGAACTATACCGACTTCAGCAGATACTAATCCTAATGTAACATCAGAGCGCCCTCCTTCGTTGTGTAGCAGAATAATCGGCGAAGTAAAACAATCAATGAAATGGCTACAAAACACAGCTTCAAAAAATTAATACGCCTCATTTAACATCAGGGAGGCGCTACAACACTACATTATTAAAAACGTGCAAAAAAGCAGAGTTGTAAAAGAATGAAGCTTTCCTCTATCTCTCCCTTCACCACCTGTCTTCTCTATCACTATCCCTTTCCTATAGAAGGTAACACCTAGTAATAGTAGTAGGCATTAATTGCCTGAGTGTTACTTCTCTTTAAAAAAAAAAAAAAAAAAAAAAGCAACGTCTATATGCATATTTCAAAACTGTTTTGGGTTGAAGTCTACTGAGGAGTTCCATAAGCATGGAAGATCTCTCCGATATGACGATAGCCAAACCAGTGCAAGATAACAAACTAAACGAACGAATAGGAATATTGGTGTTGTAGTCCATAGTGTTGAGAAAAACTCTAGTTTTTCCATTTCTCATCAATATTTCGATTTGTGCATTCCACAAACGATTTTGTGTGGCCGAAATTGTAGATCTTGCGTGAAAAGCAACCTGGATCTTGGGATTTTACACCTTCAGACTATTTTCTACGTGAAATTTAAAGTCTTCCCAATGGAATCTAAAATCGATTTAAGACCTCAAACATGGAATTCGTGCAGCTATCGAGAACATACCAACATACTGACAATGAGTGCTCAAAAACAAATATACATAAGTAAATAGTTTTAATTTTAGTAACTGCTTATAATCGTAATTGTAGCGCAAGCAATTCGCACGCTCACTTATTTTCCTTCAAGCAACTATGACTATAGCCGATTCTAACATACAAAATCATCTCTACTGCGTTCATGCGAAAAACTAAAATACGCTACAACTAAAAACCAAAAGGCACATGCCTAGCGAGGGTATTGACTCTCTGACATACGACCATATAGTCGTAGTAGGCTTATACTCAGAGTGTGGATATCTAGTCGGTCAAAAACAATTATGTATACGCACGATACTCGGGATATTTATTCATTACTCGCCACCGTATACATACATGAGTGTATATAAAATGGATTGGGAAATGTGTGGGGGTGTGTGTGGCTGTGTGAAGATATGCTATATGTGTGTGTGTGTGTGTGTAAATAAAATGGCCTTGTATATACGCACGTGTAGCTGATTAATCAGTCAGAGTATTTTTGTATTCCTTAGTATGATTGTAGTTCACACAGTCTATATATTTTAGTTGCTGTCGTTTATGCTGCTGCGTAATTAAAAAATTTGTATAAACATAGTTTTTGGATGGTTATAGTTATACGATTTTTTTTATAAAGAGAAGTAACACTCAGGCAATTTTAATGCCTGCTACTATTACTAGGTGATACCTTCTTTAGGAAAGAGATAGTGATAGAATACAGGTAATGAAGGAAGAGATAAAGGAAAGCTTCATTCTTTTACAACTCTGCATTTTTGCACGTTTTTAATAATGCAGTGTCTCAGCGCCTCTGGTGTCAATGTGTTTATTAGCGATTTTATTGGTTATTTTACTTCTCTGATGATTCTGCTACATAATACCGAGAAAGGAGAGCGCTCTGATGTTACATTTGAATTAGCATCTCCTGAAGTCGGTATAGTTCAGTGACCAGTGACTATGCCGTCATCATTAGATCTTTTCTTACAACTGATACAAAAAGACACTAATGCACATCAGAAAAATGCGTGGTGGTGTTATTTAATGACTTTTTTGGTGACCGGGCTCGAACCCAGGACCTTCGGTTTTGTAGTCAACGTGCTAACTACTTCAGCCAACACCACCCTCATATTATTTTTATATGCAAGTAAGTACTCAAAGAGTACTTAAAACGATACTTTTATCATTATAATTATTATTGTTTTCCATTACCAATGGTAATCCCTCCCCTATACAACTAAATAATCATCCGATGATATAGCTTAAAAATACTCGTTTTTATATATAAAAATGAAACCTCTAATTGAACCCTTTAATATCGCAGATCAATCAGTCCGTGACTTTTCTAACTTCCCTCGTAGTTATATAAAACGCAACATTGTTCCCATCAAGTACCACCTGTTAATAGACTACTGTCAAATTTTGTCGTTATTTACTTTGCCTTAACAGCTGTTCAAAACATACAACACCGTGTATTTTTCTAAAAATGGAAAAAAGTGAATTTCGAGTGGTCATTAAACATTATTTTTTGCGAGAAAAAAATCCGACAATCAAACCAAGAAAAAGCTCGATAAATACTATGGAGACTCTGCACCATCGATTTCAATGGTAAAGAAGTGGTTTGTTTACTGACTTTCGTTGTGGTCGCACAAGTATAAATATCTGGACGACCAATTGAGTCAGTACACCCGAAAATCTCAATAATATCCACGATGTTGGCCGATCGAAGAGTAAAAGTGCGTGAGATTGTTGATGGCATAGGCATTTTATATTACAGTGCGGTTTTGATTTTAAATGATCAGCAGGTTTTAAGAAATTTGTCTGCAAGATGGTTGCCGCGTTTGCTCGCAATCGACCACAAACGCATTTGCAGTCTCAATGGCAAAAATCCATGAATTGGGCTACAAATTGCTCCCTCATCCGCTCTATTCTTCAGATCTAGCCGCGAGTTAATATTTCTTATTCCCAAACTTGAAGAAATGGCTCGTCGGAAGGAGATTTGACTCCAACAACGAATCATTCCACAAACAAAGGCCTATTTTAAGGACCTCGAAAAATCTTTTTTTTTTGGAAGGGATACAAAAACTGGAGAAACGTTGGACTAAAGGCCGTTTCACACTATAATACAAGTATTAATACTTTTGACGAAAATGCATCCCTAATCTAATTTCTGTTTCAAAAATTTCAAAAGACAATAACAACTCAACATGTCAGAGTTGCATTTTCCACAAAAGTATTAATACTTGTATTATAGTGTGAAACGGCCTGAAGGGTATTGAGTTAAAAGGAGATTATGTTGAAAAATAATTTTTTTGTTTTGCAAAAGAAAACTGTGTTTCATTCAAAAAGTCACGGACTTATTGAACCACCCTCGTAGCTTGCCTGTCACTAGGACTCTTGCACATACCAAACGTTTTTGTCAATTACTCTGAGCTGATTTTTTATGTTTAGCAGAATTTGGTGTAACAATAATAAAAAAAAATTGGTGCCATAATTGTAACGCTCTGCTTCTAATTTCATACACAGATATTGTATGAATACGAATATTAATAGAATTTTTTATTATATATTTTGCATCTGCAATCCACGATATGAGTAAGTGTTCAATTTGTATGTCGGTCGTATCTTTGTATCATAGTTAATTACTATGATAATTAATTATTTTCTATAAATGCAGATGATTATTCGAATGCATGCATGTATGTATGTATGTATGTACGAATGTCCGTATGTAAGTGCATGTGTGTGTGTATCCCCTAGCACATACACTCACAAACAAATGCAATATGTGTATGAGAGCACAAAAATTATTATAATTAAATGCGTCATATTTTTTAATAGTTTTTATTTTATATGTACCAGTGATCGGCAATGAATCGTTTTTTTTTTCGCTATTAATACTGACTCATGAAATTTTAAATATATAAGTGAGTAGACATAATTTAAACTCAACTACTCTGATTTACGCATACTCACAATGACACTGAAATAAATATGAATGCGACGTCGGCATCACACTCATAAATCACCTCAGTTTGATTGGTAATTTCAGGAAAATACTTATACTACTCACATTGATTCAGCTCACTCAACTCATGCATGTATGTTTATTTAAAAGTTTAGTCATTAAACAGTTTGTAAGTAGTATGCAATAGTAGTAAGTAGGGTTGTTCTTCAATTAGTGCAAAAAAGTAAAACAAAACCAACAAAGAAACACATAACCTCATAATAAGAACTTTACTGTTCGTATGCGAAGTTCGCATTGTGAATCATACTTATTTTGCATCGCCCATAGGCATTGTTGCTAACTATGAGTTCGATGCACACTTCAAACTTTCGAGTGAATATGATTCATAGACAACATTGCAATAAGTATGAGTGCGCATAAGTACGAGAAATTATAAGTCATGATTCAACTATACTCAATTTTTCACTACTCATTGCTGTTCTCTGATACATATGTACATATATTCATTGTATAGTAATTTATTCCCTAACTGTGTTAATATATTATTTAATTTTAATATTGTAATCATCTTTTTCATCATCATGACAATTGTAAAGATAATGATGTTGTAGGTATTTGTAGTTTGTGTTGTTGTGGCTGTGGTTCTTGTCAAAGGTAATTATGATGACCTCACCCAAAATGACCAAAAAAAAAAACTAGCTAGCAAGCAAGCAAAAAAATACAATATTAATTTCCTTATCCGCCTCTTTTTCCTAAATGAATGACTTCCATTAAAAGTCCACAATAAAAGTTTTAAATTTATAGACATTTTCTTTTGTCTTCTCGTCAATTAATGAACGGGCACGTGTTGTTTGCTATTAGATCGTACTCATTCACGTCTGCCAACAAAGCAAATTGAATTGCATGGACGGACGGAAAATGAAAATCAACTTCAAGTACAATCTACGAGTATTAATGCATTTTTGTAGTAAATTAACTAAATAAATAAACATATGTTTAGTTGTAATTAATTATAATTTCTTCAATTATTTTCTTTTCTGCTTTTTATCCATTTAATTTTTCTTTTTCAATACTCAAACACGATTAGAAAAACAAAATGTGTGTAATTTATTTTTTTATTTTTATAAGCAAAATCAATTTTGGAATTAGTGCTTCCATCAGAGATACGAGTAGATGGGCTTGGCAGTAATATTTCACATACATCCGTGTGCTGGGCTACACTTACAAAAACCAAATTCATTTTTTATTTATCACGATTTAATCAAATCGTATAATAACGTGTCCATAATTTGCAAATTAATTGAGTAAATTTCGGGAATGTTTAAAATCATCTATTCCACTGCACGAAGGCTGATCAATAAGTCCGAAATTTTTTGAATGAAATGCAGAGTTTCAAATCAAAAATCATTTTATTTTTGAACATAGTCTAAATTTGAGCTCTATACACTTATCAAAATAAGTATTTACCCTACGTCTTCACTAGCCATCGACTTGGACATGACATGAACATGACGCCGGCAGAGCAATTGTGAAAAATTCATCAACTTCTTTGTTGTGGTGAATACGTGCGATGTCCATGTTCAGGCATTTTGAAGTATTTTGCGGTAGTGCAATAAAGATGGAATATTTACCAATTTTTTTCTGTCTCTTTTCTTTCTATTGCAAATGGTTGCGAACTGAAAATCTTATGGCGAACATTGTTGCTCAGACATATGTCAGAGCATAGACGAAAGTTGGACGTGAGCGGTATCCACTAGCCATTTGCGATGTCCGACATGATCCCATACCAAGTTCATGGGTATAGTGGAGACTGCTAGTTATGTATTTGTTTTTGAGATGATTTCATCGTTGGTGTCTAATCTCTTTCCGCCGAATAATATCTTCCGATTTAAGAGCCAAGTCCGAAGAATATGGCGTATTAGGGAGCAATTCGTAGCCCAATTAATCGATTTTCTTATGAAAACTGCACATGTTTGCACAGTTGCAATATTCTACCGCAAAAGAACTTTTTTCTTGGCCAAACGCTCATTTCGGTTTAAAATCCTCTTTATCAATCGACTCAACAAATTGACACAATAGTCATCGTTGACTGATTAATCCTTTTGAAGGTAGTCACTGTAGTGCATCCTATAAAACGGTCGCCATTATTTTGACTGCTGTTTGGCCGCTGGGGTGCTTGCTATAGGAGACATACGTTTCGTCGACGATTACGAATGGGTGCAAAAACTCGTCCATATTGCAATTAAGCAACTCCAAACATTCCCGCGAAGTTGTCACACAATTGTGTGAAGATAATCTCACATGGAAATTTAACAAATTGCCACACAGAAAAAACTTTTCCTGCGATAAACACGTTTAATTAAAAAAAAAACAAAAATCAATTAAAAATTTAATTGATTCAATTAAACTTTTGTTTAAAAATTTTATTTAATTAAAAGTTTAATTGACTCTATAAAATATTTAATTGATTTTTGCTTTTTTTAATTTAACGTGCTTATCGCCGACAAATTTTATTCTGTGTAATAAACGGCGGCAGAAAATGCCTACCTGCAGTGGCCATTCGGAGCACACTTCGAAAGGCTTCGACTTATAACGACTTTTGCGAAAGTTGACGGGATGAAGAAGAGGCAAAAACCACAACTGTAACTACTTGCTTGGTCAAACAATACATACGAGTACTCAAATATAAACCCTGTCTTAATCATGTTGATTTATAGGGAATTCGTAATTTTGTTAGACACCTGAGTGCCTGCAAAATAGATACACCAAAGATAATTACGACAACTTATTAATTTAAATACCTGGTATCACAATGGGGCCTACTCGTGGACCCGACCTTTCGAAACGTTTAAGCAGTTTTTTAAGCAAAAAAAAAGTAGGTTAGGTTGAAAAGGGGAACAATTACGCTCATGTCCGGGGACATACACATAACCCAGTATGGGCCTGTTGTGCGCTCTCATGTGAATTAAAAACCAACCCCACCTTTATGGGAACTCAGTATCGTTTTCTAATCAATATCTTTAAGATGGGTAATTTCTGGTAAAGTGCAATCCCCAAAATAACGGGATCACAGCGGGGCTAAAACGGGACAATGACAAAGGAAGTGCTATATTGTCTCGATATCCTCCATGCGTGCCCTGCATTCATTGTCGTTCGTGACTCCAACCGAGGTAAATGAATCATGGAATCGATTAGACAAGTACTTTAGATGTTTTTAAAATAAATTTCAATCAATGAGTTCCCCAGCGATTTTAAACAATTTTGTGGCCGTCAATGTTGTTTTTTAATTTTAATAATCATAATCATAATTCACTAACTTTTATTATGATAATCATGTCGATGCTATCAGAGAATGACAAAAGTATCGTCTTAAGTACTCTTTGAGTATTGGCTGTCAAACAACTATCAATGCGTGCAGCTAAATATTAAAAACATATGCTCATATGAAAACACACGCACTAATATAAAATATTTTTATATAAATTTTTTGAAATTACGCAGCACAAACGGCAGCAACTAAAATTTATAGACTTTGTGAGCAACAATCACATGCACAAATATAAAAATACTCTGACTGATTAATCGGCTACACGTGCATATATACAGGGCTATTTTATTTACACACACACACACATATAAAGCATGTTTTGAAACAGCCACACACACATGCTCACACATTTTACATTCCATTTTATATACACAAATGATTGCATACGGTGACGAATGACAAATAAATATCGCAAGTATCAGCGTTTTTAGGCCGATTAAACATCCATAGGCTGAGTATAAGCACTACGACTTAAAGTATGAGAGAAAGTCAGTGCGTATGTACCTTTTTATTTTTAGTTGTAGCGTATTTTAGTTTTTCCCATAAACGAAGTAGATAGAGATGCTCTAGTATATTGGAATCGGCTATAGTCATAGTTGCTTGAGAGAAAATATGTGAGCGTAGTTACTAAAATTAAGACTATTTACTTATGTATAATTTTTGAGTACTCACTCTCCGATCGGATTAATAATTCTGTGGCAAAAAGAAAAATGAGCTTAAGTCGAGATTTTGAGTTAATGGCATCTGTGTAAACTGCATATTTGAAAGTACCCCTGGTCAAAATCTCAATTAAATTGTGTGATTTTTCAGGAAGGTATAGCTAAATGACTTGCGAGTTATTTTTTTTAGACTTCTAATTGCATTTGGAATAGTAGCTTAATTTAGGCTATACTTTGGTATATATCAAGTTAACTGTATTACTTCTAGTGTGTAGAACGATGTTTGCTTAAAAAATAAAGGTTAACAGAATTTCCCAATGTAATTGTAAAAGAAATAAATTTCTGAAAATCGACTTGAACGCTTAAAAGTGTTCTCCTGCAAAACATGCCTTAGCACTTTTTCCTTATTGCCACAGAATTATAACGATAACTTATCGACTTTGATATGCAGTAACATATTATTATCAGGGTTATTAGTATTTATTTAATATATTTATATACACAGAGCAAAAACTGAATCAATAAGATTTTCTATATGAAACGTTTTTAGGCTAAGGGGTATACCAGCAGGAAGAAGCGAAGATTTTTTCATAGAGATTCCTTATTGTTTTTATGTGGTAAATCTTATTAATTTTATCAAGAAGAAAACCACATAAAATCAAGAAGAAATCTTATTATTCACAACTTATTTTACTCAATTTCCGTTATTTTTGGCACCAAAAAAAATCCATAGAGAAAAACTTCTTGATTCTATTAGATGTTCTTATAAATTGTAAACTATAGGGATTTTATTGATTGATTTTATTAGGCTGCCTTCTTGATTTTTTTAAAAAGGTTTTCTTCTTGATTTTATTAGGTTGCCTTATTGATTTTTTCAGTAAGGTTTTCTTCTTAATTTTAGTAGGTTCCTATATGATTATGTGTAAAGCATCTTATTAATTTTTTTAATAAGGAAATCTTCTTGATTTAATGAGGTGTCTTGTTATTTCTTTTCTATAAATAGACATACAGACAATTTTTTTCATGATCTTTTTTAATTTTTGTATAAGAATGTTTGTACAATAATTTCAATGGTCATTCAGGCTGCTTGTTAGCCTATTGGTTAGAGTGCTTGTCTAACAGGTAGAAGTTTGCTGGTTCAATTTATTGGTAAGTAAGTTAGTGAAGAATATAACATAATGTGTATGTATGTATGTATGTATGTATGTACAGGGTGTTTTTTTTTAGAGGTATAGAACTTCGAATTGAAATAAAACACAAGAAAATCGTTTTAATGTCCATCAATTTGGCTTTATTGGAAGGATAATTTTATGCCATTAATGTTTAAATATGATTTCGGGCATGTGGCCGCCGCGGCTGGCTCGAATAAAGCCAATTCTACAGGTCCAATTTTCAACCACTTTTTCGAGCATATGGGGCCGTATGTTGGCAATAACGCCACGAATGTTGGCTTCCAAGTCCCCTAACGTTTCTGGTTTGTTGGCGTAGACGAGCGACTTCACATATCCCCAAAGAAAATAATCCAATGGTGTCAAATCACACGATCTTGGTGGCCAATTGACAGGTCCATTCCGCGAAATTATGCGCTCATCGAATGTTTCCTTCAATAAATCGATTGTGACGTGCGCTGTGTGGCATGTAGCGCCGTCTTGTTGGAACCACAACTCATCCACATTCAAAATCTTCAAAATCTTCCATAAAGTTGATGGACAAAGCTCCAATTGCTGTGCACGGTGGCGAATCGATTCATTCGGGTCCTCTTCAACACTTTGCTCTACAGCGGCAATTGTTTCTTCGGTGCGCACTGTTCGACGTCTCTGCGGATGCGTATTATCACATAGAGTAAACGTAGTGCGAAAACGATCCATGGTTAACCGAATTAATTGCTCTGATGGACGATTATGTCGACCATAAAATGGACGGAGCTTGCGGTAAACTTCGCGAACTGAACCATTATTTTCGAAATAAATTTGCACGATTTGCAAGCGTTGTTCTTTTGTCAACCTGTTCATGATGAAATGGCAAACCAAACTAAATATTAATCACTTGACAGCTGACAAAATGACCGCCAGTTAAAAAAGTGATGCCAACTTAAAGTTCTATACCTCAATAAAAAACACCCATTATAAATAAATAAATAACATCTACAATATACTACATACATACATACATATGTATATGGTATAGAATTTAAATGAAAATATATAAGTACAGAGAATAAAGACGCATTTATTTTTTATTGAAAAAATCAATAAGATAACCTAATAAAAACTACAAGATTTCTTCTTGATTTTTTCAAAATGGTTTTCTCTATGAAATTAGTAAGATTTCCTTATTGAAAAGAAACCATAGAGATTTCCTATTAATTTTCTTCTATTTTATGAGGTATTTAGTAGGCACTGTTTTATCTGTGTATTTTTTCTCTCATCAATTTTGCGTCACTGACACATACATGCTTATTTACTGATTGACGAACTTATTTGATCGTCTCCAGCGGCCTTTAAAATCTTTTGCAGTATTTTTTTCTCCGAAATTGTCGTTCATACTTTGTAAGATTTGCTGTGAAAGTCTTAAGCTATGTACACACGGTTGTCAGATCTTACAATATTGTTAGATCTGGCAATGTGCTGACATTGTACTGACAATCAAAAATTGCAAGTGTATGGCAGATTGTCAGTTCACACGGTTGTATCAAATTTGTCAGGAAATCTTACAATTTATTGCTAGATGATTGTATGACAATAAAATCAGCTGACAAAATCGTCAGCAAAAAAATTGTAAGTTCACACGGTTGTCATATGCAAAAATTGCCAGACATTATTATGCGTTGCCAGACTCAAAGCGCTTGTTAGAAATTGTTAAATATCAATCGTTTGTGGTGATGTTAAATGTAAAAAGTGAAAATATTAATTATTATGGACCATAAAGAAGCAACTGCAATGATTTTGGCTGCATATATTTTATTAAATATATTTTCTTTAAAATCAAGCGTGTACAGTGTTGCCCATAGAAATAGTTCTCTTACAATGACGCCATTGTCAGATGCACGAACTTCGTGCATCTGACAATATTAAAATGTCTGACAAATAGCTGGCAATAATTTTACAATGTGTTCACACGATTGTAAGATGTCTGACAATTTGTTGTCAGCTGCTAGTCTTGCAATGGACTGACAATGATTTTTCTGGCAACGACGTCTGACAAAAATTGCCAGTTCACACGGTTGTAAGAAATTTTGAGCACATTTTACTGGCAATATTGTAAGATCTGACAACCGTCTGTACATAGCTTTAGGTTTAGTGATACAAGAACAAATATCTTGCCATTTCCATTTTCCACTGGCATAACAAAACACTAAACTCTTGCCTTAAATATTTCGAAGTGTAGACTATAACTAAAGCAAGTAAGAGTAGATAGAGTTCATTGTTTCCCACCATCCTGTTAAGTAAGAAGTTTACTTTCGTTTCAATATACCACCAAAAAATTCAAATTTCCTTTAAATTTCACATCTGCCTTTTTCAAATAATATTTTATATATTTTTTAATAAAATCCATCCCAATAATTGATATCAATGCCATTAGAAACCAGTTCTCGAATACACAAAGGAAATCTCCTTGTGTTTTTTTTTTGTGGGAATTTAACTATGAAATTTGCCTAAACAAATACAATCCTTTAAATGCGAATTAAAATATTCTTAAGAAATCTACGGAAAAGACTAAAACACTCCCTAAGCAAATAGAACGCGAAATGAAGAAATTCTATTATTGAACAAAACAAAAAAAAAACAGTCTTGTTATCAGAGATTTTATTTTCTATAATCAATTCGGCACTGAACAGCGATTAAAAAAAACACGAAAATTATGTTTTCCTTTCTAAATAACTTTTACACATACATACATATGTACATAAGTATGTATGTATGTACAAGAAGGTGGGAAAAAAAACTTTTTAAAAATTCAAATTCAATCCTTTCACCGCTCAATTACAAACAAACACGGCCTGTGTGAATAACTAGTGTGTCATGCAGCATGAAGTTGCTACGTACGTACTAGTGATGCACGAATATTCGTATTCTTATTCGAATTGTCGAGTATTCGGCCATATTTAGATATTCGTATCCGTATTCGTATTCGCCAAATTCAGGCGAATACGAACGAATACGAATATTTTTCCAAACAAATTAAATAAATAAATGCATAAATCCTAAACGAAATTTAAATAAATGGCTAAAAATATTAGTTTGTACAAATCCGTTAAATTTTTTATAGAAATTTTTGCTTTCTATAATTTTCAAATATTATATAATGACGATCATTAAAATTTTGGGCGTAGTTTTATTAATTTTAAAGCAGGGTAGGGAAAAATTCTGGTCGCGAGAACAATTTTTATTAACTCGCTCATTTTAAAATTTGTGCTCGCGAGTTCAAAATTAGAACTCGCGAGCACTCGACTCGTAAGCAATAAATGACTCGCCTTAAAATTTGTACTCGTAAGCACAAATTTTAAAAGAGTGCAAAACGAACATAAACGAATTCAAAACGAGTAGTTGTTAAAAAAAATTTTTTTTGTTTATTCGAAAAAGTATACATATGTATTTATCAGTAATAAAATATAATTTCAACATTGCGACCTATAGAAAACAGAATTTGAGTAAACAAAATTAATAAAACTCGCGAATAATTCTTTTTAACTCGACTTGACTCTTAAAATTTGAATTCTTCTCGCGAGTCCTATTTTCGATTCTCAAAAATTAAATGCGCTCGCGAGTTTTATTATTTTAATTTGCCAGCGAGCAGACAAGAGTAGCTCTTTTCAATACAACAAATAAAACTCGCTCGAATTGAATTCGTTTGCTAGCGAGTTTAATTCGAGCACTCTCCGCACTCTGCTTTAAAGTACTACAACAGGAGTATGAAGTCCTTTTTCATAAGGCAGGCGTATATAGAACCCCAATTTAATGTCTATACATATCACATATAATTTTCATATACGTATTCGCGAATATCTTTTCAAATGTTCGTATTCGCGAATATCAAAAATTGACATTCGTTACATCACTAGTACGTACATACATAAATGTATACTTGCCACCACAAAACTATAATTTTTTTCTCGCTCGCTCTCTCTATCGCATATTTTCAAATTACGCTTTAATTTTTTTTTTCTAAAATGCTTGTAAAGAAACGTGGAGAGAAATAAAAGTTATTGGAATCTATAAGAAATTATTCAAATTTTCTATAGAAATTTATATTTACTTGAAATGCCGGAACTTAAATGACGCCAAAAGACTAGGCGCGTAGCAAATCGTGATGCGTTTACAAAATGTGAATATTAACTGGCAGCCAACGTAATGTCGTCGTAGTGTGCTGTATTATACACGTAACGTATATACGTTTATATAAATTTTTTTTTATATATTTTTGAGACAAACTTAGACGAGATTTTAGTCAGTGTTTGTGTGTGAATATTTTACAGGGAATGCGTTTTTCTTTTGGTTTTTTGTTTCGTTTTGCTTTTGAGATAACAGAGAGTTTAAGTGATTCATTGTTCAGATGACTGACTCTGTCTCGTCACTTCGTGCTTGAACTCTTGATCTATTTAACAGCTTGTAATGCTTGGCTTGCCTGTTGACAACAGACAATCAGCAAATCTATAAATGTTGGAATTACCTTGCTTTTATGTATATTGTTATTGTTTTAATGTGATGAATTATTTTAGCTTTCAAATGTAGGAAATGTAAACATGCTGATAATTAAAAATAAAAAAAAAAACCTCGAAAGTTCTTAAAAATTTTAAGAAAATAATCAAAAAATTTACCTAGAGAGTTTAGAAATTTGTATAAACATCTTCGAGTTCAAGTGCACGGAAAGAAAGGTTTGCTTTACACTTGCAGTGGCGGATTTATGTGTGATGTCGCCCTAGGCAACGTGAGCTATGCCGGCCTTTTTGCTCTATGAAGAAAAGCTTTTTAAAATTAAATAGAAATTGAAAAATATGCATGCTCGTAATATCTTGAATTTTACTGGACATATCCGCTTAAAAAATAGGGACACTACGGCTCCAATTCGCAGTACCGCAGATGCAACTTTTTGAGAATATTTTTGTACATCATTCTTCTATTAATAATTACTATCACTAAATTTGTGTTCGGCATTGGTCGGGCCAATTAATTCCAATAAAGACCAACTTTGGGCATTAATTCAAGATGCGTGGGAAAATATCCAAGTCGGCACTTGCCAAAAACTTGTGGACTCAGTGCCTAAGCGTTGCTTAGCCATTATTAAAAATAATGGTTATTCTAATAAATATTAAGGTAAACAAAGAGAATTTTACAAATGTGTGTGTTTTATAAACTTGCGAAACTTCAATTTCAAGTAACCAAAATCGGCGGCTCTATTTTTATTCACACCAAAAATTTGAACTTATTTTTAAATTTATGTATGAGATCTTTTTTAAGTTTTAAATTTTCAATTGCGCGCTGCAATATTTTTGATTTGTATGTGAAAAGAAGAAAAACAAAATAAAAAATTCTTTTGTTATACTTTTTGACCATTATTTTTAGTTTGGAAATATATGAAATAGGGTGGCTCTATTTCACCGAACATCACTGTATATATATACCTAAGATTTTATTACATATTTATTGTTAGTTCATTTATTTTTGAAGATATAATAAATACCTATATAGTAAAATAAAATATATATCTGAAATTTATAAATATTTAAATTACACTGTGCATTACGCGTGCAAATCCCCACGGTCCTGACAGTATATGTTCGATAGTATTACCAAAGGGAAGTAAGCTCCTATACTCAGTTTGGCAATTTTGGTGAACGGTTAATTTCGTTCTTCACAAGTCTTTTTTTTCGAAAATCATATAATTAATGCACATAATTAATGTTGAGTTGCAGTAAAAATTTTTGAAAAAAATATAGTAAAAAAATCGAAAATTTAACATAGAATTTATTTAAAGGAGTAGTCAGTCAAACCAACAACTTTTCGAACATGTCGTCTGCTGAAATTCTCCGTTGTGTATATTTTTTCGGTTCATGCGTTCGCTTTAACTGCGACTGTTTACATTTTCAGAAGCAGAAGCGTAAGCAGAAGCAAAAGCAGTTACACAAATCAGAAATTTTTAAACGCTGATTGTCAATTACCTTCTACCTAGAGTGCGCTCTGGTATCGTAAAATACACTTACCCGAACTGTTGTTAAATCTCAACAATGCACAATGGTCTACTCAAGTGTTTTAGAACACTATCATATAAATCTAAAAGAAATAATATAGCACCGGTAAGGTCAGAATTATATTCTAAATTTTTCATTAACTGACAAAAAATACACTGTGATACAAAAGTTGAGCAAAAAATTATTCAGGGATTCTAATGTACCAATTCTATTTTGTTGGAGTACATGGATGACGAAAATATCGTTGGTTTTTTTAGGTCACTTCATAAAGTAATTTTATAACGGTAAATGTAGTGAAAAACGGGGTTTCTTAGATTTTCAGTTTTAAACAGTTGTAACTTCTTTGTTTCCCAACGGATTTCTTTTAACTTTTCGTTGTTTAAAAGGAGCGAATATTATAAAAAGCAGAGAGATACAAGTTATTTCTGAATAAAAAACCAAAAAGTTAAAGCACAAAAATTTGCATAGGTCTTTTATTTCTTATGCGATTTTACCGTTATTACCCATTTTAGAAAACTAATTTAGTTTCTTTTCTTTTTTTGCAATCATAAATATCTATAGTGTTTGGTAACTCATAAGCAGGGAAACCGCAAATATGCAATTGCATGTTTTTTCTTGTATCACGTATTAATGCGGGGACAAGATATTTATCCATTTCAGTACTTTTAATGAATCTTAGCATCGATTTGTTAGTGCATATTTTTGCATATTTTACCCTTTAAAGCATGTTTGTGCATATATCAGTTTTACACGCATAATTTTAGCATATTTTCGAATTTTTAGAGCATAATTTACGCTTTTAGGGCATATTTTGATACTTTATAGAATTTATTTTATTCAAACCGCATCCTTTTAAAAAAACACCCCATTCCGAAAAAAATTACATGAATTTTTTTTAGCAACTCATTAAAATTTAATTTTCGAAATAAAAATTTGAGTTTTAAAGAAAAATTGTTTTCCCGCGCTATCTGGGTTAATATGCTTACAAATTAAGGGGTTGGTCCACATTTTTATTTTTATTTGTCGCCATCTAAATCTCTGTTCCAATGTTTCATGTAGTGTACACACTTTTTTTTATATATAACTCAGTTTTACGGACATTAGTTGCAATACAAATTCAGTTTAGCTATGTGTGATTTACTCTGCCCCGAGAATACCTTGAAGGAACATTGTAAATGTATGAAAGTTCATTAAGATGAGACAGAAACGATTTTTATTTGAAATTCTAGTCCAATATTTTGTTATTTATTGCAATAAAAATTATAAATTAAAATCTTGTCTTATTTATCCAAAATACAGTTCCAAAGCCTTAATTCTGATATCGTGATCTTTTGAAATTAAAGTTGAATTCTTATGCATCCAATACAAAATAAGTTTTTATTATTTGTTTTAGTCAACATTTTTATAGTAATTTTGTTTTAACCTGCACTTCAAACCCAGTTATTCCTGGTTAATTATGTTTCCTTTTTTTGTTTATTTTTTTCTTATTTCATGTGCAAATGTTGTTGAATTTTTGATTAAAAAATATATTTTCATTTACAAATAAACCAATTTATTCTATTTTTAAGATCATATTTTTTTACTTTTAAGCGCATATTTACAAGTTTTTAGTGCATATTGAATGCGCATAAAACACTTTTTTTAGAGCATATATTTGGTTTCCCTGCTCATAAGCAACTTATAGCCTGAGGAAAACAAAAGAATACTTTTTTAATGGGGTTTTTGTATACTTCAACGACTGTAACTTAGCCATTTGTTAGTCGATTTACTAAAAATATATATTGGTTGAAAGATAATATTCAATCCTTTTAATCAACGAAAAGTTCAAAGAAATCCGTTGGGAAACAAAGAAGTTACAACTGTTTAAAACTGAAAATCTGAGAAACACCGTTTTTCATTACATTTGCCGTTATAAAATCACTTTATGAAGTGACCAGCGTTACCATATATATTTTTAAAAAACTTGCTAAATCTAAAAAAAAACTTGTTTTCCAAAACAAAAACTTTTTTTCTACAAAAGTACCAAAATTAAAAAAAAAAACAGCTGATCGATATTGTTATGTGAAAAGTAATGAAAATGGTTAGGCTAACTAACCCTTTAGACACTGTTGCAGTAATAAGGGAGTGAGAAAATATAAGACCGTTTTATTGCATATAAACATCACTTAATATTTTCATTCAGTATACTGCAAAAGTTCAATTATGGACATATTTATAAAAAAACTAGAAAAAACTTTATATTTTCAAAAAACTTGTTGGCATCTCAAAAAACTTCCAAAAAAAGGGAAAACTTGACAAATGGTAACGCTGGAAGTGGCCTAAAAAACAAACGTTATTTTCGTCATCCATGGACTCCAACAAAATAGAATTGGTACATTAGAATCCCTGAATATTTTTTGTGTATCACAGTGTTATCAATATCAACCTATTTAAAATTTTAATTCTTAGGTTTATTAAAATTATGCCGCCTCTAAAACCATGACGCCTTAGGCCCGGGCCTCCTGGGGCTATACGTAAATCCAGCACTGCACACTTGCCACACAATTGCTGGAGATGTGGCCCTGAGACTACAGGTTAGATTAGGTTAGCAGGCTGCTGGTAAGGAAGGGTGAAATTCAGAGTCCAGCTGACTTGTGTCCAATATAATGATCCCTTTGTGCTAACTGTTAGGTGAAGAGCAGATAGTAAGAGAGGGTGATAGAGAAGTAATAGTGATAGAGAAGACAAGTAGTGAAGGAAGAGATGGAGGAAAGCTTTATTCTTTTACAGCTTTGCTTTTTCACGTTCTTTTTAGTAAAACAGTGTTGCAGCGCCTCTGGTGTTAAATGAGGCGTATTAAATTTTCAAGCTGTGTTTAGTAGCCATTGGATTGCTGAATTTACTTTGGCGATAAATTCTGCTACACAATATCGACGAAGGAGGGCGCTTTGATGTGACATTAGGATTACCAGCCGCTGAAGCCGGTGCAGTTTTAGTGACCAGTGCCTTATGCCTAGATCAGTAGAACTTTTCCCACAACAACTGATACAAAGGACACTAATGCACATCCGAAAAATGCATGGTGTTGTTTTTTTAATGACTGTCGGAGACCGGGTTGTAACCCAGGACCTTCGCTTTTGTAGTCAACGTGCTAACTACTTCAGCCAACGACACCCTGCTCTGAGACATCAAAAGATTAAAAACTTGGTGAAAAAATTTCAACAAAACACTTCAACACTTCTAAAAATTAACAAAAATTCAAATTCTTTAAAATAACGAACGCATTATCGAGCTTTTACATCTGCGTAAATTCTAGTACTTACAAAATTGCGAGCAAAATCTGGGGTGTAATCGTCGCTTTCGTTAACGAGATGATTCGATCACGTTTTTTCAGTTTGAAATTATGGCATTCGCTATCTAACAATGTAATAATACGATTCGATATCGAATGCCATAATCTCAAACTGAAAAAACGTGCTCGAATCAGCTCGTTATTGAAAGCGACGATTAGACCCCTAGTAGATTTCATATACAAAACAAAATCTTTTTCACTAGATTAAGTTGAAGTGTACTAAAAATCTAGCCGTAGTTAGGATGTTTTTTATAGAGGTATAAAACTTTTTTAAGTTGGCAACACTTTTTTAAATGGCGTGTATTTTGTCAGCTGTTAAGTTGCTATCCCTTACTAAAGTGCTTCCGGACTTCCGGAAATGATTTTTGTATGGGCTATACTACTTGGGAGTTCTGCAACAATCAGCTTCTTACAAGGCATGTAAAATAAATTTTTTTTCTTTAAATGTATGTGACTTTAAATAGCTTATATTACTGCATCTTCGTAAGCGAGAGAGCAGTAGTTTATATGAAAAAAATATATAGATATGATACATACAAGTGGTGGTTGCCTTTCATTAATAACATCCACGGCTGCGCTTCAGTGAAGCTCACTTAGAAGACGTAATATCTTTGTTACTACTTGCGGTGCTCGTATAATAAGATATAATTCCTTTAAGTAACTGCCCCGCTGCCGTCAATCAAGCGCTCATAAACAATGTTTAATTTAGTAGCAAGAGCGTCGTAGTTAAAATAGTGTTGATTCTATTGATTGCGTTACCGTGTGTTCTTTGCTGCGGCTGCCTGTCATTGACTTTCCTTACAAAATTCACAATGCTTGTCTTCTTAGTTGCTTGTTATTAGTATTTTATTAAGAATATATATGTATGTATATTTATTTCTACAAGAATGTACGTCGAAATGTCTGATTGTAAAAATGCACGTTATAAATATACAACCCCTTTAGTCATACAACATACAACAAGCGGCCATTCCATTTGTAAAAATACTCGTAGTATTGTGGTACAAAAGACTCATTTTGTGTGCATCGGGCCAAAGAAGACACTTTTTACAAAAACTAAAAGAAAATAAGTATGTACGTATTTATGTACATAAGGTCTTAAGAATAATTTAATGCACAGATAAGTTTTGTTTTTCCACTTAATTTAAATTTTATGCAATAACTTGTTAAACAAGGATGACAATCTAATCCTTGAGAGATATTATTATTATTTAAAAAGGCTGCATTTATTTTTGTGATTAAAAACGTTTTATCGACTCAAATGCCCGGGCTTCTCTCTGCCGCCACCAGGTAAAAAGATGATCAGCAAATAAGTATATTTCATTTGCTTTTAACTCTGTAAGGGAATGTTTTTATGTTAATTTTCTTTTCATTTGAATAAAAGAACATTTAACCCTGTCATCATCATTTGTCAGAAATTATTAGGAATTATGCTGTAAAATATATTTGTCGAAAGAGATGGTAAAAAATGCAGCTGGCTGGTGCTTATGGAAATTTGAGTTTTTAACAAGACATTTTGAAGAAAATATATGAAATTTTGAAAGAAAACCTAATAACTGATAAGGTGTTAATCTATTAAAAGTTTTTTTTTTTGAGTTTGGCTTAAATTTCACTTTAATGAAAATTATATCAACCTACACCCAGAGAAAAAATGACACCATACGTGCTCAAACTGATCACATTCGTTGTCAAAAGTGTATCAACAACGTTTGTGTTAAAATTGTAAACAACGTTGTCAAGTTGACAACCAGTGTTATCAACAACCAAAAAGTTGGCAACGTACCGTTGTCAGTTCATGCACATTAGCTGTGGCATAATGTTATATGGGAATTCTTAGTAACGAGATTTCGACTTGCAAGAACCCCTCATTTTGTGAGGTTCGAAAAAAAAATATTCGAGCCAAAAAATGGTGGCGGTAAGATGGGGGCAAAGGGCTCCGCATCGTGCGCAAAGTTGAGGGTAAAAGCAAAAAAAAAAAAAAATACAAAAAATCATATAACTTTCCCGGGGTCACCGCTACAAGGGTCAAATGTATGACGAGCACCCATTAATTTTCTCCGCTCCCATACAAAGGGGAAATTTTTATAAAATTTACTCGCAGGGCTCTAACTCCCCCTAGGGCGTACCAATCGAAGTGAAATGTATGACTGACCTCCAATATTTTTTCATTACAAAGATTTTCTCTGAACATACTTATCGTCTATCTTCAACCATTAAGGTGGTCCCCATACAAAAAAAGTTTTTTTAATAATTTTTTTTAAGAAATCCGCTTTTTCCGCTTTTATGTTGCCTCCAAGGGAGGTAAAATGTAAGACCGACCCACAAGAATTTTTTATTTTCAATATTTCCTCCGAACATACCTATGTCCTATCTCGACTCATTTTTGGGGGCTCCCATACAAAGGCGGAATTTGTACAAAAGTTACTCGCAGGGCTCTAATTGCCCCTGGCGTGTTCCTATCGAAGTCAAATGTATGACCGACCTCCAATATTTTTTCAATACAAAGATTTTCTCTCAACATACTTGACGTCTATCTTCAACCATTAAGGTGGTCCCCATACAAAAAATCGGTGGTCCCCATACCGATTTTTAAAAGACACACACACTCTCAGCTCTTAAAAACACACAATCTTGCATTTAAAAAATGGGCGGAGGCACGCCCTTTAAAATTTAATTTTATATTTCACGTACTTTTTATCTCCTTCTGTCAAATCTTTGCATTGAAGTCGGGTTTTTTGGCAGAAAAATTATTTATGTATATTAACTTCCTTTTTTTGGAACTTATTTGGAATGTAAGTTCCTAATGGCGCGCCATGCAGTCAAAACAAAAATTTTTTTGAAAATAAAAAAATACTGGCGAATACTGGTTACAAATAGTGGTAACAACTAGATAGCATAATGGTGCTGTCCCTGCGAATGTTTTAGATTTTCAGCGTTGCCGTAGTTTTCCGGGGAACTCCTGAGATGTTGGTGATTTTATCCTAGATTTTGGGAATTCCCAACACGATTTTTATTAAATTCAAAACATATATAGATCTGAGCCTAGAAAAGCACTTGGCTATACACTTTTTCAAAAATAATAGCACGAAGCGGGATAGGAGGCAATTTCCACCTCTTTGACTCTATCTAACCGGGTAAGGGGCAATTTCTAAGGTAAGTAAAACGTAAAGAAGTACGTTCCTACCCAGTGTCCCATGATACCGTGCGTCCTTTTTTAATTCGTACAATTAATTAAAGTTAAAATAAAGACAACAAACTTGCTTCTAATAAAAAAAATATAAAAAAAAAATACCTAAAATATCCTTTTGATTTGGTAAACTGCATATAAAAACAAATAAACAAAAATTTTTATTAAAAAACGTCCCTCCATGTCCGTGCCAGCCTTACGAGTATTATCTACTTCCATTTGTAACAATCTGCCAACCCCTCTTTAACACCCATATTTTTGTCAACAGCAGTGACACCTTTTTAAACGAGTGTGTGTCCGTTGCATAATTATCGAAAGGACACCACCGTTCACGTAGTACACATATTAAACAGCCCAGGTACAATGTCCTGCTGCACATTTAACTGATAATCTAACAATAGATCTTATCAATGTAGCATTTCGTTTTTATATTCTTTTCGCTTGCAAACACAAGAGTGTCCTTTTCTTATGTTAAACCAAACCAAGCCATAATATAGAATATTAAGAGAAAAGAAACTATGCAATAAACATTTAGACGGCAAACCCCCCAAAAAAAGTGAAACAGAAAATTTTCATTAGAATCAATGAAGAAGAGAGTGTGTTTTTTGCATTTAACTTAATTTACATTTTAAAGGATTTCTGGTCCTTTTTTTTTCTTTAATTTTTTTTCTCTGCCAATCCACGCACTCGTTTATTAAAAGGCAACAGCTGACCTTTATCGTTAGTCGGGTCACTGTGATGTTGTCTGCGTTTAAAAATGTTTATCATTAGGTCACAAGGTTTGTAATTAGCGGCAAATGAACGTGTTTAAATGAGTGTTTCTTTCGCTCGTCCATGGGTATGTTGTACCAGTATTTATGTTTATTTATATTTTATATGCAGCCAGCCAGCCGTAGACTCTTTGAGGATTAAATTCTTGCCCTGTATTTATTCCAAGTGAAAATCCTTTTTGTATCTTTTATAACGTACGCTGTTTAAGGTTCAATGACCAGTTTGTGTTTTAATTGAAAATTGGCATTTCGTTAAAGAGTTTTGAGTTGGGTTAGTATTCTCTGTTTTATTTGTTATTTTGTGCTACATAATCTCTGGCACACCTGGTCAGTTTTAGTGTTTTGAACCCTTTTTTTGTTGAAAGGATTTATTTAAATTTTTTATTTAGAAAAATGCATAATTTTGATATATATTTTTCTAACTGCTTTTTTTCTAATTCCTTTTCAGGTAAGTGCACATTTTATACTTTGCAAGAAACATTTTACAAAAGTAAGTAAAACAAAAGAAAAATTAATTATTATGCTCGTGAAATAATTTTCCCACGTTTTAAATAATGTTTGATAGAATTATTTGTATTTTGATAAGAGATAATAGAAGAGTGCAATTCAAGTAAATCGAATTATACTTTCTTCAGTAATTTCAGCCTGGAACCATTACTACCCATTAAAATAAATCGAAAACTACGAATCCTTTTACATTACCTAAAATTTGAAGCTACAAGATGCGTACATGCATGTTTCAAATCACATTTTTCGTTTTGTATTTTGGATTATAGGCTATATTCCTCCCACTCCTCCCCCCAAAGGCTAATCGGCACTGTTCTGTAAACCGAATCCGAGTAAATTTCTCGTTTTCAAAAAATTAATAATGGTCCTGCAGACGTGTTTAAAATCATACACAATAATTTTCTTTCCAATATGATATTTGGGAATCTATAATATAGATTCCCAAACGCGCATACCTCTGGGAGGGAACACTTTTGGGGCATGGGATCGGTCTCATACGATGCTCAGATGTTGTACACATCAAAAAAAATAAAAAAATTTATTGAAAATTGATTTTTTTACCCTTAGGTCCCTTTCTCTATGCGCTGTCACATATAAAAAAAATTTTAAAAAAATCTAATAAAATATTTCTATTGTCGGAGTTCGTTTTCTTAAATCGTTCTGTTTCAAATCGATCGGTTTACAGAACAGGATCCAATATTTTTCAAGTTAGGCATTTCGTTGTATTTATTTTGTCATGCCATTTCCAAAATGTGTGCGCAATGCCGTACACAACTGAAAATAAGGGAAATGACTAACATGACTAGTACCCACTGTTGTCATTATGTAGTCAGCACAAAGCTGTCTACCACTTTAACGATGCGTACGTGGTGATATGATCGTACTACAATCGTACAAGGCTCTGCTCCAAGATTTTCAAACTATTCGAGATTTTATTGCTCTGCTGTCTCTTTGGTCTTTCCAGGATATACTCTAATAAAGTGTCACTTCTAGACATTTAATATTTTTAGTTAATTGTATTGTTTGATTTTGATACATGGAAAATATAAAACTAGGAAAATTCCATTTTCTCGCGAGCAAAGAAATTTCGGTTTTTTCATAGTTAACACCTAGATCTCAGTGTCTTTTCCAATTATAAGATATGTTGACAGCTTCTTTACCCCCTTTACATAATAATCTAGGATATTTTCCCCTAGTCAATATCGCCGTGTCGTTTGCATAACAGATGTCCTTAAATCTTTCGTCAAATAGATAGCGAAAACATGATTCATTGCGCTTCTCTGATGTGTATGATGTTAAACCATAACCATAATGGACTTTATTGTGGTGGTCGTATTTCGACTTGGACTAGGACGTTTTAGTTCTAGCTTAAGGAAACATCGTAGTCGATGTCGCTAACTATGATAAGGAGGAGTTTGCCTCCCTGTCGTGGTGTTCAAAGGGATACTTTACCTCTTATTTTTACATTGTTTATCGCGAAATTTCAGCATATGAATTACGAGTATCCAAGTAGTTAGTCCTTGCTAGAAGTCAAAGGTATCTAAGGAGGTCGATAGTACTCGAGATCAAAACATTGTTAAAAGCTTATTATATATCAATGAATATAGTTGGGTATAAATATTTAGATCGAAAGATCTTTCAATATGATCTGTCTCTAATGTTGTTTAAGGTCGTTTCACACTATAATACAAGTATTAATACTTTTGACGAAAATGCATCCCTAATCTAATTTCTGCTTCAAAAATTTCAAAAGACAATAACAACTCAACATGTCAGAGTTGCATTTTCCACAAAAGTATTAATACTTGTATTATAGTGTGAAACGGCCTTTAGATGTTATTATATCATGCGGTAATCTCTCCTTCATTATTGTGCCCACAATTCTTTCCAATGTTTTCAGTAAAAATTAGGTTAGGCTTCTAGTCTGTGAGCTGTAAGGTTTGCATAACTTTCCTTGCCTGGTAAGAAGCTGAGAATGCCAATAAGTACTAAAAAAAATATATACTTAAGTAAATAGTCTTACTTTTAGTAATTTCGTACGCTCACATATTTTCTCTCAAGCAAGTATGACTATAGTCGATTCCAACATACAAGAGCATCTCTAAAATGCAATACAATACTCTACAACTTTAAATAAAAATGCCCATGTGTATACAGGGTACTGACTGTCTTGTATATACTTGTATATAGTATGCTTATATTAAAAGTATGGATATTTAGTGGGATAAAAAAATATACACATGATACTCGGGATATTTATTCATCATTCGCTACATTTGTGTACATAAAATGAAATGTTTTAAGGCTGCTTGAAAACAAGCTTTGTATGTGTATAAATAAAATAGCCCTGTATATACGCATTTGCAGCCGATTAATACGCAGATTATTTTTATACTCATGCGTATGATTAGAGCTCATGACTCTATAAATTTGCGTTAGAGACTGCAGTAGACTGTAGACTGCGTAATTTAAAAGAATGTGTATGAACATAGTTCTTGGTTGATTGGTTCTTGGTTATACGTATTCGGTTTAAAATTAATGCGTTTGTTTTTATATTTTTATTTATACGCATTCATAGTTTTTTGACGGCCCACACTCAAAGAGTACTTAAAAAATATTTTTGTCATTCTCTCATTCTCCGGCACGAAGACAACTCTTGCTTCTTCCCACGCCATTGAGGTGTATACATTTCACAGAACACCAATGAGTAGTGTAAAAGTGAGTAGAGTTGAATCATGATTTATAATTTCTTATTGCAATGTTGTCTATGAATCATATTCACTCGAAAGTTTTAAATGCGCATCGAACTCATACTTACCAACATTTATGACCTTGTTCATTTCGACTCTCCTTAGCTCAATACCTATGTACGATGCAAAATAAGTATGATACACAATGCGAACTTTGCATACTAACATTAAAGTTCTCATTATGAGGTTATGTGTTTCTCTGTTGCTTTATACTATTGTGCACTACTTGCAAACTGTTTAATGACTAAACTTCTAAATAAATATACATGCATCAGTTGAGTGAGCTGAATCAATGTGAGTAGTATAAGTATTTTCCTGAAATTAGAAATCAAACTACGCTGATTTATGAGTGTGTGTGTGGTATGACTATGATGTCGACGTCGCATTCATATTTATTTCAACTTAAACTTATAAATCAATGTCATCGTGAGTATGCCCTAATCAGAGTAGTTGACTTTAAATGATGTCGACTCATTTATATTTAAAATTTCATGAGTCAGTATGAATAGCAAAAAAACGATCCACTGCCGATCACTGATACATCTGCAATACAGGGGGTCTACTCTGTAATTGGAAACGAAAGAAAATGCTTTCAAAATTTGTATGCTTATAACATGTAAATTCGAAAGCATTATCTTTCGTTTCGAATTACAGAGTATACCCCCAGGTTACAAAGATGTTAGCTAACCTATCCTGTATTACGTCAATGGTTTTCTGAAAGAGAGCCTGGAAAATATCATCAGGGACAGCTGCTTTCTATGGCAAAAGCTGCTAATTACAATATATACCATTTGAGTGCCTATAATTATATATGTAGTGGCAATATTTCTGTAGAGGTCCGTTTCTTCCGTATCATACACAATTCCTGTCTGAAAGTGCGCCTTCATTAAAATTCCTACTACTTCCTTTGTTCTCACATTTCTTCCATACTAATTACCAAGTGTTTCAGGTGAAGTATGGGTTTTCGATTGGATAAATTTTTGAGACTTCGCTGTCTACCCGCTCACATAAAGACATCCAGGATTCGGGCTTAGCCCCTCTTATTTCCCTGTTGTATATTCTAAATTTATATTCATATCAGTGCACTTTAAGTTTTTTCTGTTTTCTTTTCTAAGCTTTATCAGATGGCTAGCCTCTCTTATTACTGAGTTAACATCACTCCTCAAAGATTACCCTAATGTCAAAATTCAGTTTTCTTTCCGCTTGCGAATCTATCAATGGTGCTGAGTAGTTTTCGAGTTTGTAATGTAGACTTAACCTAAATTTTGACTAGTCCATTCTTGCCCTATTTCAGAACGTTTTAAGGTTTTTTGAAATGATTGTCTATAGTTATGAAAATGTAACTATGATCCGCGAAGGAATTAAAATCTGACACGTGCCAATCGCGAATCTCATCAATTGAAGCTTTCTCAATATAAAGTGTTGATTTATTCCCACTTTTGAGGTTAAAAGGTTATTATCGTTCATGAATTCAAACAACGCATCACCTCTTTTGTTGTATGTAATTGGAGCTGCCCCAAGGTTGATGATGCGAGTTAGTATTAAAATCATCCTACCTTTTTCCTGGCGGATGAGATGATGCAGTTTAATTCGAAGTTGATGGTAGTGTCGGGATGTCAGAGGGGAGATATACCGATGTTAGCAGCATGTTCAGACTGTATGAGAAAAACATACTGGCTGACTTCCAAAACGTCACTTGCTTTGTCTTCTAACAAAGCTTAGTGTTTCATAAGGGCGCAGTGCAAAATGTTGACAATGAACCCCTTTCAGAACGTCATCGACAAGTATTAAGAAGGCCGTAAGCATGGGTTTCAAAGTTGATGCTCATGGTTACAATATCTTGCAACCTTGTATCTATACACTATATAAATACCGCATGCGAAAAGTATACACATTTTGTATTGATACCTCTTGGAAGTCAGCCATTTTTACCTTCTGTTAAATGATGCTCCATCAGGGCTTGCGTTGCCGTTTTACTCCGAAAGAGGTTATTAATAATGTATGGATTTACGTTTGATTTTCCCACTTCTCTATTATTAATTAATTAAATGTTAAGCAACAATTAATTTGCATCGTTAAGCCGAAACACACTCATGTTTTATTAAGTATTTTTCTCCACATGATGAATAGATGTTTACTTTAAAAGTGAGTAGGTGCAAAATGAACATGGTACGAGTATTGAAATTTTAAGCTGGCTTAAGCTTAAAATTTAAATGAGAAATTAATAGATTGAGGATTTATTTTGTCATATGACAGAGCATTAGATTGCTAATTTGGATTGAAATTTATTTGTTCACTTTAAACGGTGTTTGCTTACTGTTATTTTTAAGTCCTTAATGTGTTTTTTTTAAATAAATAAGTTTTTAATATTGACTAATATCGCTGTGCTTATATGTCACCGCACACAAAAAAAAAAGATTTTATATGCAAATCAATTTGTTGCTAAGTATCGTGAGTATTGTCAAGAACTCTAACCGAATTATAAAATTTTGTGTGACTAATACAAATTGTTACTCGCTTTACTACTGATTATTTGCATATTTTTACTATATATCCTCTTTGCAAGCAATGAAAATGTAGTTCCATAAAAATTACTTCCAATTTTTTTCAATGGGAACTTAATAGTTCATGGTTAAGATACACAGAGAAAACAGTTCCTACTAAATACCACATAAAATAGAACAAAATTAACAAGAAATCTCTATAATTTTTTTTCAATAAGGAAATCTTATTAATTTCATAGGGAAAACCTTTTTGAAAAAATCAAGAAGAAATCTTCTAGTTTTTATTAGGTTATCGAATTGATTTTTTCAATAAGATTTCCTTCTTGTTTTTATTAGGCGACCTCATAAAAAATAAAAAAAATGCGTCTTTATTCGCTGTACTTGTGTATTTTCATTTAAATTCTATGCCATATACATATGTATGTATGTATGTATGTATGTAGTATATTGTAGATGTTATTTATTTATACATACATACACATGTTATATTCTTAACTAACATACTCACCAAGTATTGAACCAGCAAACTTGCGACTGATAGACAAGCACTCTAACCAATATGCTAACAAGCAGCCTGAATATCCATTGAAATTATTGTGCAAACATTCTGAAAAATGAAAAAGATCATGAAAAAAATTGTCTATATGTGCATTTATAGATATGAAATAACCAGACACTTCATAAAATCAAGAAGATTTCCTTATTAAAAAAAATCAATAAGATGCTTTACACATAATCACATAGGAACCTACTAAAATCAAGAATAAACTCTTATTGAAAAAATCAATAAGATAGCCTAACAAAATCAAGAAGAAAACCTTTTTAAAAAAATCAATAAGGTAACCTAATAAAATCAATACGAAATCCCTATAGTTCACAATTTATAAGAAACCCTAATAGGATCAAGAATTTTTTTCTCTATGGACTGCTTTTTGATGCCAAAAATAACGGAAATTGAGTAAAAAAAAAGTTGTGAATAATAAGATTTCTTCTTGATTTTATGTGGTTTTTTTTCTTGATAAAATTAATAAGATTTATCACATGAAAACAATAATCAAATCTCTATGAAAAAATCTTCGCTTCTTTCTGCTGGGATGCCCCTTAGCCTAAAAACGTTTCATAGAGAAAATCTTCTTGATTCTATGAGGCAGTTTTTTCTCTGTGTATGTTTCTTCAATAAATTCTCGTCTCTGGCCCACTAACTCAAAAGTTTGTTAGTCGAGAGCACGTGGTCAGTCTATTTCCATTCCCGGTCGTATCGACAGCATATATTTTTCTGATACTCCTTATAGTCTATAATAAAGCGTACCACAACGCTCTCCGTTGTCAATATTTCGAATAATGAATCAAAAGCGAAGTAAACTAACTAACCAAATGGATTAAAGGAATGCGCGTTCTTAACACCAGAGGCGCTAAAACGATGCTATAAAAAGGAACAAAATACACAATAGCGGAGTCTTGCAAATACTTAAACTTAATAATTAAGTACTTCACCATATATCGTCTCTTCACTATCCCTTTCCTAGAAGGCAACTCACAGACATATGTATGTATGTATGTTAGTTGACTTATATAAAAAGCTTCTTGACCTTACCATCACTGCAAAACAAATCATTCATATTTATATAGTTGCATAAGAGTACCTTCAAAATATTACACACTAAAGGCTCAGTTACCCGACTGTAATGTATAGTAACTGCAACGTATGAAACAGCTGATCGCTATTTTTATACGAAAAGTAGGTTACGTTACATTACATCTCTATAACCATTTTCATTACTTTTCACATAACAATATCGATCAGCTGTCTCCTACTGTTGCTGTTACTTTACATTACAGTCGGGTAACTGAGCCTTAAGGCTTTACATCTGTGTGCCGCGTGCCAAAAAAAAACGTAACCGCTAATTACTAATGAAAAACTGTTTGATTCAGACCTGTATTTATTGATTTAAACAGTTTCCAATTCTTATGAATTGAATTAGGCTACTGTTCGTAACGCTTGTTAAGCCAAATTACATGTGATAATTATTAATGAACAAATAACATCAAGTTAGTTGTAAATATTCTTACAACAACACATAGTTGAACGGAACAGCCAGCCGTTTTCGAAGGTCACTAAACCTTCCTCATCAGCGTTCTTCTGTGTTTTTGGTCCACCGTGTGTGGTGTCAGTTGATGTAGATGTCTGCCCTATATACGAAACTTTATTGCAAATGGAATATGTGAATTGGTTTGATTCATTGCATTTTTCAATTTGCTCATATGTATATATGTTTGGTAATGAAGGCTCAACAATTTACCATCTTTCATATATATTACAACAGTCTTAAGTTTCCAATCATGTTGTAGTCTATAAAATAATGTACTAGTTATGTATGAAACTGTTTACGATGGTTACGATTTTTTTTTTGGCACATAACACACATGGAATGCCAGATGTAAACTCAGGCCGGACCTAGCTAGTACAAATCTGCCATTCCTTGAGTCTTATAGCTATGCTGCTTAGCTATGTAAAACAAACTTATTGGTTTATATAACAATGCAATAAAATTATATTATATGATGATATGTCAAATTCACCGTAAATATTTCAAAACGTTTCCATTTATTTCCGATTATTTTATTTTCTAGCGGCGTACGATTAAATTAATGTATTGTTTGTGGCTGGCGGCGGCTGTTAGCCGGCTTACAGCCGATTGGCTGTGCTGTCTGGTTTGTGCTCATGTGCAAAAACAATACAAAAACAAATTGAGCAATCGTTTTTATTGTTTTTCTTTTGTTTTTTGTTCTGTTTCATTCACTTAAAAGAACGAAACGAAATAAAATCAAACAATTTGTTTCGTTTATTTTAGTACTCTGGTTTTAAGTCCAAAAAAATCAAAATAAAAATAAATTTATAACCGTAATAGTGTTGATTATTTTTGTTTCGAAAATGGCTTCCTAGCTCCTATGTCGAGCCATAAATAGCATAGTTATAAAAATTTCGGCTGTGGCTCTTGGTCCAAGGACACTTGCTAAAAATTTGTTTCAATTATAAAATAATCGTTTGTAGGGATTTCATGTGATTTTCATAATCATCAGTCGTTGATTCGGACTGAATTAAAATAAGAACCTCTGCACTTTAATTGTGGTTTTTGAACTGATCCACAGTTGAGGTAAACATATATAAAAAAAGTTCAAACGTCCTATTGTAAATCTCTTTCATTTACAAATACATACAAGTAAATTAATATTTACCCTGTCGGAGAATGTGTGGTTGACTACAAAAATAGTTAACTTATAGTTAACTTTTCTTAGACTGACTAAAAGCTAACTGCAATGTCATCCAGAGCAAACCCAAAATTAATTCTTAAGTTGAGTACGTAATCGAATTTGATGAGAGCCAACAAATTTATTCTCAGCTACTTTGAAACTCATTTCAGTTTTATATTAACATTTTGCTGTTGTTATTTTAGATGACACCTTAGCCGAGTGGTACTGCGTTGAGTACACCACGTGTAATGTTACATGTTCGAACCCCAGAAATTTTTTTTAATTTACTGACTACCAAGTGATTTAAAAAATTCAGCTTTAAGTTAGCTAAAAGTAGTGCAGAGTGAGACAATTGACTACCGCTTAGGACATCGCAATGTTAAAATAGTCAGTTTATTACATTGCAAAGTAATCCAAGTGTCAGTCAGTACTAGTTGCGAAATAGTTAGCTTAAAGTTAGTTTAAAGTTAGCCAAATTTCCGACAGGGCATTTATATGATATTAAATATGTGTGTTACATACTTTGCCAACATACTCGTATTACCAACCCAAATGCAGGCATGCAGCTGATTCCAATATGTCCGCAGTCTCGTGTGCCTTAAGTGAGCAGTGACAAAAAAAAACCCAAATCTATTTAGTTGCTGTAGAAATAAAATATTCAAACAAAGTGAAAATAACAAACTACAAACAAAATGCTTTTTGAATTATAAAATAGGCAGTGGCATACCTGCAAACATTAATTCATATACAAACGATAAGATGTAAGAGAAGAACATCATTTTGGAGTGCATCGAACTCTACGAAACTTTGCCTACATACATTTATACATACATACAAACATACATATCGTCACCTAAAATCCAAAAGGCCGTTTGTACACTTTTTACTTTTTTACAGGAGAAGCAAAAAACCTTATAAATTTAATAAATTTAAGACTATTTATTTGTTAGATGCCAAATTGAATAATGAATAAAATCGGTATTTTTGAACATATGTACATATGTGGGTACAATTTTAAGGAAAGATGTATTTTGGTTAATCGCATCATAATCAATCAAAAAGTCTATTTTGAATTTTTTGGTTGTTACGACCTTTTGGATTTTAAGTGACGATATGTATGTACATATGTATGTATATTGCGTTTATGTTCTTTGTCTTTCTATTCAATTTCTTGGACAAAGCGATTCACTTCTACTGCACTCATGTCATTAAACATTTTTTTTTTTACTTAATGCAAGTATTTTTTTTTTTTTAATTATTTAACAACAATTTGTTTGATTTGAATAGTACTTTCTTTTTAGATTTCAAGACCGCGCCATAGTGCAATTGTTTATGTTTGCTTTATGTGGGTCATGTTTATTTTAATGTTGTAAGAAAGTTGGCCTATATATTCTGTTTTTTGTTTGTTTGTTTTCTAGTTAAAACTATTGAGTACTTTGGTATAGAGTGGCAGAGAAATGCGGCAATAGTGTAAACAATAAAATGTTCATTAATATTGTAGAGTTAATGGGCTGTTATAAATCACACTGCAATACCCATTTACATACAGAAAGGGATCTTTCGAAAGTCTCTAATGTGTGAAGGTAGAATACAAAGTGCTATCTGGTTTTCTATGATCACAATTTGTTTCACAATTCCTAATAATTTCTTTTTTAACAGAAGTTAGCTGCAAATTGATATTTATGTAAAAAAAAATATAGGAAAGCAAACTTTCTTCTTTTTGAATTTTTAAATATTCAATAAATAGTCAATTCCTGCCGCAAATCATTCATATACTTTTCTTATTTTTTTTTTGGACAAGGCTATACTTTTTCCCTTAAATGTCAACAAGCGAAAGGGCTCACAGTGGTGTCAAAAACTCCTATTTTGCTGCCACTCAGTTCCAAAAATCGAATGATCTAGTTTTGTAAAGAAATGCTTAAATACGAAATATGCATTTCTGTTAGCAAAATTGAATTTTATTTTTGAAAAATTTAAGTAAATCCCAAACAAGCGTGTTCAAAAAGAAATTACAATATTTATGATTTCATTAGGCTAAGTTTCGTATCTCTCTGTAAGTCAAATTACATGTAATAATTATTTATGAACAAATAACACCAAAGTTAAAGGTAAATATTCTGTCAAACACTAGCAGAACGGAACAACTAGCTGTTTTCGAAGGCCATCATAAGCGTTCTTTGTATTTGATTCACCGTCGTGTGTGGTGTCAGTTGATGTATATTTTTGCTTTATATACTGAGCTTTTCAGTGCAAATCAAATATGTGAATTGTTTTGATTCGTCGTATTACAAATGAAAGTTTAACATAATGTTGTCAGAATTTTTTTTGGTAAAGGTTCCCTGATGATCTGCATTAGCAAAAGTGAAATGCCCATAGGATACAGCTAAACCCCTCAATAACCAATTTCAATGTATTTTCAATAAAAAAGAAGAGAGGTGTCTTAGGACACCCGTTTATAGCTATGCTGCTTAGTTATATAAACGATTGCATTTCTTTCGCATTATTTTCTTTTCTAATGCCGTACAATTAATTTAATGTATTGTTTGTGGCCGGTGGCGGGAGTTAGCCGGCTTACAGCTGATCGGCTGTGTTTTCTGGTTTGTGCTCATGTGCAAAAACAAAACTAAAACAAATTGACTCACTTCAAAGAACGAAAGAAAACACAAAATCAAACAATTTGTTTCGCTTATTTTCGTACTCTGCATTTAAGTGCAAAGAAATCAAAACAAAAAAATTTATAATTGTAATAGTGCCGATTAGTCCTCACTCCTGTATCGCGTAATAAAAAGCATAGCTATACGAATATTTTACTGAACAAGTAAAGTAAAAATTTCGAATTATTATTGCGTTAACAAATGTTAAACTAAAAATTTTATCTATAAAATTTTTATAAAATTTTTTATCTATATTTTGTAAGGGTTTAATGGGCGGCAGGCGTGACCATCATGTATCTTTCTGTTATCGTAGAAAGTGCTTGTACCGAATTTGAAGACTTCTGCTTGTATAGGAAAAATTTTATACAAAAACCATCGATTTGTATGTGTGCGTGTTCGATTTTCATAAAATTCTATTCTCTTATTTTAGTCAAAGTCTAGGACTACACTCAGGGAAAAGCTGCAAACTTAAAAATAAGAAAGAGTCACATTAATTCAATCATTTTCAAATTAATAGAAAACTGCATTAAAATATTTAAAAGTAAACAAAATTAATAAATAATATTGAAAATTAATATTTTTTCATATTGAAATAAGAAATTTCAACATGACTTGACTTTCGTTAATGTTTCTTATTAATTCAATATGATTTTTTGTATTGATTTTAAGCTGTTTTTTTTTCTCTGGGTGCACTAATATGAGTTTTTGCACAAACATGTATGAAACCATCCCACTGTGTGGCGCTTGTCAAAAGAAAATTTTGACAGTGTGACAAAGACAAACTCTTTCGTTACATCAATTTCATGGTTATTAATAATATTTTCTTCCTTTTATTTCAATTTTAAGTTTTTCAACTTCAACTACCAAAAATTGTATGTGCATTTAATAACCATCTGTTGCTTTTTTTTTGCTTAAATTTCAAATTGAGTGCTTTGATCATGCAAAGTCTTTAATTTTTTCATCTCTAATTAGTTTTTATCTCTTAACTTTTTACACCTTGGTATCTTTATTTTACACCTTTGGTTAAGAGCGTTAGAAATGATTGTCTTAGCACCTTTTCTTTAAATTTGACACTTGTTATGCTAATTTTATGATATGAAGCCTGTCATGGGCTAACTGTGGCACGAATTGGATAATTAAACATTATTTCATTTTAGTTAATTTTAATTATTATTGTTCGAAGTTCATATGTTTCTATATTTATGATTTGAACAAGCTAAAGTTCGTATTGCTTTGTAAGCCAAATTCTGCTTTATTTTATATAAAGCAGAAATCTACATCAACTGACGCCACACACAGTGGACCAAACACAAAAGAACGCTGAATGATGAAGGTTTAGTGGACTTCGAAAACAGCTAGTTGTTCCGTTCAACTATGTGTTAGTCAGAATATTTACAATTGGGTGTTATTTGTTCATTAATAATTATCACATGTAATTTGGCTTACAAATCAATATAAACTTTAGCCTGTTCAAATCATAAATTATTTCATTTCATCAATTTAAAGAATAACATGTAAATGAATTAAAAAAGCTTTTACAAGTAAAGCTTCTGAGCTTTTTGCTGAGAAACGTCAAGTAGATAAGTACTTATGAACGAAGTTATATAACGGACTGCAATGTTCTACGAAAAGTATTCGCTATAAAATTATATTATAAATCTCTGAACACAACTCAGTCAAAATTTAAAGCTCGAAATTCAGTATAAAAACCAGTCAGTGTACTTTGAGCACATTTGATGCTAAAAAGTCCGCGTATAAGAATTTTATCGATTCAAAATCAGTTTAGTTCGATCTTTTCCCTTTTTGCGAAAGTAACAAAAAAAAACTCCACAAGAAGAATACTTAGGCTCAATAAATCCATGCAAGTTAATCTCTATTTTTGACTTAAAATATATTTAAACTAGTAAACCGGTAAATCAGTACAGTATTTAGACCAGCTACGTCCAAAAACAGCTTTTGGTAGGTAAACAGCTTTGAAAGCTCTTCAATTTGTTTTTGTTTCTTTGCAAAGTAAGAGCAAGGATTGTTGTCGCCGAGATCTGATTGGCTTTTGTGCTCTCGTCGGTGTAGAAGCACAAAAGCTCTTTTGTAAAAGTTTGTACATTGTGCATATATGGCTTGGATGTAGCTGCGCTAAACGCATAAAATTGGGCGTTGAAACCACCAATACAGACCACATGATTTTGTGTCTGTATGAAACATATGTTTTGTGTTAAAATGGAACTCAAGCTTTATCCAAGCTTCTACTTTTTTTTCAAATCTTGTTCGATATGTTTTCTTAAGGCTAAAAATCACTATCTTACACAACTGCACTTTTGAGAAAATACAAATTCGATAGCATTTTCTTTCGTTTCGAATTACAGAGTAGACCCCCTGGTATGACAGAGTTGCGACAACAAGAAAATAGTTCAAGGTTGTATTTATTCACGAAAAGGGGAAGTATGTGTTTTTTGTTTAGGCCTTCTAAATTTGTCTTAACATTTTTCTATAATTAATGTAATATATTTTTTCTACAGCTCCTGGCAACACTGAGTACAATAAAAATGCTTAGATGCTTCTTTGCGTTGTTTCGAAAAAGCCACTTGCTTATCAAAGAAATAAATTAACAAAAACTTGCATCAAATTACAAAGTTCCTTTTTTCTGCGTTTGCTTGAGAAATACTTTGAAAGCAATAAAGAAATTCATTAAAAATAACTGCACATATTTTTTGCCAGTTCATCAGTACAGATCCCTGAAAAAAAATCCTTGTAACCCAATATGCTTAATATACAAGTAGAAACAGAAGAATACATAAACTACAGAACTTGGCCCCTATGATCGTTCAAGGTTTTCTAGCGCTTCAATAAATGAAGGTATCAAATATCTACGTGTACGAGAAGTTCTTGCACAAACTAACAATTTAAGCATTTTTTTCATTATATTGAAATGGCCCAACTTGTCTTAAGTTTCATATACATACATACATATGCACTCACGCACGCTCGTGATCGTAGTTATTGCAACGGGAATCACTAAGGGGCATCAAACGCTTGAAAAAAGAATAAAAACTTGTAGGCATTTTGTAATGTTTTGTATGTTTAAATTTGCATTTAATTTAAGCCTTAAAGCAATCATAAAAGTAACAATAAAGTTTGAGGAAAAACAAAAGCAAAACGATTCCAAAGAAGACCTTGTGATAAATATCAAAATACAAGTTTTAAAATCGATATAATTTGACCATAACAGAAGCTCTCCAGCCAGCCAAAGTCAATGGCTTGGATGTTTAACCCTTTAGAGCAAAGTCTAGGCGCTGATATTTTCAATGTATGGGGGAATTTTGCAGGTCTAAAACTTATCCTTTAATTTACTACAACAACGTCGTGACTAAAAAAAGTGGGACTTTGGAGTTAATAATGCAGAACTAATCTACAAATTGATCTTCATATTGTATAACATTCATATACATACATACATATCTTGTATACTCCACTCTAGAGAGCAAAATAAAATTTAATTTCTCCTGTAAGTTGTGTGTAAATTAAAAACTGCAGACTCGTCTTCTGTGAAACTATTTTTTTTTTGAGTTATGACGTTGTTGTAGTAAATGAGCGATAAACAATGAGATATATATAGTTTATATATAATATATGTATAATTATAAAATATATAATATATTTATAATATATGTATAATTATATAATATATAATATATGTATAATTATATAATATATAATATATGTATAATTATATAATATATAATATATGTATAGTTATATAATATATAATATACAATATATAATATATAATATATAATATGTAATATATAATATATAATATAAAATATATAATATATAATATGTATAATTATATAATATATAATATATTATATATAATATAAAATATATAACATATTATATATAATATATAATATATTATATATAATATATATATAATATATAATATATATACATATTAATATTTCGTTTTCTTATAAAGCCAGAAGTAACGGACAACCCTGTACCATTAGACAAGTTATTATGCTGTTGATTTTTTGTACCAATTGCCTTTATACCTCCAACAATGGGTTAATTCTTTGAATACCTTATATTTGGCGAAAGTCTGTTCTTTTTTTTATAAATAAGAATAACTGTTCTGTTCTTTTGCCACAAAAACATTTGTATCTCTTTTATTATTTTTTGTTTTTTTTTTGTCCAAACAGGCATTAAATTGTTTTTTTAACACATTTCTTTCTTCAGGCAGGCATTAAACCATCGTATACTCAATCTCATTGGGTTTTTGAAAACATCTTTAAAAAAATCCAAAAAAAAAATCGCCTTAGCAAATACTTTCTGTAGCAAAAGTTCATTATCAACACATACGAAAATTGGCAATAAAATGCACATGACCATCATAAAATACGAAAATGAGCAGGCAGACATTTATTTACCAGATATCATGACAGGATTTTAAGTATTTCATGTTCTTTTTGGATGTTAATGTTACATTTTGCTGTTGATAATGCTGGTGTTGCTTTCATTTTCCCTCATTTTACATGTTCATTAAATGAAGATTTTGCTTTTGTTTTGTATGTACACATTTTAAATTACAGACCACAAAAAAAAAATTCACAGCAACTGCGGCCAAAAAGTTGTTAAAAAATAACATATTTCGCTGTCAAGTAAAGACTTAAGAGGCATATAGACTACACCAGCAGTTTGACAAACATTGTTTTTTCTCATTTGCACATGCACTACAAAAAAAATTACAGACTAAAATAAATACAGAAGGCTCTAACGAAAAATTCAGGCAGAAACAAAAAAACATTTGTGCATTTACGTTTTGAACAGTGTTGCCAGAAAATGATGACAGGAGAAGGCTAATTTTTGGTCGAGATATTTCGTAGAATATATTTGAACAAATCAAAAAATATGTTTATGCTATGCAACATTTTGATTTAGAAATGTACTAATCTTGAATAACAAAAATTGATTTAATATAACGTCTCCCCAAAATAGTTTTCCTCCACTGATCATTCTTAAAAAAATGAGTTAGGTATGGAATAACTATGTACATATATTTTGAATACCCTCTTTCTTAAATAACAGTTATATCAAAATGAAGAATCATGTTGAATGAAAGTTATTTCAAGTTGGAACAACGTGAATTCCATACTGAAATAAAACAAACAACCATGTTAAATCAAAGTCATTTCAAGTTTTTTTTTTATTTATTTTTATGTTTATTTTTTTATAACAAACCCAACTCCGCGAAGCCACAGGGGCACCCTTCACTTCAACAGGCATCAGAAAAATTTTTGTATGTTTCAAATTGGATTCCCCGGCCAAGATTTGAACTCCGAACTCATCACGTGGTAGTCAACGCGCTTGCCACTCAGCCACAACTTCCTTTAAATATTATTTGCATACACACTAACTACAACCATCATGATTTAAACTTTAATTTAAAATTTTTTAATATGATTTCAAATCAAAATTTTTGCAAATGGATTTTACATTGGTAGTTTTTTTCTGTATGGGCACTGCAACCACGTCTTTGCAATAAGTTCTGACATAAACTTTCTGACAGCTTCAATCATTAGAACATGATTATTTTTATGAAGTTCCAAGGATATTGTGTATTGGCCCATGTATGTATGTATGATGTATGTATGTATGTATACATGAATGTGGGCTTCTTTAATGCACTATATAAACCGAACCCGTAGGCCGATTGTGCTGATGATTCTTACTTCAATCAATTTGTCTTAATCCTGGCAATTGTCGCTAAAGTTATGACATTAGTCAAAATTCAATATGGCGGCCAACAGACACCATTTTGGAAACATGTAAGAATAAAATATCCCAAAACTACTTACATACATATGTATATCAAAATGGGTGTCATTAGACAGGTGTTTAAAATCATCTTTAGGTTTCTGTTATGATTTTTCATTTCCTTTATTAATTATTTTTGAAGTTTTTAATGGCTCATCTAAGTTAAGTGAAGTCCATCACTTTTTTTAGTCATGCTTGTATCAATTGTTTAATCTTTTCCCCCAGTATGCCAAATTGTATCTATTAACTAAACAAATCCCTTGGGCCTTATACATCAACAATAGCTATTGTTTAAATCTATCAATTAAAACCTCTTAATATTGACGTTTTTATTAAACGTAACAGCAATTCAATAGACTGTCAATTGTATCGGCCATTAAAAGTTATGGAAAGTTTACTAAACAAAAAAAAATCACCGTTATTTTAAATGACATTACAAATACACACACATACATGCATACACACACATGACGTGTACAAGTGAATAGTTGTTAAAATAATAAGAATAAGAAGAAAAAGAAAAACAGTAAATATTAGCACGTTTTAATATTTGACAAACTGTCAAGAAATTGACGCTTAACTTAATACACAAACATGACAACCAGACAGACGTAAAATATTGTAAAGATATATACGCACATACCTACACACATACATACATACATACAAATATAATTATGTACACACCCTGCAGAAAATGTGAATAGTGAAATTGTAGTGATTTACTAGTGACATTATCAGTAGTACTACTGACCAGCTGTACCCCAGCCAATGTAATTATCTATTGACATTTAACATTAGTATGTCATTGAAAATCTACCACCACACTGTAGCAATACTAACTAAGTAGTTCTTCTGGGACTACATGGAGTCATTGGCACCAAAGATTCACTAGTAGTGCATTAATACTCACCCTGCAGGAAATGCGAATAGTGAAATTGTAGTGATTTACTAGTGACATTGTCAATAGTACTACTGACCAGGTGTACCCCACCCAATGTAATTATCTATTGACATTTAACATTAGCTTGTCATTGAAAATCCACCACTAGACTGTAGCACTACTGACATAAGTAGTTCTTTTGGGACCACGTGGAGAAATTGGCACCAAAGATTCACTAGCAAATTTTAGGGGCTCTAGTCGACAATATCGATATTTCCTCGCTCGATGTAAATAGTAAACTAGTAGTGATTTACTAGTGACATTGTCAATAGTAATACTGAATAGATGTACCGCAGCCAATGTAATCGCCTATTGACATATAACATAGGGTTGTCATTGTCATATGGAGACATTTGAACTAAAGGTTCTCTAGTACATTATACTGACCCTCGTCTACAATTTTATAAGGGTTGGGGCAACAAACTTACCCTGCAGAAAATGCGAATAGTGAAATTGTAGTGATTTACTAGTGACATTGTCAGTAGTACTACTGACCAGGTGTATCCCAGCCAATGTAATTATCTATTGACATTTAACATTAGCTTGTCATTGAAAATCCACCACTAGACTGTAGCAATACTGACTAAGTAGTTCTTTTGGAACCACATGGAGACATTGGAACCAAAGATTCACTAGTAAATTTTAGGGGCTCCAGTCTACAATATCGATATTTCCTCGCTCCATATCAATAGTAAAATTGTAGTGATTTACTAGTGACATTGTCAATAGTACAACTGAATAGGTGTACCGCAGCCAATGTAATTGCCTATTGACATATAACATAGGGTTGTCATTGAAAATCTACCAGTAGACTTTAGCACTATTCATTTACGACCATATGGAGACATTTGAACTAAAGAATAACTAGTACATTTTAGTGACCTTCGTTTACAATTTAATAAGAGTTGAGCCAACAAACTTAAATACATACATACCTACATACATACATATATACGTAAGTTCTTAACATTATTGCATAGCATAATAAAAAAGAAAAACAAACTATTGGCAATATCAACAGAAATACATTAGAACTGTTGTCTCTAACGTATCTCTACTCGCGCATAAAAGGAAAATTTTCGACATTTCAACTAGTGCAATTGTCTCTAGAGAAAAGAGTGTTGACATAGAGACATATGGCACTAGGCTGGCTAGAGGGTAAATACATACATACATACATATGTACGTAAGTTTTTAACATTATTGAATAGCATAATTAAAAAGAAAAACAAACTATTGACGCGTTCATTGACAATGTCACCAGAAATACACTAGAACTGTTGTCTCTAACGTATCTCTACTCGCGCATAAAATAAAAGATGTCCACATTTCAACTAGTGCAATTGTCGCTAGAGAAAAGAGTGTTGACATAGAGTCATATGGTTCTAGGCTGACTAGAGGGCATGTACAATGTATACGCTCGGCAATGGACAGACACACATAAACACACACAAACATATTGACCAAACAAACGAACAGACAATACCTTTCTGACTATGAAAATAATAATAAATAAATAAATAAATAGTTTTTCAATGGTAGAAAGAAAGCAAAGTAAAAACAAAAATGAAAGAAAATGTAAAAGTCAACAAACAGTAGCTGTATTGTTTCATGATTTGCATTGGCCATACGTGTATGTTTGTTATAGACAAAAACTACCGTTAAAAGCCCATATTGACTTTTATATCATGGCTTAGACAATATTGACCATTAGTGAACATTAACACTGAAAATATATTGAACACAAGTGCAAATAAAAATCAAAACTTTTTCCCTTTTATATACATATGTACAGGGTGTTTTTTTAGAGGTATAGAACTTCGAATTGAAATAAAACACAAGAAAATCGTTTTAATGTCCATCAATTTGGCTTTATTGGAAGGATAATTTTATGCCATTAATGTTTAAATATGATTTCGGGCATGTGGCCGCCGCGGCTGGCTCGAATAAAGCCAATTCTACAGGTCCAATTTTCAACCACTTTTTCGAGCATATGGGGCCGTATGTTGGCAATAACGCCACGAATGTTGGCTTCCAAGTCCCCTAACGTTTCTGGTTTGTTGGCGTAGACGAGCGACTTCACATATCCCCAAAGAAAATAATCCAATGGTGTCAAATCACACGATCTTGGTGGCCAATTGACAGGTCCATTCCGCGAAATTATGCGCTCATCGAATGTTTCCTTCAATAAATCGATTGTGACGTGCGCTGCGTGGCATGTAGCGCCGTCTTGTTGGAACCACAACTCATCCACATTCAAAATCTTCAAAATCTTCCATAAAGTTGATGACAAAGCTCCAATTGCTGTGCACGGTGGCGAATCGATTCATTCGGGTCCTCTTCAACACTTTGCTCTACAGCGGCAATTGTTTCTTCGGTGCGCACTGTTCGACGTCTCTGCGGATGCGTATTATCACATAGAGTAAACGTAGTGCGAAAACGATCCATGGTTAACCGAATTAATTGCTCTGATGGACGATTATGTCGACCATAAAATGGACGGAGCTTGCGGTAAACTTCGCGAACTGAACCATTATTTTCGAAATAAATTTGCACGATTTGCAAGCGTTGTTCTTTTGTCAACCTGTTCATGATGAAATGGCAAACCAAACTAAATATTAATCACTTGACAGGTGACAAAATGGCCGCCAGTTAAAAAAGTGATGCCAACTTAAAGTTCTATACCTCAATAAAAAACACCCATAACATAAATATTCAGAGGTGAACTTTATTGAAATCATTATTTAATTCATAAAAAAATCAGATATGCAATTCACTAATTTCTCTAAATTTCAATCATCGGCATTTGCTCGTTTTTAGGGTTCCGTACACCACAGCTGAAAAGGAACCCTATTGTTTTCGATACGATGGCCTTCTGTTTGTCGCAGGCTGTTTCCTCGAGAACCGTAAGAGCTAAGGACTTGACATTTTCATACAACAACAAATATATGATAGTTAAAAATTAAAGGACATTTAAAAGCTAGCAAAGAAACATGTAGAAATCCTAATGTATTCTATTCACAATTTTACATATACACTTGAAAGTTAAAAAAATCAAAGTTAGGCTGAGTTTACATCTGGCATTTCTTGTGTGTCATTTGCCCAAAAAAGCGTAACCAACTAATTACTAATGAAAAACTGTTTGATTGAGACATGTATTTATTGATTTAAACCGTTTCCAATCATTTTGGATTCTATAAAATTGTCTATTAGTTATGTATGGAACTATTTAACTTAATAAATACATGTCTGAATCAAACAGTTTTTCATTATTAATTAGTGGTTACGCTTTTTTAAGCTTGTGTGGCATTTGGCACACCGATGTTAACCCGGACTTAATGTGTTTTTTTTTTTGCAGACTACACCAATTAACATTGAAATTTAAAAAATCAAAATTAAAGAGGATTCTATCAGTTAATGTTATTTTAGATACATATATAATTTTGACAACTTGTCGGATCTTGTAAATCGTAACAGCCAAACTCTTGGAATTCTCCAAAACGCTAAAACTATAAAATCGCCAAAAATTAAAAAATCGCCAAAAACTAAAAAATTGCCAAAAACGAAAAAACGCCAAGTATCTAAAAAAAAGTTCAAAAAAATAAAAAAAAGCGCCAAAACTAAAAAAGTTCCAAAATTTAAAAACATTGTTAAAAAACAGAAAAAAAGGTTATGGGTACTTATGTACAAGTTTTTTTAAAAATGTCTACATTAGGTAAGATATTCGATAATAAAGACTGAAGTCCGTGTACTATTACATATGTATATTATATGTAGTGTCCGTACGGAACCCCTTGTGTGCGAGTCAAAGTCGTTGTTCTCTACTAAATTTATCTGCACTACTTTGTATATATGTTATTCCCTAAATAAAATGGAAGATTTGCTATTAATTTGAATGGCAGAAGTTTTAATTTCATGCAATTGTGATTCCATGGGAAAAGAAGAGAATACGAGGAGTTTTTTTTCTATTTCTACGAACATTAGCTGAAGTACAAAGTAAAATATGTTAAAATATTTTACTGTAAATAAATAAAAAAGAAACACTAGAAAGTAATTTACAGCCCGTCCCACGATGTCAACAGAAAACGTTCGACCAAGTACTTCTATTACTACGTTTATACGCAGGGCTTATTTGCAAATAAAACAGTAAATTGTTGCCATATTATGGTTTTTATTGCGACTTACTAATTCAGAAAACTATTCACGATTAACGAACTATTTGCAAATAACATGCTTGAGGTTGCCACGCTTACAAATGTTTGATAACAAAAAACAATAAATGGATAAATAAATATTGCAACAAAAAACATTGATAGAAGCAAATAATGACGATTAAAACAAACAATTATTTGATATTTTGTACATTTATACTATTTTTTTGTCAACATAAGTAAGTTTTCTATAGAAGTGCTACCGAGTTTGTGTATTTGTGCTATGCCGTATAAACAGTGAGTTAATTTATTTGCAAATAGTGCGCGTATAAACGTAGTATATTAAATACAAAAACAAATTATCTTATTTTATTGTTTTTTTTTAACCCATTATTGGCCGCTACCATACTTTGCAAGGAGATGCTTTTGATGTCCGAATTAATGGCCTGTTTCACAATAACGAAACGAAACTTTCGACTGAAAATTTATATTCAAAACAAAAACAAATTTTCATATTCTATTGTTGTTTTCAATATAAATTTTCAGTCGAAAGTTTCGTTTCGTTATTGTGAAACAGGCCATAAGAATATTTTTCATAAAATTTTCCCTTCGGATTTGTAAGTTTCCTTACATGGACTAGTCGAAAAATCGACCAATGGCCGAAAGTAGTAAAAAATAAATAAATTATTATATAATAGACTGTTTAATTAAAAAAAAAATAATGTGAGTCCGATTTCATTACTAGATGTGTAAACATCTAGTAATGAAATTTTAGTTTTAATATTGGCTTATGGTAACTAAAATAAGATATATAGATTTTTGACTCCACTGTATGGAAAACTGCATGTATAGTACATAGTGGAATTATTAGTTGTGGGGGTTTGTGGAGAATTGCTCATATGCAAGTGGAAAACGTCAAATAAAAATTTTGATAAAGCTTGCGAGTGTGGGTTTGCAAAATTTGTATTAAAATCTCCATCCATAATAATTGGCATGAGATGGAGATTGTTACCCAATTGTCGTGCACCAGCTTCAGTGTAAGGCAACAGTACGTAATGAAGATATGTTATAATATAATCACCCTTATTCCAGTTGTCGACATCGATGTCACTTTAACACAATACCAAAAAGTTGGAACTAGTGTACCTGTTGTCGAAAACAACTGACTCCTCTTGGTATATTTATGCTATTTTCTAGACCTTAGGGAACGGAAATGGACTGTCAGTAGCACAAAATTGTTTTCGAGAGCGAGTAAACAAGCTATAATTTTTTGGTATTGTGTTAAAGTGACGTCGATGTCGACAACTGGAATAAGGGTGAATATTATAAATTCCTTATAAAGACTGCTATATATATCTTTTAAACAAATATTTGACATTTAAAACGTTCTTTTATTTAAAAGTTTATATCTATTTTATATTTTTCAACTTTTTAACCAAATTATCCCCACTGGCAACACTATTACACTTCACAAGCAATTTCTATTAAAATTAATTAATAATTGCTACTGAAGGTATGCTTTAAAATTCGCTCACACAGATTTGATAACATCTTACTCAAAATTTGTGAGTGTATTGTGAAAAAGATTTTTACCCCCTAGCATATAGATGTTTACACATCAATAAATGTATGGTATATTGGTTTAAGCTCTATTCATGTAGATTTATCAAAAAAAATTTTTTTTCACAAAATTTTCTTATAAATCTTGATGGTATTCATAAAAACGGTTTGTATGTAAACATATAAATACCCGTACTACACTTTTTCCACGTAAAAATGGAATATTTCTTGCACAAGTTTCAGCGCCGGTATTTATTCTCAACACTTAAGTGTACTTTTTCGTTGATTCGGGTGAGATTTGGAAGTAAATATGGATCCTCACTATTGTACTCATTGTCGTATTTTAATTACCAGCTATTCACATATTACGTGACGATATTTGTGGAGTTTTTAAACCCCCTCCCTACCCCCTTAGTAACGCATTTTACAAAATTTCATAAACCGTAACAAGTGAATAGCTCCTAAGTCTATTGAGCGTTCAGAGTGAAAATCAATTTGTGATAGAAGTTTTGTCTTTTGAATTTCTGCCAACATACCATACCATTATTATACTTCTTGGCTTGCAATACCGTTTGACATTTATCATTGTCAAGAACTGAAAGAAAGTGACTTTGATTTACGCAAAAATTTTTGTGAAAATTTGTTGGATCGTTTTCGCACTGTAAATCCCATTTTTTTTTTTTTTTGAGCGATGAGGCTCATTTTTACTTAAACGGCCACGTCAACAAGCAAAATTGCCGTTACTGGTCTCCAAGAACCCGCAACCCTCAATTGAAACATCAAAAAGCATTGCATTGCCCCAGGATAACTGTTTGGTGTGCCTTAAACACGCATGAGATAATTGGAAAAAATTTTTTTACGAAAATTCTCAAGGCCAGGCAACGGTGAAAATTATCGACTCATGATTACGGAATTATTTTTTTTTCAAACCTGCGAACTCATCCATCGTATTCTTCACACACCTGGTTTAAACAGAATGGGGCGACTGCACACACAGCCAGAGCTTCGATGAATTTTCTTCGGGAAGATTTCGCCCAAAAATTGATCAGTCGCTTTGGGGACATCCCATGGCCACCGAGGTCACCCGATCTAACTCCCATGGATTTTTTTTATGGGGCTACCTCAAAGAGAGGGTTTATAATGACAATCCCCAATCTCTTGTAGCTTTAAAGGAAAATATTCGTCGAGAAATCGGCTCAATTGAACTAAGCTTACTGCAGCGTGTGGCGCATAACACAAGGCTCCGTTTGGAACAGTGTGTTCAACTCGACGGAAGACATTTGGATGACATACTCTTTAAAAAATAAAATCCGCATTTCCATTCTATCGTTCAATGCTCTTAATAAAACTTTGTGTAAATTATTACGTTTTTTATTTCAGTTTGAAAATAAATAAATAAATCTGCTTTAATTTGTGAATTCTCAAATGCTTTTTGAATGTCCGTGCATAAGTTTGGCAAAGCACCAATGAAATGCATGTATACATGTTTAGCCACCAGAAAATAAATTTTAATTAAAATAAACTTATGCAAATATGTCAAATAATAAATTTCTAAAAGTTTATTATTTAACGTACTTGATGGCATCAGCAAGATGTGTGTGTATGTAGTTGGCTTCCTCGGCCAAGATTTGGAAATATCTTTCAATGAAGACGAGGAAGTACAACATATTGAAGCTATTAGAAGGCACCTTACCGCCTGTAATGTGAGTAAAATTAAAAGCTATTTGGCAATTAAAATTAACAGCTGTTGGTTGGATAACATTTTGGCAACTGGCAACGCAACTAAAAATCGGTTGCCATTCATAATCGATTCATAAGGTTTTTAGGCAAAGCTTCGTTGCATGAACGTCCGTGGAAATAAACTAGGAATGATTAGATTAGAGAATGATGCATGCAAAGAAGTAAGAAGGAACCTAGACTTTCAAAAACGATGTCTTCTGGTTACTCTGGGATATAGGTTGTTAATGGAAACGCTACCCAGCTCATAAATTGATTTTTTGTGAAGAACATTAAAACATTGAATTAAACTCTTTGCACACTGTTGTATTTCTCTTCTATCGTTTAAACGATATTTGCTTTAATTAATTAGTGTCATCATTATTCTCTAACAGAATTTAAAATTCTTATGGTCCCAATCAAAACTTTTTTTCCTATTTTATAAATGTCTTACAAAGAATTGAATTCCTTTTTTTTTAAATAAAAATTGCACATTTCTGATAATCATAAAAAATACAACAAAAAATATACTCAATAAAATAAAAATAAAAATTATAAAGTTGAAAAATTCTCTGTGGGCTGGATTAAAAAAGCAACAACCTGTTTATAGAAAAACTAGAAACTTTGAAAATAATAAAAATATAATAATAAAAACGCCACACAATTTAATAATACAAAAAAAAAAATAATGCTAAAAGGTCAACATCAGCATGTTCTTCTAGATTTTTAATAATTAATTTTTTTATGTTAAATTTGAAGTGCCAGAGACCAGAAATAAAAACTAAATGAACAACAAATGCAACAATTAAATGGCAACATTAATAAATCAGTTTTTTTTGGCAATAAATAAATTTAAAGCATAAAAAATAAATCGTAGTACATATTCTTATTTGTGTTGCTGTTGCCAACTTAATAAGTTTTTGGAAAAAAAACTACATAAAAATTTTCTTTTTATAATTTATTTTTATTTTGGTGATACAAAAAAAGCGAGACACAATCTCACAAGGCTCGTATCTAAGAAATCTTATTAGCATAAGATATTAATTGAATTGATTTATGTTAGAAGAGAAAAAAAAATAAACTTTAGTCTCGCTGTCTATTTGACGGGTTTCTTTTAACAAAGATTTATTTCCTTTTGTTGAAACTAATTATCGAATATAATGAATCAGTATTAACCTACGGAGATTTATTTTATGCTTTTAATCCCATAGTGTTATGATTAATATGAAGATATGTACTACATACATATCGCTCATATGCTACAACAACCGCATAAGTAAAAAAAAACTAGTTTTACAGAAAGCTAGCTTTAATGTTTTCAATTTACCTACAACTTAATGCAAAAAAAAAAAGATATTCCCTCTTATTGTGAATGGCGTCGTCAACGTCACATCAAGACGACAGTAAATATTGTCACTTGTCTATTCTTTATCGGCAACAATTGGATCTTATTGACAATCTCTTACTAATCTCTAATTCCTTAATTCTGTTCGACGATTGTATCGTCTTGTCTATGGACAAAAAAAGAAGCAGTTTTGATTCTTAAAACAGTTATTATTTATTGTCTATGCTAGAAGGTTCGTGTATTTGCTTTATGATTTTGTTCCAAACATTATATCCAACACATATTTTTTCATATATTTTTCAAACTATTGTATAATACTTTAATTTAATTTTTATATTTTAAAAACATGGTAATAATATTTTTATTTTTCATTATCAAAGACAACAACCATTTTTGAAGAAAATAATTTAGAGACTTCAAAGACAAGAACTCAGAAGTATTTTCAAACAAAAACGTCCTAATTCTTCTTAGTGAATTAGTGCATAAGGCTTTGTAAATTAATGGAGCATGTTAATGTTAGTGAATTGTTGTCGACAAAGAGGAGACAAGTGATAATTTTTGCTGTTGTCTTGATGTGACGTCGACAACGAAATTTATAACAAGGCGGAATATTTTTCTCTCAAATGTATACAAAATATTTGTGTCAAATTTTTACAAAAATAAAAAACGATATGAAGATTAATTCTGTCTTAGATATTCCCCCTTATTTTTAATGGCGTCATCGACGTCACATCAAGGCGACAGTTGAAATTGCTACTTGTCTAATTTTGATCGGCAGCATTTCGCTCTCATTGACAATCTCTTACTAATCTCTAAGGCGTTCGTAAATTAATGGAACATGTTAATATTAGTGAATTGTTGTCGACAAAGAGTAGACAAGTGACAATTTTTGTTATCGTCTTAATGTGACATCGACCACGCCATACACAATAAGGGCGATTAACTCAAAAATCGCTTTTTTTGAGTTACGACTATGTTGTAGTAAATGCGCGATATCTATGTAAGCAGGAATAAATTAATTTTAAGCCAAGTCATTATATTTGGTTGTTAACAATTTGAAACTGATGCCATTTACAAAAATCAAAAGATGCTGTGGAAGTTTGGTAAAAATAAAATAAAATAAATTTTATAACTGCTAACCGCTGGGGGCATATAAATACATACATACATAAGTATCTACTTTACGAGCAACGTAAAAAATTAGCATAAATACACACGCACTGGGGGTCAAAATATTTGGTATTAAAGAGACATAATTGCTATTAAGTTTCTCTAATTGCTTTTTTTTTCTTAATTTTTAAACAAATAGAAATTTGTTTTTTATGTTTATACATTTTACAACTGTCTCTAAAGCCACACCCGTCTTACATGTATTGCATTTTTCTTAAGGAAGCTGGTTAAAGTCTAACCCAACTTAAGAAGACACGGTTATAGCTTGGCTTAATTATAACTCGTATTAAGACAAGGCAGAGAATTTTGGAAATCGTTAGAAAAAGCTTCAAAATCGCCAAAAAGCTGTTGAGTAAATAACTTCGCTGAATATCCTTAATACAGTATTGCCGGAAAATGATGAGAGGATAAATTCTAAATAGGTAAACAAATTTCTGCTAAAATGTTCTGCAGTAGAAATATAAAAATGCTAGATTTTAAGTTTACATGGGTTATTTTTAGCAGTTTTTTTTAAAGAAACTGAACATTTTTTTACCAAACAATAAGCTCTATCTAGCGTTGAATTTGCTAATATGGCAACACTGCCCTAATAGCATCCCTATAAACCTCTGGGATGTCGCTGCTTTTAGCATATGTCATAACCCAGCAAAAAATTATGCAAACGGTTGACCTTGCAGGTCATCCCTGGAACTTCGCGCTTATTTCAAGTTCAAAGTGCCAATCTATAGATTTTTGGAACATAACGATACATTCGACGGAATGTTAATATTGGAAACAAAAAAAATATTTTTTTGTTATTTAAAGGAACAGATCCAATTTTTTTTTTAAATCTTTGAACCTTTAAAATCGATTTTACAAAAAGTTTCCGAGTTCGTTTTTAGAAATTTTCCTCAACGATATCTCGCGAAATGCATCAATCGAATTTGCGGAATTCGACTTTGTTTTTGAGCTTAAAAGCACTTACTAAATTTTACAAAAACAATTTTTTTAAAATATCCTCAAAATCTACCTAACCCAATCGATTCATTGTAGCACGAAATCTAAATGAGGTCAATGTCCTTAAAATGCTGTGAAATTCGTTAAAAGTACTTTCCGAAATATTATTCATTTGAAAAAATTGTCTATTTAAAAAACAACCCTTTTAAAAAGTAATTTTGGAAAAAGTAGCTTTTTGGAAAAGTACGTTTTTAAACTAACTTTTTTAAGAGTACGTTTATGGCTCAAAAAAGTACTTATTAGAAAGTTTTTAAAGAGGTTTTTTTTTGAAAAAGTATATATTTTGAAAGGACCTTTTTGAAAAAGTACCTTTTTAAAAAAGCACCTCTTTGAAATAGTATCTTTTTAAAAAAGTACCTTTTTAAAGAACATCTTAGTACTTTTTTGAAAAAGTACCTATTTGGAAAATTATCTCTGAAATTTGAATTATCTTTTTGAAAGAGTACCTTTTTGAAAGAACAACCTTTTGAAAAACACCTTTTTGAAAGAGTTCCTCTTTGAAGGAGATCCTTTTTACGCTTTAAAAAAGTACCATCTTGAAAAAGTACCATTTTGAAAAAGTTCCTTTTTAAAAAAGTACCGTTTTGACAAGGTACCTTGTTTAAATAATACCTTTTTTAAAAAGTATTTTTCAGAAAAGTGCCTTTTGAAAATGTACCTTTTTTGAAAAAGTGCCTAGTTTTCCAGTGATTTTAAAAGAGTACGTTTTTAAAAAGTACTGTCTTTTTATAAAAGTGCATTTTTAAAAAGTACTTTTTTAAAAAGTACCCCTTGCAAAATTACATTTTTTTGTTTGAAAATTTAGCTTTTTTAAGAGGAACCTCCTTGAAAAAGAATCTTTGGATCCGTATACTTTAAGCGGATCGAGTGAATTCCACCTGTGATGACGCATACATGTACGTACTTAATAGTGATATAACGAATGTCAAATTTTAATATTGGCGAATGCGAATGCGAATATTTGAAACGATATTCAATATTCGTAATATAAAAAAATTGTTATGTAAAAGAACATTCATACTTCTGTTGGCGTACTTAACAAAGCACAAATTTCTATTAAAAATTTAATTAATTGGTACATAGTACGAAAAATTTTAATTTTTAAATTTTTGCAGAAAAGTCACTTTATGCCAAATAATCTAGAGACAAATTGTAGTCAAACTGTTTAAATAGTTTTCATTTCGTCATCTCTTTTCCCTCCACATTTTTAAATATTTTTTAAACAACATTTCGTATCAATAAAGGTAACAAATACACACATAGAAGCAAATGGTCTTGCTGAGGCTTATAAAAATATTTCTTCCAATTGTCATGGACCAAAAAATGTCCTTTTAAAAAATATATTCATACAAGGACATGACATCGTGTAAGTTTTGACAGATGTATTAATGGAAACTTTCTTACAAAGACGTATCTTCAAAGGGATATTAATTTAATTTTTCATTTAATCGAACTAAAGCAGTTGTCTAGGAACTGGACCGTTGGCCCATTCAATATATTTAAAGAATACTTTGTTATATTTTAATATAATAATTTTCGGTAAAATAATATCTAGAAAACTGCTTTAACTCTTCTAATGTTAATTGTAGAGGAAGTTGGGTACAAGAACTGAATTTAAATAATTTTTTTTTAATAATTACAAACTAATATTTTTAGCCATTTATTTAAATTTCGTGTAGGAGCTATGCATTTATTTATTTAATCGTTTTGGAAAAATATTAGTATTTGTATTCGCCTGTATTTGGCGAATACACACAACAACACAACCCGCGAAGCGATTAGCTTGTCTGCGGAAAACACCCAGGGTCTATGGCGGGAATCGAACCCACGATATCAGGACTGAGAAGCTAGCATCGCTACCACTCACACACAGGGGCACCATATACGAATAAGAATATCTAAAAATGGCGCAATATTCGGCAATTCGAATACGAATATTCGTACATCACTAGTAAATACTCGTACATATTTTACAGTGTTATCTTTTGCAACTAAAATTTTCTCTATTTCTTTAGCCGACACAGCCTCTTCAAATTAATTTTTATACAGAGTTAGTGTAAATCTTTTCAAATACAATATAATTTAATTAATATATTTTTTTTTACGAAAAAACATAAAATTTCGAAACAACATTTTAATGCCGATTTAATAATACATTATTAACATACATATCAGTGATCGGCAATGAATCGTTTTTTCGCTATTCATACTGACTCGTGAAATTTTAAATATAAGTGAGTAGAATCTGATTTACGCATACTCACGATGACATTGATTTATAAGTATAAGCTAGGATTTTGTATCATAATCGAATCTTTTCCGAATCAGCTTGAAGGGAAAAATAACCGCATATGAGCTCATTTTTCGATCATAAATGATACTCTCGTTGTGAGAAAATGGTACCCTACAGATGAATCACACTAAAGAATCATTTATGATACGATTTGCTGATTAATTTTTGAGCAATTTTTTTGGTATTATTAAATCATGAAATTACTTTTTGGCGGTTTCTTTCCATTTTGTTCCTCTATTTTCAAGAAATCATTGTTTGATCATGTAGCTGAGTCATAACTGAATCCTAGGTACCTAAGTGATAAATCAGTTTTTAATCATCAAAAGTGATCTCAGGAGAATCAAAAAGAGATTTATGCAAAAAATTATCAGCCAAATGCTAGCTGGGTGATTTCTAATTTCAGGAAAATACTTACACTACTCACATTGATTCAGCTCACTCAACTCATACATGTATGTCCATTTAAAAGTTTAGTCATTAATAGACTTGTGCCATTTAGTTCATTTCAGTGACCGGTCATTTTAGTTCATTATTTATAAATGAACTAGTTCGTTCATTTAGTTCAATCGGTCTTTTTAGTTCAATGAATTAGTTAGGTCTTTTTAGTTCAATGATTTTACATCTACCATTCTACATGCATATGTATGTTTGTGTGGTCTTTGGAAAAATTTAAAACACAGACTCTGTGATTAAAAAACTACGAAAACTAATTAATTAATAATAAATTTGCTTTATAATGAGTTTATAAAACATATTTATAAAATATTTTTAAGTGTTTACTTGTGTTTTCTTGTTTATTGCATTTGTGGTAGTAGCCATCGATAAAAAGAACTAAATATACATGCATACATACATACATATGGATGAGTATAGAAGTAAAGCACACAAACAGTAAAAAAGTAAAGCAAAACGTTGAAAACATTTAGTTCATATCCTCTGTGTTAGTTCATTTTGTGTCTTAGTTCTTAGTTCAAAAATTGAACTAGATCAAAAATTGAACTAGTGATCGTAAAACAATTGAACTAGTTCACATAGTTCAAAGTACTGAATCGTTCATTTGAACTAGTTCGTTCATGAACTACACAAGACTAGTCATTAAACAGTTTGCAATTAGTATACAATAGTAGTAAGTAGCGTTGTTTTTCAATTCGGGCAAAAAAAAAAAAAAACAACATAATGAAAACTTTAATGTTCGTATGCGAAATTCGCATTGTGAATCATACTCATTTTGAAACGTCCATACGCATTGAGTTAAGGAGAGTCGAAATCAACAACGTCATAAATATTGCTAAGTATGAGTTCGATGCGCACTTCAAACATTCGAGTGAATATGATTAATGGACAACATTGCAATAAATGTGAGTGCAAATAAGTACAAGAAATTATAAGTCATGATTCAACTCTACTCACTTTTTCACTACTCATTGCTGTTGTCTGATACATAACTATGTATGTATGTATACTTGAAAAGAATGACAAAAAATAAGAGGGGCTTTTTTTCCTTCACAAGATTTTATTGCCAACTGATCTCTCAGCCATAAAAATTACAGTTTTTAATGGCCGTAATAAACATAAAAACTAATTTGAAAAGTAATGCAACTTATTGACTAGTGTATTTATTGTAAAAAAAAATTTTTTGTATTTGTACCACAAATTCTATGACATGTTGAGTAAACAAAGTTCAGCCAGCCAGCATTCTTTTTACGATCGAACAACTAACAAAAAAAAAATGCATATGAATTGTCTGAAATTCGTAAGCATTAAATTATAAACGATTTTTTTTTTCTCTCAAAAAGAAGATTTGTTAAATTTTATCTCTTCAAATTATGTGCTAAATACCTGACATAAAAATACAATAAAATTTTGAAATAAATACACTTTAAATAGTCAATAATCCAGCTTAACTTGTTGTGATGATAGAGAAATGTTTTCTAAATAATTAAGTTCGTATTTAAAAATTCGAAGGCAAAAGCTTGTCTGAAGATTTGGTGAACTGATAAAAAATGATTAAAATTAAAGCTCGTAAAATTGTAAAGTTCTTGAGAATACGTTTATGAAATGATTTGATAAACAGAAATTATCTATAAATCTAATTTTATATATTGTATGGAAAATTACCAAGTAATAGTGGTAGAGGATAATTAATACGTTTGCTTCCGTTTATTTTTTTATTGGCATGTTTCAAAATTGTAATTTTTATTATGTTGCCCAACCTACGCAGGTATGTATGTAAATAGTATATTCGTTCAAGGAGTTGCTTAGGTAAATTTATACTCGTAGCTGAAAAGTTTTCTTAATACTCAGATCTAATTCGTATTAATTTGAATTTAAGAAAAGATTTTATTTCTGAATAAATTACGTGGTTTCAAATTTAACGATTTTTTTGTTTGTTTTTTAATAGAGGCCACCAAAGTATTTTAAAACTATATATGGCACAAACACCTTGAATTAAGTAGACCCATTCAAATCAGTTTTTTTAATACCTTGTTCCATAGAATGTTGTTTTTTTCTTGATGGTTTTTGTTATATGGTGTCCCACTTCGTACCCAAAATTTTTGGCTTTGAAGATTAATTTCAATTTAACTAGCAGAGATAAAAACCAAACCTTTTAGCAGAGCCCATTGTGCCGTTAACAGCCCAATGTTAACTATTTAACTGTTCCAGTAAAATTAAAAAATATTGGACCTTATTACGACTGTAGTTTATATGCATTTCATTGGTGCTTTGCCAAATCATTCAGTTGACTTCAACCAGACAGACTTTCAAAAACCATTTGAGAATTCACAAATAATAATATTTTTGAAAATCACAAATAATATCTTGGCAGCCACGATTTTTAACACAAAAGTCCCACTGTGCACCGTGGGTATAGGCTTGCATCTTATAACAAAAAATAGCTTATTAAGTAAAACGAATCTTTATCCTCTGCAGTCTGATTCCAATTAACAAAAAATATATGTAATATATGTAAATACACAGCGAAAATAAATGCACAGAGTAAATAAAAGACTTTATAAAATCAATTAAATTTTTGCTTAATTTGCAGCAATAGTCACATTAATATGTAACATCAATGTTGTGGCTTCTCATATTCATAATATTCTATTAGATATATAATATTCGGAATTTGTGCTTATTTTGATGGTTAAAAAACTTCATTTGTTTATAGCCGGACTCTTAATATGTTATTGAGAATCATCACATACAAACGTAATAAGTTTCCAAGTCTCAAGCAAAAATCTTTACTTTTTTTTTCTTTATTCAATTTTGCATCCATTTTTCACTTTTGACAACTTTTTACAATTAGTTGGCCATTGGGTACAACGAAAGTATTTAGAAGGCGAAAAAATTCCAAATACATTAAGGGCTGCATGGCAAATTAATATACATATCGCTCATTTATTCAAATAACTTTATAACTAAAAAAAAAACTAGTTTATCAGAAAACGAGTTTAAAGTTTTCAATTCACACACAACTTAATGTAAAAGAAAATTTTCTTTTGCTTTTAAGAGTTGGGTTCATTGGATCTAAACTCCAATATTACGTCCAATTCTCATGTATGAGATCATCGTGTGGTGGCCGTCCCTGGAGAAAAAGACGTATCTACATATCTTACTTGTATCCTTGTATATAACCAGTGCTCTTCGCACTACTCCTACGGATGCACTGGGAATGCTCTTGCTCCTATTACAATTCGACCTAGTAAAGAAGGAGATAGCAACAACCTCAGCAATCCGTCTTCGTTGTACCTCTCTGTGGAACGGAAATGATACCTGCCACTGTAGAATTACCAACCATGAAGCTTGGATATGGATGATTGATCAAACCTCTCCTGCTCTACTACACAAACGTCTGGGCTCAAATCGTTACATCCGTAATCTTATCAAGAATCCTACGAAAACAAATTCAGTTTTGCGTCAATCGTATAAGGTGAATGGGATTTTAGTACGTTCATGTATGTCATAATCCGAAAATTGTGTTTTCACGTGACGAGTTGCACGTTCAGGGATATGACGATTCGACCCCTGTATACCATCCACAGAATTGCGGATGAATGAAACTCCAGCAGAAGCAAAATTAATGATTTTTATACGGACGGCTCCAAAACACAAGAAGGTGTGGCTTATGAGTCTTTTCAGGGGCTTTAAGTCTATGTATTGCAAAGCGACTTCCGACTCACTGCATGTCTTCCAGGCAGAGATCCTTGATATAAAAGTAGTTGCGGGTTGGTTGAAAGTGAATGTCACTTCAACGATTTTGATTGAATGAATCCCCGCTTTTAAGAACAACAACAGCTCTCTACTGCCGATCATCTTTAAATGAGATGGCAGAGCAGTTTGATATTAGGATCATCTGGATCCCGGGTATTAGAGGCTTTCAGGGGAACCTCTAGAGCTTGCTACAACTGGGACAACCTTATAAGTTCCACCGGATTTCGAATGTGAGGGTTTACCCCTACTCTCTTGCAAACTCAGACTTAGGCGCAAGACAGAAGATGAAACAAGTATATAGATGGTGGATCACAAAAAATGATTGCGTGATCACCAGGCATTTATGGACTCATCTGAATAGGAAAAATACAGCTGCTTTAATTTTAAGATATAGGAAAGAAATCTCGATTCTAGTGTCCGTGCTAACCGGACACTGTCTCACAGGTAGGCGAACTCAATGATTTTTGCCGCAGCTGCTAGGATATCCATGAAGAGGAAAGTGTAGAACATTTTCTGTGTCACTGTGCTGGACTTGCAAGAAACAGAACGGCCACAATTGGCGCTCTTAACTTCAGGGAACTTTCTCACGTTGCTAGTGTTGAACTGCAATGTATTAGTAGCTTCCCTGCAGGAAATCGAACTGATACAAGACTAGTCACGTGACCGGTCCCCAAGTGATAGGGACCAATCCGAGTTCTAACACTTCCTATGAAACGGACCAGTCACTTTTACATGGGGATGGCCCAGGATGGGCTTAATTGATACCTTGTATGCACCCTGTGACTTGTCACTGAACTATCCCATGGTTACCTATTCCACGGGGAATAATATAAATTATCGGCCATGCCACAAAGTTCAATTCCGTTCGGAAACGGAATTGGCTCCACCTCAAGATCTCAAGCCCTAGCCGAAGCATACCCCAGCATACCAGCGCCCCTAACAGTCAGGACACACCTGACAAATTTCAGTATTTAAGTTTTTTTTTTTAGACACCATCTCCTATAAAAATGCGGTGGATTGAAATCCAGTTCCGAACGGAATTTGACTCTGTGACATGGCCGTACATTAAACTGTAACAATAAACGCTTATAATTTTTCGTTATTGATACACATGCAATGATATTTAATTTTTTATCTTAAAATTTTTTGAGATTCGAACCGACAACCTCGTGCATGATAACCTTGCACACTACCCACTCGACCACAGGGCCACTCATATTTCCAAAGCACAAATACCAGTTAAGCTTAGGTTTATATTTAAGTATAGTTACGGGACTGGTTCGAAAGTGACATTGGAGGGAACAATTAACATTATATTTACACTATGTGATAACTAGGTCCTGTATTCAACCACATTGCACATGTGCAGTGACGTCTACTACAATACTAGACTGAGTCCGAATTAAATTGGTTCAAGATCAAGTCAAGACATCACGAAAATGGTGAATATGTAACCATTTAAACTATATTCCTTTTTGCATCATACACTACTCCGTACTTTTGATAACATTCACATTTTCTCAAGTCATAGGACGAGTACGTTTCTATCATTTGTCGCCAAATTTTCTGAAGAGTTTATATCGTCGCTGTTTTAACTAACTGACCTAACTGACATTTTGTAAATTTTACAGGAGAGGAGCTTTTATGATTGTTTTCTACATGTATTCTTATGGAAACGTCTGAAATATTTTTACTGTTATAGGCTGGACAGTAATGTTTACAGTTATAAAAATTGTGGACAAGGTCTATTATGACTCATAAAGTCTAATAGTGGACTTAACTAATTTTTCAAAATGATGTCAGAGTTGGGTCAGTTAGTTAAACCAGCGACGATATGTATATTGAGCTCTGGTTGGTTCGATGGTAGATAGTCTCAATGAACCAAAACGGTCTAAGTGAGTACGGGTTTCTGACTGCCACGCCTACCGAACCTAAGAGTTCGATAACCAGGACATTTGTATGAATTTTTAGCACAATATGAACAACGATATGAGGATTAATTCTGCACCGTTTTTGAGTTATGACGTTGTTTGAGTAAATGAGCGATATGTACACTTCGCTATTGCTCATTTGCTGCAATAGTGTCACAACTCAAAGGTTTCTTTGAGTTTTGCAGAAAACGTGTTACAAGTTTTCAATTTGCATACAACTCAATAGAGACATGAACAAATATTCTTCACTTAGGAGGTGATGGATGCTACAAGCTATTTATATGAAATTTTTACACAAGATAAAATACAAAATGCCGCATTATTCTGCATTAATGAGTTTTTCGAGTTATGACACTATTACTTCAACTAAATGAGCGATATATTTCGAATATTTTAAAATCAATAAAAAAAATGCATACCTGCCCATTAAAATTGATAATTATAATGATTTGACATCTGTTATTCAAAGTAAAAAAGAAAGAGTTGACTGACAGATGCCACAAGGACGCGGCGGCTACAAACTGTCACTGTAAAGCTATTGACATTGCGTCTGCTGGCCCTCAACAATTTCACTTCATTCACAATTTAATTTCAATTACATCTCCATTCACACAAACACAATTAAGGGGCAGGATCATAAAACTGAAGCGACTTATTTATGATCTAACAAGAATCTATAAATAATATTCTCTTAAATGTTGGTTGCATTTGTAGACGTTTGCAGTTGCAGTTAAAACATGTTCATTTATGTTTTTTACACCTGTTTCGGGTATCTAATGAATACGAATGTAATAAAAACATGGCATTCAAGTACAATAAATAAGAAAAGAAGAACAGCAACAACATGTTAGGCTGTGTGTCGCTTTTGGTTTATGGAATTATATATTCATGGCGTTGTAGATCCCTTAATACCATTAAGAAAGAACGACTAAATATGTGTGTATGTGTATGAATGTCGGTTGTACTAACACTTTTTTTCTCCCTAAATATCTATGCCCGTGTCTTTTATTTTATTTTTTTTGTTCTTCAACAGGGTCAAGAGGTTTAATGCTCTTCGCGCGCTGTCATTATTGTGGAGAAAAAAAAAATACATAAAAGTTGAATAGAATTCGTGTGTAGGCTGTTTGTAGCCTTTTATTTTTATTATTAAAGCGTTTTTATTTATGTGCGTTTTCGTACCAAAAAGGTAAGAGACAAAATAAATACCCACCAAAGTTACACTCATAATACATGCCGACACTTGTCCGGCAACAAAAGAATTATGCTTTATGGATTTAAACTAAAAATAAGAATAAAAAAATTTTAAATAAAAAATTGCTGACTGTCGGCTCAATTTGTTTCATCTTGATTCTTTTGTTGTATATTTTTTTATCTCGTTCTCGTTCTTTTTTTTTTTTTTGTTCACTGTGTTGAGTCTTTTCTTTACAGTTTGGTCTCATAAATGAATAAAATGAAAATGAAATTAATGTCGATAAAGCAAGTAAATTAAACTGTCATTAGTTTAACATTTGCCTCAATTTTGTATACATATCAGAGATTGGCAATGATTCATGTTTTCGCTATTCAAACTGGCTCATAAAATTTTAAATATAAGTGAGTGAGTAGACATCATTTAAACTCAACTACTCTGAATAACGCATACTCACGATAACATTGATTTATTAGTATAAGTTGAAATAAATATGAATGCGACGTCGACATCATTGTCATACCACACTCACACTCATAAATCACCTCAGTTTGCTTTCTAATTTCAGGAAAGTACTTATACTACTCACATTGATTCAGCTCACTCAACTCATGAATGTATGTTTATTAGACTTTGGTCGAACTCGTTCACTAGTTCATTTTTGCCACAAACCAATGATCAAACCCATTTAAAATACATGGGTTTGATCATAGGTTTGTCTCAAAAATGAACTAGTGAACGAGTTCGACCCAATTCTAATGTTTATTTAAAATTTTAGTAATTAAACAGTTTGCAATACAATAGTAGTAATTAGGTTTGTTTTTCCTGCAAAAAAAAAAAAACAAAAAAAGCAACCTAATAATGAGAACTTTAATGTTCGTATGCGAAATTAGCATTGTGAATCATACTTATTTTGCATAGTCCATAGGCATTGAGTTAGACTTGTATCGAACTCTTTCAGTAGCTCGTTTTCGACACAAACCAATGATCAAACCCATGTAATTTAAATGGGTTTGATCATTGGTTTGTGTCAAAAACGAGCTACTGAAAGAGTTCGATACAAGTCTACATTGAGTTAAGGAGAGTCGAAATCAACAACGTCATAAATATTGCTAAGTATGAGTTCGATGCTCACTTCAAACTTTCGAGCGAATATGGTTCATAGACAACATTTCAATAAGTATGAGTGCGCATAAGTACAAGATATTATAAATCATGATTCAACTCTACTCACTTTTCCACTACTCATTGCGCTTCTCTGATACATATGCACTCGTATATGTTTGTATATGAAAATGTAAAGAATAATTTTTTTAGAGTGTCACAACTTTGAGCTGCCATTTAACAGCTGATAGTTGCTTTTTGTTTAGTTTGCTTTGAAATTTCATTATGAATCGATTTACAACCAGAGCAGCGCGTGCAAATTGTTGAAATTTTTAATCAAAATAATTTTTCTATGCTGTTAAACTCATCGTACACTTCTTTCATTTCTATTTGAATGGGTACGTAAATAAGCCGAATTGTCGCATTTGGAGTGAGTAGAATCCACGAGTTTTCGTTGAAAGACCATTTTATCCACAGAAAATTACTGTTGGCTGCGCTTTATGGGCTGGCGGAGTTATTGGCCCATATGTCTTCAAAAACGATGATGGTCTAACATTCTGTCAATAGTGAACGGTATGGGGACATGATTCGAAAATTTTTCTTACCTCAATTACGTGGCATTTGCTTGGTTGTTATGTGGTTCCAACAGTACGGAGCCACATGCTACACAGCGTGCGCTACAATTGATTTATTCAAAGAAACTTTTGATGAAAAAATTATTTCACCTAATGTCTCAATTAGTTGGCCACCAAGATTGTGTTATTTAAACCCATTGGAATATTTTCTTTTAGGGTTATGTTAAGTCACTTGTCTACGTCCATAAACCACAAACAATTGAACAACTGGAAGTCAACTTTCGAAGAGTTATCGGCGAAATACGGCCGCAAATGCTGCGAAAAGTTGTTGAAATGTTGTTGAAAATTTATATTCCAGTTTGTGCCTTGCTCAGAAATCATATCTAAACATTCACCTGCATTGCGTATGTCGAGTCGAATATTGATCTAAAATTTTCTTTGAAATAAAATAAAATATATTTCCTAGTTTTATTATGATTTAAACTTGTGCCACTCTCTAAAAAACACCCTTTAGGAGTGAGTGCTCACATAGACATGTGTATGCACTGAGAGAAAAGCTATAAAATCTTTTTCAAAGAAAAGTTTTAATTTTGGTAATGCTAAAGCAGGATGTTTGGGAAAAAGCTCAAACGTCTTGTAGGTGCAAAACCTATTTTCAAGCTGAACTTAACATTATCTTTTCAGCATATTTGCCTTGTGATATTTTTCGGGTGTATTGCTGTAAAATTACAAATGATCTAAAATTGCTAAAGCTACATTACTCTTTTGATGAAGACAAAAAAAAAAAAAAGGCATGAAAAGTATGAACAAATTTTGCTGAACTGACATGTTCATATTGTCAAAAGACTTTTTTATTGAAAAGTAGTCAAAGAAAACGTTCCAAAAGCTTAACCTTAAACCAAAAATAACGACAAATACTTCAATAAGCAAAAAAAAAAAAAAAGAGAGGCATTAATGATGATGATGAGAAGTATTATTATGTACAATTATAGGACAGAAGATAAATATTTTTTTAATACTTTTTTCCGTTGGAAATTGAAAAATGTAATGACAAAAATTGGCCTTAAATAAAAAAAAATTATAAATAAAAAATCACTCAGTACAAAAGAAGACCATAAATATGTACGTATCGCAACTAGTACCCCATTAAGAATTGCAACAAGCATCAGTATGAAAATTGTTTTAATAAAATTTAAAGCAAAAAAAAAGGAAGAAAAATTTCCTGAATTAAACGACATACCGCAACAATTATCAATTTAGTTGAAATTTTCTTTATGAAAGGCTTTTCAAAGATTTAAATTGAGCCACAAAAAAGAAAAGAAATAAAATTAAAAAGCTTATTAAGTAAATATTTGCTTTCAGTATAATCGTACTTATTAAACTTAATTTTTGTTTTTTAATATTTAACGTCATTGGTATCATAAAATTGCCATTTAAAATTTTTTCTATGTCTTAACAATGATATTTGTTATAAAATTTTTAAACTACATAATTAACGTTGGCAGCAATATAAAAATCAGTTGATTTTGAATTTTCGTTCAAGTTCCCAGCAAAAAATAATTAACACTTAGGGCCAATTTGCCCCTGTGGCTGAGTGGTAGTGTTGCTAGCCTCTAAGTCCAGATGTCGTGGATTCGATTCCCGCCATAGACCCTAGGTATTTTCCGCAGACAAGCTAATCGCTTCGCGGCTTCTATTGTGTTTGTTAAAAAAAATAATATTAGTAAGTTGATGAAATTGGTCTTAGGCCCAATAATTGACTTCTTAATTAAGTGTCATTTATCTTTAAATGCCATTTAAGTACCGAATTCATTTTTTCAGTACACTATACCTTGTATATTTAAATCCTACTTAAGTTTTACGAATTTACAATGTGTTATTGTGCTTGTGTGTGTTTATTGAAAACATGTACATGAACATCATGTGGTCGCATTGAAAACATTAAACATCTGTTTTCTTTTTGAACTATCGACATTTCACGACTGTAAAAATGAAACTGCATTTAAGTGCAACTTAAATTTAAGTGGAAATTAGCCAAATGACATTTAATTGAGAAGTCACTTATGGGGCCTTAGAAGCACTAAAAGCTGTTAGAAACACGAAAGTAAGCGATACCATTAAAATATGTTCTACGATCGTATGCGAACAGTACACAATTATATCTGTGGCAAAAAGGTAAAGTGCTTAAGTCGAGATAAGCAGATTTTGAGTTAATGGCACTTCTGTTATCTCCATATTAGAAAGTACTCCTGGGCAAAATCTCAACTATTTTGGGTAATTTTTCAGGAATTTATAGCGCAATTACTTGCAGCTTATCTTTTTTCTTATTATGGACGAAAGTAAAGAAAATAATTATTTGGATCTAAAGAATTTTTCGTCTTAACAAATTTGGCCTGATATAATACCGTTCGTTAAACCGGAATACCTCTGTATATGAAACAAAGTATGAAGATTACGTTGGCCTATGTAGAGTATGCTAAACACTGTTGGTTGCGTTTCGTAGCCGTCATTGTCATGTGAGAATGATTAAAATAAATTCAGTAAAGCGCGACTTTGAATTTGTGGTGCGGATAGTATCGACAATGTTACAGAGTTCAATTCCGTTCGGAAACGAAATTCAATTCACCTTAAGATCTCAAGTCGTAGCCGGAGCATACCACATCATATCAGCGCCCCCAACAGTCTGGACACAACTGACATATTTCCGTATTTTAGTTTTCTTTTTTAGACACCATCTTCTTCAAAAGTGGCGTGGATTTAATTCCATTTCCGAACGGAACTGAACTCTGTGAAATGGCCGTATATCTGTAGTACCATACGAAATTTGGCATATACGAGGGCTACTATTTATGTTTCGTTAAGCAGCTCTGGGTCGAACAACATCATTTCGCGTCATCGTAATTATTTCTTAAGTGCGGCCAGGCTTTTGTCTGTTGTTAGACCTTTGAGAGTTTTTCGTCTCGCTCGCACTGGTTGACTGATCTGCCACGGATAACCGTATTATCTTGCGGTTTTTTGTGAAATTTCTTTAACAGCCACGTTGCTTTTTGAAAATACTGTTATTAACATCTTGGGCATATGGTCTAGTTACTCCGCCCATATTCGTGCAACACCATACCATGCAAATTTACTTTGTATAGTATGTTTAATAAATAAACAAATAAATATTTATGTTTTGGGAATAGCAAATAACAATTAAGATTTTTTAATTAAAATAGCTTGGTGATCAACACACTTTTGCACTCGTTCAAACCAGTTGTCATAGCAGTTTTTCCATTCCTCTTGAGACACCTCCAAAACACGGTTTTTGAACGCATCAACTTCTTCTACGGCGCTCGTAACTCAGTTTACCTTTGATATTCGAGAACAAGAAGAAGTCATTGGGTGTCAAGTAAGGACTGTACGGAGGATGAGTCATCAATTCGATGTTTTAACTACTCAAAAATTCATTTGTTTGACGAGATGTGTGAGAGATCGCATTGTCATGATGAAGAGTGATTCGTCTTTGGGAGTTAGTTTTACGAATTTCTCGTGAAGACTTCCGGCAAACAATTGGTCTTGTACCACTCAGAATTCAATGTTCTATGTTGCTCAAGCGGAACAGTGGCCACATGACACATTCGGCAGAAATAACATGGGACCATTTGTTTCGCTGTGCTTCTTCCACGAACTACTTTTGTTGCATTTACTCTTGGAATACGCACATGGTCGATGGCTGTTTTGTTTTCGGCTCTGAAGCATATATCCATGATTCGTCACCTGTCACGATTTTATACACGTCTTTTGAAGCACCACGGTTGAACTTTTTAATCATGACGCGAGCCTCTTTTTGAGCGATTATTAAATTATGGGGTATCCAACGAGAAAAATGTGTTTAACAACTAAGTGTTCATGCAAAATCGAATGTATTGAAGTGGAACTAATGTGAACTAGTGCATGCCTCTATCTGACAATATGTCACATTACAATCGTGCATTATCAGTTCACGCACTGCATCCATGTTTTGCGGCACAACAGCCAATTTTGGACGACCCTCACGGAACGAAACTACGACCACGATTGAATTCATTATATGAGCGATATATTGTGGTTTTTTATGGTGCTTTATCGTCATTCAAAGAACTGAGTTCATAGACACATTCTTGTTGAGATAATCCACGTCGAAAGTTGTGAAAAATAATCCAACGGGAACCTTCTCCTGAAATTTCCATTGTTTTCTGTCAATTTTATTTTCTGAAGCCAAAACAAACAAAAGAAATAGCACTTGCACATCAAAACGTTGTGAGTAGGTTTTACTAAAAATATTTAACTTTATTATGATGTTGCCAGATTTTAGCTATTGACATTAGTGTTGCCAGTCCCCGTAATGTAAATAGTAGCCCTCGTATAATCGAATATCTTTTTAAAAGATATTTAGTACCCGGTACATTTTTTTCGGTTCTTGGCGATTTTTTTAGCTTTGCCGCTGTTTTGTTTTGTTTGCGATTTATTTTAGTTTAAGCGATCTTTTCAGTTTTGGCAATTTTGATCGTTTTTGGTAATTTATTTTAGTTTTAGCGATTTTTTTTAGTTTTGGATTTTTTTTTTCGTTTTGGCGATTTTGTTTGGCTTTTTTTACAAAAATTATAGAGTTTTCTGCAGGCTCCAGTTATTAGCTCCAAATCGCTTATAAAATTTGGTTAAAATTCTATTCAGAATATTATCCTGTAGTATTTGCATGTCTCTAACCGAGGTATGTTGTCATTTCATTAACATACCTCTGTTAATGCTGGTTGGTTTGTGTCTTGGGTTATAAACTTCGAAATTTATGTTCTCACACGTAATAAAACACATGGTTTTAGATAAGAAATCATTTATTTTTCAACGTAGTCCCCCCCATACACTTTGGTGAACATTTCTCCAATTTTTATTATCCCTTTAAAAAAATTTAATTATTTTGAGATCAAGCAAACATATTTCAATTTAAAATTAGCATCTCTTTAGTGAGTTTTGGGTTGGGTTATTCTCTGTTTTAATTGTTGTTTTGCGTAACAAAATCTGTTGCACATCCCTTCAATATTACTGTTTTGAGTCCTTTTTATGAAAGGATTTATTTAAGTTTTTTTTTTATTGAAACAAATTTATAATTTTGATATTTTTTCTAACTTTTTTTTCTACTTTCTTTTCAGGTGAGTGCAAATTTCATAATTTTCAAGAAGCATTTTATAAAAGTAAGTAAAAAAATATTATGCTTGGGAAATAAGCTACTTCCCACTTATTAAATAATGTTTGGTATAATTATTTATACTTTGTAAAGAAATGAGAGAAGAGTGTAGTTCAATTATTAAACAATATCGAAATGAATTCTATTTTCGTTATTACTACCCATAAATCAAGAATTTCGTATACTTTTCAATTACCTGAGGAACTAATCAGTAATTTAAAGTGAAAGAAGCTACTTCCAAATTATTATATTAATAGCTTGCATAGTTCAAAGCATTTTGTTTAGTTTTGTATTATATAGTAGATCTCCCCGCACCCTTCTAACTTTGTACACTTCACTATGCAAAGAGACAAAATAAAAAAAAATTAGTTTATAATTAAATAATTCTAGCAAAGCAGTCCAAGACAACAACATACACCGTTGACTTTACAGACCGGTAAAAAATTGGGGAGGGTACACGGACTGGTGTCTATATCTTGGCAACGAACATTCGTAGGTTTTTCAGACTTTCTAATGAATGCAGCGTTTTCCAAGCTGAGATCTTGACGATGCTCAGGGCCACGGAACTGGTGGCCAGTAATGTAGCTGAAGGTGGGAAGGTAACCTTCTACGTCGATAGCCAGGCAGCGCTAAAAGCTTTGAAGGAATACAATTTCAAATCGAAACTTGTTAGTGAATGTAGGATAGCCCACAACTTTCTTATGAAAAAATATAGTGTCAGACTATGTTGCGTTCCTGGCCACAGCAGTGTTGAGGAAAATAAAATTGCCGATTGGTTGGCAAGAATAGGGACGGCGTTACATGAAGGAATGTGTGACAGATCGGTGAAACTACTGATAAGTAATTACTACAAGGAACTCAGTAATTGGGTAGAGAGCAGGACCAACAGTTCATGACGAAGTAGGTAGGATTGTAAAGTCTCGAGGGCTATGTAGCCAAAACTTGAATCATGAAGATCCAAACTGCTACTGGACATGGATAGGAAGGCGATGCGAATCGTGATAGGCGCGTTGACTGGTCACTGCTCAGTTAGAGCAAGACCAGGATGTGTGAGTATGAAGAGGAACCAGAAATCATGGAACATATTATCTGTCACTGCCCGAAGCTGCAACGTCATAGGCTTAGATGGCTGAGCAGACGCTTCCATGAGAGCATTACTGATATCGGGAAGTGTAAACTAGAGGATATCAGGGGCTTCATCATGTGAATTCGGTGGCTCAATGACGGAAAATAGGGTCACTTCTAGGTACAAATAATGGGTTAATATTACTTTTAATGGCCATTGAAGGGAATCACAATGGACCCAACTGGGTCTCCGAGTGGAGGTGCGTTTTGACACCACCCTTCCTTAACTAACCTAAACTAACATAAATTTTTTCAGTAGTGATTTTGCTTCATATGTGTTTCATATTAATTCAACATGATTTACAAAATAATTCAAAGAAAATTTTATCTTTGGAAATAACTTTATATCATGTTGATTTAATATTAAAGTACTGTTAAATCAAAATGAAGAATCATGTTGAATCAATGTTGATAACAAGTTGAAACAACGTAAATTTTATTTAATGCACATATTTAGATTTTTTATCAAGCTAAGCCTTGGCTAGAGTGAAGCATTCTTTATTTCATAAAGTGATGGTTCATGAGCACACAAAATTAATATTCTTTTCTGCTATCCAATGACTGTCAAACACAAACTTAATCAACCCTTATCGTTAATAAAAGTTCACGTGAAAAGTGTTCCCTTTCCCTAAAATTGTGATCGCCTATTTTTGCGTTGTTGTTGTGTCGCTATACTATTTTCTAACTTTGTTCGTAATTTTTTTGTTCACGGGAAATATTTCACGGAATGAAGCAGTTTGTTTAAATTTTCCCAAGAGTCAACTGACAGTTTTCCCTGTTTTTAGGAGTGTTGCCCTTTCAGTTAAGAGGCGGAAAAAGTCAGGGACTTATTATTGGGAAAAAATAATAATTGTCTGTTTGTCTAAATAGGAAATATTTTGTTATATGTGACCCGGTCTATGAAAAGGTGGCTGGCTTATGACTCAAAAAACAACAACTACCGAGAAACTGACGAAATGCATTGTTCATCTTTAACAGCTGATTTTGAGTCATAAGCAACCTATTCGTAGACCAGGTCACATATATTATTTTCTTAATACTATTTCCTTTGTCGTAAAAAATTATAATTGTTGAGCCATTTTTATTGTTTTTTTTTATTTATTTTCCTTGGTTAATTTTTGCTACAAACTTTAAATCCTTTTCATTATTGTTATTTTTTTTTTTGTAACCACACACAAAACCCAATCGACTGTCAAAGTCTGGCATTATATAAATCGCTTCTAACTGGGCTTGTCATATTTTTAATTAGTGTATGATTTTTCGCTTCGTTACTCTGCCTGGTTGTTATTGTTGTTGTTGTTGTTGTTGTTGCCTCTCACAGTCAATTAACATTTCCTTATAAATACTCAAGGTATAATAAATTATTTTTCCAACTTCAAAAATGACATTCAGCTGTTAAGAAAATGATTAAATGCTGCTGCTGCTGCTGTTGCTGTTGCTATTGCCTCCAGATCTTTAAACCAAAAATCCACCTGTCAGCATGGATGGCGCCAAATTTGAAATGGGAAAACAATTAAAAAAAATAACAACACATCCCATTTACACACACGAAGAGAAAAACCTATAACTGAAAATGAAACCTAAATAGATGGCTAAATAGCAAATGTATGTTTTGTATATAAAAGGCTAAGGAAAGCAATCTTACAATTTTTATTTAACACTACGGCCACGGCTGCTGACTGTAACTCATAATTCATTTTGAAGACTATTAAATGCTTTTCAAGATGGCAAGGAAGAGAAAAAATTACAAAAAAAAAAATTATAATAAATAAAACAGGCACAACCAAACAAAACTGACACTCCTTTGAGGAATAAAAAAGTTGTAATAATAAATGAAACGAGTCAATGAATAATAAGATATTTATGTTAAAGATCAATTAACACGGGTTGTGTGGGAAGTTAAAGAGGCAATGGCTAAAAAAAAATTTTCACTCAGTTGAAGAAATGAAGGCATTAAAGACAGTTACAATCCGGCATTAAAAGCAATCCAAGTGTTCTGAAGCCACAATTGAATAATAAACCTCTTTTAAAATATAATTTAAGAAGTATCTACTAGGTGGCTTAAAAATTGGCCATATTATCCAGGCTTAAAGTTATAGTTCAGATATAGTCTGCTCTTCGCTGGAAGTTATGTCTGTAGCCTTGTAGATTTTAAAATGAAACTCATTTACTGTCTTAGGTCTCTTATGAAAACCTTCACAAACAATCCTCGCAACAAACCCAAACTACCGAACAGACAGCTAAACAGACAAGTCATACATTATCGGTAGCTGTAAAGGTACAATTGACTTTTGAAGTAAGAAAACCATTTGCTTAATTATTAACAAAAACTAAAAAACCCTCTTAAAGGAAGTCCTTTAAATCTTAACCACATACACATTTAATAACACTCATGTTCTTAACAAAAAAAAAAAAAAAAAAAAAAAACAACGAAAAAGGCCCGTCTTCTGGCCACATCCATTCTTCAACTGCTTTAGCTTGAGCTAGCACACTGCTCGTATCTTTAAAATTAATACATTTCTATTCTAAACAGAATTCATTTCAAAGTGCAAAATGCACCTTGCTAAGTAACCAACACCTTTATTTTCCGTTTACTACTTTATATCTTTGTTCATTACAACAAAATGTAAAGTTGCAGCAACTGATGGTTGCATGATCTTTACATTAGACAAACGACACTTGTCTTGTTTTCCTTTCTACGTTTTGTATTTTGTATCTTTTTATTTGTTTTTGTTTTGTTTCTAGTGCAAATGCTAAAGAGGCATAAAGAAATATATAAATAAAAAAGAAATCATTGATGGCAATTTTATTATGTGTCCATTGTTGGCTCTTTGCATGCAATAAGTGCAAGAAGATGTTTAATAAATTGTTAAGACACCTTTTAATAGATTATTGCTGTCTTATGGCCTGTCTAAAAGGTTGAATACCTTAAACCAGTCAATACTCGTACCATTAATTTTTTTTATATATTTTTTTCGATTTCGAACAGGTTGCCTAATAGGATTAACGAAACAGATTGTGGCCGAAAAGGTTGTTAGTGTCATTAACCGTCTGTTATCTTTAGATTTTTATCGAGAGTTGTAAAGTTAAAGCCAGAAAGCAATCAGTTTGTAGAGAGAGAGAGAGAGGAAGAAAAGCAACTTACAGCCGGATGCATCCATCAAAAATTGATGCGTTTGAGGAAGCATAAAATTATGAATGAATTTTCTTCTTTTATGGTTACAATTACAAACAGGAATGCAAGAAAATTGTCAGTTGGCCCTCAAGGCAACAATTTGTTTGCCCACAAAAATTTACAAGCAGATAATCTTTGCTGTAAAGAATTAAAAAAAAATATATAAATTATATTAAGACAATAAATTAAACGCATTTTTAGTAAAAAAAAATCAACGTTGAAACCAGCTCCCAGCTCTGACAACAAAATAAGCATGCACACATATTTAAAAATTTAAAAGCATTTGACAAATAAATATAAATTTTGCTATAGTTTTCTCCCAACAAGTCACCTATTATTTAACGCTTTAAAATTAAATTCACAATGTTAGATTATTAAAAAAAATATTAAAATAAAATAAAATAAACAAAAAATCAAACTGCTTAAAATACCGAAAATATTTATACGCTCTCACAAGAAACACAACAAGTGAGAGGTGCAACCAGGGAAAATTATAAATCAAAAGGTAAACATAAAAGCAAGCAATTACAAACGTAATTTGCAAAACATCACCGCAAACTGTCAAAATTTTTTGACATTTACAAATTATTTTTATACCCTGAACACGTATAGACCTGCAGACAACAACAACGACAGAAACAGCAACAGCAACAGTAACAAGAGCAACAGCGACACAATCGCACGCCAACATCGTATAAATGAACATGAATACTACATACTACAAAAAAAAAAAACAACCCAGAAAAATTTCAGATGTGTGTGGCACAACAACATCGTTCGAGACATAATCCAAAATTGTTTAAAATATCAATAAACTATATATAGTTTATACCAAGAATTGGTATTGATTTTGAAGAACACTAGATTTAGATTAAATGTAGGCTGTATGATCTACAAGCTTTAATAGGCTAAATATTGGATAGACAGGGACTAAATACAGGATTAAATACTGGATAGACAGGGACTCAGAGATATAGGCATAGACATAAATATACACATAAACACAAACAAACATAAAATAAGCATAAACATAAACATAAACATAAACATAAACACAAACATAAACATAAACATAAACATAAACATAAACATAAACATAAACATACACATAGATATAAACTGTGTGTTCAGGATTTCTCCATTGCAGATTTTTTTTTTAGGAAAAACTAGATGTCTTGCACTGAACCGGAGAGCATACTAGAGTCCTTGTGCAACTGGACCGGCATATTTAATTTTTAACCGACTTCCAAAAACAAGAGAAGTTTTTTTTGGGGTGTTACTTCATAACTCGGTACATTTTAGATCGATTGTAAAAATTCTTTTTTTTCTCTGAGAGGGTATAGCTTCCCATTGGTCTCATTGTAGAAAAGTTGACGGGGACACGCCCACAATTTTTTAATTTAATTTTATGATATTCTACGTATTTGATTGCTGTGAAACCTAAAAAACACCTGTGGTTCTTGTTATTACACAATCGGAAAGTTGAAAAAATGGGCGGGGTTACGCCAATTAAAATGTATTGTAGTATTTCAAGCAGTTCTACTTAACCGATTTTTTCTAAACGTGTGGCAGACACATTCCCCCATTTTAAAAAATTGTCGGAGTCACGCCTATTAAAATTTAATATTTATTTTAAATAGTTCTAGTTTATCGATTTTTACAAGACTTAACACGCACCCTGAGCTCTGAAAAATACACAATCTTGCATTTAAAAAATGGGAGGAGGCACGCCCATTAAAATTTAATTTTATATTTTACGTACTTTTTACCTTCTTCTATCAGATCTTTGCATCGAAGTCGGTGTTTTTTTGCAGAAAAAATTACAGTTAAACCTCGATTAACCGGGCCTCTATTAATCGGTTACATCTATTAACCGGCATGCGGTTCTTTTTAGTTTTTTCCTTTATTATCCGTGCCTAAATTTATACCTCTATTAACCGTGATTTACATCTATTATCCGTGCAGCATTCATATGTTTTTTATTATCTAAATCTAAATCCGGTGGTTTTCCCTTTTTAACTTCATGTACCCACACATAAGAACATACATATTTGATTTTGCTTCTCTATGACGATTTGCTAACTTACTCACCACGTATTGAACCAGCAAACTTCTACCTGATAGACAAGCACTCTACCCAATATGCCAACAAGCAGCCTGAATAACCATTGAAATTATTGTGCAAACATTCTTAGAAATGAAAAATATCATGAAACAAATTGTCTCAATGTCTATTTATAGAAACGAAATAACAAGAAACCTAATAAAATCAAGAAAATTACCTTATTAAAAAAATCAATAATAGGTATGTTTTATTCGAACTTTGTATCAATAAGAAATCCCTATAGTTTAAAATTTATAAGAAAACCTAATAGAATCAAGAAGTTTTTCTCTATGGATTGTTTTTTTTTTGGTGCCAAAAATAACGGAAATTGAGTGAAAAAAGTTGTGGATAATAAGATTTCTTCTTGATTTTATATGGATTTCTTCTTGATAAAATAATAAGATAAAATAAATAAGACCAGATAAAAACAATAAAAAATCTCTATGAAAAAATCTCCGCTTCTTTCTGTTGGGATACCCCTTAGCCTAAAAACGTTTCATAGAGAAAATCTTCTTGATTCTATGAGGCAGTTTTTTCTCTGTGTAGAGCATACATTGCTAGACATTGGCTTGACATATTTTTGACATTTATAATATAAGATATGCAGACTATATAATATAATATAGTCAGACTAGAGAATATATACACTAGATATAGGCTAGCGAAATCTTCGTTAAATATATATAAATCCTAGGAAAATTATTGTAAAAGGCATACAGGGCTGTATATTGCGATGCCTAAATATGATTTTTGAACTAAACTAGAAAATGCCCAGAGTTGAGTAAATTATACGTATTAGTCATTTATTTACTCGACATATTTCTGCGTACATAAAAAGTAGCGAAGGCTGATTTTAAAGTGTAAATTTAAACTCACTCATTATTCATGCCTCGTTAGCTAAAATAATTTCGAGCAATCGCAAAAAAAAAAAATAATGAATTTTAAAACAAGAAGGCAACGGGAACATAAGCAAAAAAAGTAAATATAAATATGTAATTTTAAAATTATAATTTCTATAAAAAGAAAAACTTAAAAACTTACACATATGGTGGGGACTGCATACGAGTATGACTCTGTAGCAAGCATATCTGTGTACTACACACTTGCCACTGCAACGACGAAAAACAAAATCACTCTTTCACTCGTCGTCTGTGTGGTGTGTGCAGTATGTATTTACATATTTCTTTTTTTTTTTTTTTTTGCTGCTTGAATTGCAGTGAAATTTTTAGTTACTTTGATATTTACGCTGAAATAGAGTCTGTGTTAATTTGCGTCAACAGGCCAATATGCACTTTGATTTTCTTGTTTATATTAATTTCGTTGCATTTTCTTTCGGTGTGTTTTTCTTTCTTCTGTGCACGCTTTGGTATCTCCCATGTATTGTTGTTGGCTTCTAGTTTAACTGAAAATTTCAAATATTTCTTGATGCATGCCTCAGTGCATGCCAAATTTTTTTTTCTTACCTAAGTATGTGTATACAGCAGGAAAAAAACATTGTTTTCAATAATTTTTCTTTCTATTAAGTTGGGAGGGGAGAATAATTCGAAAATAAAATATTTTGCCATGAAGATGCAGGCAGTGCATAATATGCAACTTTGATGTTACAAGTACTGTGGCAACATGACTCTTTTTTTTGTGTTTTTGTAATGAAATTACTAGCATTCGAAATATAAATTAAAAAAAAAAAAAAACTAAATTTTGTACGAATACATTATGAACTTAAGATATTTTGATTTAAACTTAATATTAATTATAATTTTGCTATTCGTGTGCTTTAAAATGTTTTCCTGCAGCGCATTTTCAATTCGTTGTGTGTCATTAATAACTTTTAATATATATGCAGGTATGGTTGTATATATTTTATTTTATAAAACGAAAACTTTACTGCTGCAAGTTGGTACATATATATTTAAATATTTGTTTTATATACATAAATACTTTTTTTTTTTGTTTGTCTTTTAAATAAATTTGTATCGAGTTGTCAACCGAAATGTCATGTTGTTCATGCGCCAACAAAACTCATTTCACTTACATACGTATACGTTTTGTGACATTTCAATAATATTTTATGTCTTAAATACTATTGCCTATGTATGTATGTATGTATGTATATATTTTTTCTTCTTCTTGTTTTATATTAGTGCTAAAATTCTTGAAAATGATTGCCAGTGGAAATGATTTTGTTTGTTTTATTTTTAGAAGTTATTACAGTGATTACATTGTTGCTTGTAATTACAAGTAATTAAAGTTAAACTATCATGTATGTGATTACACATATCGCTCCCTTATTGCAACAGAGGCATAACTCAGAATATGCTAGTTGTATCAAAAATACAAATCAATGACTATATCGTGCCATAACCGCCAAAAAAGCTTAAGCGACAACTTAATTTTTTTACCAAAACCTATTATTTGCAATCGTCAAAATAACGAATTCCGAAAAATGTGTCGCTTAAGCTATTTTAGCGGTCATAGCTCGATTATATACATACAAATATTTTCTTTTTTCGAGAGGTGCTTGTACAAGCTATTTGTATGAAGTTTTTAAATAAGATTAAATATGATTTTTTCTGCGTTGTACGCATTTTTTTTAGATATATCTATGCTGCAATAAAGGAGCGCTATATAAACCCTCCAGTTCTAAAAGTACAAATTGACTCAAATCGTTAGTGAATTTCCTAACGAAAAATCGACTAGCTATTACACTAGCCACAAGTAATGCAAGAGTTCGCCTTTTGACTGTCTCACTCATGGATATGCCTTTAACCTCCAAAAAAAAATTTTTTTTTTGCCAGTGGAAAAAAACTGTGCTGCTCTTCCAAAGAAAATCAACAAGAAAAAATTTATTGTAAGAATTTTAATTATTTTTTGGCGTCAGTTACAATTGCAAGTTCGTGGTCAGTGAACGTGTAATTTTTAGTGAGAAAAGTGGTTTTCTTTTAGAAAGTTAAAATGAGCTGCAGAAGTCAATTAAAACGTTGCATAAAAAAATAAAAAAAAACAGTTAATTGAAAAATGTATTAATAATTAACCCCCATATTCACAAAAAATAAATAAAATGTGTTTGAAATCCATTTTAAGAAAAATTTGTAAGAAAAATTTAAATAAAATACATTTCAATCTCATTTTAAATTTTATGAATATGGCGGCAATTGTTTTATCAGTAGAAAAATTAATTGTATTGATTAGAGAAATCACTGACGAAGGGTTATGCAGATGGTGGCAATTGACTACCGTCACTCTCATCCCCATATTAAAATCGTCAGTATTTTGCATTGCTATTAGTTAGGCTGGTAGTTAATGGTAACGATTGGTAGTTAACGAAATAGGTAGACATTCGCTAGCTAAGTGGACTGCAGGGAATATATATGTATATAGTTTCATAACTCCAAAAATGCGTTTTTTTTTAAATTGATAATGCAAAATAACTCAGCATTTTGTATTTTATTTTGGGCAAAAATTTCATATACAAAGCTTTTACTACTACCTCATGAGCAGTGTAGCCAGTTTTTTTCTAGAGCTTATCCTCAATTTTTTAATTGTCTTCCCCAAAATTGGGGATTTTTTTGAGTTTTGTTGATTAAAACTTTTTCTTTTGTGAAAAAACTAAAATTTTTTAAATTTTATTTAAAAAATAATGACAAAAATAACATATTTATTCAATAAAATTCATTTACATATATCGATAGCTATATTAATTTAATTTGTACTAATAATACAACTTGTAAAGAAAAACAGACACATAGTTTAGTATACACACAAGTATAAAAAAATGTTTAACCAAAGTTTGCCATTTCAAAAACTTCTGAACCGAAATCTTCTGATTCATCAGCCTCAAGCTTTGTTGTACATAGTACTTGTATTAAGAGGCTTTAGCATTTCAGCAGAAGGATTAAATTTGTCACAACAAATTGAATTATTTTTAAAGTGTGTGTTTATTCTAAAGCCTGGATCCCACTATCGGCACAATGTACCGATTTTCACCGGCTCACTGCAATAAAATCAGAAGTAGTAAGCTAAATTTGCCTTATTTCTGAACCACTTGAAATATAAGGACATAAATTCCCCACACTGTATTGGTAATAAAGCCATATTCACTTATTCCAGAATTAATTGAGTAATACTGCCATTTTGGCTTACTACTTATGACTTTATTGCAGTGAGCCGACGAAAATCGGTACATTGTGCCGATAGTGTGATCCAGGCTTAAGAAGTGCTTCCAGCATTTTGTTACGTATTTTTGCTTTGGTAGTGTTCATTATTGGTTAATCTTACTTGATACTAGAAACCATTCACTATGAATAGTAATACAAAATTTTTAGACTTGCCAGACGCATATTTCTTAGTTCAAAAATCATTCTTGTTACCATCCCCAGAAAATCCCCAAATTCCCAATACAAAAATTTTCATCCCCAATCGCGAAAAAAAAATCCTCAATTTGGGGATGAATCCCCTAAATTGGCAACACTGCTCATGAGAGAAGAATATTTTTTCAGGTCTTCATTGAGTTGTATGTAAATTGAAAACTGTAAACGCGTTTTCTGCACAACTAGTTTTTTTTTTTTTTTTTTGAGTTGTGACACTACTAAAATAAACGAGCGATATGTTTATTTTTTTTTTTTTGTAAATATATGCAATTATTATAAGAGTTTACAAAATAGTTTTTATTTTTATAAAATTTTTCCGTCCTAACGAGGCCCTTTAGCAGCCCAATGTATGGCCGAATCACATTAATATTTTTCTCACAATTTTATCTGTATTGGAAACCCTGGGGGTGGTTGCAACAGTGGGAAGAATTAATAAAATTACTTCCCCATATACATAAAAAAAAAAAATAAAATGAATTTGAAATCCATTTTAAGAAAATTTTTTATGAAAAATTTTAAATAAAATACATTTTAAATTCATTTTAAATTTTATAACTATGGGGATTATGTTTGTAGGAGACCTTTCCCGAGAAGAGGAGATTGAGGCTTGTTGTTTTTAGAGAAAATGTAGCGGAGAAAAAATTAATATAGGTCAGTTAAAATTCTGGCTAGCATAGCCAACATATACATAAATTTTTCTGATGCCTGTGACACTGCAAACTATTATCTAAATTTAATTGATAAAATAAAATTATGACTATATTAAATTAAATGCATGTTTCAACTTGAAATAACTTTCATACAACATGCTTCTTCGTGTTAGTTTAGCATAAAATTTACGTTGTTTCAACTTTGAAATAACTTTGATATAACATGATTCTTCATTTTGATTTAACACTACTAGGAAATTAAATCAACAAGCACACGAAAAGCACACGAGGATGCAATAACGTAAGCGAATGACGAAATTTAACACAAATACTACGACGTCAGTCAGCTGTTTATTCTCAAACTCTCAAAGTTTTTTTTATAGATAATCCTTTCTCGCTCACCGGTATACAAATTTGGATGCGAATGAAATTTTTTACTTCGAGTTTTGAATTTTTATTTTTTAATTGAATTGTGTACAAAAATAAATATGTGCTTCGGTAGTTCAGTGGGTAGTGTTCTAGCCTAACATACGGAAAAAAGTATTTGATTTGATATTGTATTTAATACATAATAAATAGTAAGTATGAAAAAGACATGCTTCCAGGTAGTCGAATATTTTTGCTGAATCCAGGTCACTCCGGCAGGCATGAAAGAATCACGCGAGCTATCCCATATAAAAATCATGCAAAATTTCATGCATCGGGTAAACGCTTGCCTATAAAAAGAGCACTTATATATGTGCTTCCAGCGTAGCACCATTTTTTGCTGGGACCCGTCAGTCATTTCATATGTGTGAGTGTTTTATGCTTGATTTTCTTACTTCGGTAGCGTTCGCGTGTCCTAAATATTTCTTGAAGTAAGCCATGTTTTCCTAAGTTCACTCGACCGAATTATAAATAAGTTAGTTATAGGGTTATCAGATATGGAGATTTTTCGCCAAACGTGGCTATTTTTCAACTTGTTTTTTTTTTTTTTTTTTTTTAATACATGATATTTATTTATTGTATCTTCCTATATGAACTAACAATAAGTATTCAAATCTAAAATATAATTATTAGGCCCGACCACTGTCGGACATAAATTTAGAGATAGTTATAAATAATACATATTTAAGTAGTGATAATCAAAAGGAAGAAAAAATAAAATAAAATAAAAAGTATTTTCAAGCAGTCCCATCTGGAGTGTTGAGTATAAGAGCACTTGTATCCCTCTTTTTTAGGCGGACGTGTCCAGTAAAGTTCAAAATATTACGAGCAAGCGGATTAGGATGTGACTCGAGTTTTGTTAAATATTTGCCTGCATATTTTGCAATTTCTTCAACCACTAGTGGCATATTCAAATCACGATGTATATTTGAGTTTTTTATATACCATGGAGCCGATGTTATTAATCGCAAAATTTTATTTTGCCTTCGTTGGATTCTCTCGACATTGGAAGCTGAAGCAGTGCCCCATAGTTGAATTCCGTAGCACCATATGGGTTTCAAAATAGACTTGTATATCAAAAGTTTGCAATCTAGACTGAGGGTTGAATTTCTACCAATCAGCCAATGTACCTGAGTTAATTTTAGTTTCATTTGGGTTAACTTAGAGTCAATATGGTGTTTCCAAGTAAGCCGTCGATCAAGGTGTATACCAAGATATTTCACATGAGTATGTTGAGGGACAACTTGATTGTTAATCCGAATGGGTAAACACGTATCTCTTCGTAATGTATATGTTACTTGAACACACTTTTGTTCGTTTACCTTAATTCTCCATAAGTTTAACCATAGTTCCAGCTGGGTAATGTGTTCTTGAAGATATCGGGATGCCTCGTAAGGATTTTCATGCATACTAACGCAGGCTGTATCATCAGCAAATGTGGAAGTGTGGATATTGCTGCTCAGAGGCATATCACAAGTATAAATCAAATACAAAACTGGCCCCAGTATACTCCCCTGTGGCACACCGGATGAGATAGTTTCAGGCATGCTCATAAAGTCTCCTTCCACAACAGTGAACTTCCGGGCAGTAATGTAACTTTTCAAAAGACTTACAACGTTTATTGGCAGGTATGTTTTTAATTTTAAAATTAGGCCTTCATGCCACACTTTATCAAATGCCTGAGAAACGTCGATAAACAGCGCAGAACAATACTTCTTTTCTTCAAATGTTCTTCTTATAAATTGGACCAATCTATGAGTTTGTTCAATGGTGCTATGCTGACTTCTAAAACCAAATTGATGGTCCGGTATGCACCCACTATTAACTAGAATTGGGGACAATTTTGTCATGAGCAGTTTTTCGAAAAGCTTTGACATTGTTGATAGGAGACTTATTGGCCTGTATGACTCAGCCTTGGTAAGGTCTTTGCCCGGCTTTGGAATCATTTTAACTTTGGCAAGCTTCCAGCTATTTGGATAATACTGCAGTCGTAAAATGGCGTTAAAAATAAATAACAGTATTCTAATTGCAATACGAGGCAACTTTATTAGCATCTGGTTACTAATTCCATCAAAACCCGGAGCTTTCTTTGGGTTGAGTTCAGAAATTAGTTTTTGCACATCACGCGTCTTAAACTTTATTTGTTGAGGGGGTAGAGCGACTACATTTGGCAAATCAATTACACCAGTACATGTGTTTGGGGTAAATACGTATTTTAAATGGGCAGCAAATATGTTACCTTTTTCAGTATCGCTTCTTGCCCAACCTCCGGTAGATGTGCGCAGAGGTGGTTTAAACTCAACGGGTGTTTTAAGCTTTCTAGCAGCACGCCATAAAGAGTAATCAGATGCTGGTGTGACATCAAGATTTTCCAGATAGTTTTTAAGAGATGCACTTTTTTCATGTACAAGCAGCTCTTGGAGTCGTTTAGTGCACTCTTTAAATCTAATTTTATTCTGGGGTGATCTGTGCTGTTGCCATTCCCTTCTAGCTCTTCTTTTTTCACATACGAGACGTTCAATATCTGTACAATATAGTCTATTAACCCAGTCTGCGGATAGGAGGTAGTGGCATGTTTAGCAGCCTGCTTAATATTTTCGTTAAGATTGGCAATGTTAGATTCAACATCATCAGGTGTTCTTAGTGTAATGTTTTCCGTGCAATGACTACTAAGATATTTTTTGAATCGCAGCCAATTTACACGATTTATCAAATTGGCATATGGGTGAGGTAAATCACTTCTTAATGGGCTACAAATTGTAACGATCGTGGGAGAGTGATCGGACGAGAGATCTAGAGAAGCTTCAATTTGAATTAAATCCCTAGAGATATTTTTCATAACGCCAAAGTCTATTACATCCGGAATTTTATGTATGTCAGTAGGCCAATAAGTGGGCTCCCCACTTGAAATGACATCCAAGCCTATTTTGGAAATTGTATTGAACAACGCTCGACCTCTGGGTGTAATAAGACGCGAACCCCAGAACGTGTGTTTAGCATTATAGTCGCCAGCTGCTACGAAACAAGGACCCAGAGATTTGTAAAAATCCTCGTATTGATGCTCAGTAATTGCGAATCTAGGAGGAGAGTAAATTGATGATATGACAAAATTATTGGAAAAATTTTCAATACAAATATTCGTTGCTTGTAAATGTTCTTCACAAATGTTATCAATAACACTGGTTTACAGCCAAAAAATACCAAGAACGCCATATGCCTAGATGAGTTAATTGGGACCTCCTGAACAGAAAAAACGCTGTAATTTTTTTTTCTAAGTACCGTTTTTTAGATAACGGTACTTTTGTGTTTTTCGGTGTATGGTCCCACTCAAACCCTTGTGGAGCCCAACCCAAAAGTCCGATTGAGATAAATGGCATATCGTTGAAAAGGTAATTGAATGCCTTTTCCGTCAATATGCTGCAAATTTCTATCTGAAAAGAAATGGTTGAGTTATGGCACCTCAAAGTTCAAAATTTGCCTATTTTTTAAGTTTTTTTCAAAATTTTTAAATTTTGTTTCGTTTTTTTTTCTCCGTTATAGTAAAGATCTGGAACGTTTTATTTTTTTACCAAATAGTTTATTTAGTTACAAGCATTTTAAGCGTAATTTGAAGAAAAATGGATGAAAAATAAAGTTTTTATTAAGGATTTTGTGGAACGACAATATTTTAATTTTCATTACTCACACATTATATTCGGCATGAATTCAGAAAATTTAAATTAAAATGACGAGCGACTTGAACTTTTGCGTTTTTTTTTTCGGATGTATCTTCGCGAATGAGGAACCAACAATAGTCTGCCATCATTTGTTCATCCCACCAGCCTTTATAACGTCTCTCGATTTCTTCCATTTCTTGGTGAAATCTTTCACCTTGTTCATCACTTTCGGAGCCCAAGTTCGTGGGGAAAATATCCAAATGACTGAATAAGAAGTGTAATTTAGGTGTCATATTTGAACCTAAGAGTTAAAAAGAATAAATTTTTAAATGATAACGGCCTTTTTGATATACATGCTTTCACTCAACGCTTACCAATAGCATTGAATTTTTGCAGTAATGTATCGATCTTCTCAGCGTAATCAGGACTTCTGTAGTTTTCCAAAAAGTTGTGAACGATGTCCTGGAATGCTTCCCATGCCTCCAAATAAGCTGGACCTAAACACTCAATAAATGCTTGGTCACCCTACAGAGCCCGAATTTGAGGTCCATCAAATATACCAGCTTCAATTTTTCTCGCTGTGGCTCTCGGAAATTTTTGTTTAAGGTAATTCATGGCAAGACTGTCTTTTAGCAACTTTTTCACAATATTTGTAAATACGTTAAAACTGATGGACGCCGAATATAGTGTGTGAGTAATGAAAATGAAAATATTGTCGTTCCACAAAATCCTTAATAAAAACTTTATTTTTCATCCATTTTTCTTCAAATTACGCTTAAAATGCTTGTAACTAAATAAACTATTTGGTAAAAAAATAAAACGTTCCACATCTTTACTATAACGGAGAAAAAAAACGAAACAAAATTTAAAAATTTTGAAAAAAACGTAAAAAATAGGCAAATTTTGAACTTTGAGGTGCCATAACTCAACCATTTCTTTTCAGATAGAAATTTGACGCATATTGACGGAAAAGGCATTCAATTACCTTTTCAACGATATGCCATATATCTCGATCGGACTTTTGGGTTGGGCTCCACAAGGGTTTGAGTGGGACCATACACCGAAAAACTCAAAAGTACCGTTATCTAAAAAACGGTACTTAGAAAAAAAAAATTACAGCGTTTTTTCTGTTCAGGAGGTCCGAATTAACTCATCTAGGCATATGGCGTTCTTGGTATTTTTCCAAATTAAAAATTTGTAAACCAGTGTAATATAATGCTTGAGTCTTGACTTTATTAAAATTGCTGATCCACCGCATGCTCTTCCTCTCGGGTCCTTTGAATCATATAAGGTGTAGCCATAAATTTTAAAAAGGCTTCTCGAAGTCAAATGAGTCTCAGAGACCAACATTATATCAATATTTTTTTCCGTGAGGAAGTGCTCAAGTTCATTTTTATGTTGGCGAATGCCGTTTGCGTTCCAGAAACATATTTTTAACGTGTTCATGGTTTGTTGACTAATGCTTGAAGCAGAGTATTCTGCATTCGCAACATTTCTTGTATCATGCTAGTCATATTTGTTGTAAAATTGTTTATAGTTTGCACAAGATTTTCAATAGTGGCTTCAAGGCGATTATAATTAAAGTTTAAGTGTGTATTTGTAGAATTATTTTGCGGTGAAACATTTTGTGTCGGAATAGAACTAGCCTTAGCAGCATCTGCATACGATACACGGGAAGTAACTGGTTGGCTCATTTGCTGAAAAGTGGCAGAGTAAACGTTTGCTGATTGAGCTGGAGCTAATTTAGGTTTTTGCACCATATTTACCATTTACCAAAGAGTACACACGACATCCTCTGTAGTTAGCGGTGTGATTACCTCCTCAATTACTGCATTTTTTATCACTTTGATCTTTTGGTTTGTTGCAGCTAGCGGTGCCGTGTAATTCGCCGCACACAACACAAACAGAGGGTAAATTGCAGTATGTTTTTGTATGGCCATATTCTTGGCATTTATGGCACTGTACAGGACCTGAACGCTTATGTGGCTCTTCAACTGTGATTTTTCGGTACAAGAGGTATTTTAAATTATAAATTGGATGCGTCTCATTTTTTTTCAATTTTATATCATTAGGCTCAAGTTCAACACGAAATAGGGGTTGGGGAATCTTTTCTCTATTTATTATATTGGACACATATTTTACCTTGAACCCCTGGAGGACGAGTGCATCTTTTATTTCTTCGGGGGCAACATAAGAATCTATGCCCTTCAATACGATCTGCATGCCTTTAGCGCTCTTAAGCTGGTATGTGTAGAAGCTTGTTTTACTTTTTTCAAATTCAGCAACCATTTTGCGGAAATCAGTTTCGTCATAGATTTGAATTTTCGTTTCATCGATATTGCCATGTTTTATTGGAACAACGTGAATTTTATTCTCACCAATTACCGAAATTAATTTCTTAATAAGAGCGTTTGAATTTTTTTCTCTCAAATATATTGGTGGCGGCTTGGAGGTTTTTTTCGCGGATATATCAACTTGTTTGGAGTATAAATTTTTTATTTGTTTGACATGGCGATTTTGCTGGCGATAAAAAAATTTGTTATCGATTTTTCATGGCTATTTTTTTTTTAATAAAATTGAGGTTAACAATTTTTTTAATTCAGGAAAATTAGTTTGTTGCAGGAGTAATTTCAAAAATAAATCCCATCAAAACTCGTCTTCAAGAAATTAAAGCATTTTGATTTTGCTGATTTATCATATTAATTAGAGAAATTAAAGCGTTTTGATTTTGGATGAGAAAATTTTACCAAAAATAGTTTTCGCGATTTTAGTTTTACTTTTGGCGATTTTCTGTTGAATTTTTATTCGATTATTTTATAAGAAATTTTATATTAAAAAAGTATCATATAAAAACAAATTTATTATAGTGCATTTACACTGTCTCGAAATCTAGTACTTTCGAGATTTCGAGCTAAATCAAGCTGATTTTTTCCAGATTTCCCATACAAAACGAAATCTAATTTTTCAGTAGATTTGTAGGAAATTTTATTTATTCTTTACTATCCTGTACAACAAAAGGTGAGTGAATTATGTACGGCCTGCTTTAAAAAGTCTGTGAATTGGCTACAATGCAGTTGTTTGGTTGTAGTTTTGGAAACAAATCAGTTGATGGGTTTTGTTTTGGATAAAAAATATCTTGATAAATGTCAAAAAAAAGCTGGTGTAAAGATTTTAATAAAAATTTGCTAGATTTTGTATTGATTTAAATGCCCTATTACTAAATTTATATTAAGAAAAACTCCATAAAATTAATGCTGGCGTCTTTTGGCAATTTTTAAAACCAATTTGGCAAAATAGGCCGGGAAAAATATGACAACCCTGGTTAGTTCCAACTCTGCCAGCCGGCCATTCTGAAACGGACTGCCACAAGTCACAAGTAGTGGTGTACATTTAAATTTCTTCTAGACCTGTAGTAAGATTCACAAACTTTTTTTTAACGATAATCGCATCGTTAAAATAATTATAACGAAAATTTATCAAATTTGCTATTCAGGAACATTTTTAACGATATTCGCTGTAGGTTAATGTCAGCTGTGTCTAGGGTTTGGGGAACGGGAATTCCCGGGCGGGAAATCCCGGGAAATGTCTGTCTAATATTCCCGGGAAATTTTTGAGATTTTCCCGGGAAAACGGGAAATTAAAAGTGCATGTTATTTCATAAATATATAGAATTTATAATCCAATTTTACTTTAATATAAAAACTTATTATTTTTTTATATATTACAAAAGTTCATTTGAATGATTGTATGACTAAATTTACACGAACGTTGACACGTTTTTCATCGTCTGTTTAAACACTTACATATACCTTGTTCGAAGGAAATTTTTTAATCTTAAAATTTAAATTGAGTTTTTGTTTTAAATGTAACTGTAAGAAAGAAAGAGATTTTTCGACTCCGATAAACAAGAAGTAAAATGTCCATGTTTTTTTAATATACAATATTCAAATCTAGTCTGAAATTTTATAAAAATTCCATTAAATTGAAGTCATACCATATCTCCTCAAAAAATGTGGAATAAATTGTATAAGTATCAATGATTGCAATGATATAATCGTTTCCTAAAGTAAATAGTTCGATGCTAAGCGAACTTGAAGTGATTTTTCGCTGAATTAGTGAACAAATTTTGAAAAGTGTAGTGCAAATTTTAAGCTGTAAGAACTCTGAGTTGACGAAGCTTAAATTGATTATAAGTAGACGCTATTATGGAAACCATGCAGAAAATATTTTAGGAGAAATAAAATGAAAGACACTTAGACATACTGTGGCTCAGGGTATTCAAAATTCGGCGCAGCGCAGTATGGTACTATAACCTGCTTGTACAGGGTGTTTTTTTAGAGGTATAGAACTTCGAATTGAAATAAAACACAAGAAAATCGTTTCAATGTCCATCAATTTGGCTTTATTGGAAGGATAATTTTATGCCATTAATGTTTAAATATGATTTCGGGCATGTGGCCGCCGCGGCTGGCTCGAATAAAGCCAATTCTACAGGTCCAATTTTCAACCACTTTTTCGAGCATATGGGGCCGTATGTTGGCAATAACGCCACGAATGTTGGCTTCCAAGTCCCCTAACGTTTCTGGTTTGTTGGCGTAGACGAGCGACTTCACATATCCCCAAAGAAAATAATCCAATGGTGTCAAATCACACGATCTTGGTGGCCAATTGACAGGTCCATTCCGCGAAATTATGCGCTCATCGAATGTTTCCTTCAATAAATCGATTGTGACGTGCGCTGTGTGGCATGTAGCGCCGACTTGTTGGAACCACAACTCATCCACATTCATGCCATCCAATTCGGGAACAAAATAGTCGGTTATCATGGCTCCAATTGCTGTGCACGGTGGCGAATCGATTCATTCGGGTCCTCTTCAACACTTTGCTCTACAGCGGCAATTGTTTCTTCGGTGCGCACTGTTCGACGTCTCTGCGGATGCGTATTATCACATAGAGTAAACGTAGTGCGAAAACGATCCATGGTTAACCGAATTAATTGCTCTGATGGACGATTATGTCGACCATAAAATGGACGGAGCTTGCGGTAAACTTCGCGAACTGAACCATTATTTTCGAAATAAATTTGCACGATTTGCAAGCGTTGTTCTTTTGTCAACCTGTTCATGATGAAATGGCAAACCAAACTAAATATTAATCACTTGACAGCTGACAAAATGGCCGCCAGTTAAAAAAGTGATGCCAACTTAAAGTTCTATACCTCAATAAAAAACACCCATTACTTAACGATAAGAAACCGCCTGGAACTTTTTCAAAAAGAATGAGAAACAAGCAAGGCAAATTCTTATTAAAATGAAGGTAGGTCTTATTAGAAAATTGTCTACTAATTGTGGTAACAGTCGTCAATTGGTTTTTATATGATCTTTTGCTGTGTAATAACTTTGTTCCATTTGCTTAAATTCAATTAAAAATTCTTAAAAATTTGTCTTAGAACTTCTTTTTTATTAACATTTATTTCAAAAGAATGCTTACATTAATAAAACAATCGAAATTTCATCAACTTTCATTTAATAAATGTATTTAATTTAGAAAATTAGCTTGAACTTGATTTTTTAATTCCCGTTTCCCGGGAAGTGCAAAAGTCGTTATTTAAGTGACAATAATTTATTTGCGGTTAATTTTATCGACAAAAATGAACAGAAAATATTAGCTGCGTACTATCGTTAAAAAAGAAGTTACAGAATCACACAATCGTTATTGCAAGCGACAAAATGTATATACAAACATTACGATGGTCGGGTCGTTAAAAGTTACTGAATCGCACAACTGCTAGTTTTTCTTTACTCATCCCTAATGTGTGCATTAGATAATTTATTTTATTTCCTCATCTCTCAAGTCATTATTTTTATTAGAAATTTATCTTGCGGTTAGAAATCAATTTCTAATGACATCACCTTAAAACAAAAGTAAATATAATTTAATAATTCAGCCGTAAAAGCAAGTAAGAAAACAACAGTAACAGTGACAATATTAAATATTTAATTGTTGTAAAATTTGGAGTTTGGAATGTGTGATAATTGTTTTTTGCGGTTTAAACTCGATGTGTATGAATGTATGTGTGTCTGTACATTTGTCTTGACATTATCTTGACATTCTGTTGACGTTCGATCAGAAACCACAATTTTAATTTGATTGCTGGCATTTTGCTGCTGATGGTGTTGTATCTGTACAGTTTTTGTGTTGCTCTAAGAACCAGCAGCACACTTTTAATTTAGAAGTTGTGTAATGTATGTGACTTAAGGACTAGAAATTTATTTAATTAGTGCAATATAATTTTTTCTATAAAAAAGTAAAAATAGCTAAAAAATAGTTTAAGCAAGTAGTTAAAATTTTATAATTATGGCTATCGCTTGAGAAAAGGCTTGAAAAACTTGACCATTTTCTCAATAATTGATTTTTTATACCAAATCTAAAATACATACGAGTACAATATTTATTTCTTTAAGCTTAAAACTAAAATGTGCTATTTAGTAAATAATATCAGCAAATATTACAACTATTAAGTGTTAAACTAAACAGAGAAAAAGAGAATAAAGCAAAACAATAAAACACTAAAACATGAAAAAGGATCAACTGGAAAACTGCACGGAAACCAAATTAATACCATAATTGAAGCCAATTTAGTATAATTTTCATTGTTTATTTATTTATTTTTTTTTCTTGTAAACAAAGTTACTCTTTTTGTTCCTGTTTGTTTCTAAAACATTGTTTGAAGAAATTGTTATTATTTTCTATAAATTTTGTCGCCGATGCTAGAAAAAGGTAAAACTACATAGAAATGTTGTTGTTTAGTTAGTTTGTTGCAAGTCATTTAGTTACTGTAGGTATACAAAAATATATGAAGGATTGCAGTCGACCAAAGGGAAGCCATACAAATAGTTTTTATTATATTAATCCTTTTTAAATATATATTTTTTTCGTTTAAAGACAATGACTAAATTATTTTTAATCTTTGTTTAAAAACAACATTAAGATGTACATATGTAGTATATAAAAAAGTATTTTGTATTGTGTATACGATTGTATTTGAATTAAGTAAATTGCTACACATGTACATAACTTACAAAGTTCGAGAAACACATATGGGATTTTCCAGGATGTCGAACGTGACCATCATACACAAATCGCTCATTTACTCAAAGAGCTTTATAACTCAAAAAAGTAATTTTTAGTTAGTGATACACAATTAATCTCCATATCGTTCTTCATATTGCACAGAGAAAACAGTGCATACTAAATACCCCATAAAAAAGAACAAAATTAATAAGAAATCTGTGGTTTTTTTTCAATAAGGAAATCTTATTAATTTCATAGAGAAAACCTTTTTGAAAAAATCAAGAAGAAATCTTGTAGTTTTTATGAGTTATCTTATTGATTTTTTCAATAAAAAAAATACGTCTTTATTCTCTGTACTTGTGCATTTTCGTTTAAATTAAATTAAATTAAAATGTATGTACAGGGTGTTTTTTTAGAGGTATAGAACACAAGAAAATCGTTTTAATGTCCATCAATTTGGCTTTATTGGAAGGATAATTTTATGCCATTAATGTTTAAATATGATTTCGGGCATGTGGCCGCCGCGGCTGGCTCGAATAAAGCCAATTCTACAGGTCCAATTTTCAACCACTTTTTCGAGCATATGGGGCCGTATGTTGGCAATAACGCCACGAATGTTGGCTTCCAAGTCCCCTAACGTTTCTGGTTTGTTGGCGTAGACGAGCGACTTCACATATCCCCAAAGAAAATAATCCAATGGTGTCAAATCACACGATCTTGGTGGCCAATTGACAGGTCCATTCCGCGAAATTATGCGCTCATCGAATGTTTCCTTCAATAAATCGATTGTGACGTGCGCTGTGTGGCATGTTGCGCCGTCGTTGGAACCACAACTCATCCACATTCAAAATCTTCAAAATCTTCCATAAAGTTGATGGACAAAGCTCCAATTGCTGTGCACGGTGGCGAATCGATTCATTCGGGTCCTCTTCAACACTTTGCTCTACAGCGGCAATTGTTTCTTCGGTGCGCACTGTTCGACGTCTCTGCGGATGCGTATTATCACATAGAGTAAACGTAGTGCGAAAACGATCCATGGTTAACCGAATTAATTGCTCTGATGGACGATTATGTCGACCATAAAATGGACGGAGCTTGCGGTAAACTTCGCGAACTGAACCATTATTTTCGAAATAAATTTGCACGATTTGCAAGCGTTGTTCTTTTGTCAACCTGTTCATGATGAAATGGCAAACCAAACTAAATATTAATCACTTGACAGCTGACAAAATGGCCGCCAGTTAAAAAAGTGATGCCAACTTAAAGTTCTATACCTCAATAAAAAACACCCATTATGTATGTAGTATATTGTCGATGTTATTTATTTATACATACATACATACATACACACTATGTTATATTCTTAACTAACTTATTCACCAAGTATTGAACTATCAAACTTCTACCTGATATACAAGCACTCTACCCAATATGCTAACAAGCAGCCTGAATAACCATTGAAATTATTGTGCATAAATTGTTATACAAAAATGAAAACAATCATGAAAAAAATTGTCTCTATGTCTATTTATAGAAACGAAATAACAAGACACTTCATAAAATCAAAAAGATTTCCTTATTGAAAAAATCAATAAGATGCCTTACACATCATCATACAGGAACCTACTAAAATCAAGAAAAAACCCTTATTAAAAAAATCAATAAGGCAACCTAATAAAATCAAGAAGAAACCCTTTTTAAAAAAATCAAGAAGGCAACCTAATAAAATCAATAAGAAATCCCTATAGTTTACAATTTATAAGAAAAGCTAATAGAATAAAGAAGTTTTTCTCTATGGATTGTTTTTTTGGTGCCAAAAATAACGGAAATTGAGTAAAAAAAGTTGTGAATAATAATATTTCTTCTTGATTTTATGTGATTTTCTTCTTTATAAAATTAATAAGATTTACCACATAAAAACAATAAGGAATCTCTATGAAGAAATCTTCGCTTCTTTCTGCTGGGATACCCCTTAGCTTAACAACAGTTCATAGAGAAAATCTTCTTGATTCTATGAGGCAGTTTTTTCTCTGTGTAATTATGAAAGTCATATTCATTTTTACTTCAAAATATATTAAATAAATATTAAAAAAATTCAATAAACATTTATTAAATATTAAATAAATTTATATTACTCTAGACTAAAATGTTGCATAATATAAAAATATTTTTTCAGTTGCTCAAATGTAATCTAGTAATTATCTCGACCAAAGAAATATATGATTTACGCCACTTTCATAATTAAGGGTACATTTAATCTAATACGATCTATGCTTTTTAAAACACAATAAAAAAAAAACAATATTTCGCCTTTGGACTCATCTATCCATAGCAAAAAAAAACAATTAAAACTAAATGGCGCAAACGTTTTCATAGTTTTAGTTTCTGTTGACTGCAAAGAACAAAAAATAACTGCAAGCAAACGTTATTACCCTTTGATTTATTTGACTTAAGCTGTTATTTATGAAAACTACAAACATTTATATGTATGTAGAGTATCGCAAGCCATCAACCACTTTGAAGAACACATTGTCTTTTTTTCGACCTGCAACAGTTATTTTAGTTTCGATTTCGTTTGTCATGTCTGGCAATTAAATATAAAATAAATATTTACAAAACACAAACAATAACAGTAACATAAACTTTTAAATATTTTGCTGGAGTCTTACAAATTGCTTATTTGTTGTTTTTTGTTTTAATATTGTTTATAAATATCATATACAAATAATGTTTGTCAAAAAGGAATGAGATCAAAGTAATTTTAATCTTTTGAACTTTTATATTTCAAATATCGACTGTAGTGCTGCCTCCGAGTGGAGGTGGGGGTTTTTTTTTTGCACCACCCTTCCTAATCTAAACTTTTTTAAAAAATGTTTATTTGTAACTTTTCAGTTGCAGCCAGTTTTAAATTTTTAGGCTAGTGGTAACGCCCACTTTTGCAAATATTAGTGGCTCCACACACTTCTATCAATGAAATATATCGCTACTTTTAGAGGTCAAGGTGTGTGCCAAGTTTCGCAAGAATCGCTCAACTAGAAACACGTGAAATGTAATACTTAGCTTAAATGGGCATGGCCCCGCCTACTTTTCTAAGTACAAAATTATACAGTTTCAAGAAGGTAAACCGTTCGCCAAGTTTTGTGGGGATCGGCTAAGTAGCAGGACATGTAAATTTAAATTAAACTTTAATGGGAGTGCCCCCGCCCAATTTTTATGTGCAATATCGTGTCATTTCAAGAGCTTAAGCTGTTTGCCAAGTTTCGTGGGAATCGGAAAAGTGAAAGTACATATAATTTAATATCAAAATTTAATGGGCGTGGTCCCGACCACTTTTTTAGAGTGTGTGTCAAGTTTCATAAGAATAGTTTAAGTAAAATAAAGTGAAATATTATATTAAATTAAATAATAAATTAAATAAATAATAAGTATGGCCCGCATATTTTTTTCGTATTTTCGTGTCATAACAACACACCAAAGTGAGTAATAAAAATACGTAATATATAATATATAATACATAAAATATAATATATAAAATATAATATATAAAATATAATATATAAATAATAATATATAATATATAATATATAATAAATAATATATAATATATAATATATACTATATATAATATATAATATTAATATATAATATATAATATATAATATATAATATATAATATATAATATATAATATATAATATATAATATATAATATATAATATATAATATATAATATATAAATATAATATATAATATATAATATATCTATATAATTAATAGGCGAACACGTTTTTTTGTAATCCCTTTTACGCCGGAACTACTGCACCGATTTTGGAAAGATTTATATTATTTTAAAGGAATTTTTGCACAGATGTGCAGAATCTATATTTTATTGAAATCGGTTTAGTATTTTGGGAGCTATAAGCGTTTAAAGTTGCTACTACTACATGCAAACATAGTACACACGCATTTGTTAGATTACACTGTGTGTGTGTGTGTGCGTGTATATTTGTGTAGTATTTTTGTTATTGTATGAAAGCCATAAAACTTATAGGAAGAGAGTTCAATAAATTGAATTAGGTTTAATAAAGAGATTTTGTTTCTGTTTAGAATACGGACGATTGTGTCGTCCGTTTGGTATATCTAGTAATATATAATCAGGCTTATCATAAATAAACTTTCACATGGAAATTTCGAACGTGTGAACAATTGGTATCAAAAAAACTTCGTACTATTGCGAAATATTTTGACAATTTATGAAGAAAATTATTCCAAAGATTTGTTTGTTGGAAAAAGTGGAAATATGTAAGTTTTTAATTTCATGGGAATTGATGATACGAAATTAAAATCCATGTGAACAAAAAATTTGATTCGGAAATTTCCAGATGTGGAATTCATGATAAGGCTGAATATATAATATATAATATATAATATATAATATATAATATATAATATATAATATATAATATATAATATATAATATATAATATATAATATATAATATATAATATATAATATATAATATATAATATATAATATATAATATATAATATATAATATATAATATATAATATATAATATATAATATATAATATATAATATATAATATATAATATATAATATATAATATATAATATATAATATATAATAAATAATAAATAATATATATTATATAATATATATAAAATATAATATTTAATATATACATAATATATAATATATAATAAAATATATAACAATAATAAATAATATAGTAAGGATTTTATTTTTTATATACATACATATATATTTTTTTTAACAAAATAAGTTTTTTTTGGTAAAGGATCTTGTACTTTTAGTAAACAAAATACCGCTTATTTTGAGGGTTTCCACAAAATACCATACGGTTGCTGATAAAAGGAAATAATTTATATGAAAACAAGTACTTTGTCAATATTTTTTTTTTCTCACGAAAGGAAAAAGCTTTTTAAAATCCAAATAGAATAGACGAAAACGTGAACGGCACTATGTATAAGCAAAAATTGGCATGAAGTTAGCAAAAGTGGCGAAATTGAATTAGTTGTTAACGAGTTCCTCCATACAATTAGACATTAGAAATGGTTGCATTACCTAATTTTAACCCACCTCTACTCCCTAGCATAATTTTTAATGTGAAGTTTCATGGCAAAACTCTTTAAGATCATGTTCAATTTTGCCACTTATACTAACTTCATGCCAAATTTTGCTTATACATAGGGCCGGAAATGTTTTATTAGAACCCAATTTTTAAACGTTACCGTTCAAAAACGAAGTTTTTATGTGATGGAATTTGTTTTAGAAAAACATTCTATGAGTCTAATGCATTAATATAAAGAATTTTCATTTGCTATTGGTTAAACAGTTCTAGAATATAGATGCTCATTTCCTTTTTGCTTAGGAAACGCAGCAGTAGATTTCAACCAAAAAACTTTCTATGCTTATAGAGAAACTCTTAAAATGTTATTGAGAATTGAGCCGCTGGTTTCTTTCAAATATCGAGTCACAAAAATATGACTGGCGATTATTATTTGATTAAAAATAAAATTAAATATTTTAGATTCGTATTCATTTTGACATGCGGTAAATAAGAGTAAAATATTGAAATAGATTATTTTTTTTTTTAGAATTATTTTTTTACTAAATTTTTTTTTTTTAATAATCAATTGTTGCAACAAAATTTTAGTGGAAAATGTCTCCGTAGTTTTACTTCAAAAAAAAAAAAAACCTTTAATGTTATAAAAAGAAAGCGAGTTTTTCTCGTTTTTTTGACACTTTCCTTTCTCGTTCGGAAAAAAATAAATAAAAACCCCTTAAAGCGAAAAAGCGGTGTTACGATTATTTTAGTCTCAGTACTAAAATGCGTTATGGTTTCTGTTGTTGTTGCTGGAGGAATTTAACCAAATGTCATGCATAATAAATAATCCGCAGTTAGTTTTATGCATTTTTTGTGCAACCACTTATCCCTTTATGCAACCGTACGTTCGTTCGCCAGTTCGTTAGTTCTTTCATTCTTCCATAATCTGTTTAACGCTGTTAAGACTTCTTTTTTTAGTTTTAGTTTTTTTTCCATGCCATTTTGTGGCAACATTGTTGCTGCCTCTGATATTGTCTTTCTTTCGGCTATTGTCATGCGCGTTAAGAATTAGTTTTTTTTTTTAAATATTTTCATTTGTTTTGGCTGCAAGAGACGTGGGTGGGTGGGTTGGTCGATTGTTGCTTATTTGTTATTTTTAGCCAGTTTGAAGTTGGCCCAAGCACAAGTTATAAATAAAGCCAAGTATCGTTGTTAATATGTTAAAATTATAATGTATAACTTAATTTTTGTCTATTAAAGGTTTTTCTTTTTTCTTTTTTTTTCTTTTTGTTGGAATATTTGGCTTTGGCTTGAGTGGGTGGCAGCAGGTTTAATTGATTGGCTTTATTTTGGTTGTTTTTTTTTTATAGGGGCCATAAATTAAGCTAAATATTTATTTTAAAGTGGAAAATAATGCCCAAATTAATTGTTGAGCAATAAAATGTAATTATCTCATGCATTAAGTTTAATTAATGTTTGTTGCTTACTTCTTTGGTAATATATATTTAGTTTTGTAATACTCGTATGTCTGATATTGGAATTTTTATTTAAAGCAATTTTGTTTCCTCTTATACTTCTAAAATTGAAAAATAACACTGTGAAAAAAACTTATGTATATGGTTAGGAAAGACTTCAAAACGATACCTGTATCGGAGTTTTAAGTATTTACTTTGGAGCTACATTCATTTTAAGTATAGGATGTGTTTATCAAGTCTATGTAATAAAAATCTAATGAAAAACATTTTATGTGAAATAATATTAAAACCTTCCTGACCCTTCACCGAAAGGGTCTCTTGCGCTGCGTTCAGAAAACCTCTTTAAATGTTGCATAAAAATATTTTCATAAAACTTGATTAAAAGTCACCTCATAAATATAATTCAAATTAGATATAAGTGACAAGGTTTGTTAAAATTTGGACTTATATACCGTTAGCTGAAATGCAAAATCACGTAACTGCACTTTTTTAACTTTTATAAGCGATAGAGTAAAAACTAAACAAAATTATTTAAGTGGAACACGTGTTTCACGATAAATCCATTTATGTGTTGTTGGAGTTCAATCTCGAGCGTTGCCGTATTGAAAGACAAACAGTAAACATTAAAACAATTCACATATTGCATTTGCAATAATGGCTGAGTATATAAAAGCAGAAGTCTACATCAACTGACATCACGCACAGTAGACCAAACACAAAGAACGCTGATGATGAAGGTGTAGTGGCCTTCAAAAACAGCTAGTTGTTCCGTTCTACTACGTCTTTGTCAGAATGTTTACAATTAACTTTGGTGTGATTGGTGCATTAATAATTATCACATGTAATATGGCTTAAAAAGCGATACGAACTTTAGCCTGATCAAATTATAAATATAGAAAGAAATGAAGTGCGAACAATCATAATTAAAATAACTAATACAAACAGTACAATTTTGATCCATATATATTTGTAGAATATTTCAAGCCGTTCTATCACCTTTTACACAGAAAAAAATATTCACTTGAAAATAATTAAAATGATTTTTAAGTCAATTAAAATTTTGTGTAAAAATTTAATTAATTACAAAGTTTAATCGACTCCATTACATTTTTAATTTCTTTTTGGTTTTATTTCCAATTAAAGTTGTTTATTGCAGGCATATGTTTTTCTGTGTAATTATACGTATTTTATATCTTCATGAAATGAGAAATAATATCAGTAAAGTGCGACTTTGAATCGCACTCTAATTGTTCCGTATGGCACTTGTTTCATTTTTGGCGATTTTTTCGGTTTTTGGAAATTTTTTTTAACATTGACGGTTTTTAGTTTTGTTGTTTTTTTAGTTTGGCCATTTTTTTCGGTACTCGGTACTTGTTTTTTAGCTGTTTTTCGTTTTGGAGAATTTTTTGACTTTTGGCTACCTTTTTTACTTTTCGTGATTTTTTTGCATTAAATAGCTATAAATTATTCTTTGTGATATTTTTCATTTAAGCGGTTTTTTATCTTGGCGATTTTTCTTTTCGGCATTTGTTTTTTCATTGTCACGTATTAAAATAAATTCAGTAAAGTGGGAGTTTTACTCGCACTCGAAGGGTTCCGTAGGGACAACATAGATGTAATACTATACAAACTTTAGCCTATATTTTTTTAGTTTTGGCTTTTTTTAGTTTTTTTTTTTTGTAATTTTTTCGGCTTTTGGCGATTTGTTTTAGTCTAAGCGATTTTTTTTGTACTTTTGGCGCTTTTTTCCCTCTTGGCGATTTTTTAACTTTGGGATGTTTTAGTTTATTGTTTTTGAAAATTTCAAGAGTTTTGCTTTTACGGAAACCGTTTAATTTTTAATTGTTTGTATTTGTCGTTGTAGCAGGCAAAGTTTTACATATTCTGTGAAAATTTCAGGTCCGCAGCGTTTACGGCTCTTGAGGAAGCAGCGTGTGATGGACAGACAGACAGACGGACTGACTTCGTAGCGAAAACAATAGGAGGGTTCCTTTTCACCTTTGGTGTACGGAATAGAGATGGGCGCGTGTCGTGTTGTTTCGTGTTGAACAAAATTGACAAGAAAAAACACGAAACGACTTTAGATGTAAAATATGTATGAGTGAATTTCCAGTAGAGAAAGAATTTAACATTTTGTATTGACAAACACACAACACCAGCATATTTGTTAATATTGTATGGGCTTCTGAAGCTTTAAACTTTGTTCGTAAATCGATAGTATCAGCTAGGGATGGGCAAACGAAAAAAATGTATCGATATATATCGTATCGATATTTTTTAACAGTATCGATATATATTTTTTGTAAACATCGATATTTCAATATATCGATATTTTTTGCCAAAATATTGCAAATCTAAAATAAATACACATACTAACATATCGTGCCATAACCGCCAAAAAAAGTTTAAGCGAGGCTTCATTACTCTTTACTTTATGTTGCTGTGCCGTTCTATTTTTAAATTTTAATAGTTACTTTTTCATTAATAAATTAGCTTTTTCTGACCAGAACGGTTACAGTTTTCCACTAAAGTAATGAGTTTTGTATCGTCCATTGTTATGTTTCAATATAGTGTTTACTTTCTTCTGGTAAAAATTTAATTTCTTAAATTCTTAAAGCACCATCACAGTTTATTTCGAAATGTTTTTATTTTATTTATTTTGCCACTTACAATTACTTAACAGTTTTTTGATTTTCAGAGGTTGAACCGAAACAACACAGAATGAAAGAGAAAAACTAAAGGCTTGTATAAGATCTATATAAACCAAAAAGAGTCAGCTGATTCGTAGCAGAACATAAAATAAAAACTAATTCTGCCTTTAGGTTTATATCCACATAATCCAAATTTGGCATTTAGCTCAGTTAACAAATAAAAGTCACCTGCATTAGTGGGGTCACCTTATAGATGCGCCTGGGTTGTTATTATGAAATTTCTCTTTTTTTTTTCTTCGCATCACTAGTAGTGATGCCAATATCGTAGTTAAAAAACGGCTATAGCTCTTGAAAGTATCGAAACCCGATACTCGTAAATAAGAATCGATGTATCGATATATCGGTTTTTGAAATATCGGCGATATATATCGATAGTTATTTTCTCAAATATCGATATTTCGATATATCGATATTTTTTGCCCATCCCTAGTATCAGCTGTGGTGGCTGATAGTATCAGCTGGCAGTGCCAACTCGGTGCCATATTTTGAAAAGCGACTCTTGAAAAAAATCAATTAAATTTTATGATTTTCAATATCATACCAATAAAATTTCTTGCGTGTTGTGCAGTATCGTGTTGACAAAATTTTTCCTGTGCGTGTTCGTGTCGTGTCATATTGGGAAAATTCGACAAGCGCCCATCTCTAGTACGGAACCCTTAAAAGACTTATGAGGAGAAGAAATAAAGATTTGAAGTGTTCTACAAAATTGTCCTCCATAAGATTTTATGCTCAAAAAAGGAGAGTGGTGAACTTCAACTCCCATTTTAGAGAAGTTTCAGACGTAAATTTCCAAATATCGTTATAAGTTGTATTACTTCGTTTTGATCAAGTATAATTTGTCATTAAAATCTTTTTATTTTGGTAAAAGTTTAATTTTCCTGTACAGTACTGTCAACTTGCCTGTTATTGCCCGCGAACAGTATTTTAAGTATGCCTGTCCAGCAAGTGGTAACATGCTATTTATTTGTCGCAGAAATATGCCACTAATATCAATGCAGCAACTTCTAGCTTAGCATTTAGTCAGATTTAACCACTCCTGCTGCATGTGGAATTTTTTGGCATAATACACAAAAATTTGAAAGTTTTGCCACACTAAAGTAGTTGCTGCATAATTGATTTCCGCTTAACTGATTTGCCCTATTATTGAATTCAAAAGACATAAAATGGCATAAGAAAAATCAATTAATAAAACAAACAATTAATAAAAACCTATAAATTTTTGAAAGATCAATTAAGGGGAAATTACTGTATGAACGAGCATTGCTACATTTAATATAGAAGACACGTATGTATATGTATATGTGTGTATGTATGTATATAAAAGCATCAAATATAATACATACCATCCGTTGCACACTTACTTTTGCACATAATGGGATCAGCATAAAATTTTACTTGCTTCCAAAAACTAACATTGAGTGACTGACTCTTCCTCCATCCTGCCCATAAACGAGAGTGAATTTATAATGGAATGAGTGTAGAAAATATGGCATACAATGCCATGCAATAACTTTTTTCTCCTTCTTTTTTTGGTGATAATAATGGCATGACTTTTCCATATTATTGGCAAACCTAAACTGCTCTTCATGTCTGTGTGTGTGTGTGTGTGTGTGTGTGTGTGTGTGTGTGTGTGTGTGTGTGTGTGTGTGAGCAAATGCTTTTAGTTTAAATTTTACTTGCTGTTCATTCCTTGGTTTCCATCCATATGTGTGCAACACTGTAATTGTTGCACAACCATTTGTATGCATGTGTTTTGGTTTAACACAAAACCCTGTATTAACTTTTGCGGTTGCCAAAAAGGATGACTTAGTTCTAGAACTTACATATATAACTTCTTTTTATATAGGTAATTTTTAAATATTATAAAAACATGTCTTCTTAATATTCATCTATAGTGCACCATCCCGTACAGTGACTGACTGTGGGTTCGGTCGATTTCTTATTTTATTTTTTTATTTTTATTTTTTTGAGGAGTGCTTTATGTTATAAAAATATTTTTTTTGTCAATTTTGTTTCTTTGTTGCATGTTTAAGTTTTTGGAAATGTTTGTTGCATGTGTAGCTTGTTTTAAGTGGTGTAAATTATATTTTGACTTCTATTTATTTAGGGCGAACAACTTTAACTTTCGTTTTGCTAGATTTTGTCTTTGCTTTTAAATGCCATAATTTTCATGTTGCCAATCAACATAGAAGGAGTTTTCCTAAATAAGAAGCAAGCAAACGATAAATATGATGTCATTTAATTTCTAAGGTGTAGGAGCTTGTGATTACGTTGCATGCGCTCCCTGCAAAATACATTCAACGCTATAGACCGCAGAACTCTTGCCCGAGGTCATGTTTTTTTAAACTAGTTTCCGAACTCATTCTATCATTGTCCTCAATAAATATAATCAAACAGTATAAAGTTATAGTTTGCTTGGTTGGTTGGCTTACGTGGCTGCCCGCCACACGCAGGCATTCGAGTAGAATCTAGATGATTCCTTTTTGAAAGGACCACTACACTCATCGGTGTCAACATATGTAGAATCGTATCTAAGTATTCTGATACGGTGATAGTTACTAGATTCAACCTGTCGCTTTGACATATCTGATAAGGTCATTCAACCCAATCTCAAATAAGTCTGAAATATCGTCTAGTACATGACTTCCTAAGAATTTTTGTCTCGAGAGATGCAAAGCTGGACACTCGCAAAGAAATTGGTAGATTATCTCTTCTTTGCTTTCTTCACGACAACTCCGGCAGAACTCATTATAGGACAGCCTATCCTACTAGCATGTCTGCCGACCGTTCAGTGCCCCGTCATGACTGCAACGAGCCATACGGTTTCTATTTGTTAATTGTATTGAGTGCCTATCATTGTAGCAAGGCCACATTTTCTTAGCAACCTTGCACGTGGCTATGTTGCGCCATCTGCATTCAGCCTTATAGATATAGTGCTTCTAATAGCACCAAACGGCATGGCTATCGATTCGGCATTGGTGGCATTCATAGCAGAGCCAGCTCTAGCAAGCTCGTCTGGCCGTTCGTTACATAAAAAATTGCTATGTGCTGGAACCCAGATGAGGGTGGGATCAGCCTGACCACCCCGTCTAGATAGCAAACTCTTGCACTGTCCGACTAGAATATACGAAGTGATATATGATCTTAGGGATAAAAGCGCCGCCTGGCTGTCGTTAAAGATACCAACTTTGCCCCGCACCTTCCTATCAAATAGCACTCTAGCCGCTTCCCTTACCGCCAAAATTTCAGCCTGAAATACAATGGCTTCGTTAGGGAGACGAAAAGAGCATTCTCTACCAAGGTCACCTGAAAAAACTCCACAGCCGACACCGCAGACCATTCTTGATCCATCAGTGTAAATTCTGACGTCATTCTCTTACCATTGTGCCTGCCTTCCACTCCCGTCTGGATGGAATCAGAACTCTGAACACCTTGTCAAAGTCCAGTAGATTTCTTCAGCGAAGAGGGTAGTTGATCCAGGATTCTGGCATGACCGCTAATATATGAAGGTCAATCGGAATAAGGTTTAGTATAGCACTCAGTGCCTCCGAAGGACTAGTACGTAAACATCCTGTTATTCCTACGCAAGCGGATCTCTGTATTCTATAAAGTTGATCTACCACTGAAAGTTTTTTTGTCTTGTCATTGTCAACTTGCACCACACTCAGTGGATCAAAAACACAAAGAACGCTGATGATGAAGGTGCAGTGACCTTCTAAAACAGCTAATTGTTTCGTTCTGTTAGTGTTTGTCACAATATTAACAATTAACTTCGGTGCTATTTGTTCATTAATAATTATCACTTGTAATTTGGCTTACAGAGCGAAAACCAAAAATTCTCACTAAAGCTTGTCATTTCCCCATAATCAAAATAACAAACGAACAACGTTTGCAGGCCATTGAATATTATTATCAAAATTTGTGCTGCGTGAGAAATATGTTTCGTAAATGACGTCTATTTAATGATCGTAACAATCGGTCCACCGAACAGGTTATTCAAGCTGTTGTGACCAAATTTCGCATCACCTAACCGTATACGAAGATTGCTTCTCGAATTGAATATTGCTGCTATTCGGTAAGTGTCAAGGAAGATCTCTATTGTGAACCATTGGGCTTGTGTTATACGATCACCTGGAAGATGTTACGTAAGGACCTCAGTGGGAAATCATACGAAATACAGCGGCAAGAACTGAACCCCGGTGAAGTACCACAACGTTCTCTGTTTGGTGAATTGACCTTATAGAAGTCGTATGAGGAACCATTTATCTTTCGAAAAATTATTTGGTTCGATTTGTGGTCTGGCGCCATCACTGATCTGCGCTTCTTTAAGAATGATGAAAATCGCAACATTACAGGCAATGGAAGAAGTTAATACTCGATGATTACGAATAGATTATTTAACAACTTACAAACCGCTTATATATTGTGTCATAATTTTAAATTAATTTAGTTTCCATTTGGCAATCAAATCTATTTAAAGTATCTTTCAGCTTTCAAGGTTGAAGGAAGAGCTCAATGAATTCATATGCTCAAGGTCTGGTCAGGTGTTTTTAAATATTCTAACACCTACACGTACACATTCATATGTACATGCACAAAATTTTGTTGTTGTTGTTGTTGTTGTTGTTGTTATTATTGTATTGTGTTGTACGTCTATAATTGAAATATTCAACAAGTGTTTCTTTCTGCCAACAACAATTGCAAGCAAATAGAAAAAAAAATAAGTTCCACGACTGAATTGTGTAAGATTGTGAAAAATTGTATTTAATTATTGCAAATAACACCCTCAGTTTTATATGTATGTACATATGTACAGTAGCGAGCAAAAGTGAGCACATGTTTAAAAGCGTAATTAAAAATTCTCTGCAAAAATCTAACTACACAACTAAATAAAGCGATACTTGGCATGATTGTTCATTGTAAAGTTTTTTGAAAAAAATATAAACAAAAATGTCCAAAAACAAACATAAGAATGACAGACAGAAGCAACAATATAAAATAATATGTATTTGCTCAGTTTTGCACGTTTAAAAAAATATGCACGTTTAAAAATGTATAAGGTATACGCAGCTCAATTCGCTTTGAGAAATTTATACTTTAAATGTCAAAAAAATGCACTGAAAAATGTTTGTTGACATCCAAGTATATTCAAATTACAAGTGCCGAAAATAGTCACCTGACCCCTTGCGAACACCTAGTATGGATTCGGCTTGGCAATAATCAAGAAATGTGACCTTGTCCGAGAAAAGCGACCTAGTGTGTGAAAATGAAGTTTTGAGAAAAACTAATTTCATCTTACTCTACACCCCTTTAGGTACCAGAATCCACTCTTAAGTCCAAACTTTTTTTGTGTTAGTCACCAAGAAAAAAGTTAGTCTCCAAAAAAGTGTTGAAAATTTAAGCAATGTCCATTGATTGAAATTATGAGAAAAATAAGTGTGGAGTTAGCAAATAGCATCGTAGTATTAACTGAAAATGGCAATTCTTCCAGTAAAATTGTTGAAATTTTAAATAAATAAAAATTAAATAAATTCAGATGCGCGAAATACAGCTATTTGACACCTAAAAAGCTACAAAGCTAATAAATAATGACGTAAGTGAGTGGACAGCACGCAGAGCACTACAAAGAATCGGCTATAAAGCAGCTATTATTATCTGGCAAAAAATATTGAGGCTCGTCGAGAATTCGCGAAAAAGTATAGAAGTTGGAGCGTTAAGGATTGGAAACGATTGATTTAATCAGACGAGGTAAAAATTAATCGTTTTCAATCGGATCGAATAAGCTATTGCTGGCGCCGACCTACAGATACTATCCAAAGGCATGATGTGAAGCCAACTGTTAAGCGTGGAGGAGGAAGTTTGATGTTGTGGGGATGCTTCACTTGGTGGCAGATGGGACCACTTGTAAAAACTAGCGGTATTATGAAAAAATAAAAATATTTAAATATTTTAAAGACCAATTTGCCAGAATTCGTAGACGTGAGTGCTTACCCAGAAGAGGAATTTATCTTCCAGCAAGACCGTGATCCAAAACATACCGCTAAAGTATTGTTAAAGAGTGACTGTCAAAACAAAAATTTCAAGTAATGGATTGGCTCGCACAACCCGACCTTTAACCTAATAGAGAATTTGTAGGCATTGAGAAGAAAAGCTTGGAAAATATCAAAGAGCTTCGTGGAACATAGAAGAACTATGGGAACGGATACAACAAGAATGGAACCAAATTCCTCGCACATACATATATTGAAAATATTGATGATAGAATGCCTAAACTAGACTTGGGTGGAACTCGTTCACTAGTTCATTTTTGTCACAAACCAATGATCAAACCCATGTAATTTAAATGGGTTTGATCATTGGTTTGTGGCAAAAATGAACTAGTGAACGAGTTCGACCCAAGTCTAGCCTAAACGCATTAAAAGCGTTTTAAAAAAAAATTTTTAGTGCCTCTCTATTTGTGCTAAACGTGAAAAACTGAGAACATTTGAATTTTTTTATATAATACTCGTAGCCTATTTTTCATTTCTATATTTGTGTTTGATACTTTATGTTTAAAGACCTTAGCAATGAATAAATTTAAAAAGTTTTGATTGAGTTAGTGGCCTATTTTTATTTTTTTCAGGGTCTTTACAAATACATCTTCAAACATGTGCTCACTTTTGCCCGCTACTGTATATAAAAAAAGTACTAGTAATAATAATTAATGGCAAACAACAATACCTTCTTGGTGCGATAACCATGTGTTGGTGTTGTAATTACACTGTACTGGCCCAACACTTGCAAGTTGCAACACACTTTTAAGACACCGATACACACATGCATATCTATACATATGTATGTGTAGGAAATGCACGTGCAAATTTTGTTTGTATGTATGTAGTCATTCTCATTGTTGTTGTTTGTTAAACGCTAAAACGATTTAGTCATAATACTCAAATTAAACTTTTATGAAAACGAACACTCAACCAACAAACATTTAAGTAGAAGAGGCAAGTTTTCTTTATTTTGTTGCAAAAAAAAAAAAAAAAAAAAAGAACCAACGCCTTCCAACAGCACACTAAGAAAAAACAATTCAATTTATTACTTTACGATTGATCTCGTTGTTGTTTTTTTTTGTCTTCTACCACTGTGTGAATGAAAGTCATCATTACAAAAGCAGCAACCTGAATGGATGAATGGTTGGTTGCTTGGACGGCACAACCCTCTTTTTATTCTCTTTTTTTTACCTTTTGCACTTGAAATTCTTATTGTAATATTTCTTTTCTTTTACTTGCGAAGTATCTGCTTTAAAGGTATCATCATCACATGTAACGCTATGCATGTTGGCTTTAATATTTTTTACTACTGACAATCACACCAACCTGCACTTGTATATTGCGCTCGTATATAAGAGTATGTATCTCTATGCCGCCGGTACATCATTCATTTATGGGAAGCGTTAGAGTAAGAGAGCGTCTAAAAGTCAGTCACACATGAGTAGGTGTTTGCTGGCCAACCAGGCCATTATTATGAGGACGTTTCGGGAGTAGGGAGCTTAGCTTGAAATAAAATGAACACGCAAAGTTTGTTCAACAGAAAACACCACAACATTAAACTTAAAAGTATATATATAACAACAACACAATATATTTACGAGTATGTTTCATGTCTTCGCTAAACATTTTTATTTTTCTTTTACCTTCAAAATTTATTTTTAATGGCTGAACTCAGTCAGTCACTTTACTCGCCTGCTCGTTGAGTTTGTCAGTCCAGTACAGAATTGTAGCTGGTAAAAATAGTGTATTAAACACTTCACACATTGTCATACAAAGGAAGATGGAAGACAACAATAAATATATATAAAAAAATAATAATTAGCACCATCAAAAGCTTACAAGAAGTTTTTGGGAAACTGGAGCTCATTTTCCATACTCAAGAATAATATAAAATCTTGCTTTACAGAATCATGCGCAATGTTTGTTGGAAAATCTATAAATTTTTGTATTAAGGCTGAGTTTGGAACACCTACTTGCATATATGCACCACAACATACATTGCTTCCGAATTTCGATTCTAAAGGATTTCTGCCTATTTGATGAAGCAAAGCCTTTGAACAATAATTCAATTACATATATACACACTGTCATGGAAGTACCTCTTTGAGTTAGCGATCCTTGACGGTAACTAATTAGAATTTTTCAGGAGTTAGGTTAGGTTATAAACTGGAGGATATTAAGGGCTTCGTCATGGGAATTCAGTTGCTTAATGATGGATAATAGGGTCACTTCTGGGTACAAAAAAGTTGGGGGCAATAGAAGGGAATCACAATGGATCCAAATTGGTCTCCTAACCTAGATTAGGTTACGTTAGGAACCTCTCGGACACCAATCTTTGTTCATTGTAATTTCCTTTTATTAGTACCCTTTAATAAAAACTTAACCCCCATTGTACCCAGAAAAACCTCTATTATCTATCATTAAGCTCAATTCTCATGATGAAACCCTTAATGTCCTCTGATTTGCAATTTTCGGTATCAGTAATGTTCTCATGAAAACGTTTTTATAGCCATCTAACCCTATAGCGTTGTATATTCGGGCAATGACAGATAATATGCTCAATGGTTCAGTTTCCCAAATGTCTAGTACCTCCTGTTCTCCAATGAGCGGTTAGTTCTTCTCTGCACCCAATTACTGAGTTCCTTGCACTAATGATCTATTGGTAATTTCACCGATCTGTCACACCTTCTCTCATCCAACGCCGACACTATTCTTGCCAGCTCAACGTCAATCTCATTTTTCTCAACAATGCTGTGGTCAGGAACCGAGCATAGTTTGACACTATATTTGTCCATGAGAAAGTTGAGGGCTCTCATACAGTCAATACCTAGTTTTGATTTTACTTCGTTTCACTTCAGAGTTTATAGAGCCGTCTTACTATCGGCATATAAGGTTACCTCCCCGCCTGCAGCCACATTTCTTGTCACCAGCTCCGTGCCGGTGAGGATTGCCGAGATCTTTGCTGGGAATACTCTACATTCATTCGGTAGCCTAACAGAAGTACGAGTATTCGTCTCTATATAGCTTATCATATTAGCTCCAAGGGTCCCTATCTGAAAGTAGAAGTCAAGGTGTTCGTAATAAATCAATTTCAAAGACCTTATAGTCTGTGAACCCAGGAGTCACAGGGAACTGATCTCATTTAAGAAGACGTTTCTCACCGAACAAGGTATCTCACTTGTGATACCTTGTAAGGTGTACTTCTTAGTAAGCAATGCGCTATGACTCTCCTTTCTCACTGCCTCTCAACATACCAAACAGCCATAGTTCGTAAGCGGTCTGGCAACCGATGTGTAAATCCAGTTTACCACCTTCAACCTTGGAAATCACAGAGGAATGAATGTGGGCATATCAATTAAAGGAAGTGATTTTGCTATGTGCCTGGTAAGGGTGAACTATAACTTAATCTGAGTTTAAAAGACAATAGAAGGAAATGTTTTTGGAGGGTACTTCGAGTTGTGACCAGCAGCTGACTAAAATTTGGCAAGATCGTCCCTAATAGCTGAAGCAGATGGTCTACCTTCTTCTCATAGACAATTCTTTCCATTCCCATTCCCATTCCATTCCATTAAGTCTAGAATGGTGTTTTCTAAACTCTCGCCTAGAAAGGACTGTCACTGCTTCCGCTGGTTGATGAGATATGCTTCGGAAAAACAAGTAGCGGCTCTCAGACAATGTTAGTGGTTGATCGAAGGTCATCAACCGGATACCTTTCTAGCTGCTGTTGCCATTTGCCAGATGTTGGTGCAGGCACCTGGAATTGAGGAATATCTTACAAAGTCTTGTGCCATATGGTTGAATCCATTCTATGTGGTTAAACCCGTCGCAATAAGAGCCAGTGCGAAATAAGATGGCGCTTTGCTTTATTGGTGCACGTAAGGGCAGGCAGTGACGAACGCTTAAATTCACCGAGCGTTAAGACATATCAGCGTGGGATAAGCTGTCATGTTAGGTACCCACGTAAATCTTGAACATATTTCTATCTTTTGCTTTTGAAGTTGGGTTTTGTTAAAAATTGACACATCAAGATGAAAATCTTTTCAATACAGTTCCGTTTGATCAAGAGAGGACTTGAAATTTGCAGTATTCGATTGCTATAAAATTAGTTTAAACCTTAATTAGAGTTACAAAGCATATTTTTGGCACCAAAATTTAATTTCCTCCAACTGACCACTGCGGCTTGGAGTATTTCCTTTAACGATATGTATAGTCACATATCAATGGCGGTGGTTACGATGTGTTACTTGCCGAACATCTGTTTGATTGTTTGTGAAGCACAACCATGCCCAAGCCCCAAAGCATAGAAACATCCATATCAAACATAGTTCGCATTTCGCTCCAAGGTTCTCTGATTTGTGGTCAATAAATTTTTTTCCTTTCCGTTTAAAGAAGCTGCTAGTTGGAGAGTTAATTTCTATCTTTATATATGTCTGTAAATAAATACAATCCGAGCTACACTAATTTTTAGAGAAATTTGAATCGTACAACCGGTTGGAGTTGTCTCAGATGTAGAGTTTTAAATTATATAGCTTAGTACGGGCAAAATGGGTATACTTTTGTTCACCGTACATGTCCGTGAATATGTGTTTTGAAAATTGAGCGACGACTATTGAATTCTATTTGATTGACATGTAGACCAGTTATCCAAGGATTCCCAAGATATTGAAAATAAGCTTAGGTTAGGTTAGAAGGTTGCTGGTATGCATATGAAAAAAGATACCAGCCCACTTAAATCAAAGAGTATGATCCCCTGGTGATACCTATAAAAAAAAAGTGCAGGATAGGGAGGAGTAAAATATTTATAATGTATTGCATGAGAAAATTTAGAAACATACTGATTCCGTATTGGAAAGCTCGTTTTGTTTTGAGGAATCAGTGAGAAAACACACCCCCATTTCTGATATTTCGGTTTGGCTATTGAATGATCTTTTGTCTAGAAGGTGAAGGCTGTTATCGTCCTAATTGGTACAGAAATACAGAAGGTGAGCTATATTTTATTCTTCCTCATTACAACAGCAGCAGTAGTAATTAAATGGGAGTGGGTTCCGAAAGTGCAGTGCACAGTGTCCGTGGCCATCAGGTTCCGCAAGTGCAACCTTGAGAAGCTGAAAAGTTAACTAGTTCGCTGCAGCATAAGAACATCATTAATTCGTCTCTGGCAGGATGTAAGTGGGCGTCCGCATATATTATCAATATCGAATTTGTGAAGTAGGGTTCATTTCTAAACCAGATGCGACGCTTTGATGTTACCTAAACTAGAGCCATGTCATGCATAACCATGTGAGGATGTTTGAATAACTCGCCAAAGCGTTAATCGATGTACAGCATTCCAAGGCTAATTTGATGTGGTGTAGACACCATTGTCTTGATTGTAAATTTATTGCCTTTATTTTATGGTAGATAGTTCTGCTTGTAAAAGCTGGGAATCATTATCGAACACAACCGCACGGCTTTTGAGAAAACACAACCCTTTTCTAATAAAGTCTTGTTGTATTTTCAATATTTTCATAAACTCCATCATGCATTTTCTCAAAAGTGGTACGATTGTGTAGCATAGTGCGTCCTAGCCTTAAGAAGTCTGAAGGATATTTTTATACCAATGCAGACACACCCATCAGCTCACATTCCCCGTTAGGAGTAGTCTATGTAAACACATGTAGGGCTCGTTGTATTAGTTGCCAAAAGTCCCTTTTCAAGGAGTTTTGAAATTCTCTCCTGAAAGAATAGTGTGTAGTGCAATAGTCTATACTATTAGAAATATTTCCAATGGTCTTTAAAGTTCTATTATGATCCCATTGCTGATGGGTTCAATGCGCTGATTGCGCTGGGCCTGACTGCGGTATGTAGTGCTAGTTTTCTAGCCACCACTCCAAAGAAATAAGTATCTCCGTTGTTGTAGAATTTAGGTCACTAGTTACCATGACTGCCATTATGAGAAGAATCCGAGTCCAGTATTTTTCGCCACGCTGATATATCGTTAAATAAAAGTGTCAGTTTAATCGCTGTCTGCAGTATCCAATTGACCCATTCAGGAGTTTAGTTGCTCTCCGTGTTGATTTACTGTCAATGATAACACCTACGTATTTGGCTTAGTGCTATTAAAAGCTTAGTCCGTTTTTCATTAGGACTTATATTATTGGGCGTTATTTCATTTAGATGTATTAGATAATATTTCTAAAACCCAGTCGAAATGGATACTGTAGTAACCCTGTCGGAGAATGTGTGGTTGACTACAAAAATAATCAACTTATAGTTAACTTTTCTTGGACTAACTAAAATCTAACTACAATATCAATTCGAAACCCAGCAAAATTTTTTGTAAATTTACTGACTACCAGCTGACTTAAATAAAATCAACTTTAAGTTAGTTGAAAAGTAGTGCAGAGCGAGACAATTGACTACCGCCTAGGACATTGCAATGTTAAAATAGTTAGTTGTTTTCATTGCAAAGTAGTCCAAGTGTTAGCCAGCACTAGTTGCGAAATAGTTAGCTTAAAGTTAGTTTAAAGTTAAGTTAGTTTCCAAAAGGGAAATTTCAATCTGTAGGGGTATGCTGAAGCCGCACACTGCTACGCTTTTCTCTATCGCCAAACGTACCGTGCAGTCAACTTGACAAATGCTACATCTCCTTCCTCTCCACTAAGCATTGGCATTTGTGAAGATCGGCCATTACCAATACAGGGTGCTTCAAACATATACATATGTATTATATGTATGTATATCCTACGTTGCAAAAATCAACATGTATAATGCATTGAAAATCTTTTGCATAATTGATTTACTTCACCTTCGTATGTAACTACGCTGCGTTTTTAAAACACTTTCGCCAAATAATTGAATATTGTATGCTAATTTTGCCATTACGTTGGGTTGTTTATTAAATAATATAATTAATTTCTTACATTATTAAAATGTATAATTTACAATTTAATCTCAGTTATAATTGAAACATTTCCATACAAACATAATGACAGACACACAAACAGGGAAATTACAGGCAAAGAGTCGGTCATAATATTCAAACAACCGCAAATTTACACACACACACACGCACGCACCCATATACACACACTGAGAGGTACACACACATACACGCACCAATACAAATTGAGACTTGTACTTTTAGCACATTCACAGAGGCAATCATCTGTATAAAACAAAAAGTCCCACAAAATATCAGTAAAATATTTATGCAAATTAATTTAATTGTTGGCCATTAAAATAATTTCAACAGACGGATGCACACACTCGTAAATAGATACATGTGTGTGTATGTATGTATGTATTTGTATACGAACGCAAGGACAGCAACACATGTACGACTTTCTGTTTGTAAATTATACTTTCATTTAGTATTATATTGTTCCTACTCATTTCTATGATGAATGGTTTCATATGGGTTTGTGCATTTTTACTGTGTCCCACTGTTGTGAATGACATTTATTCCCTGTTAGCAACAAACTGATGGACGGATGGGAGTACGGACGGACGTACAGGCAGACAAAGCTAGTAGAATAAGCAAATTATAAAGTTTGTTTAATTTTTAAAAGTAAACTTCAAGCGAACAGTGGAAACTTTTTGTATGAAAAATGTGAACAACAATGAACAACAATGTGAAAAAATTTTAGGCACTTTACGTTTTGTAGATGTTGTAACTTTAGAGAAATAAAAATTTAAAAACTTAAATAGGCGTGCTACGTGTTGTTAAATTCTCTCGATTCTTATCGAACTTCCTTAGGGATCCCACTAAAAGAGTTGTTACAGATCAAACGATTTCATGGTATATTTAGTGGTACCGCTAGGCTCCGTTCTTTCTCTTACTCTATTCCTTATTTTCATAACTGACCTTATATGTCAAACTTCCAATCCTATTTACTCTTTCACAGATGACAGCAGTAACTATTTGCCATTCATTCTCATTCAGTAATAGAACCAACCTAACGACGAAGGATGAGGCTATGAGACAAATTATTAATATTATTTAATAACAATCTCAGCATAAGTTCATGGGAATAAGTATGGGTGGTATAGGTAAAGAAAGGTGGTGCTAAAAAACGCACCTCCAGTCGGAGACCCAAAGGGGTCCACTGTGATTATGAATGGAAGTAATTAGAAGCTCTTGATGTCCTTGGCATGAAAATTCAGTGAGATGTTTGGTGGACTGAACACATTTCGCAAAACTCAAAAGAAGGATAAGGAAAGGGATATTCATACAGAAGGCAGGTGGTGAAAGAGGGGACAGAGGAAAGCTGCATTCTTTTACAACTCAGCTTTTAGCACGGTTTTAATAATGCAGAGTTGCAACGCCTCTGGTTTCAATGAGGCGTATTAAATTTTGAATCTGTTCTTAGTACCCATTTTATTGCTTATTTTACTTTGCCGATTATTCTGCTGCACAATACCGGTGAAGGAGGGAGCTCGGTTGTAACTGTAGGATTAGCATCTGCGGAAGTCGATATACTTCAGTGACCAGTGACTATGCCTTCATCACTTGAACTTTCCTACAACAACTGGTACAAAGGGACACTAAAGCACATCATAAAAATGCGTGGTGTTGTTCGGAGATCGGGCTCGAACTCAAGACCTTCGGTTTTCTAGTCAACGTGCTAAACCTCAACCAAAACCACCCTTGTTCTATCGCTACTATAATGAAATGAAACCAGGGAATTTGTTCCTAAAACCCTAAAATTTTTATGCACAACACGTGGCTTATTAAGAGTATACCCATTTATGGTCGTGAAAATTCAGTTTTAGACGTACTGTTCGTAAGTAGAATAAGCCACAATCAATGGTCTATCCAGCCACTTTTATTGTGGTTAGCTTCAAATCACATATACAAGGACATTACTCCTTCTATGCAACAAAAGCACTATTGGTTTGTAGATCTTTTGCAGGAAGAACATGGGGCTGCACACCCAAAATCTTGAGATGGAAACACACCAGGAAAGTGAAACCTATCATCACTTATGATACTTTTGGCTGGTCGGACAGGTTCACGCCGGCTACGACCAGAGATCTGTTAGAGAAATTACAGAGGCTAGCGTGCCTTTGTATAAGAAGGGTTATGAGGACGAGTAATACGGCTGCTATTGAACTCCTCCTCATTGAACTCACACCTCTGACGATTGTGATAGATGCTGCTGCCAGACAAAAAGTAATCGGCATCGCGGGAAAAAGCACAGACACGGACTGTCTAATTAGCCAATGGGAGCAATCATCCCTGGAAAGACGATTTCCCCTACTTGCGCAACCCTCTGACGTGATGAATAAAGTGTATGACATCGACAAGAGGTTTGAAAGTGTTCTGGCCAACAGAAGGGAATTGGCGGGGGGAGGGAGGGTGGGGAGAAATAGAACTCCTGTATTCCTTTGAAACTGGCACTACCAGGTGGTATACTGTTGGTTCCAGAACGCCGGCAGGTTCTGGCGTGGGAGGACTAACTACCACGAGTCGTTGGGAAAATCTCATTATTTTTCAATCGGAAGTTTATGCCATTGAGAGATGCGCAGAATTCAATCTTGATAGGGGCTACCGAGGAAAAGAAATAACCATTTGCTCGGATAGTCAGGCTGCCATCAAAGCGCTCAGCTGATATGAGTTTACCTCTAAGTTAGCGTGGGAATGCCGCACTAAGCTAAATCAGCTAAGCAGCATGAATAAGGTCACACTCTGCTGGGTTCCTGGACACGCTGGGGTGTTAGGAAATGAAAATGCAGACAAAATGGCCAGAAGGGGGGCTAGTACACCCATGATCGGACCAGAACCGTTTTGCGGACTCGGATTGGACAAAATCCGGGAAGATATATCGACGGAGATCAAGAGTAATAGAAACACCTCTGGCTAAATCTCCCAGGATTAAGGTATGCAAAGCTAATGATTGGAACGTATAACCAAAATCGTTTCATAGCTTTCATGTCCCTGAGTGAAAACAATCTAGTAATGCTCACAGGCATACTTATAGGCCATTGTAGACTGACTTGGCATTGAGAGTAACAGCTTGTGCAGATTCTGTGATTACGAAGATGAAACTCCAGAGCATATTCTGAAGGACTGTGAAGCGTTGTGCCACAGAAGATATAGCCAATTGGGCAAGCACCTATTGGAGCATTGGGAACTGCCAACTCTGGACTCACTGACAATCCTGAGATTCATCAGGAGAGCAGGTCTAAATGAGGTGCTCTAGCACCTGGCAAAGGATACAATAGATCTACTTTGGTCGCAGTGTGCTGGGTTTCCCGTTTGAAACGGGAAACACATTCATACTCCCTCTATCCTCTTCCCTACTTCCTATTTTCCAAGTTATATCAAGATGCCATGTATGCGTAGGGATAATCGACTGGTCCTATTAAAAAAAATAGAAAAATATCGCTTAGTCGAATTTATACGTTTTAAACAATGGCTTTAAAGATAAGAATGAATTCCCACACATAAACTTTTTCTAACAACTTTTAAGTCTTAAGAGAGATAGTAGAATATATTAAAGAGGAGAGCCATCACATATCCCCCTTTCTCCAATAAACTCACAAGTTTTTCAACAAGAATTGCTATATGAAGAACTGAATCTTTCAGAATAGGGCTGCAAAGACTCGTATCTTAAATGTATCATTTAAGTTTCAGCTATGAAACCAATGAACGATTCACTTGAAAACAATTGCGTCATAATAATTGCAACCTGTCGAACTTTGCGATTCGACGGGATTGCAATGATGCTTCTTGAGTAGCACAAATCAGTTTATGTGAACGATTAGCCGAATCTTAAACTTCAGTAGACTTGGATCCCCTAAATTCCTTATCAAAGAGTCAAATAGTTTTCATTTAGAACGTTGTGCTTTCCAAAAAGGAAAACGGGAGATAAAGAATAGAAATCTACGTACTATTCTAGAAGAAAGATTTTAAAATGATATGTGTTGCTGAGTTTGTAGTATCTTTGAAAGGCTTTGTCCTGCACCACTTGTACCATTTTCTCGCTGGAGCAGGCATAGTTTACGCTGAATTAGAAGAAGTGCTGCAATATTGCAATATTAAAATTGTTTAAATTTTGAGTCCAGTCAATGTAAATTAAATGTGTCTGAAAGAACTTTTGATTCAAACGCTCTTAAACTAGTTCAAAAAGAACTGTTGAACACAACTTTCAAGATTTTTTTTTTTTAATAATACGACAATAGAACTTTAATTCTTATGAGACTACACGCACCGAACAAAACAACAGAAAAACTGTCTTTTTGACTTACTGCGACCGACAAAACATTGGTTGCAGATAATACATGTGGTTTGTACGACAATACAGTCTGAAACGAACCTCGTTGCATATAATGCGTGCTTTCTTATGATGTAACCCAGAACAATTAACACAAGTGAAAAGACAAACAACTACACTTGTGTCGAACTTGTTTTGAACTAGTTTGACAGCGTTCGCACGCTATTAAACTTTGTTCGACGACGGTGTTATGTTCATTTTCATATGCATAAATGTGTTTTATTTCTGAGGACGAAAGTTCTCAAGGAAAAATTCGTCGTTCGTCCCAGTTGTGTTCCTAGTTAGTTAATCGTTAACACTGAGAATCGTTAATGTACCTTCGACTGTATGGTTCGCAGGACCATAAACAATCTCATATTGAACTTTGTTCTGTTTGGGGTATGCAGGTATAAAATGTTACAAACGAACTAAATTTCGTCCATATTTCGGTTAGCTGGGAGCTTACTTTTTTTTCCAACTTTTTTAATACTAGAAAGCTTATATTGTAAATTTCACTGCTAAAAGCTTAAAATATTTCTTTAATAGTTTGTGCTACACAAGTCACTGTTTCTCACAAAAGCTAACGAATACACTGTGTGTTGTAAGCTCCTAAAAATTTTCCCCCGCAGAAATATTTCTATTATCACTGGATTTATTTGGTGTGCTCGTTTGGCAAATAACTACTTTGTGGTTAAATATTTATGAGCATAAAACAAAGTTCTGTTATTGCGTTTTTGTATACACAGATATCATATACAAAACAACTTTATTATTTATAATAAAATGTTTTTCGGTTTTGATAATGAGACTTTTATTTAGTTGTTATTTGCAATAATAAACTACCGGGAATTTGTGTGTTTATTGTTATTTGTTGTTGTAAAAATTTGCATATTTGGACAAAAGTGTGCGAACCACAGACCAACGGACAGACACAATTTTCATCCTAAATTTAAGCATTTATCGTCATCGACATCACCCACCATCACCAGCAACCAGAACAATTTTGTTATAATTTCAAAAGTTGTTTTCACGAACATGCAAGGAAATCTCTAGAGGAATTTTTGTTGCAACAGGCTGCAAAAAGTTTTTAGTTTTTCCACTAAACGTATTGTTTTGACTGGAGGAGAGAATTAGCAATTTTGTTGGTGTTAATGCTGGGTGTTGTTGCTCAATGTTGACCAAAGTTTTGTGGTCGATATTAGAAACATTGGAGTTAGCAGCAACAAAAATAAACATTTGTGCAATTTTTGGCTTTCGTAAATGTTTGCTGTTGGCATAAATAAGGACTTTAAACGATTTGTTGAGGTGTTGATAAAAAATAAATAAAATAAAAGACGAAAGTAGAATTTGTGTTAAAAATTTGTCAAAATAAGTTTCATGTCCTTAAAATTTTATTAATTTTTTTAAACCTAAAAAATTCAACTCTTCCGTCATTTTTTCCCCTACCAAGGTGAATTAATTTCTGCTCTTAATTTCCCTTGTGTAAAATCAAAGCAAATCAAAGAAATTTTACATTAACAAATATACAAGGCGAATGTGCAGAGTTGCCAATCGAGACCACCTGGTATCAATTCGATTTGCTCCCTACTTTAGTCCAATCTAGCGAAATTAGCTTACGGACACATTCCTCATTCGGTGTGAGGTAAAATTAAGAAAAAGTTTAGCGTGCTCTACTGGAGGCTTATATGAGAAAATCAAGCCGCATCTTGTGAATACTTTTTGAATTTCCCGCCTGTTGGTTGAAATGGCAACACTGCCCCTGTCAAGAGCCAACTGTCAGTTGAATCTTGTCTAAATTTGAACAAGCTATGTCATTTAGTTTGTGTTTGGCAGTCGTTGATAACAGACTACCTCGCCTTTTGAGAAGAAACTGGAGAAAAGGGAATTTCGAGTGCTCATTAAACATTATTTTTTGCGCTCGATAAATACTATGGGGACTCTGTCGAAAATCGATCGATTTCAGTGGTAAAAAAGTGGTTTACTGACTTTCGTTGTGGTCGCATAAGTACAAATGACGCTGAACGTTCTGGACGGCCAATTGAGGTCAGTACACCTGAAAATGTTAAAAAAATTCACGATATGGTGTTGGCCGATCGAAGATTAAAAGTACGTGATATTGTTGATCCATAGGCATTTCATATGGCAGTGAGGTTACGATTTTAAATGATCAGCTGGGTTTAAGAAACTTGTCTGCAAGATGGGTGACGTGTTTGCTCTCAATTAACTATAAACGTAAACGTGTGACAACTTTAAAGGATTGTTTGGAGTTGTTTAACCACAATCCGAATGAATCTTTGCGGCGTTGTCTAAGTGTGGATGAAACATGGATCCATTACTGTACTCAGGAGACCAAGCAGCAGTCTAAACCTGCTCCGAAGAAGGCCAAGGTGAGTTTATCATGCAATAAGGTGATGGCATCAATTTTTTGGGATACACGCTGGACAGTCCACATCGATTACCTTCGAAAGGAAACAACAATAAATGGCGAATATTATGCCAACTTATTAGACCGATTTAATGATGATTTAAAAAGAAAACGGCGCCGTATGGCCAAGAAAAAAGTCTTTTTCATCAAGATAATGCACGAGTGCACACGTGTGCAGTCTCAATGGCAAAACTCTATTATTTGGGCTACGAATTGGTACCCCATCCTCTATATTCTCCGGATTTAGCCCCTAGTGACTACTTCCTATTTCCAAACCTAAAGAAATGGTTCGGTGGAAACAGATGTAGCTTCAAAGATCAAACAATTGCCTATTTTAAGGACTTCGAAAAATCCAATTTTTTTTAGAAGGGATACAAAAACTGGAGTGTACTGAGTTAAAAGAAGATTATATTGAAAAATAAATTTTTGTTTTGCAAAAAAAAAAAAACTGTGTTTTATTCAAAAAGTCACTTAGTTATTGATCCGCCCTCGTATTTATGAACATTTTTTTTTTTTTTTTTTTTTTTTTTTATAAAAGAGAAGTAACACTCAGGCAATTAATGCCTACTGCTAATACTAGGTGTTACCTTCTTTAGGAAAGGGATAGTGAGAGAGAAGACAGGTGGTGAAATAAGAGATAGAGGAAAGCTTCATTCTTTTACAACTCTGCTTTTCGCACGTTTTTAATAATGCAGTGTTGCAGCGCCTCTCTGATGTTAAATGGGGCGTTCATTTTTTGAAGCTGTGTCTTGTAGCCATTTTATTGATTATTTTACTTCGCCGATGATTTTGCTACACAACGAAGGAGGGCGCTCTGATGTTACATTAGGACTAGTATCTGCTGAAGTCGGTATAGTTCAGTGACCAGTGACTATGCCTTCATCAGTTGAACTTTCCTACAACAACTGACACAAAGGGACACTAATGCACATTAGAAAAATGCGTGGTGTTGTTATTTAATGACTGTCGGATATCGGGATTGAACCCAGGACCTTCGGTTTTGTAGTCAACGTGCTAACTACTTCAGCCAACGCCACCCTGATTTCCTGTTCTGTTATTTATGTCGACAGGAGAATGAAATAATAAAAAGTGAACTTAATTTTATTTGTTTATAAGTAACACTCAGCCATTTGAATGCCTACTACTATTACTAGGTGTTACCTTCTTTAGGAAAGGGATGTTGATAGACAAGACAGATGGTGAAGGAAGATATAGAGGAAAGCTTCATTCTTTTACAACTCGCAGCGCCTCTGGTGTTAAATGAGGCGTATGAAAATTTTTTGAAGCTATGTTTAGTAGCCATTTTGTTGTTTATTTTACTTCGTCGATGGATATGCAACACAACGAAGGAGGGCGCTCTGATGTTACATTAGGATTAGTATCTGCTGAAGTCGGTATAGTTCAGTGACCAGTGCCTATAACTTGATCACTTGAACTTTCCTATAACAACTGATACAAAGGGACAGTTGTGCTTGGAGTTCCATGAGCACCTGCCATTACGGCCTTATCTCACGGGCGCCAAGCACGGGTGTGTTTTAGATGCTAGACCAACGCCCCCATGCACCATTTTAGAATGAACAAATGTGCCCACCCAACAAGGCACATAGGTTGCAATCTTTGATATACGAGTTATCCCTGTACTATATTCAACTATCTTGCTGAGGTACTTTGAGTTATCTAAACACTTCGCCGTAATGACTTTGTCAAAACAGTACTATCTGTTGTACGGCAACAGCACCTAGAATAGTGTCTGGCGGACCGCGTCACACCAACCACTAGCATTGATTTAACACTGGGAAGCCAAGGCTATTCTATTCTGTGGTTGCTATTTTGGCAGCAACCACAGCCACTACGTTTAATTCTCTCGGTTCTCACGCTACAGCTGTTGTGTATACACCCACAGCGAGGTCTCCAAGAGAATTCCTCAACCATTGCCGGCACAGCTCAACCACTCATCCGAGATGAACGCATGCCTGTGTCGCCAAAAATCAAGTACCTACTCCACACACATCAAAATCATCCCTTAAGACCCATGGGGTAGGATGAACTCGGTGTTTTAGCAAAGGATCCTGACGATCGCTACATACACTCAAAACTTCAGAGCAGGTCGACTGTAGGGCAACCAGCACTCGTGGCACCAGAAGTAGCCTCTGGTTAGACCTCGAAGTTCCACAACAAGGACTTCACATCTATCGTCTTTTGAACTCAGGGGCAGTTCTAGGTGACGCTGCACCTAACTGACATCAGGAACCTGTCTTCCTTTTATAAATATGTGCACATCCTTTCCGCTGTTGCCAGAGATCGGGTAGTAACACATAAGTTCTATGGACGAGGTACCAAAGGTACGTCATCCTGTTTAAAATTAAACAAAAAAAAAATCAAGAAGTAATTTGAAATTCATCTTAATAATCTGTTTATAGTAGGAGCATGCATGTAATTTGGAAAAAAAAAATTCTGCAAAATTATCACTTGGGCATTTTAACGATATAAATTCATAAAGGCTGCAATTGCAAATTTTTTTTTTGTTTCGTATTTATATTTTTGTTAAAAAAATATTTTTTGCCTGTAATGAAGTGTATAAATATAAAATAACAAATTAAAAAAAAAAAAAAAACAAGGACAATCAATCTTAAAGAAGTTATAGTTAAATGTTAGTGAAGCAAAGACATGTAAAAGTAACCGGTTCGCAATAAAAACCAAATGAAATTAATTTCATTTAAATCGAGATTTATGTAGCATATGCCGACCTTTACCTGCAATACTGTGAAGGACTATAATTTAAAAAAATAAATAGTTTGTAAACAAAAACATAAAACAGCTGTTTGCTTAAATTCTTGATACTCGTAAAAAACAACAATTAATATCTTGATTTTGCATTATCGTGATTTGCAGTCTCTCTCTCTCTCTCTCTCACGCACACAAATGTTGATGGCTTCTTGTTTACCCTACAACTTGCTAGTGATGATTAATAACTAGTTTTCGTTATCATTCAAGCAAATAACTGCAACTGTGTCTGAATTTTTTTTTATGATATATATTCAAGGGCGTTATGAATAATCCCTGTTCGGAGTAACCATTTGCGTAATGAATACCTATCAACCTAAACTGTATAAAAACTCCAAAAAAAAAACATAAATATCATTTTATGCAATTATTGCTACATTTTGTTTTTCTTCTCGCTTTCGTTAAGTGTATCTTTTTTTGTGTTTTGTGTCATTTTAAAGTTTTCCCACCAGGCAACACGATCATTTCATTAAATATCTTTTCTTTTTGCCAGCCCGTTGTTTGCTTTATTTTTAAATTCAGGTTAAAGTTATACAAAGGCAATGACGATGTTATTACTTATTTTTGCAGGTTTTTTTTTCAGTTTCAGTTTAACGACATCAGTCAGTTGGACATAAAAACAAAATAGTTTACAGCAGAGGGCTAAAACCAGTCATGTTGGTAGTAAATGTTGTTTTTGTAAAATAATTTTACTCTTACTTCTTCTGCTGTTTATACTATTTATATAAATAAAATAAATCTACAAAAACAGTTAAATGCCTTAACGAAATTTTAAGTCGGTTCTGCGCGGGGGTAAGTAAAGCTCGTCAAAAGTTTTCAAGATTTCTTTGTTAACATGTTTTTTATAGCTATGCTATTTATGGCACGAAAACAGGAGCTAGGACGTGATTTTCGCAACAAAAATAATTGACACTATTACAGTGATAAATTTATTTTTGTTTTTTGATTTCTTTGTACTTGAAACCAGAATACGAAAATAAACGAAACAAATTGTTTGATTTTGTTTTGTTTCGCCGTCCTGTTGAAACCAAATGTTGCCAATATCCTCCTCTTCAATTTTTGTGCACAAAAATTCGTTCAAAATGGCCCGATAACGATCACCATTGACTGTAACGGCCACTCTTTGCTCATTTTCGAAAAAAAAATGGCCCAATTATGCCTCTGGACCAAAATCCGCACCAAACAGTGACTCGTTTTGGGTGCGTCGGCTTTTCAATGTGCGCGTGCGGGTTTTCTGTGCCCCAAATGCGACAATTTTGCTTGTTTACTACATACCCGCCAAGATCAAAATGAGCTTTATCTGAAAAGATGATTTTTTTTTTTTTGGCAAAATCGGCATCTTCTGTAAGTCGATCCCAGGCCCACTTAGCGAAGCGAAAACGCATTGGATGGTCAGTTGGCTTCAACTCCTGAACCAATTGCACTTTGTATGGTGTCATACCAAGGTCATTATGCAAAATTCGTCTCAATGATGTCTCCGAAATGTTCAATTGTTGAGAACGACGGTGAATTTTTGTTGATGGCGCTTCACGCACACTTTCTGCCACAGCAGCAATATTCTCGGGTGTACGCACTGTTTTTGGCTTTTCACGCTTTGGTTTATCGATGAGGATGCCAGTTTCTTTCACTTTTTTTTACGAGATAACGAACATACGGAGCTGACGGTGCTTCTCTTCTTCCAAAATCCGTACGCAATTTTCACACACATTCTGCAACATTACCATGATTTTCAAAATAATGTCGCAATATTTCCCAGCGTTGTTCAAGCGCATACACAACCATATTCGTTCAGCGGAAGGATAACACTAATTATCTGTCAAATCAGACATGTGCTAAGTGTTACCATTCAAGAAATAAGTTAGATGGCGGACCCTTTATTTCTTTTAAATATAACTTATCAAATAAATTTCATTTTAAATCATTAATGATATAGTGTTGAATTTAAATTATTTCCGATTAAAGTTGAATTATAATTTTATTAATGATGCTATATATTTAGGACCTAATTCATAAAAAATATTTTGATTTTATAAAAGGTTTATTAATCAAATTTCCATAGAAAATTTGTTTCGTAAACCTCTTATTAAACAGAAATATTTTTTATGAATAAGGCAGTTAGTGTGTATCTAAAGAATATTTAAGATTGTAAGCGCATGACTAGCACGCGAAGAGTTCCAAATTCAAATCTTGGCCGGGGAAGCCAATTGTTAGTAAAATTTAAATAAAAAAAATTATAATTTTTGGTACACTCTAAATAAAAAAGTACCCAAAAAATGTTTTTTTGATAACGAAATGCAAATTTCATTTCCCTTAAATATGTACAAAAATAACCAGTGCCTCGTTTCTGTAAGGAATGTGAGAACTTATCGAGTGTATTAAATTCTTATCATCCTGTGAAACACAGGGTGAGTAAGACAAAACAAGTTTATATACGTTTTTATATGAATGACCCTGTGTAAAATAAGACTTGGGATTTTCGAAAATTTGAGTGCAATTAGTAAGTTATATAGCGGGAAGTTAAAGAATATGAAAAAATAGAAATAAAAATATTTTAAAATATTATAACATAAACTGAAATATTTAAAACAAAATAAAAGCAAAACTAAATAAAATAAAAGAAAACTAAAGAAGTTAACTAAAATAAAATAAAATAAAATAAAATAAATAAAAGAAAAGAAACCCAACAATGTTGTTTGCAAGTTGTTGTTTACTCTTTGCTAATACATATTTACCAAAATGTATTGAGTCATACCCAACTACCAATATCCTTTTGCAAGTATGTATGTACAGATATGATGTTTACACATTTTGCTTACCACAAATATTGTAAGAAATACCGCTTTCTGTAAATAAAATAAAAAATATAAAAAAATAAAACTACCTCAAATTGTCTACATTTTGTATACTTTTAAGTATTTTTAGCATTTTTCTCAAAAACGATTTTCTGTGGGTTCAGCAGCAACATTGTAAAGAGAACATATGCAACGCAGAAAAAAAAACTTGAGAAACACAAAAAAGAATGCAACCACATTATTGGCATGTGAAGTTATTTTTTTCACTGTGACGAAAGTTTTGCCAAAAGAAGTAAATTTTAAAGAAATTTACAAAAAAAAAAATATATGTATGTGTACATAATGTATATTTAAATAATGCTGAAAGTAATTTTGGTTTGAGTATATTTCTTGAACTTGGGAAAAGTACACACTTGTTTTGGCAACGTCCACATAAACATGTGTACTATGTACATACGTGGGTACATACATATCGCTGATTTACTTTAATAGTGTCACAACTAAAAAAAAAACAACCAGTTTTGCAGAAAACGCGTTTTAAGCAGGGTAGGGAAAAATTCGGCTCGCGAGCACAATTTTTATTAACTCGCTCGTTTTAAAATTTGTGCTCGCGAGCTCAAAATTATAACTCGCGAGCACAAATTGTATAAAACTCGTACTCTATTTGTGCTCGACTCGTAAGCATTAAATGACTCGCCATAAAATTTGTACTCGCGAGTTTTATTTTAAAACTCGTAAGCACAAATTTTAAAAGAGTGCAAAACGAGCATAAACGAATTCAAAACGAGTAGTTATTACAAAAAAAATTTTTTTTGTTTATTCGAAAAAGTATATGTATTTATATGCGAATTTGAAAACTGTAGTACTTACAAATGCATATAACGGGTGTTTTCTTAGAGGTATAGAACTTCGAATTGAAATAAAACACAAGAAAATCGTTTTAATGTCCATCAATTTGGCTTTATTGGAAGGATAATTTTATGCCATTAATGTTTAAATATGATTTCGGGCATGTGGCCGCCGCGGCTGGCTCGAATAAAGCCAATTCTACAGGTCCAATTTTCAACCACTTTTTCGAGCATATGGGGCCGTATGTTGGCAATAACGCCACGAATGTTGGCTTCCAAGTCCCCTAACGTTTCTGGTTTGTTGGCGTAGACGAGCGACTTCACATATCCCCAAAGAAAATAATCCAATGGTGTCAAATCACACGATCTTGGTGGCCAATTGACAGGTCCATTCCGCGAAATTATGCGCTCATCGAATGTTTCCTTCAATAAATCGATTGTGACGTGCGCTGTGTGGCATGTAGCGCCGTCTTGTTGGAACCACAACTCATCCACATTCAAAATCTTCAAAATCTTCCATAAAGTTGATGGACAAAGCTCCAATTGCTGTGCACGGTGGCGAATCGATTCATTCGGGTCCTCTTCAACACTTTGCTCTACAGCGGCAATTGTTTCTTCGGTGCGCACTGTTCGACGTCTCTGCGGATGCGTATTATCACATAGAGTAAACGTAGTGCGAAAACGATCCATGGTTAACCGAATTAATTGCTCTGATGGACGATTATGTCGACCATAAAATGGACGGAGCTTGCGGTAAACTTCGCGAACTGAACCATTATTTTCGAAATAAATTTGCACAATTTGCAAGCGTTGTTCTTTTGTCAACCTGTTCATGATGAAATGGCAAACCAAACTAAATATTAATCACTTGACAGCTGACAAAATGGCCGCCAGTTAAAAAAGTGATGCCAACTTAAAGTTCTATACCTCAATAAAAAACACCCTATACATATATAAAAATATATGTCCTTACTTTCAAGTCATGAGGTATTTTTCAAATGTTTTAAGGCTTCTGCTTCATGAAAAGTTATGCAAATGCTTACCTGTCAGTAATAAAATATAATTTCAACATTTCGACCTATTGCGAACAGAATTTGAGCAAACAAAATTAATAAAACTCGCGAATAATTATTTTTAACTCGACTCGCGAGTCGAGTTTTATTTTTGACTCTTAAAATTTGAATTCTTCTCGCGAGTCCTTTTTTCGATTCTCAAAAATTAAATGCGCTCGCGAGTTTTATTTTTTTAACTCGCGAGCAGACAACAGTAGCTCGTTTCAATACAAAAAATAAAACTCGTTCGAATTGAATTCGTTTGCGAGGGAGTTTAATTCGAGCACTCTCCGCACCCTGGTTTTAAGTTTTCAATTTGCATACAACTCAATGAAGACATGAAAAATATTCTTCTCCCAAGCTATTTGTAAGCAATTTTTATCCAAGATAAAATACGAAATGCCGCATTATTCTGCATTATTAACTAAAAACTATTAAAAAATTAATTTTTTAGTTATGACACTATTGAAGTAAATGAGCGATATGTATGCGTCTTTTATTATGCTGCACTTTACATACATATGTATATACATACATACTTGAGTACTAATTTTGTCCAAGTTGTATTTTATATGAGTATCAATTTTATTAATTTTTTTTGTAGTCGCAAAACTGGACCTTTGGAACATGAAAAGAATAAATAAAAATTCGAATGAAAAAGAGCAAAAAAAAAATAATAATAATTGTTTACAAATTTGTTTTGTCGGTTCATATAGATTTCTCCGTTTACGTGCGGGTTCATTAAAATATTTTTTCCTTCTACTGCACTTTTTTTTTCATATACTTATGTACGTGTGTGTGTGCGTGTGTGTAAGTATTTTCTTAAAGTAGGATGTGCTGCCGTTTTAGTTTCGCTTTTAATTTTCAATCTCATGATTATATATCAAACTCTACATAAAATGAGGGAATATGTTAAGAACTTAGAGAATATATGTATGTATTTTTAGTAATAGATGCTTGCAAATCTGCATATGGGCATTTCTCCGAGAAATTCCACTTTTTTGTCGCGTGCGACAGCAAGCAATTAACCTTATATTTCTGAACAACGTGACTCGATTTTTCTTAAAAATTTACCCAACGTAGTGCTGCTGACGACCTACACGAATATATCAATAAGTAAAAAAAAGTTTCGTTTTCTTTGAAAAAAACAAGCATATTTGCTTGGTGTCGCACGCTACAAAAAGTTGACATTCCTGTGGAAATGCCCATATTCATTCGCCTTGTATATTTGCTAGTGTAAAATTTCGAAACCTTTTGCTTTGTTTTAACATCTGTAGTGCGATTCAGTAACTTTTAACGATACAACAATCGTAATTTTTGTCACAGCTGATATTATCTGTTGATTTTTGTCGATAAAATTAACAGCACATAAAATATTGTCGCTTAAATAGCGACATAGCTGACTTTAACCTACAGCGACTATCGTTAAAAATGTCACTGAATCGCAAATTCGATAAATTTTCGCTATAATTACACTGTGTGTAATTATTTTAATCATGGAAATATAACCAAAAAAATGGCTCGTGTCTCCCAGTTTAGCCCCAAGTCATGCACTTTTTATGGGCCCCCAAAGATTTGGGGCCTCGGTGTCATTTTTGCAAAAAAAAAAAAACTCATAATTTTCTCAGGCTCATATCTTGTAAACCGTTCGGAATTTTGATTTCTCTCTGAGGCAAAGTTGTAGCTCTAATGCCTGTTATTTCTAGCAATAGATATATATTAGTGTACAGATAAAGGGTCCGCCATCTAACGTTTTTTTTTCAACTAGTGCTTATTTCGTGAATTGTAACACTTAGCTCATGTCTGATTTAGCCTGAGAAAATGCTAAATGATACAGATGCCCCAAATCTTTGGGCCCATAAAAAAAAATTTGCATAACTTGGGGCAAAACTGGGAGAAACGGGTCTTTTTTTTTTGGTCTTTTATCACGTTGTAGGGTATATAGGGACCCCACAACGTGATTATATTTTTTCGTTTTGCACTGTGTTATTTTAACGATGCGATTATCGTTAAAAAAAGAGTTAGTGAATCCCACTACTTGTCACCTAGTGCTTACTGTGTTGTCCAGTTTATATTTTTTTTCTCAATTCGAATTTTACTTTATATCTGGTCTGCATTGATTCAATGGGTCTAATGCATTGATCATCAAAAGGCCGCCCGTGGGCTTTTTGTTATGCTCTTTTTTACACGTACATTCGTACAAGCCCAGCGGCGAAAATGTCGATTACAGAAGCGATGATTCGATGCACACATGTAAGACAGTAATGAACACCACCTCATATACGTACCTAGTATACATTTTCAAATGCATTGCCGCATTTGTGGCGTGAATGCCATTCACTTGCACAGAAAGTAAGCGAGATATGGAAGTGTTCATCCAATCAACATAAAAGCTGAGTATTGGCTAACATACATTTTAAGTTGGCAGTGGGCAGTTCGAATACAATCCAGCTTACTTTCGTACACTTTGTAAGCTAGCATTCATTGAACACATAGTATGACAAACATAATTAAAGAGATGTAATGTGGTATACAGCGTTCGCCGCTGGGAGCATGCAATTTACTCTCTTTTACATTATATATGTATGTGTTTGCTTATCATTGGTCTAATGCATAAAACCTGAGCATTTGCCTCGACTAAAAATTTTTGAGAAAAAGATACATTTTGTATACATAAAAATATTTACTGCAGCCTTCTTTTAATCATGTTGTGAGCTTGATCTCAACAGAAAAGTTTGAACTCACGTAGATAAATGTTCGGGTGTTAGAGCTCAGTTTTGTATGATGAAGGTGTGGTGGCCTTCGAAAACAGCTAGTGGTTCCGTTCTACTACGTGTTTGTCAGAATATTTACAATTAACTTTGGTGTTATTCGTTCATTAATAATTATCACATGTAATTTGGCACCAGGCGATACGAACTTTAGCCTAATCAAATCATAAATATAAAAACAAATGAAGTTCGAACAACAATAATAAAACGAACCAAAAATAAGTTTTTTTTATCTAACCAAAAATATGGAAAATTTTTCGTTTGCAGCCAAAATCAAGTATTTTCACCAAGGTTGGAAACCGAAACAAATAGCGGTATCGGTATTGATACCGGTACAATAATTTTTTAAATTTCGGTATCGGTAGCGGTATCGGTATTTTTTTTATTTCGGTATCGGTATTACCGGTACATACCGTTATCGAGTTTATAATACCGGTATACCGATATTACTGACAAATTTATTATTTCAGGCAGTGGACATAGCAAAAAAACTTTTTTTATTAAATTACTTCAAAAAGGGAGTATTTTTACATTAACATATGTATGTATGTATAAAAGCATATAAACTTATTTGTTTCTATATATGATTTTATACTATTACTAAACAATAATTTATTAAAAAAGTGAAACAAGGAGACTGCAGTTCAAACTTTACATATATAAAGTCTATACTGATAAATTATACTGTGTGACAAATTTTTAATGAAATCGAAATACCTGCGTAGTGTTACTATTTTTCTGCTAGGTATTGTCGAGTATAAAAATTTTTGCAGACATCTCCAAAATCTTGAGTTAAGCCTGGTACTCTGTTCACAATTTCGTGCGAAATGCTGTCAAACTACATATAAAAGTATGTATTTGGTATAAAATATTTGCGAAATAAATTCGCAAGAGTAGTACTCTGTTCTTGGTGTGAAAAACACGGAAAATCATGTATTTCCATGCAAAATTAATCTGGTATCATTTTAGTTTAGCTGCGAAACAACATGAACAGTGCTTTTTTCACACGGAATTTTAGCAATGTTGCATACTTACAAGCAAAAAAATGCGAGAAATTTATAAAAACAACCGCGAGTTGGGCTACATTTAGTACATGTCAAAATTTTCACGCGAAATAACCAATTGCACTGAAAATTTTTTCTCAACTTCGAACAGAGTACCAGCCTTTACGGGTAAAAAACCGCTTTTTCGTACCCGTAGGCACTTATCAACCTGTAACTAAGTTAAATATCAACTGATTTTAAATTTATAAACGGATACAGAAAAGAGACTAAGGCCTTTTGAACCATATATGTACATATGTATATCTAGTTTCAGTAAATTTCAAATATATGTCCGTATTTTTCACCAAATATAATTTTTTGGGTTTTTTTCGACACTTTTATACTTTGGACACGTTCTTAGGCAATATTTTTGTACTTGCCGCATATTGTTTATAACTTTCTCGCCAAATTCAGACGAAACGAAAATTGGAATATTTCAATTCAAAGAATAAATAATATTCTTTTAGCCAACTTAAAAACAAAGAAAACAATCTTCTTGTACACTTAACATTTAAAAATTTAAAGCAGGCACTTTTCTTCACCTCAAGAGAGGAATCTTTAACTTCAAATATAAAAGTTTAGAAGTTTTTTCTCTAAGCCAAAGAAAGAAAGTTAATTGATATATATTTTTACAATTTTTGCCCATACTACGGTTTACAGCTCAACTAAGTTGGTTTGAAACTGAAAAAACTTTACTTTTGGTATTCCGAATAAAAACTAATTTTAGGGCGTGTTTCTCTAAATGCGAACAATAGATTCGATCGAACATTTATATTAAAAACAAAAACAAAAAACTGGAATTTGTTTTTGTTTCTAATATTAATATTCGATCGAATCTATCGTTCGCATTTAGAGAAACAGGCGGTTAGTTGTCTTCGAATAAATGCTCGAAAAACAAAGGTTCTTATCTATGCTATGTTTTTTGAAACCATAGTATCTATTACAAAACATTTTAAATATTTTTAGTTCTGGCTTTGCTCTTTTTTCTTGAGATTCTATGTTTTATAAACGTGGCAATAATATTGGCTGACAAATAGGATTGGTTGGCTTCTGGAATAATAAAGCAAAACGAATGCAATAGTCGAAATAAAAACCAAAATGTCTCATGGTGAAAAAAGTTGTAATACATAATAAAAATTTGGCAACTACAACTCACTTATCATTTATTTTTTGGCCGGAATCGGTATACCGGTACGTACCGGTATAGACGTAAACGGTAGTCTGAATACCGGTATTTTCTAACCGAAATGGATTTCGGTATCGGTAACGATACCGGTATCTAATTATAGCGGTATTTGAATCGGAATCGGTATTTTTACGATACCGTTTGCCAACCTTGATTTTCACTCTCACTATCGCTTGAACTCATAATTGCTTCTGATCAAACATTGCAATGTAGTGTTATCCCAGTTATTTTAAATTCAATGAAATTGTTTGAACTCATTTTTATGCACACCAAATAGGGCACGAGCTCTAGGTGGTATATTTTGTGCTCATTGCTTGAGATCGAACTCAGCAGAATTAACTTGAGTTAAAGCTCAGTTTTTATGCATTATACCCAATATCGAGTTAGAAAATTTTTCAACTACATAAATAAGCGATACGTTATGTTTTATGGCGTTAAAAATGTAATACGGTGCAATAATATTCTGTTTTGTCATACACTTATTATATGACGGTTAAGAGGGATGGTCTCGCTATATATATATAACTAGATATACCAAACGGACGACACAATCGTCCGCATTCTAAACAGAAACAAAATCTCTTTATTAAATCTAATTCAATTTATTGAACTCTCGTCCTATAAGTTTTATGCAGCGTGACCGTTTGACCGACTAAAGTGGCAAATTGCCACTTTTTCGACTGCCTTGCCACTTTTTTCCCCTTTTTTAGAGTGAATTATATAATAATACATTAAAAATAAAAAATTGAGTGTAGTTTTCACGTCTTTTTTAATTTTGCCCCTTTGTTTTATAAATCCCCTATTTGGTGCAACTTTTTGAAAATTGTCAACGGCCACCCTGGTTTATGGCTTTCATACAATAACAAATAAGAAAAAAAATGGAATAGCATGAAAAATAGTACACAAATACACACACACACAGTGTAAACTAACAAATGAGTGTGTACTATGTTTGCATGTAGTAGTAGCAACTTTAAACGCTTATAGCTCCCAAAATACTAAACCGATTTCAATAAAATATAGATTCTGCACATCTGTGCAGAAATTCCTTTAAAATGATTTAAATCTTTCCAAAATCGGTGCAGTAGTTCCGGCGTAAAAGGGATTACAAAAAACGTGTTCGCCTATTAATTATATAGATAGATAGATGCTTTATGAGATTTCAAGTTAAAAAAAAATACAAAAAATTGTTTGTGAAAAAGACAACATTTTAATGCCAAGGTTAAAACCTGTTCTCACAAAATTCGTTTATTCTTCTTTTTGGATATTTTTCTTTTGTGCTTAATAAACCTACAAAATAAAATATTGATAGCGGCTTCCCTGGTTGCGATAGATTGCGTTCGTTCCCCTTGTGTAGCTACAAAAATAAAATGAAGGAACCATAAATGGAGTGAATCACAGTTAAGTGATGTTTATCATCAGCATCATTGGTTTCACTTTTTGAGATTCTCTTTTTTTGGTTTTTTTTTCCCAAGTAATTTTAAATTTTATTTTCAAGTTTGTTTGGCAAAAACACAGGGATAAGATCAGTGTTTTATGAACCCTGTTTCTGTAATATTTCAAAAAAAAATAAATTTTTATTTTTCCAAAAAATATTTTCAGTTTTATTTTATTTTTGTTTGTGGTAAAATCTTTTTTTTTTTTTTGTTTGTTTTTCATACAGAAAGAAGAAACTGGTTTATTTTTAAAGTTTTTTTTTTTTCGGTTGTTGCCTGTTGTATAGAGTTTGTTTTCGGGTTCATTTAAACTTTAAATTTTAAAGGGTAGAAAACTTCTTTCTCTCCGTATGATTTATTAAGGTCATACAATTTTTATGGTGTTATTTCTGAGAATTTTATTAAGACAAATTCTTGAATTCCTGTTTTCTGACCAAACCCAATGATTAGTTTAGGAATTAATTTAATGTTTTTTTTTTCGTTTTTATTAAGCTGGATAGTTAACAGAAAAAAATTCAATTTTTAACTTTATGTCCTTAGTGTGATGCTGGAAAGTGAGAGCACGGCAAAAGTGTTACTCCGGGGTAGCTGGACCAAAGCAAAATACATATGGATATGTTTATATTTAAAATTATCGTTTTGTGGTTTTTTATTTGTAACTGCAAGCAAAACTTCTTTGCGTGCTGCCTTTAAATTGTTTGTAAGAAAATTATGATTGATTTTCAAATACGCCCTTTTTTATGCAAAAATATTACTTGTTCCACATTCTCTTTTTTTTCATATACCTACATAATTTAAAAAGAATGAATGTTCATATTTGACACACCCATTGCAGCGCAGTATTTAGACACAGTGCGCTTAACTTAACCCTGGAAGTCCAAAAAAGGTATAAGCAGAGCTTTGAAAGAACTTATTTGATTTGGTTATACAGATGTAGGCAGCAATTAATAAAATAATTTATAAAATTAAAGCTAGTTTTAGATGCAAAGTGCTCAAATACGGCCTTTAAAAATTGTCCATCTGCTTGGTTGTAGCATTTATTTATGCTTGAGATGCTTGACGTCATGGTAGCTTTTTGTGAGCTTGAGTTGGAAGGACCATACAAAGAAAATGCTGAACAACTTATTCTTATGTCTGGTGCATAAATATGCAACTAGTTAGTATTCTCTGTGGCACCAAAATATAAAATAATGTTTTAAAAAAACTTTTAAAATAAAAAACCGCTAACATGCAAGTATAGGGTGTTTTTTAAGCCTGATAGAAGTTACCAAATTATTATCTGTTAAACGGACCTTTCATATTATGGTCAACGGTTTTGCTAATAAACAAAATTCCCGCATGTGGCGTTAAACCAATACATAACACACCTTGCAGACTCTATTAAATACATATAAATCTTCAATTTGTTGCGATTTACACTCTAATACGAGGGTGGTTTGGAAACTTCTCAGCCTATCAATGAAAGAGAATATTTAGTTTTTAAAAAAATTTTTATTTTTCAATATAATCTCCTGAAACTTCAATATACTTAGTCCAACGCTTTTCTAGCTATTCTATCCCTTGATTAAAATAGTTTTCCTCAAGGTCTTCAAAATAGTGGTTTACAACGGTAATTGCATATGTGTGTGAAGATAAATTCATCGAGATAAATTTTGCTCGCATTTTGTACTGAAATTAAGGGGTTTCTTCATAAAAACGTTCACTGTGGCCAAACCCTTCTTCCTCAGCGAATCAAACCTAGTGGAAAATGAAGACAACAGATCATACTATTAAACTGCATTTGCAGTATATCTGAATTGTATTTGTGAAATTTTTTAGAAAACTTGTAAAAAATATGACTAAGTGAAAAATATTATTTTTGAGTTCTAGGAGGGAAATGGCCACTGTGGCCAAACCCTTCTTCCTCAGCGAATCAAATCTAGTGGAAAATGAAGACAACATATCATACTATTAAACTGCATTTGCAGTATATCTGAATTGTATTTGTGAAATTTTTTAGAAAACTTGGAAAAAATATGACTTAGTGAAAAATATTATTTTTGAGTTCTAGGAGGGAAATGGCCACTGTGGCCAAACCCTTCTTCCTCAGCGAATCAAATCTAGTGGAAAATGAAGACAACAGATCATACTATTAAACTGCATTTGCAGTGTATCTGAATTGTATTTGTGAAATTTTTTAGAAAACTTGGAAAAAATATGACTTAGTGAAAAATATTATTTTTGAGTTCTAGGAGGGAAATGGCCACTGTGGCCAAACCCTTCTTCCTCAGCGAATCAAACCTAGTGGAAAATGAAGACAACAGATCATACTATTACACTGCATTTGCAGTATATCTGAACTGTATTTGTGAAATTTTTTAGAAAACTTGGAAAAAATATGACTTAGTGAAAAATATTATTTTTGAGTTGTAGGAGGGAAATGGCCACTGTGGCCAAACCCTTCTTCCTCAGCGAATCGAACCTTAGGCCATCAAAACCTGTGGCGAATCAAACAGTGGCCATCTCCCTCCTAGAACTCAAAAATAATATTTTTCACTAAGTCATATTTTTTCCAAGTTTTCTAAAAAATTTCACAAATACAATTCAGATACACTGCAAATGCAGTTTAATAGTATGATTTGTTGTCTTCATTTACCAAGAGGTTTGATTTGCTGAGGAAGAAGGGTTTGGCCACAGTGAACGTTTTTATGAAGAAACCCCTTAATTTCAGTACAAAATGCGAACAAAAAAAAAATATCGCATGCGATATTTTTTAAAAATGAATTTAACTCGATGAATTTATCTTCACACACATTAATTGCATCCTCATTTGAGGTAAAACGCTTGCCAGCAACGAATTTTTTTAGATTTGGGAACAGGTAAAAGTCACTGGGAGCCAAATCAGGAGCATAAGGTGGGTGGTCAAGCAACTCGTACTTTAATTCGTTGATTTTAGCCATTGTTAAAACACTCTTGTGCGCTAGTGCGTTGTCTTGATGAAAAATTATTTTTTTGTGTTGTAAGCCAGGACGTTTTTCTCGAATTTGTACATTTAATTGATCCAAAAGGTTGCAATAGTACTCTGAATTTATTGTTTTACCCTTTTGCAGATAGTCAAACAATAAAATACCTTTGAAGTCCCAAAAAACCGTTGCCATAACCTTACCAGCCGATTGAATTGTTTTTGCCTTCTTTGGGGCACTTCCTCCAGCTTCAGTCCATTGTTTGGATTGTTCTTTTGTCTCTGGAGTATAGTGGTGGATCCATGTCTCATCAACAGTTATGAAACGACGCTTAAAATCCATTTTATTTCGCTTAAAACGATCCAAACAAGCTTGAGAAATGTTAATTCTTATGCGTTTTTGGTCGACTGTTAACAAATGCGGCACCCATCTTTCAGAAAGCTTTTTCATCTGTAGTTCTTCATGCAAAATTAAATGGACCCGATCATTTGAGATGCCCATGATATTAGCTATTTCACGAACTTTTATTCGTCGCTCATTTAATACCATATCATGCACTTTGGCTACAATTTCTGTTGTTGTTGCTGTTTTTGGACGTCCACTACGTGGTTCATCTTCAATGCTTGTACGACCACGTTTAAATTCAGCAACCCAATTTTTTACTGTTGCATATGAAGGAGCACTTTCACCTAACCCATTCACCATATCATTATGAATTTCTTGTCCCGATAAACCTTTTTTATGTAAATATTTAATGACACCACGCATTTGTAATTTTTCCATTGTTAAAAAATCGCGGATGCGTCTTTTGTGAACACCTGTTTCTACATGAAGGAGTTGCCAGATCGAAACAAAATTTAACATGTGTTCATAGCAGAGATGGAAGTTTCCAAACCACTTAACTTTTTTCTGTTTATACCGCGCTTTTTGTGCTAGGCTAAGAAGTTTCCGAACCGCTCTCGTAGCTTCATTTCACCTTATTTTTTTGAGAAATGCAGCCAAAGCTTGCATTAAGCTTTGTACGAATCTTACAATATTGTCAGCTCTGGCAATGTGCTGACAGTGTACTGGTAATCGAAAATTGCCAGCACAAGGTAGATTGTCAGTTCACACGATTGTATCAAATTTGTCAGAAAATCTTGCAATTTATTGTTAGATAGTTGTGTGATAATAAATTTATTTGACATAATCGTCAGTCGAGACATAGTTAGTTCACACGGTTGTCATATGCAAAAATTGTCAGATCTATTGTTATGCATTGCCAGACTCAAAGCATTCTCATTAGAAATTATTAGAAACTTCGCTTATTTGACACTATTAAAATGTTTGAAAAATTTCTGGCAATATTTTTATATCTAACGTGTTCATACGATTGTAGGATGTCTGAAAATTTGGTGGCAGCTGCTAGTCTTGCAATGGACTGACAATGCAACTATGTCAGACAGAAATAGCCAGTTCACACGGTTGTAAGAAAGTTTTAGCACATTTTACTAACAATATAGTAAGGTCTGAGAACTGTCTGTACAAAACTTTACGATCAATGGAAATCATTGCAGCAACATGATCAATGATTTCTTTTTTTGTTTGAAATTATGAATGACCTTGATAGGGGTAAGATGTTGTTTCAACAGGAAGGCGCTATGTGCAATAGGGCGAGCGAAGCCATCGAATTATTGAAATCAAAATTTAGGGACAAGTAATTTTGAGAAATATACGGGTAAGTTGGAACCCAGCAACAATTGATATTTTGGAGGAAAACATTGTGCCTGTTATTACGAAATACAGCCAACAATGCTCGAAAAACTGGCTCAAAATTGGACGTACAGAATGCACTTCATCAAGAAAGATCGAGGTGGTCCTTCCCATAAATCATCATCAAATGATGTACCCCTCCTATAGTCCTATAGCACGACGTCTTGTCTGTCTACCTTTCCCTTAGGTACTAAGTTGAATCTTCATCGCAGCACTTCATAACGTCATCTATCAGCGAGGGTTTAACTGCATGCGAGATATATACATCCTAAGATACCATAATGAAAAGTGTAGCAATTCCGGCCCACTGCTCTACTCCTATGGCACGTCGTGCTCTATAGCTTTCAATTCGGTAACAAGTTTAATCTTCATCGCAGTTCTTCAAAATGCCATTTATCGGCGAGGCCGGAAGTACATTCGACATTTACATATCCTCAGCAACAATAATAAAAAAATCTAGTAACTTTGCACCCTGTTATAGTTAAATATAACGTTTTCTACCATACCCTTCAATTCGGTACAAAATGGAATCTTCATCCCAAGTTTTCAAAACGCCATTTATCGTCGAGGGCGGAAGTACATTAAACATTTAGATATCCTAGGCTACAATATTAAAAACATTCTGGTAACCTTAGCACCCAGTTATAGTTCAATATGACGGTGTATTCCACACCCTTCAATTCGATACAAAGTGGATTTTGCACTGGCGCACCTCAAAACTCCATCTATCGCTGAGGGCGAAACTACCTTTCACATCTATGTGTAGATGTAGAGCTATGATAACACAAATAAAATATGGCAAGCCTGTCCCACAGTTATAGTCTAATAGCACTTTATCTTCCATACCCTTCAATTCAGTCTATTCTTCGTTGCAGCCCCTCAAAGGGCCATCTATCAGCAAACTCGCAACTACTTCCCTACAAGAAATGAATTTACATAAATTTTATATTGAAATCAACAGTGCCAGTCAATTGCTCTAGTTGATCTACTCTAATATATATGTACGAGTGGAACATCTAATGTACATATGCCAAAAATTTTAAAACATCTTATTTTATTCTAAAATATACCTACAATTCGTTCGGTCTGTGAAATTAAAATTTATTTAGTGAATAAAATGAAATTTCCAAAGTTTAATTAAATATATGTATGTGTACATATGAATTTCTTTTCCAAATGTTAGATATTTATAAAAATTACCTCAAGTGTGATCAGTCAGATGTGACTACCACATGCATCATCAATGACAAGTAAAAATACGGCAGAGTAAGCAGGTTAGTTATATACGATCCATAGTAGACATTTTTAATTAGTTAGACAAAGAGGCAAAATCACACGTACATAAAAGTTGACATCACTTTTTCCACATTTCCCTTAACAAACTGATAGAAATTTAGATAGATAAATACATCACCACTGTCAGTCAAATAACCGGAGTGTTCTTGCATGGTTATGACATCTACACATCGTAAGCTAAAAAAAATAAAAATAAAGTCGGTCAATTCGGTACCAAGTGGATTCTTCATAGCAGCGTGACCGTTTGACCGAATAAAGTGGCAAATTGCCACCTTCGACTGCCTTGTCACCTTTTGTCACCTTTTTTTTTTAAGGAAATTATATAATAATACATTACAAATAAGAAGATTAGTGTAGTTGTCTCGTTTTCTTTTAATGTTGCCCCTTTTTGTTTGATAAATTCCCTATTTTGTTGCCACTTTTTGAACAATGTCATCGGTCACCCTGTTCATCGCATCTCAAAACGCCACCTGCCGGCAAGGGCGGAACTCCATTCGTCATCTACACATCCTAAGCTACAATAATAAAGAAGTGATCTTTCGAATAAAATTTTTTTTGGACTACAATTCAACTCTTAAAAAAATCACATTAATTAATAAAAATATTTCATTCGATAAGAATTTGAAAATACTGGTTAAGAAATTATGCCTGATTAAAATTCAACTTTTATGCTACTCGTATTTTAACAACTTAAAGTTCTATTGAACTTAAAAAAACACTCACAGCCTTGTTTATAAAACTTATTAAGGCTTTATAAAGGGTTTTTAAAACAAGATTTCATAAAAAAAATTTTTCTTAAAAAACCTTAATAACTTTTATAAATAAGGCTGTCAATATTTAAAGCATTTACTTTTCATAAACTGTTGGTAGAATAAAATCCTATTTCTTTTAATAATTTAACTTTAAACTTTAATAAAAAAGATTTCCAAAACTTCCTTCTTTTCTGTCCTTAATATCTGAAATGTATTTAGCGATAAAAATCCTCCGAAAAAAAAATAAAATTCAAGTACAAAATAAATATGAATTTAGCCCTGTTATAGACAAAAGGCTTAAAAAGTGTATCTTTTAAATATTTTACACACAAAAAAAAGTAATTTTTATCTTTGGCTCTACAAGATACAAAAAAAAAACCCTTTTAAAGACTTTTGCTCACAATCAGATTTTTGCTTTCCAGCATTTATTAGTTTCACAAAATGCAGCATCATGAATCGCGGCTGGAATTAACAAAAAAAAAAAACAAAATCTTTCCTATTCCTTTTTTCAGTTTCTTTTGGGCGTTTTTTTTTCGACTCATTACAACAGCATTATATTTTCTTTTAAATAGTCTCTGCTTACTACAGCTTTAATTAAAAGAAAAATAAGAAAAAAAGGAAAAGAAGAAATAAAATTAAAAGGATTAAAGACTGTGTTTTTTCCTAACACTTTCTTTTACTTAAAAAAAAGTGGCAATTTTTTCTTGATAAATTTGTACTCAAATGGTTTCCCTTTTTTATTTTGCTTTCGAAAATGTAAATATGTATGTAAATTCTTTTGTTTAAGAAATGGAAAAAGGAAACAAATCTGAAGAGGATAAAAGAAAAATTATAGAAAAACTTGTTTCATTAATCATTGATTGTACAAGTGACACGAACAAAAAAAAAAAAAAAAAAAAAAAAAGACGACAACTGGAACCAACAACTTTAAATACAAAATGCGGAATAATAATAATGGCGAAAGGATTAATCAACCTTTTTGTATTCCTTAGAAGTGAAAGAGCCATTCATTAGAAATTGGTAAATAATACAGAATCTTAAAGATAGAAGAAAATTAATGAAGAAATTGCAATTGTAGTTCAAAAAAATTATTCCTTTAAATTATAGAGAAAAAATTCCACAATTTATCATAAAAAAAAAATAAAATTTTAGAAATATTATTTAACAAAAACCAAAGGCATAGGTTTCTGTCATACAGGTGACTTGGTCATTTAATTGAAATGCTTTTATGTGGAGTCAAGTATCTAATACATAAAGAAACCCAAATAACTATTTTAATAATAATAAAAAAAATACTGAAGTATCAGTAATAGTTTCTTAACCGGCTTTCAATTCTTATAGTTATAATGAAATTTTTTATTAATTAATTAATTTGATTTTCAATTAATTCCAATTTCACCAACTTATTTAAATATCAATTCGTATTTAAAAGTCATTTTTCCATACAAGAATTAATGAAATTCAACATTTAAATATGAATAGATAGTTAATTGGAGTTGGTGAAATTGGCCCTTAGCCGACATTTCTCTAGTCCAGTTTAATTTTTCTTGTCTTCTTAAGAAAATCACATTAATAAATAGAAATTGTTCATTCTATAAGAATTGAAAATACTGAACTTATTACATACTTAGGTTATGTTAGGTTAGGTTGAAAAAACGGCCATTGCGCTCATGTCCCGTGACATACACATAAGCCAGTACAGGTCTATTGTGCGCTCTCATGTACATTATCCAACGAATCCCAACTTCATAGGAAGTCAGTATCGTTGGCGTAGTCCCTCAGACTTTTCCAATCAATACCTCTAAGGTGGGTAATGTCCAGTAAGGTGTCATTCCCAAAATAATGAGATCTAGGCTGTGTGAGAGTTGGACAATGACAAAGTAAGTGCTCCATTGTCTCCATGGCCTCCATGCATGCATGCCCTACATTCATTGTTATTTGTGGCTGCAATCCGGTACTAATGCCCTCGCACCTCAGATTGCCCGTTAAGATACCGGCCAGCTTTCCCATCCCGGGCTTGTTTAGTTTCAACAGTACCCTTGTTTTATCTTCGTCCGGGTCGTCCATTGAATCTTGTTTAGATAACCCACAGTATCACAATTCCATCGTGTCCTGTAGGCCATATTCGCCCAATTTTGTAAGTCAATCATCGCTGCCTTGACAGCATTAATTAGAGTCACTGACCGTAACGTTCTTTCCTTTTTGGTCATTCATTACTAGTACGGCACCCATACAAGACGAATCTTGCCGTATACAGCGTATACTTTCATCATATTCTTGCAATCTAAAATGTTCCTAGAGTTTACTCTTTCGGTTGTGATTGTCGACTTGCTGTCAGTAAATATATTGGCATCAGTGATCCTAATATTCACACTGATCCATTTTAAAACTTCCGTGATCATACGGACTTCCGCATGCACAAAGGTTAAAGTTCGAACACAATTATTTTTGCTGCAGCTGCCAGGATATCGATGAAGAGGAAAGTGTAGAATATTTTCTGTGTCACTGTCCTGGACTTGCAAGAAAGTGAATGGACATAATGAGCGATCTTGAGTTCAGGAAACTTTCTAAAATTGCCAGTGTTGAACTGCAACGTATTATTAGCTTAATATTGAGCTCTGGTTAGTTGGAATGTGGGGACTCCGCATAAGCCGAGTCGCCGTGGTATCTTAATGGACCAAAACTGTCTAAGTGAGTCCTGCATTCTGACTCCCACCCTTACCTAATCTAACCTAGTTTCACGCGTCCCCGTCTATATGTTCTGATGGTGTAGTATGTTGTCTTATCCGATCCATTCACCCATCATTTGTAGACGTTTTGTAGCAAGAGCTGCTTTTTTTTTTTTTAAAGAAACACAACCCGCAAAGCGATTAGCTTGTCTGCGGAAAACACCCAGGGTCTATGGTGGGAATCGAACTCACGACCTCTGGACTGAGAGGCTAGCATCGCTGCCACTCAGCCACAGGGGCACCATAATACGAATATTTATAGGTTGAACTAAAGAATGGTCTGCAATGCCCTGGTGGATGTAGTTCTCATATCACCACTTATACCTAGGCAGCACATTCGTTGAACCTTCTCCAAAATTTTATTGCTGCACTTTCTACTTGTTGACCTCCATAAGACTATCGATGCGTATGTTAGAATTGGTCTGCGCACACCCTTATAGAGCCAGTGTGTCGCAATAGCTCTAAGTCCACATCTGGACCCAATGGCCCTTCTGGCTCTTTCCTCTATGTGATGTCTCCATAACAGGTTCTGATCTAAGAGCACTTCTAAATATTTTATTCCATCGGATAAGATGATGGTCTTTCCCTGAAAACTAGGATCAATATACTGTATGATCTTTGTCTCTCTAGTCAAAAGACATCTTTTCGTTTTTTCTGGATTAATATTCGCTCCTCTCAGCCGAGCCCAGTTTGGCGCTATGTTGAGATTTTCTTCCTCCTCCCTGCAAAGTTGATTAAGGTCCTTGCCCCTTAGAAGCATCATGGCATCGTCCACATAGCAGACCCATACATAACCCCCAAAGAAGGGGTGAACTTATTTTTCCTTCAGGCGTCCCACTTTTCACCCTGTTCCTAAAGTTTACATTGTGCATAACGCAGCTTATATACGTGTTCCCCAGTATGAAGTTTACCCAATCAATTATTGATTGGTCAACTTGAAACTTTGCTAAGGATAGGATGAGAGTGTCGGTACTCACATTGTTAAAAGTGCCTTCAATGTCAATACAAACGCCAAGCGCATACAAATTGTCACTGAGAGCTTTTTTAATGTACTCGTAGTTAACTACCTTGTCAAGAGCCGTTTCTTTTGACCTCCCTTTGACATACGCATGTTCAGCGTGACCGTTTGACCGACTAAAGTGGCAAATTGACACTTTTTCAACTGCCTTGTTACTTTTTGTCCCCCTTTTTTTAAAGTGAATTATATAATAATACATTAAAAAAAGAAGTTTATTATAGTTATCTCGTTTTTTTTTAATGTTGCCCTTTATTTTTTGATAAATCCCCTATTTGGTGCCACTTTTTGAAAAATGTATTCGGTCACCCTGCTCATGTTCTCTAAACCTCAGACTATCGTCTAATATCCTACTCTTAATTATGTCGTCCACTATCCGTTGCATGGTCTTGAGCAGGAAGGAAGTAAGACTAATTGGTCTATAAGTCTTGGGAGTCACATAACTCGCCTAGCCAGATTTAGGTATAAAAACTACCTTACATCCTGCCAGGTCTTTACAGTAAATGCTAATTTTAAGCAGGTATTAAAAATTCTAACTAGATGAGATGATAAGGTGTCAATCTCTTTCTGTAGAAGCGCAAGGGGGAGTGCTTGAAAGGGCAGAAGCTATTTATTGCATTTCTAACCATGCCATCTGTGATGGTTGGTCCCTGGCGATCAAAATTTCCAACTAGTGGTGGTTCCACTATGGGTATCTCCATATTATTTGGGGAATGTGTGGTCATTAGCAACAATAAGGTCTCCTCTATTGTTTCCGCCCTTTTGCCCATATCGTCAACCAGCATTTCGGTTTGGATGTCGGTTTTCGAATGAAACTTTTTTATTTTCGAGACTTCGTTCACACTATCAACCTGTACAAAATACTCGCACATTTCTAACAAAACGAATGTAATTGTAAAGCAAAGCAGTAATAACATTATGCTGGTGTGCGAGTATGTATTTAATTTATTTATTTTTCAGTGTTCAATATGGTCGTTTGTCATGTAAAGTGACATACGTATTCATAAGCAAAAGAAGACACACGACTTAGTGAAATGAAAATTTATTAGAATTCGAGCAATTATAATTACTTTCCCAAGCAAGTTTGGTCTACATGGCCTATAATCCAATTTGTTAGCCCAGCGCCTTGCGTATGAAACACTCTTATATTCGAAATTTCAGGCATATAGTTCCGAAACATTGGCTGATATTAATTTTGGGCTAAAAAGATACCATTAAAGTTCTACCCCCTTATGCAAAAACGATTGTTAAACTTAAAGTTGGTTTAACAAACGAATTTTGTATGGCAAAACCTGCCTTAAAGCATGCTTTAACTTTAACAATCGTTTTTGCATAAGGGTGTTAATCGATATTTTTTTTCTTTTAGTAAAAGAACTTTTTTGTGAATAAAAATAACTTTTGTTTGCAGTAAAATTAACAAGTCAAGTTGGTTAGATTTTTAGGTTTGGTTTGGTATTGTAAACTTTGTACATCTATTAAATTAACAAGGAAATAGTAAATGTTATAACACTTTTAGTTATCAACCGGACAGTGAACACTATTTTCACTGTCAGTAAATTAAATACTAAAATTGGTTGATAAAAACAACTTTTAGTTACAGTAGAATTGAGTATTTAAATTTTTTAAATTAACCTTCCTTGCCTGTAAAAAATTACTACCTGAATGCCAACCTTCGTTGCTATTTTGCTTTTAACTTTTTTTTACTGCTTATGTTTGTTAAATGAACTAAGAAAATAGTAAATATTTTAAGTTTCAAATTTAAATATGCACAAGCAAAGTAATTTCAAAAATAATCATTTATAGCAACAGCTATGGCTGGCTCTTTAAAAAAAGGTTCGAAATGCAGCATAATCATGAAACAACAATATACACTATCAGTTCAGCAACTAAGTAATTAAATTTTGTGGTTTCAGCCAGAAACAACAGTTTTTTGCTTGTTTAAACGATAATCGCATTGTTAAAATTTTTATAACGAAAATTTATCGAATTTTTAACGATATTCGCTGTAGGTTAATGTCAGAAAATATTAGTGGTGCGATTCAGTAATTTTTAACGATCTGACAATCGTAATTTTTATCTATACATTTTGTCGCTTGCAATAACGTTAACTTCTTTTTACGCAGCTGATATTTTCTGATGATTTTTGTCGATAAAATTAAGAGCACATAAATTATTGTCGCTTAAATAACGACACAGCTGACATTAAGCTACAGCGAATAGCGTTAAAAATTTTACTGAATTGCAAATTCAAATTATTTTAACAATGCGATTATCGTTAAAAAGAGCTAGTGAATCGCACTACAGCTGTGTACTATCGTTAAAAAGAAGTTACAGAATCACACATTCGTTATTGCAAGCCACAAAATGTATAGACAAAAATTACGATTGTTGGATCGTTAAAAGTTACTGAAACGCACCACAGATTTTCATATGTATCAACGATTGGCCCATGATGCGATTAACCAGACGAAATTTGTTGAAATTCCAACCTTTTCGATTTAGAGAAACCCAAATTAGTTTTACAACGCATTCTCTTCTTATCGGGGTCATCAGATTTGTTGCAGCTAGCTTGCCCCATTCACAAATACATACATAAAATATATTCCACTCCAAAGTTTTGTAACTGTACATTCCTGACTGCTTCCAATAGTGGGATCATTAAATCATAAAATGTTGCCAGCACTGGTAACGCGAGCACCATGTCGCTAATGTCATAACTCCTCCGCACTGTTTAGTGACAGATGACGAAGACGATGACAATGATGATGTTGCTGCTGACAATGATGCAGCTGATGCTTAAGATAATGATGACACACAGCGTTCGTTCGCTGGTGGTGGCGATGGTGACGATGATGGCTGCAGCAAAGTTGCTGATGTTGATGAGAAAGAAACCACATCGAAATCAGTTTGATATTAAAAACTACTTTGTCGCGTTTTTGCCCCACCAAACAAAAGCTTTAAATAAGTTTTTATTTGAATACGAGTACATACCTACATATTTATTTGTTGATGTTACTTTTGTTCCAGTTCACTGTGAGAGGAGCCTAATGATGACAAAATCATTGTCATGCACTTTGTTGCTGCAAGTAGCAGCAGTTGGTCGCAGTGTGCTGTATTAAATTTAAGTTCAACAAATTGTATGGGGGTTTATCAACTACTCACAATCTTTAATTTTTATTTATTTCCATCTTTATATCTTCTTTATTCGTATCGGGCTTCATCAGATTCAGTTTGTTTTTAATTTCACAGTTCTGAACGACCGCTGTGCAGTGTGTTTTATAGTGAGTGCGTGCATGTGTTTCGTTGTTTGTGTGCCTTAACCCTTCATTGTGCTCGTTGCAAGAAAGATGCTGCTGCTGCTGCTGCTGCTGCTGTTGTTGGTGTTGTTGTTGTTATTGATGACGATTGTTTGTGTTTTAATATCGCTCAGCTGACGTTTTCACATTCTCAGCAAGTTTATTATACATATACTTTTTTTTTTCTTCATTTGTTCGTCCTCATTTTTTTCTTGCTTTGGACAAAAGATCTTTTATTTTCCCTTTTTAAATTCATTTTATATTCATATTTTTTGCTTGTTTTTTATGTTAAAACGTAAACAAATTTTATTCATGCTCTTCCGTTTTAAATTTTTTTGTGTTCTTGATTATTTTGCTTTTCACTTTTACTGTCGAGTTTTTTTTGTTTGTTACTTTTTTCTCTCAACGATCTCTGTGATTTCATTTGTGTTGAATTTATACACCCTACAAGAAAAAATCCTGTCTGTCAAGTGTTCAATAGACGAAGAAGGATGTGAAGTAATGCTAAAAATTCCCAGTTACTTAACCAATCGTAAAATTTTGCTATCATGGATTACAGTATTCTGGCAACACTCTTTTAAATACATACATATACATATATGTATGTATGTATATTTTTATTTTGTTTATCCAATAAAACTGCCGTTCTGGCAAGGTTGCCAGCTTTTAAATATCTGTCAGTTAAACGTCCTCATTTGCCATATACGAATATGGTTCGATTAACAACCGAAGAATGGGAAAAACTAGTTAAAATTTTGTCGATATAATCGATCTACAGTAGAATCTCAAAAAACTTAACCAATATGTCCCAAGGGTAATTAACTTTTCCCAACTATGAACTTTTCTAAGCGGCTTTCTGAGTTGAATATATACAATAATAAACGTTGATTTTTCGGAAATAACTCACTACATTTATTTAAATGACTCAGTTCTTATCATTACAAAAAAGAAACTTACTCCCTGCTTCTACAAGGCAGGCGGTTGACTTCAGTATAAAATTTGTATAAAAAGCACTCATCTTTTTGAGTGATTTTCATAAAAATTTTCTAGACGAGTCGCCTGCCTGACTTGTGGAAGCAGCACATTAGATTTAATTTTTACCGGCTTTGTTAAATTTCCAGCCACTCTTGACCATTTTCGTATACATACTAATTTGTGCCGAGTAGTTTAGTTGCTCTTGACCATTTTCGTGCGGTTATCGATAAGGTATGCCACCTGATTTCCATCCTTATCATTTTCAATCCATTTTATCAAGATGTTAACGCTTCAAACAGAAGCTTTCGAGAAGCTTACTTATTATCGAATACTTTTAAATCATCGTCATCTTTTTTAGTTTGATCCTTGTTCCAATTTTGTGTCATCAATGCTGATGTCAAAATTTTTCACATCAACTTCTCACCTGTATCCTCGTAAGCAGTATGTATTTTATGTAATCAATTTAGGCAACGGACTGCCGTCTTCACTATCGTACAGATCATCATTCCACTATTTTAGCTTCTTCCATGGTTTTATAAGAATAGCTTGTGGCAGTAAAAATTCTTACGATCACAAGAGTTAACTTTTTAGAGCTTTACACGCGAGCTTTTCAGAGCCATTAACAGAGTTAAGTTTTTCGAGATTCTACTGTACTGTGCAATGAATTGTTAAGATTATAAGGAAATTTGAGAAGACTGAAAGATGTGATCAATCCTATGCATTATTGAAATGTGCACATTGCCGAAAATATCGCTCTATAAAGCGGATAGTCCGAAGAACCGCCACCGTGAATTCAGTGCACTATGGCCTTTATAATTTCTTTTAGCCTGCAAATGAAGATTATGTACTGGACAATATGTGGTTTCAACAACACGGTAGCCCTCAGACTCTGCATGAATATGGTCTGATGGTATTTTGCCCCCTTCCCGCTGTCCCATATTTTTCTTGCTTTCACCAAGTTGGTTGCAAGTCCGTGGTGTCAAAGAATTGTTTGAAATTTTTCGCATGTTCAATGAAAACGGGTGACGAGCGGCGCATTGTGGTAAATACCTCAGTAAATTTTCTTTCGATTTGCGCTCATTAGACAATCAGTAATACACTGTGAACAAGTCAGCAAGATCAGTAGTACACTGGTAATATTTTTGAAGACAAACCAAATTTTGCACTTTTTTTTTGCCTAATTTTTTCTATTTTGAAATTGTTTGTAGTGAAAATGCACATTATCAATAGAGTTAGCCCTACAAAATTTGAACTTTCTCTCAATACCTATTAGTTTTCCAAATATTTCAAAGTAAATTTTTTCTCTTTTTGGGAAGTGCCACACCCACATGTCGAATTCGATATTCCAATATAAAATAAATTTTATGGGACTTGCTACGCCCACTTGTTTTATACGGAATTTTTATTTCTGAATAATACAGAAATAACTCCACGCCATGCTTGACGCTCTAATTTATGTTGGTCTTTTAGTACTTTGTGAGATTTTATTAATTCTGTGGCAATAAGGAAAAAGTGCTTAAATTATATTTTACTGTTTTGCAGCAGAACACTTTTAAGCGTTCAAGTCGATTTTCAGAAATATATTTCTTTTGCAGTTAAATTCGGAAATTCTCTGTTAACATTTATTTTTTTTTTAAGCAAACATCGTTCTACACACTATAACTAATACATTTAGGTTGCAATATAACAAAGTATAACCTAAATCAAGCTATTATTCCAAATGAAATTAGAAGTCTAAAAAAGATAAGTCGCAAGTCATAGTGCTATAACGTCCTGAAAAACCGCACAAGCTAGTTGAGATTGTGACCAGGGATACTTTCAAATATGCAGATTATGTTATGGAGGTACCATTAACTCAAAATATCAGCTTATCTCGTCTTAAGCACTTTATCCTTTTTGCCACAGAATTATAGTCTCATTTTTCAATTTGGCCCTCCTAAGCCTGCGCATTTCGTGGGCTGACCCATCCCATGTAATATATTCGCAGAATAAAGTCGAAGTATTGCTTTGCAAAGTAACTAAAAGTTTAAAAGCTTTCAATCGATTACAGATTCAGAATTCAGTTCAGATTTTCATTCATACTTAGATTAATTTTAAAACGAACCAAATGAGAATTATATTACGCTTTATTACACTTCATTAATGACTATTGGCATTAAGAAATTTCTTGCTGGTTACTCCAAATTTATGTCCTTTCGATTGGCTTCTTTGCCAGCAAAAGGGTTTCGTATTACTTCTTATGGTTGTTGGTATATCCATTATTGTCTAGATTGAAAAAGGGTTATTAAATTTCGTTCTCATCCCAAAAAAAGCACATACAACCATTATCTTCTCAATACTTCATTCTCATTGATAATGATGTTGCTGCTGGCGATGATGCTGATGATGATGATGATGATGATGATGATGATGATGATGATGATGATGATGATGATGATGATGATGATGATGACGTCTGTTGTAAATGCTGTTACCGTGGCGGCATTGAGAAATATTCAGATTCAGATTAAGGACAATCAACAAACAACTAAACACAACCGTTGTGTGTTAAGGTAGACTGGGGTTCTTTAAACTTTTAAACTTCTTGTTTTTATATGTATGTATGTATATTGTTTTTGTGCTGCCACTGCTGCTATTTTACATCTGTAAAATAGCAAAAAAAAAATCTTTATTGTAAAACGTATGCATCCGTTAAATAATCAAATGGGTAAAATATATATTTAAACACAAACAAAGAGCCTGATAAAAATATGTACCAAGATTTGAAAGAATTTATTTAAAAAAAATTAAACGTAAAATATATTTCGTAAAATTTTAAAAGTGCTGTACTGTTGATTGGACAATTGCATTGGCAGCAGCGTGACCGTTTGACCGACTAAAGTGGCAAATTGCCACTTTTTCGACTGCCTTGCAACCTTTTTTCTCCCGTTTTTTTAGAGTGAATTATATAAAAATACAATAACATTAAAAAAATTTAATGTACTTTTCTCGTCTTTTTTTTTAATTTTGTCCCTTCTGGTGCTACTTTTTGAAAAATGTCATCAGTCACCCTGATTGGAAGCTAAGCTTGCAGAAATTACTTGAGGCATCCGAGATGAAAAGACTAAAAATTTTACTATTAAAAAGCTTTTTTTAAATACTTTAGTAGTAGAAAGCAAGCGTTTTCGAATCGCTCGATTCCGAGCACACTTCTGTATATAAAGGGTGATTTTTAGCAGCTTTATTTTTGGCAACACTGTTTTTGGCAACTCAGCTATTAATCGTGTTCAGTTTGGGCTTTAATTTAACCATGAATCGATTTGCAAATGAACAACGCTGGCAGATTATTAAATTTTATTATCAAAATTCATGCTTCGTGCACTTCTTCCATTTTATGGTCAGTTTCGACCTTCTGAGGCGGCTATTCGGAATCTTGTGACTAAGATGCGCACCAAAGTTACATTATTTAACATTAAACCACAAACACGCATACGTAGAGTTCGGACAGAGGAAAATATCGCAGCTGTATACGCTAGTGTTTTTGATGACCGTGAATTATCGATTCGGCGCTATTCGCAGAAATTAGAACCCTGTTACATTTTTTTTCTCCAAAAGGAAAGAGGTAGACTGAGATGACATGTGGTTTCAGAAAAACGGTGTCACATGCTACGCGAAACAATGGCTCAATTGAGAGGCGAGTTCGGTGAACAGTTTATTTCACGTTTGGACCCGGTCAATGGGCCGCCTAGGTAGTGCCATGTAACGCCCTTAGACTGTTTTTTGTGGCGCTATATTAAATCTCATATCTATAAAGCCTGCAACAGTTGACGCACTGTTAAACAATATTGAAGGGTTTATTCGTGAGATACCGGCCGATATGTTGGCGAGAGTGTGCCAAAAATTGGACCCAGCGAATAAATCATTTGAGGCATAGCAGCCGTCAACATTTAAATGAAATCATCTTTAAACATTGAATTATATAGATCGTTCTACCGACTTAAATAAAGATTTCATACATTTCTCTAAATTTTATGTGTTTTTTTAATCTAATCCGAAAGCTCGTTAAGAAATCACGGTTTAAATATTACCTAGTATTCTGAAAATCGATGCGAAATGAAAGTACTAGGCTTCCAATAACAGACTATACAAAATACCTTTTTGAAGTGTTTATGACCCTAAAAAAATTTAATTCATGTACAAAATCGTATAATTAATAAGATGGAGTTTCGAAGTCGCCAATAGCGTGCTTCCAAGTCGCTATGATTTGCAGAACAGTCGTGTATAACTACGAGTATTTAAAACTGATTTTCTTGAATTTAAAATATCCTGAGCTCACATGAAGCAATTTAAGAACACAATCTAATATATAATTTGTACAAAAAATCGATAAGTAGTAAGAGGTATTTTTTTTAGGCTGCCTTTAATCAGATTCAGTAACTTTTTGAGAATCGAAAGTCTTAATATTTTCCGATATATTTATTCGTTTGCATTAACGATGATGTCATTCTCTAATTTCCTTTCTTATTCTATCGCGTGTTGTCCATCACACCCCCGATTTCTGATCACTGTCATTGTATCTCAATAAGAATGCACTTTATAAAATATCTGGGATTTTGCTTAGCGCACCTGGGAACTCTGATATTAAACAGCTGTTGGGTATAATTGTTTTCATAATTCAAAATGTAGCGATACAAAAAAAGAAGAATTCGATTTCAATATAAAAACTTATAACATAACATAAAATTTGTTAAAATGCCTAACCACTCACAAACTTACCGGAAATTTTTGTGTAATAAGTGGACTTAATGTGTTAATAGATTTCTAATAGGCCATTTACTTTATATTAAAAAAAAAACAAAAAAACAAATCATGTTGTCGATAAAACCTTTTTTGTCGATATAGTGAGGTCAGGTCGTTACCCTACGTGTTCACACGAGCCATCGACTTGGATATGACATGAACATGACGCCCGCAGAGCAACTGTTAAAAATTCATCAACTTCTTTGTTGTGGTGAATACGTGCGCTGTCCATGTTCAAGCATATAATATAATAGAATAGTGCAAAGGGATATTTACCAATTTTATTTTGTCTCTTTTTCTTTCTATTGCAAATGATTGCTGACGGTCAATCTCATGGCGAACATTGATGCTCAGCCATATGTTCGGGCATTGATGTCAGAGCATTAATGAAACATGAACATGAGCTATCTACATTAGCCATGTCATTTGTATGTCCGATAAGATACCCATACCAAGTTCATGGCTAGTTTAGACCCCTATTTAGAGTTTCGCTGCTGCTGCAAGATTAATGTGACAATGACTTGATGGCGAGAAGTGTAGAGAATTTTCCTGAGTTTACTTTGTAGCACAAATTGCAAACCGATGTTGTAAATTGCCTTCTCTGTTAACACATAATCTCTTTCGTGTTTTTGTTATCATGTCGTTTAAAATCGATATTGCCAATTTTTCTCCTATATCTTTCCATTAGACTTGTCAAACTATAAGCACGTTGGATGTATGAGGTCTTAAGTTGATGAAACAGTGCGTATATATATTCACACATTTTTTAAAATAAAATTAAAGAACTTTTGAAGAGTGTTTTAAGAAAATTTAACATAATGAATTCATAAATAATAAGAATAAGGTTTTTCAAGAAGTATTCAAAACAATCATACTGATTCACTGCTTTTGTGAATCATATGAATAAACAGAACTTGCAAGCAATGGCATGCATTTATTAACAACAGTCTTGTGAATATGAATCATGCATTAGCAACTTGAATTTTTTTAATGTTCAGTGCTAGATACATTTTCATCTTTCAATAAGGCAGAATTATGCCGTTTGGTTCGTAGTCATGCAGATCTCTGACGGCAACACTGTATCGAATGAATGATTAAGAAATAGCAGCTGACTAGACATCAAAAATATTCTGCTACAAAACATTCCTAATAGTGTTTTCACACTGACTTGGTTTTAATAAAAGCTAGTTTTAATGTTAAAACCAACTGTTAAAACCTGGTTTTACCATACAAATTGTTTTTGTTAAATCCAACTTAAAACCACTTCTGAATTGGTTTTATTTTGGTTTTATGAAATGCAACGCTGTTTTCGCTGTGGTAAATTCAGTGCTGCCAATTTGAAATGATCGGCAGCAGCTGATAGTGTTTATGCCAGTGAATAACAAGAGATGTCGCTTTAAAGATTTTCAACTTAAAAATGGATGCAGCAGCAACAATAAGTTAAAAATTATGGAAAAATAAGAATTTTTTTTGGAAGGAAAACAACAAAAATCATTTTCATTGACCTCTGGAAAGTGAAAATAAACGATATGACATATCGATCCACCGATAAAAAAGTTCTATTTTGTGATTTATTTGTGAATTTTTTATATACAATAACTTGATTTCCAAGCACTTCTTCACTTTGTAGTACTAGTACCATAATTTTAAAATATTAATTTACAAAATATAACATAACTTCCATTTTAGAGCGCATTGTAAAGGTTCTTAGTTTTTCATATAAACAAAAACAGTTGTACAGTTTGTCAAATAAGTTTTATAAAAAGCAGAAAAAAATACAACAACAAACACACGCATTTATGCAGGAGATTTATTTTATTTTGAGCAAAGTTATTAGACAGTCTGTGAGTTAAAACCTGAATTTCACAAACTTGCAGTGTGAATGCAAAATCAGCTGTTTATGGTTTTAACGCTAAAACCAGGTTTTAACTTGCAGTGTGAAAACACTATAAGCTATGTCCAGACGGTTGTCACATCTTACAATAGTGTCAGTAAAATGTGTTAAAATTTCTTACAACCATGTGTACCTACTTCAAAATTTTTGTCTGACATCGTTGTCAGAAAAATGAAGATTAGCAGCTGACAACAACTTGTCAGACATCTTACAATCGTGTGAAAACATTTCGGTGCTATTGTGCAGTTATTGTTAGATATTTATCAGACATTTATTATTGTCATTCTGCAGCCAAATTCCTTGCAATTGCTTCTTTATAGTCCATAATAGTTTATATTTTCACTTTTTACATTTAACGCAAGCACAAACGATACACAATTGACAGTATCTATCAAACGCATAATAAGTTATCTGTTAATTTTTGCATATGACAACTGACAAATTTTGGACGGCCGATATTGCCAGATAAATTTAATAATAAATTGTAATATTTTCTGACAAATTTGATGCAACCGCGCGAACTGACAATCTACCTTATGCTGTCAGTACATTGTCAGATCGGATAATATTGTAAGATCTGACAATCGTCTGGAGATATTTCAAGGACATCAACTGAAAATGTGATGATTGTAGCAGGGGCAAAGCACCGAATGTAAACATCGTCGTACACTGGTAGACAATTTTAAAAAGCAGCCTCATCAATTAAAATTTAAAATTGTTTTGAAAATATATTTTTAATTAAAAGTATCCATTATTGTCTTAATTAATTTGATGTCAATGGGACAGCAAAAGAAAATGTGATGATTGTAGCAGGGTTAAAACTCTAAATGTAAAAACCTTCTACAGGTGGTACACAATTTTTAGGAAGCAGCCTCATCAATTAAAATTTAACATTTGTTTGAAAAGATATGGTTTAATTAAAAAATATCCATTAATTTAATTAATTTGCTGCTGTATGTTTAAAAAAAAATTCTGCTGCTGCAGACTATGGTCGGACTGCGATTTAGTAAGACTTCTTCTCTTGTCTTTCCCCTGGTACTTCTTAAGAAGGGTCTTCGAATAAGATGACTAAATTGAAATGCATGGAGTGGTGCAGAAAAAAAAAACGCCAAAATAAAAATGTCTTTATAAAATACTTACGACGAGCACAATTTGACGTATCTGTAACTGCGGTTGCTGTTGTTGCTGTTGTTGCTGCTGTTGTTGCTGCTGCTGTTGTTAGTTTATGCATATAAAATTTTTATGTTATTGTTGTTTATTTCAAGGCTCTTTTTTTCTTGTGATTTCTTTAACCAACAATAGGGGGGCATATGTTTTCGTAAAGTTGTTGTTTCCATGAGCTGTTGTTGAGGTAGTGATGATTTCCTCATTGAAAGGGAAACAACATTTGTTTTGCTTGATCGCAAAGTAGGTCTGTAGGATGATGTTCTTCGTTATTGTCTTCACAATGATCATCTGCGTTTATAATTGTTAGCAACGAAACTGAAGAAAAAAAAAACAACAAACAAATCTGTTGAAAGTAAAATTTCAGCAGCAGTTGAGCAGTTGTAGACAATACGAGTACATCCACAATAAATTCAAAACAGTGAAATCATTATGTTTATCATCGTATATAGCTGATGATCTTCTTCATTAACATGATCACTTTCAATTTTTGTATCTAAAGGTTTTATTGTTCGTTCGTTCTTCTTATATATTTTGTATTTCAAAGTTTCATTTGTGTTTCTTATTATTTTTCGTACAAGTGGTTGTTTTGGTGGTTGCTTGGTTTTTTTTTTTTTTTTTTTTTTTTTTTTTTTTTTTTTGGTTGGCGTAGATTTATGTTGCTGATTGTATTTGACACCATACATTTATTAAATAACTGACAGTTCACTTGTCTTGTCATATTGTAAGTTTTAATCCACATGTGCATTTTTCCTACAATTTATTTTAGTTGAATTTTTATTTTTCGTTCTTGTTGTTGTTAAATGTTCAACTTATGGTTTTTATTTGGGAAAAAAAATTAATACAAACATTTCAGTTATAGCAAAAGTGTGAATTAAAAATGAGTTCAATCTGCTTAGATATTTCTATTGTTGAAGCTACATACATACAAACATTTGTATATACATACATACATATATCTGTCGAATTGGCTGCCATTTATTTAGTATATTTTGCCAAATCACCATGAAAGGATATCACGTATATGATGTTCTGTTCGGACAATGTACCGCGCGCTTAGCCCATTTTAGGTCGTGAGCGCTATAGCTCGAGATTGCTAGCATTTTTTCTACCCAAAATTGGATGATGAGTACAGCAACGACATGTGGTTTAAACAGGACGGCGCTACGTCCCACACAGCTTATAAAACATTGTATATTGTTCTCCTCGAACGATTAGAGGGTCTGTCTGTTCAGCATCTCACCTGGAGGTGATGTAAAGTGAACATCTCTGATGCATGAATTTGTATTCCGCACATAACATAGTACTTCCAAACGAATAAAATATATCGATGATATATCACACACTTTGCTTTATTTAAATTTAAAGAAAAGTAAGCGCTTAATAAAAGAGCCTTTAAAATCTTATGTTTATTTTAATTTTTTTAAGAGTAGTAACACTCAAGCAATGAATGCATACTAGTATTACTATTACTAGATGTTTTTAAGGGTAGCGAATAGTGATAGCGAAGACAAGTGGGAAGGAATATCTATCTTCCTTCCCACTTCTCTTCTATCCTCTAGCTTCATTATTTTATAACTCGGCTCTTTTTTTGCACGTTTTTTAATTATGCCGTGTTGCAGCGCCTCTGGTGTCAATGAGACTTATTAAATTTTTTGAAGCTGTGTTTTGTAGCCATTTTACGGATTATTTCACTTCGCCGATGATTCTGCTACACATTTCCGACGAAGGAACTTTAGTTAAACAATACACTGTGAATATGAAGTATTAGTTAAACAATAGGTACACAGAGAAAACAGTGCCTACTAAATACCTCATAAAATAGAACAAAATTAATAAGAAATCTCTATGGTTTTTTTCAATAAGGAAACCTTTTTGAAAAAATCAAGAAGAAATCTTCTATTTCTTATTAGGTTATCTTATTGATTTTTTCAATAAAGTTTTCTTCTTGTTTTTATTAGACGACCTTATAAAAAATAAAAAATAAATTGCGTCTTTGTTCTCTGTACTTATGTATGTATTTTCATTTAAATTCTATACCATATACATATGTATGTATGTATGTAGATGTTATTTATTTATGCATACATACATACACATTAGGTTATATTCTTAACTAACTTACTCACCAAGTATTGAACCAGCAAACTTCTACCTGATAGACAAGCACTCTACCCAATATGCTAACAATCAGCCTGAATAACCATTGAAATTATTGTGCTATACAAATGTAAAAAAATATACAAAAATAAAAAAGATCATGAAAAAATTGTTTCTATGTATAGAAACGAAATAACAAGAAACCTAATAAAATCTAGAAGATTTCCTTATTAAAAAAATCAACAAGATGCCTTACACTTCATCGTATAAGAACCTAATAAAATCAAGAAGAAAACCTTTTTAAAAAAATCAATAAGGCAACCTAATAAAATCAATAAGAAATCCCTATAGTTTACAATTTATAAGAAAACCTAATAGAATCAAAAAGTTTTTCTCTATGGATTGTTTTGTTGGTGCTAAAAATAACGGAAATTGAGTAAAAAAAGTTGGGAATATAAAGATTTCTTCTTGATTTTATGTGGTTTTCTTCTTGATAAAATTAATAAGATTTACCACATAAAAACAATAAGGAATCTCTATGAAAAAATCTTCGCTTCATTCTGCTGGGATGCCCCTTACCCTAAAAACGTTTCATAGAAAAAGAAGGTTTTCTATGATTCTATGAGGCAGTTTTTTCTCTGTGTATCATTTTAGTTTACTAATAATTAACTAATGACTGTAAATTTGGCCCTTAGAGCGTTAAAAAGTTGCATCAATGTTATTGCTCGACACTGCTGAATCAGTCGCTAAAATTATTTTATTATGCTTAATTAAATTTGTCATTTAAACGATTTAAAAGCTGTGACACACACTATGCTAGGTATTTATTTATTTCAGCCTACAATGCATACATTCTTAAATCCTTTATTTCTAGAATGCAACTGCAATACTTATTTGTTTTTAAATAATCCCTGAAATAAAATCCTCTCCATTTCACCATAAATGAAACACATTAATGCAGAATGTCCTTTTATTTATATCCTCTCTTTAATAAAAATGCCTATGAATGCATCTGGTATGATTATGTGTATGTGTTTCTGTGTGTGTGTGTGTTTGCGTGTGTGTGAATGCGCGGGTGTGTGGGCTTGTGTGCGTGTCTGTCTGTGTGTGGGAATGTGCTTGCTTTAAATATTGTATTAAAATAATCAATGTATCAATATTTAATATGGCAAATAAAATAAATTAAATGCAATTTTTGGTATTCAAATATTATCATTAATAATGAAACAGCAGCAGCAGCAGCAACAAAACAAACTGTCTTTGCAACACGATAATGAAAATATTATTAAATATGGATGAACGTAGCACAAGTATTATGTTCAAGGATGTGTAATTTTATGTTTTTCATGTTTTATAGTTTTTAACTTGGTTGTTGTTGTTTTGTTTGTTATTGTTTCATTTAATTTCGTTAGACTTTTTTTCCTGTTGCAATTCAGCGTCTGCTGGCCTGCGCGTCTGCGATGCGATATCTTCGCTGTTGTTTTGTTCAGTTCATGTTGCATCAGTGATGAGTTTCGTGCATCATGTGACCCATTTAACGTGACGTGTTGCTTGCGAAGTTTCTTTTTTTTTTGTGAAAATATTTCTGTTGCTGCTTTTCTTTTTAGTTGATATCTACTGTGCAAAATTGTTGTTGCTGTTATTGGAGGTTGTATATTATTTTTCATTTTGTTTTTTATGAGAGTTTTATTGTTGATGATATTTATGTTGTCATTATATTAAACACGGTCAGTTGAGAAAAGAAAGAAAGAAACAAAAAAAAATTTAATTGGTTAAAGAAATAAAATTATACGAAATTATATGTTGTGTTATGTATATAAAGCGTCTATATAGGGTTTGGCAATAAGGACATAACAGTTTTGTAATTCAGTGTGAATGGGCTCTTAAAAAATGTTTTTTATTACATATAAACATTTTTGTGATGATGAAATCAACAAAACCGTTGCCGTTAATTGCAAAAATGTTGACAAGAAATCTGTATAAGCAAATTACTGATTTAATTGTAAAATAATAGCCCAATTCACAAAGTTTTGCAAATGATCTTGCATCGTAGCATTTGCAAAATGGTTAATATATTGATACTCTCCACTTAACAATTCTTAGTGGTGAGTATCAATATACTATACAATTTTGCACATGCTACGGTGCAAGACCATTTGCACAAGATTGCGAATTGGGCTAATATGTGTAAAAGAGACGTGATCCTGGTAAAGTTTTCACTAATGATCAAAAATTAAACTGTGCACACTCACATGGATGTGAAGAAAAATTTACTTCTCTTCTTCGATTGGATTTAATAAAATGTTGATAAAAATCTAATTATTTGTTGTTATATGTAAATACATATTTTAAAAATTTTAATGTAAAATTTTAATTTTAATAATTCTGTGGCAATAAGGAAAAAGTGCTTTAGTCATATTTTACTGTTTTGCAGGAAAGCACTTTTTACTTCTTTTACAATTAAATTTTAAAATTATCTGTTAACTTTCATTTTTTTAAAGAAACATCGCTCTATACACTGTAAATAATACATTGAAGTTGAAATATACCAAAGTATAACCTAAACTAAGCTATTTTTCCAAATGAGATTAGAAGTGTAAAAAGGATAAGTCACAAGTCATAGTGGTGGCGTTGGCTGAAGTAGTTAGCACGTTGACTACAAAACCGCAGGTCCTGGGTTCGACCGCGGTATCCAACAGTCATTAAAAATAACAACACCACGCATTTTTATGATGTGCATTAGTATCCCTTTGCATCAGTTGTTGTGGGAAAGTTCAAGTGATGAAGGCATATTCATTTGTCTCTGAACTATACCGACTTCAGCAGATACTAATCCTAATGTTACATCAGAGCGCCTTCCTTCCTTGTGTAGCAGAATCATCGGCGAAGTAAAATAACCAATAAAAAGGCTACTAAAACACAGCTTCAAAAAATTTAACACGCCTCATTGACACCAGACTCGCTGCAACACTGCACTGTAAAAAAAAACGTGCAAAATCAGAGTTGTAAAAGAATGAAGCATTCCTCTATCTCTTCCTTCACCACCCGTCCTCTCAATCACTATCCCTTTCCTAAGGAAGGTAACACTTAGTAATAGTAGTAGGCATTCATTGCCTGAATGTTACTTCCCTTAAAAAAATTGCCATCAATAACTAAACATCGGTAAAAAATAGACTTACGTGTTTATTGGAGCAATCCATACTATTTATCTTGGTAATTATGACACTAAAATTTGATTAAGAAAGTGCTTTAAAAAATTTGGTAATTTATTTTTTTATTGTTACAATATGATGATTTTTTGTTTTGCTGCAATATGTTGCTGTTTAGTTGTGCAACATCAATCTGTTGACAAGCAATTTTTATCTGCATATAAATGAAAAATTTTATTTAATTTTATTCTGTTTTTTCTTTAAGACTTCAAAATTCATAAATATGAAATTCGTATATGCGATAAAAATTTGTGGGCGTAACTGTTAATCGATTTTGTTAAAATTTAGTACATTTTTCCCCTTTTTTCATGTTTGATTTTTTTTTGTATCATAAATATTAATCAATCACAGAAAATTTTTTGAAAGTTGTTTAAATTATTTTTATTATTTTTAATACTTTTTTTTGTATATAAATTCTTTTTTTATATATTATTTTGTTAGTATTTATGTTTAACAATTTCAAATTAGTTCAATTGGCATAAATTTATTCATAACTTTTTATATTTTATTTTTATTTTTCTTTACAGACTTTTCAAGTTTTAGATTCAAACGCTTTTCATTAAACTAGCAAAAAGATTGAGGTGAGTTTATTATTTCTTATACATACATATCTAATAAATATTTTTGCTCTAGTTGTCAGTTAGGATTAAATAATATTTTGTGTGAAGGAAATTTAAATCAGTTTTTGTAACAGCGCTTGTGAGGCAGATTTTTGTTTTGGCGTATTATTTTTTAAGAAATTCATAAAATTTTCCTTGAAAATAGATGTTAACATTTTGTTTACCTTGATAGAAAAAATTGCAGTCAAAATTTATAGAACGTGAAAAATACGCCGGCCGTACCATGTGACCGACCAGTCGTTCGAAATTATTTTATCATGGCCACCGATTCTAAAATTATAAAGATTTTTGTCGCCTCACACAGTTTTTAAAAAACTTTACGTTTCTTAAATTTGTTTTAATTAAAGACATTAATTAATTCACTAGCTACCACAAAAAAATGTAGTTCTAAAACTAAAATTTAAGTCTAACATTTGAAAAACAAATTAAATCTTCATAAATAAGCATTAAATATTTATGAAACAACTTATTTATTCTTGGACCAAAGATTTAAAAACACATGTCACAGACATAAAAATTAAATGTAAGACATTTCAAAGTAAAATAGTTTTATATTTTTAGTACACGAGATATATTTCAAATAAATTTAATAATTTAATAGTTGCTATTCGTGCTTGATAATGTACCCTCGCAACTTGTAGTTGTCAACATAATGAAGTTAATGTTAATTATCGTATTTGGCTGTAGTGTTGGCAAGTGTGGGGTTTATTCATAAATATATATTTTTTTTCATTACCAAAAAGCGGGGAATTAATAAGCAGCAAATCATACATAATCATAATCACAAGTTTATTTTTAATATAAACTTTTTTTTTTTTTTTTTTTTTTAAAAAAGAGAAGTAACACTCAGGCAATTAATGCCTACTACTATTACTAGGTGTTACCTTCTTTAGGAAAGGGATAGTGGGAGAGAAGACAGGTGGTGAAGGAAGAGATAGAGGAAAGCTTCATTCTTTTACAACTCTGCTTTTTGCACGTTTTTTTTTTTAATAATGCAGTGTTGCAGCGCCTCTGATGTTAAATGAGGCGTATTAATTTTTTGAAGCTGTGTCTTGTAGCCATTTTATTGATTATTTTACTTCGCCGATGATTTTTGCTACACAACGAAGGAGGGCGCTCTGATGTTACATTAGGATTAGTATCTGCTGAAGTCGGTATAGTTCAGTGACCAGTGACTATGCCTTCATCACTTGAACTTTCCTACAACAACTGACACAAAGGGACACTAATGCACATCAGAAAAATGCGTGGTGTTGTTATTTAATGACTGTCGGATACAGGGATTGAACCCAGGACCTTCGGTTTTGTAGTCAACGTGCTAACTACTTCAGCCAACGCCACCCTCACTTGTTCGCATTTACATAGTGTTTAGGGATCACACATTTTTTTGTGCGATTAGTTTTACAAAAAATTTATTCGATTGATAGAATACATTTTTAATCGAGGGGAATGGAATGTTATCAGCTTATATAGCAAAGTATTTGGACGTTCGTTACATCGGATTTTCGTTAAAGCTAGATTCGTTATACCGAGATTTGCCTGTGTATTACATGGGATTTTAACATTTCTTGTTGCTCGTTTTGGAACACCCTTTAATTTTTATCTCTCATGTATTTGTTGTTGTAGCGGCCAAAGGTCTACATACTCTGTCCAAATTTCAGGTCCTTAGCTTTTACGGTTCTGGAGAAAATAGCCTGTGACGGACAGACGCACAACGTAGCGAAAACAATAGGGTTACTTTTCACCTTTGGTGTACGGAACCCTAAAAACGAGGGTTTCGTTAAAAAAAAAACACGTACTTATTGATCCGCCCTTAGTATATCGCCCCTAAAAGTATGCGAAACATATTTTTCCTAAGTTCATTGAAAATAACGGCCTGTCCCACGATATCACCAGAAATTGTTCGATCGACAACTTGTATTGCAAACAAGAATAACATTAGAAAAATTTGTTGTCTTGCAATACAATCGATCGAACGATTTCTGGTGACATCGTGGAACGGGTCGTAAGTGTGTTCCCTTACTTTCTTTTAGGGCGTTCCTGTGACTGAGTGGTAGCGATGCTAGCCTCTCAGTCCACACGCAAAGAACAGATATGGTTGTAAAATGGTTGAGAAAACAATACTATGTTCTCTGAAACAAATGTGTGGTCGTTGAAAACTAGTTATTGTTATTTTAAACACTAATTTCGTTACGATAAACACAGTAATGTTTGAATTTAATAATTACATTATTATATTCATAGAAAGTGCGATATGGTTAGAGTTTAACAATATAGTTTTGTTAAAAATTTATGACTACATTATAATTTGTATTATTGTGTAAAAATAATATGATGTAAATAACAATATAATGTTATCAAAAACCATACTATGTTAAGTTTTTAAGAAAATCTTTTTCAGAAACTACTTCTGTCAGTTCAGTGTTTCGTTTGTAAGCTATCGGTAGTGCACGCTTGGTGTTAAATAAATAAAAAAAGTATAAACAAAAGGGTAAATAAATAAAAATAATATATACATATGTATGTATGTATATCTCTTTATACAGATGTGTTTGTATTTCGGTATATTAATATATGTAAGTATACATTTCTATACATACATACATACATGCATACATTTTATTTCAACAATATTAATTTATTTTTATTTCGGATTTACCGCACAGCTGTTTTGAACAAAAGATTTGCCAATAAATATATGATTAAAAAACAAAATATGCACCCTTATTCCATTTGTCGACATCGACGTCACTTTAACACAATACCAAAAAATTGGGGCTTGTTTTCTCGCTCTCGAGAACAATTTTGTGCTAATGGCAATATATTTCCGTTCCCTTAATTCTAGAAAATAGCATTAGCCTGCCAACATAAGTCAGTTGTTTTCGAGAACGGGTATACAAGCCCCAATTTTTTAGTATTGTGTTAAAGTGACGTCGACGTCGACAAATGGAATAAGGGTGATTATTATTACATAAAATAATACTATGGTCGTATTTAACAATATTATTATAATATTAGAACATGGTATTTTAGTCACATCTAACAATAGTGTTGTCTTATTTACAATAATACGATTAGGTATAACAAAGTTAATTGTTTTTGTAGATAATATTATTATTAACTCAGAAAATAATATTATTTAAACTTTGCTTTTCCATTGACAATAATATGATTTAACTGCAACCATATAATGCAATCATAGTATGTTGCTGTTTGATTATGGTTAGCTCAACCATATTTTTTCTTTGCGTGCAGAGGTCGTGGGTGTTTTCTGCAGACAAGCTTGGATGCCAATTATGCATGTCTTGACCAAATTTCACACTTCTGCGAACAAAAACCACTCTGGTATTGACAAAAAACAAGGGGGCTTAACTAAAAGTTTGTTTATTTTTTTTTTTAGTTTTAGCTTCTCCTGTAAAATTAGATTTTTCTCAGTTACGGCTTTTTGCATTTTAGCTAACGCTATATACATATATATGTATGTAATTGGTTTTGATTTCATCTTTTAGCAGTTTTTTTTTAATGAATTTGGAAAGTAAACTTCGAATTTTAGGGCGATATATTTATTCTGTTTAAAAATATCAAATATTAAAATTAAATGAACTTCCAAATTAAGTTTTGCTAAATTTTATTTGGCAACACTACTTTTGAAAATAATTACATAAACGTATATAAAAAAAAAATATAAATTAAATAAATAAATATATTCAGTCAACAAAAACATAAATAAAGTACCAGTTCTTTCCTAGTATGGCCATTGGCTGCAACAGCTTGTGGATAAAACCTAGTGAATAAAATAAAAAAATTACTTGTTGTTAAATTCCAAAATCAAATCAATTGCAATAAAAAAAAACAACTTCAATGTCACTGGTCACTTTGCCAGCAAAACTGCTAATTTAAGAATAAAATAATCAATAACATGTATAAATTAATAAATAGATTGTACATAAGAAAAATATAATCGAACAAAAAAAACAAAAAAACAAAACGTTAAAACACTTTCACATTTTATGCTCGTTATGTCACCCATTCACTTGTACTCGCAGCCCAAACTCAAACTAACTGCCTGCCACAAGCTAAAAACATAATTTTCTGTTGCTACCCTGAAGGAAATGTCGATGGTGAAAATGTACTGAGTCGCTTTTGACTTTGTCACCAGTACTACTCTCTAATTAATCCCCATACAATACTTTGTGCTATAGACATTTAGCATGTGCTTGTCATTGAAAATCTACTAGTAACACTAAAACAATTGACTAGGTAGTGAATACATAGTTCTTATGGGAACATGGAGACATACCAACCAGACATTTAGTGGTACATTTCTATACCTTACGTACATACAATTATATGAATATTGACAAGTTGTTGCAAAAGCCACCAGAAATAGACCACATTTGTTGTCTCTCTTTCTTTTATACTGACGAATAGAAAAGAAGTTGTAGACAATGTACCTATTACTAGAAATTTAGTGTTGACATAGAGACATTTGGCCCCAGTCTGACTGCAGGGTAGCTCACTAAGAAACTTAAGAGTGTGTGTGTGTGTGTGTGTGTATGTCAATGCAATTAACTTTGATATGATTTTGTGTAAAAATTTTTGTGCCGTAAGATATTGACGCCACAATACCAAAATGGGCCCAATATTTGTAATGAACCAAAAAGAAAAATTAAAAAAAAAATAAATAAAAAATAAAAACATAGCACACATACCAAAGCTTGAACTAACCAAACTCAGTCTGGCACATTTCTGCAACATTTGTGTGTTTAGCCACAAAAACAAGAAAAATAATATCAACTGCCATGCAGCAGCAACAAGAAAAAGATTCCAACTCCATAAACATTAACAGCAACAGCTACAGAAAGTAGTTACAACAAGTAACAGCAACTAATAATAACAGGCAACAACATGAATAACAGTGACACAATGTCACAAACAATATTTGAGTCATAAATCACCAATAATGCAACAACAAAAAATGTCACACACACATACACAGGGCTCTTATCAACACACACCCATGGAAAAAAATGATTAAAATTCAAATAAAGGAGTTATTTTTGTTGGTTAAGCACGTTTATATGAATTTCGTTGCTGCTTGGGCAACTCCACACTTCAACCATCAATCAAAAAAGCTTAAAAAAACACTAACGCTTAGATAAACTCTCAATAAGTTATTGAGAATTACAAAAGTACAAAGAGGAATACATTTCTAAAGCTATGAACAGACGGTTGTCAGATCTTACAATGTTGTCAGTGAAATGTGCCAAAAATGTCTTACAACCGTGTGAACTGTCATCGTTGCCAGAAGAAGCAAAAGCAATACTAGCAGCTGACAACAAATTGTCAGACATCTTAAAATCGTCTAAACACATTGAAGGAAATTGCAAAATTATTGCCAGATTTTTGTCAGACATTTTAATATTGCCACATGTGCCAAATTTATGCACCTGACAATGACATCATCATCGTAAGATAACACTGTGATACACAAAAAATATTCAGGGATTCTAATGTACCAATTCTATTTTGTTGGAGTCCATGGATGACGAAAATACCGTTGGTTTTTTTAGGTCACTTCATAAACTGATTTTATAACGGTAAATGTAGTGAAAAACGGGGTTTCTTAGCTTTTCAGTTTTAAACAGTTGTAACTTCTTTGTTTCCCAACGGATTTCTTTTAACTTTTCGTTGGTGAAAAGAATCGAATATTATCTTTCAATAAAGATATAGTTTTTGTAAATCGACTAAGAAATGGCTAAGTTACAGTCGTTGAAGTGTACAAAAAATCCATTAAAAAGTATTCTTTTGTAACTCATAAGCAACTTATAGCCTGAAGAAAACAATAGAATACTTTTTTAATTGGTTTTTTGTACACTTCAACGACTGTAACTTGGCCATTTCTTAGTCGATTTACAAAAAATATATCTTTGTTGAAAGATAATACTCGAGCCTTTTAACCAACGAAAAGTTAAAAGAAATGCGTTGGGAAACAAAGAAGTTACAACTGTTTAAAACTGAAAAGCTAAGAAACCCCGTTTTTCACTACATTTACCGTTATAAAATCACTTTATGAAGTGACCTAAAAAAACCAACGGTATTTTCGTCATCCATGGACTCCAACAAAATAGAATTGGTACATTAGAATCCCTGAATATTTTTTTTCTCAACTTTTGTAGCACAGTGTAATTCTTTCTATGGGCAACACTGCGCTCACTTGATTTTAAATAAATGTGAAAGTGCAAAGATATAATAAAATATATGCAGCCAAAATCATGGCAATTGCAATTTCTTTGTGGTATATTACTACGTTTATACGCACGACTTATTTGCAAATTAAACTGTAAATTATTGCCATATTTTTATGGCGATTTGTTAACTCATAAACTGCTTAAGGTTGCCACACTTACAAATGTTTGCTAATAAAAAACAATAAATTGATAAGTATTGCAACAAAAAGCATTGAAAGAAGAAAATAATAAAAATAAAAACAAATGATAATTTGTTACTTTATAGATTTATATAATTTTTGGTAAACATAAGTAACTTTTCTATAGAAGTGCTACCAAGTTTTTGTACATTTGCTATGCCGTATAAACAGTGGTTTAATTTATTTGGAAATATTTTTATTTGCAAATAGTGCGCGTATAAACGTAGTATATATATGTTAATTTTGATGTTCTATTTAATTTTTGTTCTGAAAGGCTTTCTTTTATTTCAACATTGTTCTATTGCAGTTTTATTCTGTACTTCAGTATTCTTATCGTAAAGTAAAACATATTGTTTCTGGAAGAATTTCTTTTACAATTACAGGCTTATAATCAGGCAAACCGCAAATATGCAATTGCATGTTTTTTCGTGCGTCACGTATTAATGCGAGGACAAGATATTTATCCGTTTCAGAACTTTTATGAATTTTGGCATCGATTTGTTAGTGCATATTTTTGCATATTTTACCCTTTAAAGCATATTTTTGCATATAGCAGTGCATATGCGTGTAAAGCATATTTTTAGAGCATAATTTACGCTTTTAGGGCATATTTTTATACTTTATAGATTTTTTTTATTTTAACCCACATGGCACCACCATCCTTTTCAAAGGACTTCCCATTCTGAAAAAAATTATATTAAAATTTTTTTCTTCTAGAAACTCATTAAAATTTCATATTCGAAATAAAAATGTAAGTTCTAAAGAAATATTTTTTTCCGGCGCTATCAGGGTTAATGTGCTTACAAGTTAAGGGCTTGGTCAACATTTTTATTTTCATTTTTCGCCTAAATCTCTGTTGCAATGTTCCATGTAGTGTATAAATTTTTCTTATATATTATGCAGTTTTACGAACGTTAGTTTCAATACAAACTGAGTTTTGGTATTTGTGACGGCCTCTGTCCCGAGAAGACGTTGAAGGAATATTGTCAATGTATAAAAGTTTGTTTATATGAGAGATAAACGATTTTTATTTGAAATTCTTGGTCAATATTTTGTTATTTATTGCAATAAAAATTATAAATAAAAATAAAAAATAAGACATGTCTTATTTTTCAAAAATAAAGTTCCAAAGCCTTAATTCTGATATCGTAATCTTTTGAAATTAAAATTAAATGCTTATGTACCCCTTTTAGACACTCAAACTTTACTTTGCAAAGTCTTAATTCAGCTGGGAGAAAGACAGAAAGAGCTAGTATTCCTCCATCTATCTTTCTCCCAGCTGAATTAAGACTTTGCAAAGCAAACTTTCCCTGTCTAATGCATCCAATAAAAATAAATTTTTATTATATATTTTAGTCAAAATTTTTATGGTAATTTTGTTTTAAACTGCACTTCAAACCCAGTTATTCTTTGTTAATATTGTTTTTTTATTTATTTTTGTTTCTTATTTTATATGCAAATGTTGTTGAATTTTTGCTTAAATAATATATTTTCATTTACAAATAAACCATTTTATTCTATTTTTAAGAGCATATTTTTTTACTTTAAAATGCATATTTTCAAGTTTTTAGTGCATATTGAATGCGCATAAAACACTTTTTTAGAGCATATTTCTGGTTTCCCTGGTAATAATATACACACGCATTTTAAACTTAATGAGATTGCTTGTAAGCCACTTTTCTTATGCTTGTGCAGCACTCTAGTTTAAATACAGTTTATAGCAGGGGTGGCCAGCTATAGTAACTTCATTTTAATAGGCCTGACTCCGCCAATTGATTTAAATGGAGGATTGTGTCTACTTTACAGCTCATCGTAAGTTTCGTAAAAATCCGTTGAACCTCACGAAATATTATTATAAATTCTAATGGGTGTAACCCCGCCCATTTTTTCAACTTTCGAGCTGTGTATTTAAAAGAACCAAAGATGTTTTATAGGTTTTGCAGCAATCAAATAAGTAGAATATCATAAAATTAAATATGGGAAGCTATACCGTCTCAGACTAAAAAAGAATTTTTTCAATCGGTCTAGTGTTTTTCCCGGGATCTCGCACATTTTTCGGGAAAGAAATCCCGGGAAATTTGTGCGGGAATTCCTGGGATTTTTTTATTTTTGTTTTGTTATAGAAACTTTAGTTTGTGTGTGCATATTCCTTGATGAGTGTCGTAATTCACTTTGTGAATGCGATGGTGCAATAATAAGGTGATGGCACTAGCACAATAGCTAAAGCTTTACAACACCTAAGGCCAAGTTTACATCTGACACACAGACTTAAAGGCCTTTATTTGCTAAAATCGAAACGCGACGTTCAAAATTTAGTTGTACAACAATTCATAAAAGTACAAACAGAAATGCGCAAGGAAATAAAAGAAAATTTACAAAATAATTACATATTCTCTTTGGTAAAAAAAAGTTTATATTGATGCTTATTCTGTACTAAAGTCCTACTTCCACAGAAATATTTTGTAATATTATTTTAATAATAGGTATAATTTGTTTTTTTTTTTTGCGTTATATCCATGCATTTGGCTTTGCATTTACTAGAGTTCGACCGATTAATCGGCTTCGGCCTTCGGCCAAAAATTGGTAATCGGCCAACATTCGGCCTACGGCAAAAATCGGCCGGTTAGCCGAAGCCGAATATTTTTCATTCCAAGCTTGAAAAATAACATTATTTTTGGTCGTTGCTCGCCGACAGTTTCTATTGTGTTTAACGTTTTGAAAGGGTTGCTTTGAAATACAACCCTGTTGCTTTCTATTTTCTTTTACTTGGACGTTCTTGTGAGTGATCATATGAAAAAGCAATCTAAAAATTGCAAAATAGTTTTATTTCTCTTGTTATGTATCCAATAGATATTACAGCTATTTCAGTGATCTCAAAAAAGCAAACTTTTTTCTTAATTCATATAAAACAGGTATCATTTTTAAAATTTAAAACATTCGGCTTCGGCTTCGGTTTTGGCCGAAGTTTAGGATTCGGCCAAAAAAAAAACGCCTTCGGTCGATCTCTAGCATTTACATATAGTATTGGTATGTATGCATTAATATTATACAAAAAACTGAAATGATATTATTTTTTGACTAATGTGTTTATAAAATCGATTAATTTGTTTTTTGTGGAAATAGATTAAATTAAAAAATATTTTGTATTGTTTTGCATTGAGCTGGAATTCCCGGAAAACCTAAAAGTCGTTCCCGCTTTCCCGGGAAAAGAAAAACTCTAAATCGGTCTAATCAGCCCAGTCATGAACAACAATTCCGTGCGAGTTTTTTCACTTTTCCCTTTTCTCCTGTTATGAATTTGTTTTTCCCCTTTTTTTTACCAAATGCGGGAATAAAAAAACTCCCCGGGAAGAAAGTAGGTATTATGAACTCCGTTGAACTTAGAGACGAATTGTTAATCTCTTCCTTTTTTTGAAGTCGGTTAATAATCCTTTTATATGTAATAAAAAAAATATGAAATACCGAAGTATATTTATTAGACATAATGTCTTTATTTATTTAATTTTGAAAATTTTGCTGGTTTTTATGGTTGCCTATATGAATTCCGTTACCGCTTTTGGAACTCATCAGTAGGCGTCAACCAAAAAAAAAAAAAAGTTGGAAATTAGCTAACAAACTTCGTATGTTTATAGTAGGGGTGGAAAACTCTCGATGGCACTATCGATAGTTAATTTATATGAATTTCGTTACCGCTTTTGGAACTCATCAGTACACGCAAAGAAAAAATATGGTTGAGGTAACCATAATCAAACAGCAACATACTATTATTGAATTATATGGTTGCAGTCAAATCATATTATTGTCAATGGAAAAGCAAAGTTTAAATAATATTATTTTCTGAGTTAATAATAATATTATCTACAAAAACAATTAAGTTTGTTATACCTAATCTTATTATTGTAAATAAGACAACACTATTGTTAGATGTGACTAAAATATAATTGAGACTTACCATACCATGTTCTAATATTATAATAATATTGTTAAATACGACCATAGTATTGTTTTATGTAATAATAATATTTTGTTTTTTAATCATATATTTATTTTCAAATCTTTTGTTCGAAACAGCTGTGCGGTAAATCCGAAATAAAAATAAATTAATATTGTTGAAATAAAATGTATGCATGTATGTATGTATGTATAGAAATGTATACTTACATATATTCATATACACGAAATACAAACACATCTGTATAAAGAGATATACATACACACATATTATTTTTATTTATCTACTCTTTTGTTTATACTTTGTTTATTTATTTAACACCACGCGTGCACTACCGATAGCTTACAAATGAAACACTAGACTGACAGGAGATGTTTCTGAAAAAGATTTTTTTAAAAACTTAACATAGTATGGTTTTGGATAACATTATATTGTTATTTACATCATATTATTTTTACACAATAATACAAATTATATTGTAGTCATAAATTTTTAATAAAACTATATTGTTAAACTCTAACCATATCGCACTTTCTATGAATATAACAATATAATTATTAAATTCAAACATTACGCTGTTTATCGTAACGAAATTAATGTTTAAAATAACAATAACTAGTTTTCAACGACCACACATTTGTTTCAGAGAACATAATATTGTTTTCTCAACCATTTTACAACCATATATTTTCTTTGCGTGTAGGCGTCAACCAAAAAAAAAAAGTTGGAAATTAGCTAACAAACTTCGTATGTTTATAGTAGAGGTGGAAAACTCTCGATGGCACTATCGATAGTTAATTTTTTTGTGACTAGTTTTAATTATGTCATCGATTAATACTTGAAAATTATCGACATTTTTTCTAGTCACTATCGATAGTAAATGATATACATATGTACCAGTTAAACCAAAAAAAAATTCCCTTTTCATAAACAAAAATAACTGAATGACGGGAAAATTTCTACCGCTGAACTCTTATTTTTCATACAATTATTTTAGTTTTGTTATTTATTGAACTGACAAACACAATTCTATTTTATTTTGTTTTGAATTTTTAGTGTAAATAAATATGTACATTATACGAGAACCATACAACTTCGATACTATCACGTCGATATATCGATAGTTTTTCTAAATTTCGATAGTCCTGAATCGATATATCGATAAAGTTTTTTAAACTATCGAAAACTTGCGATAGTGTCAATATCGATAGTTTTCCACCTCTAGTTTATAGTACTAAATTTTTTTTTTAATTTATTCTACAAAAAAATGTTTCCTTAAAGATAATTAAACACTGTGCATAGGAGCCACTCCAATCGACTTGGCTTTATGGCCACCTCTGGTATATAGCCCACATTAACATAAAGTGCACTTTTCGCGAACAGAAATTAGCATAAACTGGTACTTTGGGTAGTCTTTTAATTTTGGTACAATATAGTAATATTTTATTTAGCCCTTTTCTTTGAATTTTGAACTGAGTTTTACGTGAACGAAGTCACGTGTGAGAGCTAGTAGGAAATAAGTTTCAAAATATTTTTAATTAAAAAACGGTTTCGCCAGGAAATGTGTACAAAAAAAACTTTATTTTTTTTATGATTTGATCAAGCTAAAGTTCTTATCGCTTTGTAGCCAAATTACATGTAACACCAAAGTTAATTGTAAGTATGCTGACAAACACGTAGTAGAACGGAACAATTACATAGCTGTTTTCGAACGCCACTACACCTTCATCATCAGCGTTCTTTTGTGGTGTCAGTTATGTATATTTCTGCTTTAAATACTCAACCATCATTACAAATAGAATATGTGAATTGTTTTGATTCATCTTATTTCAATTTGTGGCCTTCGAAAACGGCTAGTTGTTCCGTTCAACTATGTGCTGTTAGTCAGAATATTTACAACAAACTTTTGGGCATATCATTTGTAATTTGGCTTACAAAGCGATACGAACTTTAGCCTGTTCAAGTCACAAATATACATATAAGCAAATGAAGTTCGAATAATAATTAAAACTAACTAACTTTATTTTGTGTCAAATTTTTAATTAAATTTTTTCAAAGTTTTTTATCAAGTTTGACGCTTTCAAATAATTTTTGTTTTTGATTAGGTTTCCTAAAGAGAGAGTATAGTGCTTATCCTAAATTTAATTTTTCCATAGAAAAAGTAACTCGTGGAAAAACATCTCTTTTGCCGAGTGTAATCAAACTTATCGCTGTGAACTACTTTGGGGTGTAGTGTACCGCCAGCACAGCTTGTTGCATGTAGTACATATGAGTGCTGCTGCAGCTGCTGCTGCAAATTCTTGTTGCTATATGCTAGCGGCTACTGCAATTGCTGCTTAACTTAGTAGTTGGCTTGTATTTGGTTGCATTTTGTATATTTCCCCATTATCTAAGCTCATTCCTGTTGGTTGCAGATCCGTTTCCAAAAATTGCGGTTTGCAATGATAGAAAAATACTTGTTAATATGTGCATACGTATGTATGTATGTATGTATGTCTAAAGCATTTATATATATGTTTTGGATTGTTGCTGTTAGTTTTATTGCAATTTTGATGTTGTTTTCTTGCAACAGTTTTCTTTCTGTCTTGTGATTATGACAAAGATTTATTGCAATTCATAAACAGTTGCCTTCGAAGAAAAAAAAAGAGTGGTTTGTTTGTTACTCGTACTAAAAAAAATTCCTTAGTTTGTTCTAGTTGATGTAAAATGTGATTGGTTATTTCTTTTTTAATTTTCAAAATTGCTCTATGCTGAACCTTGATGCAACCATCAAGGCTGTGCCAGTAAAATGTCCACAGACTGTGTGGGTGGGGGTGGATGTGAAAACTGCAACCTGATGCAATGAATTCAGCTGTCATTTAATGATTATAAACTGGTTTTTCAAACAGTTTGTCCTCACAAGGACTTTGCAATTTGAGTTGCAGGTTTGTAAATTTTTGTTTTTAATTTTAACAAAATTTTAAAATAAAATTTATTAAGGGAAAACTTCATCTATATATGCGACAGCGCATAGAGAAAGGGACCTAAGGGTAAAAAAAATATTTTTTTTTATTTATTTTTTGATGTGGACAACATCTCAGCTTCGAATGAGACCGATCCCATGCCCCAAAAGTGTTGCCTCCCAGAGATATGCGCGTTTTATGAAATTGAAGTCGACGATTCTAAGGTTGTGTGAAAAAATGTTCGTACTAACAGAGTGATATTCACGATTTAAAAGAATTATAAATGAGTATTTATTAGAATTCACAATTAATAATTTCAGAAAATAAACCTGGATTCGAAAAAACGCGAGCAAAATTGATATAAAACTCATGGAAATAGCGCGCTAGGTAGAAAACAGTAAAAACCAACTACACAAAACAAGAGGTAGGGACGACCTACGCGCGTTTTCAAGGTTGTCCAACACGTTCCTGACGTCGTGAGATGTGTCGCTTTCAAATGAGACCAATACCAACACGCTCAGTGATGATACACCAAAGATAAACGTATTTAAATCTTTAAAATGGCTCTCCTGAACAAAACCGGTTTTTAGCCTTAGGTCCCTTTCTATTTTGCGCGTCGCATATATAAAACAGGATGTGTGTATGTATAGAGTCCAAAACGGCTGGGCAATTTTGATGAAATTTTCAGGGAATCTTCAGAAAATTCAGGCGGGTGACACTGTGAAGTCCGATTTTTTATTTTCGGTCTGCGGGCGGAGGGGCGTGGCAAAATCCAATTTTTATATTGCACCACCAATGCCATATATACATATATATATTTTTTTTGCGTTTAGTGGATGGGTAGCGAAGCTCACCGGGTTAAGCTAGTTTTATATAAAACTTAAAAATCAAGGTCGTAATTAAGGTTAAGTAAATGAGTAATTTTTTTTTATTTCAATTCTATCAACTTCATTTGCTGGGATCAAAAGAGTTTTATCATCAAAAAAATAAAATTTCTCGAGATCATCAAAATAGCTCCTTGTTTATGCGCCCAGCCATTTCTTCTGATTTAGGAACAAGAAACAGACACTAGGGGCTAGAGGGATTTTTTCCGTGGAAACGGCACTACATTTAATCGACCCAATAAGCTTGATATAAATGATATACGAGGGCGGCTCCATAATTCCGTAACTTTTCGAATGAAACATATTTTTTTTGCAAAACAAAAATTTATTTTTCAACATAAACTCCGTTTAACTTAATACACTTAGTCCAACGTTTCCCCAGTTTTTGTATCCCTTCCAACAAATAGGATTGTTCGAGGTCCTTAAAATAGGCAATAATTTCATCGTTGGAGCTAAATCTCTTTCCACCGAGCCATTTCTTTAGGTTTGGAAATAGGAAGCAGTCAATAGGGGCTAAATCCGGAGAATATGGCGGATATGGTACCCCCAATTCGTAGCCCAATTCATAGAGTTTTGGCAGTGCAGTCGTGCATTATCTTGATGAAAAATAACCGGTGTACGTGATGACGATGATGATTTATTTTTTTCCAAAACATTATAAACTAGATAGCTTAAGCTTCAAACATTTATAAAAATTCCTTACTTTCTAAAACTTTTCAAGGATTGCTCCACTATAACTAAAAATAAGTATAGTTTTAGGGCCTAATTCATAAAAAATATTTTGATTTTATAAAAGGTTTATTAATCAAATTTCTATAGAAAATTTGTTTGATAAACCTCTTATTCAACAGAAACATTTTTTATGAATAAGGCAGCTAGTATACAGCATTTCGACATATATGTATGTATTTACAAAAATAATGGATAAGGTCCATTTAAGTTTCTAATTTTAGAAGAAGTAACAGGAATAGGTTAAATTCCGACAAAGATTCTCATAAATCTTGCTTAAAAGTTTTGGGAAAAAATAACTGATTTTCTACAGATTTACTTCATTTTGTATTAAATATAAAAATAATTACAAATAGATAAATATTTAAACACATATGTATGTAAGTAAATGTAACCATGACTAATTAAATTTTGAAAGAAAAGTTAATGGAAAATTACATTTCCAGCATAAAGTTTCAACTAAATCATTTTTCAGCTTCCCCTAGTGAAATTTTGCATTTAAGGCATGCGGATACAAAACAACTTAATACTAGAGGTACGATATATGTATGTATGTACATATGTAAGTGAGAAAAAAGGCACTTATATGAGTGTAAATGTCAGATCGTCATCATTTTGCAAGAACTAGTCAGGCACAACGTCCCCGTCATATGAAACAACCACCAGCCCATCCATATACACACACCAACAAACATAAATGTGCTTGTATTTGTATAAATTGAGTCTACTTTTGTAGGAAAAAAAGCAGAATATAAAAATTGAGGGAAAATCATTTTTAAGGGAAAAATATAGAGTAAAAATTTGAAAAAATAACGTCAACATAAATAAAATATTGGAGGGTGATTTATGGTTCTCAACATGGTTGCGATTAAGGGTAACGAAGAGAACTACTAAGCAAAGTAAACACAACAAACGAACAAACAGACAGACCCACTGCTGTCATTCATTATGTGTTTATTTAGTTAAGGTTTGTGTGAGTGTAAATGTGTTAGTTTAAAAAAAAATATCCCAAGTTAGAAACTCAAACTAAAATACAGCCCTGTTGTTTAAGTGGAAAGCTACAATTACACTGCCTCATTAACGTGAAGAACAACAACAACAACAACAACAACAAAAAATGTGACCGCGCAAAAAGTAACCGTTAAAAAATCAATATGGCTTCTTAGAGAGCATTTCCGAAAGAATAAAATTGAGTAACAATTTTCTAAACCATTTTTATATTTCGCGTTCCTGCTCTTTTGAGTTGCAAAAAAAATGGAAAATTGGTGGAAAAAAAGTGCAGAAAAAATTTCTTCATGCTTTATAAAAATAGCAATAAAAAAAACTCCGCCCACTTAAGACGCTTGCGCTTTAATTGCACATTTATTCTGCAATGCATTTTTATATCGTACAAAAGATATTTTTTAAAGCGTTTGTGAAAATGAAAATATTTATTTACCCTCGGCCCTCCCTAAACAAACACCTCCAAAGACCGACCGACCAACCGGCCGACCGTGTACGTTGCGGTCTTTTGAGTAAAAGTTTTTTCATTTTGGTTTTCTGTTTTCTATCGTTGTTGTTAGTTTATGTATTTGTTTGTTGTTAAGTTGTATTTTACTGCAAGTTCTGTACTTTCAGTCTAATTTGTTGTTGTCGTCGTCAGCAACAACATCATTTGCACTGATATAATCGTCATTGTTAACAAGTATGTATGTATGCATGTGCATATTCTATTAAACTAGTATAGTGCTATTTAAATGTGCTTGCTAATGAAAGTAACTAACTGTTTAATTAAATAAAATGAATTGTGGGATGGTGGGGGTTTAGTGGGGGGAATATGTGAACAGGTTATGGATAGTCTACATTAAAATAAAACACTATTAAAAATGTGCTCTCGGCAGCATTCCAATTAAGAAATCGAATAGGTATTATCATGTCTGCCAAATTGGAAAATGTTTTAAGATACTCTTTATCTAAGGAATAGAGGGTAGCGTTGGCTGTAGTAGTTAGCACGTTGACTAGAAAACCAAAGGTCATGGGTTCGAACACGATTTCCGACAGTCATTAAAATAACAACACCACGCATTTTTCTCATGTGCAGTTGTTGTAAGAGAAGTTTTAGTCATGCAGGCATAAGGCACTGGTCACTAAAACTACACCGGCTTAAGTTAATGCTAATCCTAATGTTACATCAGAGCGCCCTCCGGTATTGTATAGCAGAATCGTCCGCGAAGTAAAATAAAAAATAAATTGGGTTATTTAAAAAATTTAATACACCTCATTGACACCAGAGGCGCTGCAAAACTGCATTGTTAGAAACGTGCAAATTAGCAAAGTTGTAAAAGAGTGAAGCTTTCCTCTATCTCTTCCTTCACCTGTCTTCTCTATCACTATCCCTTCCCTATAAACTCTCTCACACAGAGAAAACAGTGCGCAATAAATACCTCATAAAATAGATATATGGTTTTTCTCAATAAGGAAATCTTATTAATTTAATAAGGAAAACCTTTTTGAAAAAATCAAGAAAAAATCTTTTAGTTTTTATTGGGTTATCTTATTGATTTTTTTCAATATGGTTTGCTTCTTGTTTTTATTAAGCGAACTATTCTCTGTACTTATGTATTTTCATTTAAATTCTATACCATATACATATATATGTATGTATGTATGTAGTATATTGTAGATGTTATTTATTTATACATACATACATGCACATTACGAGTATGTTATATTCTTAAGTAACCTACTCACCAAGTATTGAACCAGCAAACTTCTGACTGATAGACAAGCACTCTAACCAATATGCTAACAAGCAGCCTGAATAACCATTGAAGAAGATCATGAAAAAATTGTCTCTATGTCTATTTATAGAAACGAAATAACAAGAAACCTAATAAAGCCAAGAAAATGAAATTAAAAAAAATTAATAAGATGGTTTACACATAATCGTATAGTAACTTAATAAAATCAAAAAGAAAACATTATTGAAAAATCAATAAGATAACCTAATAAAATCAAGAAGAAACCCTTTTTATAAAAATTAATAAGGCAACTTAATAAAATCAATAAGAAATCCCTATAGCTTAAAATTTATAAGAAACCCTAATAGAATCAAGAAGTTTTTCCCTATGGATTGTTTTTTTGGTGACAAAAATAACGGAAATTGATTAAAAAAAGTTGTGAAAAATAAGATTTATTCTTGATTTTATGTGGTTTTCTTCTTGATAAAATTTATAAGATTTACCACATAAAGTTAATAAGGAATCTCTACGCAAAAATATTCGCTTCTTTCTGCTAAAAACGTTTCATAGAGAAAATCTTCTTAATTCTATTAGGCAGTTTTTTCTCTGTGCACAATCTTCTCTTCACCTAACAGGTAGCACAAAGGAATCATTTGATTGGACTCAAGTGAGCTGGACTCTGAATTTCACCCTTCCGTACCAGCAGCTGGCTAACGTAACCTAACCTAAATAAGTAATAACTTGAGCAGATCATTTCATAATATTTAGAAATTCCTTTCGAATTGTACCTGAAAAATCAAAATGTTATCCTTAAAATGCGATTTTAAGACACTTTCTGAACAAAAATATTTTTAATAATAAATTTTTTCCATTGATATGGAAGTTTCAAACTTGTTGGAAATAAAAATTATTAACCTCTTTAAGTGAGCTACCTGACGTTGTCCGATTTGGATGAAATTTCACACATATTATTATTTAGGGTATTAAATATTGACATGATTTTTTTAGGGAGTTTCCTTCCCTATGGCAATTCAATTTAATAAAATGTTTACTCTTAGTTACTACCAGGGAAACCGCAAATATGCAATTGCATGTTTTTCCTTGTATGACGTATTAATGCAGGGACAAGATATTTTTATCCGTTTCAGAACTTTTTATGAATTTTGGCATCAATTTGTTAGTGCATATTTTTGCATATTTTACCCTTTAAAACATGTTTTTGCATATATGAGTCTTATAGGCATATTTATGGCATATTTTCTAATTTTTAGAACATATTTTAAGCTTTTTGGGCATACTTTAATACTGTATACATTTTCTTATTTTAATAATAATATTTAATATTACAAGCTTGTGTGCTGGTCAACATTTAAATTATTATTTTTCGCCATTTAAATCTCATTTCGAATGTTCCATGTGTATAAATATTTTTCTTATATATATTAATATAATAACAATATTATAAGATTTAACAACCGTCTGTACATAGCTTAACTAGCATTTTCGGCTGAAAATGTAATTACTACACAGAGAATAATAGCAAATAGAATTTGCCTTTGAGTTCCCGGAAATTACCAAAAAAATATGCAAAATCCCAAAAATGACGTATTTTTTGTATTTTTGCTATATTCTTCTTATTTTTCGCCGGGTGCAGATACGATTTTTGCGAATATTTAAATACATGTCTTGTCTTAGGGTGGCATAATAAATTTTTTGGTTACAGCTTTGGAATTTGACAAAAAAAAAGGCGTTAAATTTTATATTAAAAAAATATGTCTTATTCGAAACTATCTGGTAACTTCAATAATGGAATAATTTGTAATATTTCTTGTAGCCATTACCTTTTGAATACATAAAAATATTGGATTGGTATTTTTGGAAAAAAAAAATTTATAATAGCAAAATAACTAACCCACTTTTTCTGAAAAAAAAAAACGGTGAAAATCGTTTTTTTTTTCAAAATTTTAATTTAAATTGCGTATATTTTTTGACTTAATTGTGATTTTGATATAAAATTTTTTGTAATGTTGCGTTATTCATAATGAGTTTCCTTTTCTAAATCGAACAAGATTTGACTTCTCCATTAGCAGAACAGTGGACCAAGGTTGGTAAAACCGCAACATTTAAATTTTTTCGAATATTTTTTAAATTGTCAGCGAAAACCTTTTAATGTAGCAGACTTTTTTTAATTCTTGAAGAAAAAAAAATCCACTTGCAACAAATCTTTTTTATCAGATCGAAATCATCAGCTTGACATCCGTTTTAATTTTTCATTAACCCTACTCGTAGGTTGCCTACTTTGAGGCTTTATGGCTGCGCCCCCTTCAAAGATATATAGTCCAAATTCCAGACTTAAGCGCTGTGATAGCTCCTAAAATTGTCACAATCGGACAGCTAGTTTAGAAACTGCAGAATTACTTCCATTTTTAACCGACTTCAAAAAAAGAAGGAGGTTAACAATTCGTCACTATTTTTTTTTTTTTTTTTTTTTTTTTAGGTGTGTAGGTCCATAACTCGGTGCGTTTTAGACCGATTGTAAAAATTTTTTTGTTGTCTGAGAGGGTATAGCTTCCCATTGGTCCCATTTGAAAAAAGTGGGCGGGGTCACGCCCACAATTTTTTAAATTTGATTTATTGATCTTCTACTTATTTGATTGCTGCGAAACCTAGCAAACATCTTTGGTCCTTGTAATTAGAAAATTCTTGAGTTGAAAAAATGGGCGGGGCTACGCCCATTCAAATGTATTATAACATTACACGTGGTTCTACTTAACCGATTTTTACAAAACTTAGCACACACCTTGAACTCTAAAATAGACAAAATTTTCGTTTAAAAAAATGGGCGGGGTTACGCCCATTAAAATTTTATATTATATTTCACAGGGTTCTATTTCACCGATTTTTACGAAACTTGGCACACACCCTAAACTTTAATCAACGCACAAAATTGCGTTAAAAAAGTGGGCGGGGCACGCCTATTAAACTTTAGTATAATATTTCATGTGCTTGTATTTAACCAATATTGACGAAACTTGGCACACACCCTAAGCTTTAATAAAGCCAAAAAATTGCGTTAAAAAAAGTGGGCGGGGTCACGCCTACAATTTTTTAAATTTGATTTTGTAATCTTCTACTCATTTGATTGCTGGGAAACCTAGCAAACATCTTTGGTTTTTGTAATTACAAAATTTTTAAGTTAAAAAAATGGGTGGGGCTACGCCCATTAAAATGTATTATAACATTACACGTGGTTCTACTTAACCGATTTTTACGAAACTTAGCACACACCTTGAACTCTTAAAAATACACAATCTTGTTTTAAAAAAAGGGGCGTAGCCACGCCCCATAAAATTTAACACTTAATTTCACGTGCTTTTACTTCATCGATTTTTACGAAACTGGACCATATTTCCAAATAAAGAAAGATACTTACAAATAAATTTTTTTTGAATTGACCAGAGTTTAAAAGTATTCACTAAAAAGGTAAAAATAAAACTTAAAAAAAAAAAATTAAACCGACTTCAAAAATAAGCACTAAAAAGCAACAAATAATATAGATCTAGTTAAATAAAAGATTTTTATGTGTGTTACCTACAGTGCCGTTTGAAGTTGGTGCCAGTATTACTGGTACTAAGCACATAGGAACATGCCCGGTAAAAAAACTGCAAGTAATTTTTATGTACATATGTATGTGCTTAGTTACCAATGTTGCTGGCACCAACTTCAAACGGCACTGTAGGTAACACACATAAAAATCTTTTATTTAACTAGATCTATATTATTTGTTGCTTTTTAGTGCTTATTTTTGAAGTCGGTTTAATTTTTTTTTAAAAAGTTTTATTTTATACAAAATCCCCACGATGTATCGGGTACTTTAGGCCCCACATTTATGGCAGCAAACCTCATATTTTAAACAGCGCACATATTAAGAATTATAAAAAATGCTGTACAAGCTGCGACCAGTCTAATGTAAGTATGTGTATTATTACCGCAGATTTTTGTTTTTTTTTTTTTAATTTCTTATCTGACCAGCACTTTGCTACTTGCTGCTTTGCTTCTGCCTACTTAACACTTTAGTAGTGGTGTGTATCTGATGTGTAAATTGTATTGTATTGTATTGTAGTCGTAGCGATCTAAAAAGCATTTACAACATAATTAAATGCCAGTTAACGGTTCGATGATTTTTTCCCTTGAGTATGCTGCCGGTGTATATACTCGTAATTTGCTGCTGTTATTGTTAAATTTTTTTTAACATTTTTTTCTGTTGCTAACTCGAAAAAATCTACATCTACCTTTTTTTTTAAATACATATTTATTTATCAGAGACAACCATACTAAAATAGAAATAAGCTAAGAAAAATAAATGGAAAAAATGCTCTCAAATTAAAGCAAACAGCACCTACGAACTGAACTACCCTTTAATAGTTTTAGTTCTTGCTGCTGGAACTGCTGGTTTTATGAACGTGGTGTTAGATTGTACCTTGGTAAAAAATAACAATAATAATAATCCCTATAGTTATGAATAAAAATGAGATATTCTTCGTTGGAATACAAATTAACCCGCTCTTAGCCGTTGCATTCTCTCTTCCTCTGGCCGGTTGCGCCAACGCTTAAACAGTGGCATCTAGTTTTATAGAGGGGAAAAATATTGATTCATGCAAAGTTTTAGTTTGTACTTAATTCTTTTTGTTCTGCAATTCAATATGAGTTGTTGCAGGCACAGTGGGCAGTCGATAATTTAACACAGGCTGCAAGCATACCAGTGATCGGCAATGAAGCGTTTTTTTGCTATTCATACTGACTCATGAAATTTTAAATATAAGTGCGTAGACATCATTTAAACGCAACTACTCTGATTTACGCATACTCACGATGACATTGATTTATAAGTATAGGTTGAAATAAATATGAATGCAACGTTCACATCATAGTCATACCACACTCACACTCATAAATCACCTCAGTTTGATTTCTAATTTCAGGAAAATACTAATACTACTCACATTGATTCAGCTCACTCAACTTATGCATGTATGTTTATTTAAAAGTTTAGTAATTAAAAAGTTTGCAATACAATAGTAGTAAATAGGGTTGTTTTAACCTCATAATGAGAACCTTAATGTTTGTATGCGAAGTTCGCATTGTGAATCATACTTATTTTCCATCGTCCGTCCTTAGGCATTGAGTTAAGGAGAGTCGAAATCAACAACTTCCTAAATCTTGCTAAGTATGAGTTCACTTTCGAGTGAATATGATTCGTAGAAAACATTGCAATAAGTATGAGTGCGCATAAGTACAAGAAGTTCTAAGTCATGATTCAACTCTACTCACTTGTTCACTACTCGTTGCTGTTCTCTGATGCATACAGCCTTTACTCTAGGGTTATTAGCAAAACCTGTGAGCTCTTGATATGTGGGGCAGATTACGATCGATCGAAATCTTATTGAATATTACTTTAACAGAAATCGAAATGTTTGAAACAAATATGATTGTGTTCGTAAATACAGTACAAGTTCGCTGATAGTATTAGTATTAATCATGTTTTTGTACAGCATATTTGACATTTATTTGTGCGTTATCTACTGCAGTGAACCAGTTCAAAACATTTAAATTTCCATTTGCAGCGCAATGATGCGTTTACGAACAGACCCTTTATATTAAAATATTTATCCAATCAAAATTTTTATTTTATTTATTTATTTGTCTGTTTAAAAATATAACAAATTATTTAATTGCAATTAAGAATTTGAAAACAATATTATATTATGCTTATTAAGGGTATTTACATAGTCTCTAAATCTAGTACTTAGGAGATTTCGAGCTAAATCTTGCTGCTTTTTTACTAGATTTCCCATACAAAACGAAATCTATTTTGTAGGAAATCTAAGCAAAATCTAATAATTTTATTTATTTGTTACTACCCTAAAAAAATTGTGCCCTAGGATTAAAGATAATGTAAAGACAATTGCAAAAAATTTTTTTTATTGTTTCGCCACGCCTACAAATTCCGCCCTTTTAGTATTTTGTTCACTCTATCGCCATTTTTAGTCCGATCATAACATTTTGTATACCGGTGTTCATGGCTCTGTAATTGCAACATTTCTGTCTTGAATCATTTTTTACTAGTCATGACTTTTAAAACTCTGTTCGTACTAACCCTAATGCTAAATATTTTTGAACGAAAGTCATGACTAGAATATGACGTGGTAGTAAAAACTATTGAAGACAAAAATGTAGCCCTTACAGAGCCATGAACACCGGTATATAATATGTTATGATGGGACTAAAAATGGACTAAAAGGGCGGTATTTGTAGGTGTGGCAAAAATATAAAAAAAAATATTTTTGGAATTGTTTTTACATTATCTTTAATCCCAGGGGGTGACTGGCACAATTTTTTTTTTTGTATGGAAGGCGAGCCACTCTACTGTACAACGTATTTATAAAAAAGATTTGAGTAGATACTAGCTAGGATTTGCTTAAAAAGGTGTGTGAATTGGCTACATTGCGGTCGTTTGGTTGTAGTCTTGGAATTTTTTCAGTTAATGGGGTTTTGTTTTGGATAAAAAAATATTTGATAAATATCAAAAAAAGTTGGCGTAAACGGTATATATATTCTCATAAAGATTTTAATTAAAATCTGCTAGATTTTCTGCAGGTGTAAATGCCCTTTAAAGTATTTAAACTAACAGTTAATCAATTGAACTATAAAGATTCTTTCATATAATAGCAACAAATACTTTTAATAATATAATTTTGGAGAACAAATTCCACGATTAAAATTACTTGTTCTTATTGGTCGTGTAAGAATGTTGAGAGACAAGTTGGATTAAAAAACCAACATAAATTAATTATACATTTAATTGACAATTACATTTTTCAACGAAAGTTTATTTGACTCAATTAAATTTTTTAACAAACTTTTTATTGGCCCAAATACTTTTTCTAAACAAAAATTTAATTGACTTAATTAAATTTTTAATTGGTTATTTTTATTTTTTTTTCAATTAATGACGCTAATTCGAGAAAAAATTTTTTAATCAGTGACTTAATTAAATTTCAATTTAACTTTCTGTGATGGAAATATTATAGATACGAAAATTATGGGTAATTTCCTACATGCCCCAAACGAACAGCATTTACCATATATTATCAACTATCCACACCAATGGAAATTCATTGTAAGTTACCTCCGTTGTTTACCTTCCAAAAAAACCTTTTCCCATAATTTTTTGACTATTATTGCTGCTGGTGTATCCATTTTTAAGTTGAAAATCTTTCAAGCGACATCTATTGTTATTCACTGGCATAAACATTATCAGCTGCTGCCGGTCATTTTAATTTGGCAGCAGTGAATTTAACACAGCGAAAACAGGGTTGCATTCCATAAAACCAACTTAAAACCAATTCTGAAATGGTTTTAAGTTGGTTTTAACAAAAACAATTTGTATGGTAAAATCAGGTTTAACAGTAGGTTTTAACGTTAAAACCAACTTTTATTAAAACCATGTCAGTGTGAAAACACTATTACTACAATCAGGGCTACCACTTTAATATCAGACTATTTATATCTGCCGGTTGCGTAGTCGCATTTTACTAGACAAAAATGGATTTATTTAAATTAGTTTAATTTCAAGGTTTTCTATTTTTTAGAGCTTGAAATATCATATCTAAAATTAAGTTATTATGTACTATATAAAATACAACAAATGTACGATTAATCTCTTTTTGAACACGAGAAATTGGATGGAAGTAGAGTTTTGCCAATATATTACAAATATGTATTGGCAGCAGGGTTGTCAGATTTTTTCCGAGCTATTTCGCCAAATTGATTTTGAAAATCGCCAAAAATCGCCAAAATTGATTTTATGTGGTTTTTCTTAATACATATATATTTGATAATAAATTTTTTTTTATATAAATTTGTTTTAATATAAATTTTTAAAATATAATCGTATAAAAATTCAGCAGCAAATCGCCCAAGCAGAAATAAAACGCCAATTTTTTTTTATTTATTTTATTAAATTCAAAACGCTTTACTAATTAATTAATATAAGAAAAATCATCAAAATCAAATTGCTTTAATCGGGTATGTTCTGTATTCCACGTGAAATTAAAGGGTGTGCAACTGCCATAGAATTGTTGTTGGAAATATGTACTAATAACAACAATTCTATGGCAATTCCACACCTTTTAATTTCACGTGGAATACAGATCGTACCCAAATATCTTGCAGACGAGTTTAGGTAAGATTTATTTTATTAACAAACTAATTTTCCTGAATTACTAACATTTTTAAGTTAAATTTTGTCCAAAAATAGCCATTAAATCGCCAACAAATTTATTTATCGCCAGAAAAATTGCCATGTCGCTAAATCAAAAATTTAGTCGCCAAACACGTTTGGCGAGAAATCACCGTATCTGACAACCCTGCTTGGCAGCCCTGCTATAAAAAGAGAAAAATACATTACGCTCAAAAACGAAGCACCAACACAAAACATAGTAAGTGTAAGTGGATATGTGTGATGATCACAGCTCCAAAGAAAAGTCTAATTTCTTGCCTCCTTCTCTGCCTTTTAAAGTAAAAAATATGAACTTATTCCCCTGAGCTTTTTAGGATTACATTATTGGGAGTTGACTGTATAAAAAGCTTAAGCTAAGCTAAAACGTGCACACATATAATTACTAACTAATACAATAACCACTGAATGCAATAGTTTTTTGTTAAAAAAAAATATGTGTTTTTTCGGTGTATGTGAGTCCACACATGCATACGAGTATCTAATACATACTTATCTACTGCACCGTGTGCATTTATATGTGTAAATGTAGTATTTTAAATTGTTTTTATTTTATTTTCCATTTCTATTTCTCTTTATGCATTCTTTTTTTTTTTTTAGTTAATCGCTGTTGCTATTGTTTTAGTTGTTTTATGTACTAGATACATTTTGTTTTGTTTTTGTAGATATTAATTGGCTCTGTACATGCAGGCCTGTGCACTTATTGTTTAGTTAAACGCATACAGATGTGCATTCATGCACCCATACACACTCAGACGGCATGTTGTTTCTACTTGACGCCATTTTGAAAATGATGTGTTTGTGTGTGATGTTTGTTAAACATTTCTTTTAGAATTATTTATTATTTTAACAGAATGCAAGTAGAAAACTGCACAAATTCCATAAAATGGTCTTTCTCATTTACTTGGAATATTTTTCCTTTAAAGCATTACTTATATTTACAATCACTTCAAATGAGAAGGTATTATTAAAGTATGAAAACAAAGTTATGAATCTGTCGAAAAAAAAAATACGAATTAACATTTTATCATTCAAAACTCGCATAATTATTGAAAATTTTTCTAAACATTTAGATGTTGTATTGGATAAAGTTTATTTCTTATTTTTAGGTTTTTTGTTAGACTTTATACGCGGGAAAAAATAATTTTAAAACAAATCTCGAGAAATTTCATTCGGAAATTTTTGGGAAATTTAATTTCACTTTTTTTTTTTAAATTTTTTTGGTGCACATTTCAGGGGCATTTGAGGAATAAAATTTTTTATTTCAGTTTCTGTTCCCATAAATTCCTATTTGGTGAGAAGTTCAAAATATATGCGGTACCCTATACTTTTGGCCTACAAACATCCAAAGGTTAATAGATTACTGATTGCCTAACAGTATCCAAAATTTAATGGGTTATTTTTTGCTTACAAATATGCAAAACTTTGTAGATCATTTTTTGCCTAAAATTATTCAAAAGTTAATTGCCAATATTTTTCTAAGAAAAATAAATAGAATTTTGTAACAAAATTATAAAACTTGTACCTTTTTTTGGACTGTTAAAAATCATAATTTTACAAAGAAAATCTGTGAATACATACATATGTATATACATATATATTGAAGAATATGCGAAAATACTTAAATTATGTAATAATAATTATAGTCAACCGAAGTTATTTTTAATCGACAATTCGTTTCTATTTTTTTTTTAGGTGTGTAGGTTCATAACTCGGTGCATTTTAGACCGATTCTAAAAATTTTTTTGTTGTCTGAGAGGGTATAGATTACCATTTGAAAAAAGTGGGCGGGGTCACGCCTACAAGTTTTTAAATTTGATTTTCTGATCTTCTACTCATTTGATTGCTGCGAAACCTAGCAAACCTCTTTGGTTCTTGTTATTACAAAATTAGTAATTTGAAAAAATGGGCGAGGCTACGCCCATTAAAATGTATTATAACATTACACGTGGTTCTACTTAACCGATTTTTACGAAACTTAGCACACACCTTGATCTCTAAAAAATACACAATCTTCTTTAAAAAAAATGGGCGGGGTCACGCCCATTACGATTTTATATTATATTTCACAGGGTTCTATTTGACCGATTTTTACGAAACTTGGCACACATCCTAAGCTTTAATAAAGGCACAAAATTGCGTTCAAAAAAGTGGGCGGGGCACGCCTATTAAATTTTAGTATAATATTTCATGTGCCTGTACTTAACCAATATTTACGAAACTTGGCACACACCTTGAACTCTTAAAAATACACAATCTTGTTTTAAAAAAAGGGGCGTAGCCACGCCCCATAAAATTTAATACTTAATATCACGTGCTTTTACTTTATCGATCTGTACGAAACTTGGCACACACCTTGAACTCTTAAAAATACACAATCTTGTTTTAAAGAAGTAGGCGTAGCCACGCCTCATAAAAATTAATACTATATTTCACGTGTTTTTACTTAATCGATTTTTACGAAACTGGACCATATTTCGAAATAAAAAAAGATACTTACAAATAAAACTTTTTTGAATTGACCAGAGCTCAAAAGTATGCACTAAAAAAGTAAAAATAAAACTTTAAAAAAATTTACCGACTTCAAAAATAAGCACTAAACAGCTACAAATAATATAGATCTAGTTAAATAAAAGATTTTTATATATGTTACGTACAGTGCCGTTTGAAGTTTGTGCCAGTAATACTGGTACTAAACACATAGGAACATGGCCGGTAAAAAAACTGCACCAACTTCAAACGGCACTATAGGTAACATATATAAAAATCTTTATTTAACTAGATCTATATTACTTAAATTCTTATGAATTGAATTAGGCTACTGTTCGTAACGCTTTTTAAGCCAAATTACATGTGATAATTATTAATGAACAAATAACATCAAGTTAGTTGTAAATATTCTGACGACAACACATAGTTGAACGGAACAGCCAGCCGTTTTCGAAGGCCACTAAACCTTCCTCATCAGCGTTCTTCTGTGTTTTGGTCCACTGTGTGTGGTGTCAGTTTATGTAGATGTCTGCCTTATATACGAAACTTTATTGCAAATGGAATATGTGAATTGGTTTGATTCAAAGTTGTTAATTTATTCATTACAAAATCTTGACAAAATTTTGCTGGGTACTTTTAGAATGAATAAAAATTGCTTTTATTCTTTGCATTTTGATTAAAAAAAAAAATCTTGTTTGATTCTTATCACTAATTTTCAAAAATTCCCAGAAATCCCTGGAATAAGAAATTTTATTACCCCTTTCCCAAGAATTAGAAAAGCATGGGAAATTAGAAACCCTGGTTTTTGTGCTAGGGAAGACATAGAGGGAACCTTTATTCTTTAACAACTCTGCTTTTGGAACGTTTTATAATTTTAAATGCAGTTTTGCAGAGCCTCTGGTGTCAATGAGCTGCATTAAATTTTCAAAGTTGTGCTTAGTAACCACTTTATCGGTTATTTTACTTTGCCGATGATTCTGCTACACAACAACGAAATAACAAAATCAGTGGCTGAATCGTTTGAGTTATACACCGGTATCGTTCGGGTCGAACATAAGTACGTCTACGAGAATTTTTTCCTATACTAAAGAAAAACTTCCTTTATTCTGTCAAGTGTGAAAATGTATGGAGAAAGTTTTCTATATAATATTTTTAAAGTCTTCCAATTATCATTTGATTCCGATTACACAAAATATAATAAAACCTTAGAACTTGTAATATAACTAGTGTGAATATCGCTTTAGATTCTAAAGTTCAGAAACATGAAGAGTAAAAACGCACAATTTTTACCTTAAACTTGAGTATTTTTGCTAACGAAACCATAAACCGGAGGTATTACGTAATTCTATGCAAAAAACATAACTTTTCGAAAGCAATTTCCGATTCGAAATTAAAATGGTATTGTCCAATTCGTTCGTACATGACACACAGTTGTACGTGTTAAAGAACGGGTAAAAAAATTAAGTGCTGCCAAATGTTGTACATGGGCATTTTCACGAGAATGTCAATTTTTTGTCACGTGCGACAGCAAGCAATTCAGCTTCTATTTCAGATAAATGTGACTCAATTTTTCTTAAAATCTTACATCATGTAAGGCTGCTAACGGCCTAGACGAATATATAAAGTAAAGTAAAAAAAAAGTTTCCTTTTCTTTGAAAAACCAAGCATATTTATTTGGTGTTGCACGCTACAAAAAGCTGACATTCTTGTGGAAATGTCTATATGCACATAGAAAACTTGCTATTAATGGCAATTTTAATGAAGTTTAATGCCAAATTTGTTTCCCAAACTCTTTATTTTAATTATAAAAAGTGTTTTATTTTATTATTAGTCCTTATATAATAATTAAAAATAATCAGAAAATAAAAATAAAATCAAAGATTTCGGTATATGTTTAATCAAGGTTGTTGCCATTTTGTGTAAAAGTAAGCTAAGTTTTTTTTATTCAGTTTAATTATTCCTAACCCTGCACGTGGCTTTGCCCGGTCGGAATAAATTTTTCACGAACTATATATAACATGCAAAGTAACATAATAGAATAGGGTAAAGATCTGGTCCAAAGACCGACACTGCGACACCTGATGGATCTTTTGTACTATAGATCTGTAAATTCAATTATGAAAGCCAGTACAGATATTGGATAAGTCCGCCTAATATTATCTGAACACAGGAACTCTGAATGAAAAACACGCCTTCTACTGTCACATAATACGGTACACTCACAAAGATTGTGTGCCGATTTCGGTATTTGTTTAGTCAATGTTGTTGCCATTTTGTGCAAAAGTAAGCTAAGTTTTTTTATTCAGTTTAATTATTCCTAACCCTGCACGTGGAGTTGCCCGCTGGGAATTGATTTTTCACGAACTACGTATAACAGTAAAAGTAAAATTGAAGTGCGAGTGGCATTCGCTCGGATAAGGCTGCCTACCACTGTCCAATTTTTCAAGGTCAAATTGAAAAAATAGTCAAAATGGCTAAAAATCGCCTAATCAGGATATGGCCTTAAATACAAAGCCTATTCGGCTTTTAGACGTTTATCTATCTATTCTTTACATTTCATTCAAATCGGTTGCATAGTTTCGGAGACCCAGAAATCACCTCTGCCCAGTTCTTGGTCCATGCGTATATGTCCTTCTAGACGCAGATCTATGTTATGAGATTCATAAAAATGGTTTGCATAATTGCCTGCTAACGAAAGTTGCCTCTGCCTTCCTAGTGGTCCTTTGGTCGAGATACTTAGTAGATTACATTCGAACAGTTTCAAACATTTTTTATTTTTAGCAACATTTTAATTTCGAGTTGTGCTAGTCTCGATTTATATAAATTTACTTAATATTTTTTAAATATTGATGGAAATTTTTTTAAGATTTATTTGATATTTCCGAGCAAAAATGCACATGACTTAGACAGACCACTCTCATAATTAAGGGCACATATGTTCTTCTGGATGCAAATATAGCTTTGTTTTGAATTTATTAAAAATCGGTGGAATTGTTTTTCGGAGAGGAAAGGAGCTTGCTGCAAATTATTAATTTGCATGAATTATTAATTAAAATTCTGTTGAGACCAGCGACCTTATTCTGTAACTCGCTAAAGCTAAATATCTACCGATAAAAATTTATCGATTTTCGGCACTGACTTAAATATTTAATCCGCCAAAATATTTAATTTTGTAGTTGTTCAGCATTTTAGCACTTTAGCGAATTATGGAAAGGGGGGGGGGCAGGAAAGTGTTCCGTTATACGCTATAGTTCGTTTTCACCGAACTGCACTTTATAGCACAGAAAAATATTTTTCGATCCCAAAGTTTATTTAAAAAAATCATTATCCGCTCCTAAAAGTATGCACTTTATATGTTCTTAAAGCGACTTTGTATTAGGATTTGGGAAACGGAAAGAGACAATAATTTTTTTTGTCACTCAATTTTTGGTTGTTTGTAGAACAGCTCTTGGACGATTTAAATGTAAATTTCATTAAAGTTTTCTAAAAAAAATAGAAAAATTAAAAAAATTAAACAAAAAAGATTTCAAGCACTTATGTACTCTTTATTCTAATTTTAAAAAGCTTCGCTCTTAAAGTAAATTGAGAACAAAAAACAAGAAATTGAATTGCTATCAAAAAGGCAAAAATAGTTGCAAATAATATTACAAACTTTTTAAGTATATATTTTTCAATTATATTTATGTCAAAGAGTATATTTTTTGCAGATGCCCCGTTATCAAGTGGTGGGTATACTGTGTAACAAAAATTAATGAAGTCGAAATGACAGAAATGTTTTACTATTTTTCTGGTAGGCATTGTCGAGCATATTAACAAACAATCTATCTTTGAAATTTTCCAAAAACATCCAAATCATGAGAAACGGGTAAAAACCGAGTTTTCGTACCCGTTCGCACTTATCAACAGGGACCGTAACTGTTATAACTTTTATCGTAAAAGTCAGAAAATAAAAGTTATTTTTTGACTTTTATTTTTTCGAGTAGAAATAAAAGTTATTTTTTGACTTTTATTTTTTGAGCAAAAATAACAGTTATTTTTGACTTTTATTTTTTCGAGCAGAAATAAAAGTTATTTTTTGACTTTTATTTTTTTGAGCAAAAATAACAGTTATTTTTGACTTTTATTTTTTCGAGCAGAAATAAAAGTTATTTTTTGACTTTTATTTTTTCGAGTAGAAATAAAAGTTATTTTTTGACTTTTATTTTTTTGAGCAGAAATAAAAGTTATTTTGTGATAAATTCATTATATTTATTATAAATTTTGGCGCTTTTGCAATAGTGAATCGTTAAATTTACTTATTTAGAAAAGAATATTTGGAATATTAAATAATAATTTCTTTGTCAAAGGGGTTGAAAACACAAAAATAACTTTTATTTCTGCTCAAAAAAATAAAAGTCAAAAAATAACTTTTATTTCTACTCGAAAAAATAAAAGTCAAAAAATAACTTTTATTTCTGCTCGAAAAAATAAAAGTCAAAAATAACTGTTATTTTTGCTCAAAAAAATAAAAGTCAAAAAATAACTTTTATTTCTGCTCGAAAAAATAAAAGTCAAAAATAACTGTTATTTTTGCTCAAAAAAATAAAAGTCAAAAAATAACTTTTATTTTTGCTTGAAAAAATAAAAGTCAGATTTTTAAAAAGCATCGTATTTTCTGACAATTTGGTCCAATACTTGCAAAATGGTATACTTGGTTTCATTCTCCGACATTTCCTTGAGGTTGCTTTTTTTAATCAAAAATTCAAAAATAACAGTTATTTTCGGTCCCTGCTTATCAACCTTTAACTAAGTTGAATATTAAGCCATTTTAAATTTATAAATTGATTTATTTAGAAGAGTCTTAGGACTTTTGAACAATATAAATTCTATTTCAGTAAATTTCAGATAGACGTGAGTATTTTTTACTAACTTTATTTTTGAGATTTATTTTAAAATGTTTCTCCATTGGATTCGTTCTTACACAGTAGTTTTGTACGGGAACTATACTATTTATAACCTTATTTATTACGAGTACAAAAGCGGTTTGTGCAAAAAAATCCGATACAAACTGACGTGAGTTGTTAAATATTTAATTAGTGTGGCGACCCTTGTTCTAAAAATTTTTTACTAGTTATGTGTTAATCTATGTTGTTGAATTGCACTTTCAGCTTAAGTATCTTGAAAACGATGGAATATAACACGAAACATATTATGCAGGTAGTTTTTTAACAAAAGATCTTCTAATAAAATATTTAATAACACCGGTTGTATTAGATTTTTTAACACAAACCACATTTTTACTAGTAATCAATCATTAATCGTTTGTCACACAGTGTTATCAGAGCAGTGGTTGTGGGTTCGATTCCCACAAAAGCCTCTTTTCTGTTTTCCTACAACTATGATCGTTAAAATACGTTACTATATACAGTGATTTCCCGGTTTAATGAACGAAATATTTTCAGGCCGATTAGTTAAATTGAAAAATTTATTTAATCCGTTATACTTTTTTCCTTTACTTTTCGTCCATAACAGTGAGTCTATCTATACCTGATAAATTTTAATCATGATAAAAATCAAATCGTTATCAAGAGAAACATTTATCAGGTGTAGACTGTATTTATTAGTGTTATTGCAGTGTCTTAACAATTTTGTCAAAGCTTCAGCGCAAACAGCTTTGTCTTGAAAAAAAAACGTAAAGAAAATGTTTGACGTTTTTATTTATTTGAAAAAAAAAAATAAAAATTTTTACGTATTTTTTAGAAAAAATAAAGAAATATAATGATATTTTTTATAAAATAAAAGCTTTTTAATAAATATTAAGTGAACTATTGCAGGCATTGTGATAAACTTTCTTCATCACGATACAGAAATTATGATTTATCATAATAAATAAACCACAACGTCTTCGCATGTATGCTTGCAATAATAAAAATTTGACAACGGCTCTGCCGTCGTTTTGTTAGTTGTTATGATAAGTTTTTATCAGGCATAGACGCTGTGTAAAGAGAAAGCATATTTGTTATTGACTTTCAGTTATATATATTTCAAAAAATCACAAATGTTTCTATGGCGAACCCCAGGGGTGGTTCTGGCATAGGTGGGTCGGCTCTCCAAAATTAGTGGGGGTCGGTCATACATTTTGACTCGATTGAGGAACTCTAAATGGGCCAAAGTGAGATTTTTCAAAATTTGACTCTTCAAGAAAATTTGACCTTTCCGATCAAAAGTCGGGACATCAAAATACATTTTAGAGGTATGGTTCCTTCGGCAAAGTTTTTTATTTTTATCCCAAGAATACGATTTTCCTTGTAATTTGAGCGATTTTTTTGACTCCATACAAATCGACCCGCCCTAATATAGTACATAGTTAAACAAATTTGAGATGAAAATTATTTTGTTCGTTATGTGAATTTGACTTTCAAAGACCAAACACACAGCCAGTTTATAAAAGACGACAAAACTGAAATGCGACCAGCCGATACATAGACGACTACGTAATAGCTTGAATACTACACACTGCTATTGTATCATTGTCGCATTGCTTCGGGAATATATATCGACTTTATATCAAAACGTTGTATTGCCAAAATTTTCAAAAATACTTTTTATTTTAATATATTTTTTTCATACAGATATATTCAACTTGAAAAAAATAGCAACTTTATTTTGGAGCTACAAACGAAACACATATGACTAGAGTACCTAAAAATAAAAACTCGGTTTATAGAAGACAAGTAAAAATTTTCGTCTGTCTATTTATATTGAAAACAAAAACAAAATTTGAGTGCTTTGTTTTTATTTTCAACAGAAATAGGCAGATGAGAATTTTTACTTGTCTTCTATTAACTGGCAATTAATTGTGTTTTACAAATTGTGTCGCTATTTGAATAACAAAAAGTATAATTTTTCTGAAAGCAAACAACGTTTATGTGAGTGTAGGTGTATTGTTAGTATTTTATTTAATTTAATGCTAGTTTTTTTAAATACGACTAGAATTTTCTAATATGGCCCACCTTGACGTTTATGACTATAAATACATTGACAGCTGTTACGTTTATTTTCATAAAAATCGTGAACTGTGGCGGTCTAAAGTGCCTAATACACGATCAAATAAAACCATCAATCATATAGTTGAGTGCGTGCAGTATCGATTGATGAGAATTAAAAAATTTTGGTATTTTTGTTTGACAGACAGCTGATTATTTGATCGTCTGCAACTCTGATTGACGAAAAAAAAAATCATATGCCTTGTGACGACATGGAGAAGTTGAGCGCATGAAAAAAAAAGTACTTTTCACATTATGGAAATTTACAATTGTTTTTTTTTTTTTTTTTTTGTAAAAAACCAAATCGAACCTTTTTTTCGATTCTATCATATGCGACATGTTATCGAAAATATAATTTTTTTATTGAATTTAAAATTTTACGGGCCTACCTACCCATAGTTTATAATTATCAAAATGCCAAAATTGTTGATTACTTTTAAGATACTGGCTGTAAAATTTTATCGTAAACGACAATTTACGTACAAAAACACGTTTAAATATTTAAAGAGAAATCTTCTCCTGAAAACTTTAATTTTTATCTACAAATTGCCTTATTATTTACGCTTATTCCATTTGTCGACATCGATGTCACTTTAACACGATACCAAAAAATTTAGTTTTGTTTACTCGCTCTCGGGAACAATTTTGTGCCACTGACAATCTATTTTCGTTCCCTAAAGTCTAGAAAGTAGCATAAACCTGTCAATGTTGCACAGTAGAAGAAAAATTAGAGTAGGGCATATAAAAATTATCATTTAACTCCGTACATATTTTTTTTAATGTACTCCCTTTTGTAATACAAATAGTTTTTTTTTGTTGCTGCACTAGCTGCTAATAACAAAAAATCATCATGCGACGAAGACATACTTGCAATCGCACACAACGAAAACAAAATTAAAATGCGTCAATTATACGACACTGATATACATTCACTGATTGACGCTTTTATTTGATCGTCTGCAGATACCACTAAACCCAAAAAAATAACGCTAGTGTGCTAGCGCTTATTATCAACGAGTGCCCTTCTCAAAACAGGCTCCTGATGAAATCCTAAAGCTATGTACAGAGCTTACAATATTGCCACTAAAATGTGCTCCAAATTTTCTTAGAACCGTGTGAACCGTGTGTCAGACTTCGTTGCCTAAAAAAATCATTGTCAGTCCATTGCAAGACTAGCAGCTGACAACAAAATGTTAGACATCTTACAATCGTGTGAACACACAGAGAAAACAGTGCCTACTAAATACCTCATAAAATAGAACAAAATTAATAAGACATCTCTATGGTTTTTTTTCAATAAGGAAATCTTATTAATTTCACAGAGAAAACATTTTTGAAAAAAGCAAGAAGAACTCTTGTAGTTTTTATGAGGTCATCTTATTGATTTTTTCAATAATAAAAAAATTGCGTCTTTATTCTCTGTACTTATGTATGTATTTTCATTTAAATTCTATACCATATACATATGTATGTATGTATGTAGTATATTGTAGATGTTATTTATTTATACATACATATATACACATTATGTTATATTCTTAACTAACTTACTCACCAAGTATTGAACCAGCAAACTTCTACCTGAAAGACAAGCACTCTAACCAATATGCTAACAAGCAGCCTGAATAACCATTGAAATTTTGTGCAAACATTCTTATACAAAAATAAAAAAGATCATAAAAAAATTTGCTCTATGTCTATTCATAGATATGAAATAACAATTCACCTCATAAAATCAAGAAGATTTCCTTATTAAAAAAATCAATAAGATGCTTTACACGTAATCATATAGGAACCTACTAAAATCAAGAAGAAAACCTTATTAAAAAAATCAATAAGGCAACCTAATAAAATCAATAAGAAATCCCTATAGTTTACAACTTATAAGAAAACCTAATAGAATCAAGAAGTTTTTCTCTATGAATTGAGTAAAAAAGTTGTGAATAATAAGATTTCTTCTTGATTTTATGTGGTTTTCTTCTTGATAAAATTAATAAGATTTACCACATAAAAACAATAAGGAATCTCTATGAAAAAATCTTCGCTTCTTTCTGCTGGGATACCCCTTAGCCTAAAAACGTTTCATAGAGAAAATCTTATTGATTCTATGAGGCAGTTTTTTTCCTCTATGCACATTGTAAAATTATTGCCAGATATTTGTCAGACATTTTAATATTATTAGATGCGTGAAGTTTGTGCATCTGACAATGGCGTCATTGTAAGATAATTCTTTCTATGGGCAAAACTCACTGCACACGCTTGATTGTAAAGAAAAAATATGTAATGAAATATATGCAGCCAGAATCATTGCAATTGCTTGTTTATGGTCCATAATAATTTATATTTTCACTTTATTTATTAAACACAACCACAAACCACAATTTCTAACAAGTGTTTTGAGCCTGGCAACGGATAACAACATAGCTGGCAATTTTTGCATATGACAACCGTGTGAACTGGCAATTTTTTCGACTGATGATTTTGTCAGATGAATTTATTGTCATACAACCGTTTGGCAATAAATTGTTAGATTTTCTGACAAATTTTATACAACCGTGTGAACTGGCATTTTACCTTGTGCTGGCAATTTTGGATTGCCTGTACATTGTCAGCACATTGCCAGATCTGTCAATATTGTAAGATCTGACAATCTGACAGTCTGTACATAGCTTAAGTCTTACGTTCCCTACTCGTAGACCTCTTTGATATTTTCCTAAAAAAATTCCCTCCTCATGTATGATGACACTTTAATTTAGATATTACTTTCTGCAACAGTTGTAGCAGTTTGTGGGTGAAGGGGGCGGGTTTAGCTACAACCACTGTCAGCAATTTTTTTTATAAGACAAAATATGGCCGCTGGCTGAAATGCCACCTGCACACAGGTTCCACTATTTAATATTTGCAGCTATATTTTTCAGATTCGTAAAATTTTCATTAAGCAGCCTTACGCTCAATATAAGGCGGAATCCAGTTTGATATTTGACAGCGTACCTATAACGTGGGAAAGCATTTCAAAGTAATTTATTTGTTTTTAATTTAAATTTAAATAAAAAATTTGAGTTAATTGTATAAAAAAAATTATTAAAAAGCATTTCATTGCAAATTGGTATCGTGTTGCATATTTTTATAATCGCCCACAAAAACGTGCACAAAATTTCATTCAATATTATTTATTTAAAAACAATGCAATTCCAAACACCCAAACACTTTAACTGAAGTGCTAATATTTAATCGCCTGTACTTTGAATTTTTATTTATTTTTTTCTATTAAATTCACACAGAAACACAATTGTATCGACTGCAAACAATTAGAAAAAAAATCGATAATACCAGAAGTATACATGGGTACGTTGAAAAATGTAGCTAAAGGATTCTTTGTTTTAACTTTGGGCAGGTCGTTTTTAAATAACACGAAATATTTACCACGTCACAATAGAAAGTAAACCGTGGTTTAATTAACTTTTTTCTCCAAAAGAAAAAACCAAAAACAAAAAAAGTATTCTGATTCAACTTAAACGAGTGTGTTGTATCAAAGAAATGTATGCTAATGAATGAATCATCATTATAATTTTCCGAAATGTGAGCAATCAATGTGTGCTCGTACTCTCGTAATAAAATTTTAGTATTTACGCACTCGTTAAATGCGTGTGTCACGTGTGCCAAACATTGCGTAACTAAAAGAGTTAAAGGAACAACACAGTAATTTGACCACCAAACAACAAACAAAACACACTTTGCTGGGAATCAAAAAATACTCGTTCTACGAAATATTGAAGACAAAAACAAACAAAAAATGACGTAAGATACCAGCGGAAACAAAAAAAAAAAAAAAAAAAAAAAAAGAAAAAAAAAACCTAGAAAAACTTGTTAAATATTAAATGAAATTTAGCAGCACAAAAACCAACGAAAGCTAACAGCTGAAAACAGGATTTACTTACATTGAAATTTTCGGATAATGAAAAAAGTCCTTCAAAGCAGTAAAAAAAAGGGTTGGAGGGTACTTTTGTGTTTGGACGTTAAAAACAAAAATAACATTAGAAAACCGGTAGAAAAACCAGCACATGAACACCTCGTATGACTGCGCACATACAACAAGCGGCGGCAAAATTATTTTGGTTTAAAAACAAAAACAACAACAACAACAACAACAACAACAACAACAACAAAATCAAATTCGTTAATAAAAAATTGGTCATGCTTTTAAAAGTGGGGTTGAAGGCAAATATACATACGTATGTATGTATATGTACACATGTATGTATATCTGTATGTATGTATGTATTTTTAGCACCCAGTTAAAATTAAATTATCCCCGAAAATGAAACGTGGAAGCGCTTTAGCTGTTATACGAATATGCTCAATGCTAAAATTGCTCAACCCCTTCCACAATTAAGCGCAAACGTCTCTTAACAAATTCTGCATAAAAAACTTAATGTTAACGTAGTAATCTCTTAATTTGCTTGTGAACACTCTTGCGATGTTTTGTAGTCTGTAAATATAAAACACTCGATGTAGGATTTCTCCTCTAGCTATTGCAACAAACGGCTATTAACTGCCAACTAGTTTTGCTTTTTGTTGCACGCTCCGCCTACTGTTTGTTTTTCGTATTTTTTCCTCGGTGCAAAGTAGATTTCGTCTGAGTGTTCTCCTATGGCAAACGATAGCGCCCTCTCTCGCCCAGTAGCTAACAACTGGGTGCTTTGTGTTGTTTGAGTGGCTTTTCGATGTTTTTTCTTTCCCCTTTCTAAGTCAAATCAACCAACCAGAAATTGAGCAGCTTTGTTTTTGCATCTGCAAAGACGAGTGTTCTTAAAACACTGGCCTTTGCACCAGTGATGCATTTTGAGTTTTTTGTTTTAGGGCCAAATGAACGATTTAAAAGGGCCAAAATACCTTTGATAGGGCCAAAAAGTTTTTTAATGTACTTGACTATAATATTTTAATTTAAATAAAAACAAAAGTATGTATTAATAATATAATACATGTGATTTATTTTGTTTAGAGCAAAAACAGAAATTAGCGACATAAATTCAAATTTCTTAAAGTATTTTTTTGTTAAATTAAAGTAACTACATATTTTGTATGTATGTATGTTGCTTAAAAATTAAATTTTAGTTTAAAAACATTCTATATGTAATTCTAATTTTATTACACATAATCTCTAAATTATTAGTTCAATAGTTCCTCAATTTACTCCTGTTTAGAAGCATTTACTAAGTTTGAAAATATCTTCATCATAACAATTATTAGAATTAGATTTCATTAAATTTTTTATTTTTTTTATGGCCTGCTTGAAGATATCGAACTAAAAATTTATATTAAAAAAAAGAGAATTTTCATATATTATTGTTGATTCCAATATAAATTTTCAGCCGAAAGAAAAGATACTTTCCACACATGCTGAGGAATGGGGATAGAAAGAGTTGCTTGAATAATTCTGTATACATTTCTATGCAAAGGTTTACCTAAACGATTTTTAATGGTAGAAATCGTTTTGCAAAATTTACTTCTACTTAAATCTTTGAGGTTTTTAATAGAGTTCGAACGATTAATCGGCTTCGGCCTTCGGCCAAAAATTGGTAATCGGCCAACATTCGGCCTATGGCAAAAATCGGCCGATTAGCCGAAGCCGAATATTTTTCATTCCAAGCTTGAAAAATAACATTATTTTTGGTCGTTGCTCGCCGACAGTTTCTATTGTGTTTAAGGTTTTGAAAGGGTTGCTTTGAAATACAACCCTGTTGCTTTCTATTTTCTTTTACTTGGACGTTCTTGTGAGTGATCATATGAAAAAGCAATCTAGAAATTTCAAAATAGTTTTATTTTTCTTGTTATGTATCCAATAGATATTACAGCTATTTCAGTGATCTCAAAAAAGCAAACTTTTTTCTTAATTCATATAAAAAAAGTATAATATTTAAAATTTAAAACATTCGGCTTCGGTTTCGGTCGATCTCTAGTTTTTAAATTCTGGAACTTGCGATACTGCCCTATGTTCGTTATTTACTTGTTCTGTTTCCTTTTGAAAAGTTTAACTGAAGCCAGTTAAAATAAAAATTTTCAAAAAATAAAAGTAGTTTTTAAAACGGAAAAAACTCAATTAAAAAGTGTACTCAAAGATTTGAAGAAATTAGTTGAATTTTGAGTTGAAAGGGCCAAAATAGCCTAGAGAGTACCACAGGGCCATCAAACAACCAAAAGTGCCACAAATGGCCCAATTGTGCCACATTTTGCATCACTGCTTTGCACTGTTTTTAAGTTTTTTTTTTTTAACTTGTGAATAAATTTCCTTTTTATTAACAGTGCTGCCATCTACTACGTTCATCTTAATAGTTAGAATAACTGTAATTCTGTATAACAGTATTTATTTTATTCTATGCGATGTTTTTTCTGTTCCTGGTTCCAGCTATTGATTCATTGTAATAAATTTCGTTATGCATACATATGTATTTTTAGGGTTCCGTACACCAAAGGTGAAAAAGGAACCCTATTGTTTTCGCTACGCTGTCCGTCTGTCCGTCTGTCCGTCCGTCCGTCTGTCCGTCTGTCCGTCCGTCATAGGGTATTTTCTCGAGAACCGTAAGAGCTACGGACCTGAAATTTGGACAGAGTGTGTGTGCCAAAACGAGCAACGAAAAATGTTAAAATCCCATGTAATATACATACAATTGTATGTAGTATATGCACTTGAAATTTGTAAAGTTAGTGTATTTTTATACAGACTACAACAATTAACACTAAAATTTAAAAAATTTTAATTAGAGGGTGTACCATCAGTTAATGTAATTTTGACTATGTAATTTTGATAACTTGCTGTATCTTGGAAACCGTAAGAGCAAACTTCTTGAAATTTTCAAAAACGGTAAAACAAAAAAATCTCAAAATTATAAAATCGCCAAACCGAAAAAAATCGCCAAAATAAAAAAAAAGCACCAAATTAAAAAAATTTCTAAATCGAAAATAAATCGCGGAAAACCGGAAAGATCGCCAAAATGAAAAAATCGTCAAAATGAAAAAAAAAAAAATCGCCAAAATGAAAAAATCGCCAAAATTAAAAAAATCGCCAAAATTAAAAAAATTGCCAAAATGAAAAAAAAATCGCCAAAATTAAAAAAATCGCAAAAAAATAACCAAAATGAAAAAAATCGCCAAAATTAAAAAAAAAATCGCCAAAATTTAAAAAATCGCCAAAACTAGAAAAAAGCGAAAAACAATAAAAAAAATTATTTCAGCTGAAAAAACGTAACAAACACTGTATTAAAAAAATGCTCAAAGCCCAACGTACGGAACCCTTCGTGCGCGAGTCAAAGCCGCACTTTACTGAATTTATTTATAGAGTAGCACAGTTTACTGCCAGTTCATAGAAGCCAAGTAAAAATTCTCGTCCGTCTGCTAGTATTGAATACAAAAGCCAATTAGAGTGCTTTGTTTATGTTTTCAATGTCCTTTCACACACGAGAACAATTGTGCTGGCATAACATGCCAGTTTGTTGGTGAGAGAGGCAAAGAGAGGGGTTTCGTGTTTGGCATAATTTTTCAACCAGCTACAACCCCGCATCACCAGCACAAAACCAATACACATATATGTAACTTAAAAAAACAGCAAATATCAAATGCATACAAAAAACACTAACACACACAAAGCTATGTATGCGTATACATTTTTATGTCGGATGAATTAGTCTCGTGTGTTCTTAAAAAAACAAAAATTGTGCGGCATAAAAATTAGTCTCGTGTGTGACAGGCCAATAGAAATAGGCAGACGAGAATTTTTAATTGTCGTCTATAAACTGGCAGTTATTGTAACATAACGAGTGACACGAGAAATGCTCGTTGTAGTTAGCTATTATTATAGCCTTTACCAAAAATGGAAACGGTTATATATCTATATAGTTTTGTCATTTCGTGTGTAATTTCCATAATACATATCAAAGAATATAAATTATGATTATGATTTATAATCTTTGATAATATTCATATACCTACGACGCATAAAATATAATGTGCGTGATGATAAATTTTAAAATGTATAACCCTAGACACAAACCATCTTGTTTAACAGAGCTCTGTTAACAAAAAAACAGAACTCTGTTAAATAATAATAACTAGTTTTTTTCCCACAAAATGGACTTGATACCCAATTTTTTTTAACAAAATGAACCAGAAAATTTAAACCGAGACCCGTCTCTATGCCTTCTTTATATCTGCAGTAGACTCTTGATAATTTGAAACTCGTTAATTTGAATCTCGCGGTAATTTGAACTGTTTTCCAAGTCCCTTGAAAAACACTCAATAAATTGAATAATATCTATGTAATTTGGTCCCCTCAATAATTTGAAATTATTTGAATAGCATTTTGATTGCCGACTCGCTATAATTTGATTTTTTTTTTGGCTCTACGCTCTATAATTTGAATTATTTTAATTGCTGTGTTTTATGCAAAATATAAAATAAATAAAACAACCATTTATTTTAGTTTTTTTGCGAAAAATTACATCTTGCTCGCCAACGTTCTATAATTTGAAGTTCGGTTATTCTACACTCTTTAGTTTGAACTCTTAAAAATAAAAAATTTGAAATTTTAAATAAACTCTTGTTAATTTGAATTTTTTCTATCTCTCTTTCGATATTTTGAAGTCTCGTTAAAATGAAAACTCGATTATTTGAACTTTTTCTCGGGTTCCTTCAGTTTCAAATTATCAAGAGCCGACTGTGTATAACATTTAATACATCCAACAACACGAAAAATCCATATCTTGACCCACAGTCATAAAATGTTTTTTTAGCATTTTTTTCAAAAACGTTAGGAGATGGGGAAAAAGCCTGGACGCCTCGAGATCATTATCCAATAGTCGAAAGTCATAAAAGCCTGTTTTTGTAAAAATTACAATACAATTTGAAAAAAAAAAATTTAAATTTGACATGACTTTCGACTATTGGACATAGAGAGGCGTCCAGACTAATTTTTACTTTTTATCTATAAATTTAAAATATCTTACATTCTTAAAAGAAAAAGATTGGTGTAAGAAATCAAAAAAATTTCAAATTTTGATTACAGGGTTGCGAAAAGTACACTTTTTGTGATATATAAAATTAACTAGATCTAATATTTTTTTTTATATTTTAATTTATATATGTATATATTTTATGTTTCGGAAAGAAAACCTAGATATAAAAAATTAGAAAAATAAAATCCACAGCTCCACAGCTGGAAAATTTAATCTCTTTTTGATATTAAAGTAACTAAATAAAACTAGTATTTTCCTTATTTCTTTTTTTCTTTGTTCATTTAACATATTTTATATATTTTATAACGAAGAACATTGGTATAGGGAACCAAAAAAAATCTAAAAGGATGATTCCAGGGTTGGAAAAAGTACACTTTTTTTATATAAAAAACTAATTAAATAAATCTAGTTATTTCTTTGGTAATTAAATATATTCTATATTTTAGAAATAAATAAATTAGTACTCGTATTAAAACCAGAAAAATTTAAATTACGGTTCCAGGGTTGGTAATTGAAAAAAAAAATTTGGGTAAAAAAATAACCAAAAATAATTTTTGTGCAGTTAAACATTTTTTCAGATGTCACTTACTAAAAATTGCACTATAAGAAAAAATTATAAATTTTATCGCAAAACAAATATGTATGTATGTATGTACATATGTACTTATTTATATATTTGTATACTACATATTATACGTTGGTAAAGCGTATATAAGGTTCGGCACACCCGAATTTCTATAGAAATTACAAAAAAAAAAAAACGTTTGTTTGAACTACGACTCCTACAATAGGTTGTGAATTGAGCAAATTATTTGGGATTATTAGTGCAATAACAAATGTTAAACTAACACTCATGAAATTTCATAAAAAACAATTCTAAATGTAAGTAAGGTACGAGTAAATGTTTGTAAGAAGTTATATACGGAACTGCTGTTGCACAGTAGCGCGAAATAAAAAAAAAAGTTGTAAAAGGTCCGGAACTTTTGAACTAGTGAACCGATTTCGATGAAGCGAACTGTTTTGGAAAGAAGAAGTGTTGTCCTTTGCAGAAAATATATTTGGAGACACCCTGCTGTAAGACAGGGTAGGTCCAAAGAGGCTCGAATTGGGAAATTGCGGGTGTTTAAATTCTTTCGTAGCTTGTAACTTTTGTAGTAATAATTTTTTCAGCGGGACAAGCACCATTTTATATCTTACAATTTCCAATTTATTTGACTAGAATATTTTTTTTTTTAATTTTTGGCCCTGACTTTTTATAAACGTTAGTACATAACTTCTTTGTTACTGGGCAAAAATCAATTGGTTTTGTAGCTTTTGAAAGAAAACTTCATTACAATTCATATGAAAAGAATTTTTTTTTGATACCTCAATAATTGTAGCAAGGAATAATTAGGAATTTGGATTTTTGAAAATTATAAGAAAAAAAAGTATTTTAAATTTTTTTGGAATATTTATTTATGACGTATTTGATAAAAGCCTTGATTGTTTCTGAGAGAAGAGGGTATTAAGAAAGACTGTGAAATAAATTTAAATGATTTTTGCTGGTACACCCTACATCCAGCATTGGTCGAAAATTAGCATTTGTTTTGCAAAAAATTTAATTTTCGGATGTAACAAAAAAATTTCACGCTCGTTTTTGAATTTTTTTTTTGGTTTTTTATTATAAATAAACTTGTTGTAAGTAGCCTTTAAGAAACTCTTGACATCCTACACAATTTTTTCCAATAAAAAAAAAAGTTTTATAAAATTATATATTGGGAAACATTTTAATTTAGTTCAATTTCCCACTTTGAGGCTCTTTGAAGCTACTTTGTCTTACAACAGGGTGCCACAGATATGATCTAAAAAATAGAATTTTATGTGCATTCTATATGCACTAAAAACCCGAAAATATGTCCCAAAAACTCAAAAAATATGCTCTTAAAAATAATGTAAATTGATTTATTTGGGAAAAAAATATATGTATATACAAAAAAATTTTGTATATAAAATAAGACAAAAATAAAATAAATAAAAAAAAATAAAAAATTTAATACGTGAATATAATAGAATAGAACAGAAATCCCTATATCAGAATTAAAGCTTTGAAACTGTATTTTGCATAAATATTCATTTACGGCCATGTTCTGAAAACCATTTCGCTTCGTAAGCGCAAAATTAAAAAAAAACGGAAAACAGAGTTCTTTTTATCGCATAAGTAAAATAAAATATCTCAAGCATATGAAGCCTTAAAATCAAATAAAAACCTGAAATAAGTGAGCTTTCTAGTTGAAATCGGTCTAAAATCTGTCGTTTTCCAAACGAAACAGTACAATCATTGCCTGGTACATCAAAATAAACTTTTATACATTGAAAATTTTCTTTAAACTTTCGGCGATAAAATCGGGAGTAGGGAAGAGGGGCAACGTCCGTCAAAAAACAAAATGTTTATTGAAAATCAAATTTTTACTGAAATTAATATCCAATATTTTTATTGAATCCTTAAAAGTTGGATAATTGTGGAGGGATTTGTTTTATGGCATGCATAGACCATTGAAAATAAGATTAAAATAAGGTAAAATAAAAATAAAAAGTTTGACCAAGCATATTAAAATAACAAACAACTCTATAAAGTATCAAAAAAAAAAGCGTCAAATATGCTCTAAAAATAAAAAAAGCTAAGAATATCAGTGTAAGACTGGAATATGCAAAAACATGTTTTTAAGGGTAAAATATGCAAAAATATGCACTAAAAAATCAATGGCAAAATTCCTAAAAATATCTGAAACGGTTAAGTATCTTGTCCCGCATAAATACGTGACACAAGAAAAAATATGCAATTGCATATTTTCGGTTTCCCTGTATATCACTCTACCTAAGTATGTTTAACTATTCTTTTATCTTTTCTATCATCACATTAATTCTTTTTACTTATATTATGTTACATTGTTTTTGCTTTCTATAGTTGGTTTTTACTTTTCAGTATATGAACTGTGATTGCCAAGTGAACGTATATTTGTCACGTGCCCATGACGATCTTACGTGAGACATTTTTTTATAATGTGTCCATTGTAGAACAATTCACAATGATTATATAAAAAATAGTATATTTGCATCTTTTAATTATATTTTTAAGCAACTTTCTTTTAATAATACACTTTGTCTCCTCTCGAATAACTTTAAAAAGTTTGCGAATTAATTGTATATGGTCATGTTTTCAAATAGCAAATAAAAAAAAAGACATTTACAAAATTAATTTTCTAACGAAATAGCTAATGCGAAACAAATAGTAAAACAACAACGACATGGCATTAACGACATTTACATATAATCACTTAATGAAAATTTATAACAAAATTTGTTGACAACATCTTAAATTCACTTTAACTACAACATCAGACTAATCAAATAGTATCCCGCAAAGTGACATGACTTTACATAAACTTAAATAAATAAAAAAAAATAACTCTACACAAATGCAAACAAATGCAGACAGACTGACTTACACTGGCTAATAGAAAGACAAACAGACAGATTGACTGGCCAATGTTTGTATAGTGCGTATCACTTTACATGCCAATAGATTAAAAATCAATAAACAAATGACATTTGGAAAATCCAAATTAAATACACTCACATACACACATACACTTGCGCAAACATCCCTATAATTAATTGTTTTAACAGACACACAAATACATGCTAAACAATGGAGTAAGAACAATTTTAAATTCACAAAAGGACACACCATTTGGTGGGTGATAGAAAAAGGTGGACTTTGGCTTTTTGTTAGCATCTGTGGAAGGCTTGCTATTACCCGGCAGTTGTCTGGAATAGAAAGACATTATCCTTGCGCAAGATAACCAAACACTAAGAAAGAAATTGGCCATTCAAAATAAACTTTTGTAGTAGCATGTAGCTTTTGAAGAAGCATTCTGCCCAAGACAAGTCTTCCTACCAGCAGCCCATTACACTATAAGAAATTTTAACCATTTTGTGGCCATAAGCCTAACGGCAGGACCGATTAAAATGATTTTTATTTAATTTGAAAGCCTCCTTTTAACGTCATGGCGTCATGAATAGCAGAAAAATTTCACCTGAGGTGTTATACATATTTATGTATACATTTTAAGACTTATATAATAGCAAAGGTATACATATTATATACCGTTGAATAGACAATTACGTCTTCTATTGTGATTCCATAGAAAAAATTAAGAAACATTTGAAGTAAATAAAATGAGATCAACAGTTTAGGCAAAAAGAAAAAATGTAGAAAACTTAATCTTATAATCAAAATTCGATTTGAAATATTTTGAAAAGTATTAAAGGTATGAGAATAATTTTTCTTTCACTTTGCAAGGCTAAATATATACTATTGAATTTAATTAAAATGTTTCGCAATATATAATTTTATAAAACTTTTTTTAATGGGAAAAATTGTGTTAGAAAAATTTTAACATTTTTAGAAAAATCTCCTCTACTGCCTGCACTTATGTGCGGGATATCAAGAGTTTCTTACAAGTTACTTAACAACAAGTTTATTTATAATAGAAAACCAAATAATTTACAAAAAAGGGCATGCAATTTTTTTTGCCACATCCAAAAATTAGATTTGTTGAAAAAATGCTAATTTTTCGAGCAATGCTGGATGTAGGGTGCACCATCAAAAATCTTTAAAATTTAATTCACACTCTTTCTTAATGCCTCCTCTCTCAGATACAATCAAATAATCAAAGAATTTTTTAAAATATTCCAAAAAAAAAAATAAGAATACTTTTTTCACAAAATGTACAAAATTTTCTTATAATTTTCAAAAATCCAAATTACAATTTTTGATGTATCCAAAATAAATTTTTTTTATTTCATAATGAATTGTAATGAAGTTTTCTTTTAAAAAGAACAAAACCACTGTGCGTCATTAAGACTTCGTCTCACGAAGAAATTATTTTATCACTCTCGCTCTCTCACCTTCAACAGCATATACAACTTTTTAAACTTTCAAAATCTATAAATTTTAATATAAAAACCTTTGCTCGTACAGGAAATATTTCGTTTTAGTTGCCTAGTATAATTCGGGGGTTAGTGCACTCGAGCAAATATTAAAAATTCGGAGGTTCATGGTCGTGGAGAGCTTCGTATCTTCCCAAAGCTACTTTTATTCTACTAAATAATATAGGAACAAGAATCGGCAAAGCTTTCGGGCGACAGTGCAAGCGGCCTACTTGTAACTATCGCTCTTATGACTTGCTTCTTGATTGGTTTCAAAACTTAAAGCCTTATACAATTCCTTTCAATAACTAAATGAGAATTCTAAGGGACATTTACCAACATCAATGTTAAAAAACAATGTAACCAAAACCATTGTGTTGTATACTACATCAATAGGTGGGTTTGGTATAAGTTTTAAAATCTACTAAGCTTATTTTATTGTTTTGTGATTCACAATTAATATTTCTCCTTATTGTGAATGGCGTCGTCGACGTCGTCACATCAAGACGACAGTAAAAATTGTCACTTATCTACTCTTTGTCTACAATAATTGACTGGATATTAGTAAGAGATAGTCAATAAGAGCCATTTGTTGCCGATAAGGAGTAGACAAGCGATGATTTGGCAAAGCACCAATGACATGCATATAGACATGCTTAGCCACCAGCAAATAGATTTCAATTTAAATAATTTTCTCCTGCAAAACGTTCAAAGATCTACCGGGGGGTCACATTACCAAAATTCTCACATACATACATAAGATTTACATGACTGAATTGATTGACTTGTGCAAAGGAAATGGCGAAGAAGGGATGCATATTAAGTGATTGATTTAATTTAAATGATGTTGCAAGAAAAATCCAAAAGCTCAACATTTGTAATTGTCTGTTTTGTTTGCTTATTAGAATTTAAATTTTAAATCAGTTCGGTAATTGTATTTGTTTTTTTTTTTTTTTGTTACCATGAAAGATACAAGAGCAGGTATAGATTACTTTTTATCTTATTAGAATTATAAAATGTTTAAATGAATTCATGCTGGAGAGTTTAGGGTGGTTGGGTTGGTAAAGCAGTCCAGTTGTAGTAGAATAGAAAGTAAGAGATATTTTATTTATTTTGTTTATTTGTCTCTATGGTTGTTGAATTGGATACAAAAACAGGATAGAAAACGTTAGAAATCCCTGCTGTTTATAAAATTTACCCATAGAGGGAACATATTTTATGTTGAATTTATTATTTTTTTCTGTTGCCTGTTGTCGTTTTAGATAAGGGTGGGCAAAATGTGAAAACTAAGTTGCTATATCTAATAAAAAAAAAAGAAATTTCAAATAAAAAAAAAATACATGTGTACATAATATATTGAGTGAATTTACACTGAAAAAAATTTACAAAATATATTGAAAAACTCATTTGGGGCAAGGAGTCTCATACACTAATGCTTCTTATCACGGTTCTCAACTAAATTGAGTTTGGTCGTCTAAGAGTAGACCAAACTTACATACGACCAAACTGTATTTTAGTATTATGGACCACAACTGTTTTCTAGTAGAAGTTGTCATTGCGTTGCCAACTTAAAATATCAAGTTTGACGGAAGCAGGGTGACCGATGAAATTTTTCAAAAAGTGGCACCAAATAGAGGATTTATCAAAAAAGGGGGCGACATTAAAAAAAAACGACATAACTATACTAAACTTCTTATTTTTAATGTATTATTATATAATTCACTTTAAAAAAAGGGGGACAAAAAGTGGCAAGGCAGTGGAAAAGTGGCAATTTGCCAGTTTAGTCGTCAAACGGTCACGCTGGACGGAAGGCAATAAATTAGTGCGAAAATTACAAAAAGACTTTCAAGTGTTTTAGTTTAAAGAAATCATATCAAATGGATATGCATACATATCGTCACCTTAAATGCAAACGGACGTAACTACACTTATAATTTTTCAGGAGAAACAAAAAACGTTTTAAAGTAAATAATAGTAGTGTTCTTGAAAATTTTCTTTGAAATTTACTTGTAGCATGTATACTTATATGTTTTTAACAATTTATTTCCTTTTTATATATATTTATGATTTTATGGTAGTTACGTTCTTCGCAATAAAAAATACGAATGCATCTAGCATTCGTAATTACCTTCGTATAAATTTCTTTAATTAAGTCGCCAATTTTGATCGCAGAGGTCTAAATATTTGCGTGAACATGAAGTTTGATAAAATGAACAATAATCAATCAAAAACTCGATTTCGAATTTTTGTGTAGTTACATACGTCCGTTTACATTGTAGGTGACGATATATATATATATATATATATATATATATATATATATATATATATATATATATATATATGTTCCTTTAACTCCCACTGGAGCATATGCCAATATGCATACATAATTTTCCTTTATTGCAACAAACATAGACATGTCTCACAAAATGGGTTTATGTAGTTACACAGAAAAAAATTGACAAGAATTATTTTCAACAAAACCATGTTATTGAAAAAAATTTATAATTTCAATAATATTTGTCATTAACTTAAATATTGTATTTATCAATACCGCACATTTTAAAATATTATTTAATTCCAATCAATTGGCTTCTTATACAAATGAATAAACATACATTTCCCTCGTGTTTCTCTCGATGGATGGCAAAGTTGGTGCAATTGTACCTTTTTTGGTACTATTCAGACTCTTTTCATATATAAATTTTCACTTTCGAACAATGTAACTCACTTGAAAACAGTCTTGTAAAAGCAAAACGCAGCGAGAAAACCAAAAAATTTGAACTCATCCATTTCTAAAAAATGTTTGTTCTAAATTCGGATGCTAGAGCACATGCTATTAATTTTTACATTTCAAATTTCCACTTAAACAGTTGCAAACACATGCTTTAACATCCCAACTTACAAACAAATTTGTGAAAACGATTCGGTAGCCAGAACAAAGTCGATTGTTTTAATAAAATCAAATAAAAATATGTAATTTGAACTAAAAAAATCTTTTAGTACAATTAAGGTAAAAAAAGTAAAATTTTTGAAAGTTGTTGGTACATTTTTAAAATTCTCAATCCCTTCCCTGCTCTGATTCAATTTAATTTGTTTGTGTTGGTGTTTATCTTGCTTGTTGATTGACTCAACGCGGTGATGTGCTATTGTTGTTGTTATTTTTAAAGTTATTTTTAAATTATATCTTAACTAGAGATGCTAATCGGGTCAGGTTTTTTAAAATCCTGCGCTTCGGGATTTAGTTATGGAGTCTCGAAATCCCGAACCGGGATTTTTGGAACTTTCAAAATCCCCAAAACATTGTGAACAAATGTGCGTCTGTATATTAAAAATAATATTTTTATTTACATAACAATTTATTTTTATTTGATATTTAAAAAGTACATACAGACAAACATATGTATGTGTGTAGTAATGCATCGGTACTCGGGCATTAAACGTGCATACAATTTCATTTATCAATAATGCAAAAATCGACATCACAGAAAATTCAAAAGATTTTTTTATTGAATCAACGATTTTCGTATTCAAATATCAAAATAATTTTTTTCTAATTTAGGAAGTTTTTTTTAGTTATTCCTGACAGTAGAAAAACCCAATCACAGTCCCAACTTCTAAAAAGTAGATGTGTATGTATACTCAACGTTTTTCTTTCCAAACTTATGCAGAGTTGTAAATGACAATACCAAAACTCAACTAAAAAAAAAATTTATCAATCGCAACGAAACTATTTTAAAAGTTGAAAACCGTGATAGGGGCTTAAATTTAAATTATGAACTGAGTTGCGTGCATTTTTTTATTTATATCAATAACAGCAAGCACTGAGAAACAAAGCAGATCAAAAAAAATTTCAACAATATATCAGAGATGCAGGTTCCATCATTTCTTCTAACCCTCTCCATTTTCAAGAGCTGGATGAAACTTTTTAAATTTGTTAATAAATAGAAAAATTTGTTGCGTACAATAAATTTCATAATCAAAGTTCGGCAAGAAATACACCCAGCAACATAAATCTGCGTACAAAACTTTCATTCATTATCAGAGTTGAAAAAGTAATAAGATGGTGGATCAATAAGTCCGTGACTTTTTGTCTTGCAGTCAACTTTCTTAAACCCAGCTGATCATTTAAAATCGAAACAACACTGCCGTATGAAATGCCTATGGCATCAACAATCTCATGCACTTTTACTCTTCGATCGGCCAACACCATATCGTGCATTTGTTTTTCGAAATTTTTGGGTGTACTGACCTCAATTGGCCGTCCAGAATGTCCAGTGCACTCGAAATTCACTTTTTTCCATTTTTGGAAAAATATACGAGGTTGTACGTCTTGAACACTTGCTCAAAATTTGACAGTAGTATATTAACAGATGTTACTTGATGGGAACAGTGTCGCATTTCATATAACTACGAGGGAATTTAGAAAAGTCGCGGACTTATTGATCCGCCCTCGTATAAATTTATATAAAAATCATTTTTATTTAGGTGTTAATATTATTTTTTACTGACTTCAAAAATGGGGTTTTTATGTGTATTACTTCATAATTCCGCTATTTTTTAACCGGTTTTGAATTTATTTTTTTGTCTAAAAGGGTGTAGCTGTTATTTGGTCCCTTTGCCAAAAAAAAAACTGGCCGGAAATACGCACATTACATTTTTTTCTTTGATTTTAGCACACATCTTGTTCTTTTGTAATGAGACGCTCACAAACTTAAAAAAAATTTTGGATCCCATTAAAATTTATTATTATATTCTTCTGCGTAACCTCTTGTTACAAAATTTCGCAAACACCCTGAGCTCTGAAAATTTCACGATATTGCATTAACAAATATAGGCGGTGCCACTCCCATAAAATTGTAGTATTAAATCATATGCACTTCTTCCTATCCAATTACCACGAACCTTATCAAACCCTTTGGGCTCTTGAGATGGCATATATTGTACTTAAAAAAGTGGGCTGGGCCACAGCCATTAAAACTTGATGCTATATTTCACATGCTTCTACTTGACGATTCTTGCGAAACCAGGTATGGGAACTTTAATTTGATGCGAAATGGTTACAAAGTTTTCGTTATAAGCTGTTTTGATTATTGAAAATTGAGTTGAAACGAAATAAATACATATTTATATTTATATTTATTACTAAGATGAATTTTTTTTCTGGTGCAAGTTATCACATCGTTAAAATAATCCTAACATGTAGAATATTCCCAGACCTGTCTTCAATACAACTATTTAAAAAACATATGAAATTCATTCGTATAATTAGGACGTGTGCCAAACGGTAGAAAATAACTATGGTAAAAAAAAATTGCCTGTGGGGAAAAATTTGCCAGGGCTAGTGAAATTTTATTCATCTTAGAAGTGTCAAAAGTTTACTAACAATAGGCCCTTAGAACAGAATTTTGATTAAAAATCATTTACAACAAAATTTACAAAGTTATATCTTAAACGATTAGACAACGCATACGATAGTAATATCTTCTATTTTCTTTTCTTTACAGGTATGTACCATCAAATAGCAGAATATTCGTAAGAAATTTTATAACTTGAAATGCCGTAAGTTTATATTTTACACATATTTTTATATAATATTAATCTCAAAATAAAGCAGAAGCCAATACCAAACTTAAAATTAACTATTATTTACATCCTAGTTTTTTCGTTTTGTTTATTTTACTTTAATATTTGACATCTTAAAATCAGTCATGGTATTTGTACAAAATACCTGTATCACCAAAAACAGGAATCAAACTCAAGGATTACTTACGAAAGTGATGCACTGTGCAAACTGAAGATGCATTCCTCTAGTCATTTGGGCAGATTCTAAGTGCCTATTTACATTATGCCTTTTTAGGCTGCCTTGATTGAAATATTTACATTAATACTTTTTTCTTCATGCCTTTCTGACAATTATATATACGCTTAATGCTGAGAGTACGAAAAGGGCAAAGAGAAATTTAAAAAATCTCCTCGAATTTTCATTATAGGGCATTTATATCTGCACAAAATCTAGCAGATTTTAATTAAAATCTTTATGAAAATATATACCGTTTACACAAAGTTTTTTTTACATTTCGTCGGTTGGTTTCTGGTGTCCTGCAGACATAATGTATTTTGAATATACTGTGCCGCAAGCCAGAAACGAACCGACGATTTATTAAGACTTTTTTATCAAAAACAAATCCCATTGACTGAAAATTTTCCAAAACTCCAACCAAACAACTGCAATCTAGCCAATTCACACACCTCATTAAGCAGACTGTAGCTAATTCAATCACCTTTTATATAAATATTTATATAGCACAGGTAGTAAAAATAAAATAAATATATTAGATTTTGAGTAGATTTCCTACAAATCTGCAGGCAAATTAGATTTCGTTTTGTATGGAAAATCTAGTAAAAAGCAGCTGGGTTTAGCTTGAAATTTCGTAAGTAGTAGATTTCGAGGCAATGTAAATGGCCTGTTACATGCCTTTTGTTTTACCCGCAAACTTCTCACCTCCTCTTATCGATAAACTAAAATAGCCTACCTGCAAAGCCAAGCAGAAAATACACATAGGCCTTTATTATGAGCAACTTCCGGTCTTCGACGGCAGTCGAAAGTATATTTTTCCAACACGACACGACACGAACACGAAGGAAACATGCACGCGAAAAATTTCTTCAACACGATACTGGACAATACGCACGAAATATTATTGGTATGGTATTGACGATCAGAAAAATAATAAATTTTTTAAAGAGTCGCTTTTCAAAATATGGCACCGAGTTGGCACTGTCAGCTGATACTATCTGCCAGCACAGCTGATACTATCAGTTTACGTACATAACTTTAAGCTTCAGCGGCCCATACAATATCAACAAATATGCTGGTGTTGTGTCGTGTCAATTTTGCTCAACACGAAACGACCCGAACACGCACGAAATCAGTTTTTTGTCACGAATAGCTCGTGTTAATTCGTACGTGTTCCTGTCACGAAAAAAACACGACAAGCGCCATCTCTAGTCGAAAGTACTGATCGAATAAACATTGTTTAACACTTAGAATTTTAAAAAAATGTTCATATTAAAATACTTCATCGAAAGCTAAATTCTGTTCGATAGAAAATTCGTGGCTCAGCGAAATTTATATTTTAGATGTTCGATACCTAGCGAAGACAACTTTGCGAAATGTTGTTATTAAAAAATTAGAAGTTCCTGTTAGTTATTCTGAAAAAAGTTAAAAACATTTAAATTTTTCTGGTTTTAATACGAGTACTAATTCGTTTGTTTTTCTAAAATATAGAATAAATTTAATTACCAAAGAAATAACCAGCCTTATTTAATTAGTTTTATATATCAAAAAAAGTGTACTTTTCCCAACCCTGGAATCATCCTTTTAGATTTTTTTCATTTCTTATACCAATCTTGGTCTTTAAAAAATATATAAAATATGTTAAATGAACAAAGAAAAAAGAAATAAGGAAAATACTAGTTTTATTTTTATATAAAAAAATATCAAAAAAGTTTAAATTTTCCAGCTGTGGAGCTGTGGATTTTATTTTTCTAATTTTTTATACCCAACTTTTCTTTCCAAAACATAAAATATATGTATAAATTAAAATATAAAAAATAATTATTAGACCTAGTTAATTTTATATATCACAAAAAGTGTAAGTTTTCCAACCCTGGAATCATAATTTAAAATTTTTCTGATTTTATACATCAATATTTTTCTTTTAAGAATGTAAGATATTTTAAGTTTATAGATAAAAAGGAAAAATTAGTTTTAGTAGGTTATTTAAGCTAAAATACCCAACCCTGGAAACGTCTTTTTGACTTTTTTATATTTTTAGCACAAATTTTATTCGTACTGAAATATAAATTAAGTTTGTTTAACAAAAATAAAAAATGTGTGTTATCTAGTTACTTTTATATGGCAAATTCAAGTTTAAGTTTTCCAGCTCTGAAAGCGTAGGCTCGATTTCGCTGATTTTCAATACCAATCTATTTTGGACCATTTCTGATACACCACTCAAATACCGAAGCTTCGAAAACCCATTTCACGTATACCAGACGGACGGATGGACAGACGGACATCGCTTAGTCGTCTTCCCTATTCATAAGGACGCAGAATATATATATGTATATATATTATGGAAATTATACACGGAATGACAAACATATACATGTATACCCCTTACCATATTTGGTAAATCTAACAGACAGAATTAAGATTTCTGCAATCTAAAGTCAAGAATTTCGTTCTAAAATTTAGATCGTCATTTATCTCTTAGTCCTAATTTACACTTAGCAAGTCTTATTGCTAAGCTGATTAGTTTGTTGGAGAGAGAGACGAGGGGAACATAAACGTTTCTTTTCCCTTCGTCTCTCTATCCTAAAAAACTAATCAGCTTAGCAATAAGAGTTGCTTAGTGTAAATTAGAACTTAGTGTACAATTCAGAGTACCTTGATTCTATTTTTTTGACACATGCATGAAACGCAACATCTCATGGAACGCATGGTATAGACTTTCAGTTTTAAAGCTTCCGATCTACACAAAAAAAACTTTGTTAAGTACCAACACAATTCTCAACAAAAAAAAAAAAGGCTGGGTGGCATGCAAAAATTAATATAAAACAGCCACTAAATTACCATAAAGTTTATGATGTGTCTTGTTCAAAAATAATGATCTACATCTTGTTTAAAGCCACTAACTGAGCCCTGCAATATCTTTAAAATATGCTCACAAATTCAATTACTGCTCGAGTTGTGTATAATTTGCAATCCTATAGCTCGAGTTGAGGAAACAATCCTAATTATGGAGCATTAATTAATGAGCACATAAAAAAGTAGTCTTTAGGTTACATTGTATCCAATAAATTTTAATTATTTGCCAATGTTTTTCAGACAGAAAATTATATTATCAATGGAGTTAAGATGCAGGAAAGAAGACCAAAAAAAATGTATTTGTAGCATAAACAGCTTGTTAAACAAGCCGTAATAACTTTATGTTCATAAATTTACGCTTGGAAAACCTTTCATTAAAAAATGTTAAGCAAAAAAAAATTTTACTTTAATAATCAGGGTAAACTATCTTTATCTTGAACAAGAGAAAGATAACGTCAAATTAGAGACCATTAACCCTTTTTTGAACATTCTTTAAAGCCACACACACACACACACATATATACACACAAAACTCTGTAAGGACTTTAAACAAAACCCCAGTTTTCCTTAAACAAAAAACACGAAACAAACAAAATACTGACCAAAATGTTCACATAAATTCAGTGAAGCGCTATAAATATTCTTCTTCTGCTTCTTTTGTTGGCCTTTCGTTACAAAATTATGCGTAACCCGCTTCTGTATATCATAAATTTAGTGCGCATGTGCTGTAATTATTGCACACAGAACGACTCAGCCTGTCTTGTTGCAATGCAAATATTTGTTTTATGCAAAAAAAAAAGAGAATGCACTTTTTGTTTTACTTGAATTATGTACTTTGCAATAAAAACTGACTTAAGATCTTTGCAACTTCCAATAAATGCAGCCGAAGGGGTTGTGCAGCACGATGGCGGGCAGGCAAGTAAGCAGCAAAGGGTTCTGCATATTTTTGCACATGGAATTGTAGCAAACTGCTTTCAAGTCCTGCAGGCTTTTGTTTCCCTTGTAAATTTAAATTTGGAAGGCCCTTTTTATTATTATTCATATCATTGGCAATTATGTTTGCACTCGTACAAGTAACATAAAGGTCACTGATATTACATGCTCATATTCGTTTTCTTTTCTTTTTCTCTTTTGACTTTCTTTCCTGAAGATTTTCGCCAAAAAAAAAAAATTCAAAGCTAAAGCAGGGGTTATCAAAATATAATATGTTGAAAGCCTGCCTTGTGGGCCTCAGTTCTTGTAAAATAAATTTAAATTGCTCTTACATTCAAATTTTTATGAACTCGTACATATGTATGTATTATTATATTTCGCAAATGAAAAAAAAGGAAGAAAAATTGTGTGTTGCCTCTCAATGATTGCAATCATCTGCTGTACATACTCGTATGTATATAAATTGCCTACTCGTACTTGTGAGCAATAAGGCGAACATTTCTTTTTCTTTATTGAAAAAAATGTTTCCTTTAAGAATGGTCTCAGCGAAATAATATAAATCGATTAAACGAACTACAAAGTTTAATCAAGCAAGTAGTTTTTACCTTCTGTTCTCTGTGTATCAAATTCGAATCCAAAGTACGAGGTCAGTTTAAGAATAACATACTTATATGCTGGTATCTTTTAGAAATTTTGAGAAAGTTCAACAACTATTCATGCTTATCTTAACTAAAACACAAAAAAATAAAAAAATTTGTGTGCTGAGTACAAAGCAGCAGATCGATAGCCAGATTTCGATTCCTGACTAGACCCAGTCATATCAATATCAGAGATTTTTGTGCTATTCTTTATGATTTAAACGAATGTGTAGCACAGCTCCCTTCTTCATCGATATTTTTTTTTTGGCAATAAATAGTCGGCCAAGTAAAATAACTAACTAAATCCCTAACATAACTTAAATTATATGAAACACTGAACATCAGAGGCGCTGCAATGATGCTAGATTAAGTTGAAAAGAGATGCAACTACTTTGATCCAATCGCATAAGGGATTTCATCAACCATTCCAGCATGTTATGCGCTCTACAAGAGAATTTTCCCGCAATATATAACTGACTCCAACAAAAACCAATCCGATAAATCGCTCACGTCAAGAAACCAGTCTGTTCTATTTATTCCCAACCGGAGTCTCTAAAACATTCCAAGTCCGGCACGTTGTTATTATGGAAAATTTTTCCTCTATGCTGACTAAAAGCCGGACAAAGATACAGCTAGTGCTCCAAAGTTTTCTTCATCCTACTCACATGTTCTTCATGTTTATACGAGGGTTATTATTTATATTTCGGAAACTGGCAATACTAATGTCAAAATCTAATATCTGGCAATATCGCAATAAAGTTGGACATTTTTTTTAGCATAAACGTACTCACAACGTTATGTACAAGTGTTATTTGTTTTGTTTACACTGACAAAAAAAATTAAATTTAAAGAGGTTTCCGTTGGTTTTATCTGCCATTAAAAGAGCGGTACACTGGCTATGATTTTATCGGATTTCAAATAGAGATATTCATATTATGACTGACAGCAAATATGCTATTAAGCAAATCTGCTGCTAATAGAGGTGTACACCACATCCTTCCTTGTCCAAGAATGTCGTAAATCCCTGGATGGACAGCACTCAAATATCTTGTTAAACTGGGTGCATGGAAATGGGACTATTTCAGGAAACATAGTTGCGGAAGACCTGCCAAAGATAGGAACCCTACTAAGAGAAGTCGATATCGACAATGTTTGTCGTTCCCACTCTCATCCTGCTGGAGACGTTTCGATGTTACCTTTCTTGAATTAGCTCAAAACAAATGGCGCAATGAGTTCACTTGTGTAATAGCGAGAACCGTCTGGTCTCGCCTGTACTATCATAGAACGCAAAATCTCATGAGCTTCAATAGGTAGTACTTGAGGAACATCGTGGCCACATTGACCGGTCACTGTACCTTCGGAACCCATGCTAAACGTATGGGTCTCCCGTATAATGACTACTGCTACAGTTGCAATGACGATGAAAAGAGGAAAGTATCCTGCATCTTCTGTGTCTTTATCCCGCGCTAAAGGATCTCTGTCTGCACCTCCTTGGAAGAATATCCTTCGGAAGCTTATCCGAGTTATCGGGCTCAAAAACCTGAGCCTCTATATTAGGAATAGTGGTTGACCCCCATAATCTACTTCTACCCTTCGCACCCTCCTCTTGTTCTCTCTTTCTATCTTCTTTCAACTTACAGGTAGCACAAAGGGATCATTATATTGGACCCAAGTGAGCTGGACTCTAATTTTCTACTTTTTATTACCAGCAGCCTGCTAACCTAACCTAACCTTCCGTTGGAATATTTTTCACAACTTTCGACGTGGATTATCTCAACAAGAAGTGTCGATGAACTCAGTTCTTTGTATGGCGATAAAGCACCATCGAATTCCACAGTATATCGCTGGTAAAGTGAATTCAATGTTGGTCGTAGTTCGTAGGTCGTCCAAAATCGGTTGTTGTGCCACAAAACATCGATGCAGTGCGTGTACTGATAATGCAAGATTGTAATGTGACATATTGAGAGATAGAGGCTTCCGTGCACATTAGTTGCTTTTCAATACATTCGATTTTTCATGAACACTTAGTTATAAAAAATATGTTCTCGACTGCTGAAGAAAAGGCTCGCGTCAAGTGATGTTGGGAAATGATTAAAACCGTGGTGCTTCAAAAGACGTGTATAAAATCGGGACAGGTGACAAATCATGGATATTTGCTTAAGAGCCTGAAACAAAACAACAATCGACCGTGTGGGTATTCCAAGACGAGCTAAATAAAACAAAAGTTGTTCGGGGAAGAAGCAAAAGTAAGCAAATGGGCGCCTGTTTCGTTTGAGCAACTTACACCGCAGACGAATCATCATTCTTCATCATGACAATGCGAGTTCTCACACATCTCGTCAAACAAGTGAATTGTTGAGCAGACAAAACATCAAATTGATGACTCATCCTCCATGTAGTCCTGACTTGGCACCGAATGACTTCTTCTTGTTCCCGAATATTAAAGGTAAACTGCGTGGTCAACGATTTACGAGTACAGAAGAAGCAGTTGAAGCGCTAAAAAACTTTTTTTTGGAGTTGTTTCAAGAGGAATGCAAACACTGCTATGACAAATGGTTTGAAGGAATGCAAAAGTATATTAATCATCAAGGGAAAAATTGCGAAAAATAACAAAGCCATATTCAATTCTTTAATTCTTCGGAAGATATCCCTGGCTTTATTTGTGCGGGAAGTGATGTCTTCAGTATGCCACCACTTTATATCTAACATAGGACAACTCTTTCATTTGTTATGGGTTCCTTTTAAATGTTTTAGGAGGGGACATTATGAGCCGTTGTGATATGTTCTGTTTCCTTGGCATTTATATATAGGCCATAATTTTTGGCATTTCCTTTCAATGTCAGATCTTCTCTACCACAGAAATAGGAGATAGCCCTGTTATCAATTATAGACTTGTTTATATACATATACATAATGATGGAGTATTACGGGCTTCTTCTCTATTCGCACATTACAGGCGTTTTTACGCCAATCCTAGTTTCAAATAAATCAATTTTGTTCGTTACAGATCCCTTTAATCGTTTGGACTGATGTCAGCAGCACCTAATATGTAGATGAGACCCTTCTGGTCCCACCAAATATGGAGCACCACTCGGTGTTATGGATATTAGCCCTTGAACGGGCTTCACATGTGATTTTTCGCGCTCTTCATGTTGTCTTAAAGGATCTATTTTTCGTGGAAAGTAGTGATTCTATGCAAAAATTAATTCTTTTTACGGCATTCAAGCAGTATTTCGGATATGCAAAATCGTCTGTTAACGTTTCGCAAATTCATCTTAAGTTTGACAACAATCTTCATGAAATAATTCCTCCAGTTCAACATCTTTGAATTTTTTATAGTTGACCTGGGGATAATCTGTAATTCGTAACGAAAGCAAAAACTTTCGAATTTGTGTGTTAACACGCAAATTCGAAAGCATTTTCTCTCGTTTCGAATTACACAGTAGACCCCCTGGGTGATATTTGTCTACCGTACCAGAATCGCCATCTCTGTACTACACAAGTTATCTCTTGTACGTTAAAGTTGATAGAAAATATTTTGGTTAAGCTTCGGTAAACGATCGGCGTGCTTCAAAGTAAAAGTAGTGATTCTATGATTAAGTTTGACAACAATCTTCATGAAATAATTCCTCCAGTTCAACATCTTTGAATTTTTTATAGTTGACCTGGGGATAATCTGTAATTCGTAACGAAAGCAAAAACTCTCGAATTTGTATGTTAACACGCAAATTCGAAAGCATTTTCTCTCGTTTCGAATTACACAGTAGACCCCCTGGGCGATATTTGTCTACCGTACCAGAATCGCCATCTCTGCACGACACAAGTTATCCCTTGTACGTTAAAGTTGATAGAAAATATTTTGGTTAAGCTTCGGTAAACGATCGGCGTGCTTCAAAGTAAAAAAAAAACAATCTGATTGTTGACACAATTTTGATCAATAACTTAGTTTGAGTTCAGGCACAGCAATTTGATTTAGCAAGTTTTGGGCTTGTGGTTGACAGAGGAAAGCATGGTGGCTCCCTTCCACATTATATTCTCCTCTCTTTCCAATAAAATCAAAAGTTGCTCACCAAAAATTGTTGTGTGTCAACCAGGTCTGAGTGATGCTTACCACAGAATAACAATTAGTACTCAAAAGAAAATAAACTTGAGTAAATGGTATTAATTTTAGTAACTGCATATAATAATTATTGTAGCGCAAACAATTTGTACGCTCACATATTTTCTTTCAAGCAACTACGACTATAACCGATTCCCATGTACAATAGCACCTCGATTTCGTTATTTGCGAAAAATTCAAATGCACTACAAATTTAAATAAAAAGCTGACCCGTATCATGCTTATTGACTCTCCGTCATACTTATAGTGGGAGTATACTCGGAGTATGGATATTTAGTCGGAAATCAAGAAGAAATCTTGTAGTTTTTATGAGGTTATCTTATTGATTTTTTCAATAAGAAAATAAAAAAATAGCGTCTTTATACTCTGTACTTATGTATTTTCATTTAAATTCTATAAAATATACATGAGTATGTATGTATGCAGTATGTTGTAGACGTTATTAATTTATACATACATACATACATATATACATACACATTAGGTTATATTCTTAACTAACTTACTCACCAAGTATTAAACCAGCAAACTTCTGACTGATAGACAAGCACTTTAACCAATATGCTAACAAGCAGCCTGAATAACCATTGAAATTATTGTGCAAACATTCTTATACAAAAATGAAAAAGATCATGAAAAAGATTGTCTCTATGTCTATTTATAGATATGAAATAACAAGACACCTCATAAAATCAAGAAGATTTCCTTATTAAAAAAATCAATGAGATGCTTTACACATACTCATATAGGAACCTACTAAAATCAAGAAGAAAACCTTACTGAAAAAATCAATAAGACAACCTAATAAAACCAAGAAGAAAACCTTTTTAAAAAAATCAAGAAGGCAACCTAATAAAATCAATAAGAAATCCCTATAGTTTACAATTTATAAGAAAACCTAATAGAATCAAGAAGTTTTTCTCTATGGATTGTTGTGAATAATAAGATTTACCACATAAAAACAATAAGGAATCTCTATGAAAAAATCTTCGTTTCTTTCTGCTGGGATACCCCAGCCTAAAAACGGTTCATAGAGAAAATCTTCTTGATTCTATGAGGCAGTTTTTTCTCTGTGTAACTTCGTATAATGATTATTGTAGCGCAAACACTTCGTACGTTCACATATTTCCTTTCAAGCCACTATATCCGATTCCGACATACAAGAACACCTCTATTTCGTCGTTTGCGAAAAATTCAAATGCACTACATATTTAAATAAAAAGCAGACCCGTATCATGCTTATTGACTCTCCGTCATACTTATAGTCGGAATATGCTTATACTCGGAGTATGGATAAATTTTTTCCATAATTCAGCACCGCATACATACGTTTGTGTATATTAAATGGAATGTAAAATGTGTTTTGGATATCTGAAAACATGCTTTATGTGAGTGGAAATAAAAAATACCTGTGTACAGGCATGAGTAGTTTATTAATACTCAGAGTATTCTTATACTCATGCGTATGGTGGTAGCTCATACAGTCTATAAATTTTTGTTGTAGTCGTTTGCGCTGCGTATTTTAAGAAATGTGTATGAACATAGTTGTTGATTATTTATACTTACACGTATTCGGTTTTTAAAATTAAGCGTGTTTTTTATTTTAAGCTGTACTTACTCATGGTTGTTTTACGGCCAATACTAAAAGAGTACTTAAAACGATACTTCTGTAATACGGTGATGCTTGCCCACCAAAATAACTTATGTATTGAAACTTTCAGCGCAAAAGTTTTGTAACCTCAAACTAGCAAATAATGTGGATTACGCCACTTTAGCGCTGATGGCCTCAATTATTAAAGACACAAAATCAAATTTTTAAGTTATTTTCTTTATACAGGGTGTTTTTTTAGAGGTATAGAACTTCGAATTGAAATAAAACATAAGAAAATCGTTTTAATGTCCATCAATTTGGCTTTATTGGAAGGATAATTTTATGCCATTAATGTTTAAATATGATTTCGGGCATGTGGCCGCCGCGGCTGGCTCGAATAAAGCCAATTCTACAGGTCCAATTTTCAACCACTTTTTCGAGCATATGGGGCCGTATGTTGGCAATAACGCTACGAATGTTGGCTTCCAAGTCCCCTAACATTTCTGGTTTGTTGGCGTAGACGAGCGACTTCACATATCCCCAAAGAAAATAATCCAATGGTGTCAAATCACACGATCTTGGTGGCCAATTGACAGGTAAATTCCGCGAAATTATGCGCTCATCGAATGTTTCCTTCAATAAATCGATTGTGACGTGCGCTGTGTGGCATGTAGCGCCGTCTTGTTGGAACCACAACTCATCCACATTCAAAATCTTCAAAATCTTCCATAAAGTTGATGGACAAAGCTCCAATTGCTGTGCACGGTGGCGAATCGATTCATTCGGGTCCTCTTCAACACTTTGCTCTACAGCGGCAATTGTTTCTTCGGTGCGCACTGTTCGACGTCTCTGCGGATGCGTATTATCACATAGAGTAAACGTAGTGCGAAAACGATTCATGGTTAACCGAATTAATTGCTCTGATGGACGATTATGTCGACCATAAAATGGACGGAGCTTGCGGTAAACTTCGCGAACTGAACCATTATTTTCGAAATAAATTTGCACGATTTGCAAGCGTTGTTCTTTTGTCAACCTGTTCATGATGAAATGGCAAACCAAACTAAATATTAATCACTTGACAGCTGACAAAATGGCCGCCAGTTAAAAAAGTGATGCCAACTTAAAGTTCTATACCTCAATAAAAAACACCCATTATATGATACATACACTGGTGGTCAAAACTAAAGCAACCTTTTTATTTATATTCCATATAATACACTTTTTAAATTACACATTTTCTGAAACACTTTTTACATTATTTTATTACTTAAAATTTTTAATTGTTGGCTAACAGCCCTCCAAGAGCACGGTATTAAGTTCCTACGAAAGTTTAAATGAACGTAGGAACTCTATACCTCGCTTATGGCAATAAAGGCGTCTCTCCTCACTGTTGGCGTTGTTTTATTAAACATTTCACGGTGGAATATATGAAGCACACACTTAACCATCCAATAAAAATTTACTCACCTTCTTCCATTACAGCAGCAGCTCCCCTGATAATACAATTAAAATTGATTATAATGTCGTTGTAGAGTTTCTGCAAATAATCGCCAACCAAATATTTGCTTGAAAGCTGAAAAATACCAGTAACAAGGGACTAAACTCCCCACCCTAAAAAAAAGAAGTTATTATTGAACAAAATTGATTATGGCTTAAATGCAAAATTAATAAAAGAAACACAAACAATATTATTACGTTTTTTTGTTGTTAGTTAACATGTCTTAAAATTTCATAAACCAAATTTTCTTTCTAAAGTTTTTTTTTGCTGTACTTGGGTGGTATTTAAGAATTTGCTGCCGAGGAAAAAAGCTTAGTTTGTTTTTTTTTGTTTTTTATCTAACCAATATTGATAATGTATTATTATTATTTCTTTATCTAAGTTTCAGCCATAATATGTTTATGCATAAAAAACAATTCAAATTATATTTATGATGTGTGTAAGTATTTTGTTATTAGCGGTTTTATCTTGTCTCTTGTATGTTTAGGATGAAGAAAAAAAAGGAAAAGAATTGAAATTTTTTAAAAGCTTTGGTGCCTTAATGTCTGGATTTAATAACACAAAAACTACTTGTAAATTTGAAGAGATAAACAAATAAAGTACATATGTACGTATTTTAAATTATTGATATAAATATATTTTCTTGTCTTAAAAACAGGATAAAGTATTCATAAATTGGTTTAAGGCAAAATTTAAATGAGTTTTACTTACTGCATAAAATTTTAGTAATTGTGATAAAAATATGAGATAAGTTGATAGATTTAATTAAATCGCAGTTATTGTTTAGATAAATAAAATAAGTTGCCTTGCCCCCCCCCCCATCCCTTTTGTGCTATGAGACAAACCGAAATAGTACAATGGGCAGCACTCTGCTGTTGGAATACCCAGTTTGACAGCGTGTTATGAAGTGAAGTTGGTTGCAGATAAATTAAAAATCACTTAGAAAGCGTTACAGGGCCCTGCTATGTAAATTTATTTCAAATAATTCAAGCACTAATTCGACTGATAGTTAGTTAATTTTTTCGGTACTTTTTAGAGTTCTCTATTTTAGTTAGACCTGTTAAGATACTATAATCTTAACAGAAACTATTTAACAATACTCGTATTATATTTATAAAAAAAACTTATTCAGTATTTATTTTCATAAAACTCGACGGCATATTATGTTCCCAATAATGGCATTTACCATTTTTAACCTTAGAGTATGTAAATATGTATTTATAAACTTGTAGCTCTTACAAATGTAAAAAATTTTTGAAGATACGAGTATTTATATTTATTTAAGCCAATAAGAAAATATTGAATACCATCTCATCTTGTTTACGATTTGATTGACAAATACTAGCAGAACGGAACAACATGCTGTTTCATCAGCGTTGTGGTGTTGGTATCACTTTCTGTGGAATCATTTGATGCAAATTTCAGCTTTATACACATATGAGACAGCGCATAGAGAAAGGGACCTAAGGGTAAAAAAAATAATGAGACCGATCCCATGCCCCAAGAGTGTTCCCTCCCAGAGATATGCGCGTTTTATGAAATTGAAGTCGACGATTCTAAAGTTATGTGAAAAAATTTTCGTACTGACAGAGTGATATTCACGATTTAAAAGAATTATAAATGAGTATTTATTATAATTCACAATTAATAATTTCAGAAAATAAACCTGGATTCGAAAAAACGCGAGCAAAATTGATATCAAACTCAAGGAAACAGCGCGCTAGGTAGAAAACAGTAAAAACCAACTACACAAAACAAGAGGTAGGGACGACCTACGCGCGTTTTCAAGGTTGACCAACACGTTCCAGAGATGTGTCGTCATGAGATGTGTCGCTTTCAAATGAGACCAATACCAACACTCTCAGTGATGGCACAGCAAAGATACACGTATTTAAATCTTTAAAATGGCTCTCCTGAACAAAACCGGTTTTTAGCCTTAGGTCCCTTTCTATTTTGCGCGTCACATATATAGTTTCCATTACAAATGGAATATGTGAATTCTTTTGATTCATCGTACTCCAATTTATTGGAAAGCTTTTTATGTAATGAAAGAAAGCCTAACTTTAACATTTACATACTTTAAAAATTTTGTATTGAAATTTAATAAAACAACCAGAAGCAAGATTTTTTGCAACAAAAGATTTTCAGTTATTGCTTACTAAATTTTTTATTATATCAAAATTACACAATCTGCATTTTTCATTAAATGACAACATCAAAACCTTTTGCTGATGTCAGGGGAACAAATTTAAAAAAAATCTCAATCAGTTCGCCATCGATATGATACTGCTTTGAGTTGCTTACTTGTGCTTAAGCGGCCCACACATATGCAATATAATTGTGCAATATTTCGCATTGCACAATAATATCGATAATGTTTATGTCATATTTGGAATTGAGACATAATATTGGCTAAAATCTAAATACTTTTCATTTTTATTATGCAACCAAAAGAAGTGCAATATACTGTGAAATGTGTTTGCAGTATTGTACAATATTTTGTTTTTCCCAAAGGTGACGCCAATCGTTAAAAGAATTTTTTGTATAGTGGAAACTAAAAATAAATTATATTATTATTCTAATACGTACATCCTACTAATATTATGTATGTGAAAGTTTGTATGTTTGGATTTTTAGATAAATGGTTATAGTTTATGTTTACTTTTTATTGTGAGAAAGTTGTGCCATATTAAAATGGAATAAATTGTGCCACTTATTGCATAGTATAAAGCAAAATGAAAATAATATGATGAATAACATAAACAATAATATTGTGTAATGGACGAGCCGCTTTGGAGCATAATCAAGAATTACATAATTATATAAAAATTGGACGAATATAACAAAACAGTTGAGTAATTATTTCTAAAATATACCATTTGTTTAATTAATACAGAAAAAAAAATTTGTTTTGTTTACATACTTTTATTTAGCAAAAAAAGTTTACATTTTCCACCCCTGAAACGATATTTTTAATTTTTTCTGACTTTAAGTACCCATCTTTTACTTCCTAAAATATTAATAGGTTTAATTAAAAATAGAACAAGTTTTTGGCTAAATAATTTGATATACGCAAAAAAACTTAAATTTTCCATCCCTGGAAACATCATTCAGTTTTATCTGATTTTCGGTACCAATCTTTTTCTTTCTAAAATATAAAATATGTTTGACTACTACAGAAAAAAATTATTTTTTTAGTTAGTTACTCTTACATATATACAAAAAAAAAAAAGATAAAATTTTCCAACCCTGTAAACGTCATTTTGATTTATCTGACCTTAAATACCAATATTTTATTCCTTTAGATATAAAATAAGTTTTATTAATAATAGTTTTTTGGATTAATTGATTTTATATACCACAAAAAAAAGTTTACATTTTCCAACCTTGCAAACGTGCTTACCCGACTACGCGACGCAGTTTATCAGTCTACGACTGTTGATGTGTATTTGTGTGTTTCTTTGCGGCACGTGTGGGCCGATGTTGATAGTTTTTACATCAATCGATTTGCCTTAATTCCGGGAGTGTCACAAGATATTACAGTAGTCAAAAGCACTATGAAATAAGGACCAAGGAAATAAGTCCCTAAAAAGAAATGAAATAAGTCCCAATAAAATTAACGAATTTTTAATTAGGCATTATTTACACTATGCCAGTCTTATTGCTAAGCTGATTAGCTTGAAGGACACGAGTGACGAGGGGATCAGATAAGTTTCCTTTGCCCTCGTCTCTCTCCTAACAAACTAATCAGCTTAGCAATAACACTTGCAAAGTGTAAACTAGGACTTAAGCATTATTTCATCAATTTTGGGCTTTATTTCATTTTTGAGTTTGGTTTCATTGTGCTTTTTTAATTGGACTTTATTTCACTTATAGTGTGTGTTTCTTCATAAATTTTCTCTTGTGCTTTATTTAATATGTTTTGGGTATTATTTTATTGGGGCTTATATCATTGCTTATTTCCTTTAGAAACCGATTTTACATACAGAAAGACGGACATAGCTTATTCGACTTCCCTACTCATAAGGACCAAGAACATATCTGCTGATGTGAGAGTATCATTTTTATACCCCTTACCAATACTGCTATATCGTCAGCCCATTATTGGTTTGACCCACCGACCATTTTTTTAAAAAATGAGTTAGGTATGGGGTATATATAATATGACCATCCGTCCCGCTTTCGGCGGTAGAGTCCTGATTTTCGGTTCACCGTCCCGGTGTCCCGGAAGGAAAATGGGAAATGTGAATTTGTCCCATAATATAATAGCATAATATACATGTTTGAAAATGTAAAAAAGTTAAACATTTTTGTTCCGTACGCTATTATTGCGGTGTCCCGGTCTGTGTCCCGCTTTGAGTTACTAAAAAAATGGTCACGTTAGGTATATAAATATATTTTGAGTATCCTCTTTCTGAATCCAAAACAGGTTTTGCGAAATTAATTATATTTTGCTAGATATTTAGCATTAATTTTGCTCCATATCAACTATTTTAAGGTTTAATAAATATTGTTTTGTCGTCTGGCGTGTGCTCCAAACCAATAATGGGCAGTTTTGGTAAGGGGTATAAAAATGATACTCTCACATCAGCAGATAATAATAATACATTTGCATTTAGGAGTTTGCCCTATTAGATGAGTGCACCGGAAAATGCTTTGTAGGGCGAGTGGTGTAGAGGATGCTTTTAGGATAGACTCTTTAGCAGGGATCGAAAAACCATGTTACATATTGACTCTTCTTAGTTCACATATTACCGTATTTTCCATTTTACTCAGTGTTGCCAGTATGTGTGATTTAGGCTTGAGAAATTGCAATATGTTTAATTTACGGCAACATTGTATCGAATTAATGATTAAGGTCCAAATTCACAGTCTATAGTTAACTAACGATTTTTTTTTATAAATTGCATTGGTTAAACCACTTTCTTTAGTTAACTAAATACTGTGAATTTGAGCTTAAGGCCGCGTTTACATCTGTGTTTCATGTGCCCAAAAAAACGTAACCACTAATTGCTAATGAAAAACTGTTTGACTCAGACACGTATTTATTGATTTAAACAGTCTCCAGTCATGTTGGACTCTATAAAATTGTCTATTAATTATTTATGAAACTGTTTAACTTAATAAATACGTGCCTGAACGAAACAGTTTTTGATTAGTAATTAGTGGTTGCACTTATTTCGGCACATGTCACACATGAAATGCCATGAAATGAAACTCAGACTAAGAAGAATTAGGCTGCCGACTAAACACTTTCTAAAGGGACATCAAATGAAAGTTAAATGATTGTAGCAGGGACCAAAATACTTCATTTAAAAAAAGCAATATGAGTCCGATCTCAGGGGAGATGTGTAAGCATCTAGTAATGAATTTTTTTTTAATATTGGCTTATGGTAAATAAAATAAGATATATAAATTATTGACTCTACTGTATTTAAAAATCTGGAAAAAAAAAATGCAAAACTGCATCTATAGTAGTGGAATTATTAGTTGTTGGGGGTTTGTGGAGAATTGCTCATATGCAAGTGGAAAACGTCAAATAAAAATTTTGATAAAGCTTGCGACTGTGGGTTTGCAAAATTTGTATTAAAATCTCCAACCATAATAATTGGCATGAGATGGAGTGTAAGGCAATAATACGTAATGAAGATATGTATATAATATAATATTATACATTCTTTATAAAGACTGCTATATATCTTTTAAACAAATATTTGACATTTAAAATGCTCCTTTATTTAAAAGTTTATATTTTTCAACTTTTTAACAAAATTATCCCCACTGGCAACACTATTACACTTCACAAGCAATTTCTATTAAAATTAACATTGCTCCTGAAGGTATGCCTCAAAATTCGGTTGAGTGCATCGCACATCTTACTCAAAATTTGTGATTGTATTGTGAAAAATGTTTTTACTCTCTAGTGTATAGATTTTTAGACATCAAAACCCGTCTACTTATTTGGTGTCTGTTGCTTAAATCCTTTTCCCTCTGTCAAATCATATGTTTACAATTCTTCTATTGGCTACTTGGAGGCTCATTTTTTTTTTTTTGTAAAAACACACACCTTAACAAACATTTTGTGCATTTTTGTTTGTTTGTCTGTTGGTGTTTGCTTTTTCGTTTTGAAAATGTTAATTATGTCGAAAAGAAATCACATTGATTGACTTATCCGACAGATCTAAACGATTACATTTAACGGCAAATGCATATAAGTGACGGTAGTGGAGTGAGTGTTGCTTGTTGGCTGACTTTTATTGTTGTTGTTTTTTGTTTTTTTTTTGGTATGGGTTTGCACCGGGTGACATTTGAATTACACACGATCACACACTATTCATGCCAAAAATGAACAATAAAAACAAAGCGGCAATTATGGCCCAACAAGCAATTGCCAACCAACAACAGTCAACAGAGAATTTAAAACCTTTGAAAATTTATTAAGACAACAATTATTATTTTTATTGTTGTAATTGCTGCTGCTGTCGCTAATATTTCAATACGTCTTGGATTTTTAAGACAAAAAAAATAAATCTGTAATTTAAACAACATTTTAATGTGAATTGTCTGTCTGTTGTGGGCTTGTTAGTAAATTGTGTAAGAAATTGTTGCTGTTGTTTGTTACTCGTTTAAAACTCTTAAACGAAACAATCTTTTTAAATTAACGCCCACTTTAAGCTTTTGCTGTATTCTTAAGACAATACAACTTTAATGTATGACTGACTAAATGACTAACTGACTATAATTTTTTTTTTATAAATTTATTTATAGGTTTTGCTGAACGCACGAGCAGTTTTTTTTCTAAAGACAATTTAGGCATTAATATGCATTTATGTGACTGACTGTTTGATATGCAAAATATTGTTATTGTTATTAAATGCTTTTTTCTTGTAAAAAATAATGCAATTGTTATTTTTGTGGCTGTTGCTTTCAACGTGCTCCACGAACCACTATTAAGTTTTATAAATTTGCAAGAAATACAAAAGAAAATATATATAAATAAATAAAAGAGGTGTGATTTGTGATCTATCAAGCTCACACAATTTTACCTACAGATCACTTTTTTTGATTGTTGTCGTTGATCAGCAACAGTAGTTGAGTGTTGGTAACACAATGACAACAGCAGCAAAACAAAATTTTGCTAAATGCCAGCCAACAAAGTAACACAACTTTTAACTCAAGAAAGCGTTGACAGTGTAATGGTTTTTTTACTATATTTTTTTTTTTTGCAGTTCTAGTACCTTTTATATTCCTGTTACTTTTGCCCTCTCTGCTAACACATTTAAGGTGAATTGTTTTTTATTAAACTTTTACATATACATTTTATATAAAATATATATGGTAAATAGTAGGCTTGTCTACACGCTACAAAATATTAAACCAGCAACATTTTATTATTAAATATGATAACCTGTGAGCATATCAAAGAACTTTTTATTGCCACAAGCTGCTGCATGTTCGGCACAACTTGCAATTTTACTCTGATACAACAAGCTTTTCGACGCTGTTGTATCGTTCCTTAATTTGTTGAAAGTAAGGAGTTTGTACAGTTTAAGGGCTTTCCTTTCTTTGATTTTTTCCCACATTTCATCTCTAATCCACGGTGAAGTATGGTGAGTGCTTGCGCCTATGGTGTCATTTGCCGTTTTAATGCAGACTTCGGTGCACAGAGAAAAAACTGCCTCATAGAATCAATAAGATTTTCTCTATGAAACGTTTCTAGGCTAAGGGGTATCCCAGCAGAAAGAAGCGAAGATTTTTTCATAGAGATTCCTTATTGTTTTTATGTGGTAAATCTTATTAATTTTATCAAGAAGAAAACCACATAAAATCAAGAAGAAATCTTATTATTCACAACTTTTTTTTACTCAATTTCCGTTATTTTTGGCACCAAAAAACAATCCACAGAGAAAAACTTCTTGATTCTATTAGGTGTTCTTATAAATTGTAAACTATAGGGATTTTATTGATTGATTTTATTAGGTTGCCTTCTTGATTTTTTTAAAAAGGTTTTCATCTTGATTTTATTAGGTTGCCTTATTGATTTTTTCAGTAAGGTTTTCTTCTTGATTTTAGTAGGTTCCTATATGAGTATGTGTAAAGCATCTCATTGATTTTTTTAATAAGGAAATCTTCTTGATTTTATGAGGTGTCTTGTTATTTCGTTTCTATAAATAGACATACCGACAACTTTTTTCATGATCTTTTTCATTTTTGTATAGGAATGTTTGCACAATAATTTCAATGGTTATTCAGGCTGCTTGTTAGCATTTTGGTTATAGTGCTTGTCTATCAGGTAGCAGTTTGCTGGTTCAATACTTGGTGAGTCAGTTAGTTAAGAATATAACCTAATATGTATATATGTATGTATAATTAAATAACATCTACAGCATACTACATACATACATACATACATACATATGAGCAATTCCAGAAAAAGGTCAACCAAAAAAAAATTTTTTTTTCTCAAAAATTGTTGGTTTTGTTTTAAATAATAACCCTGCAGAAAATTTGGTGACAATTGATCCAAATGTACTCGTCCTATAACTGGAGATAGTGTGGGTGTTATCAAAAGTACGTAGTAGTGTATGGTGAAAAAAGTCATATCGTTTAAATGGTGGCATATTGACCATTTTCGTGGTGTATCGTCTTGATCTTGAGCCAATTTAATTCGGACTCGGTCTAGTATTGTAGTAAACTGCACTGAACATGTTCGATGTGGTCGAACACATGACCTATCAAATAGTGTAAATATAATGTTAATTGCTCCCTTCAATGTGACTCTGGGATCAGTCCCGTAACTATACTTAGATATTAACCTAAGCTTAAATGGTACTTATACTTTTGAAATATGAGTGGCCCTGTGGTCGAGTGGGTAGTGTGCCAACCTGTCATGCACGAGGTTGTCGGTTCGAATCTCAAAAAATTTTCAGATTAAAAATAAAATTAAAAAAAATGTCATTGCATTTGTAACAATAAAAAAATATATAAGCGTTAATTGTTACAGTTAAATGTCGAAATTTTATTTATAAATAATTTATATTATTATACATCGAATAGGTCCCTATGGGATTGTTCAGTGACAAGTCACAAGGTGCATACAAAGCATCAATTAACCCCATCCTAGGCCATCCCCATGTAAAAGTGACTGGTCCGCTTCATAGGAAGTGTTAGAACTCGGACTGGTCCCTATCACTTGGGGACCGGTCACGTGACTAGTCTTGTGTCAGTTCCATTTCCTGCAGGGAAAGCACAAAGTGACATACCTTACAAATGTAGAAGCATTTTTAATTTTTGAAATTTTTTGACCGAAATATGGGACTTTTAAAAGAAATATTTTCTTTACTGAGCCTTTTTATTGCGATTATTTAAAGTAATTTGTATTACTTTTTCTTTATTTTTGTAATTTGCAAATTTTCTACTAACAACAACCTACGCATTAGCAGAAAAGAAGGAGAATGGAGTTCTAATAAGGGAAGTTGTTTGAGTTTGCTTCCACTCATACCTTAATGTCTCATACGTCGTATAAAATCAATATTTATTAATTTTTTTCAGCATGAAATAAGTACTTGTTATTGTTTAATTACTTTTCAATTAAAGTTCAATCAATATTAGCAAAGTTACTGCTCTTAGTTCTCTTGGGAAAAAAATGTCGCGTCCGCCTTGTCGCGTCCGTATTTTTACTTTAACCATTAAAAAAAAATAAAACAAAATTTTCATATTTCATAAATCTACACAAAAACGATCGTCTTTCGCCTTCATTTCCACATTTATAAAAAAAAATTCTTCATAAAATTTCGCTGAATTATGTATATATCTATAAGTGCACAAAAATGACTTCTATTTTTGTCGCGTCCGTTTCTCGCTGATATTTACTTATATCTTTTTACTATATTATTGATATCGCCAAAAATGTTTTCTTAATTTTACTACTCCTTCATTGCTTTAAAACACCTAAGATATATATTTCGTTTTGATTTGTTTAAAAAGGTCTTCTCTATGAAATTAATAAGATTTCCTTATTGAAAAAAAACCCATAGAGATTTCTTATTAATTTTGTTCTACTTTATGAGGTATTTAGTAGGCACTGTTTTCTCTCGGCTGCTCTTGAAATCTGTCTAGCTCTGAGCAAAGGCGACGTGTAAACTCTTGTGCAACTGATGTTTGCTGCAGCCTGTGCACATTAAATTTTTTCTTGGCTGATGTTTTTTTTATAATTTGCCATTGGTCTTAGCCTTATTATACCGACAACTAGCTGGTGACCGCTGTAAATATCTGCTCCTCTGATAGCCTTAACATCCGTCAAGCAGCCCATGAACTTCCTGCTTATCATGAGTGTGCGATATATAAATTTTTTTTTGCAAATAACTCATGACAGCGCTTTTGACATCCCTTTTGACATCCCTTTTGAACTTGGCTCAATTGCAGCTTGCATTAATTTCCAATCACTATTTGGCTTACAAATTCATCTAAACAGTCAACTATGCCTATCCATCCCATTCCATAACGAGAGCAAACAAAAGCTAAAAAAACAACAAGACTACTCCAGAACTTGGAAATCAATTGGTAACTGTATGTTTACTGTTACTGTGCATGACAGCACCAAATAAATCAACATTCTGTCAAGCATTTGAAATGAGTTAAAAAGCAAAATGCAGCAACAACAAACACATGTTGTTTGCATACATTCCCTGGCTCAGTCGCCATTTGACAATGGGAGTGAGCTTGGAAAGTGTGTGTCACACATGTTCTTGCTGTGCTAGTGTGACATATTCACTTCTTATTTCTAATACATATAATATTTTTTTGTCAATATCCCACTGTGTAAATGTAGAATGATAAACCAGCGAACAAACATTGTGCAAGGAAGTTTGAGAGCAAAGCAAATTTTCAGTTTGATAAATTTATGTTGGGTTGCAGAAATTTTATTTAAATTATAATTTAAATATTATTTAATTCCCACAATATATCGAGCCATAACCGCTAAAATAGCTTAAGCGAGACATTTTTTGGACTTCTTTTTTTTTTTTGACGAAAATCTACTATTTACTATCGCAAATAATTGATTTTGGTCAAAAAATGAAGTTCGAAAATTTTGTCGCTTAAGCTTTTTTGGCGGTACGATATTGTGGCGTTAATACATATGTACCATATACATACATACATATGTATGCACAAATGCATGTGTTAGTTGTATATTATTTCGAAATTAAATGCAAATACATACTAAATTCATGTTTTGAGCGTGGTTTAAAAAAGTTGTTCATACTTAACGTGACCAGAAGCTTTTTACAAAATGCGGGACACGATCGTTCAAAAAGCGGGATTTTGACGAAAATACGGCCAAAAAGCGGCCCTCTTGGTAATAAATTCCTAAAGCAGCAGAATGTCTGCACATATAAAGCACTGTAACAAAAGGATCTTTGAGTGTGTACGTTTGTATTTTTATTTTTTTCATTTGAGGAGCTGACAGATCCAAAAAAAATAAACAATAACTACACTAAAAAATATTTGGAATAAATTTTTATCAGTTACATATTAATAAAAATATATTAAGAGATAAGAAATTTCAAAACTCTAAAAAGCGGGATAAAAATTCAAGGCGGGATCAACCTCAGAAAAGCGGGATGTCTGGTCAGGTTATTCATACTACATATTTTAAACATCAAAGCATGCGCTATTTTTGTCTAAATTCCTTGCAGTTTTATTACTAATGCATATTTATTATTTTTTCAACAAATCTGCTGAATTTTTATTCTTTAAATTTACTGTTTAGTAACAAAATAAACCATCCAATAAAGCAAAATAATTTTAATGCATGTTTTGAAACCTAATAGCATTATCTCTAAAGCTGTCGATACTACAAGCTTGGTACGGAACTTTTATGATAATTCTGTTATACATACATATATACACTTAGTCGCAAAACTCTACATATGATTTAATTTTTTCAATAAATTGTAAATTTTAAAAGAATTGTAACAACATTTTTAAACTTTTTTATTTTACAGGATACACGATCATCACAGAAAATTAAAATATAACAATTCATATGATATAACATTATTAAATAAAGAAAATAATAAAATTCAGTCTTTAATATTACAGCAAAAGTCTACATACGATGCATTATTTACCACTTTAGGGTAATTTATAAAAACATTTAATGGCTGGTATGTCCTCCTTTTGCATCAAAAACTTCTTTAAGTCTTTTTGGCATTGAAGAAACAAGTTTTTTTGTTACTTGCGCACACATTTTTTCCCATTCTTCCTTCAAAATAACTTTGAACTGCGAAATGGACGAAGCCCTTCTATTTCTAATTTTCTGTTTCAAATGGGCCCATAAGTGTTCGATGACATTTAGGTCTGGCGATTGTGGGGGATGAGGAAGCTTTGATTTTACATTGTAAAGCAGCCATTCTCTTAGAAGTCTTGAGCTATGCTTGGGGTCGTTATCGTGCATAAATATGAAATTATTATTTTTAAGATTTAATTTTTCGACACTAGGTAAAAATTCGGTTTTCATAATGTCTATGTAGGCACGACTATCCATAATACCATCTACAAATCTAAGTTTTCCAACCCAAGCAGCGCTCATGCAAGCCCACACCATCACGGAACCACCACCATGTTTTACGGTACTACATACATTTCTTTGTTCCAAGGCAGTTCCCTTCTTTCTCCAAACTCTTGCTCGTCCGTCGTTTCCGAAAAGATTAAATTTACATTCATCTGTAAAAATAACCTTCTCCCAAAACGTATGATCGCTTAAATGTACGTCCTTGTACTTAACAGCGTAGTCAAATCGTTTCGTTTTATTTATGGGACTAATATACGGTTTTTTCCTGGCTATAAACGACTGGAGTCAACTTTTGTTTAAGCAGCGACGAACTGTATCAGCATGGACATCAACTCCATAATCTGTTTTGTTTTGATATTTCAATTCTACGCTACTTTTCTTAGGATTTTCTGCAACTTCTCTTACAATCCTACGCCTAAGTCTTTCATCTAGCTTGGATGGACGTCCCGTTCTTGGCAAACTTTCATATTTTTCATATTTTTTATAGTTGTTAATAATAGTTTGAACTGAAGATTTTGACAAACTCACGATTTCCCCCATTTTTGCCATAGATTTTCCTTTATTTCGCAACTTGATTATTATTAACACTTCCTGAGTTGTATATTGCAAAAATTTCAAACTTACCAAAAAAATTAACCATGTTTTTTAAATTTTTTTAGCATCGTTGTATACAGTAGACCCTGTTAAATATTTACCAGTAAAGATATTAAGAAATTTTACTTAATATGTAAAACTATGATAAGATATAATCAAATATTGACATCGTATGTAGAGTTTTGCGAGTAAGTGTACATAAATCAATTTCATTTAAACCAATTTATACTGTTTAGTTTACTACCGAACCATCCCAGCGGGAAAACTCAGAAGACCTTCTTACTTCAGGCCTAATTAAAAACCTGCTTAGGAATTTTTTTTTATTCAATTACTATACTTATTTATATGCTGAAGAATGCCTTGTAAAATACCTTAACTCTTTCTCATAAAAGATAAGTTACACAATCCACACGAGAAGGGAGAAGAGAAGCAGTAACACTTTTGTTTAGGTTTTTTCCCAACGCAAAGCAAAATCCATTATTTTGAATGCCTTCCGGAAGCTCTGGCGCAAAAAGCGAGAGCGGAAGGTCTACCCCGCAATGACAACGCGTGTAAAAAAGATATAAGTATGGAATGGAGCGATCAGGCCTTTTACATCCAAAAGAAGGAGTATATGAGCCTTCTAGAAGGCATCCTTATACTTTCCTTTTCCCATTGGAATAAAATATGGAAGAGTTTCTACATACATACATATTTGCATTTATACGAGAAAATTCACTTTTTTATCACGTGCGACAGCAACCACTTGAGCTTGTATTTCAAAATAATTTAATTCAATTTTTCTTAAAATTTTACCTAATGTAGAACTGCTGACAGCTTTCACGAATATATAAAGAAGTAAAAAAAAGTTTTGTTTTCTTTGAAAAAAAAACAAGCATAATTCGTTGCTGTCGCACGCCACAAAAAGTTGAATTTCTTATGGTAATATCAATATGTAGGCGCCTCATAGTGGAGCAAATGAAAAAATAATGAATGTTTGCTGATTTGTAATTAAACATCCTGAAGGAAATTAGTGTGTTTTTCCCCGATGGGGTTTGCTTTAATGATGTGGTATGACGGAAAATTATTCTAAAAAAATTTTGATAAACTCTGCTGCACTAACATTTTACTTCAAAAAGAATTAATCTTTGCAGAAAGTATTTCTTTGCAAAAGCTATTCTTCACAAGAGTACCTTTTCACAAATACTATCTTTTGATTAAAAATACATTTGCACAAACATTATAGCATTTCATATAAAACAATAAAAATAAAAATATTTCAAAAAGTGCCTTTTTACAAAAAGTCCTTCAAAAAAAGTTCCTTTTCACAAAAATCAACATTTCATAGAAAAGTACATTCTTACAAAAAGTACATTTTCAAAAAAAAAAAAATAATGATTTTTCCAAAAAGTAGCGTGTTGCAAAAATTCATTTGCACAAAATGTAATTTTTTTTTAAAGTAACTTATAACATTTTTTATTTTTTTTTACAAAAAGTGTCTTTATTGGAAAAATTTATCAAAAATTATTACATTGGTTTGAAGTGTATATTGTTTACAAAAAGTACCATATTTTCCAAAACTACTTTTTTTAAACAAAAAGTCTCCTTATTGACAAACAAAAATTATGTACATTGTTTCAAAGAGGAAATATTTTACAAAAAGTACCATATTTGCAAGAAGTACCTTTTTACAAAATGTATCTTTATTGAAAAAATAAAGCTTTTTAAGCAAAAATTACATAGTATCAAAACATTTTTACAAAAAGTACCATATTTGCAGAAACTAAGCTATTTACAAAAAGTACCTTATGCAAAAATTAACTTTTTTTTGGAAGAAGTGCATTGTTGCAAAAATTTAATTCCTACAAAAAGTATTCTGCTAAAAAAAGACCTTAGTGCAAGTAGTACTTTTTAGGAAAGGTGCATTTTTACAAAAAAAAAATTATATAGAATTAAAAAGTTTCAAAAAGAGCCGTTTTCAAAAAAGTACTTTTAAAAATATCCTTTTACCTAAAGTAACTTTATACAAATATTAATTTTTTCCAAAAACTACATTTTTACAAAAAGTACCTTTTCGGAAAAAATAATTATTTTTCCAAAAAGCATTTGCACAAAATGTAATTTTTTTAAAAGTAACGCTAGAAAAATTTGTTATTTTTTTACAAAAAGTGTCTACAAAATGTACCAAAAATTAAATTTTTTTAAAAGGTAAATTGTTTACAAAAAGTAAAATATTTACAAAAAGTACTTTTTTACAAAAAGTGTATTTATTGACAAAATAAACCTTTTCAAACACAAATTACATTGTTTCAAAGTGTAAATTTTTAACAAAAAGTACCATACATATTTGTACAAAGTACCTTTTTACACAAACTGTCTTTATTGAAAAAAAAAATTAAGATTTTTAAACAAAAATTACATTGCATCAAAAAATTTTTTTACAAAAAGTACCACATATGCAAAAACTAAATTTATTACAAATAGTACCTTTGTGTAAAAATTCCTTTTTTTTTTGGGAAAATTGCTTAGTTGCAAAAATTTAATTCTTACAAAAAGTACTCTGCTACTAAAAAGACCTTTTTGCAAAAAGTACTTTTTAGAAAACGTGCCTTTATACAAAAAAAGAAACAAAAAAACAATTTGTTTAGAAAACTGATTTGATGAACAAAAAGTATTTTTTTCACAAATAAGTACCCTTTCACAAAAAGTTCTTTAATCAAAATGTACAATTTGACAAAAAGTACTTCTCTGGCAAAAAAGTAAAAAAAAGATATTCATTACAAAAATTAATATTTTGCAAAAAAATTGTTTGGAGTTGTTCGACTGGATATGGCCGATTTTTCTATGCCATTTCATAAATATAGAGGGAGGTGGATCCACCTCAATACACCAGAAATCAAACATCAGTTAAAAGAGTGGAATCCGCGTAAAAGAACGCCAAGTTGGGCTTACCAGCCTTTCTAAAAAGTGCCTTTTTACAAAAAGTACTTTTTTACAAAAATGTATTTTTACAAAAAACAACCTTTCGCAAATAGTAATTTTTAACGAAAAGTACATTTTTACAAAAAGTACAATTTTGCACAGAATTTATTCTTATTTTGAATCTCCTACAAATAACAATTTTTTTTACTTTTTAATTTCTACAAAAAAACACAAGAAATTTTTTTTTAAATCAACTAAAATACTTCTTTTAGTTAATTATTGTTTTTCGAACTGTATTTGTTTCTAAATTCTTATAAATTGAATTATGCTACTGTTCGTAACGCTTTTTAAGCCAAATACTTCTTTTACACTCATTAATAAAGTGAGTAAAGTGACTGCAGGTATTACAGTCGCACTGGAAGTCATATCAAATTCGCTTTAAACTGAGGCGCCGTCGTTGTTGTGTTTCTTCGTTTAGCCGTAAATCTTGAAAAAATTTAAAATTCTTTAATAGTTTCTTACCGTTTTTAATTAATTTTACTTCATTAAGACGTCAGTTGTATTATTGTATGTTGTATTTTTTTTAACTCTAATACCTGAAGCGTTAAAGTATCAAAATAACTTCTTTTTTGTTTTGTTGTTGCTAAACCGAATATGTTTTTCAACATAGTTTTCCAACATTTTCTTGACTGTTTGACGTGCTAATAGTGACTGCCAATAACTGTTACATACGAGTCTTGTATCTTAGCGTTTAATTTATAAATATTTACAAAATATTGTGAATATTTAAGTTAAATAAATTGCATATTAATAATATTTATTGCCTTTGCCAGATAAAACTAAACCTACGCGTTTACAGCATTTTGGTTTTCTCTGCATCTTCATGGGAATTAAATGGTGTCGTTTTGTAGTCTTTTTTCCAAGGCAAATTAAAAAAAAAAACTAAAGAAAAACGCTGAAAACCGCACATGTGCAAATTGACAAGATAAAGGCAAAAATGCACATGTCAATAAACAACATTTTGATCAATAAGTTTTATGTGTTTTTTTTTAATTTTATTTCAAGTTTTCTTATTTTAAAATTCAAAACTTGTGTAGTTAGCAAAAGCAACAGCGCTATTGGAGACAGCCAACGTCATAGACTAGGATACAACAACAACAACAACAAGGATTTTTTTTAAATATGATGTATTGCTAATACCACATTAAAGACAAGTCAAGTTTTTATGTTTATTCTTTATTTAAGTTTGTTGTCTTGATATAACTACATACATACATATGTATAGAGAAATAGCCGCAGCAACAGCAACAGCAACAGCAGCAGCAGCAGCAACAGAAAACAGCAATTACCACCTGCTTATTTTTGCATTGATCTTTGTCGAGCTTGTGTCTTTGAATAAATATTGAATATTGATTGTGTGTGGAATATTGAATATGCACAATAGTTTAAGGTAATTTATGATGCAAGTCAAATAACAAACAAAAGTCAACCAGAGGAAATACTGGCTGCAGAATTCTTAAGTGGGCTGCTAGCAACACCCTACACTAATGTCTGCAACACTACACACAGTGTTTATATTTTAAAGGGTGTGATGATGCCAAGTTAAAGAAAAATTATCGTTAATTGAATGTTAAATATTTTTAACTTAAAATAATCAGTTTAGAGATCTAAGTTATTTCAAATGACAGGCGCTTGCTCGTAGACTATGAAAATTGAAGGCAATTGGGGTATTCGCACCAGTGTCTTAAGTGTCCTCAGTGTCATAGTGTCTTAATATTTTAACATGGTTTCAAAAAATTGCTGTTGTGGCTCAAACAAAAAGGTCATAAAGTAATAACACTTTCTCAGTTACGTTTATGGTTTGTCATAACATTATGTAGAAATGCGTGAGAGTTTACCAAAGGAATTGTGTGTGAGAGAGAGAGAGAGAGAGTAAGCAATGTACAAAGGTGCTAAACGCAAAATACAATTAAGTACTTTATTTATAGTTGTAAATTATAAGGGGTTGCTCACAAAAGTCATATTTTTTCGTGTTATTACTTTAAAACGTGTTAATTTATGAGTACCATTTGAATACCCCAAATGTCTTTGCAAATTGAGTGTAAAGAGCCATAGTTATTTAATTAATTCAAAGTTAAGTGTGTTTAATACATTTTATTTAATTTTCTTTATTATGTAAGCAGTTACCATCAACAATTGACAACTATTGCCATTCATTTGGCATTTGCTAGAATGCTTCAATGACTGCGTAAATATCATTTTTATCACGTTAATGCAACCTGATTTTGACAATGAGACATTAAGACATGGTATAAGTAAGAAATAGAAGATTTAGATCAAAACTACAAAAACATATGTATTTGTCTCGCAAAGATGCCATTTCCCAACAAGATTTAAGTACAAAAAAAATTTCTTAAGTTGATCTAACCAATTTTAATTGTCAAGTTTGCAGTTCACGTCAATTGTCAATTCAAATAAAAAAATTTACTTTTAGTGCAAATTACTGTTGAGATTTATATAAAAAACTATTTGTTTTTTATAAAAAAAATTCATTTATTGTTGGTTTCGCAAGTCTAGATGCATTCATTTCTTTGCTGCTAAAGGCCATGACTCACTGTCATACAAATTCGTGCGATCTACGAAAATATACATGAATTGTTATTGTCTTTTGAAAATTTTCATAAACTCCATCATACCAGGTTTGTATATTTTCGTAGATCGCACGACCTTGTATGATAGTGTATCACCTCCTTAAGCAACACATCAGTAGATTAATTAGTAAGGAGCAACGAAATAAATCTAGACGTAGTCATTTTGAAATGGATTAAATAAAAAAAGAAATTAAATAAATACATAAATATATTTTTGGTTGAAATAACTATTTACATATTTTGAAAAAGTTATTGAATTGATAGTGTAAATGTTGTAAAACAAATTTTGGAAAATATTTTTGTTGAACAATTGACACCTTTTTGCAAAAAAATAACATAAATTTTTAATTGAACACAATCTTGTGTTATAGTCTCAAGCACGAAGAAATTTTTTATGCAATTAAGAGTTTAAAAATAGTCAATTAAAAATTTAATTGAGTCAATTAAATGTGTTTAATTGATCAAAGTTTAATTAAAAATTTAATTAAGTGAGTTTAACTATTGTTTAAAAAAAATTCCAGTTACTTTTTTCAATTAAAAATATTCCTAATGTGACCATCCGTCCCGCTTTCGGCGGGACAGTCCCGATTTTCGGTTCACCGTACCGGTGTCGCGGAAGGAAAATGTGAAATATAATAGCATAATATACATGTTTGAAAATGTAAAAAAGTTAAAAATTTTTGTTCCGTACGTTATTATTGCGATGTCCCGGTCTGTGTCCCGCTTTGAGGTACTAAACAAATGGTCACGTTAGATATTCCCCCTTATTCCAGTTGTCGACATGGACGTCACTTTAACACAATATCAAAAAATTCCGGCTTGTTCAGTCGGTTTCGAGAAAAATTTTGTGCTACTCAGTTCCCTATAAAATAGCATAAACCTGCTAACAGGAGTCAGTTATTTTCGCCAATGGGTAAACAAGCCCAACATTTTTTGATACTGTGTTAAAGTGACTTCGATGTCGAGAGCTGGAGTAAGGGTGATTGATTGGAGAAATATTTTATCTATGCATAGCATCTTTAAAATGGCGAAGCACATTTTGCTGCTAGTAAAATTGTAAAAGTTTTAGTTAAGAAAATATTTACGAGACGCTCAGCCACATCTACTCACTGCACTGAAAGAATTTTCGGCCTAAATTCTATGAATTTTGACATTAATCTAATGAAAAATGTATTAATATTCAACCATTGTCACGTTTCGTTGAATTAATGAAACCAGTTTCGTCAAAATTATTTTATTTTACAGTGTAATTAATGCAGTGCTATAACTTCATCGAAACAATAAAATATTTTCATGAAAAGAACTTAAATAAAGGGGTTTCTGAATAATTAGAAAATATTGTTGTCATAAATCCAATAAAATATTCTTACGAAACCAGAATACCAAGGAAACAATTCTAATGAAATTATTTCACAATATTCATGAAATTTTCATTAGATTTGTGAAAAATTTTTAATGAAATTGTTTCATTGAATTTATGAAGCAAAATTCTTTCGGTGTGGGAATCGGTTTCGACCTTGGATTCGTCAACGGGCAAACACTTTTATTCGGCCAGTAATTGGTGTCCTGCATTAATTTTTCCGAGTTACGACTCGATCGCGACTTTCAAAAAACGAATTTCGAGTTTAAAATCTTGAAACTATGTATGCCCTGCCTGAATTTAACAACTTGTGTTTAAGGAAAACGTGTGGATATTTAGATTGGTAAATTTTTCAAAAAAAAAACTCCAGATTGAAATTTCATGAAACTGTAGATAATTATTGTCCGTTACACCGAAGCTAAAACAGCACACAAGTAGTAGTGAAATGCCGCTCCTGCGTCAATTAAAATTTTGAAATTTTAAAATTTTAATTACCCAAATTTTAAAATTCTTGGAAATTTGTGAAATTTGATACCCTACGAGGGTGGATCAATAAGTCCGTCCAACTTTTTGTTTACATAAGGAATTTTTTGTTTACATAAGGGGTTTTGTTTGTTTAATACATACGAGGGTGGTTTAATAAGTCCAGTTTTTTATGACCGTGGGAATTTGTATGTGTGTATGTTTGTGGAGTGGATTAAGGGGTTTCATAAGATTAATATTTCATAAATATATATGCCGACGGGAAAATCATGAAAATGATTTTTCTTAATACCAAAGGGGGAGTGGGGTGAAATAGTGAAAATTAATTTTTCCTAATGCCTACGGCAATATATGAATATTTTTCTTAATGCCTACGGCAATACATGATTTTCCTAATGCCTACGGCAATATATGAATATTTTTCTTAATGCCTACGGCAATACATGATTTTCCTAATGCCTACGGCAATATATGAATATTTTTCTTAATGCCTACGGCAATACATGATTTTCCTAATGCCTACGGCAATATATGTTTATTTTTCCTAATGCCTACGGCAATGCATGAGTATTTTTTCAAATGCCGACGGCAATTCATGATTATTAATTTTTCCAAATGCCGACGGCAAAACATGATTATTATTTTCTAATACCAAAGGGAAAATTGCCAGTGTTGCCAGACTGTAGAAATTTCTTATCGTAATACTATATCAGTAATATCAGAGAAAATAGATTTGATGACTACTAGACGATTCTCATATAAGACGTGTGTGTGTGTGTGTGATTTCCTCATGCTAATAAATTGTTTATAAATAAAATAATTAAATAAATTAAATTAATTTATTTAAATATTTTATTTATGTGTTCACATGTATGTGAACACCCATACTTGTGTTCACATGTATGTGAGCACCCATACTTGTGTGTGGGGGGTCCAGCTTTATCGTCGTTGGTAATTTAATATTTTGTGTATTTGTTTAAGAGATATGTATGTATGTGTATGTATGTATGTATGTATGTATGTATGTATGTGTATGTATGTATGTATGTATGTATGTATGTGTATGTATGTATGTATGTGTATGTATGTATGTATGTGTATGTATGTATGTATATGTATGTATGTGTATGTATGTATGTATGTATGTATGTATGTGTACATGTATGAATGTGTGATCGTGGGTATTTGTGCGTGGAATATTTTGTAGAATACATATATATTTTGCAAGGTAATCATTTTCTTTGTCTACGATTATTTTAAAGCAGCAAACTAAGTACACTCAACAGCAGAGAAACAAAAACCAAACATTTGCAAGTAAGCAAAAAAGTTAATTTCTCCTTCCCCTCACTTCCTTCTCTTTCCTTTATGTAGTTTGTATTTGAAATAAGAAAACACTTGTATATTATTTTATTTTATTTTTGATACATTTATTGTTTAAAATTTTTTTTAAAATTTTATAATGATACATACAGTCATATTTTAAAAAGTGAAAAAGTTTAATTAAAGCAAGACATTTCTTTTGTTAGTAAAATAGCATTTTTTAGTGCGCAAGCACCAAATTTATGATAATTACAATAAAAATATTCTGGATACTTGATTTCCATTTGTTTAAAGTTGATGCAGCCTATATCCTCAACGTTAGAAATTTTTCGGCATAAAATTTTTTCCAACCATCGTCTTTTTTCTTCACCTTTTACATAAATTATAGAACATCTTGCGTTGGCTTTTATAAAATTGCAAACGCTTTGAAATGAAACTGATCCAGCAGTCCAGCTTAGGTGATGATAGTTTTTTGTTAGCCACTTTGCTTCTCTTTGCTTTTCTATTGATAAGCATTTGATATCAAATGGCGATTTTATAATGAAATTGTTATATTCATAATTGTTGAAAACAATTGCTACTTCTTTTGCGATGAAATCATTTGAATTATTTTTGAAACCTTGTACGTCTATGAAAATTATGTTGTTTTCCATATTAGTCAATTCATAAGACTTTTCGCACTTGTCCTTTGATGGGTACATATTCTATTATACGATCATGAATAAGAATGCAGTAAGCTGATGTTTTTGCTCCAATATTAGTTGCTGTTTCAAATTCTATTTTTATATCAATCGGTCCATTATTGAGTGATTTATTCTGATGACTGACATCTACTACAATAATAGGAGCTTTTGTCTTAAACTCTGGTGCAGTTAGAAGCGGTTGAGATTCTTTCATATAGTAGCTTTGTTGAAATCTTACGTACATGTCATATAGAATTGCATATCGTTCATTTTTGAACTTTATGTTAAGGTCATCATATGGATATGAGACTGAATTTAAATGTACTTTTAAATTAGTCAAATCACAATGAACAAACTTATTTTCTTGTTGAAAAGCAATCAATACAAAACGAGGGCGTTCTCTATTTGCAGCCAGTTTAACATTCCAAATATGGCTAGTTCCCATATTTAATTGTGGATTGACATGACAATCCCAACTGCGAAATGCCATAGGTATAGAAGCACCATTGTTAATAATTTTAATCATATTCAATTTGCTAAAGTCGGATAATTGTACATGTGGGATTCTCCATGAGATTAGTGAAATTGTAAGTTTAGCTTTTTTAGTAGAAACACTCGAGCGTACAAGATCTTCGTCGTTCTTATTGCGCAAGAGTATCAATTCATGTTTTCCATTTAGTATAACTTTGTTGTAGTCTTCAGCGAATCCTAGGAGCATTTTTAGAGGTACATAGAAATTGAAAAAGCCATTTACAAGGGTGACATCGTCAATTTTGTTCCATCCAGCATTTTGCATCACGTTGCTTTCTGTTGGTGACATAGACACCAAATTTTTTATGGTGCTTGTGGCTCCTAAATATCTTGTATGATCAATTTCAATTCCATTGAGCTCATAGCGAATTTCATCAAATAGATATGCCACAAAGTTGTTTTTTAATATAAAGTTGTCCGATGATGAAGTAGATTTAGAGTTATTATCATCAGCAACAAAACCTTCTACATAAATGTAGCTTTCACTGGGTAGCACGTACAAATCCTGATTTTGTATTGAAATTCTAATTTCATCATTATTGTTGTAAGATTGTAAGTATGGTACATATGTATGATAGTCCTTTTTGATTATATTCTCATCAGACAAGGGCTTATCTAAGACATCTATTATTGAACTCATTTTGTCTTCAATTTAAAATTCAAGGACTTTAGAAAATTTTTATTTGATGTTGTTAGTGCTTTTTGTTGTACTGGTCGCTTTAATGTTGATGTTGTTCTTGCTGCTATATTTTTCAATGTATTTGTGTTGTATATTAGCATTATTTAGTTGGCCTTAAATGTATTCGTATTGTAATTTCCTCTCCTCGGAAATTAATTAAATCACCGTGTTGATCAACTACGCGCAGCGCTAGTGAACTTATCTCTCTGGTGTTCACAGGTAAATAGATGAGATTTCTTGGAACCTCATCTATTTTATAGCCTGGAGGCACATTAATCGGAAATTCATGAAGTGTATGCGATTTGGAGTTATTCATATATGTGTTAATAGCGATACTACTTTCAACTCGCAAGAGATTTACTTTAAAAATATTAACTGGAAGATCTGAATAATAATATTTGTTTGGTGTTAGGATTTTGCTATTGTATCCTAAAAGTTTTCCAATTGTATTGTCTTTATTAAAATATACAGTATCCTTGGAACTATTAACTTTAACTTGCATTGTATTGTTATTGGCTTCAATAAAAATCTTATTTGTTGGACAGAGTAGTTTGTATTGCTCTTCTATAAAATCAACTATATCATTTAATTCGTAGGATCCAATTGGTATTTCTATTGTATATTCTCCTATATGAAACATATTGTTGTAGGTGTCTACATTTGGAATACTGTTGTATGAATGAAAATCAGTTAGAGCACACTCATATGCACCATGTAATTCAATAGGAGGAAAGTAACTAGCAGATAATTCTGATGAGTTAGAGCTCAGAGTAAGTGTTATTGACATTATAACAGACTGATTACAATTAAATAAAGTTTAGTAGACAGTATGGTTTATAAGCATAATTTACATATTTATTTCATTTTCTTATTTTAAAATTAACATTAGTTTCTTAATATTAATGCTATTATTATTTTGCTATGATGTTGTTGTTGATTTAGTTTTTCTTTCATCTATAATATTTCATCTTTACTTATCCAAGAATTGTGTTGATTAGAAAATCCCAGCCATTTAACATATACCTCCTTCCCTTTAATTTTAAGCACCTTTTCAACTAGATATGTATTTGGAAATCTGGTTTTTGAAAGTTCGTCAGTATAGAATCCACCTTTAATAGGATTACCAAGATAGTCTTCTAATATGTATGTTGCAGGATTTGTATTTTGAACTCTTGTAATTGTGAAAATTTCTGTAGTCCAATTTGGAGTATAACCTTTTTCAAATGTATGCTTATATTTGCTTATGCGTACATGATCTCCTACATTAAATTTTGACATTTTATACATTTTCATATGACTGTATACTGTATTTAGCAGCTTTTCCTCATTTGTTGAGTTGACTTTAATTGGAGGCATTTTAATGGTACGATGAACTTTTCTATTGTAGGTATTAAGTAAATCTTTGTATATATCAATCCACTTATAAGAACCATTATAGCTAAATTCTTTCCACATCATTCCTTTCAGTGTTCTATTAAATCGTTCTACTATTGATGCTTTCATAATGCTATATGTTGAGTAGTGGTTAATGTTGTATTTATGCATTAATTTTTCAAAGTGTTTGTTGAAAAATTCTTTACCATCATCTGTTTGTATGTTTTTTGGTATTCGCCCCAATTCAAAAATATTTTCCATTGCGTTGGTTGTTTCAAGTGCAGTTTTTGTTTTTAGCGGTACTGCCCATGCAAATTTTGAGAATGTGTCAATAATAGTCAGCAAAAATCGATAATTTCTATTTTCTTTTGAATAGTTTCCCATTTCAACTAAATCAGCTTGCCAAAGATCATCTATTCCTTTCATTATAACTCTGCGACGCACAAAATGTTTTCGTGCTTGCTTATGGAGTTCGTTTACTAAATTTCTTTTTGAAGACATTAAGTTGTTTTTAGAGATTTTTTGAAGAGTGTTGTGATCTAGTTGAAGCACTTTCAGCTATTGATACAAACATGTAATTTTCTAATCTATAAATTTTCTCATTAAGCTGTTCAATTTGTTCTTCAAAGGATGTTTTAATTTTTAGAATATCTTTTTCAATTTTATAATTTTCTTCTATATCTAATTTTGTTTCGCGATGTAGATCCTCAATTTGCATTTGAATATTTTCTTGAATTATAGTACTGTCTCTCTTAAAGTATGCTAATAATTTCTCTTCTAGTTTTTCGATTTGAGTTTGCAGAAACAATTTATTGATAACATCGTTTTCCTCCACAGCTTTTGCAACATTTTTGATCCTTTTGTTTTGGACATCAATGTTGTTGTTCGTATCCACAAAGAACCCCAGCAGTTTAGGTGCATTTTTCAAAGAAACTATGTTGCTAGTATCGTTTAAATAATGTCCAAATTTATCAACAGACATGCTTTATATACTTTATTAAACTTAATGTATTATATTAGCTTCACGTAGTTCTTCAATAATTGATATAATCTCGTTATTGTGATTATTATGACCTGCAGCTTGTGATGCGAGCAGTAGTCGAAGTCGATCTACTAGCTCATTTGGATCATCCCAGTATATATAGTTGGGCTTATGGATGTTAAATTCCATCATTCCATCACCTAAGTAGCTACCTTTTGGCTTAGATCCTGTTGATTCGGGTAAATTATCCTGGTTTTTCTCGTCAATAAATTTCTTAATAATATGTTTATATTTATATCCTCTAGTACCCTTAATTTGACCATCAGGTTTATAGTCTCTTCTATATGCATTAGTAGTAATTAAAATCTTTTTATAGATTTCGAGTTCAAATTTATCATAATTTTTTGGTATTTTATGAAACATTAGAGAAAATAGTCCTGGTGTTAGAGCCCATATTTGACCACCAACTTGTATTTTATGTTCACTAAGTGTAAGTTTACTATCACCGAATTTCCATTCATTATTGAAATCTTTATGTGGACCATAGTTTGTATCTAATTCATTTCTTCCTTCCAAGACTGATAAATCAGTATAAGTATCTTCTGTATTGGAAGTTTGTGAGTAAAAATCATCTTCATCATCATCATCATCATTTTTAGTATTAGTTTCGTTAAATAATATGGTACTATCAGATATTGTTCCTTCTGCTAGTTTCTTTGGTGTACTTGTCTCTATCTTGAGTGATGGTTTTTCAGACTTTAAACTTGTATTATTTTCAAATTCTGTCTTCATTTTATTTTCTTCTTTAATGGGAATTCTTTTAATTTTTTAGAACTATTTATGAATTCTTTCAGTGGTTCTGTTATAGGTTTAAATGTATCTCTTAGTTGTTCACGTGTATCTATTTCACCAGTTTTTATACTACGAAGCTTTTTCTTCAAGACATTTCTTGTCAACACCAACTGTTTTAAAATTTTCTCATCCATGTTTAATAAATAAAAGGTATCAGCTATTAGATGAGGTATCAGCTATTAGATCAGCTTATTAGCACCTGGTCTGGTTTTCAGATCAGCTTTTTAGGACCTGGTCTGGTTTTCAGATTAGCTTTTCAGGACCTGGTCTGGTTTTCAGATCAGCTTTTTAGGACCTGGTCTGGTTTTCAGATCAGCTTTTCAGGACCTGGTCTGGTTTTCAGATCAGCTTTTTAGGACCTGGTCTGGTTTTCAGATCAGCTTTTCAGGACCTGGTCTGGTTTTCAGATCAGCTTTTCAGGACCTGGTCTGGTTTTCAGATCAGCTTTTCAGGACCTGGTCTGGTTTTCAGATCAGCTTTTCAGGACCTGGTCTGGTTTTCAGATCAGCTTTTCAGGACCTGGTCTGGTTTTCAGATCAGCTTTTCAGGACCTGGTCTGGTTTTCAGATCAGCTTTTCAGGACCTGGTCTGGTTTTCAGATCAGCTTTTCAGGACCTGGTCTAGTTTTCAGATCAGGTTATCAGGTATCAAATCAGGTTATTAGGTAGCTGGTCTGGTTTTCAGATCAGCTTATCAGGTATCAGATGAGGTTATAGCAAATAGATGTATCAAGCTTAAAGTTAGATTAATAACTAAAGTAAATGTTTATGAAGAGTAGTTTATATAGTTATGAAATAGTCAAATTGCTTTCTGTAGCGTCCATCATTTAATTCATTATCTTTGCTAATCACCAAAAATCCATATTTATCCTTCCAACACTCTCGACAAATCTCATGAAACTTTTCATAACTCATATCGCCACCAACATGATCTCTATAAACATGCTTCATATTTGTCTCATCTTGTTTAAACATTATAATAACATTGGCATTGTCTCTTATTAAATGCTTGGGAATTCTAGTATAAGTTTGACACAAGTAGAATGAATCGACATCCCTATGTCGCCCCATACAAAAATATGTACGTATATTATTCTGCTTTTCACATGCAACATCATCAAATATCATAATTGAATTAGTTTTAGCTTCATCAGGTGGAACAACTGATTCATTATCTGTAAATGTATAATATCCCATTCCTTTAATTGGTGAAATTAGTTTTTTCAGGTATTCATATTTGGGTTGATATAGAGATTTTGAGTATAAATAGATGTTTTCAAACTTGAGTCCATTAGGACTTTCTAGTAAGCCAATCATAACATTAGTCTTTCCACAATTGGATGGTCCAACTATTAGAGCACGAATAGAATTTGGTAAGAGGGGGCTATGCTTTATTTTTGAACTGATGTTGACTGAATCGTCAATATTACGAACTAAAATATTTTTATGTTGTTTCACTAACTGCATTTTTGTAACTAAATACATTTTATAAATGTTACCTCTTATTATAGAAAAAATTAGATAATATGGTTATACGATATCAGAAAACGTTTAGTCATAAAAACACCTTCGTTGGAGGAGGTATAGTAGATAAAATAATAAACTCTCTACCTGTTGAGCTTCATCTTCCGGGGTATCAGTACTGTGGACCTGGAACAAAACTACAAAAACGTTTAAATCGAGGTGATAAAGGTATTAACTTATTGGACTCTGCTTGTAAAAATCACGATATTGCGTATTCAAAAAATAAGGATTTAAGTACTAGACATAAAGCTGATAAAATACTTGAAAATTCAGCTTGGAATCGAGTTTTAGCAAAAGACAGTAGTCTTGCAGAAAAATCATTTGCATATATGGTTACTAACGCAATGAAAACCAAAACTAAATTTGGTATGGGTGTGGAGAAAAAGAAAAATGTTAAAAAGAACAAGCCAAATGATAAAAAACTGTTTAGAACATCAATTAGAGCTGCAACAAAAATACTAAAGAAGGAAAAACCATTAGATATTAACTCAGCTATTAAAATTGCACGAAAAACTATTAACAAATCATTAAAAGGAAGAAAGTCTCAAATTGTAGTTCCACGTGTAATACGTGTTCCAAAAATCGGTGGTTTTTTACCTCTAATACCGATTTTAACTGCTCTGGTTGCAATTGGAAGTCTAACAACTGGAGGTGCTGCCATAGCTAAAGCTGTAAATGCAACAAAGAATGCCAAAAATCAACTTGATGAAGCAACTAGACATAATAAAGCGATGGAATCTATAGCAGTGGGAAAAGGACTTTACTTAAAACCATATAAAAAAGGTTATGGTTTAGTTCACAAAGAGGAATCAAAAAACTCTTAAAGATGCTGCCCAACAGACCACTATCTGATGTGGACCTAAACCGTTTCTCTATAAAAATTCCATATTTTAGAGGAGTTTTCATGTTGAATACTCTACCAAAACGAACAAAGAAAATTGAATGTGGAATAATCAACTTAGATGTATCAACAGGACCTGGTACACATTGGGTAGCATACTATAAAAACATCAATGAAAAAGAATATTTCGACAGCTTTGGAAACTTACAACCTCCTTGGGAAGTAGTCAAATATCTTGGTGCAAATATAAAATACAACTATAATCAGCATCAGAATTTCAATACATTTACCTGTGGACATTTATGTCTTAAATTTCTTTATGAAATAACTGAAAATATTAAATAAAACACAAACATTTATATTTTAAAAAACTCTTTAATGTCTTTTTATTCATAGTTTAAAATACATAATTAATATATTATTGCCAAACAGGAAATTGGGAATTTTGAATTAGAAATTCACTCAGCTCACTCTCGACAATTAGGTTTTCTTCACCTTCTCTACTTAGGCAATATGATCCGCTTGAGAGATCTTTGATATCGTCATCAGTTAAAATATTATATCGTTTGGGCAGGAACATTATGTGTTTATTCATTTCAACTTTTAGGGTTGGTCCATATTTAGTTGTTACACGTAACACATTTCTAATAGTATATTTCGTTGAAGAATCAAGCTCCTTTACGTGGATTAAAGTTTTGTTATTTAGAGCATTAAATTTTGCAATTAGATTTGTTGTGGAGTCCATTTTTTATTTTTTATTTAGATACTTCTTGTCACTCTGAATGTTTAACTGGAAATGATCTTAAAAGTAGCGATGATGACTTCAAAAAGGCTAATCGAAAATAATTGTGGTGAAATAGTGAATAAGTGGGGGATAGTGATAGACAGAAAGAGATAGTTATAGAGAGAAAACGGTTAGAGAGAGACAGAGTAGTAAAAAAGAAATATGGAATAGAGAGAAAAGGGTTAGAGAGAGATAGAGTGCTAAAAAGAAATATGACATAGAGATGATAGTATAGATATTTTAAAGACCATATAGATATTTTAAAAATTTACAGAACAAATTAGTCTTAAAGGAACCTTCCAACATTCATCATCATTCATTCATCAGCAAATAAAATGAGCCAAATTAGACGTACTCTTAATCAATTTATAAGAGATTTTGAAAGCTTCAGGCTTTTTGATCATTGGGAGATGATAAAATGTTTCCAAAATATGCTGGATGAGAACGAAGAATATGGTGTCATGGAAGATGAAGACAACACTGAAGGACACTTCCCCAGCTGTCCTTGGTATCATCCTGAGTGTGAGGAGGGACCTGATACTTGCAGATGTACCATATATTTTTTAAGAAAAAATATACTAGAACATCTAATAATTGGCTATTACGAAATGTTTCCATCATTATAAATAAATTAAATAAAAATGAAATAAAATTGTATAAATAATAAAATAAAATTGAATTATAAAAATATTCCTTGATTTGTATTATTTTTTTCTAAAGGAAAACTAGGAATCATCTGTTCGAATATAAAATAACAGAAACTTGTATGTAGTAAAAAAAAATATGAGGATTTTATCCGATTATCTAAATTATTTATCTTTATGAAAATATCTAATTGAATTTCATAATATTGTGAAATTCAATTTCTCTTGTGCAGAATCTCTCAAAGAAAACAAGACTGTGCATGTTTAAGTGATCTGAAAACAAGACTGTACATGTTTAAGCGACATGAAAACAAGACTGTGCATGTTTAAGCGACATGAAAACAAGAATTTGCAAATAAGCAAAAAACAAAAATTTTTGATCCAACGAAGTAAAGCCAATAAAGAAATAAAAAAACCATTCACATTTTCCATTCTTTTTTCAATAGTTTATTTACAATAACTTTTCTTAATAAATAGAATTTAAATACAATAATATTTCTTAGACTTTTTTTACATTCATTTTAACAACAATAAAATAATTTTTCTTAATAAATAAGATTTTATATACAACAATTTTTCTTAATAAATAGGATACAATATTTTTTCTTAACTAATAGGATTTTATATACAACAATTTTTCTTAATAAATAGGATACAAATACAATATTTTTTCTTAATAAATAGAATACAAATACAATATTTTTTCTTAACTAATTAACTAAGATTTTCTTGCATTTTAGCAATCTCATTTAGCAACATATCAAGTTCGTATTCAGGGTTAGTTTCCTTAATACGAAAATGATACCATGCATAAGTATTAATATTATTTGATCTAATTTTTCTCTTATCATCTCCATAGCTTAATACTACCTTATTTAGTTCACTAGTATATAATTGATGTAGTTTAGATTTAAATGTTAACATACTATCATATACATTAATCTTATTAAATAAGCAATTCTTATATGTAGCTAAACTATATTTATCTAATATGGCTCTCTTTACCCCCTTCGATTTTTTAATATCATCTTGGTTTTCTACACTAAATGAATACATTTTTGAGCGCAGCCCAACAAACTCTGTCATTATCTTACCGCAATTTTCATCCTTCATCATACCAATTACTTTTTTATTTACTATTGGGAAATTATAAATATTGTCTGTAGGATAGTCCGATGTGTCAAATTGTTCATGAATGTCATTTTTTATGTCAGCGTAAAAGTCATCAGTCTTTATTGAATATATAAAAGAGTCAGTATCCATATAGTTTAATGAGAGGTTTGTCTTAAACTTAGGTTGCATGTACCCGTAATGGAAATTATACATTTTCCATTTTGACAGCTCGAGTACACAAAATCCTAAGTAAATTGGTTTATTGTAGCAGGTTTTGACTCTAGTCATTTCGATTGCTACAAGATCTTCGGAAAATATAGATAAACTATGAAAATTTGGTTTTGATATCCAATCTTGGGCACCCAAATGATTCCGATTCGTTTTCTCCCAATTATTAACAATTTTAACATCTCTCCTCTTGTCCACATTTTCCATGGTTTTACCATACACTGCATTATTAAGTAGTTTGAAAAAATTTTTTTCAAAAGCATTTTTAGCAGTGGCTCTATGTCTGGTATTTAGGTCAATATAGCCTTTTAACCATGGAGATTGTTTAAATGCTAGAATACGATGAGTTTTCTTTAAAACTAAGCCATATTCTAAGCACTGTTTGAGAACTCTAAAGTGTATCACATATGATTGCTTTGTAGAGAAATCGGTTATCAACTTGCTATACTTCGCTTGCATAGGTTTCTTATTTTCAGCGCAAAAAGGAAGATCATTATGCAAGTCGTGTAAATGAGAGGGATAATCCAACGTAACCTCATAAATATAACCGTCTGTTCCATTATCAGCTATGCTGTTTGGATCCAGATTCAGCTCGTCTTGTGATAACCATCTGAATCCACCATGAGGAAGATATTCCGACATCGCCCATCCATACAAATTGTTAGCGTCTAAATAGACGAGAAATTCTGAGGGCTTTTCTTTGTCGAAATCTTGCAAATATTTATTATTTGCTTTCGAATATCTTTGACTACACTGTACTATTCCCCCACGTATACCTTTTTTCATAAAATTGTACATGTCTATGTCTGTCAATAGTTCTAACTCAATTTTTGTATATTTGAGCATTGCATCCCAGGAAAGGCCAGGTGCTGTATAATACTGGCAAGGATCGAGCTCATAAATACCCTTACAAACTTTTCTAAAGTTCTCGAAAATATCTGTCAGTAAGAGGACGTCTGTTTTTAAGTAAAGTTCCATGTAATCTTTCATTGTTTCACAACCAAAAGTATTCCATACCTCTACAGCATGTGAGTATTCCTCTAAAGAACACTCTTTATTATTCAACTTATTAAAAAAATCACTGCGTGAAGGCAGCTGGCATTCATCTAATTTTTCGAATGAATTTAGGTACTCATAAGGGAAAATACCTTTTTTCTTAATAAGCTGAAATTCTTTTTCTGATTGAAATAAGGACCTTATAGTGCTGAAATCATTATCCGACAAATTGCAGGCTAATGATTCCAAACTCTCAGCCATAAAGCGTATAGTATCAAGAAATCTTATTTCAAGCTTATGGCCATCACTCATTTCTGTGAATTGGGAGAGGGATATATAAAGTTCCTTATTGAGAGGGAGTACTTTCAGTTGCAATGAAATTTCACCTAATTCTTTAATGAAAAGATGTGAGTCATAATTTGAATAATTGTGGAAGTAAACTGGTATAAATTTGGGAATTTGGTAATTTAAATTACATTTATTGTGGGCTGCACCTCTAAATTTGCCACTAATGTGGCAGTGATCTCTAACACGATCTTTGCCTAAAAATTTTTGGCAAATATGGCAATTCACCGCACTATAAAAATTATAAGTATCCGAAGGGGATAAAGTATCCATTTGTCTATTGTTAACTAAATAGTTATTATATATATCTTCACAATCCTTAATTAAATATTCTACAAATTTTTTGGAGGCATCTTCCCCCGTATATATTCTAAGCTTATCTAAATTATTACTATGGAGACACTTAATAAAATAACTAAAGGCACAAGGTGTGTGCCTTTTTATTAAATTTGTTTTACTACTTACACTATTACTTATATCCTCTAATACGCATTCGAAGTCCGCGTAAACAACAAACGGGACATCCATTTTTCGTTGATGTCCCTTAAAACTAAGAATGGCATCCTCACCTGATGGCATAGTTGTGACTATCTTCCCACATTCCTCCTTATGTGTACTCATCACGTTCTCCCTATGGGTATATTGGAGACAGCTATTGCAGAAGTGTAGTTTGTGTTTATGTGTGGTAGTCTGATTCGTCAAAAGTCTGTGAATGATAAAAAAATAAAATAAAAGTTTATGAGTAAAACTTATATATTATAAAATATATAAAAGAAGTATATGTATCATTAAATTAAAGTGTAGTATAATTTTTTAACTTACTTTGATATGTTCTTTATCAGAATGTAGTGATGAACTTCACCATTTTCCAAAAGCAACAAGTTTACATGACTAATTTTCTCGTCTTTGGTGACATAGTAAGGACCAATAATCTGATTGGTCCCCTCATCATAGCCGAATACGTTAATACTTATTGCTGGATTGTTCACCTCAAACTCTTTTATTTTGTTTAATCCTAATGGGAAGCGTAAATTTTTGAAATTTAACGCTACACCATTTCGCGTAACAATCGTCTCTGCAGCAATGTCCTGAATATTATAAGAACTGCAACGCTTTGCATTATCATATTTGGTGGTATCCATGGCAGCGATTAGGCACCACTTGAAACAGTACTCATCATCATTTTCAATATTGAGGCAAGCTTTTTTTCTTTCTAGTTTTCCAGGTGTGGATATCCAGTTCGATCCTTTGACGAGCGAAGATTTGTTGATGTTGATTTCTGCTCGGACTATGCGTGACAAGGTCCAACCAGAATCTCGCTCTTCAAATTCGGACATTTTGGTTGAAATCTCCGCAACCTGCTTCCGGAATAACTCATCTATGCTATCTGCCTTCGTCAGCAAACTCATTTTGGCTACATGTGATATTATGCACAACTCCAATTCTTCTCCAACAATTTTGATATATTCTGCCACAATACTCACATGAAATTTAATTATTGCATGCTTACTTAAATTCACTTGAAGTCTCTCCATAAAAACATTTTTATTTTCTTCAACGAATTCTTCCAACAGAAGTTGGTCTTTTTTGTTTAAAATTGCATAAGTGGCAATATGGTTTTTGAATGCTTTAGATATTTTATAATATCGCAATTCTTCTACTTCATCTGTTCTAGCATGCGAAGTATTCCTTGGAGTTGGCAGAGTTTCTTCTCTTCTTTCTTCTACTTCTCCATCACTTTCCGGTAAGCTTATGTTCATAGCATCGTCGAATAAATTACCTCCAAGGATACCCACACCCTGTTGTTGAGCTTGTTGTTGTTGTTGTTGAGCTTGATGTTGATGATCTTGTTGTTGATGCTGGTACTCTTGTTGATGATAATTAAGAGGTTGCCATTGCATCACATTGGGATTATAATTGTATCCCAAAAACTGATTATTCCATGGCATACCGTATTGTTGAAAATTTAATGGTAACTGATATTGAGGATACTGTAGAGAAGGATATTGTTGATGAATGAATGATGATGATGAAGTTTGGTGATTTTGAAAAGATGTCTGCGGTAGCTCCTGATTTATGCCCCGGCTTACGACCACTTGATCCTGCACACTATGGTTTTTAACATGCTCCAAAAAGGACTTTTGGTATTTGTATACCTTATTACATGTATTACACTGATAACCTGATGAACTCATTTTTAATTATTTTATTATTATTTCACTTTAACACAATTGCTGATGATACTTCTTGTAAATACAATAACGTACTGATGTGTTGGTTAGAAATGTTGGCGTATTTATACTAAAATTGGAAGCAGTATCCTTGCAGCATTCATAAATTTTACTTTTTGTTTCTCTGCTGCTGACTGTACTTAGTTTGCTGCTTTAAAATAATCGTAGACAAAGAAAATGATTACCTTGCAAAATATATATGTATTCTACAAAATATTCCACGCACAAATACCCACGATCACACATTCATACATGTACACATACATACATACATACATACATACATACACATACATACATATACATACATACATACACATACATACATACATACACATACATACATACATACACATACATACATACATACATACATACATACACATACATACATACATACATACATACATACATACACATACATACATATCTCTTAAACAAATACACAAAATATTAAATTACCAACGACGATAAAGCTGGACCCCCCACACACAAGTATGGGTGCTCACATACATGTGAACACAAGTATGGGTGTTCACATACATGTGAACACATAAATAAAATATTTAAATAAATTAATTTAATTTATTTAATTATTTTATTTATAAACAATTTATTAGCATGAGGAAATCACACACACACACACACGTCTTATATGAGAATCGTCTAGTAGTCATCAAATCTATTTTCTCTGATATTACTGATATAGTATTACGATAAGAAATTTCTACAGTCTGGCAACACTGGCAATTTTCCCTTTGGTATTAGAAAATAATAATCATGTTTTGCCGTCGGCATTTGGAAAAATTAATAATCATGAATTGCCGTCGGCATTTGAAAAAATACTCATGCATTGCCGTAGGCATTAGGAAAAATAAACATATATTGCCGTAGGCATTAGGAAAATCATGTATTGCCGTAGGCATTAAGAAAAATATTCATATATTGCCGTAGGCATTAGGAAAATCATGTATTGCCGTAGGCATTAAGAAAAATATTCATATATTGCCGTAGGCATTAGGAAAATCATGTATTGCCGTAGGCATTAAGAAAAATATTCATATATTGCCGTAGGCATTAGGAAAAATTAATTTTCACTATTTCACCCCACTCCCCCTTTGGTATTAAGAAAAATCATTTTCATGATTTTCCCGTCGGCATATATATTTATGAAATATTAATCTTATGAAACCCCTTAATCCACTCCACAAACATACACACATACAAATTCCCACGGTCATAAAAAACTGGACTTATTAAACCACCCTCGTATGTATTAAACAAACAAAACCCCTTATGTAAACAAAAAATTCCTTATGTAAACAAAAAGTTGGACGGACTTATTGATCCACCCTCGTAGGGTATCAAATTTCACAAATTTCCAAGAATTTTAAAATTTGGGTAATTAAAATTTTAAAATTTCAAAATTTTAATTGACGCAGGATTGGCAGTTCCCTACTACTCACACAGAAACTTTTTTATGTTAATTCTAACTAAATCAATGTTGAGATAGTTATTTAGTTACGGAATTTCACGGTTTTGTCTTGTCCAATTTTTAATAATTTTGCTTAATATGCAAGTCTTCCAACAGAGACTTCCAATCCTTGGCACTTGATAACGGACATCTTGTTGAAGGTACGTCCGTCAAATCAGTTGCCATTTATTCAGTCTGTTAGGATTTAAGAACACATACAAATGACAAAATTGCTTTATACATATTTGTGTTATGTTCGGGCAACGTTCCACGCCCTTCTTTCATTTAACGATGCGGATCATTTCTGGAAGAATGAATACGTCAACAAATCAAATGATCGAATTTAGGAGAGCACAAATCCAATAGTATGTAAAGCATTCCGAAAAAGTGACTGTTTCGTGAGGATTTCGGGCTGGTGGTATAATCGGTAGAGAAATCTTTGAGAACTACGTTAGCCTGGCCATAATCGCCGATGGATTGTTAACAACAATATCTGGTTTCAATGGAAATGCTCTACCTTTCACGCCACATTAGATATTCTGAACGATCGATTAGAGATAATTGTTATTTCACGTGGATTTTTGCTTGTCAAAATAGTGCCAAATTTCGATTATAAAATTAAGCCTTAAATAATGATTTCTTAAATTTTTGTGACTAAATATGTATTTAAACCAACTAATTTTTTTAATTGAAAATTGAATTGAACTCAAAAAAAAACCCAAGTTTCCGTTCTACCGAATTTTGGGAAAGTTTTCCAAGCTACCTACGGCTTCGGTTAAAAAAAACGGCATCATTAGGACACTACACTAAAAAAATATTTCTCCAACCAACACCTTTAATTAAAAAAAATAATAAAACATAAATCAGTTAAAATTTTAATTGTATCAATGAAACCTTTAATTAATAAAATTTTCAAACAAAAGTTTAATTTACTTAACTAAATTTTTAATTAAAATTTTGATCAATTAAATTTTTGCAGAAATTTTTGATCAATTAAATTTTGACTCAATTAAATCTTTCATTGATTATTTGTACTTTTTTTCAGCTAAAAATTTTAATTGGGGAAAAAATTTTGTCTGCGTATTGATTACAAACAAATTATTTGGATGCCTTGGTTACATAAATATTTATTTGGATCTCATACCACGAACTTTGAAAATTATCCCGCCTTCTGAAAAACTTGTATTAAAATCGCTTAAAAAATGAGGGCATTTCGTATAAACATTTTACTCAAATCGACCGTAATCGTTATGGAAACAGGGGGTTAGTGTAAATTTTTCTTGTTAACTATTGAGTAAGTTTTATAAATGCGTACATTAGGGTGGCCCAAAATCCAAAAGTATCGAATAATCGTGCTCCACAACACTGGTCCTATTCGAATAGTACTTAAAAATGTTCAGTCCAAATTTGGGCCCATTAGGTCAATAGTTAGAGGTTGCGATAGTTTAGTGATCTGTTAAATTGGGTCACCAAAGCAACATCGAAATAAAAATGGCGTCGTCTTTTCACTCTGTAGGTGCCTTTTCTTGTCCATCATCGCATAGTAAATTAAAAAACATTGTTGACTCAAGTGGATTTCTATGTTTAAATACTTTTCCGTCCAGGTAGCTGGATATTTTTCACCTTTGCTTTTTTAGTTTCATATGTAACTCTGGAATCGAAAAAGGCAAGCCCGATTAAATGTTCAGAAAAGTACCATAAATGTACATGAAATGCTTTTACAGCAGCTTTAAAAATGTTTTTCATTGGGATAGTTTTCGAGTTGTTTAAGGAGGTTTTGGTAATTAAGAGGAGCATTTATTGCTAAAGGAGCTTCATTCCAGTATCGGTCATAAATAAGACTTACAAATAAACTTATTTCGGTAACTGCTTTCTTTTCCTCGTCTGTGAGATCAAATTGATTTTGAACCATACATACATACTTTTATGCAATAGATCGCCTTCATCATACAACGCACGCGCCTGCTGCATACAATTTAACTTTCATTGTTCCTGCTTTATTTGCACCAGCAAGAAAATTTAGACAAAGCGTAAGGAGTTCACGGTAATCGCCCCTTGGCTGTTGACTTTTGATTGCATCGGTATAATATTCATACATTTGATGTTGGAGTTGAAGCAAGTCACTTATATAGAATAGAATATCATCTCCGACTTTGAAGTTTTCTTTATCAATATTTGGCGATTTTTAAATCTTTTAAATAGTTGAACTTCGGGTCCTACGCTTAGGCCAAAATACTCTTTAAAAATATTAGAAAGCATGACCTCAAACATATGATGGCGACAAGCCATAGTAGGTCTTTATTTAACCCTTTTCCAATTAAAGTATACTTTAATTTAATAAATAGTTTATATAGTTTAATAGCTTTAAACCAGCATTGGAAGTCGCCATTCATCGCGACATCTAAATATTGTCCCTTTGAGCCAATTTTTGGTATACACATATATTTTAGTAAAAGAAACAAAATCAAGCTTGTGGAGAAAGTAGTGGGCCACTCTAACGTACATACATACATACATACACCCAGAGAAAAAACAGCTTAAAATCAATAAAAACTGTATTGAATTTAATAAGAAACATTAACGAAAGTCATGTTGAAATTTCTTATTTCAATATGGAAAACTATTCATTTTATTTATTTTAAAGTATCTCAATATACATTTTCTATTGCATTGAAAATTATTGAATTAATGTTGCAGCTTTTCGCTGAGTGTATGTACATATTTGTATGTGTATATACTACTCTTTCCATACACTCATATTTTTTTAAATCGATTGCTTTTTAAATAAGCTCACACATAAATGTTAAAATTGGCGGAGTATTTCTTTGCAATGACAAATGACCGCTTTCAATAAAATACAAAGAAAATTCCCAACTTCATAAATATTTTATAAAAGAAGGAAAATAAAAAAGAAATTCTGATTAATTTAATGGTGTAAAACATATGAATGGAATGTCTCACATGTTACAAGTACAAGGCATAAATTATACCTTTCACTTAATGGGTAGGGGAAGGCAAACATAAATACTAAACTAAACAATACTAGCTTCTGTAGCACGTCATCCGTCATTAAGGATGGTTAGCAAAAAAAAAAAAACAGGATTCTAAAAGACATGAGCTACATACATACATACATACATATCTGTTCCTTGAAAAAAGCAGCCAGTTACCAGAAAAAAAATTTGCGGAATGCATTTAACAGGTTTGCTTAACAGCAAGTTCTAAATAAACATGTACAACAGCCGTACATAAAAAAAAAACTAAACAAAGAAGGAAGTACCAGGTTGTATACAAGATTTCCACAAAATAAATGACATTTTGATTTTTGTTTTTTTTTTTTTTTGTTTAGTTTATCAAATAGAAATGTTGCCCGCATGTTTACAAATTAAAACAGTTTTTTTTTTGCAAATAGTTATTAAAACTGCTGCTGCAACAGCTGCATAGAAGAAACTTTAGCTTTTCTTTAAAATGAAAAGTCAACTCAGCCTAGAAATAACTATTGCACTCACCTGCTGTTTTATTAATAGACACAACATGTGCGAAACACCTTCATGGGGCAGCGTGTGGCGTTAATGACTTTAATAATCCTAGAAAGTTAGGGAAGGCAGTTAAATAGCCGACCAAGCAACCAGCAAGCCAGTCAACTGGCCAAACAAACTAGTTAAAGACAACTTGCTAGTTAAAAACTGTCTTCAATTATTGGCTGTCTGTTAAACGACATGCTAGAAAACCTGGAAAGAGTAAAATAAAACAAAAAACTACATATAATCAATATTCAATGTATATAATTAAATGGCTTTAAAATAATCGTCATAAGCTTTATTCGCTATAGACATTTAAAACAACAGTAACATTAACAACAACTGTATTTTAAAAATTAATACCAAAAGTGCCTTCCTTAAATGCCTTGATATCCATCCATAAGTTTTTTAAATATCCATATATGCACGTGTGTATGTATGTATGTATGTATGTATGTATGTATGTATGTATGTATGTATGTATTTATGTATGTATGTATGTATGTATGTATGTATGTATGTATGTATATCTGTATTTGGCCCTAACTATTCAGCACGTTTCGTATCCTGTTAATCTAATCAGCCATTCGTAAGTTATAACATGTCATTTGCTGTCTTTGGCGCTTTTCTGACAAATGATCATGTGGCTCAGGTGAGCTACTTGCCGCTTAATTTTTTTTTAACTAGAAATAAAAAGAAAGAAACGCACACAAAATGCGGCTAATTTATTTGTAGGCCTGAAGTCAGCAGAGCTAAAGAGGTATTAAATAGAAGAAAAGAAAACATCATTCGTATAGCAAAATTATTATTTTTTGTCTGCTTACACAGAAAAAAAATATTACTGCAATAAACAACTTTAATTGAAAATAGAAGCAAAATAAATAATATCACTGTATATACGCATGTGTATTAATTAATACTCAGAGTATTTTTACACTTATGCATATGATTGCAGCTCTTACAGTCTAAATGTTATGTGTATCCGGTTTAAAACTTAATGCGTGTGCTTTTATTTTTTAGCTGTACGCATTTATTGTTGTTTGACCGGCAATACGTAAAGAGTACTTACTCAAAGAGTACTAAAAGAGTACTTTTGTTATTCTCTGGTGCACACATGTGCTGTTTCCAATGCAAAAATCAATGTATTGGGCTAAGAATTGCCCAAAATGTTCTTCTCTATCTAGGTCAACGGTTCTCAAATGGGGGTCCGCGGACCCCTGGGGGTCCGTATGAAAATTCCAAGGGGTCCGCGAGAAGCTAAACAAATATTGTTATGATTCCTCAAAAGTTAATATTAATAATATTTAGTAATATGGCTTTTGTATAATAAATGTAAAACATATATTTCGCATTGCGGCCGTGCTACTATTAAAATTTCTGAAGGGGTCCCCGAAGAAAGAGCTTGTGAGAACCTCTGATCTAGGTGGTAGTATTTTTACACAAATTAAATACACAGAGAAAACAGTGCCTACTAAATACCTCATAAAATAAAACAAAATTAATAAGAAATCTCTATGGTTTTTTTTTCAATAAGGAAATCTTATTAATTTCATAAGAAAACCTTTTTGAAAAAATCAAGAAGAAATCTTGTAGTTTTTATGAGGTTATCTTATTGATTTTTTCAATAAAAAAAATTGCGTCTTTATTCTCTGTACTTATGTATTTTAATTTAAATTCTATACCATATACATATGTATGTAGTATATAGTAGATGTTATTTATTTATACATACATACACATACACATTACGTTATATTCTTAACTAACTTACTCACCAAGTATTGAACTTCTGACTGATAGACTCTAACCAATATGCTAACAAGCAGCCTGAATAACCATTGAAATTATTGAGCATACATTCTGATACAAAAATGAAAAAGGTCATGAAAAAAATGGTCTGTATGTCTCTTTATAGAAACGAAATAACAAGACACCTCATAAAATCAAGAAGATTTCCTTATTAAAAAAGATGCTTGACACATAATCATATAGGAACCTACTAAAATCAAGAAGAAAACCTTTTTAAAAAAATTAATAAGGCAACCTAATAAAATCAATAAGAAATCCCTATAGTTTATAATTTATAAGAAAACCTAATAGAATCAAGAGGATTGTTTTTTTGGTTGCAAAAATAACGAAAATTGAGTAAAAAAAGTTGTGAATAATAAGATTTCTTCTTGATTTTATGTGGTTTTCTTCTTGATAAAATTAATAAGATTTACCACATAAAAACAATAAGGAATCTCTATGAAAAAATATTAGCTTCTTTCTGCTGGCATACCCCTTAGCCTAAAAACGTTTCATAGAGCAAATCTTCTTGATTATATGAGGCAGTTTTTTCTCTGTGTACGCAACGCCGAATTATTTGGCATTAAAAAACGTGTTTTTTGAGTTATGACACTATTGAAGTAAATGAGCGAAATGCTATCTGAAAAAAATTTTAAATATTTACTACGTTTATACGCAGGGCTTATTTGCAAATAAAACTGTAAATTGTTGCCATATTATTCTTTTTATTGCGACTTACTAATTCAGAAAACTATTCACGATTAACGCACTATTTTCAAATAAAATGCCTAAGGTTGCCACGCTTACAAATGTTTGATAACAAAAACAATAAATGGACAAATATTGCAACAAAAAACATTGATAGAAGCAAATAATGACAATTAAAACAAATAATTATTTAATATTTTGTGCATTTACACTATTTTTTTCTCAACATAAGTAAGCTTTCTATAGAAGTGCTACCAAGTTTGTGTACTTTTGCTAAGCCGTATAAACAGTGAGTTAATTTATTTGCAAATAATTTTATTTGCAAATAGTGCGCGTATAAACGTAGTAATTGTCTCTACCATATCAAACTATCCAATAGTTTAAATTCGTCTTCCAGATTCGTTATCTTGGTACCATAATTTATACGATATGCTTCTTTTCGAAATGCTTAAGTTTTTATATACGATAGGTGGTTCGGAATGGTGGTGCCAATAATGCACCTCCACTCGATAGATAACTCAATAAGACATATTTTAGTTTTAGGAATACGCTGACCTTAAATTCACAATTGATGGCTCTTTGAGCTCTTCTGGAAAGTAAAAGTTTGCATATTGGATAGTTGGACATGGTAGACACGGTATAATTTATATATGGCGTTGGAAGTTGTAGCAAAGTGGACTTAAAAGCCGAAAAGCCTGGGCTTAAAGGCACAGTTACCCGATTGTAATGTAAAGTAACTGCAACAGTAGGAAACAGCTGATCGATATTCTTATGTGAAAAGTTACATTATAGAGATGTAATGTAACGTAACCTACTTTTGATATAAAAGTATCAATCAGCTGTTTCCTACGTTGCAGTTACTTTACATTACAGTCGGGAAACTGAGCCTTAAGCCCGATCACCAAAAAAGTTCCTTTGTACCAGTTGTTCAAGTGATGAAGGCATAGATACCGGTCACTGAAGTAAACCGACTTCAAGGGATACTAATTTTAATGTAAAATCAGAGCGCCCTCCTTCGGCGTTATTGTGCAGCAGAATCATCGGCAAAGTAAAATAACCTATAAAATGGCTATTTAAAAAAAAAACATATACGAAAATTTAATGCGCTTCATTGACACCAGAGGCGCGCTGCAAAACTGCCTTAAAAAAAATTGCAAAGAAACAGAGTTGTAAAAAAGAATCAAGTTTAAGAGGAAAGCTTATCTTCCTTCACCACCTGTTTTCACTAACACTGTCCCTATACCTCAAGAAGGTAGCAGCTAATGGTTCATTGCCTGAGTGTTAGGTTAGGTTAGGTTAGGTTAGGTTAGGAACGGTGGTGCTATATATACCGCACCTCCACTCGAAGACCCAATTGGGTCCATTGTAAAAAAGTAATATTTACCCCCCATTTGTAGTCAGAAGTGAGCCTATTATCCGTCATGGAGCCACTGAATTCCCATGATGAAGTCCCTGATGTCAACTAGTTTACACTTCCCGATATCAGTAATGCTCTTTGGGAAACTTCTGCTCAGCCAGCTAAGCCTATGACGTTGCAGCTTCGGGCAGTGACAGATAATATATTCAATGGTTTCTGGTTCCTCTTCATGCCCTCACATCCTACAAAAATCTGGAGTGCAAGTTTCCGAAATGCTGGATCTTGTTCTGACCGAGCAGTGACCTGTCAACGCGCCTATCACCATTCGAATCGCCTTCCTATTCATGTGCAGTAGCTGTTTGGATCTTTCCGAGTCAAGTTGTGGCCACATAGTCCTCGAGACTCTACAATCTGCCTGTGTCTTAGTTCTCTTTTAAAAAAAAGTAATGTATTTTTTTTGCATTATGTTAGTTACAGATTTTTTTTCTATTTATAAAACATAAAAATATATAGCTAAAAAAATCTTGAAACTGGCAACAATGTTAATATACAAAAATATAATTTACTTGGCCTAGATTTTATTTAAAAAAATTTATTTTGTATGGATTTTGCTAAAAAAAAAACTTAACAATACATTCCTTTAAAGCTCTTGCAAATACGCAAAATGTCATTTGCCACTTCTCAAGCTCATGTCATATATTGGATATTTTTATTTCTCTGGCCGTATATTTATGTATGTGTTCATTCCAGTGAAATTATAACGTCCGCATAAAAATATAATTAAATGCAATTATAGTTAATTTATATTGGCCATTACCACATCTATTGTCGTTATAATCACTTGGCGGCAACACTGGTAAAAAGTTGTTCGCGTATTTTAAGTTTTAGCTTTTATTTTTTTCTGTTTTTTTTTTGTATTTTTCCAAATGCCACTTGATGATTGTAGTCGTATATGTGTAGTAAAGTAACCGTTTATAGGCATGGAATCAAAATTATTGACAGTTTAAAGGCTGAACGACAGCAGAAATAAAAAGAATTTTTATGCCTTTAAAGATTAATTTTAATGGGTTGATACGCTAAAGAGCAAATTAAATGAATTCCAAGAAATTTAAAAACCTTCACTTTGGTTTAAACTTTAAAGCTGAATGAGATACGATGATAGTACGACGAGTATGTACGTACATACGTTTCATTAAAGTTTATTTAATTGTGTTCAATTTTAATTTTGTATCTGGCATATTTATGTTGGTGGAAGGAAACCATTTATATTTAATGGCCTAAGATGCTAGAAAGAAAAAAATAAAAAAATAATCTTAGTTTATAAGTATGGCGAAACTAATTTTTTATTTTTAATTTTATTTTTTAAATCATCTTACATAAATGTTTTATGAAGTGTCAGTGGCGGCGTTGATTATTTTTTCGTTTTATATGCTTTCAATAATAAATATCTATACATTGCCGTCAAATTACAAGCAATGACGGAAGTTACTCACTCGTGTAAAATTATCGACTTGTTCATTTAAAAGCATGACTTTAGGACAAACACTAGCTTCAGTTATCATCGTATTCATACGAAATGTTATGGTTTTGTAAACGGTTTATACACTTTTGAGTTTAATAAGCGGTTTCTTTTTGTTATCAACCCAAAATTATTTTTTATGGCCAAGTATTTAAAACTGTTGATTGAATGTATGAGCTTAGTCATTATTTAGACATTCGGAGTTTTCTATGAAACTTTTTTTTTTAATTCCCTTGCACTTGCCTCAACATGTGATAGCGATATTATCATATCAATCAGCAAACATTGTTACCAAATAAACAGCGTTAGCCAACATTTTGCTGCATGTTGTTGTCTCCACCTCTATGTACTCGCAAAAAACATATTAGCAGTTTTAATCGATTAATTGTTGATTGGAATCTCTCAGTCCAAGCTAATATCCTGGGGCTATTTGTTTACATAACAGTATAATTTTGCGGTGCTGGCTATTTGTTTATCTCCTACAAGTTCTCCTCCCATGCTCATACACTAACGAATCTTTAGACAAATCTCCTGCAGTTTCTAATTATTACTCATATGATTATCACTTGCAAAAATATCAATTAAAAAAAGAAATCATTTGATTTTTATCTTAATTACTTTGTGGCGTATACCAAATTGCAAGCTTCTATGTACAATATCGTCTCTTCTTCAAATACGATAAAACTCAAAGATATACATAAATCTTTATAGAACAATAAACCGGCAACATCTCTAGAACAGGCCACAAGTTTCCACCATGCAGCCGCGAAGGATAACTGGTTTCATTAAACGTAGTTTAATTAAATATAATTAATTAAACTGTTAAAGTCAGACATTGAAAAGACATACAATAGCACGTCTACACCAGTGATCGGCAATGAATCGTTTTTTCGCTATTCATACTGACTCATAAAATTATAAATATAAGTGAGTAGACATCATTTAAACTCAACTACTCTGATTTACGCATACTCACGATGACATTGATTTACAAGTATATTTTTAAATAAATATGAATGCGACGTCGACATTATAGTCATACCACACTCACACTCATAAATCACCTAATTTTGATTTCTAATTTCCGAAAAATACTTATACTACCCAGCCAACCTGAGATTCGAAAATAAACGAATGTTCGCTGTAGCCAAAAATTCTCGAAACATCCTCTTTAAAAAAAGTTTCGAAGCAAGAAACAATTTGTTCCTCTCAATTTTTTATTTTTTTGCATGTACAAGAACAGAGGAATAACGTTTTTTGCTATTTACGAGTAGAAGCAACGAAATCTAACTATTAATGACGTTGTTTGTAATTACATAATGATATTGCTAAAGGTTCGCTATTGATTAGTGAGCGAAACATCGAAATCGAAAGATTTGCTACCACAAACTGAGCGACGAGTGAACTCTAGCAGCACTTTCTCTTTCCGTTTACGATAGTCGTTCTCGAGTGTTTTGTGCGAGAAATGTTTACGCAGCATTCAAATGTTTTAGTTAGTTGGATACTCACATTGATTCATCTGACTCATGCATGTATGTATGTTTCAAAGTTTAGTCATTCAACAGTTTGGAAGTAGTATACAATAGTAAGTAGTATATAGGGTTGTTTTTCAAATCCTGAAAAAAAAACAAACAAAAAAGCAACACAGAAACACATAACCTCATAATGAGTATTTTATTATTCTTATACGCAGTTCGCACTGTGAATCGTCCGCCCATAGGCATTGAGTTAAGGAGAGTCGCAATCAACAATGTCATATATGTTGCTAAGTATGAGTTCGATGCGCACTTCAAACTTTCGAGTGAATACGATTCATAGACAGAGTGCGCATAAGTACAAGAAGTTATAAGTCATGATTCAACTCTACTCACTTTTCCACTACTCATTGCTGTTCTCTGGTCTACACACTCTCAGAGACCCTACACGTCCAAAGAGATTTATATATACATGTGTACATGTGTACTTGCGTTTTTTTTTTGTCATTCCTTATTCTTAATCGCAACTATTTATGTGTGTAAATCTAACACTCTGTTTTTGTTGCGGCCTTTAATCACTGAACTAACTAACGCATGTACTCTCGTATGTGTGGTGGCCAAGACGGCAAAATACTGATTAATATGGTGAAGTTATAATGAAAGATGCACGTACGTATGCGATTGCATTTGAAAAATATGTGCTATTATCTAATGTTGTAAATTAGTAAATCTTATTGAAATCTTTAATGTAAAAGAAAAAATTTAGTTGATTTTGGATTAGCGATAATTGGCGAGGAATGCTGCCTGCCGCTTCGAGATTACGCCAACTTAATGAATCGCAATAGATCTCGCATGCACGGGCAATAAACTTGTATATGTTTTTTATTCTTTTAAACATAAATTTTAAACTGTTAAACAAAGTTTTCAATATTTATACGCATTCAAAAAATATAATCTGCTAAAAGAGCCATTTGTCTTAAAAGTTGTTTAAGTCTGTTGAATGAATGAAGGAATGAAATAAGTTAAACGTGAAACACACAGTACACTGCGACCAAAGTAGAGCTATTGTGACCCCTGCCAGGTGCTAGAGCACCTCATCTAGACCTTTTGTCCTAATGAATCTCAGGATTGCCAGTGGGTCTAGTGTTAGCAGTTTCCAATCCTGTGGCATAACGCTTCACAGTCCTTCAGAATATGCTCTGGAGTTTCATCTTCTTAATCACAGAATCTGCACAGGATGTTACTCTCAATGCCAAGTCTGTTGAGGTGTTTTCTCAGTCTTCAATGGCCTGTGAGGAAACCTGTGAGCATTCTTGGATTGCTTTTACTCAGGGACATGCAAGCTATGAAACGATTTTGGTTAGCTTTGCATGCCTCAATCCTGGGAGATTGAGCCAGAGGTGTTCCCTATTACTCTTGATCTCCGTCGATATATCCTCCCGAATTTTGTCCAAGCCGAGTCCACAAAACCGTTCTGGTCCGATCATGGGTGTACGGCTAGTACACCATTCTGGCCATTTTGTCTGCATTTTCATTTTAGCGGCGTGTCCAGGAACCCAGCAGAGTATGACCTTATTCATGCTGCTTAGCTGATTTAGCTTAATGCGACATCCCCACGCTAACTTGATGGCAGCCTGACTATCCGAGCAAATGGCTATTGCTTTTTCCTCGGTAGCCCCTATCCGGTTTGAATTGTGCGCATCTCTCAATGGCATAAACTTCCGATTGAAAAATGGTAGAAAATTTTGCCAACGATTCGTGGTAGTTAGTCCTTGCTCTTACAACTCCCACACCAGAATCTGCCAGCGTTCTGGAACTATCAGTGTACCACCTGATGGTGGGGTTCTATTTCCCTCCCCCCATTCCCTTCTATTGGTCTGAACAGTTCCAAACCTCTTGTCGAAGTCATACACTTTATTCATCACGTCAGAGAGTTGCGCAAGTAGGGGAAATCGTCTTGCCAGGGATGATTGCTCCCTTTGGCTAATTAGACATTGCCAGGCAACAGCACCATAAGTGATGATAGGTCTAACTATCGTGATCTCAAGATTTTGGGTGCGCAGCCTCCCCATGTTTTTCCTGCAACAGATCGACAAATCGTTAGGGCTTTTGTTGCCCTATCAACAATCGCCTCTAAATACTGTTTCCATAACAGCTTTGAGTCTTATATTACTCCCAGATACTTGACCTCCAATTAGCTTTCTATTTTTAAGTCTGTTAAAAAGAAATAAGTTCCGTAACGTGCGAGACTTTGACTCGCAGATGAAGGGTTCCGTACTTACTCGCCCCAGAATAGTTTTGTTCCACTTACCATTCTTACTTGTTGACCCGTCTCGTACATAAATAGAGATTTATTATAATTTAAATGTAATACTGTACATTGCTGAGGCATGGCTTAGTTATCAAGAACTAGCTACTTAATCATTTGAATGAAATGACTTGTGGCACTTTGAAAATAAACGGCTCTTCTAACTCTGCAGATTTTAATAACACCTGCTTCTTTAGCTCATTAAATTTTAATGAAATTTTTTCCCCGATATTTAAAACAAAAATTATTTTACGTGTAATTCCTTTTAATCTGCATTAGACTTAAGCAATTTATCATTGAATTTCTTGACAAAACTTTGCAATTTTGTGTCTCTTACACACATCCTTAGACGGCTTAACTCAACTAAATATTTTCTGCTATTAATACAACATTTATGCTGTTAATGATGTTAATGATGTCAAGAGAATTATCATTAAACCACTGTAACCAGTTCTATATATCTGTAGTTTTGGGAATAAAAAGTAATCATCATCGCTCGCCTCAGAGCTTTTAATCTTAAGTAGTGCTTGTTGCATATGAATGTTTAGATATTTTAAATGGATTTTTTTGTTGTTGTCTTCTCTATTGCATCGTTCAAAAGCTGCCTTTCTACACTTTAATCATGGTTATGTTACTAAAGATTATGTGGCAGTGGAAGAAGTGTTTTTGTTTTAATTAATGCGAGGGTTGGCTCCGTTGGATAGTGACAAAGCAGGGGGCTTATTATTTAATTCAATTTGAAAAATAAAGCGTTGCGAAAGGAATTTTCAATTCAAAAGCGAAATGATATTAATTAATTCGTTCGTACATAATAACACTTATAAAACGTTTCAAATCAAGTGATACCAAATTTTACATAGAAAACTTGGTATTACTGCAATTTTAATGGAGCAGCAGTTGTCAACAGTGGGAACAAAATTTTTAATTTTATATGCAAGTACAATATATAATATTTTTTTTTTATTTAGATCATTGGAAATAATCACAAAATAGAAAAACCAAAAATTTTTTAAGGGCACCGTTTGTTTTCATATGAATATTTAAAATAAAATTTTAAGTATTTTTAAATTATCCTGTCAGCTGTCAGCTGTTAAATATCTGTCTTATGAAGTAACATAAATGAGTAAAAAAAATTAAAACTTACAACAAATGTGGCGGTTGAAAAATTAAATCCACTTTTCGAGTGATTATGGTCGTAATAATCGACCTACTTTGCAAGTAATTGGCAATATTATAAAGAAATTTGAAGAGACTGGAAGCGTTAGAAATATAGTCAGAATTGTACATCATCGCAATGTGCGCACTGCCGAAAATATCGCTCCTGTTAGTGAATGTGAGGCGAATTATCGGGACAACCGTTACCATCAATACTTTTTTTGCCTGCGATTAAAGACTATGAACTGGACGTTATTTGGTTTCAAGAAGACGGTACCACGAACCACAAAAGACGACCAATTTTAGCTTTATTGCATGGAAAGTTTCCTGAACGCGTAATTTCCTCCGTTTGGTCACCAAAACCATGCGATTTGAATTCTTTAGTTCAAAGAGCGCGTCTGCGCGGATAATCCCGTAGCGTTAGAGCATTGGAAACAATCGTCAAGTTATCGCGGGGATGCCGCGCTAGATGTGCGAAAAAGTGATGAAAATTAATCGATTAATGCAACCATTTAAATACTGTTCTTTTTCGTATGGCATTGGCAAGGTCCAATAATTATAACGAAATAAAGGTTTCGTTGCAGTGATAGATGTAGTGTTTTTTTTTTAAACTTTACTTTGGAAACCGAAAAATGGATAACCCTATATATATAGCTTTTATTACTCCTTTCGACAACACAAAAAATAAACATTACAATACAAAAGTTTGGAAACATTTGAAATTTGATTTCATGCTAGATAATAACATTAAGAAAAGACTACTTTTGTTTTGAAAAAAATATGTACCAAAACTTACATGAATTTTCGAACTTGCAGAACTAAATTTTCGAAGATCGTAGTACATAGTGGAATTCATACGAATTCGTAAATTTTACTATTAGAAACGTATTATATAATCAACCCACAGTTAGTGAATTAAATAACAGATGTTGAATAATATTTTTTGGTATCAAATTGGGTTCGAAGGACCATAAACAAGTTTAAGCTTAGTTACTCTGTTTGCCGTTTGCTAATCCGTCAGTCTACTCTATAACTCGAAACGAAAGAAAATGCAATCGTTGTGATCTATTATAAGTTCCGCTATTCGAATATATGTGAGCTACAATATACAAATTCGAAACTATTTTCTTTCGTTTCGAATGACAGAGTAGACCCTCTGAGCTTAGGACCACAAACAATTAAATCAAATCAAAAATATGTGAGCTATAATGGCCGATCAATCTCACTTGGTTCAACTTCCATTTGAACTGAAATAATATACCATAATTCTAATCTCAACAACAAATAAGACTTGAAAGTGCAGTACAGCTCATTTAAGAAGTCTTAAACAACCCTCGTTACTTGACAAAATAGAACATATCTTTTATAGCAAACATTTGCGCAATATATTTGCTTTAAAAATGTACTGCAAAAAATGTGTGTTTTCCACATTCCTTTTGATAAAAGCAATGAACACAAGAAAATTGTACATTATTTCTTCTTAATTGCTAAACATAATTTAACGTCATCATTAAAATTTTATTTTTCCTTTGCTGCAAATCAACATCAACAAGAAATAAATTTCTGTCAAATTTGCTAGATGAAATCGTTTATTTCGATTTTGGGCAAAGAAACATTTGACTGTTGCCAAACATAATACATTTTCTCTTAAAAACACACACTTGCCAGCAGGTTTGAAGTTTTGTTTGGGAGGACTTAAACTTAAACTTGTTGCAGTTTTATAGCTTAAAAAAAAACTCATGGTAGTTAATAATGAGTTACTAAATTTCTTTTCTTTTGCTTATTTTTAATAGCCGATTTAATGGCAAGCCGTTGCAAATAATTATTGGTTTTCTTGTTGCAAAATGCCATAAACAAATTAATGGTCAATAGGAAGTAAACTGTATTTTAAAACAGTAGCACTCATTCATATATTCCAGTTAACTACAAAAACATTTTCGCCCATGATAACATTAATAAGAAACTTAAAATTTTTTTTCAAACTGGCTTAATATGATACTTTTCATAGTTTTTTTTTATACAAAGTTTAGATCATCTCTAGTTTTATAGCACTATAAAGTTTTTAGTTTATCTTATACATCTTTGATATCAGACAAACGTTTTTATTGCAAAGAAAAACGTAAAAGATGACTTTATAGGGTTTTTAATCACCCTTATTCCATTTGTCGACGTCGACGTCACTTTAACACAATACTAAAAAATTGGGGTTTGTATACCCGTTCTCGAAAACAACTGACTCCTGTTGGCGGGCTCATGCCATTTTCTAGAATTAAGGGAACGGAAATATATTGTCATTAGCACAAAATTATTCTCGAGAGGGAGTAAACAAGCCCCAATTTTTTGGTATTGTGTTAAAGTGACGTCGACGTCGACAAATGGAATAAGGGTGAATAAGTAATTATTAGTTACCAATTAAGTTTTTATAAGCTGACAGCTGACCTCATGGCCAAACAAATGGCATTGAATGTAGCTATAAAATAACAAGTAACCAATGCGTGGAAAAATTCTTTCACTGGCCATTAGTTGATATTATATCAACTAGGAGATTTTTAGGAGTATATAGACCACTGCTTAACATGAAAGTTTCCCGATAAAAGATGTGGCATGCTAGGAACGATGTCAAGAAACCTTTCCGGCGTGTTTGATATTTTCACAGAAAGATCGGAATCGGACAAAGGTCTGGGTGGGGAACTTTTTATTCCCCGTTTCGGGCAAAATGTTAGTTTCAAGCTACACAATCAGTGAAGTGCAGGACAAGCTAAAATCTCAGAAATAAAAATGGCGTTTAATTGACTGAGGTACTATAGAATATACTCGTACAGTGAGAATATTCGAACATGTACCGGCATTAAAGCAATGTTCAAATTTCTATCAGGTGTATACACAATATCTATTTTGGTCCATGAATACTGGATGTCTCTTAATGAGATGGTGAAACATTCTAGGGTATTTAAGCACGGAGATGTACACGGAAACTATATGCCCAATAGGCTAGCGAAATATGGGGGTCGGCTGTCAAATCGGTATACTGGTGAACTGGTGGGAGGGAATTCCAATGAAATTTTGAAAATCATAAAAATAGCAAATGCACAACTCAATTTCGCGGAATGGATGTTGAAACGAGGTTATCTGCTCTGCCTTAAAGTTAATTTGGTCACGGTATAATATTTATACACTGTTTGCAGAACTAATAGGACATTGCCACATGTGTATACATTAGCAGGAGATTAAATCTCCCATATTCTTTCTCTTGTCGAATCATAATAAGCTCTTCCTGATTGAGATCTTGGCTATAACGGAAGGCATTAAATGAAGGTTATTTTTTGTAGAGTGACACAAGTTTAAATCGTAATAAAACAAGAATAATAATATCAATGCAACGGCCTTTATTGGAAAGAAAATTTTAAAAAATTAATGTTTAAATGTGATTACTGCCAGGTGGCCGCCACGGCAGGCGCGAAGAAGGCGCAATCTGGAACTCCAATTTTCAACAACTTTTCGCAACATTTGCGGTCGTATTTCGCCGATAACTCTTCGAATATTGCTTTCCAGATGTTCAATTGTTTCTGTTGTATCGACTTAGGCAAGTGACTTAACACAACCCCAAAGAAAATAATGCAATGGGGTGAAATCACACGATCTTGGTGGCCAATTAATTGGGCCATTACTCGTACGTGAAATTATTTTTTCATCAAAAGTTTCTTTGAGTAAATCAAATGAAGTGCCCTCTGTGTGGCATGGCTCAGTCCTATTGGAACCACATATCAGCAAGATTAATGCCACGTAATTGAGGTACGAAAAAACTTCGAATCATGTTCCCATACCGTTCTCCATTGGCAGCAACATTCTGACCATCATCGTTTTTGAAGACATATGGGCCAATGACTCCGCCAGCCCATAAAGTGCACCAAACAGTAATTTTCTGTGGATGTAATGGTGTTTCGACAAAATCTTGTGCATTCTCCTCACCCAAAATGCGACAATTCTGCTTATTTATGTACCCATTCAACCAGAAATGGGATTAATCGGAAAATGGAACAAGTGGACGATGAGTTTGACGAATAGAACAATTATTTGGATTAAAAGTTTCATTAATTTGCACGCGTTGCTCTGGTGTAAGTCGATTTTTAATGAAATTTCGAAGCAAACTAAACAATAAGCAACAATCAGCTGTTAAATGGGTACTCGAATAAAGCAGTAATGCCCAATCAAAGTTGTGACACTAAAAAAACACCCTTTATGTAAAGGAAATTAACAACGAATTGCCAACCAAAAAATGTGATTAACTCATACGGATATTGTAGAAATAATAACAGGACACATGGGTGCTGTTGACGATACAACATTTAGAGCTTGCCAGGAAGATAGTGAAACTCTGGAACATGTTTGTCTTACTGTCCAGCATTCAGTCAAACTAGAAGAGAAATTTTCCATCTAGAAAACATACCAGATATGGAATATCTTAGAGATAAAGACTGGAAAAACTTAAAAAAGTATATTGAAGGAACAAGGTTCCTTAACTGAATAAGTTTGATAGATTGTTATGGTTTTTATTAGGTATATCGCTAATATCTTGAGTTGTGTTCAAGTTGTGACCACTTGCAGTTGCAAAGTTTGGAAGGGAAAGGTCACATCAAACAAGACACGCAAACAAAACCAATCGCAATTTGCGAAGGACCATGTGACGTGGAGTGTACAGGAAGGGAGTCACATTCATGATTGAAATGTTGTGGTTTTTACTGATGCCAAGTTTATTCTAGACCAAGCAGACAGATAAGACTACAATGGATCTAATTAATTGAGCAGGAGTGTATATATGTAATACAAAATTTCTGGTGTCATATCAAGCCTTAACAATTTCCCGCCATTTTTTATTTTAATTGAGTCACTTCTATACATATTCCTAACGAAAACTCGACGCGTTTCCTAGACTATAGACACAAAGGAAACAAAAAAAAAATATATTGCCGGTTCATGTTTTAAATGAAAATGCAATATACGAGTATGTATGAAAATAATGCTGAAGAAAAAGGAAATAATAAAACAAGTATAATAATAAATGAAATTAAAAGCAAACACTCTTTAACAGCATCAGACATACCCACTGGAATAATCCTACAAATTTCACTTGCAATTTTGCTCTGCTCATTTACAAAATGCGGCAGCAGCTTAAGCCAGAGCAAGGGAGGAAAGTGGAAAAGATTGTGTTTGGTTGTGGCTGAGCAAAAAGAAAAAAATAAAAAAAATTAAAAAGCAGCAACTACAAGGAAAAATAAGTCCTTACATTTAGTAAGACGTTAACTAAGGTTGAGTCTAAAGAAATAGTCAAATGAAATTCATTTGCTGTTTTCCTGTGGCTGCCTTGCATCTGACGCTGCTGCCTCCCTCGGCTTTGGCTTTTCTTATGCATGCTGCTCGCTGTGAAAGGAGCTGAAGGTCTCAGATTGTGTTGCTGTTCATTTGTGCTGATTATGCACTTTGTCGCCTTCTTGTGCCCCAATTTATTGTCGTCTGTCTACTTTATTATTTTCATTTCGTTTTTCTTTTCTTTATTTAGTTCAGTTATTAACCCAGTTTTTATAATTTTAATTTTTTTCTTCTCTATTTTTCAAAGTGTGCAAAAAAGGTGGGAGGCAGGGGAGTTTGGCCAGGAAGAAGGAATTTAAATTGTATCTGCCTGTTGGGGGTGTGTGTTAAGCTGTTTATTTTTTATTTTCATTGCTGTGTCTGTAAAGTATAATGAATGAATGGCTGATGACTTGCTGGAGTTTGTGTTTTTTCTTTATATTTTCATTTAATTTATTTTCCTGCGCTTTAGTTTTGTGTCCTTGTTTTAATTTTAATTTTCTTTTTCCTCAATATTGTACTACTTTTTACATTTTCACTGAGAGCTTGGTATGTGTTGAGAAGATTATTTATTATGTCGTCATCGTTTTCTTTATCATTATTATGTTTTTATAAGATTTTTATTTTCTAGGTCAAGAACTTGACTTGAAATTTTGCCTTAGATTTTTTTATCTTTTGTTTTGTTGTCTTTAACTAATTTAAATGTGTTTTCTTTTATTTTCAGTTACTTTTTCGCAAAAAAGGTAAGTTTTTATTATAAATTTATAAATTTTGTTGAACTAAACTTTTATATTTATTGGCTGTTTTAACTTGTTTAAAAATCCTTTAAATATACTCGTCAGTTAAATCACATCATGTTGTAAAAGTCATTAATCTTATAACGATGTAAATCAGAATTTTTTTTGTCAAAGCTATGACAGTGGCACTACAGTCAAACAAGATAAAAAGGCGCATGTTTTCTGATATATACATATATACACTCATTCTGTTATTTGTTTTTTTTTTTTTTAATAGTTATCACTATGATCTGCGGCAGCTCAGGGCTCACCTCCTTGCCACACAATTTGTTATTTGTGTTGCCAAGCTTGATGGTAGAATGATTTTTCATTTCAGTTTGTAATATAAGTCTTTCACAGAGTACGTAATTACCAATGAAGAAGCTACGCGTAATTGAAGTCTGCATCAGTGCAGGAGCTATTTATTACCAAAACTTTTTTTCTAAGAATTTATGCGGAATTGCTTTAAAATAGTGATAAGGTCGCATAACTATTGGTGTGCCATAATTCAAATATAGATTCAAACATAACGAACACAAATAAAGGGTGTTTTTTTAGAGTGTCACAACTTTGACTTGGCATCACTGCTTTAGGTGAGCACCCATTTAATAGCTTATAGTTGCTTTTTGTCTAGTTTGATTTGAAATTTCATTATGAATCGACTTACACCAGAGCAACGCCTGCAAATTGTTGAAATTTGTAATCAAAATAATTGTTCTATTCGTCAAACTCATCGTGCACTTCTTCCATTTTCGGATGAAGCCCATTTCTGGTTGAATGGAATTGTCGCATTTGGAGTGAGGAGAATCCACAAGCTTTTGTCGAAACACCATTACATCCACAGAAAATTAGTGTTTGGTGCACTAATACGACCGCAAATGCTGCGAAAAGTTGTTGAAAATTTGTGTTCCAGATTGCGCCTTCTACGCGCCAGCCGTTACGGCCACATGCCAGAAATCATATTTAGACATTAATTTCATAAAATTTTCTTTCCAATAAAGCCCGTTTCTTTGATATTAAAAATATGCTTCTATGTTTTATGATGATTTAAACTTGTGTCACTCTATAAAAAACACCCTTTACATCATGGCAAAATCAACTCTTAACATTTTTAAAATAACGACCTATATAATTTTCTACAAACTTCTAAAAATAATAACGTGCATTTTCAAGGATTGTTTGCTACTACTGTGTGGTCAGTTCCTTAGGCTGGGTTCACACACGGCAATTTTAGTTAAGCAACTTTTTAGTTAATGAGCGAGAGAGGAAAATATGATGGCTTCGCTCCTGATTATCTTCTCCTCTCTTTTCCAAAAATTTAATGAAGTTAATTAAATTTTTGTGTAGAAATTTAATTGATTAAAAGTTAAATTAAAAATTTATTTAAGCGAATTAAATTTTTTTTATAAAAACTCAAGTAAAAAGTTTGATTGAACTAATTAAATTTTTAAGTGCTCAATTGTATTTTTTTTTTCAAATTAAAGGGTTTAGGAGGAGAACAACTTTTTGGTCTTTTTTTAATTTATTTTAATTTGACTCCTATAGTCATGCCGGTCAAACCGACCCCCTCTTGCCCCCTCTGTAATTTTAAAAGAAATAACTATTTGTGGTAAATGTAAACCTGAGACAAAGTTATTTCAAATATTTTTATCCCAAAAAAATAGTAAAATAATTTAAGAGTCTTAAAAAAATGTATTTCTTCACTTAATTTATATATTTAACCGAAGGGAGTAGGTTATTAATTCGTCGGTATTTTTTATTTAAATAAAATGTACTTAATATTTAATATGATTTTGAAAATATGTCTAAATGATAAATTGTCTAGCATACAAAACTCATTATTTTTATTTGTCTCGTCTCACCTGATAAAAAAATTTTATAAATAAAAAAAAAGAAGACAGACAAACAACAATTTGCTCACCATTAGGTATTCCTTAGATAATTACCAACAATATATTTTCACCAAATTCCCAGTAGATTTAAAAGACATCTTTTTAATAGCAAATATTTTGTCAATACAAAAATTTATTTTTTTACATTTCAAGATTAAAAAAAACTTAATAGAGAGCATTTTTTGGTTATATGCAAGCTTACCTTGTCTTTAAGTCAAACCATCAGCTTATTCTGAAAGAAAAAAAATTATATTAAAATATTTTTAAACAAAATTTTGATGCAATTTTAAGGTTAAATTATGCTTATTTTTTCCAAAGTTATTCTATTATAATTTCTTGGTTTTTTGCAAGTGGGAGAGACTGTGAAAGCCATAGGCATCTCACAGGTCTCAGTGCCTTAAAGTTTTAATAATCAGTTGGGTATGATGGGTGCCGCGTTGCCCATACTCGACCACAAACGTAATCGTGTGGCAATCGTAACCATGTATTAAACATGGATCCAATCTAAACATATCAGAGACCCAGCAGCGGTCAAAAAAGTGGGTTTCTCTGAGTGAGCCGGTACCAAAAAAGGCCAAGGTGGATTTGTCAGACAATAAAGTCATGGCCGAAAGTATTTTTTTTATTTTTTTTATTTTGATGGACAATTAATAATCCTCATTGCCTACCTTCGAAAGGGTAAGACAATAAATGGCGGAAATTATGTCAACTTGTTGATATAATAAGGATTTTAAAAAAATTAATTAATTAATTCAGAAAAAAGTTCTTTGCCACCAGAACAATGCAAGGGTGCACACGTAAGCAGTTGCCATTGCAAAAATCCGTGAATTTTAGTACGAGTGGCACCTTCATTCGCGCCCTATTCTTCAGACTTGGCAACGAGTGACGATTTCTTATTCCCAAACCTGAAGAAATGGTTCGCCGATAGATGTTTGACTTCAGCAATGAAATCAGTTCACACACAAATACCTATTTTGATGACCTTGGCAAATCTTATTGTTTGCAAGGAATAAAAAATTGGAAAAACCCTGCATAAAGTGTGTAGAGCTCAAATTAGACTAATCCCTTATTCTGAACTTTGTGACAAATAACAAAATTATAACAAATTACAAAATAATTTTTGTGTTTCTTCACAAACCCACTGTCTTATTGAGCCTATAGCTGAACTTTATGGCTAATATCTACCTAACCGCATGACACACATACATATCAGAGAATGCCAATGAGTACTCAAAAAAAAAAAAAAAAAATAACATACATATGTAAGTAAATAGTCGTAATTTTAGTAACTGCGTAAAATCATTGTAGCGCAAACAATTCGTGCACTCACATATTTTCTCGCAAGCGTAAAACTAAAATACGCTACAACTAAAAATAAAAAAGGCACACACATGCGTATCAAACGCATTGGCTCTCTTTCATAATAATAGCCTGAGTATGTTTATACTCAGGGATATTTAGACGAATAAAAGAAACATACGCTCAATACTCGGGATATTTATACATTATTCGCCTACATTTGTGTGTATAAAATGGAATGGCAAATGTGTTTGAATGTGTAATTAATTTATATATGTGTAAACAAAATAGCCCTGTGTAGCCGTTTAATAGTCAGAGTATTTTTATAATCATGCGTGTGATTGTAAATCCTCACAAAGTCCATAAATTTTAGTAATTTAAAAAATGTGTGTGTAAAATGCGTTGGATGTTAACTATAAACGTATTTGGTTTAAAATTAGTGCATGTGTTTGTATATGAGCGTTTTTTTTATATTTTTAGCTGAACGCATTCAAAGTTGTTTGACGGCCAATACTCAATGAGTACTTAAAACGATAATTTGGTCATTCTCTGAAACATACATATATGGTTGTTGATGAATTGTGTGGTGCCTCAGAATAATGCAGCATTTCCACCAGCACTGGCTATATCGTGCCATAACCCTCAAAATAAGCTTAAGCGATATAATTTTCGAACTTAATTTTTTGGCTAAAATTGATTATTTGCGATCGTAAACAGCCGATTTTCTTAAGCTAATAGCTTAAGCTATTTTAGCGGTTATGGCGCGCTATAGCGGTTGGTTTTTCGAAAATCGCGTTACTTTATAAATATTTTCATTTCAAATGAAGAGAATTGAAAAACTTTGAGCTTCAGTATAAGTAGAAAAGGAATTTCTGTCTTGAATAAAATAAATCTTGAGTTAGTTTCTTGGCGAGAACCTGCTTCGTTTCGAAACGTGAAAGAAATATGTATATGACTAGCGTTTGGAATTGACAGCAATTGGAATTTTCTTAATTAAGAAAATTATTTAAATTCAAATTCCTTAAACTTATCTAGAAAATAGTTTCCCTTATTGTGAATGGGGTAGTCGAAGTTACGTCAACACGACAGTAAATATTGTCATTTGTCTACTCCTTATCGGCAACAATTGGCTCTTATTGACAAACTCTTACTAAACTCTAAGGCTTTGCAAATTAATATTAATATCAGTCAATTGTTGTTGAAAAACCCTGCATAAAGTGTGTAGAGCTCAAATTAGACTAATCCCTTATTCTGAACTTTGTGACAAATAACAAAATTATAACAAATTACAAAATAATTTTTGTGTTTCTTCACAAACCCACTGTCTTATTGAGCCTATAGCTGAACTTTATGGCTAATATCTACCTAACCGCATGACACACATACATATCAGAGAATGCCAATGAGTACTCAAAAAAAAAAAAAAAAAAAAAAACATACATATGTAAGTAAATAGTCGTAATTTTAGTAACTGCGTAAAATCATTGTAGCGCAAACAATTCGTGCACTCACATATTTTCTCGCAAGCGTAAAACTAAAATATGCTACAACTAAAAATAAAAAAGGCACACACATGCGTATCAAACGCATTGGCTCTCTTTCATAATAATAGCCTGAGTATGTTTATACTCAGGGATATTTAGACGAATAAAAGAAACATACGCTCAATACTCGGGATATTTATACATTATTCGCCTACATTTGTGTGTATAAAATGGAATGGCAAATGTGTTTGAATGTGTAATTAATTTATATATGTGTAAACAAAATAGCCCTGTGTAGCCGTTTAATAGTCAGAGTATTTTTATAATCATGCGTGTGATTGTAAATCCTCACAAAGTCCATAAATTTTAGTAATTTAAAAAATGTGTGTGTAAAATGCGTTGGATGTTAACTATAAACGTATTTGGTTTAAAATTAGTGCATGTGTTTGTATATGAGCGTTTTTTTTATATTTTTAGCTGAACGCATTCAAAGTTGTTTGACGGCCAATACTCAATGAGTACTTAAAACGATAATTTGGTCATTCTCTGAAACATACATATATGGTTGTTGATGAATTGTGTGGTGCCTCAGAATAATGCAGCATTTCCACCAGCACTGGCTATATCGTGCCATAACCCTCAAAATAAGCTTAAGCGATATAATTTTCGAACTTAATTTTTTGGCTAAAATTGATTATTTGCGATCGTAAACAGCCGATTTTCTTAAGCTAATAGCTTAAGCTATTTTAGCGGTTATGGCGCGCTATAGCGGTTGGTTTTTCGAAAATCGCGTTACTTTATAAATATTTTCATTTCAAATGAAGAGAATTGAAAAACTTTGAGCTTCAGTATAAGTAGAAAAGGAATTTCTGTCTTGAATAAAATAAATCTTGAGTTAGTTTCTTGGCGAGAACCTGCTTCGTTTCGAAACGTGAAAGAAATATGTATATGACTAGCGTTTGGAATTGACAGCAATTGGAATTTTCTTAATTAAGAAAATTATTTAAATTCAAATTCCTTAAACTTATCTAGAAAATAGTTTCCCTTATTGTGAATGGGGTAGTCGAAGTTACGTCAACACGACAGTAAATATTGTCATTTGTCTACTCCTTATCGGCAACAATTGGCTCTTATTGACAAACTCTTACTAAACTCTAAGGCTTTGCAAATTAATATTAATATCAGTCAATTGCTGTCGACAAAGAGTACAAAAGTGAAAATTTTTACTGTTGTCTTGATGTGACGTCAACGACGCCATTAACAATAATATTGGGATTGTTACATTTATCGCACTTTTCACTTAAAACTCGCAATAAAGTGGTTTTTTGAAACAGAGAAATTATTGTATCATGCCTGAAGATCGTATATTTTTTCGTAAAACAACCATAAATTGCATTTTTGTTAATAAAAAGTTAAAAAAATAATTGTGCACTTTTTCTGGAAAAGAAAACACAATTAAATGCTTTCTTTATAAGAATTTATTTAAAAAAAATCCTTTTTTTTGTGTGCCTTAAAAACTCCAAAAGAATTTGAAACACAAACGTACTATTATTTTACGCTTCAAAGTTCTTGCTTAACAAGTTTTATTTCTTTTTTTTTAGTCGTTGTTGAAGTTAAATCTTCAAAATCCTTTTACAATTCCATCAAATGACTATTGAAGCATGTTAAAACATTCGATTTCTTTTTTCTTTTTTCTTCTTAATTTTCATATATAATTTTTTTGTTGTAATATTTCTTTTTATAAAATCCTCAATACAAATAATGCCATCATCGAAATCAAATATTTATTTTTATTCTAAACAGAGTCGTTTTGTTTTCCCGGTATTAAAATTTACATGGGAATGTTTCTTCTGTGCTGAAAATGCATTTGAAGTTGTTGTTGTTGTTGTTGTTATTGTTATTGTATTGCACTCAAGCATTCAAAATACAACTTTTGCTGTACATACATATATAAATTTTTTCTATTGAGACAAACATTCCGTAATATTGGCAAATATGTACAGAGTGGATAACCAACCAAGTCTATTGAAGATAGCAAAAATATTTGCAATTTGGTTTGATGTTTACCTGACATAAAATGTTTTTTCTGCGTTTTTTTTATTTTTTTTTTCTTTAATTCGTTGCTGTATGTAGATTCCTTTTTAGACACATACCAAATTGCAAATAAACATGCCACTTCAATGATTATGTCTTTTTTTTTGCAATTTTCTGTTTGTGTAAAAAAGAAGAGAGAAATAATATGTGGTAGCTGGTGCAGCAGTTGCCCGGATTGGGAATTTTAAGTTGCAACCACTCCAGCCTGCTTTCGAAAGTTTTAAATTTAATTTTTACACATTACCTGGAAATATTTTAACTCAGAGTGGTCGTGACTCGAAAATTTTTATTTATAACGTACAAGTAATTTATGCTTTTTGAGAGTTATTCAAGGGAGAGGTATGCACGTTTACTTCAGAAGATTTCAAAGTCACCTTGCGAAAAAAATATTCCCCCTTATTGTGAATGGCGTCGTCGTCGTCACATCAAGACTACATTAAATATTATCAGTTGTTTACTCTTTATCGGCAACAATTGGCTGTTATTGACAATATCTTACTAATCTCTAGAAGCCAATTGTTGTCGACAAAGAGTACACAAGTGACAATTTTTACTGTCGTCTGGATGTGACGTCGAGGACGCCATTCACAATAAGGGGGATTATTTTTCGCCTTATATTTCAATGAAGACGCTTCTACTTTAGTGCAAAATTTTAGAAAGAAATGGTTAACAGTCTGTCCCACGATGTCACCAGAATTCGTGCGATCGTCAACTTGTATTGCAAACAACAACAAGTTTTCTAATGTTATTGTTGTTTGCAATACAAGTTGTCGATCGAACGAATTCTGGCGACATCGTGGGACAGACCGTTAAGCAATTATTTCTAAAATTTGGCACTAAAATTGAATTCTGGTGACATCGAGGGACAGGCCGTAAGTATCCACCTTCGTTTTTTTTTGTTCGATAAAGTGTATGTAGCACATTGGAAGACATCTGCTTGGAAAGTAAACATTTTATGTGAAAAAATTTATTTTGATTGAATGGGCTGTGGGCGTGGCCACCTTTTATAAAACTCTTCATGCGTCTTTTTTTATTCTAAAATGTGCATATAACAAATTTGAAGACATCTACTTGGAAAGGAAAATTTTCAGGCGAAAAAAATTATTTGGATGGCTTCGAAGTGGGCTGTGGGCCCACAGATTTTAATTTTTATTTTTGCTCTTTGCCAACTTTCAATGATCTGAAACCATTAATATTTATACTTTTTGCACAAAAATGTATGAAGTCAGCCCACTGTGCAAGGCGGGGTCAATATTAGAACGATATTATAAAAAAATAAATTCTCAAATTATATACATATTTAAATAATAAATATACCTTATTTCTTTAAAGGGACTTGCTTATTTTTGAATCGAATATAAACTTTCGTTCGAAACAATCTCCATTTTTGAGCTCAAATCATATTTTTGGAGATATGCCTGCCCCTGTTGCCATAAAAAGGCGAAACGTATCTGTGGGCACCGGCCTTACAATTCCTATTCACGTACATACATATTAATTCAATCACATAAGAAAATTAAATTTTTCTACAAACAAAATGTTTGTTTTTCTCTAACTCAATATGTAACATACAAGAAAGTCAAAGGATATACACTCAAGAATAAACACGTAAAAATTCGTTTAGAAAACTACTGAAAAAATATTAAAACTTTTCTCTGTTATTATTTCAAAATGGCAAAAAATATAACTAATGTTGAGTACACACTATGGCATTTTGTGACATCACAATAGTGTGTACTAGAGGCAATTTTTAGCATTGCCGATATTTTTCGTTGTGTGTGTAGCATTGCCTTCCACATAAAAAAATACATAATGTGAACGGCGTTGCGCACTGTTTGAAAATTACACCACAAATTGACAAAGCAAGAAACGCCAGATGTGTACTCAGCACAAGTCTAGTCCTACACACATGTATTCTCGTTTCCATAAACCCTCAAGTATTTCAGTATTTGGAGAGACATGAACGAGTTTAAACATTCATTCATATTCTAAATATTTGCACACATCCATATTTTGCTTAAGCAAGAAAAGCCACCCCCACTGTTATATGTTTTAAAGTATGCTGATAGGTGTGTGTGTACTCGTATCGTTTGAGCCATAGAACCGGGGGTGCCGTTTAGATACACACAACCCACTTTTTTTTGTCTTTCATTTTTATGACCTGCTCGTAAGTGTAGATTTGTTATAGCTTGTTTATTAATATTTTTTTCTGTATATCAAACAAACAAATTTCATGTCAAATAGTCTTAAACACTCTGCTAAATGAGTGTGAGTGTGTTAAAGTGAAATGTGGAAAAAAGATTTAAGAAATTAAATCAAATATATTTTTAGTGCATAATGACACGTATTAATCTTTGAATGAGTTCAAAATGTTTCCAGAAATGTATTTTAAATACTATTATGGCTTTTTTTTAAGTATCTAGGCGCACCATAGTGCGCCAGGGCAAGTTTCGGCCTATGCACATAGTGTGTATATTTACACGCAGCCATTTGTCCCGTTTTTACCCCTTACAACTTTGTTTCACTCAGTGTTAAAATTATGAAAAATATTGCCAAGTATTAGGTCCAAGTTTTGGTCTCAATACTTTTGATGGCCGAAATTTTTGAAATAAACTTTGCCCTTTTCACATTTATGTTTTTTTTTTTTTGAGAATAGCAATTTACACAGAGATAAATATATGTACATGTATAAGTATGCATATATGTATGTATTGCAAAAGCCGATTTTTTTATAAAAATCTGTCTTATTTGGATATTTAAACAATCGCCAATTTTTAAGAAAATATTGTCAAATCGTCATTTTGCTATTTTCGGCACCAAAAATCGTCAAAATGACTGCCATGGCTGTGTGTAATGTGGCATCGTCTTTTGGTTACCAACACTTTACTGCACACATGGCGACAAATTCAAATCTTGCATTAATTTTGCGACACCCTTTTATATACATACATACATACATATCCTTATCCTTACTAATATTCAGGCATATCATGAATACAATTACGCGAGCAATTTCTCCCTATTCCAATTAGAACTTTTCTGTTTTCCCTATTAATTGCCATTGTTTGAAATAGTTCCCCGGGAAAAATTTCTCGCGGAATTTTATTTATGACTGCCCTCATTATAAATGTGAAAGTGAGTTTTTTTGGTTGTTTGTTTGTTTGTTTGCTACGCTTTCACGCCCAATCTGCTAAAACGATTTTGAAAATTCTTACATTACCAGGGCCAAATATAAAATATTTTTTATCCGATTCGGAATCGGTTTTATATATATGATACCGGTTTTAAAACCGGATCTATGTATTGCTTAAGCATATTAACGAGAGTGGAGTCGCGGGTAAAAGATAGTATGTACATATAGATATTCCTTTTACTCCTGCAAAGAGCATAGGACCGCGTTACACCCTTTATGTATGGGAAAGAGCAGAGAAGTATCCTCAGTTCTTAAATACGGTCTTGTTTTCGGATCAACCTGCAGTGTCAAATTTCACCGCCTCGGATTGTGAAAAGATTTCCAAGGAACAAAGTTTGCTACCAAATTACTTAGAATCTGCTTTTCTGAGCTTACTCCCCCCGCCCCCCTCCATATGTAAAGTAATATTTTAAAAATAAGCAATTGCTGCATTTTATAACCAAAACCTGTGATTCTTTCCTATGCAAACTGCTGAAACAGTTAATTGTTATACCTGGTCATGGTTTCATAGGTACGTAATCACACCGAATCAAAAACAACAGCATATAAAACGCATACTAATTATCCTTAGCAACGCTAACAGATGATTTTCATTCATTCATTTATTAATTTTTTTTCTCTACTACCTTCACCCAAATACACTTCAGCTCCTGCCATTGAGAATTATGGCCTTGGCCGTGATTTACATTTTTGCCGACCAAAATACAAAAAAACAAAAAAAATACATATTTTAAAATAAACCACCAAAAATTATCCTACAAAAATAACAACGAGCCAGAGAACAAGGAAAAAGATAAAATGAAATTAAAATACAAATCATAATGAAGTTCGCAATGAATAACGCTCATGATGATGTTGATGTTGATTACGAAAGTGCGGATGCTGCCGCTTCATGCTCTCTATAATGCTTGAGCATTCGTTCGCTGTTTGTGTTTCAAAAACCAAAAAAAAAAAAAGAAAAAAAAAAGAATTTCATTCATTAACATAATTTTAATTTAGGTTAGGAAGAACATAAACAGTCAGTTAGTTATCATACCGATGAATACAAGCAAAAATACCCTTGAATCTGCCGCAGAGCAGCAGCATTATCATCATCAAGCGCCCAGACCAGAGACCTGAAGACTACACTACACAGACAATTTTAATAAGGGAACAACTGATGAAATAAAAAAGCATTAAAATTAAATAGAAAGAACATTGAACTTTTTAATTTGTCTTGTTTGTTATTGTTTTTTTTTTTCGTAACTTTTTGTAAACGGCTGTGCAGCGTTTGTATGTATGTAAGTATGTATGTAGTTGTTAGCACGGAAGCAGGAAACAGTTGATGATGATGATGTTGCTGTAGGATTTGTTTGCAGAATGTAAAAGTAAAATACTTGAAAGTACTTACATATGTACATATCCCAGCGGTTGCTTGCAATTCTAAATGTCTACGTTAGTGCAACTGAATACGAGTATTTAACTTTCAATTTTAAAAATAATGGGCCATAACCATAGTCAACAAAAAAGTATACTTTTTTAGTTTTAGAATGCACTTTTTAAAAAAATTAACTTTCGACCTACCATAGACGAGAAAAACTGCACTTTAAAGGCAAAAGTCGGTTCTAAAGTTAAAACATGCTGAAGCTGTTTTTAACTAGATTAGCATCGACTCTGGCTCTTTAGTTCAAGTCAAAACGCATTAAAATAAAAGAGAAAATATTTATGTATGTATGTACACAGTTGTATGTATGTATGAATTTCTATCTCTTGGCTTCTTTTGTTCCTATAAATAATTTATAATCCAATTATTGAATAGTTTATTGTATTAAAATAATACAAAATACCAATACCTTCTAAATTTTCTCTATATTATTATAGCTTTGCTATTTATCTCGCGATACAGGTGTTAGGAAATAATTTTCGTAACAAAAATAATCGACACTATTACAGTTATAAATTTACTTTTGTTTTGATTCCTTTGTACTTAAACCAGAGCACGAAAATTAACGAAACAAATTGTTTGATTTTCTTTTGTTTAATTCTTTGGAGTGAGAGAAACAAAAACAGTGAAAACGATTGCTCAATTTATTCAAGGAAAAAAGAAATAATTTTGTTGCTTTGCATTTGCGTATATACAGTGAATAACGACAACAAATTAAAAGACAAAGTTGTTTGTGTATTTCGTATTGCTGGTACTGCATGTGTGTATGTGTATTTCGTATTGCTAGGACTGAGTGTGTGCTGTGAGCAGTGATGGGAAAGTTAGTACTATCTATATTTACTATGCTATTTAACATGAAAAAGGACCGTAACACATTTGATACTCTCACGGACAACTTAGATATGCAGTCAGAAGACGCGCGCATGCATATATTTTTGAAAATAATTAATTTTTATAGCTTTGATATTTATCTCGCGATACAGGGGTTAGGAAATAATTTTCGTAACAAAAATAATCGACACTATTACAGTTATAAATTTATTTTTGTTTTGATTTCTTTGTACTTAAAAGTATAGTACGAAAATAAACCAAACAAATTGTTTGATTTTGTTTTGTTTCGTTCTTTGAAGTGAGTGAAACAAAAACAAAACAAGAACAATGAGAACGATTGTTCAATTTGTTTTTGCTTTGTTTTTGCATATGAGCACAAACCAAAGAACAGCGCCGATCAGTTGTAAGCCGGCTAACACCTGTCACCAGCCACAAACAATACATTAATTTAATCGCACGCCGCTAGAAAAGAAAATAATGGGAAATAAATGGAAACGTTTTGAAATATTTGCAGAGAATTTGATATCATCATATACATAATATAATTTTATTGCATTGTTATTTCACACATGAAAGTTGTTTTAAATAACTAAGTAGCAAAGCTATAACCGGATGTCCTAAGACAACTCTCTTCTTTTTTTATTTGTTAAGTTGTTTTTATGTTCGGTTATTTTATTTTATCTTTTTATTAAATGTAACCCTTTTTCATAACACAGTATCAGATGAGAGAGAGATGAGACAGAAATGAGAGAGAGATGCCACTTTCTTATATTTTGTTTTCGATCGTATGAAAAATTTCCCATATTTGTTGTGACACTCAGTTAAACTCGGTTCAACTTAACACACACTTTGTTTTTGACTATAGTAGAAAAATATTTAGAAACAGGTTTTTAATTTTAGGTTGTTTCTAAAACGAACCGACTTTATTCTGTGACTATGGTTATGGCCCAATGTAATTTCCTAACATTATTAAGTCCTAGTTTACACTATGCAAGTCTTATTGCTAAGCTGATTGGTTTGTTAGGGAAGAGAGACGAGGGGAAAAGAAACGTTTCTGTTCCGCTCGTCTCTCTCTCTCTCACTCAAACTAATCAGCTTAGCAATAATAATTGCATAGTGTAAACCAGGACTAAGGAATTTTTATAGTTTAACGTGTTCAACTGCAAGTACATACATAATGCTAATGTCTCAAGGGCCTAAATGCCATTTTTCATTTCTATTTGTATTTTTTATTTTTATAAAAGTTGGTAAGTCATATAAGAAATACCGAAGTATGTATATTTATTTGCCATAAAGTATTTATTTTATTTGAAAATGTTGCTTGTTTATTTTGGTTAAGCATTGTTTTTTGCTGATGAGTTCCACAAGCTTGAACGAAGTGCATGCAGACAGTGTTTTACCCAGTGTTTAAAAATCTGAAATGCTTTTCATTTAATTTCATTTTGCTTCTGCTTTCGCTTTTGAAAAATACAACAGTAAAAGTTTGAATTTGATTTACTTTTGCTTTTGGTTAGTATCGCAAGTAAAAGCAGAAGCAGTTTATGCTTTCTTAAGTAGTAAACAGTCAAAGTCCAAGAAGCTAAAACTTTTGCTTTTAGAAGTTGTAAGAAATCGCAGTAAAGAGGTTTTTGTTTTTGCTTCTTGTCTGATGTGCAAAAACAACAACAAAAACATGACAAACACCACAAAATAGTTGACGCAACCTGCTGAAAGCTTCTAAAAGCAAGAAAATCTTTAGAAAATCTTTATTTGCATTACATCAGAACCATTTCTGGCGACATCGACCACTCAAATATTTAATAAATTTACTTTTTAAATGTGAACTTATGATTTTTTTTTTGAAAATCTGTACTTTATTTATGAAAAATTTAAGCAAAGTCCCTGCAAAAGCTAAGCCAATGATTGATATTTTCACGCAATTCAGTGGTCCATAGAGAGTAATTTTCTTGATTTTATTTTCAATGGAGACAAATTATGGAGAACTGTTCCCCAGACTGTTCTTTCAATAAAATGAAAATTTGGAAATGTGTTCTTTCGATTAAAATATTATAATTTTCAGACATTTCTGAAAGTAGGTTAGGTTGAAAATAGGGACAATTAATATTAACCCAATCCGGTTCGAATTATACTTATCATTTTATGGTGTGTTGTGCCCTCTTAATAAAAGATATTGACGAAATACCCAATACAAACCATAAAAACTTCTCAAACTTATTCAGGTTAAGAAAATTTTTTCCTCAACATAATTTCTTAGGTTTTCCCTCTTTTGGACACGCAAGGTTTACTTTGGAAAGTCTTAATTCAGTTGTGTGAAAGAAAGAGGGTGAAATACTATCTCTTTCTGTCTTTCTCGCAGCTAAATTAAGACTTTGCAAAGTAAACTTTCCGTGTCTAAAAGGGGTAAAAGTATATTGATAAGGAAAATTCTTATCATCCTGTGAAAGCAAAGGTGAGTAAGACAAAAACTATATTTGTTGATATTTGTTCTAAGTTTATTTAAAATAGGACAACCAATGTAATTATTTAATTTTTCTCAACTTATCACAATTTCCTAAATTAATAATCGTCCCCGTTCTGTAAACCGATTGATTTGAAACCGCACGATTTTCGAAAACTAATTCCGACAAAAGAAAATTTTTTTTGTTATATATATTTCCAAATATGGGTCGGAGAACATCTCTAGCGTCATCGTAATTATTTCGTAAGTGCGGTCAGGCTTGTGTGTTGTTTGGCCTTCGAGAGTTTTCGTCTCGTTCGCACTGGTTGACTGATCTACCGCGGATTTCTTTAACAACCATGTTGCTACTTCCTATGTGAAAGCATAGGTCATGTACAGTCATTCAGAGAACTTTTTTAAAATACTTTTAATAACACATTGGGCATATGGTCTGAGTTACTCCGCTCATATTTGTGAAACACCATCTTATGCAAATTTACAAATAAATAAATATTTCCAAGTATCGTGTATGATTTTAAACAAGGCTGCAGGACCATTTTTAATTTTTGTAGAATGCGAAATTTACTTTGATTCGGTTTACAGAACAGGGCCGAATGAACCCGTTTAAAATCATATACCCTTACTTTCTTTTAGATATCATATTTGAGGCTTTATATCAGAGGTTCTCACAAGCTCTTTCTTCGGGGACCCCTTCAGAAATTTTAATAGTAGCACGGCCTACCGCAATGCGAAATATACGTTTTACATTTATTATACAAAAGCCATATTACTAAATCTTATTAATATTAACTTTTGAGGAATCATAACAATATTTGTTTAGCTCTTCGCCGACCCCTTGGAATTTTCATACGGACCCCCAGGGGTCAGCGGATCCCCATTTCAGAACCGTTGCTCTATATAATACGAGTAGAAAAATTTAAATAAAGTCTGAAAAATGTTTCTATTATCGAAGTTAGTTTTCTAAAGTCGTGCGGCTACAAATCTGTTTCAATCGTTTTACAATTAAAAATAAAATAATACAGTCAAAATAAAGAATTCAGCTCTTTTCTAGTGTTTTCAGCAAGTTAAAATCACACCGAAATATACAAAAACACTGAAATTCGCAGAGCGTTACGAAATCAATTATTTGATTTTTAAACTCAGGCGAGAAAAGCCGGATTAATTTATCCTTTATTTGCTGAAGAAACCTTTAATGTACAATTTGTCCGCTTAGTTTAGTGCAACACTGTAATTAATATATCATCAGAACTCTTACTCAACAATTTATCTAAGTTTTACGCTTGATTTAAAGCAGGGTAGGGAAAAATTCTGCTCCGAGCAGAATTTTTATGAACTCGCTCTTTCTTATAATTAGAACTCGCGAGCACAAATTTTATAAGACTCGTACTCCTATTGTGCTCGACTCGCTTCAAAATTGGTACTCGCGAGTTTTATTTTAAAACTCGTAAGCACAAATTTTAAAAGAGTGCAAAACGAGCATAAACGAATTGAAAACGAGTAGTTATTACAAAAAATATTTATTTATTAGAGCAGTCTCCGTACTCTGCTTTAAAGTACTGTGATCCGGTTGCTCTAGTGTTAAAGCAACTTCTACTGTTAAAAAAAACTACCCCCTTCCGAAAAAAAATTACACTCGCAGTTTTTCAAAATATGCAAATTAGTTTAAAAAAAAATTAAATAATAAAAAATCCCTAGAAACATACACATACATATACATATGTACGTGTACCTGTGTGCGTTTAGTTTGGATTATTTTTAACCTTAATTTTTTTTTTACTACAAATATTTACTAACGCTTTAACGCAAACACATTTTTACATACTGCAGCTGCAACACGGCTTGGATTCATTAGTTTTCGGTTTTTTTTTAAATTCCATCTCATTTACATAAAATTTGCAAATTTTATGCAAATTCAAGTGCATTATTTACAAATCATGTTTCCGTCAATGTCAATTAATAATACAAGTTCTTGTTAGCGTTGCGTCGTTGCTAATGTTTTGTTTTTATTTGTGTGTGTGTGTGTGTGTGTGTGTGTGTGTGTGTGTGTGTGTGTGTGTGTGCGTGTGTATCTCTGTCATCATTCTATTTGGTTTTGTGTAGTTTGTGTTGTTGTTTGCCAATTTTAAATTTAAAAATTTTTGGTTTATTGTTTTGCTTCAAGGCACAATTGCGATCTACCAATTAAAGGATTATTGCCAAACTAACAAGAGTTGTATGTGGCTGTGTGTGTGTGTGTGTGTATGAAGGCATTTGAATTCATTAAGGATTCGTTACCAACAAGAATTTATTTTAATACCAGATTAGTTTAACAATAATATGCTAATTAAGTAAAGGATTTTGCGAAAATATTTTTATGTTCTAGATTTTGTTTTAATAATTAATTTTGTTTCTTTTTATTTAAAAAACTTTGTACAAGCAAATCTCGGTATAACGAATCTCGCTTTAACGAAACTTCGAAATACTGATCGTCCTAATTGTTTACATTAACTACCTTATTTATATAGCGAATAATATCTAATTTTTATATTGGATATAACGAGTGACATAGAAAAAATTGCAAAATAATAAACAAAACTTTCCTAGTAACATATTTCTAACATTTAATACTAAATACCTTATAAAGCGAATGTTTTGATAAATGTGTGCTCTGAATAGCGAATGGCAAGAAAAAATATCAACCAAAATCTACAGCAGTAACGTAAATGGAAAAAAGTGAGGTAGCGTGAGTTTGTATTGGGTAGCTTACTTGAAAACAAATTATTATCACTATCTTTATTGTATAGTGTAATTTCTACAATAATAATAATAATTTAAATAACACTTAGGGCTAATAATTCAGTTAAAGTTAATCTCAATTTTTGGGTTAAAATGTGTTTAAACTAGCAAACCTATAATTCAATACAGTATTTAAACCATCTGTGAAAGCATAAAATTGGGCGTTGAAACCACCAATACAAGCCATATGGTTTTGTTACATACATACCATATGTTTTGCATTAAGGGAGCACTCAACTTTTTTCCAAGCCTCTACTTCTTCTTCACATCTTGTTCGACTTGTTTTCTTACACTCTATTATTCTTTTATAATCTTCTACTTCGCCACGCATAAATATAATTCCTTTCTCAAACAAATTTTTTTGCCCTTTTGATTGTGCAAATAATTGATAGCATGCTGCGAAACAGCTGTTTTTTGACATATGTTCTAGTATAAAAATTATAGCAGACCCACAAACGAAAATTTCCAATTCAAATCAGTTAGTAACTAAAAACTCAATATTCTACATCGGTGGCCTCTTCTGTCCAGATCTATTTGCAGCAGATTTTTTTTGTAGTGTTACTGTGAACAGGCAGTTTATAATCAAAATCATAAAATTTAAATGATTTAAAACATTCAATGCATCCGACATCAACTCTGCAGGCAATCAAGAACAAATTTTTTAAAATCAATTATTTTTCAAAACCAAAATAAAATACTTCTTAATTTAAAATTATTTATCAAATTAGAGAAAAATCAATAATATATGGGCATTAACACAGCAATGCCAACTTTTTGTAGCGTACGACACCAAACAAATATGCTTGCTTTTTCAAAGAAAACGAAACGTCAGCAGCTACTATACAAGGTTAATTGCTTGCTGTCGCACGCGGACAAAAAAGTGGAATTTCTCGGAGAAATGCTCATATGTATATTATAAAAAAAACTAGCGCAACTTCTTTATGCATCAAAATTCATCAGCCAACCCTGTTTGAAAAAAAATCGCTCTAAACTTCACTAACAAAAACGAAATTTTCTTCAATAATATCGTTGGTGTTTCTATAATACAAATTTTACATCTGAAACTCAACAATCAGTTAAACATCGAATGCAGCTCAAACAAGGATCACAAAATTTTATTTGAGTCCAAACAATATAGCAGCGCAAGTCGAGAAACATAGTTTCGAGAAAACTCACTTCTAACGTGTGAACGTTTTTATTTTTTTCGAAAAAATCCGAATAAGCATATTAAAATCATTTTAAACATACTTAGGTAGTAGAGTGATATAACTTCGTGCTAACCTAAATGGAAAACGGAAAAATAGAAAAATTAATAGTGATACTTACAAAATGTATTTACCAAAGGTAAATCAATAATTGTACACACAATCAATTCTCATATTCCATTTCATAGAATATTTAAGTTAAATAGCTGATGTTAATAATAATCTCTACCCCAGTAGATAGACATGGGTGCTGATGCAGTGCGTGGCTGCACAGAAAAATATCGGTATTTCCCCCAGCTAACAAAGTCTAGTTTAATTTTTCTTCTCTTCTTTAGAAACTCACATTAATTAATAAAAATATTTCATTCTGTAAGAATTGAAATTACTGAGCTTAAGCCTGATTAAAAAATTATTTCTGATTATAATTTGTTAAAAAAACTTCCCTTTTAAGTACACTTAGCATGATTTGGTTTAAAATTAAGTAGTCAAAAACAATTAATTTAAATGTTTTCTCCCACCTAAAATATGCTATATGTGCTTAGATGACCACTTTAGGCGAGAAAAGACTACCAGATAGATGCTAAGTCTACTTAGAGGATAACTTTTAACTATGATCTACAACAAATGTATAAAGTTCAAATAAACTAAAAAAATTCTATTGCAATTATTATATGATTACAAAAAGTCTCAAGTTTCTATCTCATAACAGTCCTGAGATATCATCCATAAACTTTGAAGGCGTTTATCTCAAAACTGGCTTTTATGACTTAGCATGTTCTAGAATGGGGCCATCAATATACATATGTATACCTTATATAGCGAATGTTTTGATAAATGTGAATGGCAAGAAAAAAATACGAGTATCAACCAAAATCTACAGCAGTCATTTGAATGCAAAAAAAGTGTGGTAGCGTGAGTTTGTATTTGGTAGCTTATTTGCAAACAGATTATTGTCATTCTCTTTATTGTATTGTGTAATTTCTACAATAATAATAATTTAAATAACACTTGAAAAAGCTTTACGATATAACGAATCTTACGGTATACCGACTGGGTCTGACATTATATGGTTCGTTATGCAGGGATTTGCCTGTATGTTAATACAAAAACTCCTAATATATTATATAATACATAATTGTATAAAGTTTGTTTAAAAATAAAAACGTAATCAGAATTGCTATGCAGTTTTTTAGGGTTAAGTTAAAAAAACTTATTATATTTGTACGAGTATGTATTCATAATTCGCAATAACATTTTGAAAGTTTCACCACACAAAAAAGTAATTTGAATAATTTTGTAATTTTGAGGTTAAGTACATACTTACTTTAAAATTTAAAAACACAATTAGTTTTTTTTTTTTGGGAATTGTTACAATTTAAGTTTAACATTTGTTAACGCACTAATTAATAATCCCAAATTATTATTTTACTTATTCAGTAAGATATTTTTTTTTATTAAAAATACATTGAAATAGATTATTGAGGAGTTTAGCTGGATACCTTTACCAGGGAACCTTTACATAGAAATTTCTTAGAACAACTAGACTTATTCAGGGCAATTATGTAAAAAATTCCGCAAGAAATTTCTCCCTTTTCCAATTAGAATTTTTTGTTTTCCCTATCATTTCCTGTTAGTTGGAATTGCTCCCTGGGAGAAATTTCCTGCGGAATTATTTTACATAATTGCCCTGATTATGTTAAACTTTCATTTAAACAAATAAGCAGCTCAACAAATATCAAAGTTGAAACAAGAACTCAATAGTCAATAGGTTTTTAAAATTTTCGCAATCTACCGAACAAAATCGATTCACTATCTTTCGAATGCAGCAAATTTTCGATCCATTAACCAGATCTTAAGTCATTAGATCATAGATGTGCAAGCATCTTTTTTCCTATAACGCGTTATAGGTTTTGTCTTCTCTTTTACATGGAGCAGGGATGGATAACAAGTATTTTTCAATTTTCTATATTTTTTACAATAACATATAACATATGTATATGTGCATTAGCATCAACATTTTCTATAAAGTAGATTTCGCTTTCGTAATTTTCTTCAAACATTTTACGCGTGTGGTGTTGTCTCAACAAGTGATAAACAGAAAGTGATTCAAAAAACATTTCCACCTCTGTTAAAAGTAAGCAGCGGTTTTCCTCTGATCTACACACAACGCAAGTGTGTTTATGTGTTAGTGCACATCACTGCATTAGATCCCTGAAGGAAATGTCGATGGTGAAAATGTACTGAGTCGCTTTTGACTTTGTCACCAGTACTACTCTCTAATTATTCCCCATACAATACTTTGTGCTATAGACATTTAGCATGTGCTTGTCATTGAAAATCTACTAGTAACACTAAAACAGTTGACTAGGTAGTGACTACATAGTTCTTATGGGAACATGGAGACAGATCAACCAGACATTTAGTGGTACATTTCTATACCTTACGTACATACAATTATAGGAATATTGACAAGTTGTTGCAAAACCCACCACAAATGCACCACATCTGTTTTCTCTCGTTCTTTTGTACTGACGAATAGAAGAGAAATTGTAGACAATGTACATACTACTAGAATTTTAGTGTTAACATAAAGACATTTGGCCCCAGTCTGACTGCAGGGATGCTTATATACACATACATACATCCACACAGACACGTACATAGAAATGATCTCAAAGATAGTCAGAATTGACTCTTAGGACCTCAAAATGATGAAATATGATCACAACTTCAGGTTCGAAACTTAGGATAAACCAGTAACTTCATTTAGCGAAACGTTAAGGCTGGTACTCGTTCAAAATTTCACGCGAAATGTTGACATAATCCATACAAAAAAACTTTACGTGAAATTTTCATGAAATAATGGGTCTTGTTCTGAAAATCACGGTGATTTAAATCACGGTGATTTCAAAAGCAAACTATTAATAGCTCACTTGTTAATGCATTTATATTATATTTTAAGTTTTTTCCATGTATAATAGAATATTTTATTCCAACTTCAATCGCTATAAATCATTAAATTTACAATAGCAATGATTTAGCTTTTATTAATTTTTTTGAAATCACCGTGATTTGACATGTCGTGATTTGCAGAACAGGCCCGAATGTTGCAAAAGTTGTACTCTGTTCAACTCGTGAAAAATGTATGAAATGTATCTGGCAACATTTTCAATAATGAGACTTGCATTTATTTCGTGCGAAATATTGACAGCTGATGTTTTTGTTAACAAAAGTCGATCAGTGCTGCCTACTTCAAACCAATAAATACGAAAATTTTTTCCGAAAAAGTAAAATGGGGATCACTTGTTACGTGCCAAATTTTTCACACGAAATAATCAATGTTGCTGAAAATTTTTCACAACTTTGAATTAATTAAAAATAATAATTCGTGATTATATATTTCTGTGTGTACAGAAAATAGAGATGTTTCTCCAATCAACAAACCTTTTATTGAAAAAAAAAAAACGCAAATCAATTAAAATCTTAATTGTGTGAATTTAAGTTTTTAAATTATTAAAATTTTAAACAAGAATTTAATTAACTTAATTAATTTTTAGCTAAGCCTTTAATTAGTTAAACTTTAATTTATTTGTATTTTTTTAATTAGAATTTTAAATTGCAGGAAAAGTGTTTCAATGTAAACTTTTTTAAAACAAAAAAAAAATATTTGTAAGTCAATATTGTTAATGAAACATTTTTTTTAATTTTCATTTCCTTCAATGGATTCAAGTGTAGAAATATTAATTTCCTGCAAATTCAATTAAAGTTTTAATTAATGTAACAAATTTTTTGATAAAAATTTTATTTTATACATATTTTCTGTCTATAGATTTCTGAGTAATGTTAACTTTAATTTTTTTTATAAAATCATATTATTTTATTTCACAATGCGAAAAAATAACGAGTTTTTGATCTTAAAAAGAACACTATTTTTTTAAATTTCATTAAAGCTTAATATTTCTGAGGCGTTAGCAAATAAAAGAAAATCGTTTATAAGTCTTATGTATTTCCAGTAAAAGTATATTTTAAATTAAATTTAAAAAATAATTTCAGCAAATGTTTTATAAAATTTTATTTATTATTTTTTTTTTAATATTTAAAAAAATTAGATTAAACTTTTGATAAAACTTTCTGTGTGATTTTACATACCTTAAGATTCTAAAGAGCAGGATTAAAAGGAATCTTTTACAACATTTTTAGGTTTTTTCTTCTTCCAGCACGTTCATTGTTTGTTCATTTCATAGATTTTTATTTTATAAATAAAATTTTTATTTAATTAAGGTTTCTAAAATTTTGGTAAAAAAAGCACGCTCACAGTTTAATAATTATTTTTCTTTTTTTTTATGTTTGGCTAAAGTATTTAACTTATTTTACAGCACTTGTTTGTGGTGACAAAACACCCAACAATACATGACTTGAGATTTTTTCACTTTTTTTTAGTGTTAAGAATATTTTTCAAGTTTTGTGTTCCTTTCATTATTTAATAGATAGAAGTTGTCAAAACAACCTTTTCATTTCACTTCAAGTTAAGGAATGATATTTAAATTTGTTAGATGGCGTTTTCTTTATTTCTTGTGATTTCTTTTTTTTATTTCTGTTCTAAGACCATCTTGAAAGTAACAAAAAAAAAAAAAAATACTAGCGAAACGTCCAACAATTCAAAAGATTTCAAATAGATTTTGAAGGATTTATTTGACGGCTGCGTACACGAAAATTTCTTTCTTAACTTGTTTAAAAAGTAAAAAATATTTCAGCAAACAAAAAGAACTTAACGCACTCTCGCGTTTTTCTGTAGGTATATTTTTTTTCTTGCTGTTGTATTTGATATCTATACACTTATAAAATCAGGCGTTAAGATGGATTTGTACACAAGTTCTTTTTCTCTGGCTGCTGCTGCCGCCTTAAGCTTGCCTTTGCTCCCGCGCTAACAAAAGAAATGTTTTACTTCGCGATATTTTTACTTTTGGTTTTAGTTAGTTTGCTGTGTGCTGTTTGCCACAAGTTGCACAAGGGGTCTGGTTAATGCCCAATGTACCAGTCGGTCTTAAAGTCCAACTGCTACTAAAATGTCTAGAAAATTGTTGTCTAAAAATTATGCAAAAATTGTTGTGTTGTAGTCATGCAACAAAAACAACAAACTTGATACTTAATACAAGACACCATATACTTTTGCCACCCCCTTCAAAAACAAAAACAAAAAAAAAAAAAACAAGTGTTTTCTTTACCTTATTGCCAGAGAGTGCGAGAGTAAAAGTTTTTAAAGGACACGCGCACAAAATACTGTGTATGATGGCCATTATTACTGCTGAACACCCTCCTCGCACTTGTGGCATAACAATACCGTAGCGCAGCGCAGTGCAGTGCAACGCACCGCACAATGGGTTCAACAGAAGAAGCAGAGCAAAAAAGAAAACAAAGAATTGTAACCCACCCTGGTGAGTTTTTGCAAAAAATACAAAAAAAAAACTAGAATTTTCCCTTATTTCTCCTGATTTTATTGTGCGCTCATAAAAAAAAAATCCATTATATTTCCAAATACTGGAAGTAAGAAGCTCTCATTATTATAATTTTTTTTTAACTAGAAACCTGAACGTAGTACAGTGAGACTTTTTTTTTTGCAATTTCTGTGGGTTGCTGTCAACAAGGTGGCATGCATCTTCTTACCCTTGTCGCTTCTGTATGTAACACTTTCCACTTTGCTGCCTTTCATGTGGCAGCCCAGCTATCATTTTGTATCACAATCGAATCTTTTTCGAATCAGTTTGACGTGGAAAATAACCGCATATGAGCTCATTTTTCGATCATAAATGATACTCTCGTTGTGAGGAAATGGTACCGTACAGATGAATCATACGAAAGAATCATTTATGATACGATTTGCTGATTCATTTTTAAGCAATTTTCTTGTAGTCTTAAATCATCAAATCACTTTTTTGCGGTTTCTTTGCATTTTATTCCTCTATTTTCAAGAAATCATTGTTTGATCATATAGATGAATCATAAGTGAATCCTTTTTCAATCACCCAAGTGATTAATCATCAAAAGTGATCTGAGGAGAATCATATAAGAGATACATATGTGCAAAAAATAATCACTCCAATGCTAGTTGGGAATTCATCAAATCACCTTTATCCGGTTTCTTATTATTTTGTTCCTATATTTTCAAGAAATCATTATTTGATCATATAGATGAATCATAAGTGAATCCTTTTTCAATCATCCAAGTGATTAATCATCAAAAGTGATCTAAGGAGAATCATATAAGAGATATCTGCAAAAAATAATCACCCAAATGCTAGCTGGGAGTGTGCATGTTGTTGTTGTGTGTGTGTGTGTGTTGAAACTGAGCAAATTTCCCATTTAAAACACTAGACATTTGTCGTATTTGTTTTTTTTTCTTGTGTTTTTGGAAATTTTCAATAAATTAATTCATTTTGCAGAAAACAATTAATAAGATTAGGTCAGAAACGATGATGATATGATGTCTCTTGCAGTTTCGCTCTCTCTTTCAGTGTATCAGCGTGCCGGCGCCGTTTAGCGTAGTTAATTAACGCTGCGAAAATTTTATTGAGTTTAAATAAATGCAACATGTTGCGTACTTTACGGTTAATTATGTTGCCTAGCAAATCTACAAATTAAATTCTTTGAAATAGTGTTAATGTTTTAAGGCTGCGTTAGCAGGAATTTAAATACGAGTATGTATCAGTTACTGCAGCAGCTTCAGTCGTACAACTTGAAAAGTCGTACATGAATTTATATTTTGGTAAAGTAAAATAAATTATTGTATTTGCACTCATTGAAAATCTGCAACTTAAAAATAAGAACGCGCCTCATATAAATTCAATAATTTTCATTATAATATAAAAATTATATTGAATTAGTTAATTATTATTTTTCGAACTGTATTTGTTTCTTAAATTCTTATGAATTGAATTAGGCTACTGTTCGTAACGTTTTTTAAGCCAAATTACATGTAATAATTACTAATGAACAAATAACATCAAGTTAGTTGTAAATATTCTGACAACAACATATAGTTGAACGGAACAGCCAGCCGTTTTCGAAGGCCACTAAACCTTCCTCATCAGCGTTCTTCTGTGTTTTGGTCCACTGTGTGTGGTGTCAGTTGATGTAGATGTCTGCCTTATATACGAAACTTTATTGCAAATGGAATATGTGAATTGGTTTGATTCATTGCATTTTTCAATTTGCTCATATATATGTTTGGTAATGAAGGCTCAAAATTTACCATCTTCCATATATATTACAACAGTCTTACCATTGTCGTTTGTTCCTTACTAACTAACTGTTGTAATATATATGGAAGATGGTAAATTTTGACGTTGTTCTATAAGGAGTCAATATTCACCCTTATTCCAGTTGGCGACGTCGACGTCACTTGAACACAATACCAAAAAATTGCCGCTTATTTACTCGCTCTCGAGAACAATTTTGTGCTACTGACAATCTATTTTATTTCCCTACGGTCTAGAAAATAGTATAAACGTACCAACAAGAGTCAGTTGTTTTCGACAATGTGTACACAAGCCCCAATTTTTAGTATTGTGTTAAAGTGACGTCGATGTCGCCAACTGGAATAAGGGTGATTAATTTAAAGGTATTCTGGTGAAAATTTGTATCACTCGGTTGTTAGAGTATTTTTGTAATTTCATTATACCCTTTACCAAAAATGGAAAAAGGTATATATGTATATGTTTGTCATTCCGTGTGTAATTTCCATAATATTCATATGCGACCCATAAAATATATATATTCTGGGTGCTTATGAATAGGGAAGACGAATAATCGATGTCCGTCCGGCCGCCTGGTGCACGTGAAATCGGTTTTCCGAAGAAAAAAGCTAGAGACTTCGGTCTTGGACTGGTGTATCAGAAATGATCCAAAATAGATTGGTATGGAAAATCAGCGAAATCGACCAGACGGTTTCAGAGCTGGAAAACTCAAACTTGATTTTGCCATATAAAAGTAACTAGATAACACAAATTTTTTGAATTTTTTTTTTTGATAAACATATTTTATATTTCAGTACGAATAATGCTATAAACACAATTGGGACGAACGACGTATATTTCGGTGCGAACTTTCGTCATAAAAAATAAAACACATTTGTGCATATGAAAATGAACACAACACCCCCGTAGAACGAAATTCGTCGTGTGTGACGAACTCTGATGCATTAAACACATTCACCACAGCAAGCTACCGACTACCAAATGTCAAGGATAGATATAATACACATGTTTATATGAGAATGATTATTTTGAAGACAGCAAGGCAACACGGAGACAGGTTGTTGTCTATGCTGATTTTGTCGTTGTACTCCAATTAAACTAATTTCTATTTCTTTGGCTACAATGAGCAAATGCAGTGTTACCAGTGTAATACAAAATGTTGAATGAATGATATCGTACAATTATTTCATATTATTTACCAGAAACAATATCCGAAAATTGATGTAAAGAATAAATTGATTCATTTTTGTACTTTTACGTGAAATAAGTACATTTTAGAAGAAAAATTATTTTTTATAAATGCAAAATATGTATATGAAAGTGGCAATACTAAACTATGATTTGTACTTGGATATCAGCTGCAGATGGTGCTGTCGTCTCCAAAATAATTAATTAGCTGGCTACGACGCGACAAATGCTGCTAGCGGCATTTAAAGTCGTGTGTTCTTGTAGCCTGCTGTGGTGAATGTGTTTAATGCATAATATAGGTTCATTTCTATTTTGTACGCTGACGAACGACGAAAAAACAATTTTCTCTCTCTCTTTGCATACACAGCAATGATAAGCAAACACATACATATGTAATGTAAAAGAGAGCAAATTGAATGCTTGTACGAATGTATGGACGTGTAAAAAAGAGCATAACAAAGTGCCCACGGGCGGCCTTCTGGTGATCAATGAATCATTGATCACCAAAAGGCCGCCCGACAATGATACACAGTAACCAAATTTATAAATTATGAAAGCAGAATTCGGTGAGTAAATTCGTCGTTATTGTGTTTCATACGACGAATTTACTCAGCGAATTCTTATCGACGAATTCGTCAACTTGAGCGAAATTCGTCGTTCGTCCCAATTGTGTTCCTAGCAAAAAAAAACAAAAAATTAAGAAGACGTTTCCAGGGTTGGAAAACTTTAAAATTTTTTGTTATATAAAAGTACTGTACTAAAACTAATTTTACCTTTTTCTCTATAAATTAAACATATCTTACATTCTTAAAAGAAAAATATTGGTGTAAGAAATCAGAAAAATAAAAAAAGGATGATTCCAATAATGGGAAACTTACACTTTTTGTGATATATAAAATTAATTAGGTATAAATAATTTTTTTTTCTTTGTAAATTAAATATAGTTATTTTATGTTTTGAAAAGAAGAGTTTATTCTATACAATTAGAAAAATAAAAACAGCAGAGCTGGAAAATTTGATTTTTTGGATATTAAAGTAACCAAATAAAACTATTTTTTTCCTTAATTCCTTATTTTCTTTCTTCACTTAACACATTTTATATATTTAAAAAAAACAAGGTTGGTATAAGGAACCAGAAAAATCCAAAAGGTGATTCCAGGGTTGGAAAAAGTACACTTTTGTGATATATAAAACCAATTAAATAAAACTAGTTGTTTGTTTATTAAATATATTCTATATTTTAGAAAGATATAAATAAGTATTAAAACCAGATGATGGTTCCAGGGCTGAAAATTAAAAAAAAATTTTTGGGTAAATAATAACCAGAAATAATATTTAATATTAATTTAATTAATTATTTAATATTTAATAATTGTCGTATATTTGTTGTCGTAGCGGCCAAAGTTATGTAAAGCTTTGTTTGTAAACTTTTTTTTTGGATTTAAGAAATTGCTTATTCGACATATTGTAAGTTTATTTTAATTTGAAATTTATTTGCCCGTGCCCAGTAAAGCTTGATGTTATATTTCACGTGCTTTTACTGGACCGATTTTTACGAAACTTGGCACACACTTTGAGATCTGAAAGTGACTCGATCATGACTTGCTAAAAGTGTGCAAACATTAATATTTGATAAATTAGATGTGATCACGCCCCTGGAAATATACAATTGGCACTAAAGTTAAAAAAATAAAATTTGAAAAATATTTAATCGACTTCAAAAATAAGCACAAAAAATATAAAAGTAATACAATTTTTACAATTGCATAAAAGCTTCATACTTATATGTAAAAATCATATACATACTTAATTTAAATGCAGAAAGCTCCTGAAGAAGTTGGAAAAAAGCCAACGAAACGTCGAGCATAAAATGTGCAAAAAATAACCACACATCTAAAACAAAAGTTGACCAAAGATCAGGGTTGTTATAATTTAAGTTTAACATTTGTTAACGCAGTAATAATCCCAAATTATTATTATTTTACTTATTCAGTAAATTTTTTTTTATTTAAAATACATTGAAATTGATTATTGAGGGTTTAGCTGGATCTTATGCGCATTTAACTGTTGCTAATGCAGACCATCAGGGAACCTTTACACAAAATTTTTTTAGGACAACTAGAGTTATTATAATAAACTTTCATTTAAACAAATGAGAAACAAAAACTTAATCAGCTTTTTTTTTATTTTCTTCCTAAACCCCTCAATAATCAATTTCAATGTATTTTTAATAAAAAAAAAATTCTTTAAATAATAATTTAAATTATTCAGTAAGGTAATTTTTTATAATATCATTTGTTATAAGAAGTGGACTTAGCAGGTTTACACTCTATGTACTTCATATAAACTAAATACTAGAGATATAAAATAAAAAGCGATTGACTTCGTTCGTTCGTTTTCTTTTTATATTGCATTCATACATACTTGTAATCGTATTTTTTTTTAATTTCTATATCAACATCAACTAAATGCAATAAACTAAATTTAAAAATCATAATAAAATATATTTTTATAAAAAAAAATCAAAATAATATAAAAATTAATAAGCCAAATATTCAACAAACATTTCATATGCCAACGCAAACACTCTCATAAAAACTAACAAACACATACATACACACACACACACACACACATATACATACACACACACACAAACATTCATACATATAAATCCTTATAGTGCTTTATTAAAAAAGATTTCTAAAAAAGCTAAGAAGAAATGTTAGGAAATAAAAGCTGAATGTACAACAGCAACTACTTTAGCAACTAAGAAAATCCTTTTCATAAAAAAAACTACTCGAATTCCTTCAAAAAGAATCGAAAAGCAAGTAAAAAGGATATAATACACAAATACATACACATACACATCGTATTTGTATGTGTGTGTGCGAGTGTATTTTTTTTTTCTTTCTTTCATATAAAAGAACAAATTTGCTTTTTATTATGCATAAGTTTATTTTATTTTGTAACCCTTCATACTTCATACTCGACAAAACTAAAGCGTTGAAAAAGAAGCTGATTATTTGTATGAATAAAGAGTATAAAGTTAATATGTTTGTATGTATATGGAAGTACATATGTATGTACATATGTTTATGTTTATGTGTATAATGTCTGTTGACTGGTTGTTTGTTTGGTTGGTTGGTTGATGGCTGTTTGTAATATGGTTGCCAATGTTTGGCTTGCGGAGTATAAAAATCTTTTTCTGTGGCTATGTGTATGTATTTGTATGCAAAAATGTATGTATGTGTGTACATACATATGTATATACAAAAAGGATCTTAAGATAAATTCCTAACTACTCAACTGAACACAACATGGCTTGTACAGGCAACAAACAACATCGTTTTTTTCATTATTTCTTCCATTGCTATCGCTACAGTTCTAAGAAATGGTATCTTAAGCTATTTACGAAGTCTGCAAGCTGAACTAATGGTACGTATCGTACTTCCCAAAATTAACGGAATTTTAAAAAAGATTATCGTAGAATTTCTTGGACCCGTCGCACAGATTTTACACAAACTGCTGTTAAAGCTCTCCAAGACTTGATAAATTCAATTTGCACAAAATTCCAAAACCGCCTTCCTGTTCACGAAACATGATTAATGATGAAAACATAATAATACACAAATTATTTTAGAAAAATATGTGGCACGGTAGCCTATTTGGTAGTTTGCTAGGTGGGTTCTATTCCCACCAAAAGCTCTGGTTTCTTTCACTACAACGCATTATAGCAAATTTTAGCCATTTTGTAGCCATTTTTAATTACAGCCAAACAGCAAAAGCTATTGAAATGAAAAAAAGACCGTGTAAAAAAAGAGTTGAAGTTACTTGAAGTCTCGGTAAACTAAACTTTTTTATTCCGGAGAGAAAAACATAGGCTATCATATCTTGAAACAAAATTACGACACACCTGAATCTGGTTCAAATAATTTTAAAAAGCTAACTTTCACCCGTAGAATTGTCATCATTGAAAAACGCTTCCTTAATTTCAGTAGATGTTGGATGCAGTTTTTCGATACACAATAGCTTCCCAAGTCCTTACAGAGTTAGTTTTACGTTTAAAAATATGGGGAAAAAATTTTATTGGTAAAAGTAAAGAGCAACACTTTTTCAATTAAATATTTTTTGAAAATCTATACCGTTTACATCAATTTTTTTTACATTTATAAAAATTCATTATCCAAAACAAAAACCATTAATAGTGCATTTACACTGTCTCGAAATCTAGTAGTTTTGAGATTTCGAGCTAAATCAACACAGAGAAAACAGTGCCTACCTCAGTAAATACCTCATAAAATAGAACAAAATTAATAAGAAATCTCTATGTTTTTTTTTTTTTGTTTGCAATAAGGAAATCTTATTAATTTCATAGGGAAAACGTTTTTGAAAAAATCAAGAAGAAATCTTGTAGTTTTTATGAGATTATCGTATTGATTTTTTCAATAAGGTTTTCTTGTTTTAATTAGGCGACCTCATAAAAAATATAAAAAAATTGCGTCTTTATTCTCTGTACTTATGTATTTTCATTTAAATTCTATACCATATACATACATAGGTATATCTGACTCATAGACAATCACTCTAACCAATATGCTAACAAGCACCCAGAATAACAATTGAAATTATTGTGCAAACATTCTTTTACAAAAATGAAAAAAGATCATTAAAAAAATTTTCCCTATGTCTATTTATAGATATGAAATAACAAGACACCTCATAAGATCAAGAAGATTTCCTTATTAAAAAAATCAATAAGATGCTTTACGCATACTCATATAGGAACCTAATAAAACCAAGAAGAAAACCTTATTGAAAAAATCAATAAGATAGCCTAATAAAATCAAGAAGAAACCCTTTTTAAAAAAATCAATAAGGTAACCTAATAAAATTAATAAGAAATCCCTATAGTTTACAATTTATAAGAAACCCTAATAGAATCAAGAAGTTTTTCACTATGGATTTTTTTTTTGGTTCCAAAAATAACAGAAATTGATTAAAAAAAGTTGTGAATAATAAGATCTGTTCTTGATTTTATGTGGTTTTCTTCTTCATAAATTTAATAAGATTTATCACATAAAAACTATAAGGTATCGCTATGAAAAAATCTTCCCTTCTTTCTGCTGGGAAACCCCTTAGCCTAAAAACGTTTGATAGAGAAAATCATCTTGATTCTATGAGGCAGTTTTTTCTCTGTGAAGTTGTTTTTTTCAGATTTCCTATACAAAACGAAATATAATTTTTCAGTAGATTTGTAGGAAATCTTATAAAAATCTAATGTTTTTATTTATTCTTTACTACCCTGTACAACAAAAGGTGAGTGAATTAGCTACGGTCTGCTTAAAAAAGTGTGTCAATTGGCTACAATGCAGTTGTTTAATTGTAGTTTTGGAAACAATTGAGTTAATGGTTTTGTTTTGGATAAAAAAAATTTTGATTGTCAAAAAAAGTTGGTGCAAACGGTATAGATTTTCATAAAGATTTTAATCAAAATATGCTAGATTTTGAGCTGATGTAAATGCCCTATAACTGAAAAATTTCCAAAACTACAAACAAACAGCTGCAATGTAGCCAATTCACACACAGTGCACAGGTTGTCTTTTTAGTACAAATTTGGAAAAAAAAACATAGTTGTGTTACAAAGTTCTACGAGTACGAGTAACGAATGTTTTTATTTATTCTTTACTACCCTGTAAAAACAAAAGGTGAGTGAATTAGCTACGGTCTGCTTAAAAAGTGTGTGAATTGGCTACAATGCAGTTGTTCGGTTGTGGTTTTGGAAACAATTCAGTTGATGGGTTTTGTTTTGGGTAAAAATGTCTATGAATGTCAAAAAAACTTGGTTTAAACGGTATAGATTTTAATTCAAAGCTTCTAGATTTTGTGCAGGTGTAAATGCCCTATTAAATCTAAACGCATTTTTATTACTACATGAATTGTTGTGTTTATTTTGTGTTTTTTTTTGTTTTAAATAATAATAAAAAATTTAAAAAAATATTTCAATATTATTTTATTCTCGTTGCTTGTTTATAGGTAAATGCAAATTTAGAAAAAAATTAGTCGCATGGAGAATCTCGCTTTAAGTCGGTTAAATAAAGAAGTTTAATTAAAATTGCACTGTTACACAGCTAGAACTTGAATTTTGTTTTTTAATCTTTATTTTTTTCAAGATAGTCTCCGTGAATTTGAAAACGCATTACGACTATATTTATGAGAATTAATATCTGGTTGGAAAACTTTTGAGAAAAGTAACTTGGTCTCGCTTATGTTTTTTTTTTAATATGTTTATTGCTGCAAAGATAGACATATTCACCAACAACTACTTGAATAAATTAATTTGTTGGAATTTACCTTAGCTGATAAAAAAAATATTTTAGTTTGTCGTTGGAGAAGATTTGCAAAAAAAAAAAAACACCTTGTCACTTTTGCACACGCAACACTGACAACTTAATCACTTTTCGCAATTATTAGTGTCATATAACAAGAATATAATGATTTAGATTTATTTATTTTGGACAGTTGCCTTTATTGATTTTGTATAAAATTTCACAGTTCACTCAGTTGCTTTAATTCGCCAGCATTCAGTCTTCCGATTGCATTTGTTTCAAACAGGATAATAATTACTAATAATAACTATATAATATTTAATAAACTACTAGGGAATCCGCCATTCCCTAGTATTTTAAAGATAATCTGTGTCTTGCGGTATTTTTTTAACAAATAAAATAAAAAATTTCTATTTCTTGTACTTTGGCTTAATAGGAGTTTATGTAATCGTATCTTTCACGAGGTGAGTACATCTGATTTCCTTACTGGAGTGTACGATTTTTTAGTGGACATGATAAAAAAAAAATTTAAATTAATTAAATTGTATCCTGTTTTTTTTTTTGTAAAAATTTCATATGACAAAAGATAATATTTTTATATCTTCAGTGAGTTCTCCATGCAAATTAAAATTGCGAAATTAATGGCATTTCCGTTCTCTAAGGTCTAGAAAATAGCATAAACCTTCCAACAGGAGTCAGTTATTTTCGACAACTGGTACACAAGCACCAATTTTTTGGTATTGTGTTAAAGCGACGTCGATGTCGACAACTGGAATAAGGGTGATTTATTGTCCGATTTTCTTCACCTGTTTCCTTTAATTAATGAATATTTATTTGAGCGAAATGTTGAGAAAAAAATATATACAAACTATAAAAAAATTTTAAAATTTTTTAAACGCACTAATAATCCCAAATTATTATTTTACTTATTAAGTAAAATATTTTTTATTAAAAATACATTGAAATTGATTATTGAGGGGTTTAGCTGGATCATATGCGCATTTCACTGTTGCTAATGCAGATCATCAGGGAACCTTTACAAAAATTTCTTAGAACAACTAGAGTTATTATGTTATAAAATAAAAAAACATGTTGATTATTGAGTTCTTGTTTGAACTTTGTTATTTGTTGTTAGGCTCCTCATTTGTTTAAATGAAAGTTTATAACATAATAACTCTAGTTGTTCTAAGAAATTTGGGTAAAGGTTCCCTGATGATCTGCATTAGCAACAGTGAAATGAGCATATGATCCAGCTAAACCCCTCAATAATGAATTTCAATGTATTTTTAATAAAAAATATTTTACTTAATAATTAAAATAATAATTTGGGATTATTAGTGCGTTTAAAAAATTTTAAATTTAAATTTTAACAATTCCCATAAAAACACTAATTATAAAAAAATGTCTCCAAAAAAATCTCAAACTGAAATAAATTTGTGTTGAAGGGGGGAAGGAAACATTTTACAGGAAGCCATAAAATTTGCAAGCAATTTATTGGCTCTACTATGAATGGCAACCAAACTTCAGTTGCGTTGCCAGTTAACAACAGTTAACAATTAAAATTAGTATTATGTACGTGTGGCAACTTTATCCGTTTGCGTAGAATTAATTAAATTAAGCAATTGAAAATAATGCAAACAAAACCAATTGTAAGAAATATATGTGAGTGCCAAAAATCTAATTCTTTCAATAGAGTCAAAAAAGTCCTTTTTGAAGCTGAAATAAAAAGAAAGTTGACGTTGTGTTGTTGTTAAAAAAAAAAAAGGATGTACAGCAGAGCATGGCAATGAGTACTCAAAAAAAATATACATAAGTAATAACTCTCAGTTTTATAATCATAATTGTAGCACAAACAGGGTGACCGATGACAATTTTCAAAAAGTGGCACCAAATAGGGGATTTATCAAAAAAAAGGGGCAAAATTAAAAAAAAAACGAGAAAACTACACTAAACTTTTTATTTTTAATGTATTTTTATATAACTCACCTTAAAAAAAGGAGGGAAAAAGTGGCAAGGAAGTCGAAAAAGTGGAAAAGTGTAATCAATATACCGAAAAAGTGGCAATTTGCCACTTTAGTCGGTCAAACGGTCACGCTGAGCACAAACAATTCGTACGCTCACATATGTTCTCTCAAGCAATTATGACTAAAGTCGAATCTAACACACAAGAGCATCTCTACTTCATTTATGCGAAAAACTAAAATACTCTGCAACTAGAAATAAAAAAGCACATAAGTATCAAACGCATTTACTCTCTGTCATATTTTCAGTTTAACTATATTTATACTCAAGCTATGGATGTTTAATCGGAAAAAAATACGCCGATACTCAGGATATATACTCATCATTCGCCAATATGTACATGCATATGTGTATATATAACAAAAATTAAAAATCTTAAAAACCCCCGAATTATCTAGAAAAGATGTGACATCTTCTAAACGGCTAGACCGATTTTCTTCAAACACAGTTAAGAACCATCTCGAGCAAGTCACCTTTCCAACAGATAAAACTAAATCAGGATCAGTGTAGCCGTTTGGGCTGTACGTGGACACGGACAGACACACAGATACACAGATACACACCACACACTTATAACACCCCTTTTTTAGTCGGGGGTTAAAAATAGAATAGAAAATGTATGTGTCTGTTTGAAATTAAGCTTTATGTGTGTGTGTGTGTAAATAAAATAGCCCTGTGTATACGCATGTCTACCCGATTAATAGTCTGAGTATTTTTGTACTGATGCTTGGATTGTAGCTCACACATTCTAGAAATTTTAGTTATAGTTGTTTGAGCTGCGTAACTTAAAAAAAATGTGTATAAACATAATTGTTGGATATTTATAGTTGTACGTATTTGGTTTAAAATTAATGCATGCATTATTTTAAGCTGCATGCATTCATATTTGCTTGACGGCCAATACTCAAAAAGTACTTAAAACCATATTTTTGTTATTATCTGATGTACACACGTTTTACAAAATTTTCTTTTTCCTTTTGCAAAAGCATTTAAAACTTCAGAGAGGTGGTAAAAAAAATTGTTTAAAAAATTGTTCATCATAAGCATTATTAGGTTAGTGTAATTACTTTTCTGTTAAAAGAAGGGAAGTGCCAAAATTGGTCTCTATTCGACGGCACTTAAGGTACAATTCACATCCTTTATAAAGAGCGCATCTACTGCAAGTAAATGTTAGTGCTTAAAATAATTTTTTAACTGGCAGTAATTTTTTTTGCAGCTCTAAAGTATATTTTCTCCTTCGCAAAGAAGAATTGGTTTATTTAGTTTTTGCCTTAAGAACTATGCAGCAATAAACAACTTATAATTGCCAATATTATTGCAATTCGGCTGAATGTTTTTCAAACTGATATAATTTATAAATAACAAAAATTAAAAATTTAAAAAAACCCCGAATATATCTAGAGAAGATGTGATATCTTCTAAACGGCTGGACCGACTTTCTTGAAGCATAGCTAAGAACCATCTCGATCAAGTCACCTTTTAAACAGAAAAAACTAAATCGAAATCGGTCCAGTCTGAAACAGTGCCCCATAGCTAACGTGACCAGATGTGGGAAGAAGCGGGACATGATCCATCAAAAAGCGGGATTTAAAAATTAATATGAAAAAGCGGTATGTACTTAAGATACACAGTTTTCACAGTTTCTAATATGAGAAAATGTTAATATATGTAAGTAGGGCAAATTTAAAGTTTTTTGAAGAATTCCTGAAAACTCGAACTTCAAGAAATTCTGAGTATGCACATTTTTAGAGGACCACTCGGACATGAATATATGACCAATATTATCCGCCAGCATTGACTCCAAAAAAAGTGCGTATCCTTAAAAAAAATGCCAAAATATTAATAATGGTACTGCAGACGTGTTTAAAATCATACACAATAATTTTCTTTCCAATATGATATTTGGGAATCTATATAATAAAAGAATCTAATATAATATTGCTATTGTCGGAGTTAGTTTTCTAAAATCGTGCGGTTTCAAATCAATCAGTTTACAGAACAGGGTCGAATATCTAGTTCATATTCAGAAATATATTCATGGGCAATAATAAAGGAGTAGTAGCACCTTGTCAATAAATTTGCATTACTTTTTTCCGTCTCGGTTGCCTCATTTATTGCAAAAGTCCTTTCGAAATGCATTATAGCTTAACAGAGCGCTGTTAAAGTGCAGGGTTTGTGTCAAGAGTTATAAATCTATACAAGCAAAAACTTGAAATTCCGACAGAAAATAATGCAGTGATAATTTTGAAACTCTTTATGACATGTTAATAATGAGAAGTGTATTCTACAAATTAGCTGCACTACAAGCGCGACACTTCATCTCAAAGCGGGTGTAACGAAGCACACAGATATTTGGATAGTTAAGCAATAACTATACTTAAATAATATTTGAATTGAGTTTTTACCACTTACATTTTAATAAAAATGTAATAAGAGATTGAAAATTTCAAAAGCGGGATGTCTGGTCGGGTTACCAGTAACTGAATTGCGTAGCACCATAAAGGTTTCAAAAGTAAATTTAGAGTTTACCATCTAGACTGAAAATTTAATTTCAACCAATCAGCCAATGTATCTGAGTTAATTTAAGTTTCATTTGTGTTATCTTAAGCTTAAATTAGACGTGACATAGACATAATGCCATAGCCATAACCAAACCAAAATTCAATTGGTTTCTATGGTGAGAGTGAGAGAGACTCGCCATAACGCCATAACTCTCACCATAGAAACCAATTGAATTTTGGTTTGGTTATGGCTATGGCATTATGGCTATGTCACGTCTAATTTAAGCTTGAGAGTCATGTTTCCATGTAAGCCGTCGATCAAGTTGTGTACCCAGGTATTTATATCACTTGTGAATGTTGAGGAACAACTCTCTCTCTCTTCATAGGGTAAATGTTACCTTAACACACTTCACTTCACTTTTATTCACTTTCACTTCACTTTTATTCACCATAACTTCATCCAGAGTTCAATAGTTTACTATAACTAATATTACGCGTGTATGTATTACGAATATTTTTGTTTGATTTAGTATGTATACATATATAAGCAAGACTCCTCTGGGACATGTATTATGTATTACGAATATATTTTTTTTTTGTTTAGTATGAATATATATATAAGAAAGACTTCGCTGGGACATCTGTTCACTATGAAGGTTAAACAATGAATCAATATAAATAGACTGCCAAGTCACTCTGCAACAAGTCCCGTAACTATACTTAGATATTAACCTAAGCTCTACTGGTACGTATTTATTCTTTTGAAATATGAGTGCCCCTATGATTGGGTAGATAGTGTGCAAATCTGCCAAGCCATAGGTTGATAGTTTGAATATAAAATTTTTTTTACTAAAAAGTACAAATCGGAAATAATTTCTTAATCAGGCTTGAGTTCAGTAATTTCAATTCTTATTGAATGAAATATTTTTATTAATTAATGTGAGTATCTAAAGAAGATAGAAAAAAGTAAAAATTATAAAAAAAAGTTTTAAGTTTGCGTTGTTACAGTTACATAAATATCGGAATGGCATTAATATATAATTTATATTCTACATGGAATATGTCCCTATAAGATAGTTAAGTGATAAGTCACAAGGTGCATACAAAGTATCAATTAATCCTATCCTAGGACATGCCCATGGAAAAGTTACTGGTCCACTTCATATGAAGTGTTAGAACTCGGACAGGTCCCTATCACTTGGGGATCGGTAACGTGGCTAGTCATGTATCAGTTCCATTTCCTGCAGGGTATATATACACATATTTAGTTCGTTCTAATCAAAAATTCAGCTAAAATTTATTTTTGATGAAAAATGATATGTGATAGTTAGTAATGTCCTTGCATCGAACAGGGAAAAAATTACAACAAATATAAATATATATAAATATTTAGTGTATTTTTACTATAAATTCAGCTGAAATCTGTTTGTTTTAAGAAAAAGGATATATATGGGAGGTAGTCATATCCTTCCACCAAAAATTACAACAGAGCTTGCACGCATAATTCTGGAAATATATTAAAATTTTTAGTGCGTTTTAACTATAAATGGAGCTTCAATATCTTTCTTAACAAAAAGTATGTATATGTGTGTTCACCAAAATAGAGCAAAATTGAAAGCAGAGCATACACGCATAATTCTAGAAATATATATAAATTTTTAGTTCATTCTAATCATAAATTCAGCTAAAATTACTTTTTGACGAAAAAGGATATAGGTAGGAAGTCATGTCCTTCACCAAACAGGGCTAAAATTACAACAAAGCTTCAGGCATAATTCTATATATGTATATATATATATATATATATAAATATATATATATATATATATATATATATATATATATATATATATATATATATATTTAGTGTGTTCTTACTCTATAAATGCTGCTGAAATCTTTTTGTTTTAAGAAAAAGGATATATGGGAGGTCATGTCCCTGCACCAAATGGAACAAAATTTACAACAGCGCTAATTCTAAAATTATATATAAATTTTTAGTGCGTTCTAATCATAAATTTAGCTGAAATTAATTTTTGATGAAAAAGGATATATGAGAGGTAGTCATGTACTTGCGCGAAATAGAGCAAAAATTACAACAGCCCTTCCATGCGTAATTCTAGAAATATATTTAAATTTTTAGTGCATTATAACTATAAATAGAGTTACTATATTCTTATGAATTGAATAGGCTAATGTTCGTAACGCTCTTTAAGCCAAATTACATGTGATAAATATTAATGAACAAATAACATCAAAGTTAGTTGTAAATATGCTGACAACAACACATAGTTTTGGTCCACTGTGTGTGGTGTATAAATACAGTTCCAATCTGATTGTTTTAAAAACAATTGTATATAATAATTTTTAATAAAAAGGATATATGGGAGGTAGTAATGTCCTTGCATCGCATTAAAAACAATTTACAACAGAGTTTGGGCATATAATTCTAAATATACATATATATAAATTCTTAACGTGTTCTAATCATAAATTCAGCTTAAATTTATTTTTAAAGAAAAATAATATATGGGAGGTAGACATGTCCTTGCACCGGTTTTTCTCACATTTCAGATTTTTTTAGTTTAGCTATTAAGAGCCATTATATGAAATTTGATTTTAATACGACAACTGTAGTTTTGCATATTCACTATATGTTAAAAAAAATTTATCAAAAAATTTGAAAAAATACCTTTTGTTCAGCGACTCCTACACAATATGTATGTATGTGTGTGTAATTATTTTGTGTTGTTTTAATGTGATTCTTTTATTTAATATTAAATAAATTATACATTAGACCAATAGAAAAACAAATGTAAAATGTTTTGCATTATACGCGTTTTTCATACTAAACTTTAACTTTTGCCTAAGCAAGCAATACATTAACTAAATAGGGTTACAAGTGCAATTTTATATGTCCTCGCCTTCCAAAAAGTTCATAAGCATCATCAGATAACTATAAATTGCTTTGGATAACTGCAAAGCCGTGCTCATAGATAGTGGCATAATTCCACCCACAGTCAGTGAGATTTGTGCTTGCGACTTTCGCAACATCAAGAGAACCAATTTCTGTTCTGGTACAGATATTTCATACCACAGGATGTCGCCATACACTAAATCAATAATATCATCGTTCTAATAAGACAAATATTTGTTTAAAATTAAGTTATGCAGTAATATTTCATATTCTATTTACTGATATATCCACCAAATTTCCGAGTCCGCAATATAAAAATAACATCACTGCACTATAGATTAAATAGACAAAAGCAGCTGGCCAAGTCTTGATAACAATCGAAAAAAGGGTGCAACAAATGCTCATCACCGAGGTAACTACTTGAGCAAATATAACCATAGAAAATGCGTCCTTGACCAAATGTGCAAACCTGTAGAATTATTAATAGTATAAATTACTGGAAGAACAGAAAATAAAATGCAACCACTTACTCAATGTAACTCTGGTGAAACTGTACAACATCTTTTAATAGTGGCATCGTTTTTTTCACATCGTGTGTCTCCAGTATTTTTCTGTTTAGCCTCTTGCATTTTGCTCTCAAAAAGTCCCTGAATAACGGTACATGGACTATGGAAACAAAAAGAAACACATCGGCGACATAGTTACCAAAAGCGCCCAAAAAAATACAGAAAGAGTGATAAACAAAATAAAACCAATAACCAGCATCAGTTTCGGTAGATACTCCGGGTAAAATAAATTGCATGACAAGAATTTTTTTGCCATGCAACTTTCCATATAATAACGGATATAAGGTAAGAGAAGTAGCAAGCAGGATATAGAGTACCACCATGCCTTTGAACATTTTTAAAATTAAATCAATTCGATAACGAAGCACTGGCAGAAAGTCGTCCTGGATTTGATAATCCTTATATAAGCCCGATAGTTTTGCCAATATGGAACGATACATCACTTTGTGAGTAATTGCATTTATTAGCTTTAAGTATCCCTGCAAGGCACTGCCAGCTAAACTGAGGGACTGCAAAATTACTTTCCAATCGCCATCCACCACAACACCCACGTACATGGTATAAATTGAGAAAGCTAAGAATGCATTGATCACCAAAACCACAAAAATGGTATGAAATGTTACTTTAAACTTGTAATTCAGTACATTACACCCACAAATTGCAGCATTGAAGTTTATAATTCTCTCTAATCGTTTAAACCGGTCCAAACAAGTTTTCGCCATATTTGTTACGCAGAAATATTTAAGTTGAACTAATAAAAATGTATTCTTAACTACCAGTATTTAAATACATTCCTAGAGACCTTGTTATGAATTCACTACAGTGTCAGAACATTATTCTCAAAGCTTTTCATTGCAAAAATATTTTAGATACCTAAAAGTCAATAAAATAATACTCGTATTCAATACGACATTGCTTTATACACTTAGAAACAAATTTCATATTAAAATCTACGAAAACAAGGTTAAATTAAAATTTTTCTTCAATGCGTTTCATGTTAATTCAACATTATTTACAGTTATATTGAAAGAAAATTTTTTCTGTTGAAATAGTTTTATTTTATGTTGAATTCCAGTACTGTTAAATTAAATTGAAGAATCATGTTGAGTCAAAGATATTTCAAGTTGAAACAACATGAATTGGCTACTGAAATAACAAGGCGAACCATTCTGAATTAAAGTTATTTCACGTTGAATTTATTTTAATGTAGTCATTGTATTTCGTTGGCTGAGAGTGCTAACCTGCTAACTTACTTCCAGCAAATTTTTCAATTAAAGATATAATGTCCTCCTAAGTATGATCTTAGTCCTTAGTTTTTAATTAATTAGAAAGGTTAAAATATCGTCGGCTTTGAGTGTTAACTCACTTCAACTAAATTTTACAGGAGAGACAAAATGCGGTTAACATATTCTATACATAGTTTAAGAAATTAGCCTAGTACATTAAGATTTTTCGCCATGTATAGTTTCAAATTAAAATAAAGATTTTAGCCAGTCGATACGGTGTCTCGTTCTCTTTTGAACGGCATTAACATGTCATATATTGTAAAAAGTGGATTAAGCAGGTTTACACTCTAAGCCGACGATTTGATTAATTATTGAACTTGTATGATTGTGTGTATTGGCACAGGCATCATAAATATGTTTGTATGTATAGTTGGCTTCCCCGGCCAAGATTTGAACTGAAGTCATCGCGTGTTTAGTCAACGCGCTCGTCGCTGCTATGCGGCGCACTGCACAACATATGTACCAATGTAAAATTAACATGAAAAAATTTTGATTGAAAAGCATGCTAAATTTATTAGATAAAATTCGAGTATGTTGTTTAAGTGTGTTGTTGTTTCTTTTTCCTTGGGTTCGACGGTTGTATGACTTGTTCTTGTTTTGTTGTTGTTTGTTTTAATGTTCGTGTTGTGTAAATAATCAACAACCTATTCGCATAACGAAAGCGAATACTTGAACCTGCTGATTGAAAATTGTTTGATAATTGAACAACGACCGCCCGAACTGCTGAGATTATGTACCACCTTATCGAAAAGTTCTAATTAACTAATACAATATGTAACGAAACAAAAGAAAGACTCATTGTCAAGATACTTTAAACTGGGAACTTGTCACAGTGCAAAAACTGGCGTGGAATCACCCTGAGCATTATGTCAAACAAAATTATCTCCTAAATTATGAATAAAAGGCTAACAACCGCTTTCGAGACGCTTCTTCGCAATAAGCAGGCTGGCTTCCGTCCACGAAAATTATACATAAATCATGTTAACAGTCTCTGCATCATCATTGAGCAAACTTTTGAATAGAGATCTCCGCTTTAATTGGGTGCCGTCACATCTTTTCTTAAATATTGTCCTGAACAACATAATACAAAAAGCTTCATGGGCAGACTAGAAAACCTTGACGAAATCTGTCTTTTATCGCACAACTACAATAACATGTAGGCTAAGCTTCACACAGTTTAGGCCGAGGCAGCCAGACCTGTAGCTAGATTCAGTAACTGTTTGCGACCCGAAAATCATAATCACCCTTATTCCAGTTGTCGACATCGATGTCACTTTAACACAATACCAAAAAAGTGGGGCTTGTGTACCCGTTGTCGAAAACAACTGACTCCTGTTGGTAGGTTTATGCTATTTTCTATACTTTAGGGAACGGAATTAGATTGTCAGTAGTGCAAAATTGCTCTCGGGATCGAGTAAACAAGCCCCAATTTTTTGGTATTGTGTTAAAGTGACGTCGATGTTGACAACTGGAATAAGGGCGATTATATCCGTTTGCATGAGCGGGAACTAAAATGAGCTGTTGGACCCAAGTTCGGTCAAAAGCGTCAATGTAAATTAAATGAGTTTGAATAAACTTTTGATTCGAAAGCTCTCAAACTATTTAAAAAAGAGCTGTTGGACACAAGTCTTCTGTACATCCGTGTCTTACTCATCATTTAATTGTATGTCGTGTGACATCTCTGCATACAAAATGTCAAAATAATCGAAAGAGCACAAAAAAATTAAAAAAAAAACAAAACGAATTTTAGCTTGTGATTTTACTTCTTTTATTCCAACTGACAGCGAATATCGTTAAAATATGTTACTGAATAGCAAAGCTGATAAAATTATTTTATATTTATTATAGCGATACGATTATCGTTAAAAAAAAGTTACTGAATCCAAGTACTGGTCTGAAAATAAACAATACCAAAACCAAGGTAATGAGAGTAAATGCATCCAGCAACAGATCATTTACGACAAAAAACTTAAAGATGTATCTACCTTTGAACACCTCGACACCTTACTGACTACAAGAGCAGACTCTGATAATGATGTTCGAAACGAAATTAAATATGGCAATCAAGCATTCGGTCAGCTTAATCCAATAAGGTGAATTGGCCACATCTCAAAGCGAATCAAGTTGAATATATTCAAATCCTGAAATTCAGCTTTCAAAGACTTTAACGCGTTACAAGTATTTATAAAACGTTGCCAGCGAAGAATCTGAAAAATATTTTGGCCAGTTACATGATCTGAAACAATATGTATACATATTGTTACATGATCTGAAACAATATGTATACATATTGTTTAAGATTATGTAACGAAACAGGTCGAAAGCCCATAAACACTAAATATGAAATGCCGATGCATTAGCTAGCTGGCAATAATATAAGAAACGTTGTTGAATGGAACCCACAAAGTAGTCGAAGAAGATGTAGAACAACCACACCTGGCAACGCCAAATCGAATTTGAAAAAAATAAAAGCTGGAAAGAAATAAAATCTATAGCATCGGGCAAATTTTTTATGGCCCTATGCTCCTTATAGGAACCACGGGAAGCGAAAATTTTTTAATCTAATCTTAATAAACATTTTTGATTTCATATTTTTACTTTTAAATCAACAAGTCTATGACTTCCCAGCAAAACAAATCATTAGTTACAGCATTGATGAACTCAGCTCCAAGCAGTTCCATTTCTGGTGAATCATCAATGAATCTAAGACATGTTTGTCATAGAAAGGAAGTGATATAAATAACTGAATGGTATGCGCTTTAAACTTTGTCTAGAACAATTTTTTATATAAACAACAGCCGTAGAATATTAAATTCAATACCTGGAACTAATTCCATTTTTGCTGGTTTTAATTTCAAAGAATTATATATTAAATCATCAAGCATTTCATGTTGAATTAAAATGTAATTCATGATGATTACTGTGTTTATCTAAAGATTATTTCAGGCTATTGTGGCTGCAGCTGTATGCGCGTTGACTACCAAGCGATGAGATCGAGTTAAAATCAATCAACTTAGGTTTACATCACGTAATTAAATAACTAATGAACTCACACTGACTCCATCAAACTAAATTCATATTGTTTTAATTTGAAATAACTTTGATTTAACATGATTCTTAGTGTTATTTCATTATAAAATGCACGTTACTTCAACTTAAAAAATAACTTTTATCTAACAGTAGTGGAATGTTAGATCAACATGTTACACACTGATATTTATTTATTGTATCTTCAAAACTGACAATAAGTATACATACATATGTTAAGTCTAAATATAATCATTAGGCCCGACCAGTGTCGCACATCAACTCAGTGATATTAATTAATAATATATAAATCTCGTTTTAAGCACAAAAATATTTGCAAGAAGTTTCATCTGGGGTGTTGCATATTAGGGGAACAGTGTCCCTAAAAGTGAAGATGTTGCGAGCAAGGGGATTAATTAGGTTAAGACTCGAGTTTCAACATGAAGAAAAGTTATTTTAAATCAATAGATTTCCTTTGGAGGTAATTGTTAATCGAGTTTATGTATTTAAAATGAAAAATTAAATAACTAATAAAATAACAGACTTTATCGAATTAAATTCATGTTGTTTCAACTTGAAATAACTTTGATTCAATATAATATTTCGTATTATTTCAGTAAAAAATTTACGTTGTTCCAAATTGAAAAATTACTGGAATGTTAAATCAACATGAAATAAACATTTTCTTTGAAGGTTATTGTAAATCATGTTGAATTAACATGAAACACACATATAAAGCAAAATTATTACCGAAGAATTTTAAATTCAAAAATTTTAATATGCAATTTTTTTGTGCTTGTGAACTTCCTGAGATTGTTTCTGGCTTACAACAAGTTCAAAAAGTGTTTGTTTCGTAAAGAAAACTATCAGGTCGTAAGTGTTTGTATTAAAATAGTCCATACTTTACAACTAAATACTTCTGCTAAAAAATATTATAACATAATTTTACATGTAAAAATTACCCTGCCACACAGGGCAAAAGTTTAGGGCCCGACTTGATCTTTTAATATTTTGTAATAAATTCCGTTACACCCACAAAAATCAGAGATATTTATAAAATAAGAAATTTTGGGAGTTTCTGGACAAACCTAAATTTAACCAATTAATTCTTGCAATGATTTGCAAGTTTCAAACAGTATTGAAGGTTACCACTTTTAGGTTTATGCATAAACAATTTTTCATTGATAAACCTATCTAAGAAATGTGACTAGAAATTTAGGAAACATTTACCAAAAAAAAATTGCAACTTGACTTCCAGCCGGTTTAAAAATTTAAGATTTTATTCCGATTCCTTTAAAGTAATTAAAATAATATATATTTGAAACAAATATCGCCACAATTAAATGTAACATCGCCTTGGTTTTGGAGGTGGTTGTAATCGAATTTGTCAAAAGGACCAAGTGATCCATCTTATCTATTCACTTAGCCCTATAGTTCATATTACGGCTTTTACAAAGCCTTTGCAATTTATTCCATTTTTTCATACACAGTGTTATCATTAAATGCCAACACAACTTATTTATCATACTTTTCCCACAACAATTAATATTGCAATTTAAATTTAATTTGCCATTAAATGTTTTAATAAGTAATTTTTTTAATATTTCCGATTACAATGAATGCATGTATTAATTCCTAAAATAAACTATTATAGTTATGTATGCATGTCAGGGTTCTCAGATTTCTTTCGACTAACTTCCCCAATTTGTTAATTTTTATCCCCGAAATTCCAAAAATCACCAAAAGTAATTTGTACTATCCCCAAAAAATCCCCACTAAAAATAATACTATTTCAATGTCAATTTATTTAATTATTTTCTTATGACTATTTTATTTGCACTATGGCTCATATTATTTGTACGTATGGTGCACATTTTTTAGTATATATATATACATTTGTATTTATATTTCTAAGATGTTAATTAACTTGATTAATAGAATCAAAAAATTCAGAGTCCAAATCTTCTTTATCGTTGTCTAAAGATAATTCTACCATTTCTGGTCATGGATCTAATAATATGTTTCCACCGGCATGGTTTATACAAATCATGATGATATGTGCAAATCATGATAATTTTTACATGATTTACCATACCTTTTGCAAATGGATAAATCACCTCAAAGTGGTTGATTTATTTTAAATAATGTCGAAAATATAATTTTTCGAACTCGATTTATGTATGCAACCCTGCGTTGCTCTTAAAATTTCAGACTCCATCCCTGGGTCATCTATCAATAGTGATTGACAATTTCGAAAAAATTACATTAAAAAATATCTAATAAATTTTAAATGTCAACTACATGTGAATAAAATTCACATTAAAACTGCTGCGCCCACCTTATAAAGCACGTGCATAAATTGAGTAAGAAAAGTCGAACAACAAATCACTCACAAGTTCGGTGAAAACACTTTGAAGTGATTTACTTAAATCAACTTGATTTAAAGTCGGTGGAAACATACTATAAAGTGTCACAACAATTTCCATTTTCTAATTTTTCGTTTCTAATTTTAGTTTTTATTGAGTTCATTGCCAAAAAAAATCTATCAAAGTAAGCGTTGCTTCTTGCTGCACAAAATTCTTTAAACAGCCGTGATTAAGGGGCATATGAATAAACTTCTGACCAAATAAAGCTCTCCACCTTATAGATGGCATTTAGCCCCACTGTTAATTGTAGTATTTTTATGATTGAGCTAAATTTAAATTATCCTAATGGATTGCAATACGTGTTTGAAGCAAATTTTTTATGGGCACATGTGTCGGTCTAAGCATCAAGGAACTAAAACAAGAGCAATTGGAAAATGTATTCAAATTAAAGTATTCCGAGAAATAAATAAACAAATCCCCAAAAAATATCATAAAATTCCCAAAGCATGAAATATATCCCTAACTAATTCCTCAGTCCCCAATTCAAAATTTGAATCCCCATTTCGAAAAAAAAAATCCCGGATTTGGGGATAAATCATCTAGTCTGTCAACACTGATGTATGTACATATACTATATTTATTACATACAGTTTTAATGCTAGAAAGTAGCAAACATCAAACACAAAGGAATTGAGAAGCTCGTTATCTTTCGAAGTGTGTTATGAATAGGCGTTATTCCTCCTACGTTCGTAAATTCAGCGAAATTATCATACATGTACTGAAAAACGCAAAATTTTTAAATCACTTGTTAGTAAAAAATTACACCAAAGGTGAAAAGAACCCCTATTATTTTCGCCACGATGTCCGTCTGTCCGTTACAGGCTGTTTTCTCTCGAGAAGCGTAAAAGCTACGGACCTGAAAATTTCGCACAACAACAAATATATGACAGTTAAAACTTGAAGGACGTTCAAAAGCGACCAACAAAACATGTCGGAATCCTAATGTAATATGTTCACAATATTTTAAAAACACTTGTAATTTTCAAAGTTAGGGTATTTTTATGCAGACTACACCAATTAAGACTAAAATTCAAAAGATCAAAATTAGAGGGTGTTCTAAAAAGTCCCAAAACGAAAAAATCACCAAAAACCGAAAAAAAACGCCAAACCGAAAAAAAGCGCAAAACTAAGAAAAAGTGTGAAAACAAACAAAAAAGCAAAAACAAAAATGTACCGTGTACTTTTAAAAATTTTTAAAAAAATGTCTGGATTCAGTAACTCTTTGCAAACCGGAAATCGTAATATTTATCGGTATATTTATGTGTTTACCGCAAACCGATAATGTGATTATGTACTTTATTTTTTACGATAGTGTACATCTGTATTTTACTTGCCATTTAATTGTATACCATGTGGCACCCCTGCATACAAAATGTCAAAATAAACGAGAAGCACAAAAAAGAATTAAAGACAAATTAAATGAATTTGAGCTTGTTATCTTACTTTTTCTACTTGCAGCGACAGCGAATATCGTTAAAATATGTTACTGAATAGCAAAGTCCATAAATGTTCAAAGTCGCACTTTGCTAAATTTATTTATTTTTTTGCATTTGAGTATGCAGATTTTAGGGGCGTCATTAATTCAAAATTAGCTTTTATCGAGGAGTTTTTGCCTGCCACAGAAGTGTTATTGCTCAAAATAATTTTTTACTTATTTAGCTTTAAAACATATTTACGCTTTCCCAAAGGAAGAAGAAGTTTATTTAATTTAATCTAAATTTTTTTAATCTAATCACTGTTTGATTTGAAAACTATGCAGCAACTAAAAATTTGCAGTTGCCAATACATATTAACAGCTGTTAGTTGTCAGTTGGTAAAGCTAATAGCATTTTGGCAATTGGCAACGCAAGTTCACTTGCCATCTATAATTGATCCAAGAAACTTTTCTACTTTTTTTCTCATGAATTCTAAGAAAAATCATTGTTGGGCACCAATGTCCTGTCGATAAACATTCATCGACAGGAAGTAAAGAAGGACTCTTCTATGATTGTCATTTAAAGCTCGAATTTTTCATCAGCTTCGAGTAATTTCTAGTCAAATTACCAATTGCTTGCGTAAAAAAGTGTCATCCATATCGCAAGGATTTGCAATTTTGTGATTGGTTTTATGAATAAGTTCAAAGCTGATTTTTAGTAGTGAGAATTTTTAGCAATTTGTTTTTAGTAATTTTGTTAAAACGATCATCTGAATGCCAGCTGGGATGTTAAGCATACATATCGCTCATTTAGTACAACAACGTCATAACTCAAAAAAAAACTAATTTTACAGAAAATTAGGTTTAAAATTACAATTTACAGAATACTTAGGTCAAAATTCACAGTCTACTCGTATAGTTAACTAATGCCAGTGGTTTAACTAACGATTTTTTTTAATCAAATTCATTGATTAAACCAAATTGATTAGTTAACTAAAAACTGTGAATTTGAGCCTCAATGGAAAAATATATTTTTTTAAGAAACACAACACAACCCGCGAAGCGATTAGCTTGTCTGCGGAAAACATCCAGGGTCTATGGCGGGAATCGAACCCAGGACCTCTAGGTTTCTCTCAAGAGTTGAGTATGCAATTTGTTATATGAAATTTTGAAACAATATGACAAACTAAATGAGGATTGAGTCTGCATTATTAACTTTAAAATTGCATTTTTTGTGTGTTATGACGTTGTTGAAGTAAAAGAGAAACACATGTGTGTATGTGTATTTGTGTATGTGTATGTGCATGTGTATATGTATGCATAGGAAATTAAAAACATACATACATACATACATAATATAAACAGAAACATATAACAACGTTGTTAAGTCATCCTTCTGCGTATGTATTTTACATATTCATACTTATGATGAATATAACAAATACATAGATTCTAGCTGGAGTAGTTTTTCAAGTATAGTTTCATTAGAAATAGTTATTTTTCGCTTTTACTCCGAGAGTTGCTTTGTTAGGAATTTTTTAATAAATATGTATGTAGAAGTATAAAGGCAAAGAAAGCCATGAAAGAAAAGTGGCGAAGCAAACAGTATCCTTAATATATAGAGCAGTGTATGTAATTTATATGTTGAGTAAAATCACAAATCCTTAATAAAATCATACATGTTATGGAGGTCGTTATTATTGTAAAATAAATTATTTCACTTTGTGCAAGAGTACAACATAATTTCGGTTGTGTTTTTTTTTTTTTTTTTTTTTTGGAGAAAATTGCACAGAAAGAAAATCCATTGTCCCTTCAGACAATGAATTTTTGCATTAAATCAGTGCTGAATGAATGAAATACATTTCTTTTTATTTAGGATCTACGCTGAAACTGTTTCATCAGTTAAATGAAACAAATTCATATTTGTATTCACGTACATTAGGCCGTCTCGCCTTACAGGCAAAAAAATGTACGCCGTACACCACCAAATATAAAGTATTGTTGCAAGGCAGTTTCGAAAAAAAAATTTTATATATATTTTTTGCCGAACGTAGTGTTCGCCAAAATACATTTTTCATTTTATTATATATGGGCCACATTTTCTCCAAACTCGAGAGTTGGCAAAAATACAGTCAACTTGAATCATGTCAGAATATGCATGACTAAAATTCCATTATTTGATTTCGCATTAATTTTTTTTTTCTTGATGTATGAGTTAATATATGAAGAGTAAAGCTGAAGGTCCATACCATCCGTTCAATGCGTAGTTGCGTTTTATGCATGTGTCAAAAAGTAGAATCAAGGTAATAGTATGTGGCAAGTTACAGAGCAAAACGCAAAGAACGTATAGACGCATAGGACGGATAACGTAGGTGTACTTTCTACTTTTGGTATCCGTCGCATGCATCATGCTCTCTTTTATAGTCAAATGTTCGTGTGTTGAGTTTAAATGTTTTCTCTTTTTGCATTAAAACAACAAAAATACTTGCGCATGAGACGTATAGCATGTAACTTGAATTTAGAATCGGAGAGAATGTACAGAAACGCATACCACGCATATGCAAAGAACGGATGGTATGGACCTTCGGCTTAAGTACTAGGAGAGTGTACTTGAGGTCTATGACTATTAAGGAAAACAAAGGACTACTCGAAACAAAACATCGATATATCATACTTCAAGATCCGACTCTAAATACCGAAGATTTTACAAAAAAATTTAAAAGCCAACCCCTACATTCGGCAAAAAAAAAACATAAAACATCTTTTAAAATAAAATATCACATATAATTTGGCTTACAAAGCGATACGAACCTTAGCCTGTTCAAATCATAAATCTTTTAAAATAGTTTTGCTTGAAATAAAAATAATTCCTTAGCAAAAGTTTAATAATTTCTTGCGAGCTTTAATTTTCCTACATTAGGGTGGTGGAAACTGAGATGTGGTGGGTAAATACCAGAACGCGATATTTGAGGTCAATCAGAAAACAGTGGTCTCATCGAGACAAATACATCGATATATCACATTTTACGATTCGACTGTAAATGCCGAAGAGATAATAAAAAATCTATTTTGGCGACCCCTACGTTCGGCAAAAAAAAAATAAATTTTTTTTTTCGAAACTGCCTTGCAAAAATCCTTTGTATTCGATGGTGTACGGTGAACTTTTTTTTTTCAAGACACTCTAACGTACATAGATATATAAGTTATTTAATTGTTTTATTTATTTATGGGTTTATTACGGATAGTGATCAAATTAAGTTCTTTTGCCATTCGGCAACCAAAACCTTATGATTACTATAAATAAAAAACTCTCAAGAAAAAAGTAACAGAACACATCAACTATCTACTGCAAATGATAATTGTTATAACATAGTTTTTCTCAACTGCCTTGATTATCTTACAGAAGAACGTTGATGAAACCAAATTCCTCTTCACGGAGCCCTTGTAATTTTTTTTCGGGCGGACCCCCTTCAAGTCTAGGATGAATAATGTTGTCTAGTTTGAATAAAAAAATGCAAAAAAGTGAGAGATAAAAACATTTATTTTTTTATTTGGTTCAAAATTTGATTATGAAAGTTCATACATACATACTAATGATGCACGAATATTCGTATTCGTATTCGAATTGTCGAATATACGGCCATTTTTAGATATTCGTATCCGTATTAATATTCTGACAAACACTAGCAGAACGGAACAACTAGCTGTTTTCGAAAGTCCGTTGATGTAGATTTCTGCTTTATATACTTAGCTTTTCAGTGCAAATGGAATATGTGAATTGTTTGGATTTATCGTATTACAATTTGCTGAAAGCTTTTTTGTAATGAAAGTTCAATTTTACCATCTCTAAATTTTCAGAAGTCTTGACATTGTCGTTTGTTCTTTATGGCGTCAAAATAGGACGAATAAAGTGTAAGGAAGCCGTGGTAATTGAAACAATAGAACATCTACCACTGTCCGGCTCTATGTCGCACATGGTGCTCACACCTTTCGGAGTCTGGACCTTTTATCGAGAGTGCAACTCTGTAGCCTGCTAAAGTTTGTTAAATCTGTGTGGGAGTAAGTATGGTGACTGCCATACTTATAGGTTCTCTTCTCATCTCCTGGTATCGCTAACGATAAATCTCGGTTTATGCCATGTCTTTGACCACCCAGATTAACCTAACCATACCTAAACTGCATGAAATTTCATAACAATTATTTAAATTTTTTTAACAAAACCCCCAACTGTGTATCGGGTACTTTAGGCCGCACAAGGCACCAAAGCTGTCGTCCGATCGAGCTAAAACGTTACTCTGGCATCGCATATTTATTTCATATTTTAGATAGTGCAAATATATCAACTAAAGAAAAAAAAATTCAGATCAGTCTAATTGTCAGTTAATATTCAGAATTAACTTTGGTGTTATTTGTTGCTTAAAAATTATCACATATAATTTGGCTTACAGAGCGATACGACCTAATCAAATCATAAATATAGAAATAAATAAAGTTCGAACAATAATAATCAAATTAACTAAAATCGTGTTTTGTTTTTCAACAAAATATTAAACTTTTCTTGGAATATATCTTAGCTAAAGTTAAAGTTCTTTTAGTGAGCGAGAAACAATATAAGCAAATAAAAAAATGATAACCACCACAGCGAAGGAAAAAAATCTAAATCATTTTATTTATTAGAATATTCATTTTACAAAAATAAATTGAAAATTTAATTTATGCCAAAAAGAAAACCATAATCCATTCATTCAACCAAACCAAATACAAAACAAACACTCATCCATACATCCTTCCATCCATCCATCCAGCGAGCCACATCCATCCAAAGAACCAAACAAGCATCCATCTATCTATCATTCATTCAGCAACACTTCATTTTCATTTTATATGTATGCGCAGATGAATAGAAAAAAAGGAAGAAATATCGAACCAAATAGTGGTACTCGTACCCCAGCAGAAGCCAAAGTATTATTCATTCACTCTTTTTCATGGTCGCCACACCAAACCATAATAATTTTCCTCCTGTACGCATTCAAAAAATAAAGTTAAACTTATTTGGTTTTCATACGATTTTTACACTATTTTCCATATCTGGTGGGTGAGTGAGTATGTTGTATATTTGTGTGTGTGTGTGTGCGTTTTTGTGTTTTATCCTGTTAGTGAGTGTATGTGTGAATGAGCTTTTGTCGATTCTCTAGTGTAACATGTTGTACTCGCTTTTTTCTGCTACATGTTATATTCTTCAACGCCTTTTCGGTTTCTGCTGGCGCTGGCATATTGCTTGCACTCCCGCTCCTGCTCCTGCTCCTGCTAGTGCTTCTGTTGGCTGTACGTTGTCACGCGTATAAAATGCGTTGTTTTAAATATATATTTCAAATATTTCTTACATTTTTATATTTTATATTTTGACTCCTTCTTTTGATTCATGCTTATGAAACTGACAATATGCGTGTCATCTTCTGATAAGAAAATTTGTGTGTTTTTTATGACAACTATTTGAAGGATATTAACAAAATGTACTTAGCGAAATTTAAGTATTTAAAATTAAGTTTGCATGCATTCATATATACATACATATATGTACATACATACATATACATGCATACATATACATACATACATATACATACATACATATACATACATACATAAAACATTTTATTTAACTAAATGTTGTCTTTATATGTAAAAACTTATAAAATAAAATTATTCCCAGTAACAATAAAAATAATCGAATAAAGTCAATATGATAAATATTTTATGATGTCGAAGTAATTAAAATTTTTGTAACATATTTAATAATTTAAAAACGGGCTTGGCTAGAAAATTAAATCTCAAAAAACAGATTTTAAAATTTTATTGTTGTTCTCAGTGTGAAAATGGCCCAACTAAAAAGTCTCAATCATTATAATGGTTTATTTTGCAATGACACAAAACAAAATTACTTCTGGGCAAGGTTACTTTGTTCTTATAAAGGGTGTTTTTTTAGAGGTATAGAACTTCGAATTGAAATAAAACACAAGAAAATCGTTTTAATGTCCATCAATTTGGCTTTATTGGAAGGATAATTTTATGCCATTAATGTTTAAATATGATTTCGGGCATGTGGCCGCCGCGGCTGGCTCGAATAAAGCCAATTCTACAGGTCCAATTTTCAACCACTTTTTCGAGCATATGGGGCCGTATGTTGGCAATAACGCCACGAATGTTGGCTTCCAAGTCCCCTAACGTTTCTGGTTTGTTGGCGTAGACGAGCGACTTCACATATCCCCAAAGAAAATAATCCAATGGTGTCAAATCACACGATCTTGGTGGCCAATTGACAGGTCCATTCCGCGAAATTATGCGCTCATCGAATGTTTCCTTCAATAAATCGATTGTGACGTGCGCTGTGTGGCATGTAGCGCCGTCTTGTTGGAACCACAACTCATCCACATTCAAAATCTTCCATAAAGTTGATGGACAAAGCTCCAATTGCTGTGCACGGTGGCGAATCGATTCATTCGGGTCCTCTTCAACACTTTGCTCTACAGCGGCAATTGTTTCTTCGGTGCGCACTGTTCGACGTCTCTGCGGATGCGTATTATCACATAGAGTAAACGTAGTGCGAAAACGATCCATGGTTAACCGAATTAATTGCCCTGATGGACGATTATGTCGACCATAAAATGGACGGAGCTTGCGGTAAACTTCGCGAACTGAACCATTATTTTCGAAATAAATTTGCACGATTTGCAAGCGTTGTTCTTTTGTCAACCTGTTCATGATGAAATGGCAAACCAAACTAAATATTAATCACTTGACAGCTGACAAAATGACCGCCAGTTAAAAAAGTGATGCCAACTTAAAGTTCTATACCTCAATAAAAAACACCCATTACTTTGTTCTTATACTAAACGCGTTTTTAAGCAGATGGGCCGTCTTACCACAGCTGAAGTGAGAAAATTAGTAATTGACCACCGCAAAATTGGATGATTCCTGAAATTGTCCAAAAAAAACACGTAGAGCTGTAAAAAACATTATTTAAGGGTTTAGGGAGGAAAAATGGATCACTAATGTACAAAAAATTAGTAAAAAAAAAACTTTTCTGACAGGGACGAAAGTGCCCACTAATAGTCCAGAAATAATCCAAGATTAAGGGGTCCGGAATTAAAAGGCATAGTTGAGGAACAATGAGGATGGCGTTGGCTGAAGTAGTTAGCACGTTGACTACAAACACGAAGGTCCTGGGTTCAAACCCGGTATTAAACAGTCATTAAATAACAACACCACGTATTTTTCTGATCTGCATTGGATCAGTTTTTGTTCGAAAGTTTAAGTGATGAAGGCATAGACACTGGTCACTGAACTATACCGACTTCAGCAGATACTAAGCCTAATGTAACATCAGAGCGCCCTCCTTCATTGTGCTGCATAACCATCGCTGAAGTAAAATAACCAATAAAATGGCTACTGAACACAACTTCAAAAAAATTTAACACGCCTCATTGACACCATAGGCGCTGCAACACTGCATTATTAAAAAAAAGCGTGCAAATACCAGAGTGATTTTATGATATTCAACTTATTTGATTGCTGTAAAACCTAGCAAACAACTTTGGTTCTTGTAATTACATAATTTTAAAGTTCACAAAATTAGCGGGACTATGCCCCATAAAATTTATTATTATATATCACGCGGTTCTACTAAACCGATTTTTACGAAACTTGCCACACACCTTGAGCACTAAAATAAACACAATCCTCCTTCTAAAAAAATGGGCTGAGTCACGCCCATTAAAATTTAATATCTTATTTTAATTAGTTCTAATTTACCGATTTTTACAAGACTTATCAGGCACCTTGAGCTCTGAAAAACGCACAATCTTGCACATAAAAAATGGGCCGAGGCACGCCCATTAAAAATTGACTTTATATTTCACTTACTTCTTCTTATCTTCTTCTATCAGATATTTGCATTGAAGTCGGTTTTTTTTTGGCAGAATTATTTTTTGTAGTTGCATTTTGAGTAATCAATAGTTCTATGCAAATCATAAAAATTTTTTGAACATTTTAACTCTCTAACTCATCGAAGAATGGGTATTTTCAGTCCATTTCCTCTTATTAGTTAAATGAAGATGGTACACTGAAAGAATTTTCGGCCTAAATTCTATGAATTTCGGCATTAATCTAATGAAAAATTCATTAAAATTCAACAAACGTCACGCTTCGTTGGATTACTGAAACCAGTTTCGTCAAAAGTATTTTATTGAAAACTTCATCAAATTTATTTAACAGTGTAACTATTTAACAGTGTAATTAATGCTATAACTTCATCGAAATAATAAAATAATTTCATGAAAAGAATGAAATAACTTAAATATAAAGGGGTTTCTTAATAATTAGCAAATATTGTTGTCATAAATCCAATAAAATATTCTTACGAAACCAGAATACCCACGAAGCAATGCCAATGAAATTCTTTCACAATATTCATGAAATTTTCATTGGATTTGTGAAATTATCATTAGATTTGTGAAAAAATTTTAATGAAATTGTTTCATTTGACTTATGAAGCAAAATTCTTTCGGTGTATTCTATGAAATACTTATAATAATATTTTATTATAAGCCTATTTCTCTTCCTTTTAGCTTCATTGGCATATATTATAGTATATTTAATATAAATTGTCGTGTGTAATCAAATACACATTTATGTACATTTAGAGATTTAAACACATACAAATAAAAATAAATGACTCCAAAATATCTGAGTCCATGAATTAAGTTATTAAGCAACCAGTTACTTATGTACATTTGCTCTAAATGTTTAGACAATATTTTGTGAAAATGACATAATTTTGTGAAGGATAAAGGATAACACAATATAAGGATGTTGACAACGATTAGCATAATACAACCAAATATCTAATAAAATGAAACGAAAAAAAAACCAAAAAACTAAAAATTATAGAATAATGTTCATTTGCAACCAGTTTTAATGTTTTGATGTCACTCCTGTTTGGCTGTTACGGATGATACCGATGGCGATGATGACGAAGATGTAAATTAAGAAATTTTAAATGACAGGAAATTACAAAAGACTTTATCTCATCAGTCAGCATCATCATCATTCTTGAGAAGGAAATTAAGTAGGTTGTCTATAAATTAATGTTGTACCAGAGCATAAAATAATTTGGGAATGTGAATGTATGAGTGGAATATATTTTTGTCAAAGTATTCAACTTTATCTAATGTTTTTGAATGCTATTTTAAGAAAATCACACTGTTATGAATTGTTTGGCAAAATGATCCATGATAAGTTTTATAGGTATAGGCCCCATATAAAATGGCTTGATTGGTCATCTCTAACAGTTTACCTACATGTACTTATATACCCATACCCATACCCATACTTATACATATACATACTCGTAAATGAACGTATGCCCGTAAGTGCTTTCATATTTATGTGTCTAGATATTTAACCAATCAATCACATAAAGGAAAATTTCTCATGTAAACAAAATCTACCTTCACGTATGCATTTCGTATTTGGTTCATATCAAAACTCAATAAGCTGCTGTGCCACCACCAGCCAACCACACCTCCTACTTTAAGGATATATGGATGTACATTTTTTTTTGATCGTTACAAAAATCGAAATCAAAATAAAATATAAAACAACCTGAAATTTCATACATTCAATAACAAGCATGCATGTGAGTGGGGGAATGTATGCGTGTGATATGTGTGTGTGTGTGTGTGTGTGAACACCATTATCCATTCAGACATATACCAGCACACACCCCAACTCATATGGAGAAATTTAGCATGTATAGGCCTAGCTAATAAAGGCCTTTTTTGGCTGTTCCGTGTAGCAGAAGTTACATTCTTCTGCTTTCACTTGTAATCATAGATTTTTCAGAAACAGGAAAGCAATGAATAGCTGTTCCCGTTTTTATACCCTTAACCAAAAATGGTAAAGGTTATATATATGTAGATAAAGTATATTATATATATTCTGGGTACTTATGTATACGGAAGGCGAATAAGCGATGTCCATCTGTCTGTACATGAAGTCGGTTTTCCGAAGCTCCCAAAAAGCTAGCGACTTCCGTCCTAGACTGGTGTGGCAAAAATTGTCCGAAATAGATTTGTATTGAAAATCAGCCAAATCAAAAGGATGATTCCAGAGCTGGAAAATTTTAATAATTTTGGCCATATAAAAGTAGCGACCTAAAACTAATTATTTTTTGTTGAATAAACATATTTTACATTTCTGTAAGAATAAAACTAGTGTTCAAAATCCAAATAACAAAAATAAAAAATTTTAAAAACCCCCGATATATCTAGAAAAGATGTGATATGTTCTAAACGGCTGTACCGATTTTCTTCAAACATAGTTAAGAACCTTCAAGTCACCTTTCAAACAGAAAAAACTAAATCAAAATCGGTCCAGCCGTTTGTGCTGTACGTGGACACAGATACACAGACACACACTACAAAATTATAATACTCCTTTTTTGGTTGCGGGTTAAACAAATGAAAAATATGATTCCAGGTTCCTTTTCTCTATAAATGAAACATATTTTATACTTAAAATATATTGGTACATGAAATCAGAAAATTTTGAAAGCATGACTCCAGTGGAAGCATTTCTGAGCGAAAAATCGCTTTGAAATGAAAGTCTAGAAGGCCTGAAATGTGGGGTCCGCTACCGCGCGTGCTGCCCAAATTTATATGTTATTAAAATAAAATCTATCGCATGTGGATCAACCCTTATCCTGACAATAACGACAACAATGTCTTTTGCACAATTCATAAGAAGAAAAAAAAATTACACAAGTACAAAATAAAAAGAATGAAAATAACATGCTTTAGAAATGTTGTATGTGTGTTGTATGATTTTGCTAGTTTTTTTTTTTTTTTGTTGTTGCTGCAGATGTTGTAAGCATAAAAGTATAAAGTGTGTAAAATTTTAATAGTGGTATGTGGTATTTGTTTTATGTCTTAAAGACAAAATCCTAAATATACAGAGATAGTTCAATTTCGGTTTGTGCTGGGCGTCCTCGACTTCAACTGCCTTGTGAAATAGCTTTTTTCTAGATATAACGAACGGAACGGGTTCGGTTGCTGACCAAAGCAGATAATTTGGCATTTTGTCGGCCAGTATACTCGAAGATTCTTCCTTAATCATTTGTTTACCAAAACTTCACATAAAAAAATTTCAACTTAAAATCTACGTATACAATCTAATCTTTTTCGGCAATGATTTTGCTTCATATGTGTTTCATGTTAATCTAACATGATTTATAGTAATTTTGAAAGACAATTTTAACTTTTGAAATAACTTTACGTACTGTTAAAATCAATATGAAGAATCATGTTGAATCAAAGTTATTTCAAGTTGGAACAACATGAATTTAGTTTATTGTAGCAATTGTATTTTATTAATTATTTAACTTACGTGTGGTTGACATAGACATCAGAAAAATGTTTGTTTGTGTATTCTCCGCCAAGATTGGAACGCGGAACTCATCACGTGGTAGTCAACGTGTTTACCCCTGCAGCCATAACAACTTCAAATATTCTTTAGATACACACTAAATATGTATAAACACGAACAAAATTTTAATTCAAAATTATTTCATTGATCATTTAACATACAATTAATTTGAAAAATTTTAGTTAATAAAACAAAATACTTTGACTTGACTCCAGGATTCGAAACTGCGATCCTCCGACTGCAAGACTTGTGCACTGCCTACCAGCCAGGAGCAGTTCGTCGGCTGTTTACAAACATAAAAAACAACAACAATACAAAAACAACTTACACAACTAATCACAAAATTGTACTGCAGCTATGAACAAAGCAAATAAAACCAACACACTGTGTATTGTGTAGATTGAAGTTTGCATGATGATGTGTTCCATGTCTCGTATGCGTATAATAGTGCGGATTTCACATCTTTGTCGCACATTTTTAAGTCGATCGAATTCTTGCCGGGTTTTATTTATACGCCTGGAGATGTCAGCTGTGGAACCACCACTCTTATCTAATATGCTTCTCATATAACAAAAGATGACAAGTATACTTCTTCAAGCTTGTTTTAAGCGCTTATACTTCCTTCAATTTTAACAAAACGTTATTTATGTCGCCAAATTTAACAAACAACTTTTTGTTGAAATAACGATGAAAATGTGTGTTCATATTACTTTATATTCCTATTTCCCCTCTCACCCACAAAAGAAAACTTTCTGCCAAAAAAAATTGCATCATCTAAACTGTGACCTATTTGTTTATAAAAGGACATGCAAAACAGATTAAGAAAAACTTATCTCCCCTAAACAATTTTTCTTCAGTATATATGGAAAATGTCAGATATGTTGAACATTTGCAAAAAAAATATATTTACAAATATATATGGATATATATATACATATGTACACACACATAAAAAAAAATATTTATACATATACAACTGAAATAATAACAACTACAGAAAAAAAATTAAAGAAATCCCTACAAATAAAATAAATAGTATAGAGTCACTACAATGACGAAAAAAAAATAAAATAAAAATTTGCAAAATACAATTTACATATTCAGACACAAACGCTTACATTAACGTACGCACATTCACATACACACACACTTACACACTTACATATACATACATACATTTACTTGTACTCCCACGCTCATATTCTTGCAAAATATATTTTGTTATTAAATGAAATTCTTTAAATTTTACAATTTTTAAATAAAAAAAAAAACATTCATATGAACATATGAACGTTATTTTTGCTTGATTAAAGAAAGAGGAAAAAATAAAAATAATAATAATAGATTTCATTCAGCAAATTTTTATTCTAATATTTAAAATACATCTGCGTAAATATTAATCTCTTCGAATTTCTGAAAAAAAATTTTTTTTTTTTTTTTCATATACATATTTATTTATTGTATCTTCAAAAATGAACTAACAATAAGTAATCAAATCTTAAATCTAAATATAATTATTAGCCCCGACCAATATCGGACATAAGCTTAGTGATAGTTATAAATAATACATAAGTAGTGATAATCAAAAAGAAGTATTTTTAAGCAGTCCCATCTGGAGTGTTGGGTATAAGAGCCCTTGTGTCCCTCTTTTTTAAGCGGATGTGTCCAGTAAAGCTCAAAATATTACTGGCAAGGTTTATTAAAATTATGCCGCCTCTAAAACCATGACGCCTTAGGCCCGGGCCTCCTGGGACTATACGTAAATCCAGCACTGCACACTTGCCACACAATTGCTGGAGATGTGGCCCTGAGACTACAGGTTAGGTTAGGTTAGCAGGCTGCTGGTAAGGAAGGGTGAAATTCAGAGTCCAGCTGACTTGGGTCCAATACAATGATCCCTTTGTGCTAACTGTTAGGTGAAGAGCAGATAGTAAGAGAGGGTGATAGGGAAGTAATAGTGATAGAGAAGACAGGTAGTGAAGGAAGAGATGGAGGAAAGCTTCATTCTGTTACAGCTCTGCTTTTTCACGTTCTTTTTAATAAAACAGTGTTGCAGCGCCTCTGGTGTTAAATGAGGCGTATTAAATTTTCAAGCTGTGTTTAGTAGCCATTGGATTGCTGATTTTACTTTGGCGATAAATTCTGCTACACAATATCGACGAAGGAGGGCGCTTTGATGTGACATTAGGATTACCAGCCGCTGAAGCCGGTGCAGTTTTAGTGACCAGTGCCTTATGCCTAGATCAGTAGAACTTTTCCCACAACAACTGATACAAAGGACACTAATGCACATCCGAAAAATGCATGGTGTTGTTTTTTTAATGACTGTCGGAGACCGGGTTGTAACCCAGGACCTTCGCTTTTGTAGTCAACGTGCTAACTACTTCAGCCAACGACACCCTGCTCTGAGACATCAAAAGATTAAAAACTTGGTGAAAAAATTTCAACAAAACACTTCAACACTTCTAAAAATTAACAAAAATTCAAATTCTTTAAAATAACGAACGCATTATCGAGCTTTTACATCTGCGTAAATTCTAGTACTTACAAAATTGCGAGCAAAATCTGGGGTGTAATCGTCGCTTTCGTTAACGAGATGATTCGATCACGTTTTTTCAGTTTGAAATTATGGCATTCGCTATCTAACAATGTAATAATACGATTCGATATCGAATGCCATAATCTCAAACTGAAAAAACGTGCTCGAATCAACTCGTTATTGAAAGCGACGATTAGACCCCTGGTAGATTTCATATACAAAACAAAATCTTTTTCACTAGATTAAGTTGAAGTGTACTAAAAATCTAGCCGTAGTTAGCATGTTTTTTATAGAGGTATAAAACTTTTTTAAGTTGGCAACACTTTTTTTAAATGGCGTGTATTTTGTCAGCTGTTAAGTTGCTATCCCTTACTAAAGTGCTTCCGGACTTCCGGAAATGATTTTTGTATGGGCTATACTACTTGGTAGTTCTGCAACAATCAGCTTCTTACAAGGCATGTAAAATAAATTTTTTTTCTTTAAATGTATGTGACTTTAAATAGCTTATATTACTGCATCTTCGTAAGCGAGAGAGCAGTAGTTTTTTTTTTTTTTTTCGTATACATATTTATTTATTGTATCTTCAAAAATGAACTAACAAGAAGTAATCAAATCTTAAATCTAAATATAATTATTAGCCCCGACCAATATCGGACATAAGCTTAGTGATAGTTATAAATAATACATAAGTAGTGATAATCAAAAAGAAGTATTTTTAAGCAGTCCCATCTGGAGTGTTGGGTATAAGAGCCCTTGTGTCCCTCTTTTTTAAGCGGATGTGTCCAGTAAAGCTCAAAATATTACGGGCAAGCGGATTAGGATGTGACTCGAGTTTAGTTAAATATTTGCCTGCGTATTTTGCAATTTCTTCACTCACTAGTGGTAAATTTAAATCACGATGAATATTTGAATTTTTAACGTACCATGGAGCAGATGTTATCAAACGTAAAATTTTGTTTTGCCTTCGTTGGATTCTCTCGACATTTGAAGCTGAAGCAGTGCCCCACAGCTGAATTCCATAGCACCATATTGGCTTCAAAAGCGACTTGTATATCAAAAGTTTGCAGTATAGGCTGAGTGATGAATTTCTGCCAATTAACCAATATATTTGAGTCAATTTAAGTTTCATTTGGGTTAACTTAGAGTCAATATGATATTTCCATGTAAGCCTTCGATCAAGGTGTATGCCAAGGTATTTGACTTGAGAATGTTGAGGAATATTTTGATTGTTGATTCGAATGGGGGAACAGGTAAACGTTATATGAACACACTTTTGTTCATTGACTTTAATTCTCCATAAGTTCAATCATATTTCAAGCTGGGTAATGTGTGCTTGGAGATTGCGGGATGCCTCATCAGAATTTTTGTGAATACTCAAACAGGCTGTATCATCGGCAAATGTAGAAGTGTGGATGTTATTGCTCACAGGCATATCACAAGTATATATTAGATACAAGACTGGCCCCAGAATACTACCCTGTGGCACACCAGAAGATATAGATTCGGGTACACTCATGAAGTCTCCTTCCACAACAGTAAACTTTCTATCAAGAATATAACTTTCCAAAAGCTTTTGTATATTTATTGGTAGGTATGTCTTCAATTTTAAAACTAGGCCTTTGTGCCATACTTTGTCAAATGCCTGAGAAACATCAATAAAAAGGGCAGAACAATACTTCTTTTCTTCAAAAGTCCTCCTTATAATTTGAACCAATCTATGCGTTTGCTCAATACTGCTATGCTGACTTCTAAAGCCAAATTGATGGTCCGGGATGCACCCAGTATCAGCTAAACTTGTGGACAATTTAGTCATGAGCAGCTTTTCGAAAAGCTTTGAAATTGTTGAAAGTAAGCTTATAGGCCTATATGACTCAGCCTTGGTAAGATCTTTGCCTGGCTTTGGAATCATTTTAATCTTGGCAAGTTTCCAGTTATGTGGAAAATACTGCATTCGTAAAATGGCATTAGAAATAAATAGCAAAATTCTTATTGCAATATGAGGCAAGTTCATCAGCATCTTGTTACTAATGCCATCAATACCTGGAGCTTTCTTAGGGTCGAGTTCAGCAACTATTTTTTGTAGTTCACGCATCATAAACCTTAAGGGACGAGGGGGTAGAGAGACTACACTCGGTAAATCGGCAGCACCCGTACATGAATTGGGAGTGAATACAGATTTTAAATGCTCAGAAAATAAGTTACCTTTCTCACTATCGCTTCTTGCCCAGCCTCCAGTCGAAGTACGCAATGGTGACTTGAAATCAACGGGTCTTTTAAGATTTCTAGTAGCGCGCCATAAAGAGTAATTAGATGTTGACGTTACATCAAGACCTTCTAAATACTTTTCCAGTAATACAGTCTTTTCCGACGATAGCAGCTCTTTGAGTCGTTTAGTACATTCTTTAAGTCTGATTTTATTTAGGGGTGATCGGTGTTGTTGCCATTCTCTTCTAGCTCTCCTTTTTTCACATACAAGACGTTCAATTTCCGTAGAATAAATTCTATTAAAGCCAGTCTGCGGATAGGAAGTAGTGGCATGTTTAGCAGCCTGTTTAATATATTCGTTAAGATTGGCAATATTAAATTGAATATCATCAGATGATCTTAGCTGAATGTTTTCAACGCAGTGACTACTAATATATTTTTTGAATCCTAGCCAGTTGACCCTATTAATCGTTTTCGCATATGAGTTAGTTAAATCACTCCTTAGTGGGTTGAAAATTGTAACTATTGTGGGAGAGTGATCGGAGGACAGATCTACAGAGCCCTCTACGTGAATTAAGTCCCTATGGATATTTTTCGTGACGCCAAAATCTATAACATCTGGAATTTTTCTTACGTCAGTAGGCCAGTAAGTAGGCTCCCCACTCGAAATGACATCTAAGCCCATTTTTGAAATTGTATTAAACAACGCTCTACCTCTAGGTGTAACAAGACGCGAGCCCCAGTACGTATGTTTTGCATTGTAGTCACCAGCTGCCACGAAACAAGATCCAAGCGATTTGTAGAACTTCTCATACTGATCTTCGGTAACTGAAAATCTGGGAGGTGAGTAAATTGAAGATATCACGAAATTCGCACAAAAATTGTCTACGAAAATATTCGTAGCTTGCATATATTCTTCACTAACGTTCTCAAGGATATAGTGCTTGAGTCTTGACTTAATTAGAATTGCTGATCCACCGCATGCTCTCCCTCTCGGGTCCTTTGAATCATATAGAGTGTAACCATTTATTTTAAAGCAGCTTCTCGAAGTCAAGTGAGTCTCAGAGACCATCATTATATCAATATTTTTTTCCGTGAGGAAGTGCTCAAGTTCATTTTTATGTTGGCGAATGCCGTTTGCGTTCCAGAAACATAGTTTTAACGTGTTCATGGTTTGTTGACTAATGCTTGAAGCAGAGTATTCTGCATTCTCAGCATTTCTTGCATCATGCTAGTCATCTTTGTTGTAAAGTTGTTTATAGTTAGCACCAGATTCTCAATAGTAGCTTCAAGACGACTAAAGTTAAAAGTAGAGTTTGCATTCGTTGAATTACTTGGCGGTGGAACATTTTGTGTGGGAATAGAACTAGTCTTAGCAGCATCGGCATACGATACACGTGAAGTAACTAGTTGGCTAATTTGAAGAAGAGTGGCGGAGTAAGCATTTGCTGATTGAACTGGAGCTAATTTAGATTTTTGACCCATAGCCTGTTTAACGAAAGAATATACAGGGCATCCTCTGTAGTTAGCAGTGTGATTACGTCCACAATTACTGCATTTCTTTTCTGCTTGTACTTTTGGCTTGGTACAGTTAGCAGTACCATGCAATTTACCGCAGATAACACAAACTGTAGGTAATTTGCAGTAGGTTTTTGTGTGGCCATATTCTTGGCAATTATGGCACTGTACGGGATCTGAACGCTTACGTGGCTCTTCAACTGTGATTTTTCGGTGTAAAAGGTATTTTAGACTATAAATTGGGTGCGTCTCATTTTTCTTTAACTGTATATCATTCGGCTCCAGTTCAACACGAAATAGAGGCTGGGGAATCTTCTCTCTATTGATTATATTGGTAACATTTTTTACCTTAAATCCTTGTTCGATAAGTGCACATTTTACTTCTTCAGGCTCAACATATGAATCTATGCCCTTTAATACTATTTGTAGGCCTTTAGCACTCTTAAGTTGATATGTATAAAAATTTGTTTTATTTTTTTCAAACTCACTAACAATTTTTCGGAAATCTATTTCATCATATATTTGGATTTTAGTTTCATCAATATTACCTCGTTTAATTGGAATGATGTGAAAAGTATTTTCACCAATGGTCGATAGTAGATTTTTTAGAAGCGCGTTTGAATTTTTTTCTCTCAGATAAATAGGTGGTGGCTTAAAAGACTTTTGCGATGATGCAGCGGGCTTGTCGTTTTTGTCTTGCAATAATGAAAAACGATTTTGACGATTGATAGAAGATGTGCTGTTATCCCTAGACATCTTTGGGGCGGATCCAATTTTTTTTTAACCCCATATTATCGTTTTCAATTCAATTCAGTTTGGTTGCCTAAGTCAACCCAACTTAGATATCACTATTGCCATTAACAACTTAAATAACGGTTGAGTCTGGAGTTGTCTTGTTACCACAAGATTTTCAAATGAAAACAATTTGTAATTGACAATACAATTCGGTTTGGTCAGTTTGTACCGAAATGAGTTCGGTTGAGAACCGCAATAGGTGATTTAATGTGTATCATTGAATATTTCGTAATAAAATTTGCCAAGCTAAATCCAGGCATAGCCTTTTATATTTATTATTTATCACTATAGGTAAAACATTTAAATAAATTTTATTTAACTGAATCTAAATTAGTTGTAACTTTCTTTTAATTATATTTGAAGTCGATTACATTTTTTTTAAGTTTTATTGTAATTTTCTTCTTAAATCACGCTGTAATGTGGTGTCAATGGCTCTGAAACACAAACAAATGACGCAGCTTCAACTGGGACTAACGACGAATTTCGTCCACGTTGACGAATTCGTCGATAAGAATTCGCTTCGGAAATTCGTCGTGTAAAGCACAATAACGACGAATTTACTCAGCGAATTCAGCTCTTATGATCAGTGATGCCAACTTGGTGCTTTTGGCACTATTTTTAGTGCTTTTTGAAGACTCAAAACGCCAACTTTTGAGCGTTAGTGCCGAACTGAGCAAAATCACTAAGTAGTGCTTTAAAGAAATTTATGTATTTCTTAAAATTATTTTAATGAAAACTTGGAATATTTATATTTTCAGTGTAGATCATACCTTTTGCGTCTGATATATTTTCCTTAAATATGATACTATTGCCGAAATAGATAATAGCTTAGAAAATATAAAACATTATTAAACTTCGTTTGGATCTTCACTGTTTTTTCACGTAAGTGCTTTTTACGCTTTTTAAATCTCAAAATTACACGCTTTTTTGTGCTCTTTTTAAATTTTGATGTGCTTGATACACCAAAAAAGTTGGCATCACTGCTTATGATTGATAAAGTTGGTTATTGTCTGTGCAAAGAGAGAGTAAATTGTTTTTTCGTCGTTCGTTGGCGTACAAAGTAGAAATAATTCTATCTCAGAGTTCGTTACGCACGACGATTTTCGTTCTACGGCGGTTTTGTGTTCATTTTCATATGCACAAATGTGTTTTATTTCTTATGACGAAAGTTCGCACCGAAAAACTCGTCGTTCGCCCATGTTGTGTTCCTAGCATAACTGGAATTTACAGTAGTATCCTAAAGCATGATATTTGGATGTTTTTGTCTCGAGGACTCCAATGTTTTAAATTATACATGATTGACCCATCCTATCCTATCCCATCCTAGTATTAACTTGCCTAATATCAGTTCCTACAACCCCCATTGAGAGACCATAATGCCAGAAAATTAAAGCTGACAAAAAGCCATCAAACTTTTCCAAAGGAAGTATTTCCATAATTGTAGCAGAACAGTTTTAAATATAGGGCCAACCCCACGATTTCGACAGCTCCCATTTTACCTTGTTCCACTCAACTTTCTTAATTTTTTCTTTCAGCTCCAAACAAACTAAATAGGTAGCCTATGTGCTAAAAAAGTTGGCGGCGGCGTATATTTTCCCAGTTAAGGGGCCTTGAACTTTTTATAGAAAGCTGTGAGGAAACTCAAAAAAATAAATTTAAATAGCTTATCTGATGGCAAATTGAAAGAATTAGAAAAAAATTTAGTAAAAAACTGGCTGCGACATTTATTTAACAAGTTATTGGCCTCCGGTACTCCATGCTACTAATGGTGTAGTGATGCGATCCCACAGCCTCTCCTGCACAACTGTCAACCTCCCCTTCACGTGGCGTATGCTGTATTAGCTGACGAGGCTCGCATATTGATTTCGTACTACCCCACGGGGTTAGAGGGGGGATGTTGAGCAGTGTGGAGTAGGCTTTGGATTGTTGGACGCACAGGAGTGCGTCCAGCTCTGATGGGTGGTTGACCTGTGCCGGCAATGGCGAGATATTCTCTTGGAGACCTCGCTACACTCGCGGCGTAAGAACTTAGAGAATCGTGCGTGGTGGCTGTTTGTTGCCACCAAATTCGCTGGTAAAATAGTCTTGGCTTTCTTGTGTTAGTGACGCGGTCAACCAGACACTATTCTAGGTGCTGTTGCCATACAACAGATAGTACTGTTTTGACAAAGTCATTACAACAAAGAGTTTAGATAGCTCTGAGTATCTCAGCAAGGTACTTGTCGTAATACAGGGATAACTACTGTGATCGAAGATTGCAACCTATGTGTTCTTGGAAAGTCACATGGTTCTTTCTAATGGTGCATGGGGGCGATGGTTAGCGTCTTACCTAGATCCTGTGTTTAGACCACCGTGAAATTAGGCCGTAATGGCAGGTGCTCACGATAATCTGTTAACTGTCGTCCTGGAGACGTTTTCAGCCGCAGATCCAGGATTGGATGCAAAAGCCGACTCATCTTGGAATAGAATAGAATAGAATAGAATAGAATAGAATAGAATAGAATAGAATAGAATAGAATAGAATAGAATAGAATAGAATAGAATAGAATAGAATAGAATAGAATAGAATAGAATAGAATAGAATAGAATAGAATAGAATAGAATAGAATAGAATAGAATAGAATAGAATAGAATAGAATAGAATAGAATTGAATTGAATTGAATTGAATCGAATCGAATCGAATCGAATTGAATTGAATTGAATTGAATTGAATTGAATTGAATTGAATTGAATTGAATTGAATTGAATGCAATTGAATTGAATTGAATTGAATTGAATTGAATTGAATTGAATTGAATTGAATTGAATTGAATTGAATTGAATTGAATTGAATTGGATTGAATAGAATAGAATAGAATAGAATAGAATAGAATAGAATAGAATAGAATAGAATAGAATAGAATAGAATAGAATAGAATAGAATAGAATAGAATAGAATAGAATAGAATAGAATAGAATAGAATAGAATAGAATAGAATAGAATAGAATAGAATAGAATAGAATAGAATAGAATAGAATAGAATAGAATAGAATAGAATAGAATAGAATAGAATAGAATAGAATAGAATAGAATAGAATAGAATAGAATAGAATAGAATAGAATAGAATAGAATAGAATAGAATAGAATAGAATAGAATAGAATAGAATAGAATAGAATAGAATAGAATAGAATAGAATAGAATAGAATAGAATAGAATAGAATAGAATAGAATAGAATAGAATAGAATAGAATAGAATAGAATAGAATAGAATAGAATAGAATAGAATAGAATAGAATAGAATAGAATAGAATAGAATAGAATAGAATAGAATAGAATAGAATAGAATAGAATAGAATAGAATAGAATAGAATAGAATAGAATAGAATAGAATAGAATAGAATAGAATAGAATAGAATAGAATAGAATAGAATAGAATAGAATAGAATAGAATAGAATAGAATAGAATAGAATAGAATAGAATAGAATAGAATAGAATAGAATAGAATAGAATAGAATAGAATAGAATAGAATAGAATAGAATAGAATAGAATAGAATAGAATAGAATAGAATAGAATAGAATAGAATAGAATAGAATAGAATAGAATAGAATAGAATAGAATAGAATAGAATAGAATAGAATAGAATAGAATAGAATAGAATAGAATAGAATAGAATAGAATAGAATAGAATAGAATAGAATAGAATAGAATAGAATAGAATAGAATAGAATAGAATAGAATAGAATAAAATAGAATAGGATCTGGTCCAAAGACCCGCACTGCGACACCTGATGGATCTTTTGTACGATAGATCTGTGAATTAAATTAAATCAATCTTTGTATGACTCTCCTTATGAAAGCCAGTACAGATATTGGAGAAGCCCTCCTAACATCGTCTGAACACATAAGACGATGCACTCACAAAAAATGTGTATCGTCGTATCGTAAACTTCCAGGTGAACGAACTTGGTTACTTTTCCACAGAGGATAGTTCAGTCCAAAGTGACCAGAAAAAAAACCAGTAACAAGCCGTAAATTATTCCTGTTGGGGTTTAGGATGCCATTATATGTAAATGGCTGCATCAGAAGACAGCCACATTTCCTTAGCAGTCGAAGTGGTATAATCTTTGATCAGAGATGTTACAGTCGACTGAATTATGCCACAAAACGGCTCTGGGCCCATAAAAGGAGCAGCAGTGGCCTTATGTAAAACTGGAGTTCGCATACTCACGACTAATAGCCCTATTAGCCATGCATCCCTTGGCATATGCTGTTCCATATGTTAAAGGTACCAGTTTTAAGAGTGGATACCAGATGTCGGCCTACCTATAATTAAACAGGAAGCTACAGCAGAGACATGACCGTACTGAGCTCCTGTTCCCGAACTTCCTCCGACCACCAACACTACCATCAGTGCATGAAGATACGGCACTCCTAAGAGCGTAGATTCCCCAGCATGACTTCTGGCTGATCGGGACATACCTTCTTCCCATGGTTCAGACGCCCATCTACTTATTGCACCACTAGGACAGTACAGATAGCCAGATGAGTATCCAGAGGTTTTCGCAGTTTCTATGAAAAGTTCAGAGCCCCAACTTTTGTATTTAATATTTTTATCTTATTTTTAAATTTTCGATCACGTAGGCTACTTCATATTTTGTTTGGAGCTGCATTTAAGCCAAAATTCCTTCTAGGTTGCAAAAAATATATAAATGGCATTTATGGTTTAAATGGTTTAAAATTGGCATTTTAAGTCAACAATTAAAGAAATAGCAAAAATGGCGAACAATGGCATGTACTATAAATAGACTTTTGTCCAACAGTTCTTTTTGAACTAGTTCGTTTAGTTGGACACAAGTCCAGTCAAAAATATCTATGTAAATTAAATGGGTTTGAAACAACTTTTGATTCAAACACTCTCAAACTAGTTCAAAAAGAACTGTTGGACACAAGTCTAACTATAAAAAACTTGCCCTTGTTATAACTTAAAAACGTTCATAGTTATCATTTATTAAAATTTGCTTCTTTGCGTACTACCGTTCCGTACTGGTTGCTGTTCGCTTCTTTTTTTGCCAGTAAAATAAAACTTATTTCCAGCTGAAAGTGAAACATATTTCTGTCAGGGTATTGCAGAATATTTTTTCTGTGTTCCTCAGTTTTAGACCATTTAGTGAAGAATTATACTTAGTATTATGTAAAAAAGCAAATATCTATTAGAAATTCTAAGCGATTGCAAAAAGCATAAATTATTTGTAAAAAAAAAGGGAAGGCACCAAGGTATGTACGAGTATGTACATGACTACATGCACTCGAAACAAACGACAAATTATGATTTGTATTAATTTTGAATAGAAACATAAGAAATTAAAGAATCCTTCAAAACCCACATGCCTAGTTGAGTTACAACAATGCAACGTTTAACTACAACGAATCTCGCCAGCAACAACAATAACCTTAATAATAACAATCAACGGAAATTTTGAAGGGAGTAAAAAAATATTATTGTTATTTTAAATATTTTACCTACTCACTCACTCACTCACTCACTCACTCATGTCATTACATGTGTTCTTTACATGAATATTTAAGAGTGTCTAAAGAAAAGCAAAAAAAAAAATTAAAAATAAATAAACACGAAATATTATAATAAGCATTATTGTCACAACCATACTTACGATCGCATACATTTTTTACGTAACTCTCGGTATACACTTTTAATAATGGAACCAGCGGCACAACAAATAAATTCGCTAAAGTAATAAAAAAATAAGCAAAAAGAATTTGAAGAAGGAAGAGAATACAAAATGTCATACCAGTCATACAGGATGTAAGATTTTATTTTTATTATTTGATTTGCAAAAAAAAAAAAGAGTAAAATAAAACATAAGCAACGTGCAACCGTAGTACGAACAACGTACATGATTTTTCGAATTCAGTTTGTTGATTTCTTTACAATGATTGAACCTACACTTGAGTTGAAATTAAAAAAAAAAAAATAAAAAATAAAGCAAGTCCTTTGCCATGGGATGTATAATAAAAAGTTGCAGTAGTCGGTTTAACAAGGTGTTGGAAACATATTCATAGTACAGTCTTTATTTACTTTCAATGAGTAGGTTGCTATTTCTTCCGCAGAAGTAAGTGATTCGTTTGATTATAAATTACACTTCAAAAACACCTCAAAACATATGTCACCCATTTCTAAAGACTGGCGTTGGCAGATGAGTCCAAGCTTTATGTGGGTACCTGCCGTAACGGGCTTTACCACAAGCTTGAAATACATTTTAGGGTTAATAATTTCTTAGTTAATTACGCTTGCATTTTACGCAAATTACCTAAATCTATTTTTTATAATTTTTACCCTTTATCTATTCCTATAAAGGTAAAAACTGTCATCAGTATAAATAAAGCAAAAATTAGAGGTGATACACTTTTGCACAGAATATAGCTAACCACAAATCTGTCTATATTCGAGCTAAAGAAACTCATAACCGTTATAGCTGGACACTAACGCTTAGCCGTACTCACTCAAAGCACTTACTTAAAGGTATCAAAAGCGTGTTAAATTTTAACTCTGTTCTTGGGGAAGATGTTGGGGAAAAACTTTTATGTGAAATACTTTAGGAGATACATATGTTGGGTCCCAATAAGTACAAATATCAAAAAAGTACCAGGCCACTGTCCACTTGATTTTATTAGCAGTATTTATATGTTTTTGCAATTTAAGTATATCTACTTAATTTTTGGAGTTATAAAGTTACCGATTTTGCCCATTCTTGCCCTTGTCTACACCCTTCGCAATTTCGAATTTCCAAAAACTCGTTCATAGTGGATGTACACACGCTCTACCTCCAGAGTTTTGGACTAGGCGGTGAGCACTCAGTCAGCCAGGTTACTCTTTTATATATAATGATAATAATAATTATGTATTTATGTATGTAGACTTGGTTAAATTTTTTTTATGTACTATTATTATTTTTCATTCATAAATAATGAAATACCTTTTCTAAATATGTAGTAGTTTTTCAAAAAAATACTTTTTCCGAAATGTAAAAAGTACTTTTTCCAAAAAGCACCTTTTTCGAAAAGTATTTTTTCCAAAAAGTACCTTTTTCAAAAAGTACCTTCTTCAAAAAGTAACTTTTCCAAAAAGTACCTTCTTCAAAAAGTAACTTTTCCAAAAAGAACCTTTTTCAAAAAGTGTTTTTTCCAAAAAGTATTTTTTCCAAAAAAATACCGTTTTCAAAAAGTACCTTCTTCAAAAAGTAACTTTTCCCAAAAGTACCTTCTTCAAAAAGTAACTTTTCCCAAAAGTACCTTTTCCAAAAAGTAATTTTCCAAAAAGTACCTTTTTCAAAAAATGCTTTTTCCTTTAAGTACCTTTTTCAAAAAGTGCATGTTTCAAAAAGTACCTTTTTTCAGTAAGTGCAAACTACCTTTTCTAAAAACTACGTTTTCCAACAAGTACCTTCTTTCAAAAAGTACCTTTTTCAAAAAGACCTTTTATCAAAAAAGTACCTTTTCAAGAACAATTTTTTAAAGAAAGTTTCTTTTTCAGTAAAGTGCCGTTTCAAAAAAATAGCTTATTTAAAAAGCATTTATTTCAAAAAGTTTTTTTTGTTTAAAAGTACTCTTGCCAAAAAGTACCTCTTAATGAAAGTGAATTTTTCTTGAAACACCTTAAGGCTTCCTTCCACTCGCTAACAACGCCTTCTTATAGAAGTTCCAGCGAATGGTGTTTCCTCTTTAGGCATAGGGTGCTGATATTCGACTAAACCTCTTAAAAACATTAAAGCTATGACTACCACAAACAAACACACACACAAACACGTACCTTAAAATACAGAAGTTGCATAATAAAAAATTGCGTTGGCGACAGCAGAAGCAACAACAACATCAACAACAACAAACATAAATGAATAGTTCGTCTACATTATTTTTACAACACATCCTTCAAAGTTTTCTTTCCTTTTTATTGTATTATTAGTTGTTCATGTTGTTGTTTTTGTTACGCCAAGTATTCAAATTGAAATTGCCTCTATTGTTAAGATTTGTTTTTTTTTCTCGTTCCGTTCGCTTACAATGTTGTACTTATTCTTCAATCAGAAATGGCAAAAAAAAAGTATCTATAGGTACCGCAACCCCTATACATACATAATGGGTGTTTTTTATTGAGGTATAGAACTTTAAGTTGGCATCACTTTTTTAACTGGCGGCCATTTTGTCAGCTGTCAAGTGATTAATATTTAGTTTGGTTTGCCATTTCATCATGAACAGGTTGACAAAAGAACAACGCTTGCAAATCGTGCAAATTTATTTCGAAAATAATGGTTCAGTTCGCGAAGTTTACCGCAAGCTCCGTCCATTTTATGGTCGACATAATCATCCATCAGAGCAATTAATTCGGTTAACCATGGATCGTTTTCGCACTACGTTTACTCTATGTGATAATACGCATCCGCAGAGACGTCGAACAGTGCGCACCGAAGAAACAATTGCCGCTGTAGAGCAAAGTGTTGAAGAGGACCCGAATGAATCGATTCGCCACCGTGCACAGCAATTGGAGCTTAGTCCATCAACTTTATGGAAGATTTTGAAGATTTTGAATGTGGATGAGTTGTGGTTCCAACAAGACGGCGCACACGTCACAATCGATTTATTGAAGGAAACATTCGATGAGCGCATAATTTCGCGGAATGGACCTGTCAATTGGCCACCAAGATCGTGTGATTTGACACCATTGGATTATTTTCTTTGGGGATATGTGAAGTCGCTCGTCTACGCCAACAAACCAGAAACGTTAGGGGACTTGGAAGCCAACATTCGTGGCGTTATTGCCAACATACGGCCCCATATGCTCGAAAAAGTGGTTGAAAATTGGACCTGTAGAATTGGCTTTATTCGAGCCAGCCGCGGCGGCCACATGCCCGAAATCATATTTAAACATTAATGGCATAAAATTATCCTTACAATAAAGCCAAATTGATGGACATTAAAACGATTTTCTTGTTTTTTATTTCAATTCGAAGTTTTATACCTCTAAAAAAAACACCCTGTACATACATATTTTAATTTAGCGGAAGACCTTAACGAAAATGTAAACCAAAACGTTATACTTGGATACTCCACATTTTTATGACTCATCCTGTTACAACTTGAAAATGAACTCTGTGTTAGTACTGACTCTTGAACCAGGGCTGTCAGATGTGGCGATTTCTCGCCAAACGTGGAGATTTCTCGCCAAACGTGGCGATTTTTCAAATTGTTTGGCGTCTAAATTTTTGGTTTGGCGACATGGCGATAAATAAATTTGTTGGCGATTTTTGTGGCTATTTTCAACAAAATTGAAATTCAACATTTTTGTAATTCAGCAAAATTAGTTTGCGGAAGGATTAGTTTAAAAAAATAAATCCTTCCAAAAGTCGTCTGCAAGATTTTAAATCAACTTGATTTTGATGATTTTTCTTATATTAATTATTTTAATTAACACATTTTTAATTTGGATGAGAAAAATTTGAAAAAAACTATTTTTGGCGACTTAAATTCTACTTTTGGCGATTTTCTGTTAAATTTCTGTACGACTATTTTATAAAAATTTATATTAAAAAAAGTTGTATATAAAATCAAATTTCTTATCAAATATTTATTAAGAAAAACTACATAAAATTGATTTTGGCGACTTTTGGCGATTTTTAAAATCAATTTGGCGAAATAGGTCAGAAAAAATCTGACAACCCTGTCTTGAACAGGAAACACGACAGAGGAGGCCTTGGTGTCTTATTTTTGTTCTTCTTGTAGGTGCTTCTGCTAAAAACAACAACAACAGCAAATTTGAAAGGTTTAAATGTCATTGTTAAATTCTTATTAAGGATAAATTTTATAGGGGTTTTTTTAATGTTTTCCTTGACAACAATAAAATAAATTTTTATGAAGATGTTATTATGTACATTAAAAGAATTATTTTATTAATTTACATTACATACGCACGCATATAAACATATATGTATGTACATAGTATATTGTATATAGGTATGTATATGTATAAATATGTGTTTGAATCAGTTGAGGTAGGCGTCAGTCCGTCCAAAATCTAATCAAAGGTCTACTCTTTTTGTATATACTAACAGGAAAATGTTAGTTTGATGTAGAACTCTCCGGTACTATCCGGATATATCCCAACTTGGCTTTGTGACACTCACAAAGCTTGTCCTTTGATGCCTAAAGTCCTCGGCTCGTATATATGTACAACGTAGGTTAAATACGTGTTAATGTCCTGCACAATACCATCTATAAGACCTTTCAAGACATGCGACATTTTTCAAACGCTTTACTACAGCGAAATATTCTAAAACAAACGCTAAACAGCACTGTTGGCAAGACAAACAACTGAAAAAAATCTTACCAACAGTGTTGTTTAGCGTTTGTTTTAGAATATTTCGCTGTAGTAAAGCGTTTGAAAAATTTCGCATATCTTGACTTGTTACTATCTAACAAACACAGGAAAGATTTGGATCTTTAAATATAATCTACGAATACATACAATTCGTGTAAACGGCAAACTACGTAATTTACAACTCAGGGGGTTTGTATGTCTTCAACTAAATACGGTCTACAAATACAAATATTCCGACAAATACCATCAGAACGGAACAGCATGGGTGTTTTCGAAGGTCGCCACACCTTTGTCATCAGCATTCTTATGTTTGGTCCACTGTGTGGGGTTTCAGTTGATGCAAAATTTAGCCTAATATATCGAAGGCTTTATATAAAAAAGGCGTAACTGCATTTTTCGATATTTTATAGGAAAAGGAAAAAACTGAATAAAAACATTAGCATTTACATGTAAAAATAATAAAATTAAGTGGCCAGAAATCATTCTTTTTATGTGTTAATTACTAATTTTTCCAAGGAGGATGTAATTTCATCATACGTTGGCTACTAAAAATCGTTAAAAATGCGATTTTGAAAAAAAAATTATTGAGATACTCCCTTTTTATATGTACATATTTTTCAGTGCACATATAATACTACGAATTTTCGTTCTCGTTTCTGGTTGGAGCGAAAACAAAAATATTTTAAATTTTGTAAAACACTACGTTGTTTTCGTTTCTTGTCAAAATATTATAATTGAAAAATATATTATTCATTATAAAAAGCTGAATATAAAAATATTTTCAAAGTCAAATTTAATTAAATTATTGAATGTGCACCAACGAAAGAAGAAATTCTAAATCAGCGGCGTTAGTTAAGGGCCCATAAATACTTGTTGGATGTTTGTGAAACTTTGAAACGTTCAATATTTCAATGCTGGAGTGAAATGTTAATGTATGTATATGGATATGTTTTTCATCATACACATGGATTTCTAGGCAACCTGCTTACTTCACAACATTTTGCCCACATAAATAAATAAAGAGATATCCGCTATTATCTTCTTTATTATAAAGGTAAAAATATTGCCAAGTATGCAGATTGCAGAAAAATAACATGGCACCCTAATGGTTATAAATTAATACACATACATATGTACTTATGTAATATTGTGATAAGTATTGTGCCAAACAAGAACTTTATAAAAAAATTTATCTTACTACTTTTGATGGCCGAAATTTTTAACAGGAACTTAGCCTTTTTTCACATTTATATTTTTGTGAAGATCTACCTACTTTTTGATTTCTTTAATAAAACAGTGCAAATTAAAGATTTCTATAACATCACGTTAAATTTTATGACTACGGCCCAGTCTCCCTGGTTTAACAATCGATGCTTTCGAATTTTTCTTGTTCGTAACTGACCTAGGCCTATTTGTGTAACAAAATATAGCTCTGTAGTTAGAGCTCAAGTGCTTCATCAATTTGATGACTGTATCAGTGGTCCGTGTCAGTGAGTATGTCTTAAGTAATGCACTTTTTGCATCTCCATTTATCAGGAAACTTTCATGACACACTTTCAAACTTCGCATTAAATTTTATCATTTTACCATTGACAGGAACAAAGTAGTTATGAGGGTCTCAAAGCGAATGTATGTGTAAATATAGGCACTAAGTCCATAGGCCGAGCTGGCCTGGAGCTCTATCGTGCACCTAGATGAAAGTCAGGCAAACGCATACATATATAAAAAAAGAGAGTAAAATGCATGCTTGTACGAATGTGCCTGTAAAAAATATAATAACAAAGTACCCACTGGCGGCTTTTTGCTTATACATATATACTAATTTACTCATTATTGCAGCAAAACTAATGCAATAATGTAGTAAAACTTATAAAACGAATACAATTTAATAAACGTTTTCAGATGACATTTAAGTCGTTTGAAAACGTTTGCAACTGTTTTATAAAATACATTTATTTTACGTAACACTGGGTCTTCACGTAGCAATATCGATTGAGGCAATTGTCAAATTTGATTGCGCCCATGAAATTTCCTACGTGTAGACAGCGATTACCATAATGAGCAATGATTGCTGTGTTGATTGCTCGAGCAATTATTGCCAAGCAATATGCTGTCACTTTTGTTGTATTTTTCATTAATTTTTGCAAAACAGTGAAATGGAGGAAAATATAAAAGTATATCATCCGAAAACATAATAGCCCAATTCACAATCTTGTGCAAATGGTCTTGCATTGTAGCTTGTTCAAAATGTTATAGTATATTGATGTTCACCACTTAACAATTCTTAGTGGTGAGTATCAACATACTATACTATTTTGCAAATGCTACGATGCAAGACCATTTGCACAAGATTGTGATTTGGGCTAATATAAGAAAAACTAAATATACATTTTTCGTATTTTTGCATTGGAAATATATATTTAAGGCAATACCTGCCCTAAGAATGTGTAAGAATTGTGAAAAAATTGCCGTACGGGTCGCCACTTCAAGCAAGAAGCAAAAAAAAAATAGATTATTCTGCCGACGTTATTGCTTGTTCTCAGCAATTAAATTGCTACGTGAAGACCCAGTGTAACATAGAATTTTCGTTTTCAAATGTTTTACAAAATTCAAAATTAAAAATAAACCAAAAATTTCTGTTTGAAACGTTTCGTTCTGTTTTACAAAATTAGGCCATAAGTTTCAAACCCACAAAATTAGGAAACCAAACAAATCTATTAAAAGCTATTTATTTTTTCACTCATTAGAAATTCTCTATTATTTTATAATCCACACAATTTGTTTTTGTAGAAACCTGTTGCTGCACAAATTTATGCATTCGCTCATTCATTTATTTATTCTCAACAGCCAAAGACAAAAACTAAAATATTCTTGTTTTGAATATTTTTCCCACAAAGTTTTTGAAGTAAAAAGTGAAATTATAAAAATTTAATTAAATTACTCAGACACACACAGACGGAGGCAAACAGAAAAGAAGAACAAAAGTAAAACCATTTTGCATACGACAGTGGAATGGCAGAATATGATGAGAGAAATTAAATAATTGGGGATTTCCCACGAACAAAAACCAGCCAGACAGTTTGACATAATTTTGCACAGACTCAAAAATTCCCCACACCCCCACCAATCCTACACAAACTTGTTAACTCATCAGTGCTGTAAGTTAGGAAAAATGTTTTAATGGGGCAAATGTTACATTTTTTTTTCATCTACTTTCAATTTCATTTAGTTGCTTTTGTTCTCTGCTAAACCACTCACCCACCCACCCACCCAGCCACCCATTCATTCATCCAGCCGTAGACATGCCGCATTCATTTAGATACAAGACCATAACCAACCCCAACAAAGTTTTAATTAATTGCGAAAAACAACAACAACTATGCTAAAAGGCAAAGAAAAAGTAAAAGTTGAAAATTTTGTAAGACTTATTTTCACGTACACCAACCAGATGTGAATGAAAAAAAAAAAAAAAAACAGCCAACGACACTGAATATTAAAATAAGAAAAATAAATGCCAGACCAAGGAGCAGGAAGGAATATGGTGTAAGAAACAACAGCAGCAGCCAGCAATCGCATCTGAGTCATTAACATCATTATGATTGTGGAACGAGGTCATTTTCAAAATTCATTTCAAATTAAAAGTTTATTTGAAGTGTATCAATATGTCGATCTGAGATCGAACTATAATTTCTCTTCACAAGTAACAAAGATCTACAAAAGTACGGAAACGCGATAAATCACAAACTTTAATATGAAAGGAAATGTCAACTAACTCGTCTAAACGCACTGCTTATTACAGCTATGCTCTTTATGGCAAGACACAGGAGCTAAGACGTTATTTTCGTAACAAAAATAATCGACAAAAAGAATAATATTACAGTTATAAACTTATTTTTGTTTTGATTTCTTTTTAAAGGGTGTTTTTATAGAGTGATACAAGTTTAAATCATAATAAAACAAGCAAATGTATTTTTAATATCAATGAAACGGGCTTTATTGAAAATAAAATTTTATAAAATTTATCTTTAAATATGATTTGTGCCATGTGGCCGCCAGGGCTGGCGCGTAGAAGGCGCATTCTGGCACACCAATTTTCAACAACTTTTCGCATAATTTGCGCCCGTATTTCGCTGATAACTCTTCGAATGTTGATTTCATGGTGTTCAATTGTTTGTGGTTTATCGACTTAGACAAGTGACTTAATACAACTCCAAAGAAAAATCTAATGTTGGCAAATTAATTGGCCCAATTGCGTGAAATTATTTTTTCATGAAAAGTTTCTTTGAGTAAATCAATTGTAGCGGCTGCTGTGTGGCATGTGGCTCCGTCCATACATTAGTTTAATCGTACGCAGCTAGAAAAGAAAATAATGGGAAATAAGTGCAAACGTTTTGAAATATTTACGTCGAATTTGACATTTTATTGCATTGTTATTTATGAAATGAAATTTGTTTTATATAGCTAAGCAGCATAGCTCTAACCAGGTGTTTTCTTATTTCTGCAAATCCTTTATACTAAAATCATACACGGCAATTTTAGTTGAGCAATTTTATTTTTTAGGCTTAGTTTCGATTTTGGTTAGAAAGGCCAATATAAATAGTCTCTTAGTTCTGATATTTGAGGCCATCACCGCAAAAATGGTGTAACACACATTTTTTTGGTTGCTGTTTTGGTATTAAATACATTTTTTACATTACCGACTATCAAAAAAAAGTAGAGTAAGCCATCTTTTGGTATTCAAAAGAAGATGCAGCTGATGTAGCTATTTTGTACGCTATAGTAAAGTACTCAAGCAATTATGTAATTAAATAGAGCAATTCAGTAATTACAGTGGAATCTCTCTTGAGCGGACACTGAAGGGACCATTGAAATGTGTCCGTGCAAGGGGACTGTCCGGTCAAAAGGAAACTAAACATTTAAATGGAACACTGCCGGGAGCTGTCAAAAATGTCCGTCCAAAGGGGGTGTCCGCCTATAGGAAGTGTCCGTTAAGGGAGATTCCACTGTAAATAGTTTGGGCTTGGATAAACTCCTTGTTTATTTATTTCAATATTAGTCTTACATGTTAATCTCCTGTCTTTATGCATTCCTAAGTATTTTACGCAGTCAGCTGTTCAACATGAATTTTTAAAGAAATAGAATATGAGAAATGGTTTTGTTATAACTACATACAATCATTGACTTCCCATTGGTAAATGCATTTATAATTATAACTTTTAAGATCTCGGTTTTTAGGTTCAGATTAGCCCGAAGTTATATCACTTTAGTCAATTATGTTCAAATATTCTTGTTCATCTCTTTATGATGTAAATCATAATCTAAACTGTTATGATTCTGGAGATGGACATTTCCATAGGAATGTCAACTTTGTGCAGCATGCGACATCAAGCAAATATGCTTGTTTTTTTTTTCAAAGATAACTAAACTTTTTTTACTTTGTGCAAGCCGTCAGCAGCTCTACGTTAGGTAAAATTTTAAGAAAAATCGAGTCACGTTGCTCAGAAATACAAGGTTAATTTCTTGCTGTCGCACGCTACAAAACAGTGGAATTTCTCGGAAAAATGCCCATATGTATTTTAAAAGCGTTTAAATGCAAGTGTTTTGAAATTTTGCTCGAATTCGTATGGCTACATATTTCCAGTAAAACATTTTTTAAAAATTTATTTCTTGTTGGCTTATGAAGTCTAGATGCATTTCGTTGCTGCTAAGTAACACTTCCCTCGACTTCAACAACAATTCAAAAAAGCTAACAAAACCCTAATGTTTTTAGACAAACACCCACTTTCATAAATATTGGGAGTTTTGTAAGCTTTTTGGTTGAATTCTACTTGAAATGTTGCTTAGCAGCAACAAATACATCTTAATATTTTAAACCAACAACAAAACAATTTTTTAAATCCTTATTCATTGTCACACACGGTTAGATAAAAATAAAATATTGAAATAAAAATATGTAATTTATTTTTAAATCACTTTTCACTTGTCTTCGTTAATTTGAACATCATTAAAAGCACCAGTTTTCTCAGCGCTAATAAAAACAAAAACAGCTGTAGTATTTAGTACTTGCAGCAGCAGCAGTAGTCGGGGAAAATTCATTGCCAACATTATTATTATTATTATTATTATTATGAAAAACTTCTTAAAAGAACTGGGTTGAATTTGTTATTTCCATTTTTTTCTGTACATGTTTCTTGTTCTTATTTATTTTTTTTTATTTTAATATGAATGTACATTTTCATTAAAATCTCACCCACAGCATCTTAAGAAGACATCAACCCCATCCAGCTGCGTTCAGTGTCTTTATAAATATATAAACAAGCCCTTTTTTCTTTCCTATGCGCACTTGTTTCCGTTTCCGCTATTTCAGTTTCTTATTTTGCTCCTTTTCATTTTGTGGCTGGAGTTTTCTTGGCGTAAATGGGTGTGTTTGTGTGTGTGTGTGTGTGTGTGTGTGTGTGTGTGTTGGCACTAGTCGTTCTTATTGTTGTTGTACAGCAGAAAAAAAAATATTTTTAACTGTTTTCGTGATTAAAAAGAACCCGGCAATGAATGAAGAAATTGAATGAGTATGAAAAGCGAGAAAATTTGCTTGGCGACAGCGCCATCAGCAGCAGCAGCAGCAGCAGCAGCAGCATCATTTTAACTAAAATTTCTTCGCGCCATATATTTTGTTACTCTTTTACTTAATTTTTTTTTTCATTATTATTTTTTTTAATGTTTGAAAATGTATTTGTGTTAGTGTTTCATAATATTTTCCACTCTCCATCTTCGAGTTTCTTTTGTCTCATTTAAGTGTTTTTTTTTTAATTTCACTTATTTATACATTTTTTTTACTTAAAAGGTTAATGAACTTTTAACCTTCACCCACACCCACCTTAAAAAGCGCGTGCTTTGCTGCAATTCATTATGAAATTGTGTTTTTAATTTTTGTTTTTTTATAATGCCTTTTATTTTTCTATTTGTGGAAAATAGCTGAGAAATGTCCTTGTCTGGCATACTTTCTTGTTTGAAAGTTTTTTTTTGCTTTTGCTTTTGTGTGGCTGCTATTAAAGTTTGAAGCATCGTTATTACTGCGAGTTCTTAAAAGTGCATTAAGTATTTATGAATAAAATTATATTTATCTTTTATCAATATTGCTAGAATATACACGCAGAGAAATGACATTATAGCGTCGGCATAGTGACTGAGACAATGCCATGTTCTTTTTAAGAAAATTTGTGGAATAAATAAATTTGCTTAATTATTTTATTAATTTTATGCATCTTATTTTAATATTTTTAACCGACTTAAAAAAAAGGAGGAGGTTAACAATTCGTCTCTAATTTTATTTTTGGGGTGTTACTGCTTAACTCGGTACATTTTAGACCGATTGTAAAGATTCTTTTTTCGTCTGAGAGGGTATATCTTCCCATTTTTTAAATTTAATTTTATGATATTCTACTTATTTGATTGCTGCGAAACATACACGCAGAGAAAAGATATGGTTGTATAATGGTTGAGGAAACAATAGTATGTTCTCTGAAACAAATGTGTGATCGTTGAAAACTACTTATTGTTATTTTAGTTATTAATTGCGTTACGATAAACAAAGTAATGTTCAAATTTAATAATAACATTATTGTAATCATAAAAAGTGTGATGTGGTTAGTGTTTAACAATATAGTTTTGTTTAAAATTTATGACTATAGCATAATTTTAATTATTATGTTAAAATAATAGAATGTAAATAACAATATAATATTGTCCAAAACTAAACTATATTAAGTTTTAAAATAAAAATTTGTTTAGAAACATCTTCTGTCAGTTCATTGTTTCGTTTGTAAGCTACCGGTAGTGCACGCGCCGTGTTAAATAAATAATTAAATGAATGAAGTATAAAAAAGGCTAGATCAATAAAAATAGGTATACACATATATCTCCTTATACAGACGTGCCTGTATTTCGTGTATACACATATATATAAGTATACATGTACAATGTACATGTCAGTCATACAACTGACTTCGATAGGAACACCATAGGGGCAGTTAGAGCCCTGTGAGTAAATTTTATAAAAATTTCGTCTTTATCCTTAAGGATTCGAGATAGGGCATAGGTATGTTCGGAGGAAATGTTGAATACAAAAAATTTCTGTGGGTCGGTCTTAGATTTTACCTCCGGAGATGTACCATAAAAGCGGAACAAGCGGCTTTCTTAAAACAAATTATTAAAAAAATGATTTTTTGTGGGGTTGAAGATAGACGATAGGTATGTCCAGAGAAAATCTTCGTATTGAAGAAATATTGGAGATCGGTCATACAATTAACTTAGATAGGTACGCCCTAGGGGCATTAAGAGCCCTGCGGGTAAATGTAATAAAAAATTTCCCTTTGTAAGGGAGCCCCCTTAAGGAGAAGAGTTAGGCGGTCGGTGTGTAAAAAAAAGATGTTTTGCGGAGAAAATTAATGGCTGCTGATCATACATTTGACCCTTGTAGCGGTGCCCTCGCGAAAATTATATGATTTTTTTTAATTTTTGTTTGCTTTTACCCTCAACTTTGAGCACGAAAAGGCGACTTTTGCCCCCATCTGACCGCCACCATTTTCGGCTCAAATATTTTTTTCCGAACCTCACAAAATGAGGTGTTCTTGCAAGTCGAAATCTCGTTACTAAGAATTCTCATATAACACTATGCCATAGCTAATGTACATACATATGTATATATATTTTATTTTAACAAGATTAATTTATTTTTCTTTCGGATTGAACGCTCAGCTGTTTTAAACAAAAGATTTACCAATAAATATGTCATTAAAAAACAAAATATTATCATTATATAAAATAATACTATGGTCGTATTTAATAATATTATTATAATATTAGAACATATTATATTAAGTCTCAATTATATTTTAGTCACATCTAACAATAGTGTTGTCATATTTACAATACTAAGATTATTATAAAAAATTTAATTGTTTTTGTAGATAATATTATTATTAACTCACATAATAATATTATTTAAGCTTTGCTTTTCTATTGACAATAATATGATTTGACTGCAACTATATAATTCAATCATAGTATGTTGCCAACATACCACATTTTTTCTTTTCGTGTATAAAGCACCTTTGATTTTTGTAATTACACAATTTAAAAGTTGAAAAATGGGGGGGGGTGGTACGCCCATTAAAATTTATTATAATATTTCACGTTGTTCTATTTAACCGGTTTTTTTCGAAAGTGGTTCTACTTTCTCTGAGCTCTGAAAAATACACAATCTTGCATTAAAAAAATGGCCGGAGGCACTCCCATTAAAATTTAATTTTATATTTCACGTACTTCTTCTTATCTTCTTATTTCAGATCTTTGCATTGAAGTCGGTTTTTTTCGGCAGAAAGAATTTTTTGAGTAATTTTTATTAATTTGTTAATAAAATTATATCTGCACTTCTGGTACTAAATTAAATTATTAGTTTAGCTGTTTTAGTAGTCTTCTACCGATTAATGGATTATTGTCATTAAGTCAGCCGAATTTTTATAAAAATTTGTTTCCCTTAAGTTCGTACTAAGGCCAGTCTGCAGTCTGTGTGTTAAAAAAGGTGGAATTTAAAAGTGATACATTTTTTTATTTAATACATGTATGCATGTATATATAAAGACTCTACGCCCAGCACAAAACTTGGATTACTAAAATACATACACGTATAACTATGTACTTTCCAGTCGTAAGTACTGAAAATTATACTGAATTACCCAAAGTTCAAAAAGTATAGGGTATCCCTTACAAAAAAAGTGCTGTTGTAGGATTACAAGAGTGTATTGTTTTTTGCCTTTAAATACCAAAAAGTTATCAGATTACTTTTTGCCTACAAATATTAAAAATCAATGGATTACTTTTTCCCTGCAAATACCTAAAAGTTAAAAGATTACTTTTGTCTTACAGTTTTTTTTAAACTTTTGTATTCAAAAATTAATGGATTGATTTAATCAAAAATAAATAAATAATTCTGTTGCCACTTGTTAATGTGTCACACGTGGACTAGAAAACTGAAGGTGCTGGGTTTGAGCCCGGTCTCCCACAGTCATTAAATAACAACACCACACATTTTTCTGATGTGCATTAGTGTCCATTTGGATCAATGCTTGTAGGTAAGCGCAAGTGATGAAGGCATAGACACTGGTCAATGAACTACACCGTCTTAAACGGATACTAATTATCAGGGACAGGGGTTTCATGCAAATGCATGTTTTTCCCCTTAACCCTGATAACAGCAAGAACGAAATATTTGCGTAAAAATAGCATCGATTTGTTAGAGCATACTTTTGCCTATTTTGCTGAAAATGGATATTTTTGCATAATTTGGTTATAAATGCATATTTTGGTCTCATATTTTGTGATATTTTCTCAAAAATGCTAATTAAAAAAAAAATTTTGACAAATCAACTGTTTTTTGGACAATTTGTTCGTTTGAATTGTTGCAGAATTGTAGAACGATTGTACAAGCACACAAACCTACCAATTTTAATGAAAAATAATAATAATGATGATTTCAAGAGAAAATTGCATGCTATTAAAGCCGAAAATAGTGAATCAATCGTTATATCATATTTAATCTTGTGTAAAAATGTAATGTAAAAGGCTTGTCCACGCACCTTTAGAAAAAAAAAATATTTTTATATATTTATTTAGTTGTATGTAAATTGAAAACTTTTCTTTCGAATAAAATTTTTTAAAATATGTGCATATTTTATTGTTTTAAGTGCATATTTTGAGTTTTTGATGTCATATTTTAGGTACCTAAAACATCTTTTTTAAATGCATGAAGTCCTTGTCCCTGCTAATTTTAATTAAACATAAGAGCGCCCTCCTTCGTCGGTATTGAGTAGCAGAATTATCGGCGAAGTAAAATAACCAATAAAATAGCTACTAAGTACAGCCGAAAAAAATTTAATACTCCTCATTGACACCAGAGGCGCTGCAACACTGCATTATAGAAGCATAAAAAAAAATAATGAAGATTTCCTCTATCTCGTCCTTTACCGCCTGTCTCTTATCACTATCCCTTTTCTAAAGAAATTACATTACAATTTCATTTTCATTAAGAACAGCTGCCAACAAATTTCATTCGGTTACCCAGTAAAAAAAGACACTCCAAAAAAAGTCATGAAAATGTAGAGTTTGCGAGCTGGAAGTAGTACAAATTTCGATCCGTTCTAATGATTTTTACATAGGGTTGTCATTGCAAGAAGTTCTCTTTTTCGATGCATGGTCACCGAATTGGAATCGATTTTAAGAAAAATTTCCTTTTTTGTGTTCTATGATAATATTTTCATCTAGGAAAAATGGTAAATAGTTACCTATTTCACCAATTCGTTTCTTTTTATACGAATTTAAGCCCGAAACAGTGTTTTTATGTAAATTTAAGTAAATTACTTTTACATTTTAGACTAAAATTAGTTCATAAATTTCTGTAAAAAAATCGATGTTTTAAAAATTCTAGTGATTATTTTCTAAAACTATGGAGGAATTACAAGGTTTTGTATAACTAAAATAATCTTATAATTGGTTTTCTGCTAACTGTCGGCATTTTAAAAATATCGATTTTTTGGAAGCAATGAAAATGTAGTTCCTTCAGAATGACTTCCAATTTTTTTTACTGGGTTATATTTAACAGGCACGTTTCTGTTAAATGGTGTCGGTTAAGTAATAATCATACATTGTGAAAAACCTTTTTGGCTAAGTGGGAGTTAAAGTTCTAAATAACTTTTAATCGGATTTTGTGAAAAGGCCGTTAGTCTGCTTTGAAAATTTCAAGTTTCTATATACATACATATAATTGTTTGTATATTACATTAGGATTTTTCGTTGCTCGCTTTAAGACAGCTTTTAATTTTTAACTGTCATTTAAAATAATAACATAACAAATTATTAGATAAATAAGTACCACTCCTTACTTTGTAAGCCACTTACCCATTACAAAATCTCTTCAAGTTTCTGCTGGGCGATTTAGAAAGTGTGTACTATTTATTTAATAAATTTTAAAGGGACATCATCCTACTGCTCTTACTTACTTGTTAATTTATCAAAATCTTTGCCATTATACGGTACCATCGACAGAGATTAATCTGTTAAAACCTTTTAAAAAAAAATTAAAAATATGAAAAATAAACCTGTATCAAATAAATGTAACCGGTGATATGGAACAAATAAAAACTAAAGACTTTTAGATAATAAAATAAAAGGATGATGCTCTGCTACTGATTATTTATGAGAGCATTAAACATATGATTTAATAACATATTAACATACATACATACATACATACATTAATGCACATGCGATAGAACGATGCCTAGAAATGTGTTATGAGCACTAGCACTCAATGATAATAATAAAAAAAAAATAAATATGTTAAACAATAGCAAGCAACCATAAAATCTATAATCAAAAATCATAATGCGTGAAGTGGATGCAGGATAAATTACTTGTACCAAATAAAACCCGCAGATACATAAAGGTAAACATGTGCGAGCATGTAAATGAAAATCCTAAGGATATTTGCATTTTATAGAGTTACAGTAAAAACAGACAGACACGCATTAAAATGATCTTCGTTCGCTTGTTGTGCTTGTATGCTGCTCGTATAAAAGGTTTTCCTTCACCTCAGAATAAATATGCAGATGATGCGTATACAAATGAGTGGATTTTTACTTTTCACCCTTTTTTCATAATTTATTTGCTGTTTCATTTGAACGTGCTTTTTTATATTTATTTTTATGTATTTTAAAATTCGTTGATGAACCTTTATAATCATTTAAGCGTTTAATTCGTGCTGAAACATTTGCGAATATAGCATTGAAAGTAAGTAGATCAAATTTCTTTAAATATTTTGAGGTGATATTGTAAACATTGCATTCAGTTTGTGTAAGGTTTAAGGTGGAACCGCGATGAGTCAGTGGCCACGATCAGCTTCCATTGAGATCAACCCACTTTGACCCTATTTAATAACCTTCCAATAGCTAAAGTTGGAATGTTATTATACATATATTTAAATACACAGAGAAAACAGTGCCTACTAAATACCTCATAAAATAGAACAAAATTAGTAAGAAATCTCTATGGTTTTTTTTCAATAAGGAAATCTTATTAATTTCATAGACAAAACCTTTTTGAAAAATTCAAAAAGAAATCTTGTAGTTTTTATGAGGTTATCTTATTGATTTTTTAAATAAAAAAAATTGCGTCTTTATTATCTTTACTTATGTATTTTCATTTTAATTCTATACCATATACATACATAGGTAGTAGTATTTTGTAGATGTTATTTATTTATACATTCATGCGCATACACATTATGTTATATTCTTAACTAACTTACTCACCAAGTATTGAACCAGCAAACTTCTACCTGATAGACAAGCACTCTAACCAATATGCTAACAAGCAGCCTGAATAACCATTGAAATTATTGTGCAAACATTCTTATGCAAAAATAAAAAAGATCATGAAAAAAATTGTCTCTGTGTCTGTTTATAGATATGAAATAACAAGACACCTCATAAAATCAAGAATATTTCCTTATTAAAAAAAAATCAATAAGATGCTTTACACATAATCATATAGGAACCTAATGAAATCAAAAAGAAAACCTTATTGAAAAAATCAATAAGATAGCCTAATAATATCAAGAAGAAAACCTTTTGAAAAAAATCAATAAGGCAACCTAATAAAATCAATAAGAAATCCCTATAGTTTAAAATTTATAAGAAAACCTAATAGAATCAAGAAGTTGTTCTATATGGATTTTTTTTTGTGCCAAAAATAACGAAAATTTAGTAAAAAAAATTGTGAATAATAAGATTTCTTCTTGATTTTATGTGGTTTTTTTCTTGATAAAATTAATAAGATTTATCACATAAAAACAATAAGGAATCTCTATGAAAAAATCTTCGCTTTTTTCTGCTGGGATACCCCTTAGCCTAAAAATAGTTCATAGAGAAAATCTTCTTGATGCTATAAGGCAGTTTTTTCTCTGTGTAATTTTTGATTATTACAATTTAGTTTTAACCTAAAAGGAAGCGGTAAGCCAACAGCCGGCGTGTTCAGCCAGTAATTATTAAAGTGAACTTTAGGCAGAAGAAGAATATGTCAACTTTTACAACAACTTTGTGTGACACAAATAATTTCTAATCATTTTATTTTTTGAGAAAATTATAACACAAAACAAGAAAATAAAAACACGGAAAGCAAAATGATACAAAAAAACAAGGTAAAAACGGTTATCATAATATTTTCAATTATACAAATGAACAAACTTAAGTGTTTGCCTCACATTGTTCACAACCAAAAAAAAAGTAGTGGGTATCATGGCCAAAATCCCAAATCAGCTGGCATCATAAAACTTGATGTAGAGGCAGATCCCGTTGTATATGCAGCCTTTTTTAAAATTTGACAATAAAAAAACTCCCTCTACCGCCATCCCCAACTCGCAACAACCGCCGCCACATTCACCCAAGATATACCAAAAAGCTATAACTTTTTAATCTCATGGCACTTTCCACAAATAGCGTTTCTTCAGAAATGGTTTGGTCACTTCTCACGTTTTCTTGGGAATCCACTAATAGCAAATTTTGCGTTAGCAATATCGTATCCCCCATCTAGACTGACAATAAATATGTTGGCAATAATAGCAATAACGTCGGAAGAATAGCGGACAGACCCATTTTTTTTTATTTTGGAACAAACCCACGATATTGACAACGTTTCACTTGTCGCACACTTACAAACAAATTTTAATATTTTGTTGTTGTTTCAACAGGCCCTTCAAAACATTCATTTTTAAAAATTGCAGCAAGGTGATTATAAAAAGAGAAGTTATAAATCGTGAAGAGTGTTCTGTGACGCAGTCAGCTTTTCCATACAAAAAGTCTGTCTGACAGAGTCGACACAATGAAGAAGGCACAGTAAAGTTATCTATATAAAAAGTGGAAAAGTGACACAGTCAATTTTTCGGCATAAAAAATTAGTGTTGCACAGTCGACTTTTCTATAAAAAAATGGAGCCCGACACAGTCGACATTAAAAAAAGTGTGCTGTGACACAGTCGACTTTTCTACATAAAAAGTGAGCTGTGGCACACTAAAATTTTTATTATGAAAAGTGAACTGTGGTACGTTTGATTTGTACGCATAACTAAAATAGTGTTGGGTACACAGTCGACTTTTCTAAAAATAAGAGGGTCCCGACATTTGCTCTATATTATTTTTCTATATAAAATATAGACTGTGAGACAGTCGACTTTTCTATATAAAAACAGTTCTTGGACACAGTCGACTTTTTAATAAGAAAAAGTGTTCTGTGTGTTCGTGGACGTTTTTATACAAAATGCCTGCGTAACATAGTTAAGTTTTTCATTTAAAAAATGTGTCGACATTTTTGTATAAAAAGTGTGCTGTGACACAGTCGACATTTTTGTATAAAAAGTGTGCTGAGACACAGTCGACATTTTTGTATAAAAAGTGTGCTGTGACATAGTCGACTCTTCTCAATCAAAAATTCTGTGTAAAACATGATGATGATTTCCATATAAAAAGTGTGCTGTGATACAGTCAAGAATTTTTTTCTTCTATAAAAGTGTTCTATGTCACAGTCGACTTTTCTATTTAACATGGCTCTTCCGTGACAAATTTTTAAATAAAAAAAGTATGCTTAGAAAAACCCGAATGTTTTTATATGAAAAGTGTGCTGTGGCAAGGACGACTTTTCTGTACAAAAAATGTGCTGTGTAGCAGTCAATTTTGCTTTGTTAATAAGACTTTTAAATATTTTTAACTTTTATTTTTAAATAACTATTTCATTTTTAATAAAATCCATTTCTTTTTCGATTACAGCTTTAATCAACTCTTTTTGAATTGGTAAGTGGCATTTCGTATATTTATTAAGGATTTTGCGTGATACTTGAAAAAGAAAAAAATATATTTTGTTCATAAGCAAACATTTCTGTTGCGCCGCATGTTGGTTTTTTTTTTTTTTTTGTAAGTATCAAAGGCTTAACAAAGCAATCGCTACTTAGTTTTCCTCCTCTGGAAACATTGTAAATGTGTTAAATGTTTGGCCATAAATCAGGAAAAACAATAACAGGACTACATACAACAATAATAGTAACCCTTTGAACAACAACAAAACAAAACAAAAGCCGTGGCAATCAAACGAAATAAAAATATGAATATTCATAAAAATTGAACAACCATGAAAAAATTTTGTTCTATATGCAAAAAAGTTTTTGGCAAATTTGAAATATTGGAAAAAAAATAATATTCATTGAACTAATAAAAGGCAAATTTTTATTAATGGGCCAAAGGCAAAGGTATTGGATTATCCCAAACGCAATGGGCATACAACCCCTATTATGCTGCTGTTTTTTAACTTTAAATATTAAAATCACCGACAACCTAAAATTTCCATTTAAAAGATAAAATATAAAATGCATGCTATTCTATCTTTCCTTTATTGCCTCACAAAGAGTATCATCATCTTTTTTTTTTTTGCAAATGCAAAAATACTCGTATAAGCAGGCATGTGTATAGAATAAAAGGATGTGCGTAGAAGCGAAGTAAGAGCAAATTTAAATGCCTAGAAAACCACTTTTGATGATTTTCCAGTCTGATTTAATCAATGGCAATAAATCGCACATTAAATGTAAACTACAATATATTTTTAAACCAGGCATACATACAAGCACACTTACATTCATTGTCCTCTCATTGTTTAATGTTTTTTGGTGTGTATATGTGTGTGTGTTTAACAAAAGGATGTTTGGTGTTTTTTTTTCAAGTATCTATTACTTTTGTTTTTGTTCATCCTTTTGTTTGTTGTTTGGAAAAAGCGATCTTGGTCTGATTTTATTCGCATATTCGCCGGCTAGAAATCGCTGTTGCTTGTGCTTAGATTTTTACAGAGTTCAAGGGTTAAATTAATAAATGTTTCTATTTACATATCGTTGTTTGCAAAAATAACACAAAAACATTTTAACTATTGATAACTGACTTTTTGCCACAATAGTCCTTGTTATTGTTTGTTTTATTTGAATTTCAACAGAAAATAATCTCAAGTAGTTTATTGTCATTTTGTTGTTCTATTAAATATTTATAACTAGAAAATAAGTATTTTAGAACTAAATTTGTGATACTAAAAGAAATTTTTAGTTTCTGGCCAACTTGTTGAACTTTCTTGCAAGCGCACAGTGTGGCCAAACCCTTCTTTATGCGGCCAAAAGTCGAAAAAACAAGTTTTTAGTTGGGGGTTTTTTGTCATTATGTTGGCTAAAGTAATGTCCTAGGAGATAAACAATTTTCATAGTAAGGTCCCTTCTTTGCCTCAAAATGCCCTTCATAATTTCAGTTTGAATGAGGCCTTCACGCGAATAGCATACTATCGTAGGAAAAATCATCTAGTAGACACTTCCGTTAAGCACTTATGAAAGTTTGATATGGTCATGCTCGTTGGATACAGGAAGGGATATACTGTCCTAAAATCTTATTTCGGGAATTTCTTGATTTAACCAAAAATGATTTTGATGGAATCTGCAATGTCGTTACTTTACGTTAAAGCTTGGTTTAGTGATACTAAAGCAATCGAAGCTCTAAATAACGATTTGAGATTTTAATAACAAAATTTCGCAGCGTTTGGTGAAGAAATTTTGTGTACATCTCTGGTGCTTTAGTGATGAACCTGTTGCTCTCGCATTATTTGGCCAGAATGTTTCCTCTGACATGGAAAATGATGAATGATATTCGTATTTTTGCAGAAGATAGAGAAAAATATGATGAAGAGTTATCCGACAAAGAGGTGGACGAATCATCAGATGATAATGAGCACAACACGACAAAATAAATAGTGGTGCCAGTTTAGAGTAAGTTGGTTCTCCCCCAGTCATTGGCTTCACAGGTGTGAAGTGAATTACCTTAGCTTCCACAGATGTACACCCAGAAATAGTAAAGGATTTGAGCTACTACCTAACACCTAGGAAGGCAAACTTTTTTCACGCTTTGTATTACCAATAAGTTTTTTAAATAGTGATCCAGAAACCTGGGAGAATGTGACGACTATAAGCAAGCGCTAGAGATATTGCAAAAACTGCAGCAGAAAGAGTCGTAAAATTATAAGGTGATTACAGCAGTGCGTTGTGCCGCGACAAAAAAGCAAAATATTTTTAGTTCCAAGTCGTTGCCCAAAATAAAAAGATATATCCAACACATGCCAAAACTAAATTAACGATTTAAAAAAGAATTATTTTTTTGTATGGGGACCACCTTAATGGTTGAACATAGATGACAGGTAGTTTAGAGTAGATCTTCGTATTGAAAAAATATTGGAGGTTGGTCATATATTTGACTTCGATAGGCACGCCCTAGAGGCAGTTATAGCCCTGCGAGTAAATTTTATAAAAATTTCGCCTTTGCATGGGAGCCCCCTTAAGGAGTCGAGTTAGGTCACAGGCATATTGTGAGGAAATGTTGAAGATAAAAAATTACCAAATTCACCAAAAAAGCGGAACAAGCGTGTTTATAGAAAAAATTATTATTTTTTTTGTATGGGGACCACCTTAATGGTTGAAGATAGACGATAAGTATGCTTAGAGAAAATCTTAGTATTGAAAAAATATAGGAGATTGGTTATACATTTGACTTCGATAGGTACGCCCTAGGGGCAGTTAGAGCCCTGCGAATAATTTGTATACAAACTTCCCCTTTACATGGGAGCCCCCCTAAGGAGTGGAGATAGGGCATACGTATGTTTGAAGCAAATGTTGGAGATCAAAACTTACTGTGGGTCGGTCCTACATTGTACCCCCTTGGGAGGCACCAAAAAAGCGGTAGCTTTCTTAAAAAAATTATTAAAAAAACAATTTTTTGTATGGGGACCACCTTAATGGTTGAAGATAGGCGATAAGTAAATTTAGAGAAAATCTTAGTATTGAATAAATATTGGAGGTTGGTCATACATTTGACTTCGATAGGTACGCCCTAGGGGCAGTTAGAGCCCTGGGAGTAAATTTTATAAAAATATCCCCTTTGTAAGGGAGCTCCCTTAAGGAGAGGAGTTAGGCGGTCGGTGTGTTTAAAAAAGATGTTGGGCGGAGAAATTTAATGGGTGCCGATCATACATTTGCCCCTTGTAGCGGTGACCCCGGGAAAGTTATATGGTATTTTGTAGTTTTTTTTTTGCTTTTACCCTCAACTTTGAGCACGAAGAAGCGACTTTTGCCCCCAGCTGACCGCCACAATTTTTTGGCTCAAATATTTTTTTCCAAACCTCACAAAATGAAGGGTCTTTGCATGTCGAAGTCGAAAAGTCGTCCACTATGCCATACCTAAGGTACATATCGTCAGCTAAAATGCAAAAAGGCGTAACTAACAAAAAATTCAAAATTTAGTTTTTGATTGATTATTATGAATGCCATTAAACTATATGTCTTGAACAATTTTTACACTTCTGCCAACAGAAATTAGGCTTTTATTAGCAAAAAACAAGTAGATGTAACTACAAGTTTGTTTAGTTTTTGTTTCAGTTTTTTGCTTCTCCTGTAAAACTATATTTTTGTTAGCTACGCCCTTTTACAGTTTAGCTAATGATATGCATGTATGTACATATATGAATATCGCTACCTTAGCATAGAAAGAAGGTGACTCATTACTTTTTTTAAATCGAATTTGTTGTATATTTCGATAGAAGAACATCTAATGTAACGAAAAATACAAAAATCTAAGTTTCAAAAAGTAATGAGTTAGGGCCTTTCTACATTAAATTAACGATATTATATTCAATATTCAAAGTTTTTCAAAAGTGTTATTTTTCAATAACTAATCTCTATGTGGAGTTTTAGCTATACAAATATTCATATTTGTCATCAATCAAACCAGGATTAAATCGTAAAAAGCCTATTTTATCAAACCAGCCAAAATTTGTCATACTTAATGAAGAACTTAAGCCAACCAAGAGATAAACAAAATGCAAATATAAAAATGAACATAAAACAAAAATATGTTTGTTTATTAGTCGTATGTATACTCGCTTTCGAAATACTTTCAAAATACCGATTGATGTTGAAATTACGTGACAAGCAGTTCAGCTGTCAAGGCTACTGTGCAAAATAAAAAAGGGTTTACCGTCATCGTCTTATAATTTATGCGCAAAAGTAAACGCCTCATTGACAAGCAACAAAAAAAAAATCAACTAAAATAATAATAACGACCAAGATCCTTAAAAAACAAGCATATGATCACTCACATAAACCTTTTTTTCTACACAACACAACGCACTGTAGCATCTGGGGGTAAAAAAATGTGCCAGCATAACCGAGCGATTTAAGACAGAGAAGACTAGGATGCTTTTTGATTTCCTTTAGAAATGATAATTTCAAATTAACCCTCTTCTGGTTGAGATCTACATACATACGAGTACGTACAACATGCTGTTTAGGCTGTTTTGAATATGAAAGGATTCCTTTCTACGTTTTTTTGTTTAAGATTTTTGGAATAAATTAAAATTTATTATAATTTGCATATGTTAAGGATCATTAAATTTGAATAGACGCTGTAAGTTTGTTTTTTTTTCGTGTTGACTATGCAGAAGGGTTTTTAGAAATTTGACAAAATTTCAAAATTTAGTTTCCTCTAAACTGTGATGCAGGCAACAAGAAGAAAAAAGTTTTATTAAGATTTTGTTAAAAAAAAAATTGAAATAAAAAATTATATGTACATATATAGTGATCAAAAATTGTGAATATCAAAAATATTTAAAAAAAATTAATATTATCGCGTACAAAAAAATATGGCCTTTTTTAAGAGAATTGAAAAAAAATCGCGAGGTTGTTAAAGCAGTTGTAAACTGCATTTAAATTTATTGAAATTGTGAACCGTAATCGACAAGTAACAATTACTTAAACCACTTTAAACAGGATCTCCATCATGCGGACTTTAATGACACACACGCTCAGTGTGTACACTGGTAAGTTTTTGTTTGTCTTTTACTATTCACTTCTTTACTTCTTCTTTTTAATAAAGATTACTAAATGGGGTTGGCTTTTAAAATTAATCTAGCGAATGTTGTGAAGTGGCTTTAAAAGACAATTATTACTTATTTTTCATAGTGATGGTTAAGTGGGTAAAGTTGCTCCTGACTCTTAGATAGAATCTAACAAATATTTATGTGAACATAACTTTTAAAACCCATAAAGCCGCCCATTTAAAAAAGAACTAATTCATTTTCATTATCTGTTTCTGTTTCTCTATTTCACTATTTCTTTTTTATTTATTAGCTGTATTCCAACTGCAATGAAGTGCATTTTTTAAGATTACGCATTGCGCAGGTCCTTTAGTTTTGCTGCTATCAATCAGTTGTTTGCATGTCGTAGACAAAAACCTAAAATTATACATCAAAGGTGGAAACAAATAATGAGAAATATAAATAAAAATAAATTGATAATTAAAATGAGCTTCGCAGTAAAAAAAAGGAATTAATACTTATAAGACAAGACCGTGCACAATAAGATATTTTAATTTTTCGCACAGATCTTAGTTTATTTAAGCAATGGAAACGTTCTGGTGGCTGCGATATTTTTTATTGCAAGAAAAATAATTGGAGTTCTAAGTATATATACAGTATATATCTGTTCCCTAAGTTCTGGATAATAGCATAGCAGTCAGTTGTTTTCCACAAAGGTTAGATAAGTCCTTATTTGTTCCAATTACATGAATGTGATGTTATGTTGATGATTTAAGTGCCCCAGAGACGATCAAAGAAACTCCTCAATCAATGTATTTGTATTTCGTTTTCGTAGCACAATATAAACTTTTGTTCATAAGCGTACTTCTCTATCAGAAAGAGAGAAACCTATGCAGCGCATGCAAGAACTTGACAACGCAATAGACCTGCTTATTTGAAAAGATTTCATTAATGACATCAGGCGCAGTAGAAAATTTATTTTAAAAACGGAAGTCCTATTTAAATATGTTTGTTTTTTCATAGTTCGTTATACATATTCAGAGAGAGATAGAGAGAGAGAGAGCGAGAGATTGAGCGAGAGAGAGAGAGAGAGAGAGCGAGAGATTGAGCGAGAGAGAGAGAGAAAACAAATTGGCATGACTCAGTGTTGCCAGTTTAGGGGATTTGTCCCCAAATTGGATTGTGGATGAAAATTTCGTATTGGGTATCTGAGGATTTGTTGGGGATGATAACCCAAATTTTAGGGTATTTTTTGGGATTATTTTTTATAAGTGATGGTAACAAGAATGATTTTTGATTTCGAATCTGAAGTTTTTGAAAATGTAAACTTTGGTTAAAAATTTTTTTATACTTTACAATTATTATTTTGCTTATACTCTCCATATAACTAAATTTTCCTAACATCGCTTTATTAATAATAAAAAATAAATTCACCAATTGCGCCTTTGACTTGCACACGAAGGGTTCCGGACGGACACTATAATTCTAATACTATATGAACTTTAGCCTATATAATCGAATATCTTACCAGATGTTGACATTAAAAAAAAAAAAAATAAGTACACCCAGAGAAAAAACAACTTAAAATCAATAAAAACCATATTGAATTAATAAGAAACATTAACTAGTCATGTTGAAAGTATTAATTAATTAATTTTTATATATACATTTTCTATTATATTGAAAATTATTAAATTAATGTGACGCGTTGTTATTTTTGAGTTGCAGCTTTTCCCGGAGTGTACCTGTTAAACTTTTTTTCAGTTTTTGGCGTTTTTTTTCTTAGTTTTTGTGCTTATTTTAGTTTTTTGGTTTTTTTTTCGTTTTGTCCGCTGAAAGTTTTTTCGATTTGGTGCTTTTCGTTTTTGGCGATTTTTAGAGTTTTTGGCGATTTATTTTAGTTTTAGAAATTTTTTTAGTTCTAGCGCTTTTATTTCGTGTTGGCGATTTTTCTCAGCTTTTCTGCAATATTTTCGTTTTGGCGATTTTTTTATTTTGGTATTTTTTAGTTTTAGCGTTTTTTGGAAATTTCAAGAGTTTTCTCTTACGGTTTCCAAGTAGAGATGCTAATCGGGACAGGTTTTTTGAAATCCCGGGCTTCGGGATTTAGTGATGGAGTCTCGAAATCCCGAATCGGGACCCCGGGATTTTCGGGACTTACAAAATCCCGAAAACGTTGTGAACAAATGCGCGTCTTTATATTAAAAATAATATGTCTTATCATGGTTGGCGTATTATAAATACGACTACGACTGTTTGGTAATAGATTAAAGAACAGCTGTTGAAGTCTTCTTTAATCTATTACCAAACAGTCGTAGTCGTATTTCAAATACGCCAACCACGATAAGGCAGAATATTTTTTTTACAATTTAATTTTATTGCATATTTAAAAGGTGCATACAGACGAACATACCGTCACCTTAAATGCAAGCGGACGTAACTACACTTTTATATTTTTTACAGGCGAAACAAAAAACGTGTCAAAATCAATAATAATAAACGGCCTGGCTCACGATGTCGACAAGAAATTTTCGTTCGCTTATTTGTATTGAAAACAAAAACAAAATAAGAAAATTTGTTTTTGTTTTCAATACAAATAAGCGAAAGAAAAATTCTTGTCGACATCGTGAGCCAGGCAGAAAGTGTTCTTGAAAATGTTCTTCGAAATATACTTGTAGTATAGATACTTATATATTTTTAACCATTTATTTCCTTTTTATATATATTGTAAATTTTTATGTTAGTTATGTTCTTTGCATTAAAAAATTAATGCATTCGTAATTACGTCCGTTTGAATTTCTTTAATAAAGTCGTCATTTTTGAACATGTAGTTTGATAAAAATAAACCATAATCAATCAAAAACTCGATTTCGAATTTTTGTGTAGTTACGTCCGTTTGTATTTAAGGTGAGATATGTATGTACTTATATAATTCAGACATCTAATTGCAAATTTTCATTGAAAAGTGCGATGTATGTAACCAAACAGTCGTACTCGTCTTTGAAATACGCCAACCACGATAAGGCAGAATATCTACTAAAATATTTATTAAAAGTAAATTTTATATTTTAACTTTTTATAACAGGGAGTTTCTAATAATTTTTAATATAGAAGGTGACAGTCAAAAACATTATTTATTCAAAAACGGGATTCAGATAATCCCGAAAATCCCGGGCTCTAAAATGAAAAAATCCCGGGCTCCGGTATTTGCATAGTCCCGAAAATCCCTGGATTTCCGGGCTTGGGATTTCCCGTTTAGCATCTCTATTTCCAAGATACAGCAAGTTGCCAAAATTACATTAACTGATAGAATTAATTTTGGTTTTTAAATCTTAGAGTTAGACGGATGGATATCGGAACGAAAACAATAGGGTTCCTTTTCACTTTTGGTGTATGGAACCCTAAAAACTAAACTCAATCAAATAAATATTATTTAATAGCTTTTTTTTTTAATTAACAATTAATAGTTTTCCAAAACAACAAGGTTTTGAGCACAGTTGCTACAAGTGAGACCAGGGTGCAGAATACATACACAAATACATACGAGTACATATCTCCCGGTGGAGAGCAGTGTTCTAGATTTTCTCTCTATAATCTAGATACTTATTGTGAAAGATGAGACCAAAAAATTATACATATATGTGTATCAGCACATACATATTTGTAAATTTGTCTTCCACGCAGAAAATAGAGTACCGCACAAAATTAGTACTAGCATCACCATAGCCTGGTCCAGGGATCACTTTTGACAATAGCATGTTTGAATTGCAACCATTGCATGGTTCAAATTTTAAAATCTGTAATAGAACCCAGGAAACTCTTTCTATCACTCGACCATTTCTGTTAAACTCGTAATTTTCCATTTTTCTTTCTCATTTCATGTTTACATGCTGAGATTAGAAATCACAAATTATTTTTGAATGTGCACATGCTCGCGTTTTGCTTGTTTGTGGTGTTGATAGATACATTTTTATAATCTATAATGGTAATTACTATATGCGTATAATATTTGAATATTGATTAACTATTAACTGATTGTGCAACATTAACGGAATTTAATATAATAATACATGTACACGTTATTTTTTTATGCAGATTATGTTGCTTAGAAATTCTTTATGAATGACTATGGACTATTAGTTTGTTGAGCGGTTTCAATACAAAATATAGAGTTGATCTGTTAGCTGAGAAGCAGAAGATTTCACAATTGTTATACGAAAATTACATACATAGTATTGTCCCTTTCATTTAAAGTTCTAAAATTGTTTCACAAATGCCACGGAATCTCCTTTTTAAGGAGACATCAGGAGCGCTATGTCGATATAGTGGAATAACTGCATAATGTCCCAGCTAATTTTGATTAGCTATATACATATGCTTACATGTCCAGATAATACCAGATAAAGTTGCAATACTACCCCCGTTTATATTTTTGTAATTTCCCAGCAAAAAACTTTACCTACTAGAATGCAAAAAAGTGTATGTACTCCTCAGTCGTAAGTACTTACAATTTGACTGAATAACCCATTATTTTTGTTTGAGAAGTTCAAAAAGTATGCGGTACCCTATACTTTTTGCCTACAAACATACAAAAGTTAATAGATTACTGATTGCCTAAAAGTACTCAAAATTTAATGGGTTATTTTTTGCGTACAAATATGCAAAATAATATAGATTAATTTTGCTTAAACTCATTCAAAATTAATTTGCTATATTTTCTAATTTTTTTATTTTAAATGAATAAAATTTTGTAACAAATTTCTCTAGATATACATATTTCCTTATTAACTGGAAAGTACTACAATAAGTACTTTCACGTAGTAATATAAATAAGTTCTTATTTTATTCATTACATGACAGTCATTATTATGCAAATAAAATAATTAGATAAATAAGTACCACTCGTTACTTTGTAGGCCACTAAAAGAGTACTACCCATTACAAAATTTCGAAAATTTTTTGCTGGGTTAATTCTAATTGCGGACTTCACTTTTAGAATAAAACATCTTAAACCACAACCACCACTTTTTACTTTATTAGCCTTGTAATACGAGTACAATTTTATGACTATTGCTTTATAATTAATATAAATTGCTTAAACAAGTTAATTAGTATAATGTGCTACTCGTATATTAATAGTTAGTAGTTAAGTTGTATTTAAAGTTCTTTAAGGTATAATTTAATTAAAAAAAAAGAAAATTTACCCATCAAATTTAAATATTATTATTTAAGTTAATACTCGTAGCACAATCTTTTTCCATCGTAACGTTTGGCTGCATTTTATTATTTTGAATGTTGTAAGTGCAACTTTATGGTAATAAAATAGTAATTTAGTTACTTTGCATACATTATTTAAATATTGGTAGTAACATAACTGGTTCTTTTGCCCAAGAATAACAAGTTTATTAAAGAAATTAACATTTAATAAATATGGTCGGCAGTAGTTCTGGTTTAGCTCCTTCTAACTAAGAAATTTTTAAAATAAATTACTACGTATATATTTTAATGCTTTTATAATATGAACAACTTGAGTAATGGCCAAATCCACTACAATCCAAGACTTTTTGCTGCTATTGCTTAGAAACGAATATTAAATACTAAAAATATTGTTCGTGAAAGGAGTACAAATGGTGGCATTAACGTTAAACCGCTGTTACATTTGAGGAATTTTTCATAATTAATAACCATTTAGCAGTCGTCGGTGAGTGTAATAAAGTATTTAAGTTGTCTGTCGTCGTCTATCCATTTCAGTGATGTGTTTGTATGTAAAACACTTTCTATGCAATTATTTTTATTTACTATTCAACTGCTGCTATGCGTTGTTATTAATGTACATAAATGATAGGAATACTTATATGGTTATTAGAGAGTAGCCATGTTGGCCGAATAGAATATTGCAGCCAGTAGTCTAAAGGAGTGTTTTGTTTGGAAAAGTAAATTATTGTTTGCCTCGCCTCAGTACTGAGAGTCCTAACAGCTGAAATAAGTTGGTTAATTTTACAAAAGGTTTAGTTTTATGTTTGTTCAATTTCTTCACGGTTTTTCTTATAATATCGTTTTACACACTGTAAATAATACATTCAATATACCAAAGTATAATCTAAATGAAGCTATTATTCCAGAGGAGATAAGAAGTCTAAAAAAGATAAGCCGCAAGTCATGCGCTATAACTTCTTGAAAAATCGCACAAATTAATTGATATTTTACCCAGAGGTACTTTCAAATAAATATGCAGATAGCAGAGCTACCATTAACTCAAAATCAGCTTATCTCTACTTAAGCGCTTTTTCCTTTTTGCCACAGATATTATGGTTTAAAAAATTTCACTTTCAGCTTTGAAAGTCAAAAGACGTATGCCCTAATTCTGTTCGACGATTGTATCGTCTTGTCTATGGACAAAAAAAAAGAAGCAGTTTTGATTCTTAAAAAATTTGTTATTTATTGTCTATGCTAGAAGGTTCGTGTATTTGCTTTATGATTTTGTTCCAAACATTACAGAAAAAACAGTGCCTACTAAATACCTCATAAAATAGAACAAAATTAATAAGAAATCTCTATGGTTTTTTTCAATAAGGAAATCTTATTAATTTCATAGAGAAAACCTTTTTGAAAAAATTTAAGAAGAAATCTTGTAGTTTTTATGAGGTTCTTATTGATTTTTTAAATAAAAAAAATTGCGTCTTTATTCTTTATTCTCTTTACTTACGTATTTTTATTTAAATTCTATACCATATACATAAACAGGTATGTATGTATGTAGTATGTTGTATATGTTATTTACTTACTCACCAAGTATTGAACCAGCAAACTTCTACCTGATAGACAAGCACTCTAACCAATATGCTAACAAGCAGCCTGAATAACCATTGAAATTATTGTGCAAACATTCTTATACAAAAATGAAAAAGATCATGAAAAAAATTGTCTATATGTCTGTTTATAGAAACGAAATAACAAGATACCTCATAAAATCAAGAAGATTTTATTATTAAAAAAATCAATAAGATGATTTACACATACTCAAATAGGAACCTACTAAAATCAAGAAGAAATCCCTATAGTTTACAATTTATAAGAAAACCTAATAGAATTAAGAAGTTTTTCTCTATGGATTGTTGTTTTGGTGCCAAAAAGAACGAAAATTGAGTAAAAAAAAGTTGTGAATAATAAAATTTCGTCTTGATTTTATGTGGTTTTCTTCTTGATAAAATTAATAAGATTTACCACATAAAAACAATAAGGAACCTCTATGAAAAAATCTTCGCTGCTTTCTGCTGGGATACCCCTTAGCCTAAAATTGTTAAATAAAGAAAATCTTATTGATTCTATGAGGCAGTTTTTTCTCTGTGACACAAATTTTTTCATATATTTTTCAAACTATTGTATAATACTTTAATTTATATTTTATGTTTTAAAAACATGGTAATAATATTTTTATTTTTCATTATCAAAGACAAGAACCATTTTTGAAGAACATAATTTAGAGAATTCAAAAACATGAACTCAAAAGTATTTTCAAACAAAAACTTCATAAATCTTCTTAATTAATTAGGGCATTAATTATAAGAATAAACAAAAGAAGAGAGGTGTCTGTCTACATTTTATTTAAGCTTTAGGTCTTGTGTAATCAATTTACAATTTTATTTATTTTTTATCGATATTTCTCTTCAACTTTGTGCAGCTTCGTCAACAAAATAGATTTATAACTGTAATAGTGTCGATTATTTTTGTAACGAAAATCACATCCTAACTCCTGTATCGCGCAATAAATAGCATAGCTATAAAAATTTAAGTAGACTTTAAATGCAAATTTAATATCATACTCAGTCCATTTCTCAATATTCCGCGGGAAATAATTCCCCAGGAATTCATTTTCCCGTAATAAATTCCTCCTACTTTAAATATATGGCAAGAAAAATAAAACGTGAGAGAGAGTTTCGAATTTTCGAAGTCAGCTATTTTTATTTAAGTAAGTCTTCATCGAACTGAACATGACATGAACATGAGGCCCGCAGAGCAACTCTGAAAAATTCATCAACTTCTTTGTTTTGGTGAATATGTCCAATAAAGATGCAATATTTATCAATTTCGTTGCATCTCTTTTCGTTCTAATGCAAATGGTTGCGGACGCCGAATCTCATGGCGAACATTGATGCTCAGCCATATGCCAGAGCATAGACGAGACATGGACATGAGTTCATACCAATTTCATGGCTTATGGAGACCTCCAGTTATTTTACCTGAAAGTTCGAAAATGATTTTTTATAGTGTTTTCACACTGACTGACATGGTTTTAATAAAAGTTGGTTTTAACGTTAAAAGCAACTGTTAAAACCTGGTTTTACCATACATACTGTTTTTGTTAAAACCAACTTAAAACCATTTTTGAATTGATTTTAAATTGGTTTTATGAAATTCAACCTTGTTTTCGTTGTGCTAAATTCAGTGCTGCCAACTTAAAATGACCGGTCGCGGCTGATAATGTGTATGCCAGTGAATAAGTAAAGATGGCGCTTAAAAGATTTTCAACTTAAAAATAGACGCAGCAGCAACAATAATCAAAAAATTATAAAAAAAAGAGTTTTTATTGGAAGGAAAGCAACGAAACTATTTTCATTGACCTCTGGAAAGTGGAAATTGGCTATATGACTGACATTCGTCTGCCTATAAAAAGGTTTATCTTTTTAGCTTTATTTCCAAGTGCTTCTTCACTTAAGAAGTTCCATAATTTAATAAATGTTTATTTACAAAATATAAAATAATTTCCATTTTAGAGCGCATGGTAAAGTTTCTGAGTTTTTCATATAAACAAACAGTTTGTCAAATAAGTTTTATTAAAAAGCAGAAAAAATACGCGCATTTCTGCAGGAGATTTATTTTATTTTCAGCAAAGTTATTAAATAGCCTTTGTGTTAAAACCTCAATTTAACAAACTTGCAGTGTGAATGCAAAATCAGCTGTTTATGGTTTTAATGTTAAAACCACCCTGCAGAAAATTTGGTGACAATTAAACAGAGCGTACTCGTCGTAGGACTTGAGAAAATGGGAGCGTTAAAAAAAGTAGAGGGCGTAATGTATGGTGAAAAGAAGATACATATATCGTGTAAATGGTTACATATTCATGATTTTCGTGATGTATCTAATATATTAAAAAATTACAAAATCTCGATTTCAAAAAAAAAAAATTAGTTAGGTGGTTTCTATATTAAGGTAGGTATGTTATTTAATATTTTCTATACGCTGCATTACGTTAATGCTAATGCAAATTTATCAGAAAATGTCCAACCAAATTCTCGAAAAAAATTGGAATTACATATATAAAATCTACCATAAAGTAATTGAGAATTACTAAACATCTTAAAAGTTAACAAGCTTCAACAGACTCGTTCTAGTAACTATTGTAGCTGAGCACCTATCAAATAATATAAATATGTATATGTTTTTTTCTCTTTGGATTTTCTCTACATTGTAAGCTTAAAGCGTGACATCATCTATCAAAAACTGGGATTTAAAAATAAATATCTTTTAGAAAGCGGTTTTCATAGTTTCTAACATTAGAAAATGTTAATTCAGGTGGGGTAAATTCAAAGTTTTCTGAAGAACTCCTGAAAACTCGAACTTCAAGAAATTCTGAGTATGCACGTTTTTAGAGGAGCACTTGGAAATTAATCTATGACCAATTCGAGTATCTAGTTCAAATTCGTGCTTTTCAGAAATAGATTCATAGGCAATAATAAAGGAGAAGCATTACTTTTTTTCGTCTGGATTGCCTCATTTACTGGAAAAGTCCTTTAGAAATTCATTATAGCTTAACAGAGCTCTGTTAAAGCACAAGGTTCGTGTTAAGGCTTATAAATCTAGACAAGCACAAACTTGAAATTACGCCGATTCCGACAGAAAATAACGCAGTGATAATTTTAAAACTCTTCATGACGTGTTAATAATGAGAATTGTATTCTACAAATTAGCTGAACTAGGAAGCACACAAGATTTGTATAGTTAAGCAATAACTGCACATAAAAGATATTTTGATCGAATTTGTATCAGTTACATTTTAATAAAAATATAATAAGAGATTGAAAGTTTCATTAGCGGGATGTGTGGTCACGTTACCCGTAACTGAATTCCGTAGCAACATAAAGTATATTAAGAGTTTACAATCTAGACTGAGGATTGAATTTCTACTAGTTATTCACCCAATGTATCTCAGTTAATTTAAGCTTCATTTGTGTTCGCTAGAGTCAATTTAAGCCGTCGATCAAGGTGTATGTTGAAGTACAAGTATCTCTTTCTTCATAGGGTAAATGTTACCTGAACACATTTTAGTTCGTTTACTTTTATTCTCCATTAGTTCATCCATAGTTCAGTAGGGCACTAACTATTACGAATATTATATATTATATGTACTACGAATATTTTCTTTTGTTTAGTATGTCTATATAAGAAAGACTCCGCTGGGGCATGTATTATGTATTACGAATATTTTTTTTTTTTTTTTGTGTAGTATATATATAAGAAAGACTTGGCTGGGAAAGACAATGAATCGATATACATGGACCGTCAAGTCACTCTGGAACAAGTCCTGTAACTATACTTAGATTTTAACCTAAGCTTAAGAGGTGTTTATACTTTTGAAATATGAGTGCCTCTGTGGTCGAGTGGGTAGTGTGCAAGCCTTTCATGCACGAGGTTGTCAGTTCGAGTAAAAAAAATATCTGCTCAAAAATAAATTATAATTGAATTTGTAACAATAAAAACAAAAAGTTTTCATTGTTACAGTTAAGTTTCGGGATGACATTTTTAAATAATTACATTATTCTAAACCGAATAGGTCACTGTGGGATAGTTCAGTGACAAGTCAAAAGGCGTATACAAAGTATCAATTAACCCCATCCTAGACCATCCCCATGTAAAATTGACTGCTCCGCTTCATAGGAAGTGTTAGAACTCGGACTGGTCCCTATCACTTAAAGGCCGATCACGTGACTAGTCTTGTGTCAGTTCCATTTCCTGCACGGCAGGTTTTAACTTTCAGTATGAAAACACTGTTAGACTAGGTGAAGTCCCCGGGAATTGTTATATATTTTTTTATATATTAAGTACATAATCTAAAAATTTATTTCTTAATTCCTTTTCAACTCTGACCCACGCACGCATCGTGCTATAACAACAAATCCTCAAGTGTTGTTGGTAATTATACAGTGAGAGGTATTTAAGTGAACGCAAGTGGGTTCGTCACAAGAGAGCACAAAACTCTTTATAATTTCTATAAATAATAATTAAATAAATTAAAAGAAAATTAAAATGAAAAAGTAATAAATAAATTTCATGCCATTTTGTTTCAGATACAAAACGGTTGCTGAAAACTTTATTAAATCCAACAAGATGTTTAAAATTACAAGCATGAAAGGAATTTACAATGAAACAAACAAAAAAAAGCAACTACGAAACTTTTCCTTTAACAATCTTGTGAAAGAATAAAATTCAAAATACTGCACTCGATGAAGTTAATAAGACTACAATCACTTAGCTTTTGTACTTTTTCTTAAGAAAATTGAGCAAGAATTACACACACATGCACACATACATACATTCATGCATACATACTTATGTATGTGTGTATATGGGTACATATGTATGCCTCTAGTTTGAGGAAAAGAAAGGAAATAAAACTTTTTCTTCATACGTACGAGTACATATAGTGTGGCAAAAGAGGAAACTTTTTTCCGTTTGTTTACTGGTAGACACGCACACATGTTTGTTGCAAGTTTTAAATAATGCATTTGGTTGTATGTTTCTGGCTTTCTTTCTTTGTTTGAAGTTTATTTGAAAGAATTTCACATCAAACAATGGCTTTTGAATGCAATCTTTATTTATTTATTTATTCAGATTTTATTTTTTTTTTGCTTACTAACTTCCTTTATGTGCTGGCATATAAAGGCTTATTTTGAATGAAGTCTGGAGGAGTGATTATGTATGCGTTGTATCTTTATGTTGCAACTTTTTCAAAGTATCTCGTACTACTTAATGCTGCACTCTCAGTTACTAAAGTCGTGCCAACTTTAATGGGGTGGGGCTGAATTGTGAAATATGTTTACATGTTCTTTATTAAACAAGAATATTCTTTAGTGCAAAAGCTTACATGGACATCATATTGAAAATGCTTTTAATAAAGCTAGTGTCTTGGTGGGCATGTTTTATTTGTAAATTTACTTAAAATAATTTTGAGGAGCAACATATTTATGCAATTATTTCAAAATAAAAATTCACTTGGAATATGTATGTTATAGAACAAATTTCTTGTAGATAGACTAGATAATACTATGAGTTTTTTTAATGAATTTTTCTTTAATTGTAAATGGAAGACGTGTGTAATAAACTAGGGTCGAACTTGTTTAGTCGGTTATGATAAGACACAAATCTATGATCAAACCCGTGTAATTTAATTTGGTTTGTCTAAAAGATCCGACTGAATGAGTTTGAAATATTTTCAAGATGATTCTTATCGTTAATTACAAGCAAGTTACGGTACATACCCTTGAACAAGGGTCTGTCTGAATGTTTTTGGTTTTTTATTTTATTTCTCTTAAAACATTTTCTTCAGGATGTCAATAATACGAGTAACTTCGACTTGTAATTAATTTAAGTATTGTCATTTCGAAGATTTTACAGTTTGTCTGAGCTTAAAATTTCCACTACACTTTCCAAAATTTGTTCAGTATTTCGGCGAGAAATCACTCCAAGTTCCTTTAACATCGCATTATTTACTCTAAGAAATTATTAGATCACTGCAATCATTGATACTTATACAAATAATTCCACTTTATTCTGTTATAGTGAGTAAAAAACTTTCATTACAATATATCGATATTTAAGAAAAAAACATATCGATATATACATATATATCGCCGATATTTCAAAAACATATATATATATATACATCGATTCTTATTTACGAGTATCGGTCATCTATATTTCTACGAGCTCTGTAAATTTTAGCCGTTTTTCAACTGAATATGGCACTGCCCTACAAGAATAGTATCAGTCAATTGAACGGTCATTTGATCCGTAGTCATGCAGGATATATTCATCATTGCGTAGAACAAAGTTTCTATTAGGGATGTAACGAATACCAGTTTAGCGAATGCGAATGCAAAAACGAATAATACATTTTAATTTTTGTGAAAGCGAATGCGAATGCGAAAGCGAATGCAAATATCACAATACGTTAAAAAAATCACATGAAAATAAATGTATCTAAGAACATGAAGTTGTGTTGTATACATAGATCTACTTGAGTCTTGTCTTGCATTCAGCAAATATTTATTAATTTATTAGAAATAAAAATTGTTAAACTGAAAGATATATGAAATCATATTAAAATAAGTATAGATAATAGTTAAAAATAAATTTACATTTGTACTTTGGCCCTAAGACCTTGTACTTAGTTCAAAGTTTCCTGTAAAATGCTACCAAAATACATATTAAGAAAAATTGGAATGAATTGTCCATGAACATTTTTTCCAGAAGTAGTACTCTGTTCATCTTGGGAAAAACATATGAAATATATCTTCATCATTTTAAGTTTTCATGCGAAATAATATGAGTGGCACTTGTTTCGCAAAAAATTTACAACAAAGAAGTAATATTTAATATTCTTGCATTTCAAATTTTTTGAACGAAGTAATGACGTGCTTACGATTTTTCAAAAGTTTTAACAGACTACTCTTAGGTACAAAATATTTTCGCGCAATTCACACACTGCCTTTTCTTTTTCAAAAACTGGCAAATATTTCCAATATTTTTGTCTTTAGTATTCGCTTTAAATATTCGCATACATTTTAGTGAATGCAAAAGCGAATGCAAATAGCAAAAATAAGCGAATTATTTGCGAATGCGAAAGCGAATGCGAATGCGAACATTCGTTACATCCCTAGTTTCTATCATATTATCACAAAATTAAAAATGTGATGTAAACTTTTTTAATTTTTTTTTTTTAACTAAAACAACACCGCCCGCGAAGAGATTAGCTTGTCTGCGGAAAATACCCAGGGTCTGTGGCGGGAATTGAGCCCACGAACTCTGGACTGAGAGGGTAGCATCGCTACCACTCAGCCACAGGGGCACCCTATATATTCGAACTGCTCACTCTACTGCTTTTTACTAATCAATGATAGCATAAATATTAGTCAAGTTTGTGTGACATATTTGACTAATATATCCCCCACAATTGAGCAATTATACGTGATTGATATACTGACAGTAAATATAATTTTTATATTATTTTAATTATTTTTTTTTATTAAAAAAAGCTACCCAACAATAGAGAAAAAAATCAACAGCCTTATTTATAAAACTTATTAAGGGTTTTTAAAACAAGTTTTCATAAAAAAAATTTCTTAAAAAGTCTTAATAATTTTTATAAATAAGGCTGTAAATATTTACAACTAAAAAAAAACAAGCATAAGTTAAAATACAAAATAATCTAAGCCTTTTTCAGTGTACGATTTGCCTTGGTTACGCAGGTGCAGTATTATTTTGCACTGAGATTCGGTTATAATTTTCAGTTTTGAACTCTTTTTTTGTATTCGAAAATTATTTTTTAAGTTTTTTCTTAAGAAAAATATCGCATTGACGGAAATAAGAGACGTATTATGACTTATAGTAAATACAAAAAAAAAATTTTTGTTTTAAGATCGTTGCCAGATCTCAGAAAATTCGATCATAAACGAGATTGCTTATTATAGAAGATCTGTTCAGTTCATTTTAATAATAAAAAAACAATGCTACTCCTTAAATCAATGTAAGAAAATTGAAAATTGAGGTTATCAAGAATAAAGTTTGGAACCACTGTTTTACAAATTTTTTATTCTTTGTTGATATATGTCTATTAAATTGTACTTTCATCATCCTGGAAGCTTAAATATACCGAAAGCGTATAAATAGAACGCGAAATACATCATACTAGTAGTTTTTTAACAAAAACTCTTCTAATAAAATTGTTAATAACTCAGTAAATTTCTACGGAATTTTTTAAAACAAACCTGCGAATTACTCTTAATCAATTATGTTTTATAAATAAAGTTATAAACAGTACGGTTCCAGTACAAAAATACTGCCTAAGAACGAGTCCAATTTAGGAAAGTGTCGAAAAAACCGAAAAAATTATATTTGGTGAAAAAATACAGACATATCTGAAATTCATTGAAACAAGATATACATATATATGGTACAAAAGGTCTTAGTGTCTTCTTTCTATATCCGTTTATAAATTTAAAATTGGTTGATATTTAACTTAGATACAGGTTGATAGGTGCCTACGGGTACGAAAAACCGGTTTTTACCCGTAACTCAAGATTTAGGAGGTGTTTGGAAAATTTCAAATATACAGTTTTGTTGTACTCGACAATACCTATCAGAAAAATAGTAACACTTCGCAGGTATTTTTTTTTTGTCACACTGTGTTATTAAGGCTTTATAAAGGCTTTATACGAAAAATTTTGTATGAAAACCTTTTTTATAAACCCTTAATAATTTTTATAAATAAGGCTGTAAAATTTCAAGGTAATAATGATCTTTAATCCTCCTTATTGTGAATGGCGTCGTCGACGTCATATCAAGACAACAGTAAATATTGCCACTTGTCTACTCTATTGACAATCTCTTACTCATCTCTTAAAATTTGTAAGTTAATGAAACATGTTAATAGTAGTCAATTGTTGTCGATAGAGAGTAGACTGTCATCTTGATGTGACGTCGACGACGCCATTCACCCTTATACCAGTTGTCGATATCGACGTCACTTTAACACAATACCAAAAAAATGGGCCTGGTTTACTCGCTCTCGAGAACAAGTTTGTGCTACTGACGAAGCTATTTCCATTCCCTAAGGTCTAGAAAATAGCATAAAACTACCAACAGTAGTCAGTTGTTTTCGACAACGGGTACACAAGCTTCAATTATTTTGTATTGTGTTAAAGTGACGTCGATATCGTCAACTGGAATAAGGGTGAATAATTTATGCATTTAAAAAAACTTTTTAGATTAAGTTTCTTTGAAGTATATTAACAAATTGCTTAATCCTAAAAATTTTTATAAATATGTACATACGTAAATATTTATAAATATATATATGTTCACATTTGCTTTCTAATTTTGTTAGATTAAACATTAAGACAACGCCATTTTTATAATAAAACATTAAAATCTCCTCTCTGCAACATAAATGGCGATAAATTCCCATATAAAAATTATTCTTGATACGACATAACAACTGGCTTGATACACCTCCATATTTACATACATGCGAATGTATCTGCATTTGTAATTTTCTACACATGAAGATAAGATATGTATGTATGTATATATGTAATATGTACATTACATTGAATTTTTGTAAGTTAATATGTGAATGTATCACATACTCTTTCAATTTCTATCAAAATATACGTATACTAATCCAAATCAATTGACATTCGACCCTTTTCTGGGGAAATTTTTTGTTGAAAACGGGGATATAAAAACTTTTTTTCTGTCATTCATGTAAAAAAAAAAGGTTGTAAGTCTTTGTAAAAAAAAATAAACTAAAAATAAAATAAAATTTCACCACATACTAGTTCGTCGCATAAAAATTACCCCCACACACTTTCTCCCTCCCTCTCTACCATTTATCGATTTGCCAAGCGAAGTGTATTGGTTTTTTCGGTTTGTATTCTTTATCCTTTGTTAGAAGAGTTTCCTTTTTTTATGTTGCTATTTTTCATACCCGTTTCTTGTTAAAATTTTTTTTTATATACATTTTTCGTTTGCTGTTCCTGATGAATGCTATTTTGATGCGTGATTGTCATAAAATTTTGTGATCTGAATAATAAAAGACATTTTGCCATTTAGTTTGATTGAACATAAAATGGTTTAATAAAAAAAGGACCATGCTAAAGAAATTCTTATTTTGATTAGAAAATATCTACATGCAAATGCACATACATACATACATACATATTGAGCGTTCAAAGCTTAAAAATTCTTCGAAGGCAAATTTAAAGTAAAAAAATTAAAGCTATCTTTTAACAAAAGAGCAGGAAATCTTTGTGACTTTCACTCGAAAATTTTGTTTAAATCAATCCTTTTGTGAGAAAAAAATTAACTTTGTAAATGCACAATAAAAACTATAAAGTGACCAACAACCTGACAAACAAATTCAAGATCAAATGTTGCAACAATGTCCTAGTTTTTACATCACGAAACACAAATCTAAGATCTAAGATCCAATGTTATATTTTCAAATATTACAAGAAGTGTCCATTTAATTATAAATACATATTTTCCGAACTCTAAAGAGAACATATTCGTGTGGCAAAATAAAACTAGTAGAACTAATCACCCCTATCGTGAAAAATTTTTCCCTCGAAATATTTCCCCTTTTCACTAAATTGTGTTCGAAGTAATTTTTCCCTAGAAATATTCTACCGTTTTTGGTTCCTCTTATTATGAATAATATTTTTCACGTGGATTTATTTGTTCACTTTTCCCTTGGTTTTATTCACTTTATTTTTGCAGGCGAAATGAATTATTACATCGCATAATTTCAATATTTTCCATTAAAGTAAATACTAAAAGTTATAAATATTTATTTTTAGGACTAGAATAGTAAATAAAGTTTACGATTGTTAGGGCCAATTTTACCAACTTATTTAAATATCAATTCATATTTAAGGGCCAATTTCACCAACTCTCTTAAAGTATCAATTCATATTTAAATGACGATTTTCATTAATTTTTGTATCTCTGAGAACGAAGAGGCGTACATATAAGATAAGCTTATCATTGAATAACATCACACTGGAAAACGCTAACTTTTTTAAAAATTCAAAAACAAAATAAAACAATGTACTATCACATCAAAGAGCAGAACTCCACTGTTGGAACAGTGACCGAGACTCTCTGCGTAAACCCAAATAGGAAAAAAAACGATATTCTGAGATTAAAAAGGCTAACATTGGCTAACTTACCCGGATATAACGATTTAAAGAATCATCTGGATCGCATGGGTGTCGCGGATAATATATCTAATATATAGGCTTGCCAGGAAGATAGTGAAACGTTGGTAAATTGTTTATGCCATTGTCCAGTGTTTAGCCAAATAAGACGAAAAATCTTCTATATGGAAAAACTTAATTAAGAAACTATACTCTAAAAACTAGGATCTTAGCCTAATCAAGTTTGATAGGGTTTACGCTTTCTGTATTCTGAACACCCCCTCTGCCCACAACCCCACACATTTTTCAAATAGTTGAGCGGGATTTAAAAACATAATAATATTTTTAACCAAAGATTAACTTCTATTTGCATTGAAACATTTAAAAATATAGCGTAACGTAACACAGCAAAGCATAACTTAACATAATATTACCTTAGATCGCATAACATAAAATAGCATAACCTAACATATTACGATATAATATAACATAATTTAAAATGAAATAACTTCACATAACAAAATTTAACAGGACATAACTTAAAGTTACATTAATTAAAAATCCACCTGGAAAATATACCAGATATGGAGTTTCTTAAGGATTTAGACTGGCAAAACCGAAATAAGTATATTGCGGAAACTAGTTTCCAACCTGAATAATTTTGTTAGGTTTTTATTGTTCTGTATTAGGTACCTTCCCAATATCTCTTATTAACCCTTTTGACTCCACAATGGCTTATAAGCAACATAGATTTTTAGCACCATTTCATTTTAAGCAATCGTAGCGAACTTATCAAACAACACAAAGAATTAGTTTATCACAGTTCTTAAAACTGAAAAACAACAAAAAAGTATCAGCAGCATCGCGATCGACATAACTACAATCCATTATTCGGTTCAAAGTCGGGCGAAACGCAGATGTGGAGATTTTAGTGCAAAAATTGAAAAATAAATAAAATTACTTCTAGAACATAATTTAAAAAAAAAAACAAGTATGCAGATTTAACAAGAGAAGGTGTAATGAAAAATTAAGAAAAAAAGAAATTAAAAATGTTGTAGTGTTAACCATCATATCCCAGCACATAGCTTAATAAAATGTAACATAACATCCTTGAACAAAATATCCTCACGTATCGTAGCATAGAAAAATATTGTACAACATAACATGTCATAAGATAACATGGAATGACATCACACAACATTGAAGAACATAATATAATTTGACGAAACACAGTAAACATGACATAACAAAACAAAACATGAAGTACCATAACGCAACCTATCATAAGACAATATGACATAATATGTATGACACAACATAACTTAATATAACGCATTAAAATAAAACCTGCCTTCACATAACATAACATAGCTAGAAAACCATAGTATAACAAATCACGACGCCATATATTATGACATAACATAAAATAACATGCAGTCCTTTTCGGTACAATAGCTCCCCGGTAGTCTTACGCCACTAATTATTGTTCCACTGATTTTAAAAATCATTTGCAAACTTTCGGGTAAAATAAAGCAACTTTTAACAAAATAGCTTGCTCGAAAATTCGTAATCCTTGCTAACTTTTTAGTTTTCTTGCCGTATGTTTAAAATTGGAGGATTTTATTTCTTGGAAAAATTAATTCTTTTTGTGAACTATTTCCTGGAGAATATTTAGAATTACATCTTTAGTACAACATGAGGTAACATAACATAAAATAATATTACATAAGAGAATATAGTAAATATAACATAACACATCGTAACACATTACAATGCAGCACAACATAACATAATGCAACATAACAACATGACAAAATAAATATTTGGGGTATTCCAATGGTACTTATAAATGAACACGTTTTAAAGCAGAGCTGGCCACCGAGAGCAACACGAGAGTAATGTATTCACGTATGTGTATTCATTTCTATAAGAAGCCGATTGATGTTCGGCACAATAAACATAGTAGGTGATAAAGTCGTATTATTTTGAGCCACAACAAAAATTTTTTTAAACTATGTTAAAATGTTAAGACATTATGACACGTAGGACACTTAAGACACTGGTGTGAATACCCCAATTATATATTTATTTAGAAATTGTAGAAAAGATTTCAAAGTATTTAAAGTAGAGTTTGAGAATTTTAATTAGTCACCAACATAATGCAATGCGAATTTCCTGCGGTTCTTTAGATTATTTATTTGGTTTTAGTTGAAAGACATATAAACAGTGCACACAAAATTTCTAATTTGTACTCTTTCACAGCTTCTTAAGTAATTTTGTCAACTCGTATAAAAATTAAATTCACAATAAATTACTACAAACAGTTACAATTAAATATTATCAAAAGGGTTCACTGAACAAATCGGTGAAGACCGCTAAAATTTCTTTTGCAACAGTCTTCTTTGACAATATAAAATATCTTTATGCCTGTTTTTACTTTAAATAATTGCGTCATTTGTAGAGTATCAACAGTGTTTTGCCACTCCTGAACATCTGTAATCTTTTGAGTTGTGACTGTTTATGATTTAGTGTGGGATATGGACATATGTATATATATATATATATATGTATACATATGTATATCTGTGACAATAAGGAATAAATTCAGTAAAGTGCGACTTTGACTCGCGCACGAAGGGTTCCGTACGTTGGGCTTTGAGCATTTTTTTAATACATTGTTTTTTTACGTTTTTTCAGCTGAGAAAAAATTTTTTTTTGATTATTTTTCGCTTTTTTCTCGTTTTGGCGATTTTTTTTTTAATTTTGGCGATTTTTTCATTTTGGAGATTTTTCCGGTTTTTCGTGATTTATTTTCGATTTAGAAATTTTTTTAATTTGGTGCTTTTTATCGTTTTGGCGATTTTTTTTTGGATTTTGGCGATTTTTTTTCGGTTTGGCGATTTTATAATATTGAGATTTTTTTGTTTTACCGTTTTTGAAAATTTCAAGAAGTTTGCTCTTACGGTTTCCAAGATACAGCAAGCTATCAAAATTACATTAACTGATAGTACACCCTTTAATTAAAATTTTTTAAATTTTAGTGTTAATTGTTGTAGTCTGTATAAAAATACACTAACTTTACAAATTTCAAGTGTATATACATACATACATACATACAATTGTATGTACATATATTACATGGGATTTTAACATTTTTCGTTGCTCGTTTTGGTACACCCTTTAATTTCAAATTCTCATGTATTTGTTGTTGTAGCGGCCAAAGGTCTTCACACTCTGTCAAAATTTCAGGTCCGTAGCTCTTACGGTTCTCGAGAAAATACCCTGTGACGGCCAGACGGACAGCGTAGCGAAAACAATGGGGTTTCTTTTCGCCTTTGGTGTACGAAACCCTAAAAAGTGCTTAAGTCATATTTTACTGTTTTGCTGGAGAGCAGTTTTAAACTTTTATGTCGATTTTCAGAAATTTACTTCTTTTGCAGTTAAATTTGGAAATTCGGGATTCACTTTAATTTTTTTTTTAAATATATCGTTCCACACACTGAAACTAATAAACTCACTTTGAAATAATATCAAAATATAAGCTTAATTAAGCTATTATTTATTCCCTATGATATTATTAGTCGAAAAAAATAAGCACCAATTTATTGCGCTATAACTTCCTGAAAAATAGCACAAACTAATAGAAATTTTTGTCGAGAGTTGATTGAATGAATTAAGTCTAGCGGGAAGCACAGGACACTGCGACCAAAGTAGATCTATTGTATCCCCTTGTCGAGAGTTACTTTGAGTATGAAGATTACAGAGGTGCCACTAACTCAAAATAAGCTTATCTCGGCTTAAACATTTTTTTTTCTTTTTGCCACTGCTATATGTATGTATGTATATGTGTGAGTGAACTAAACAATTTTGCGTTCCTTATTAAGTGTAACGACTCTTAATAAGAATTCAATTAGAAAAAGCCTCTTATGAAATAAAGTATACGCAATATTGAGTACAGAGAAATATAACGTCTATAGTAGACAATTTATTTGCAAAATTTTCGAATTAGAATTCAATTTGCAAAAATACAAAATGATGGATTGTATAATTTTACTTTTAAGAAAGTAAATGTATGCCTTTAAATAACGTAATGTAAAGTAAAGTACGTATGTATGTATGTATGTATGTATGTATACACACACTCGTCCCTCCCAAACATACAACAGCTTGCACAGAGAATAATTCATATGTTTGTGAATGTTGAAAAGGACCCCCTCCCCCACAAATTTGGGATGACAAAAAAGACGATTTGCATATTTACCTTTGCTACATATGTAAACTAGCATATTTGGCAAGCTTGGCTACATACAGTGGTGGCCATAGAGTTAACTCATTATTATAATTTTTGCTCTATGTGAAGACAAATATGTCGAGTTAAAAACGTTTAAAATATCGCATGCGATAAGATTGTGCTAAAAAGGTCACTGCTGTCAGTTGCCAGCTCATACATTGTTTTGCGAAACTGTTCATATTCAACATATTCAACATATTCGACATATCAATTTTAAGCTGAATACGTACTATCCGTCGTATTCATAAAAAATATTTTATGTTTATTACAGGTTTAATTGACAAGTTTCCCATAGTAGTATGTCAAATAAATGGTTAATAAACCTAAAATATTTTTTATGAATAGCCAGTATGTATTTAAAAAATTTACCGAACACTTTCTAGTATTTTTGGTAGAGCTGGGTCGAATAATTCCAAAATAAGATTTTCCACTAGGAGATCTGCCGGGTACAATTTTTGCCGCAGTTAGGTATTACTGATATGGAAAGAAATTTTGTTTTTATCTTTCTACTTAAAAAAACGATACCTTTTACAACGTTAAAAAAAGGGAACCAACCCATCACAGAGATATATGTACATACTGCAGCTACAAGGACAGCATAAAAAGCTTCTTAGAATTTCGAATAAAATTTCTGTATAACATTCATTACTTTATTTTTCAAGTAAGGAAATAAGAAACAAACCTTTGGAAATTATTTATAATAAAAGTACAGTAGCTGTTAAAAGTAAACAAACCTAATATATACACATTGGAATTTTTAGATTAATTGTCTAGCGTATACATCGTTTTTTGTTTTTCGATAATGCTATGTTCTATCTGTCTAAAGATTGGTATTTTATTCTTTAAGTCCTCCATTCGACTTTGCGAAAAAAAACTACGAGTATAATGAATTTTAATCAGGAATAATTTCCTAATCGGGATTAAGTTCGGTATTTTCAATTCATATAGAATAAAACATATTTATTAAAATATTTTTATAAAATATGTTATAAAAAATGCAAAAAAGTACAGCAAGAAAAGGAATTATTTTTACAGGAGATTATTTTTATTTTGAAAACATTTATTATACTGTTTTCACACCTAAAGTTTAAATCTGGTTTTAACGTTAAAATCATAAACAGCTGATTTTGCGTTCCACACTGCAAGCTTGTTAAATTCAGGTTTTAAAACACCAGTGGTGTTTTACTAACTTTTAACGATCCGACAATCGTAATTTTTGTCTAAACATTTTCTTGCTTGCAATAACGATTGTGTGATTCTCTAACTTCTTTTTTAACGATGATTGTTGTTGATAGAATTAACAGCACATAAATTATAGTCGCTTAAATAACGACACAGCTGACATTAACCTACAGCGAATATCGTTAAAAATGTTACTTAATAGTAAATACGATAAATTTTCGTTATAATTATGTTAGTCCTAATTTACACTCAGCAAGTCTTATTGCTAAGCTGATTATTTTCTTAGGAGAGAGAGAGAGAGACGAGGGGAAAAGAAAAATGTATGTTCCCCTCGTCTCACTGTCCGACAAACTAATCAGCTTAGCAGTAAGACTTCCTTAGTGTAAATTAGGACTTAACGATGCGACTATCGTTAAAAAAAAGTTAGTGAATCGCACTAAAGGTTGTCTAATAAATTTGTCCAAAATAAAATAAATCTACTGTAGAAATGTGCGCATTTGTTGCTGTATTTTGTTTATAACCCAGTAAAAAAATTGGAAGTCATTCTTAAGGAACTACATTTTCATTGCTTCCAAAAAATTATATTTTTAATTATAAGAAGAGCAAGTAGAAGTTTATTTAAGTCCTCGTTCAGACTTAACATCTTTTTAAATTCTGTTTTGAAATTGCATTAGTGTCCACATTATGAAATTCTAGTTTTAAAATAATATATTATACAAATTTTACTACACCACAAATTTCGCTAAAAAAAATTGCCCAATCTTCTCACCCCTCTCACCCATGAATTCAAAATTGCTGCAACAAAAATTGCAAGTCTGGACAGGGACTTAGGCATACAAAAACGTGTAATTCTTTTATTGTTTTGAGAAAATACTCAGCATAATTTTAAAAAAATTGATTTTTTTAGGAAAAATATCGGACTAATTTTGGTCTGGTCTGTCTTGCAATGACAACCCTATGTAAAATGCAATAAAAATTATCTAAATATTCATTACTTCCGGATAGCCAACTCCATATTTTCATGACTTCTTTGGAGTGTCTCTTTTTAAAGGGAAGAATTGAACTTATGCCCAATTAAGAAATTCTTCCTGAAAATAAACACAACTTTGAAAACACCGAATAATTACTTTTTATAGTATTGAGGATCCAATAAATATTGCGAAAACTCGATTTTGGGCATCCACTGCCCGTTTTGGGATACATTTATAAAATTTTACAATAAATATATAAAATTCTAATTTTATATATAAATGAAGAATATTAATGAACGGCACACATAGACCTCTCTGATTTAAGACTATATAACTGAAAAAATAATCGGCTCCATTATAAAGTATTTTTTTTTTAGAAAAAAAGGAGCGATTGTTTTGCACCCTACTGCTGCTATCAAATTTACTAAATATACTCGTACTTGCATCTCATTAATATGTGATTGATACGTTTAAAAAGAGAACATACGTGTCTAAAGTCATTGATTTTAACTGTAAAAGCAAAAGAAGACCCAAAAAAAATGGCGTGTGTTGTTCGGGCTAAAAAAAAACAGAAGTAAGTTTTTTTTCTAATTTTTTTTTCTTGTATCAAAGCATTACTAACTCAATTGAAGTGTGATGCCATTACCAGAATATGCAAAATTTATTTTATTTTCTTTCTTTTTTCCCATACGAAAGTACTCGCATCAATATTTATTTATTTATCTCTTTTATTTTTTTTAATGTGCTTCTTTTTATAATTTTAAGCATAAAAAAAAGAAAAATTTGGCATCAATAACAAAAACAGATCACATTTCACAAAATGTCGTCAATTTTTAACATTTGATGGATTTTCTCAAAGTGACATAAGTCACTAATATGTACATACATACTCGTATGTATGTACATATGTATGTATGTATGTACATATGTATGTATGTATGTATGTATGTACATATGTATGTATGTATGTACATTCATACAATATCCTATTTCTGTGAAAAATTTAAATTAACACACATACATACATGCATACACTCGTGGAAATTTTGCGAAACAGCCATGTCAATTTGTATGTGGGTTATTTTATTATTTTCTAAAGAATTTTCGTTTCTGTGACATTTTCTTACCCTGCCAATAACTCTTATTTAGCTGATAGCTAAACTCTCGTAAACAAACATACAAATTATCGCACGCCAAACGCAAATACATACGCAGCCTTTAATATGTCCTTGTGTATACGAGTATGTATATTGTATATAAAGTGTATATTGGGAATTTAAGTTACACTGAGTGTAAAAATAATGTAATAATGTTTTTTCCCCATTTTATTTGAATTTCTGTTAAAGTTATTTCTACATTCGTCAACTAAAGGATGTTTTTTTAGCTGCATGAGAACTCGTGGCTGCGAGTTATATGGTCCATTCAATCAAAGTAATTTTTTTTAGATACTTTTTTCAATAAATATGGCTGTATGGCGTGAATGTTAGCTTGAGTATTGATTTCTTATACTTCAAGAATATCTGGTTTATTCGCGTAATCAGATGACTGAGCAATAGCTTCATAAAAAGTAATGCAGAGACAGGTGTTAAAACTCACGAACGTGAGGTCACTTCTGGATATAAAGCTGTCACCAACTTGATTTGGCAATAAATCGATTGTTAATCGTTATATGGCAAGTTGCGCCGTTTTGTTTTCTTATTGGACAATTGATTTTTAGAAACAAAAAAATTCAGTCATCATGGGCCCATAGTGCTCGCCATTCACCGTAACGGCAACTCCTTGCTCATTGCACTACAGTAAAAATATTCGCTCGGTACGCACATTTATTTGTCTTGCTGATAGTTTTTGTTTAGAAGAAGAGTTGACCGTAAAATACACAAAGTGCTCTATGGAGTATGTGAACAGTTTTGTTATTTTTTTTTTGTAGATTTTCAAAATTTGGATGCATTGTTCTGGCGTGGAACGCTTTATGATGACTTTTCAAACGTTACTGAACGGAAATGACAAACCAGTTCGACATTCACAGCTGTTTAACCATATTTGTTGATATCGATAGATACCATACAGATTAATAAACAGTCGATACAATAATTTCAACGGCAGAATATGCCGCAAAAGAAGCTGATCCTTTAATTCAATATTCTTTGGGCTTAACTTTTATAAATAACTATATTACACAAAAAAAAAATTAAACAGGCTTTTAATCATCAAATTACTTAATTCATTAAAAATATTTAAAATTTTTAAAATGTTACCAAAATAAAATTGAAATCAAATGGAACTTTTAGTTAAAGAAAAATAGTTTAAAATAGCTATATTGAAACAATAAAGCGTACACAGAGAAAATTATTCACCAAATAATGTCTTCAATTAAAAATTTAATTGATTCAATTAATTATTTAATTGTATTAATTAATTTGAGTGTAAAAACTTAATTCATATTATCAAATTATTTATATTTGTTTATATATTTAATTAATTTTTTAATTGATATTACAAAATTACTCATTCCTGTGTGTGATTAAATGAATGAAAAAATTAATTACAAATAAGTTCGACGTCAGTTAATCTAATAATTGAATTTAACAACGTAATATATGAAATCTTTATCGCAGTAAACTCAAAGTTTTATTGAATAAATTAAGCAGATTGGTTGAAACTTGAATCAAAATTCTAAAAACTGCATTTCAATAGTTACAATGCCAAATCTTCACAAGGCCAACAATCAATAAAATTCTTGAAAAATTAAATAAATTCATACGCTTTATTTATCACATCAGAGGGTTGCACAAGTAGGATTAAGTGTTTTGAGAGGGATGATTGCTCGCATTGGCTAATTAGACAGTTCATGACTATTCTTTCTCCGCGATGCTGATTACTTTTTTCCAGTCAGCAGTCTCTATCACAATCGTCGGAGGTGTGGATACAATGAGAACTTCCAAAGCCGCCCGCTATAGGAAACGTCCTCAAATCATCTGCTATACCGAGGCGTGCTCATCCTGTCGCAGCAAGTAACAGCACCATGATGTATATCCATTTCAAGATTTTGAGTGTGGGACCCCATGTTCTCCTACGACTGATTTAAAAACCAATAGCCCTTTTTTGCCTAGTCGACAATCTACTCCTAGACTCCTTTAATCCATTTTGTATTATTTCACGCAACGTCTCTTCAAACTTTCCTCCTGCAATATATATACAATCAATTTGTAGCGTTTGGCCATTCCTCGAGAGCATGCTGCTTTAGTGATCAGCTGAAACCTCAACCTGTAATTCCGTGTTTGCCGCTCGTTGTCTTATTATTATGCCCTTTTCGAGGACTTTGCGAAGGACCAGCGCGATACGATGTATCATATTTGACTGTGAAACCCCATGCTGCTTAGCTCTTGGTAATATACCAAATAGTTTCTGCTTTTTATTTTTTGCTCATATTAAGTAGTTTTTACTAGATTTTTGTAACAATTTACTTAAACTTGGAAAAAATTACTTAAATTTAGAATTTTTTTTACTTGAATTAGGAAAAAAATTTTCTTAATAATAGTACATGTCTTTTTTTTAGTGTAACTGTAGATAAAAATGTTAGTGTGCATTTGTTGTGTGTTTTAGCAAATTGTACATGTATGTATGTATGTATGTATGTATGTATGTAAGTAATACGCACATACGAACATACTTATGTATGTATATGTGTGACATTATAAAATTTTTTTGCACCCTCGCCTTTAACACATACTCTACCTTTTAAACTCTTCAAAATTTCCACCATTTCAAATATGGCAGGCAGGCTCAACCAAAAAAAAATGAAATTATTGCCAAAACTCTTGCCGGAAGCGTGAAAAATCTACATACGCGCCACATTGATACATAACATATAATATTACAAAAATACATACGAGTAGTACCAACAATAAGAATACAAAATTTAAAAATGGAAAATTACGGGTACTGGTGTAGTTAGTTGGAAAGTGGAAATGGCACGTGTATCTGAATATACAGAATTGCATACCCATGTACATATGTATGTATGCATGTACAATGTACATACTTATTGTGTACCCAAATATCAATAATAATAGCAACAACAACAACAGCAACATTAACAACAGAATGTAATAAAAGATATAACAAATTTTCTTGAAATCCCCAGCCCCTTACTCGTGTCAAACAAACGAACAAAAAGCTGTGCTTATATTTATCATTAAAGATATCGCATAATACAATTACGGGTGGCGCCCGCCCATTCATACGCAGAAACTCTTTTTGGGTTTATGTATGGAACGAAAAAAAAAAATAGAATTGAAAATGTCACAAATCTATTTTAATATTTTTTTTTCTTCTTTTAACTCATATACACTGTACCTAAGACTTTAATAACAAATAATGTATGTGTAGCTGAATGTGACATCGTTTAAAGCGGTTTTAAAGTAAAGCAAATGTTTAAATGTAGTGTAAAAAGCTTTATTGAATTGTTTATTTTTATTTATGGGGTATCATAAAATTTTGCAAATATGCAGAGCATACATATTCTTTATAAATTTAAATTTAAGATTAAAAATAAGAACTGATGTATCCTTTCATACATTATCGATTTTTTTTTTGAAGACTTGCAAATATTCGTGCGTGAATGCCATTTACATACACGTCACGTAAAAGCATTAAAATTTTGCATATGTACATATGTAAAAATAAGGCGGTAATGAAAGCTGACAAAATTTCAACTTTGTTCTATTTTCATCTGAAAGCATCTGGCATCAGTAGTGCGATTCAATAACTTTTTTTTAACGATAATCGTATCGTTAAAATAATTGTAACAAAAATTTATCAAATTTGCTATTCAGTAACATTTTTAATGATATTCGCCATAGGTTAATGTCAGCTGTGTCGCTATTTAAGCGACAATAATTTATGTGCTGTCAATTTTATCAACAAAAATCAACACAAAATATCAGCTGAGTACCATCGTTAAAAAGAAGTTACAGAATCACATAATCGTTCTTGCAAGCGACAAAATGTATAGACACATATTACGATTGTCGGATCGTTAAAAGTTACTGAATCGCTCCACAGCAGTGTGTGTGTGTGGTGGAAAAAATATAAAATTCGAACAGTTTTCTTTTCGAATCGAATTACATCATAAAATAATACACATGTTTATATGATAATGATTATTTTGATGGCAACAAGGCAACAGGCTGCATTTGGCGCTCCAGTCAAATTAAACTAATTTCTATTTTTAATGGCTACAAAACAACAGTGTTGACAGTATAGCAAAATATATAAATCAAATTAGTGCTTAGAAAACTTTTTATTGCAAAATAAAAAAGAAAGTTACAAAATTGTAATGCTAAAAATTAAAATATTCATACTTTTTTTCAAATTATATTTGACGAAAAGTTGCAAAATTTTAAACAAGCCATAAAACTGCTTAAAAATCGCTAAAACTGTAAGGAATGCAAAGGTTAGGTTAGGTTAGGTTAGGAAGGGTGGTGCCTACCGCACCTCCACTCGGAGACCCAACCGGGTCCATTGTGATTCCCTTCTATTGCCCATTACTGGTAATATTTACCCCTCCCATTTTTAGCCAGAAGAAACCCTATTATCCGTCATTAAGCCACCGAATCCCCATGATGAAGCCCCTGATGGAATGCAAAACATTCGTTAAAAATCGCGAAAAATACGAAAATTCGCAAAAACTTACTAACAGCGGGATGATAACAAATTATAATACGAGGGTGACTCAGTGCCTTTTTGAATTTCTCGCCTTTTGATTGAAATGGCAACACTGCTCCTGTCAAGAGGCAACTGTCAGTCGATTCCGTTCTAAATTTGAACAAGCTGTGTCATTTAGTTTGTGTTTGGCAGCCTTTGATAACAGACTACCTCGCCTTTGGAGAAGAAAGCGGTAAAAATCGTCAATCAAACCAAGGAAAAGCTCGATGAATACTATGGGGACTCAGCACTATCGATTTCAATGGTGAAAAAGTGGTTTACTGACTTTCGTTGTGGGGCCGCACAGGTACAAATGACGCTGAATGTTCTAGACGGCCAATTGAGGTCATTACACCCGAAATTGTTGAAAAAATCCACGATATGGTGTTGGCCGATCGAAGAGTAAAAGTGCATGGCAGTGTGGTTTTGATTTTAAATGATCAGCTCGGTTTAAGAAAGTTGTCTGCAAGATGGGTGTCGCGTTTGCTCTCAATTGACCATATACGGAAATGTGTGACAACTTCAAAGGATTGTTTGGAGTTGTCCGAATGAGTTTTTGCAGCGCTTTGTAACTGTGGATGAAACATGGATCCATTACTGTACTCTAGAGACCAAGCAGCCTTCTAAAGCTGCTCCGAAGAAGGCCAAGGTGAGTTTATCGGCCAATTAGGTGATGGCAACAGTTTGTTGGGATGCACCCGGGATAATCCACATCGATTACCTTGAAAAGGAAAAAACAATAAACGGCGAATATTATGCAAGCTTATTGACCGATTTAATGAAGATTTAAAAAGAAAACGACCCCATATGGCCAGGAAAAACTTTTTTTTTCCATCAAGATAATGCACGAGTGCATACGTGTGTAGTCTCAATGGCAAAACTCTATGAATTGGGCTACGAATTGGTACCCCAGCCCGGATTCAGCCCCTAGTGACTACTTCTTATTTCCAAACCTAAAGAAATAGATCGATGGAAAGAGATTTTGCTCCAACGACCAAAAAAATGTCTATTTTGAGGTCCTCAAAAATCCTATTTCTTGGAAGGGATACAAAAACTGGAGAAACGTTGAGTTAAAAGGAGATTATATTGAAAAATAAATTTTTGTTTTGCAAATAAAACTGTGTTTCATTTGATCATTTGATCGTATATTACATTAGTTGTCGTGTGGTATGTGTTTAATGCCTTATGCATTAAAATAAATAAATTCCTTAAAATAAAAAAAAAATTATGATACTTTCTTTCGGAAAAGTTTAATTTGAATCCCAACCTTTAACAATACAATACGAGGGCGGTTCGGAAACTTCTTAGCCTATCAATGAAGGAGAATAGTTAGTTTTTCAAAAATATTTTTATTTTTCAATATAATCTCCTGAAACTTCAATACACTTAGTCCAACGCTTTTCTAGCAATTCTATCCCTTGATTAAAATAGTTTTCCTCAAGGTCTTCAAAATAGTGGTTTACAACTGTAATTGCATCTTCATTTGAGGTAAAACGCTTGCAAGCAAGGAATTTTTTTAGATTTGGGAAAAGGTAAAAGTCACTGGGAGCCAAATCAGGAGAATAAGGTTGGTGGTCAAGCAACTCGTACTTTAATTCGTTGATTTTAGCCATTGTTAAAACACTCTTGTGCGCTAGTGCGTTGTCTTGATGAAAAATTATTTTTTTGTGTTGTAAGCCAGGACGTTTTTCTCGAATTTGTACATTTAATTGATCCAAAAGGTTGCAATAGTACTCTGAATTTATTGTTTTACCCTTTTGCAGATAGTCAAACAATAAAATACCTTTGAAGTCCCAAAAAACCGTTGCCATAACCTTACCAGCCGATTGAATTGTTTTTGCCTTCTTTGGGGCACTTCCTCCAGCTTCAGTCCATTGTTTGGATTGTTCTTTTGTCTCTGGAGTATAGTGGTGGATCCATGTCTCATCAACAGTTATGAAACGACGCTTAAAATCCATTTTATTTCGCTTAAAACGATCCAAACAAGCTTGAGAAATGTTCATTCTTATGCGTTTTTGGTCGACTGTTAACAAATGCGGCACCCATCTTGCAGAAAGCTTTTTCATCTGTAGTTCTTCATGCGAAATTAAATGGACTCGATCATTTGAGATGCCCAATATCATGCTATTTCACGCACTTTTATTCGTCGATCATTTAATACCATATCATGCACTTTCTCTACAATTTCTGTTGTTGTTGCTGTTTTTGGACGTCCACTACGTGGTTCATCTTCAATGCTTGTACGACCACGCTTAAATTCAGCAACCCAATTTTTTACTGTTACATATGAAGGAGCACTTTCACCTAACACATTCACCATATCATTATGAATTTCTTGTCCCGATAAACCTTTTTTATATAAATATTTAATGACACCACGCATTTCTAATTTTTCCATTGTTAAAAAATCGCGGATGCGTCTTTTGTGAACACCTGTTTCTATATGAAGGAGTTGCCAGATCGAAACAAAATTTAACATGTGTTCATAGCAGAGATGGAAGTTTCCAAAACACTTAACTTTTTTCTGTTTATACCGCGCTTTTTGTGCTAGGCTAAGAAGTTTTCGAACCGCCCTCGTATTATAAAATGTTTTCTACTCGTGCATTGCGAAGAATAAGGGAATGCTAAATGACATACTTTTGTTCGAAAAACATTTGAATTGTAATTTTGCGTTTTAGACTCAACAATTATCATGTCTGCAATGAGAAAATATTTACTGCTTAATTTCTTTTTTTTTCAACCTTTTATGTCATAATGGAAAAATGTGGAGAAAATACCATTTTCCTCTTATTATTTATTTCTCTGCAGTTTCTTCATTTGAAGCTCATTTTGCGCGGTTTATTTTTGTTATTTATTAAAATTTTTCGCCAATTTTGTTATTCTCTTGCATTTGGCAGTTTGTTGGCTGTGTTGTTTTAATTTCAGCTTTTGTATGCATAGAAAATATAACAGAAACAAAAAAAAATTAAAATTTTTTTCCACCTCTCTTTTACTAAATGACTGCGTAGAAATGTGCAAGTAAAATTATAGAAAAATCTGCAAATTGCTCGCCTTCCCTTGCTAGTGCAACTGTTCTAGTGAAAATTTGTGATGAGTATGAATGAATTTGAATGAATAAAGTTTAAAATAATAATAAAAATAAAAACAAAACACAAATGCCGCCACCTAAAAGCAAAATTTTAGTGCCAGGCAGCCAGCATCTTTTACCTCCTTTGGTATCCTTTTTGCTAAATGGAAAGTATGTAAGAGTTTCTATTTATTTTTTAAATTCCCTTCATTTCGTTTTGTTGATAATGAACGGGAATGAACGAAACGATATGAAATGAATAAATGATAATGAGAGCATTTTCAGCTGATGTAAATTAAAAATAATACCGAAACAGCAGCCACTACTACAAATGCATAAACACTTTGTAGTACGAAATAACGGTGGTGGCAGGATACAGAGTAGGATGCGTTGGGTGTATGTATGTGTATGGGTTGCAGTATTTAAACAAATTCATGCAAATGAAGTAATAAATTATAAAATAAAACAGGCAGCCGACTGCGTTTTGCAGTAGCAATGAAAAAGTTTTTGTTTTTCAGTTTGAAATGGTGCCATTGGAAATCAGCACTAAGGAAATATTTTATGGTACATTTTTGTCACAATTTTTGCGCTAAAAGAAATTCAGTAGAATTTCATTGTTAATTTTTCTTTATCGAATATGTTGTTCTGAAAGTTTTCGTATAAGATTCGCACTTTGTATCACGAAATTTTAAAGCTTACCATCACACATATCCTCATATACGATAATTGAGGAGGTTCTTATTAAAACGTGACACTTTTGAAGTTATATTTAATTTGCTTAATACTTTGATCCATAATTCTAGTTTAATTTTATAAAAAAAAATTTATATATTTTAAAAAGAGAAGTAACACTCAGGCAATGAATATACTAACCGGTGTTACCTTCTTTAGGAAAGGGATAGTGGTAGGGAAGACATGTGGTGAATGAAGAGATAGAGAAAAGACTCGTGCTTTGTGCACGTTCTTTATTTTGAAGGCATTCTTGCAGACCCTCTGATTACAATGAAGCGAATTAAATTATCGAAGAGTAACCATTCATTGGACATTTTACTTCGCCAATGATTTTGCTACACAATACCAACGAAGGAGGCTCTGATGTTGTACTAGGATTAGTATTCGCTGAAATCGGTATAGTTCAGTGACCAGTGGCTATGCCTTCATCACTTGAACTTTCTTTCAACAAATTTTACAAATGGTGGTGTTGTTATATAATCACTCTTATTCCAGTTGCTTTTATAATGACTTCCGTGATAACTTCTCTCGATGCATATCCATAGTCTTTAGAGATCGCGGTATACGAGTTTTTATAGATGGTATATCAGCAAACCAGTTCAAGTTATATTCAGGGGTACCGTAAGACTCGGTTCTTTTTCCTACTATATTCCTTATTTTTCTAAATGACCTTCTATGTCCAATATGTCTACTTCTGCGCGAATGACAGTAGCACTTAACATTCTAGCCTGCCGGAGTTTGAGGCTATGACGCAAAATAAGAATGATTTTTAACTTTTGATTTATAAACAAGCTCTAAATGAAGTGATATAGTGGATATTGTATGCTTACTCTTAGAAGCATGAGCGAAAATGCGGCTCCATCTGTAAGCATGTACTAGTAAAGGGTGTTTTTTTTATAGAGTGACACAAGTAAATATATTTTTATAATCAATGAAACGGGCGTTATTGGAAAGAAAATTTTATCGAATTAATGTTTAAATATTATATCTGCCATGTGGCCGCCATGGCTGGCGCGTAGAAGGCGCAATCTGGAACATAAATTTTGAACAACTTTTCGCAGCATTTGCCGCCGTATTTCGCAAATAACTCTTTGAATGTTGATTTCCAGGTGTTCAATTGTTTGTGATTTATCGACGTAAACAAGTGACTTAACATAACCTCAAATAAAATAAGACAATGGTGTGAAATCACACAATCTTGTTGTTGTGATTCTCAATATACTATTAAGAGTCTTACTATAAACATACGAAGTTTGTCAGCTAAATTCAAAAATTTTTTGGGTTGAAGTCTACTGACGAGTTCCAAAAGCGGGGAACGAAATATATATAGACAATTGCTTAACCATAAAAACAAGCTAAATTTTCAAAGGAAATTATAATTTTGAATGGAAATTCAAAATCAATAACAATTTGTGCTATCAGCTGTTAAATGGGTGCTCAAATAAAGCAGTGATGCCAACTCAAAGTTGTGTGACACCCTAAAAAAAACACACGCTTTATTAATGAATCAAAAGCTATTGCTGTTCTTGGCATGAACATTATACCGCCTAGTACATATATGCGTCCGAAAATGGAATACAACTCGCATGTCTGGGCTGGCGCTTCAAAGTGTTTCTTGGGGCAGCTGGATCGATACATGTGGGCTGTACTACAATGAAATGTGATCTAAAAAATTCAAGGAACTTTTTCCTGAACCAGAACACTTTTACGCACAACACACATCCATTTGTGGTCCATTGCCCAGTGAATCTTACTACACATTACCGAGAAAATTTATGTTTTAGCCACACTTTTCGTATGTGCATTCGTCTTTCCTCATTGTGCAAAGGTTTAAATTGAATGGCATACTGCTTCCTCTTTCTTTCTCCTCACAACCTTTTTTTTCTAGTCTTAGCACAATACATAACCTGACCAGACATCCCACTTTAGGCGGGATTATCCCGCTTTTCTGAGGTTGATCCCGCCTTGAATTTTTATACCGCTTTATCCCGCTTTTTAGAGTTTTGAAATTTCTTATCTCTTAATATATTTTTATTAATATGTAACTGATAAAAATGTATTCCAAATATTTTTTAGTGTAGTTATTGTTTATTTTTTTTTTTGGATCTGGCAGCTCTTCAAATGAAAAAAGTAAAAATACAAACGTACACACTCAAAGATCCTTTTGTTACAGTGCTTTATATGTGCAGACATTCTGCTGCTTTAGGAATTTATTACCAAGAGGGCTTATTAGGAGAATAACAACTGACATTCACCAAACTGTCAATAATAAAATAAAAACTTCTTGCTTATTTTTTTATAAAGAGTTTGACACATTGGTGTAGTCAGTTGATGATAATATGGACTAACAAGGCCACTTGCTATCATTCGCCTTAAGTTTTTGTACATTGTTTTGTATAAAAATCGTATTTTGTTTTGTAAATGAAGTCAAAAAATCTTTAATTTTATTTATTTTACGTTACTAAATAAAAATTTTTGTTAATAAAAAGTTTTGTTTATTTAAAATCGATTCTTTTGAGTTAAAAACTGTGTTTCCTAAGTATATACAAAACTTTTTATGTGCGTATTACACATCCCGCTTTCAAATAGTTGTTTATTTAAAAATCCCGCTTTTTGCCCGTATTTTCGTCAAAATCCCGCTTTTTGAACGATCGTGTCCCGCTTTTTGTAAAAAGCTTCTGGTCACGTTAACAATACATGGCATGAGTAGGGGGGTGTTACACCCTGAGTGCTAGTCATATTTAAAAAAATCCTTTTTGGTGAATACAACAATTGTTATGACGTTGAAAAAATTTTCGAGGTTAAAATTTTAAACAAATATCCGCCAAATTTGACAACTTTTTTTGTTGGCGTAAACCTGGCCTAGCACTCGACACATTGCCCGAACAGAACTACACTTTCTTTTCAACTCTTTTCTGTATTTTACAGCCAAGGGATATAAGTATAATGAATGTCTGACTAATTTTTTAAGAAAGTCACCTTGGTCAAATACCAGCAGTGCTGCTACACCTATTTTGCCTTTTATCACTATGTTTAATCCCAGCCCTGAAAGCTATCACCTAAACAAAAAAAAAAGTGCAAAATGAAACTCGCTTTACACTATTTCGTGAAAGTATCGCATTGTAGCTTTAAGCTGTTCAAAGCTTCTTCTTAGCATTTTTCTTTCTACAAGCCTATCTGCTATGTATGCCCTTTCCTATTGTAGCTACTGGAATGTCCTAACATCGAAACTAAAAATACCGGATCCAGTTAATTATACATACATATAGAAAACGACGATTACACGCCTCTTTGTGGTGTAAATAAGGATTTGTAAATTTGAATAATTAATTTTGCTTCTTTTATTCTTAAAAATTTCTCTCTCTTGGTACAAATTGTTAATTCCATTTTGCATCTCTGCCCTTCATAATGAACAAAAATTTTAATGTTTTACTTGTGTTGTTTTTGCTCGCATTAATTTTTTTCCCTCCGACTAACTGAAAAGGATGGCTGGCTGGCTGGTTGGTCGGATGGTTGGTGGGTTGGATGGCTCTTGGTAGTTAGTTGTAGTTGTTGAGTACATAAATGAATGAATGGTTGGGCTCATTTGTTGATGAAATAATGACTTTCTCTGTCTTTAGTTACTGCTTGCCGTTGCTCGTGACTCCTGTTGACGATGATTATGACGATGATAATAATGATGGGGATGCTGCTGAACGCTGCTCCGCCATTTCTCTTGATGCTACTGATGGTAATGAGGTTTTATATATTTTTGATTTTGTTATTGTATTCACTAACGAATTTATTATTTAAAAATGTAGGTTTCAAGGTCAAGGTAAAATGTTGGTTGGTTGGTTGTTTATGTTGGCTGGCAGAATATGTAATTGACTCGTTCGTTGTTGGCTGTCTGCTGCTGTACATAAGTATTACTTTGTGGCCTCATTATCATTATTTAGCTCATTACCATTTAAGTAATTGTGGATTGTTTATTGCTTCGCTATTATTGTTGTTGGGTTTTGTTTTTGTTTTTCAGTGCTTCCTTTAATGTTTAATTAATGTTTGATGCCTTAAGGTTTTAATCTGTGAATTGAGTTTGTTGACACTAGAAATAATTTTTGTTTATTGTTCTTCTTCATACTCAAGCTTAATAAATGAAAACATAAATTGCTTAACACATCGATCCTTTAACGCAGCATAGGCATAACTGGAATAAGCTAGATTTGCAGAAAGAAGTTCAAAATTTTCAATTTACAATAACTGATGGAAGATATGAAAATATGTAGATATTTTTATATCTAATACTTGATCAGGCTAAAAAGTTCGTACCGGTTTGCAAGCCAAATTACATGTGATAATTATTAATGTTAATTTTTTGAGTTAATAATGCAGAATAATGCGGCAATTCGTAGTTTATCTTGTTTAAAAATTTCATATAAATAGCTTGTACCATCACCTCCTCAGAGAAGAATATTTTTCATGTCTTCATCGAGTTGTATGCAAATTGAAAACTTAAAACTCGTTTTCTGCAAAACTGGTTTTTTTTAGTTGTGACACTATTGAAGTACATGAGCGATATGTACATATATTGGATATTTTTTTATAGCTGTGCGCCATCGCATTATATAATTTTGTAAAAATAGATTGACATTATTTAGAAGATAAATAAAAATATATAAGTAAATTATCTGGTGAGTCTCCTTACCACCGGTACAGGGACATGCTTATCTGGCATATGTCCTTAAGCTTAAAATTTTAATTTTAGCTATACTCATGTGAAATTGTTTAATATTTTTCATATTTCAGTAACATTTCAAACATTTTATTATTTTTTTTTTACAAAATCTAAAATTTTCTGTAAATTTGACGCGACACATTTCCAATACATTTGAGGCAATTTTAATCATTGCTTAATAAATTAATTATTTTTCTTCCGACGCACAGTGGGAGATTTTGAAAAAAAGGGGAAATAATTCTGCAGTTTCTAAACGAGCCGTACGATTGTTATGAAAAAGGTGTCACCAAGCTTAACACTGGAATTTGGTCTATATATCTCAAAAGGGGGCGGAGACACAAAGCCCTAAAGTGGGCAGCTTCGGGTTAATGAAAAATTTGCAAGTGGATTTCTCTATCCAAGAGCTAAAAAAAAGTCTGCTTCATTTATGCAGTTCCGCTTACAGTTTACGAAATATGCGAGAAAAAAACTTAAATTTTGGCTTTTTCCCAACCTTGGTCCACTGTTCTGCTAGTGGAGAAGTCAAATCTTGTTCGATTAAAAAAAAACTATGGGTTAAGAACAAAATTTTTAACATTTATAAAAAAAATTTGGTATCAAAAGCACAACTAAGTCAAAAGTTATACGCCATTTAAATGAAATATTTGAAAAAAGTCGATTTTTAGCCGTTGTGGGTTAATTATTTCGCTATTATTAAAAAATATTGCAGGAATACCAACACCATGTTTTTATTTATTCAAAGAAATTTTTTGTTCAAAATTTTTGTTATTAAAGGTGTCAGATCGTTTCGAAATAGATCTATTTTTATTATAAATATCAAATGTAAGGCATTTCTTTCTCAAATTTCAAAGCTGGAACCAAAAAATTTGTCATTTCACCTTAAAGCATGGATATGTTATTAAATATTTCCTCAAATAGTATCTGCGCCCGGCGAAAGATAAGAAAAATACAGCAAAAATACCCAAAATTCCACTTTTGGGATCTTATGAAATATTTTTGGGAATTGCTGGGAACTCAAAAGCAAATTCTATTTGCTTTGACTTTTAGTGTATTAATTGCATCATTTTCCACCTAAAGCCTGATACTCTGTTTGAAGTTGTGAAAAATTTTCAGTGCCATTACTTATTTCGCGTGAAAAATTTGACATGTACTAAATGTAGCCCAACTCGCGGTTTTTTTTAAATAAATTTGTCGCTTTTATTGCTTGAAAGTATGCAACATTGCTAAAATTCCGTGCGAAAAAAGTACTGCTCATGTTGTTTCGCAGCTAAACTAAAATGATGCCAGATTAATTTTGCATGGAAAGACATGATTTTCCGTGTTTTTCACACCAAGAACAGAGTACTACTCTTGCGAATTTATTTCGCAAATATTTCGTACCGAATACTTTTATATGTTGTTTGACAGCATTTCGCACGAAATTGTGAACAGAGTAACTCGCTTAAGAGAGAATTTTCAGTAGAAAATATTGATAAATGCGAATTTTATAGCATTCCTTTGTGTAAGGCCTCTTTCTTCTTGGAAAACCCTTTATATGTTGTAAGCAGATGCAGGTAATTATAAAAAAATTAGTACACATTTATTTTTGTAAGAAATTTAGTACTTATTTATTTTTTATTGTTGCTGGTAGCTGTATTAATTGAATATGTTCGCACAATATTCATGTATGTAATTATACAGCTACGCCTATTTTTGAAAAATACATAAGAAAATTCTCGTAATTATACTTGTACACTAGGCTGTCACAAAAAAATTTTTTTTGGGGCTCAAGCATAATTTGAAACCTTATAGGTTCAAGTATTTTTGAGATATTTTTCAGATTTTTCGGAAGAGGTTTAGAGGTCGCACAAGTCGAATTTTTGCTAAAAATCAAGTTTGCTAGCTGTTTTTTGTATTTTCTTCATAACTTTAACCATAAATTAGTGTACTAATTATAGCCCAATAATTCCACTCAGAGTTTTGACCCCCTGGAGAATTGATCTGCAGAAGAGCTGACTTACATTGAACTACACGCACTCATAATGCAATAGATCCTTCAAATGTAAACTTCTTTTTGACGCACCCTGTATATGTATGTCAATGTGATTTCTGTGATTAAGGTATTGTTTTTTCATGGTGTCAATTTATTTTTTCAGATAGCAAATGTTACTAAACAAAGAAGACTTTAACATAAGCAAATCTCACATTGAAATGAGAATGAAATCTCCTTTCCCTTCTTTTCCTCTACAAATTCAAAGCTTTGGAAAGTAAACTTAGCGTGTGTAAAAGCCGTCAAAATAGTTTCCAAAGTACTTATTGTGAGAAAGTCAATAAATTTCCCTTTAAAGTAAGTGAACTAAAATATATTTCTCCACAAATTATTTTTAAATTTAACTAATTACATATAAGTATTCATACAATATATAGAATTTTTTAATACAATAATAAACATAATCCCTACATGTATGTTATAGTATGTGTGTATGGAAATGTATTGTAGTAAATACATTCCTTGGGAGAAGCACTGAAAAATCGTTCACTCAAATATTTCTTTAGAAAGCCATTTTATTCATATTCCGGACAATTTTACCTGATTTAATGCAGCTGTTGTTACTCGTATAAAGGCAAACAAAATACTCTGCATTAATTTCATACATGCATTTTCATAGTTCTCAACTTGCGACCAATGGCATTTCATGGTGTATTTTAACCTTAAACATTCAATATGATTTTTTTATACTAATGGCCGTAATTTAATCCCTACTTTCAAAAATAGTATTAACAGGTAGTTTTGTTGCATGTCATCGATTGGTGAAATTGGTAACTCTTGTAGAATGTCATATGTTTATCATTATAGTCTGGAAGCAAAATTAATCAGTATCTATCTACGTATCGAAAATTAATTGATGCAATAGTTTTTACGAAAATCTTAAAATATTTTGCTTTCAGCCATCAAAAATATATGACATTAATCTGCCATGTCACAGAGTTCAGTTGCGTTCCGAAACAGAATTCAATCCAGATGTTAGACACCATCTCCTAAAAAATGGGGTGGAAAAGAAAACTAAAATACGGAAATTTGTCAGGTGTATGCTGACTCATGGGGGCGCTGGTATGCCTAATGCTTGACATCTTAAGGTGGATTCGATTCCGTTTCCGAACGGAATTTAACTCTGTGACATGGCCGAATATTTCTTCAATTCACGAGCACGCATTAACTTCGCACAGTGGAGTGAATTTAAAATCCTAAAAGTGGTAAAAATTCCGCAACTTTTAAACTACTTAACCGATTTCTATGAAACCAACTGCGTTGTATACAGGAAGAGTCATATTTTGAAGCGTTATATTTTGAGGCAACCTGCCAGAAGACAATGTAGCTCCAAACAGCGTCAAAGTTGGAAACTGCGGGTATTGAAATTATTTCGGAGCTTGTAACTGTTGTAAATATCAACTGAACTGAATGATTTTTCATCGGCTTCCTCGTAGGGTGGCGGCATTTTAGTAATCTCCGCTGCATTAGTAAGGGTTAAAGGCAGTCTAGACTCACTGCGTTCTGCTTGAACTGGCTCCTGAGTTTATGAGAGGTGCAATTGTTATCGTCGCTTGAGAAGGAAAATTAGCGGATATACCAGCCGAGTTTAGAGGTGTTAAAGTTATCTTATCGGCTTCGGGTTGTTGATTTGATATGGACGACCACGATCCACGTATAGATTTCTCTATACTTGTCATTCCACCACCCACGTTTAGACTTGTGATGGTCATCTTGCGAAGACGATGTGCTCGAGTAGCAAGAGGATGTGTTAGCTGATTCAGATGTGGGTATAAAAGAAATTCCATAAACTAAGCCCAACTGCTTTATGTAATAGTCCATTTGTTTTTGGAAGGCATCCTTGTGTAAATCACCTTCTTGTCTTCAAGGCGATGAAGAAGAACTCGTGGAAGTTAAGGAGCCTCCCGTAATCCCAGATAACCTACCTATTAAACTGGCTAAGGAACCGGTACCGGCGAGTTGTAAGGAGCTACCAGCAGCTGCCATAGCTTGTGCCGCCATTTCTACCAAAAATGTTTGACTAAAATCAGCTGGTATGCTGGGTATTTCTGAATTTTAGTTTAGCAATATACTTTAAAATACAAAGATGAAACATGGTTACACTATCATTTTATGTCTTAAAGTTATTTCAGTTACAAAAAATTTTTGTTTGTTCTTAGGACATTTCTCTTTTTACTCTTTTGTACATCAAGTTCCTTATTTAACAAAAATCTTTTTATTGGTTTTCATAGCCGACCTTATGCAAATTGTTACGCCAATAATAGCTGCTTGATATCTCAAAAATTGTAGCATTGAGTAATTTTTCAAGTTGGAGTTTTAAAAAAACTTATAAAAAGTTTAAATTGATTGTTTGTAATATTCTTTCAATTAAAAAAAAAAACTATGAAGCATTTTAAAACTATTTTGATAGTTTCCAAAAGATGAGGCTCTAAGAAAGACTGTTAATAAATGTTTTGGATTTTTGCAAGTGCACCCTACTTCCAGCATTGGTCGAAAATGAAAAAAAAAGTTTTTGGTTTTTAACTAAGACAAAGTTGTTGTAAGTAACTACTTAGAATTACAGTGGACCCAATTGGGTCTTTTATTGGAGGTGCGGTATAGCACCACCCTTCGTAACCTAACTGCTAAGACATTTCTAACATCCTACTTGTACTAACTGTAGCCAGGAGAGGAGATTTTTAAAATTGTTTTCATATTTCAACTTATTTTTATAATATACATTTTGGTTTGCAAATTAAAAAAGAAATTTTTTATACCTTCATCATGCACTTTTCTAGATATTTCAAGTCAAATGTTCACTATAAAATTTCATTTCTCGCAATTTTTGATTTTTGCCTTTATTTTTTATAGCTTTTTCTTTGCTTCAAACGTTTCTTAAATTTTTTCTAACTTAATTGCAATAGAAAACGTAATGCATATCATATACACACATACATACATATTCCGAAAACAAAGTTAAATATTCATTCAAATTGATTTTAGTGAAAACCCAAACAAAGCTTCAAATAAAGGGCCTTACAAAAGTACTTCCGAAGTTTAACAGGTGATATCGGCCATTTAGTTTAAAAGCTTAATAATAAAATCTGAATCTGAAATGTGTATATACATATGGACATTTCGATAGGAATGTCAACTTTTTGTAGCGTGCGACACTAAACAAATATGCTTATTTTTTCAAAGAAAACTAAACTTTTTTTTTACCTCTTTATATATTTGTGTAGGCCGTCAGCAGCTCTACGTTAGGTAAAATTTTAATGAAAATCGAGTCTCGTTGTTCAGAAATACAAAGTTAATTGATTTCTGTCGTACGCGACAAAATGTGAAATTTCTCGGAAAAATTCCCATATGTAGGTACATAAAATTTTTAAGCTTAAACATTTTAAGTATAAAAAATATTCAATAGCGAAAATATTCACTGGTTGCTGGCAACTGCACAAAACCCGAAATATGCGACTATAAAAAAACAATTTTTTTTTGCTGAGCCTTGCTTTATTTAAAGTAAAGTTACTGCGTTTAGTTATATTGGAAAAAAATTGTCGCGTTCGCCTTGTCGCGTCCGTATTTTCACATTTCATAACTCTTCACACAAACTATCTTCTTTCACCTATTTCGACGTCACAAAAAAAAAAAATTCAAAAAATTTTGCTGAATTATGTATATTTCTATAAGTGCACAAGAATAATTTCCATTTTTGTCGCGTCCGTTTCTCGCTGACATTTGCTTATACGAGTATATTTATTTTTGCTTTATTATTGATATCGCCCAATAATTTTTTTAAATATACTACTCCTTCATTGCTTTAAAACACTTGAGATGTATATTGGATGGAAGGATTGTTTTTTGCTCAACTAAAAGTGTACGAATGTCGCGTCCGTCGCCTGTTAATTGCCCATATGTATGTATGTAAGTATAGTTGTGTGTGTTTATGTAGTTAAATCTAAATATGCAAATTGGAAATTTATTCCGAAAATATTACTTACTATACTCACTATTTCTGTATATCTTTCATTTTCTTGGTCCCCTTGAATATATTCCCCCTCTGAAGAACTCTCATCCAATAGAAGAAATTTGCGTTGTTGTAAGAAAAAAAATATATGTACATATATAAAAGGAAGCTTTATGGCATTAACCCGTTACGCCTTGTTTCCTTGTCATTCATTTCTTGCCAAGAATACGAGGAAATACATACATACTCGTACATACGTACATACTTAACATTTTTACTTATGTATGTATGTGTATGTATGTGGAACGCTTGAAGGGTTTATAATACGTGTATGTGTATTGTTTTATATATATATGGATATGTTTGTGTGTGCATGAGATGTTAGAAAACACGTTAAAAATTTCAGCAGTAAAGCAATTTCAAACTGATTTCAACCATCAAGGCCCCCCTTTGGCATTTTTAAAATACTAATTTTTATTATTCTATTTTAATATTATATTTCTCTCTTTGACTCTCAAAAACTCTTCACACTGAAATCAAGCATGGAAAAATTGGTACTTTTCGTTCTTATGGGTACAACTGTTGCATGAAATCATCGAAAAAATAATTTTTAAAACGGTCCACCTACTTGCAATGTTATTGTGCAATTTTTGGTATTGTACAATAATATCGCCAATGTGAATGTCATGTTCGAAGGTGGCACATATCAAAAGACTTTTCATTTTTATTGTGCAAACAAGACAATTGTGAAATGTGGTGGTAACATTGTTCAATGTTGTTTACTTTTTAATTGTCAAAAAAATTGGGCAATATTTGCTTTGTAAATATTGTGATATTTATTACATAGCATAGGTCAAAACGACAATAATATGTACAATAACATATGCAATAATATTGTATAATGATTGGGCCGCTTTACAGCTTTTAGCTTCGGAGCTTATATCTTGATCTAAAATAGCCAGTTCGACTTGATGGTTGCCTTCACAGAAAAAAAATGTCCTGCCATAAGTACGTTTAATTGAAAAAAAGCCAAAAATCAATAAAAAAATGTACTTGAGTCAATTAAACATTTGTTTAAAAATTTAATTTAATTAAAAGTTTCATTGACTCAATAAAATTTTTAATTGATTTTTGTTTTTTTTTCAATTAAACGTATCTATTGCATTAAGTTTTTTTTCTTTGTAGGATCATTTGTAAATTGTTGAAATAAAATGGGGAACAATGCATGACAATAAAACAACAAACAAACATTATTGAACAGTATTGTAAGTATTGCTTTTATTACGAGTAATTTTTTATTTGTACGAAAGCAAATATCTATATAAAATTTTTTATTAATTATAAACAAATGACATATTCGTGACTTCCACTTGACTTCTGTGGCAAAAAGGAAAAAGTGCTTAAGTCCAGATAAGCTGATTTTGAGTTAATGGTACCTCTGTAATCTGCATATTCTAAAGCACCCCTGGTCAAAATCTTAATTAATTTGTCTGATTTTTCAGGAAGTTATAGCAAAATTACTTCCGACTTATCTTTTTTAGACTTCTAATCTCGTTTGGAATAATAGCTTAATTAAGGTTATACTTTGGTATATTTCAACTTAAAGTGTGTAGAACGATGTTTGCTTAAAAATAAAGGTTAACATAGAATTTCCCAATTTAACTGTAAAAGAAATAAATTTCTGAAAATCGACTTGAACGCTTAAAAGTGCTCTCCTGCAAAACAGTAAAATATGACTTAAGCACTTTTTCCTTATTGCCACAGACTTCTACATGTAAGTCTTGAATATCCTAAGACGGTCATATTAACGAAGACATCCAATTACGAAGGATGTTTGATGTCTTATACTGCACTCACTGCTCATAATTAAGTATGCTAAAATTCTCATTTGGTTCATATTTAAATTAATATAAGAAAATGTTGCAGCAATTACTGTGAGAATAGTCGCTAAAACATAGACTCAATAAAACCGGTCGGGTCCATTAATTCGGTGCTTTTTGAATTTCCGGCCTCTTAACTGAAATGGTTACACTGCCCAACAGGCAGTAGACAATTGTCAGTTGACTCCCGTAGAAATGTTAGCAAGCTGCCATTGATAGCTGACTATCAGTGTTATTAGAGAATGTCAACATGCAACTGCCACTTGATTCGTATCAAAACTTTTAACAAGGCCTGGGTCACTTCTTCTGTGTTTGACTCATTAAGCATTATTTTTTGCGAAAAAAACCCAAACCAGACCTAAGCTCTAAAAATATTATGGGGACTCTTCACCATCAATTTCAATAGTAGTATACTGAATTTCGTTAGAGCCGTACAATAAAAAAATTCACGCTATGGTGTTGGTCGATCGAACATTGAAAGGTTGAGACGCATCTAATTTTTCCCAGTGGCAAGATGGCTGTCGCATTTGCTCACAAACGCAATCGTATGACAACTTCGCAGTAGTTCTTGGCGCAATATAGACAAGTTTGAAAGAAAGAAGACCCAGGTAGGCTTGTCAACCAACAAGGTAATGTCAACCTTTTTTGTTGTGATGCATGCAGTATAGCCCACGTTGACTACCTTCAATATGATGCATTAAACACATTCACCAAAGCAGGCTACACGAACACACGACTTCAAATGCCGCCAGCAGCATTTGTCGCCTCGTACCGAGCTACTTAATTATTTTGGAGACGACAGCAGTACCATCTGCAACTAATATTCAAGTACAAATACATAGTTCAGTATTGTCACTTTCATATATTTTGCTTTTATAAAAACTAGTTTTTCTTTTAAAATGTACTTATTTCACGTAAAAGTACAAAGATGAATCAATTTATTCTTTACATCAATTTTTGGATATTGTTTCTGGTAAATGATATGAAATAATTGTGCGATATCATTCATTCAACATTTTGTATTACAGTGGTAACACTGCATTTGCTCATTGTAGCCAAAGAAATAGAAATTAGTTTAATTGGAGTACAACGACAAAATCAGCATAGACTACAACCTGTCGCCGTGTTGCCTTGCTGTCTTCAAAATAATCATTCTCATATAAACATGTGTATTCTATCCTTGACATTTGGTAGTCGGTAGCTTGCTGTGGTGAATGTGTTTAATGCATGAGTATTATGCCAATTTATTGATTCCATTTAATGAGGATTCGAAAAAGTATCGACCTAATTTGGCCAAGCAAAAAGTTGTCTTTCACTAGGATAATGCAAGGGTGCACACATGTGCACTTTCCATTATAAAAATTTATGACTTGCTAGCTCATCCGTGCTTTGCTCTGAATTTAGTGCCGAGTGACTATTTCTTATTCCCAAACTTAAAAAAATGACTCGCGGATGGAAATTTGACTCTAACAGTGAAATCATCTTACAAACAAATAGGCATTTCTATGAGCTCTACAAATTTTTTAAGCGTTAAAAAAATTGCAGAAACGTTAGATAAAGTGTAAAGAGCTCGAAGGAGAGAGACTGCGTGGAAAAATTAATTGTCTTTTAATCCAGAAAAATGTATTCTATTCAAAATGTCACGAACTTATTGTTACGCTCTCATATAATACTTTGACTTTGTTCTAAGTATTACATATTTCATTTTAAAAATTAATAAGGAAAATTAGGTTATATTCCCGATTTACAAAACCACTACCAACCAGTTGAATATTTTAAGCCATTATTATGAAAATCCCGATGAGTTGGCAAGAATAGAGTCTGCTTTAGATGAGAGATAGGTCATTACTACAGCTAACTCAGTTATTGGGTGGAGAGCAGAACCAACCGTTCACGGCGAAGTAGGGAGGATTGTAGAGTCTCGAGAGCTATGTGGCCTAAACTTGATTCAAAAATATCCAAACTGCTACTGTTTTGAATACGAAGGCGATGCGAGTCTTGATATGCGTGTTGACTGGTCACTGCTCGTTCAGAGTAAAGACCTGCATTTGGAAAACTGATTCTCCAGATTTCTGTAGGATGTGCGGGGATGAAGAGGAACCAGAAACTATTGAAGATTTTACCTGCCATTGCCCGAAGCTGCAATGCCATGGGCTTAGATGGGAGCAGACGTTTCCATGACAGCATTAGCGATATTGCAAAGCGTAAACTGGAGCATATCAGGGGCTTCATCATGACAATTTAGTGGCTCGATGTCAGATAGTTGGGGCTCTTCTGGGGGTTGAAATTCTTACTAACGGATATCAACAGAAAGAAATTACAATGGACCCAACTGGGTCTCCGAGTAGAGATGTATTGTAGCACTACCCTACCTTACCTTACCCAACCCATTTTATCACCGTTTAGGATACTCTTTTGTCAAATTTTCAGAAAGAAGCAAAAAACCCCCATGCGACTACAATTTTCACAAAATTTCCGCTTAAAATTTCACATAAAAGTGTTGAAAGAAGATTTTCTGGCCCTGTTATTCACTAAAGCAATAAATGGGGGGCTAGAATCTAGAGAGGTGGAAACTTTTTATTTTGGAAAAGGTTGAGTTCGTTGAACAGATCAACTAATTGCAATGTTACCGTTCAACTAAAGAAAAAGTCTGGTTATTCGTTTCAGAAAAAAAAAACAAATATTAATTGCATTTAAATTAAGCTTCTTATGACATACGTACATACATATATCCAGCAAAAATTTCAAAAAAGGTAATCGGGTTTGGAATTAAGCATTTTTGGTGGAAGCTGTACCTTACGTGAGACTAAAATAATCGATTCTTGAGAAGTACTTACTTTTGTTTATTTGGCAACTTATTCACGTAATATATTTAATTTAAAAAAAATTATTCTCCTCATTTAGTACAAGTTCAAAATTTTTTTAAATTTTAGGTAATGTGATTTGTAACCGAGTAGCGAAGTTTGGTAATCAGAAAAGTAAGTCATCATATGGCAAGTAGTTCTGATGGTAATGTGTAATTTTTTGCTGGGTATCCTTACTGTCTTATTCATAAAAAATGTTTTGATTTATAAGAGCTTTATAAAATAATTTTCAATTTATAACAAACAATTATTTTTTGTGAAAAAAGAAAATAAATTAAGTACCAAAAGTACACATGTAAGCTGGTTTTTAGAAAGGAAATCCAATACAATTGCCAATGAACTTCACTATTAATATTATCCACCTTAAATTTTTTGGGTACTTGTCGAATTTTTGGCCTGTATGTACATATGTATATAAGTAGTAACTTCATGTTGAAAGTCTGCAATGTTAAATCCTACAATCTGCCACTTCAGCCATTACTATGAAAAATTCATTTTCCTTGTTTATATTTCCACAGTCTCTACTCAGAGTTTGATTTTCATTTACACATCCATACACGCACTTCTTCTATACTTGTGAAATTTTTACTATTTTTGTGTGTACATACATATTTATTTGTTCCTTTCATTTTCTTAGTTCCATTTAATGCCATTTAGTTTTATAAAAAAAAGGGGAAGCTCTAGCAAATTGCCGCTTTTTTTCAGCCAGTGCGCATGGGCGTGTAGAGAACAACGAAGAAGTATGTGAAAGTGGGAATATTAAGAAAATTGTTACAAAACAGAAAGGACAATAATCATACCTATTCCTTCTCTCTAGCAAGTATTACAATAGTTTGATTTCTCTTTCTGGCTTTAGGTTTTTGACATGCTCTAGCAAAATACTCTTTATGATGTTAAATGAGTATTTGGCAAAATTTATACCTTTTCCCACCCCATTATTTATTACAGGACCAAATTTTTTTTTGTTGTAAATGAATACATACATACACATTCCTTTTAAAAATCTCTAATTATTTTACCCATTTTGTGTGTGTATATGGGTGTGTGTGTCTGTGTGTGTGTGTGTGCATTCATAGGAACAATTTGATATAGTGAAACGCAAAAATTAACACACAAACAAAGAAAACAAGGAGTACAAATTAAAAGCACTACTAAAAGCAATTTTTTTCCTCATTTTCATTACAGACCATCCTCAACATTCCAGCCAGGCAAGGACAACAACAGCAACAACATTTGCTATACAACAAATTTGTTGTAAATACAGGCAGCCAGAGATTTTTTTAATGACGTAACAACCTGCTATTTGGTATCTGTGCGAGGTAGTCAAAGTAGTGGTAGTGGGTAGCAGCAGAGTCCAAAAAGAAACTCAATTAAGCAACAGTTAAATTAAGTAGGTTTCAAGTTCAAGGCTGACGACAGTAACGCTGCAGACTCATTCAAGTTAAAACAACAAACAATCAAACAACGGCACACAAAGTCATTGTCCTTGTGAAACATCAGCACTAAGGCGGAGGTTGTGCAGTAGCAGCAGCATCACAATAAATTTAATTAAATCCATAGAAATAGAAAAAAAAAGGAAATTTTAGAGCAAAAAAAAAAGTAAGGAAACATGTCTTTAACATTTGAAGGTGCCTCCAATGAGGGACCCGGCTATGTGGGTATTCGTTTCTGCCAGGAATGCAACAACATGTTGTATCCTAAAGAGGATAAGGACAACAAGGTGCTTATGTATGCCTGTCGTAATTGTGATTATCGCCAGGAAGCCGACTCCAATTGTATTTATGTGAACAAAATTATGCACGAAATCGATGAATTAACTCACATTTGCCCGGATGTCATCTCGGATCCGACTCTACCACGCACCGAAGATCACGAGTGCCCCAAGTGTGGTCATCGTGAGTCTGTATTTTTCCAGGCCCAAACTCGACGCGCTGAAGAGGAGATGAGATTGTACTATGTTTGCACCAATCAAAATTGTACCCATCGTTGGACTGAATAGATGTTGCATAAAATTCAAGGGAGAACACAGAAGTTTAATTGTTATGGCCAATTAAAAGATGCACAGATAATTCGGGGAATATTAACTCAACGGGTAATCATACTCGTGTGAAAATTTGCTTCACGAAACTTTTTTGTATGGATTTTCTCTTTTTAATTTCATAAATTATTTTTAAATTAATTTTTCATTAAACTATTTAAAGAAAATATTAAATGTTGTATGCACTAAATTATATTTTTATAGCCCTTCAGGCCACCGCCAAATTATATAATTTCATGTTTCTTGGTTAAGCAACTTTTATATGCAATTCTTTTCTGCTTAAGAAACCAACCGAGGTTGGTTTCTGGTTTGCTGCAGGCTTAATGTATTTTGAATATACTGTGCCGCAAACCAGAAACCAACCGACGAACTGGCAGCCCAATTGAATTTTAGCTGAAATCTATACTCCGTTATTTTCTCCACATCCTTGTTTTTGTTTCTTTTTTTTTTTTTGCATTATTTTATTAAAATATTTGTAAAGTTTAAACCATTTCTATTTCTCCCTGATAAAAAAAATACTAATTAATTGGTCAATATGAATTATCATTTAAAATTATTAACATAAATTTCTTTAAAAACAAACAATATATAATTGAAACCGTTTAACTTTCAAATTACTATTCTATATTGTTAAATATAAACCAAGAAATTAAATAAAAAACAACAATTCTTGAATGAACACTAAAAGGCAATATTCCTGATTCATTGTCTCTGAACCAATCAACAAAGTAAGTACTTTCTTCGGAAGCTAACACAATTTAAATTACTCTATTATTTGGCTTTTTAGAAATAAAAAAGGAAATATGAACTAGGAGCAACTTTCAATTGACGCCTACATTTACTAAATGCAAAAAAAAAATCCTTAAGAACTTTCGGAGTTACATATAAATCTTTTAGATAGCAACAACACGCGGAAAAGACCCGAAATTTTCAGTTTTTTATATCACTGGATCCTCTCGGCATAGTTTGATGAAAAGATAATGGATAAAACATCATGTGTTGCCAGAAAATTAGAATGGGAAGGAATTTTAAATTGTTCTTCAGAAGATGTTTTCTTGCGAACGAATATGCGTAATATAGCAGTAAAAATACTTAAGTGGCAACAATACACAAGTGTAATTTTTTATAGATAAAATGTCAAAGTAAAAATACATCCGCTTGTAACATCCTGAGTTCATGATGGAGCTAAAAATATATACATATGTATGTATGTAAATATATAAAGTAGCATGTTCAAACTCCTATACTCAATATGTAACGCACTAAATAAGAATAGATAAATAATTTAAAATAAAACCCAACTTTAAAGTTATTCTTATTATTTCAAATATTTGTCTTTTAAAGTGAGAGAGTCTGTCTCGATGTTCCAGAAATATTTTAAGGTTCAGGGAAAGCTTAAAAAAGTTACTGTGAGCTAAAACATCATCTGCTGCTTTAGAATACCCGCGAGATTTTATGGAGGTTTCTACTTTACAAACAACACAGACGGGACGAAAAAGAAAATGTTAAAATAATAAACGAATTTGCAAAATATATTTTTTTTTACAAATTTAAGCATCACATCTTTGTCATCGACTCCTTAACGCTAAATTGGAATGGTGGTTGTTTCAAAAATGGGTTTAATTTGCATACACACCCTTCCTTTCCTTAAAGACGTGCAGTCTTGTAACTGAATGCTAAGCAAAACTTGTGAAAATCTTAATTTTTGCTTCTTGGTATTGTGCTCTACAATACAAAATACATTTTGATAACTTTTGAGCAGAATTTTAAAGGAATTGTTTGTTGATATAAGAATATGAATTTTCATAAATTTATATATATGTACGAGTATGTATGTTGCTTTTAGAAAATATAAAAAACTTGTGGTACAAATTACATAAATTTTTTTCAAGGTTTTATAATAGAATAAATAACAAAAATTAAAAATTTAAAAAACCCCCGAATATATCTGGAGAAGATGTAATATCTTTTAAACGGCTGGACCGATTTTCTTGAGACATAGCTAAGAACCATCTCGATGAAGTCGCCTTTCAAACAGAAAAAACCGAAATCGGTCCAGCCGTTTGGTCTGTACGTGGACACGGACAGACACACAGATACACAGACACACACTACAAACTTATAACACCCATTTTTTTAGTCGGCGGGTTAAAAAGATTTCGTATAATTTTTAGTTAAATTGTTTTTATCGTTGGCTGGGGGCTAGCTTCCCCGACCCCAAGGATCAATTACGTATCCACAAATCTTAAATAATAAGTCTATCTGTTTAACTATTTATTTATTTAATAGTATATCAATTTATTAAACAATTGTTACGATGAAGATGAGATTCGGTGGCACTCGTGATATTTATGCTCGTCAGAGTAATGGCAGCAATCGGTTATGGTTTTTGGGGACGCTGGATTCGGTAGGTGGAAATCGGAGCGTTCGGACAACGAGTGTTCGGTGTTGTTCAGCCTTACTAACTAGTCGTCCGAAGCCGCTATGTGAAACAGCCAAACGAAATGATTAAACAGTCAGCCGAATCGCTTTGACACTGAGAGCCTATTTCACCAACTATACATACATACATATTTAAATATCAATTCATATTTAAAAGTAATTTTTCCATACAAAAATTTATGAAAATCTGCATTTAAATATGAATTGATATTTAAATATAGTTGGTGAAATTGTCCCGGAAAGTTATGATCTATGCGTACTAGAAAAACATTTTTTTTTTAATTCAAAATCTTACAGAAATGCTTACATACCTTCAAAGCACTGCATCAAGTACAAAGTATTTAGTTTTAAAATATATTTTGAAGTAATAGTAGCAGCAGTAGCATTAGCATCCATCAATTTGATGGATAAATATATGCAAATTGTGTATTATATACATGTGTGTGCGTGTATGCGTGTGGGTGTGTATACCTATATCTAGCTTCCTTTTCCCTTAAACACTAATTCGTTGGAGTGCATGTGTATTTTTGCCTGTGCTTACTCTGTAAGTACCCAGTTAGCCAGGTAAGCATAGACGACATTTTTTAAAGCAATTTTGCAATTTGTAGTCAATCAACCTTATTCCAGTTGCCAATATCATCAATACAATGCCATAAAATTGGGGAATGTCTACCCGCTCTGAGGTCTAGCAAAGAGCATTAGAATGTCGAAAGCAGTTAGTTGTTTTCGTCAACGGGTAGACAACCGCTAATTTTTTTTTTTGTATTTTATTGACGTGACTTCGATGTTGGCAACTGGAATGAGGGTGAAAAAGATAGGAGTATCTTTAGTTAATGACATGCTTGACATAATAGTAGTACAACTTGTCGTGCATCAAACTTTATTGAGGACAATACAATGAAAATGGCTTCAAATGGTATGGAATACAAAAGAAAATATAGATCAAATATTCTAGCACAGAGTAGGCGACATTACAGTCACAACTCTTTTTATTGTGTATGCTAGAAAGATGGCCGTTCAAATCCCAATTCAGAAAAAATTCTATGTCCGGCCGTCCACTGTAAGATTCTTAAGAATTAAGTGATTATGTTGCGCAACGAGCCTCATAGTACGGTTCGAACCATTAAAAAGATTGCAACCAATTTTTACATAAGAAGTTACATAGTGCTCTCCTGTGTCTCGTTTCTGTACAGAATGTGATAACTTTTCGAGTCTGAGAAATACAGAGTAAGTAAAAAACATAAACACAATATTTCTTGACATTTTTTGTAAGTTTATGTGAATAACCATGTGTAAAATAGAACAACCAATATAATTATTTAATTTTACTCGATGAGAGAACGATGCACTAGTAGCCATAAGGGCGATACTGAGCTCTTTAAATTCATCAAATGTTAGAACAACCATGGGATAAGGACACGATTGTCAGGTACCCACAAAAATCTCATTAACACTGCTATTACTAGGTATTAACTTCTTTAGGAAAGGGATAGTGATAGAGAAGACAGGTGGTGAAGGAATAGATATATGAAAGCTACAATCTTTTACAACTCTGCTTTTTGCACGTTTTTAATAATGCAGTGTTGCCTCTCTGATGTTAAATGAGGAGTATTAATTTTTTGAAGCTGTGTTTTGTAGCCATTTTATGGATTATTATTTTACGTCGCCGATGATTCTGCTACACAACGAAGGAGGGCGTTCTGATGTTTCATTAGAATTAGTATTACTGAAGTCGGTATAGTTGAGTGACCAGTGACTATGCCTTCATCACTTGAACTTTCCTACAACAACTGATACAAAGGGACACTAATGCACATCAGAAAAATGCGTAGTGTTGTTATTTAATGACTGTTGGATACAGGGATTGAACCCAGGACCTTCGGTTTTGTAGTCAACGTGCTAACTACTTCAGCCAACGCGATTACAAATCTGGCATTTCTTGTATTGTAATTTTGTGGTATCATTTTCAAAATGTGTGCAAAACCGGAAACGACAAACGTTGCCATCAGTATACACTATAGCGATGTCAAAATATGTCACAGAGTGCGTCCTCGATAATGTCTCGCAAACATGGCCAACAGGGTATACATATACTAGTGTGCGTGTATTGTTATTATTTGTTTTTGGTATGTTCAAGTATGTATTCACTCGTACGTAAGTATGTCTTCTTGTTTGTTTTTACTGTTGTCATGTTATCCTTTTCTTATCAAGCTCTGCGTGTTTTTCGCTGTGCGTGTCGAATGTGTGCTACACACACAAGCATACATAAATTTATTTCTGCGTGTGTGCGTGCTCTTGTGTGTTAGTTTAAAATGTTAGATGTATTTTATAAATATCACAGCAAACAAAAGCATGTGCAGCAACTAAAAATATGGAAAATATGTATTAATAAAAAAAATCTATAAGTGAGTCGTTTATTGGGAATGCAGCATAAGTCACTTCACCAAAATTATCTAGTCAGCCATTTTGATTATTGAATTTGTATATTAATATTGTGTATATTAAATATACATATATATATAAAAAAGTTCCCCGAAATATTTGGATCAATACAAATACGTTTTTTAATGTAGTTACTTATGCCACTTTCAAAATAAACGGCTCATGTGTACATACTTATTATAAGCATTTCTAGGTGCTTTGCAGAAATATTGTTTTACTGTCACGATATGAGGGGTAATTTCAGCACATTTGCAAAAAATTTTGCCTTTTATTCTTCGAGATTGAACAGTCTGTAACATGGATGGCAAAGTTGGTACAATTGTACTGTTTTTGGTACTATTTAAATACAGAAAGTACAATGGTACACCAATGACTAATTTAGTACATTTAAGGAATCTCCCCAGTTTCACGCCGCATTTCTTTTAAAATGATTGCATATGTCAATTTTCGCTTTTGAACAATAAAACCCACATTATTTCCACTTGAAAACAGTCTTATGAAAGCAAATCGCAGCGAGAAAATAAAAAAATGTGAACTCGTCCATTTCCAAGTAATTTTCTAAATTCGAATACTAGATCACCTGCTTTTAATTTGTATACCTTAAATTTCAAGTTAAACACCTGTAACCATATGCTTTAACATCCGAACTTGCAAGCAAATTTGTGAAAACAATTCGGTAGTCAGAACAAAGTCGATTATTTTAATAAAAACAAATAAAAATATGTAATTTGAACTAAAAAAAATCTTTTAGCACAATTGAGGCCAAAAAAGTACACTTTTTGAAAGTTGTTGGTACAATTTTAAAATTGTCAATATCTTCCCTGGTATGTAGTCCTAAAAATAAGTTAAAAGGATTAAAGAACAAATACATATTCTCATATATCGCAATTAACTCAAAATCTTAAAATTTTCAGTAAAACCGAAAAACTGTTCGTGGTTAGTTTTATTATTATTGTTCGAACTTCATTTGTTTCTATATTTATAGTTTGATTAGGCTAAATTTTGTATCGCTTTTTGAGCCAAATTTCATGTGATAATTATTAATGAACAAATAACAACAAAGCTAATTGTAAATATTCTGACAAATACTAGCAGAACGGAACAATTAGCTGTTTCAAAGGTCACTGCGCCTTCATCGTCAGCGTTATTTATGTCTGGTCCACTGCGTGTGGTGACAGTTGTTATAGATTTCCGCTTTATATTCTCAACTTTTCAGTGCAAATGGAATATGTGAATTGTTTTGGTTCGTCACATTACAATTTGCTGAAAACTTTTTTTGTAATGAAAGCTCTAAATTTAAAACAGTCTTGACATTGTCAAATATTTATTACTGATCTTGCCCTAAAAACAGATATTTTTAATTTTTAATACATCATTGGAGGGGATTAATTGAAATTATGCGATGTATTTACTCATTTTATCTGGAAAAATAAAGTGAACAAAACCAAGTTCCCTTGAAATGATTTCAAGTCTGCTTATTACCATCACCAAAATATAGTGCAATCAATATACATTTTTTACTCTTTCCTTCTTTTAAAAATCATTATCATTTTGTAATATTTTTATGCAAATGTGTAAAACGATGTATTTCTATATGATTATAAAAATACGTATGTATGTATGTATGTATGTAAATTCAAAATATAAAAAAAAATCACATGCACAATTTCAATACCAAACAAATTTTAAAACGCAGCAAAAAGAAATAGAAGCTCTCACACATCAGGTTGTCTTTTGAAAAGATAAAATGAATAGAACATAATTTGAATTGATTTTAGAGGCAGATGTACCATTTGCCACCGTGAGATAAACGTTACTTTTTCTTACCGAAAACCTTAACGAAGCAACCCTTTCCCAAGCACATAAATCCAAGACACAATACGTAGTTAAATAAAAGAAAGTAAGTAAGTATTTCTGTTACAAACAAAAGCAATTCCTTTACATCCAGCGATCTTTAGGCAATGGAATATTAAATTCAACAAGGGATGATCATGGTTAAGAAAAAAACAAATTATGTAAATTAGATTACACTTTTGCTTTCACCAAGGGGTTTTCAAACATTTCTGCATAATATGCAACATGACTGCCTCTCAAGACATGCAAATCAGTTACATTGTTTAGGGAAAATATAAAATGTTATACAAAATCGATTTGAAAAGATTTTAATCAAGTTGCCAGAAGAAATGATTAATGTGAATTTATGAAATAAGAATTAAAAGGAAAAAAGTTTTTAACAAAAGATCACTTTTAGTTTTATTATTATGTGGCCCCTTTCGAAAAAACGATCAAATATCAGCAGAACAAACATTCCTTTATATGTATCACGACTGGTTGCGAAAGTTTAAATGAAAATTTGCATTTGAATACAATTTATGCAAATGTGATCATAAATTTAAATGTCAAAGGGTAACGCAATCAAAAACTGTGAATGTACATACATAAATTAATACTCGTAGTTGGGACAAACTGCGAAAATTAATATTTTCATTGGGCAAAATGAAAAATAAGTTTGCACATGCGTAAAATATTTGCCTAGCTGTAGCTTTGGTTTGTATGCAAATTTTATTTAACAAATTTTTTGCCACAGGCTTAAAATCAAGGCAGTCAATCAGTGGTGACAATAAATTAATTAAATTATAGTGACATTTGTTAAAGGACCTTGCAAGTAAGCCTAATGTGTGCATACACAAATTGAAATATTAAGAAGGGTTGCTCAATATTTCTGTTTATATTTAGAAATGTATCAATTTACATACATACATACATACATCACATCGAATGCATATGAATGTTTAGCTCTGAATAAAATTCTCACAACAACTTGCAAAATAATTGAAATAGGCTGGCCGGCCGATGCCTCCTCTAAATTTTAGTCTCTGTGGGTCACCTAAAAATATAATTTAATATTTTTCCTTCGAATGAAGCTTTCAAGTAAGTTATTTGTTTTTAATTTTTTTTGTTGGCTTTTTAAAATCTCCAGAGGAAAACTTTTTTGTGATAAATCCCAGGTAAAATAATTTCAAGAGTAGAAATGAAATAAGTCTCAAGTTTAGCATATAAAATAATTAATTAAATATTAAGGGGGGAGGGAGGGATGACGAATGGTGATTGTCATGAGTCCATATATAATGTAATCCTAAAAAAGATAATTACAGGAAAGTTTTAATAATTCTGGGGGCCAAATCGATTTTTTGGGAGCAATGCCCTCGCCCTGATGGTCTTTCTATGCCTATGATTGGTGAACACTTCAAATATCCAATTGTAATATTAGAATAAATGAAATAAGTCCTACAAATAAATAATTCCCATTTACAAAAATGTGTTCGCAATAAAATCAAACAAAAAGGAAAGTATTCTGATGACAGTTAAGAGTTAAATGATTCCATTTGGAGGAAGTTGCATAGTAAAATTTTATGACGATCGCTTGATTTTGCAGCTTCCCGCTAAGCAACATATTTTGTGGCATCTCATACACTTTTGAAGTCTATAAAAATCAGTAAATATCTATAAAAGTATTTGATGAAGACTTTAAAAGTAATTAGGAACTAAAAGATTTTTTCGAAATTTGTCTTTGAACGAAGACAATCGGGTGATTGTAGTCAAATTGGCAGCAATCGGTGTCTTTTGGATGAAGGCATAGTAACTGGTTACTTAACTATATGACTTCGTCGGCAAATATGCTAAGTCCTTTTTTTATTTTTCAGGAGGGACAATAAACTGTCTAAATTTATTGAAACTAATGGTCTGTTTCACAATAACGAAAGAAAACTTTCGACTTGAAATTAATATTGAAAACAAAAACAAATTTTCATATTTTATTGTTGTTTTCAATATAAATTTTCAGACGAAAGTTTTCTTTCGTTATTGTGAAACATGCCGTATTTACGGCGTGATAACAACGCAACTATTAATTTTATTATTTTAAATTAAAAAAAAAATTATTTGTTAAGTAAATGCAGATTGTTTTCCGCTGGACTTAACAGGTGTTTTTTTTCTGGACATAACGACATTTTAATTTTTGGAAATGATGTGTTTTGAATTACTCTAGCATTCTACATTAAAAACTCACTTTGCATAAAAAAGAACTTAGCATATTTGCCGACTAAGCCAGCGATACTTTAGTTTTTGTATTTCGATATTTCGTTAACCTTTTTTTTTTTTTTGAAAAAATTATGAATTTTCTGACCCACATTGTTATTTAGAATTATAAAAAATATTTTTTTGTTATTGAAAGCAAAAAAAGATGAAGGAAAAAAATTATATAACAAAAAAACAGCAGAAATATCTCAGTGAAGTTAAACGATGGTTAGCAAAATATCGCAATACAAAAATAAAAATATATATAAGAAAAAAAATATATATATCGGGACTGTTCTGAAAATCACGGTGATTTCAAAAAGAAACTATTAATAGCTGACTTGCTAGTGAATTATTTTTGTATTTTAAGTTTTTTTTCATGTATAATAGAATATTTTATTCCAATTTCCATCGCTTTAAATCGTGAATTTTGCAAAACCAATGATTTAGCTTTTATTAACTTTTTGAAATCACCGTGATTTGACATGTCGTGATTTGCAGAACAGGCCCGCATGTATATAGTATATAAATAGTTTAATTGCAATACGATTCAAATATTCACGAGAAAGGCTGACATTTGCATCCACTGATACCACACACGTGGGCCAAACGCAAGAACACTGATGAGGAAGGTGTAGCCACCTTCGATAGTATGTTCTTTCGTTCTGCTAATGTTTTTCAGAATATGTATGTATATGCAATTGTCTTTGGTGTCATTTCTTCCTTAAAAATTGTTACCAGTAATTTGGCTTTCTCAAAATACGAACTTAACCTAATTATAACAAAACAGAAACATTTATGGCCTGTTTCACAATAACGAAACAAAACTTCCGACTGAAAATTTATATTGAAAACAAGAACAAATTTTCATATTTTATTGGTTGTTTTCAGTAAAAATTTTCAGTCGAAAGTTTCATTTCGTTGTTGTAAAACAAGACATTATTTTTGTTTCGAACATAAATTAACGAATATCTTAGTTTTTATTATAACCACCAAATAACAAATTATTATGCTTATGACCTACATGTGTATGTACATATATCATTAACAAATTGCTCATTGTATAAAAAAAATACACAAAACTTTAATTTAAATTTATGCTAAATATTTAAAACGGAAAACACTCACATACGCATTACAAAAATTCACCCTTATATAAAAAGGAAGAGAAGCCAGATGTAAAAAAGTGGCGCCATCTGTGAGAAATCTTTCAAACTGCAGCATCAGCAAGGAAATTTAAATATGTACTTGTACACAGCATCAACTACACAAACACAACCAACCATCTGTTTTCCCACACACGCACATCCAGCACACAAGTCGATAAGGCAGTGTTTTTGCACTGTGGATAAAATTTTAATAGAGGAAAAAACTTTCAATATGCACAATGTGTGCAAATGTCTAATCTTTATCTAATAAGAAATAATTGTGTTGAATTTTGCAAGGACGGCAAAACATAGACGACCTTGCAAAATTGAAATATTAGCAAGAGGTGTGGTGAGTTCATAAAATACCATGAAAGGTATGATTATTTCTGGCAAAACTTTTTTGTTGTAGGCAACAAACATTTAAGTGTATGAGTGTTTTAAAATAAAAAAAAATTCCACAATAGTTGAAATGATTTTAAATCTAAATTATGCTAAAGTATAAAAATGTGAACAAACAAATTTGTTCCAAGATCCTTTAAAACCTTTGAGACAAATAAATATCTTCTTCATGACTCGATATGGCAAGAAATTATATGCAATTGCAGGTGACGTTCCTTCTATAGTGTGCACTGTGCCGGCAGGCATTCAAGCCGTATATTATTGCACATTATACGAGTACATACATACATACATCGATGGCTTAATATAAAAAGGGCGTATCTCAATTTTTTTCGAAATCGCGTTTTTAACATTTTCTGGGAGACAATGTATAATTGCATCCTCCTTGAAGATCTTATTAGTACGTTACAGTTAGGAATCAAAGACTTGTGGCAACTTAAAAAATTATTTCTGCATGTAAATCATTGATCATCAAAAGGCCGCCCGTGGGCAGGGCACTTTGTTATGCTCTTTTTTACACGTACATTCGTACAAGCATGCAATTTGCTCTCTTTTACATTACATATGAATGTGTTTGCTTATCATTGATGTAAATGCACTCAGGGAAAAGCTGCAACTTAGAAATACGAACGCGTCACTCATATTTAAACAGAAAATTACCAAGTCTATCGAGTAGGGTATCAAAATAAAAGAAATTTAAAGTGCATTATAAAAACATAAAAGTATGTACATTAGAGTGGGTCAATTGTTTTCTCGAACGAGTGGTTGTCAAAATCGTAAGCTACATCAAATTATAAGAAGGCTTGCCCAAGAAACCATGGGTCTAAAATCAAAATCGAGCTTCCCATTTTTGACGAGAAACTTTTGTTTTCGTATATGAAAATTTTTTTTTAATTTGCCTAAATTGTATTGAATATTAAATACTTAAAGAAAAACTTCTCGTTAAAAATGGGAAGCTCAATTTTGATTTTAGACCCATGGTTCCTTGGGCAAACCTTCTTAGAATTCATCGTATATTACGATTTTGACAACCGCGTCGTGAATTTTTTTAGTCCATACAAATTGACCCACTCTAATGTATATATTTGGGGCATTCCACGCCAAATCGAACGGTTTGGAAATTTTCTTCATTCGATTTCCTAAATTTTTTTAAATGTTTAGTCCTCCTCAAAAGGGAGGCCCCCCTGTCAATTTCACAATTTTTTTTTGTTAACCTTTGAAAAAATCTCTTTTAGTTTTTTTTTGTCGATAACTTTTTTAATACCAATCCAAATTTTAATTTTTTTGTGAGATTTTTATTTTTAGATTTTTTTACAGAAAAAAAAAATTAAAATTGTTTATTTAGATGTATGTATGTAAATTATTTTCAATTATTTTCTTTTTAAATTTTAAAAATCTAAAAATAATATTAGTTATGGAATGCCAATATTTTTCTGTTAAACAAATCTAAAAACCGAAATTTCACAAAAAAATATTTTCAATTTGGACCATTAATTGCGGACTCGGATTGGACAAAATCCGGGCAGACATATCGACGGAGATCAAGAGTAATAGGGAAAACCTCTGCCTCAATCAATCTCCCTGAATTCATAAATGCAAAGCTAATGATTGGAACGTATAACCAAAATCGTTTCATAGCTTTCATGTGCCTGAGTAAAAACAATCTAAGAATGCTCACAGGCTTCCTCACAGGTCATTGTAGACTGAGAAAACACCTCAACAGACTTGGCATTGAGAGTAACAGTCTGTGCAGATTCTGTGATTACGAAGATGAAACTCCAGAGCATATTCTGAAGGACTGTGAAGCGTTCTGCCACAGAAAATATAGCCAATTGGGCAAGCACCTATTGGAGGATAGGGAACTGCCAACACTAGACCAACTGGCAATCCTGATATTCATCAGGAGAGTAGATTTAGATGAGGTGCTCTAGCACCTGGCAAGGGATACAATAGATCTACTTTGGCCGCAAAGTCCAGTGTTTCCCGTTTGACTTAATTCATTCATACTGAGAAACTTATGGACAAAAAAATTAAATTTTTTTTTTTTTGAAAAGTTAATATCTTTAGAACGAGTTATCAAAAATTTTCCCAAATCTCAAAAGATCACAAAATTGTTAAATCAAAACTAAAAAATTTTCCAAACTGCCTGATTTGGCGCGGAATGCCCCATATATACATAAGTTATATACTAAAAACTTAATTGAAAATAATAAATTTGTTTAAAAAGTTTTTCATAACTCTCATAAACTTAAATTTTTCGTATCGTATCTAATAGCGACCGACCACTTTGAAATTTTTTATTAATAATAGTTTAGTTTTTAGTGCGTGCAGCTGTACAAAAAAATAAGAAGCGATTAGAAAAGTGATCATAGCATTTCCCATATAAAATCAATGCAAAAACACGTTTTGAATTTAGGGATGGGCAGTGATAGTACATAAATTACAGGGAACAACTTTAGACCGGAATGTTGTTGATTTAATTTTTTTTTTTGCGAAACGTCCGATTTACATTGTTTTGAGCCGAGTAAGATCAATCTCAGCTCTAGCGATTAGTTTGCTTGATCCTAGAAAGTTACTACAAGTCAATTTAAGATGAGCAACTTTTGAGTTTATAGAATAGAGTAGATAAGATATTTTCCTCTCTCGCATATGAATTAAAAATCTGATCAACTAAAATGGCCATGTGTGAACCAGAGAACCGCAATGAGTCATGTTTTCGCTATTCATACTAACTCATAAATGCAAGTGAGTAGACATCATTTAAAATCAACTACTCTGATTTACTCATACTCAGCATGACATTGATTTATAAGTATAGGTTGAAATAAAAATGAATGCGTCGTCAACATCAACACTCACTCATAAATCACCTCAGTTTGATTTATAATTTGAGGAAAATACTTATACTACTCATGTTGATTCAGCTCACTCAACTCATGCATGTACATATGTTTATTTAAAGTTTTAGTCATTAAAGAGTTTGCAAGTAGTATACAATAGTAGTAAATAGGGTTGTTTTTCAATTCATGCAAAAAAAAAGACAAAAAAAGCATACTAATAATGAGAACTTTAATGTTCACATGCGAAGTTAGCATTGTGAATCATACTTATATTGCATCGTTCATAGACATTGATTTAAGGAGAGTCCAAATCAACAACGTTCGATGAGTTCGATGCGCACTTCAAATTTTCGAGTGAGTATGATTCATAGACAACATTGCAATAAGTATGTGTGCGCATAAGTACAAGAAATTATGATTCAACTCTACTCACTTTTTCATGACTCATGTCTGTTCTCTGGTGTGAACCCAGTGTGATAATTTTGGTTTCCATATTTTGAAAGCTTTTGTTTGCTCCTACTATCGTAAATATGCCTAATTTTCTACAGTTCGAGATGGCAAATTTGTAATTTATTTGACGAGGGGGTTTTTAATCCCTAAAAATGCCATCGAAAAGTGAGTAAAACAGGATGTGCCAGGGTCGCTGTCATCTCTTTTCTATTGAATTATTTTAGTTTCACACATACATACATACATTTTCGTAATGTTATATACATGTATTACTATTACTAACGCAGAAAACTATTCACGATCAACCCACTATTTGCAAATAAAACGCATAAGGTTGCCACACTTACAAATGTTGGCTTATAAAAAACAATGAATTGATAAACATTGCACAAAAAAAAAACATTGATAGAAGAATATAATAACAATAAAAACAAACAATTATTTGTTGCATTATACATTTCACTTTTCAACTGAAGTGCTACCAAGTTTTTTTTTTTACATTTGCTACCACGTATAAACAGCGAGTTAATTTATTTGCAAATAAAAATACGTATAAACGTAGTAATTGACTGGCACTTTTGTAATTTATTTTATTATAATTAATAACACAATAAAAGTTATACTTTGATGTAATAATAATTTGCCATACGGCAAATAAAGTTATGGAGTTTACTTAAACGATTGCTTTCAAAAACACTACAACTAATTTATAAATAAATTAAAAATAATGACTGCACGCCTGAAAAAATTATAGGACAGTTTTATGAATGAAATAAACCAGTCAATATACAGGAAATACATACAAACATACATAAATATGTATGTCCATATAAATATGTTATAATTTGTTTCCAAGCAGCTTAATTCTGGAGCAAATTGCTTCGTTCACAGGCTAAGTAAGATGCCGACAGAAAGACATTATTTTTATTGGCCTTGAAATTATTAAAAAATAATTAAGTTTTATTTTAATCGAAATGATGCGGCAACAATTTTTTTGTTGTTTATAATTACTTTTTAACAACACATTGTCAGCATTGTCCACATCATCACGATCATCATCATCATTATCATCATTACAATGAGCTCAACTCTATCGTCATATACATATGTACGTACTTTATCATTTAAGACATGATAACTTGTTCTTAGTGTGTGTAAAATTTTTAATACATACATATATAAATATGTATATCTTTTTAATATCATTTCAAGCATGTCCATTGGGCTCAATGATACGTTTAAGTATCGAGTTTATTTTCAATTCAACTTCCAGGAGTAAAGAAACCATGTGAATTTTTTAAATGGCCGGCCAGGAGTTAATATTAAGGCTTTTTTGGCTGTTTTTGAATTTTGTAATTTGTACCCGTATGAAGGAGACATTATTAAGGCAGGTTGTAATAAATGTAATTTTAATGAACATGAATGCCGCAAATGCTTCTCATACCGGTTGTAAATTAATATTGCACTTGGAATTTCGTTTGCTGAAACTGCCCACTAACAGCTGCATGCAGTTGTTTCTCTCATTTAACTATTTAACTGCCAACAGTCGGTCGGCTTATTTGTCTGGTTGTTTGTTGCTTTTGTGGATACAAATTCATATTTTTATTATTCTAAGGATCAATGTTTGCTTGCATCTTGTTGGGCTTTTGTTAGCGCTTTTCCTTGGGCAGTCGATTGCTTGAGGATATACAACAATACATTCCCATATACATACATACCTAAATATGTATGTATGTATGTATATGTATGAATGTATATAATTATGAGAAAAGTTTTTGAATAAATTTACAATCTACCATAAATAAAAGCATGACTGACTGTTTTTTTTTGTGGAATAAAACAGGCAGTTCCTTACAAACAAAATGGAGCTAAAATAGTAAATAATATTTACCTTTCAAAGATTTTCTTAAAATTTTCATATAGTATGTGCCCTTTTGCTTCGAAATATTAAATGAATCTTAAAAAACCTAAATAAATAGTTAATAAATATTATATATTTTCATACTAACCGAGACTAGAACAGTTCTAAATTAAAATATTGCATAATTTTAAAATATTTTTTAATTTGTTCAAATGTAATCTACTAAATATCTCGACGAAAGAAATTTATGACTTAGACCACTTTCATAGTTAAGGGCACACATGTTATTTGCATGTTTGCTTCGAAATATTAAATAAATCTTAAAAATATTTTAATAAATATTTAAAAAAATTAAATAAATTGATATTAATCACGGCTAGTATAACTCTAAATTAAAATACTGCATAATATAAATTATTTTTTTGTTATGCTCAAATGTAAACTCCTAAATATCTCGACACAAGAAATATATGAATTATTATACTTTCATAATTACGGTCACATAATATATACATATCGATGGCTTAATATAAGAAAGGCGTAACTCGAATTTTTGATATTTTATAGGAGAAGAAGCTGTATAAAAACTGTAGCATTAACGTGCAAAAATAAGATTTTAGCTTCTCTAAGTATTTTAATTTTAACTATAATATACTTAGTCCTTTAAAGAGGATATAATTATACGCTGGCTGCCAAAAAAAAGCATTAAAAACGCTATTTCGAAAAAAATTGAGATACGCCTTTACCAAAAATGGTAAGGGTATAGATTGGTTTGTCATTGCGTGTGTAATTTTAATTAAATTATATATGTGACACGCAAAATAGAAAGGGACCTAAGGGTAAAAACCGGTTTTGTTAAGGAGAGCCATTTTAAAGATTTAAATACATACTTGTATCTTTGGTGTACCATCAGTGAGCGTGTTGGCATTGGTCTCATTTGAAAGCGACACATCTCATGACGTCAGGAACGTGTTGGCCAACCTTGAAAACGCGCGTATGTCGTCCTTACCTCTTGTTTTGTGTATTTGGTTTTTGCTGTTTTCTACCTAGCGAGCTGTTTCCATTAGTTTGATATCAATTTTGCTCGCGTTTTTTCGAATCCAGGTTTATTTTCTGAAATTATTAATTGTGAATTATAATAAATACTCATTTATAGTTCTTTTAAATCGTGAATATCACTCTGTTAGTACGAAAATTTTTCCACATAACCTTAGAATCGTCGACTTCAATTCCATAAAACGCGTATATTTCTGGGAGGGAACACATTTGAGGCATGGGATCGGTCTCATTCGATGCTCAGATGTTGTCCCCATCAAAAAAAAAAAAAAAGAGTGAAAATTGATTTTTTTACCCTTAGGTCCCTTTCTCTATGCGCTATCACATATATATTCTGCATCCTTATGAACAGGGAAATCAACTAAGTAATGTCCGTCTGTACGACTGTCTGTACGTGAAATCGATTTTCCGAGGCCTCAGAAAAACTAGAGACGCTCTTATTCTTATTCTTCTTTGTTCTTAGACTGATGAGTCAGAATTCGTACTAAGTAGAAAACAAGCAAAATCAAAACAGCCCAGTTTCAGAGCTGGAAAACGGAAACTTTATTTGATATTTAATTTTTACTAACTAGAATAAATTTTTTATATTTTATAAGGAAATATATTAGTTTTGAAAATCACGAAAATGAAAGGGGTATTTGCAGGCCTGGAAAATGGGGAAATTTTTTTTGGGTATGCAAAAATAACTAAAGCTATGTATAGATGGTTGTCAGATCTTACAATATCGTCAATAAAATGTGCCCAAAATTTCTTACAACCGTGTGAACTGTCAGACGTTGTTGCCAGAAAAACCATTGTCAGTTCATTGCAAGAGTAGCAGCTGACAAACAAATTGTCAGACATCTTAAAATCGTGTGAACACATTGTAAAATTATTGGCAGATATTTGTCAGACATTTTAATATTGTCAGATGTGCGAAGTTTATGCAATGACAATTGCGTCATTGTAAGAGAATTTTTTCTATGGGCAACACTGCAGACCAGAGAAACAAGCCTATCGGCTCACAGCCGGCTCAAGAGCCGCCGCCGACTTTCAACGTAACTTCAAGCCGCTGCCGATGCATGCGGCTTGCCTCGTCTCAAAATTTCAGCCGACTGATTGTGTTTGTAGTGGCAAATTTTTACCACATCTTACAAATAATGAATTTTTTTTATAGAAATTTGGTTAAAAATCGTATCAAAATCAAATGTATTGTCATACAACCATCTGGCAATAAATTGTAAAATTTCGTGAAAAATTTGATACAATCGTGTGAACTGGCAATCTACCTTGTGCTTGCCATTTTTGATTGCCAGTACATTGTCAGCACATAGTCAGATTTGACATTATTGTAAGATCTGACAATCGTCTGTACATAGCTTAACTGAAAAAATTTTTTTCCTTATTAATTAAATATTTATATTATATTTTATATTTTAAAATGATTTTTATTTAAGATTTTTTATATTCGTACAAGTTTTATATAAAAATCTAATTTAAATATACAATCATACTGCTGCTACGTTAAACATGGACAGTTATTAGTTTTACGAAGTCATATGATGTATTGCTTATTATGCTCTCAGTACAATTAAATAATTCAAGGTTGTCATATTAACCAAATTTGTTAAAAAATAGAATGACTTTCAAATTCTAACTTTCAAATTCTCTTAAAAAAGACATCTGCTAAGCTCTTACAACTGGTAGTGGACTAAAGCTGAATAGTTTCTTATTGGGCAACAATAAAAAATTTGGGTTGTTTGCAATGTTTTGCACGAGTTCTCCAAACGAAAACAGCAGCTTTCAAGTTCTCTGGCCAGTCACTTTAATATTCCTAAAATAAATTAAAATAATAAAATTTTTAACAAGTTTAGTAAATTAAAGGTACTAGTTAGTATATATACATATATAAATCTCAGAAGAAGCGTGAATGTTTTTATTCCCGAACTATCACTAGAAAAAATATTTCACCTATACTGCAAGAATTAATAAGAAAACATAACTTTTAGTGAAAAAGACAGTGGGTGTGATGATTTCATCAACACTATTGGTACGTACCTTTGATAAATAAACTTTTCGTATAACAAAAGCTGTCATTTTCAATAAGTCTTAACGTTGCCTTTTTAAGTTGATGAAAAAAGGAGTGATTAAAATCACTCAAATATTTTGCAAGTTACAAGACGTTTTCGCATTTGCCTTCTCTCCTGCTTCTAATTTCTTTTATTTGATTTTTAAGGCCAGATAAAACTTGTACACACAAAAAAATTTTTATTTATTTTCCTTAGAAGCCCTTTCAATAAATATTTTACAATTCTCGTTTTAGGTCTCCGATCAGCTGTAATTATATTGAACTTGTTGCCAAGAATTTCATCTTTCTGAATTTACGAGAGTAACTTTTTCTGTAAAATAAATGTCGAGAATTTTTATCAACCTGCCTTGCAATATGTACATATAAGCAATGATTTGAAATAAAATGTTCGCCATTTTAAATAATTTTTAAATTGTTTCACATTTTTTCTGTAACCTGTGTCCTATTTTCCCTGGTCCATTGAGTTTACAATTAGATTTTCACATCATCTCTAATCTCTTGAGTTCCAATTATAGGCGAGTATGTTATACAGAATATTATAAATTGTGTGATGCGTATTTCTAACCGCAAACTGCAGTTTGTTTTGCCTGACATATGTACACGCACATATGTATGTACGTAGTAACCGTCGTAATACCTAAATTTGGATACTTATTTTTTCAATATAATTTTATTTTTATGTTTTGTAATTTGTAGTTTTAAGTACTGTTGGTTGTTGATTACTTGTTGGCACGTCATGTCCAACATCAATCGATTTTCGATCAATTTTAAATGACTGATCGATCACAAGTACATGTCTGAAGACGTGAATTCATGTTTTCCCCTTGCTGTATTCGCTTTCAGGGTAAAAAACGTGTGTAAATTTATTATTGTTGTTTAAGTTTAATTTTTTTTAGAAGATCCAGAGCAATTTATGTTGTTTGTTTTTTGCTAAGCTTCAAATTGTTCAAATTATCGAAAATGTTTATTTGGTTTAAACAGTGCGAATCCTAACACAAACATATAAATTGTTTTAGAGTGACCAAATATGAATAGGAAATAAATAAAGTTTTGCTTTTGCAACAGGTATTGAGATATTTCCTATTGTTCTTTCTGTAACTTAATACAATATCACAAACATGCTGCTTTAATAGTTGCTGTCGAGAGTAATTGTATGCTATTGACAGTCTGTTCGTATTCTCTAAAATGCAGAAAATAGCTCGAGCCTGTCAACAGCAGTCGGTTGCTTTCGACACCAAGTGAACAAGCGCCATTGCTTATGATTTTGAATTGACGCTACGTCAACAAATAGTTACAAAAAAGGATGTATTTATTTTGCCAGCTGATTCCTGTTAAATCTTGTAGATCAAAATTATTATAAATAGTAACACTTAGGGCTAATAAATCAGTGCAAGTTAATATAAATTTTTGGTTTAAAATGTGTTTAAACCAGCAAATCTATAAATCAATACAGTATTTAAACCATCTGTAAACGCATAAAATTGGACGTTTAAACTACCAATGCAGGCCATATGGTTTTGTTACTTACAGACCATATGTTTTGCATTAAAAAAGCACTCAACTTTCTTCCAAGCCTCTACTTTTTCTTCAGACCCTGTTCGAATTGTTTTCTTACACTCTATTATTGTTTTATGCTATTCCACTTCGCCAGGCATATATATAATTCCTTTCTCAGTAAAATTTGGCGACCTTTAACTAAAATTTAAAATTTTTTTTTGCCCTTTTGATTGTACAAGGAATTGATAGCCTGCTGCAAAACAGCCGTCTTTTGACATGTATTCTAGTGCTGCCACAATATTATTTTTTAAACTACACATAAGGTATCGTTCACTGATTTACTCCTGTTGAGTTTAAACTTTATATAAATTTGAGTTTAGTTTAACTAAACCAGCGTTTAAACTTTGACTGATTTATTAGCCCTTAAAATATTCCCACATTTTATTTAAAAGATAGTAGAGTTTTGGTGTGAGACAGACTGAGTCATATTTGGGAAAGCAAGCTACTTTATTGGTAAAATTGTTTGCCTAAAATAAAAAATGAACAAGCCACCTTGGTCACTCTAACTATGATTACATTTCCAATAAAAACTTCCATTTATGGTCACAAAAACAAACAATAAATAACCAGGCTAATGTGCAAAAGCATTGTGTTAACAATGCACTTTATTCCTATTAACCTAAAGACAGTATGAAGCAAAAATAATAAAACGCAAAAAAAACCTGGAGTTAATTTGACGATTAAAGTGCTTGTTAAACATAAGCATACAACAAGCAAACGCAAAATACACGTGTTTGTTTTATACGAGTACATCTTATGTTTAAATTTTAATTCCCTTCTAAAGTTACCAAACAATCGAACATCAGCATGTTTGTCCATTAAGAAGGCATGCAAACATGCGGACATTCCCAAAAGGAAGAAACAAACAATATAAAACTTTTCAACTCCATCCTTATCTTCATTGTCATAATTAAGTTTGAAAATTGATCCTGTTGAATTGTTCATTAGACCTTTCCAAGTCAAAGCTTACGCGCAGATGATTAAATTAATCGATATTCGATTATTGTTAATGGACTTTAAGGTTTTCTTTTCTGCATATTAACAGTTTTTATTTATTAAGCCTTTCCTTTAAAGGATGTGTTTGTCATGCTCTAAAAATTATCTGCTATTAACTGTTTAATGTATATACATATTTCATTTGAAAGGAAAGATAATAAGTAAAAGTGCATACATGCATACATATATACATACATACATTAACAGTTAATCCCAGGAAGTGTGGTATTGATACAATAATTTCAGTAATTAACGGTTTTAGTGTACGTACATCCGCTTAATGTGTTAATATTAAAACAACGGAATTTGATGTTGAATATCTAATGGAATATGACCATGCATTTTTAATAAGGTTAAACAGTTTAATGAAACTAAATAAAAAATACTTCAGAACGCAAATATGAACTCATTTTAGGAAAATAAAAAAAAATATAAAAATAGTTTATAATTCTGTCTAATTTCAAACTGGAAAGTTTGTACATACATATGTACATTAGGGGTATAACCAATTTTTTGGCATAGTACCATGAGGTCGACCATGTCCTAGTAACGACGAAAATCATAATCCTTTGTAATTTTTCTCAAAAAGGTTCACGCACCAATTGGTTTTTATAAACATTATATCTGTCAATTATTATTTCATTGGTAGGCATTTAAAAAAATAATTTAGTCCAAAATCAATGTTTTGGATTTTACGCGGCATTACTAAGCTGTTTTTGAATATAATTAACTGGTTTTTCCAGATTGTGGAATTATTAATTTTTCTTAACCAAAAAGAAAATTAAAAATTTTCGAAACTCCATCGCGGTGGGAGCGTGAACTTTTTTGACCTTAGCGAAAAAAATAAATATACGTTCCCTTATATTTTTTTATGCTCTATTGGACTGTGCTATGCCAATTTCGATATTTTAAAAATTTTTTATAAAGTTATATCCCTAATGTACATATCGCTCATTTACTCAAACAATTTCATAAATCAAATAACTTAAGTCTGGAGTTAATGATGCAGAATTAATCCTTATATCGCTCTTCATATTGTGTAAAAATTTCTCATAAATATCTTGTTCACTCAAATCGTGAAAGCAAAATAAAATTTTATTTTTCCATTAAGTTGAATGTAAATTGAAAATTTCAAACTCGTTTTCTGGCAAACAAGTTTTTTTTACTTATGACGTTGTTTGAGTAAATGAGTGATATGTACAAGTTTTGCAACAATATTGGTAATCGAATTTCCGAATATTCGGCCATTTTAATATATTCGTATTTGTATTCGTATTCGCAAAATCATCTGAATACATTCACTATGTTTTTTCCAACAAAAAAAAAAATTATTCTCCAATTTATTAAGCTTGTTTTTATATAATAACAAAAATTAAAAGTTTTAAGATCCCCCGACGGCTAGACCAATCGGCTGGACCGATTTCCTTCAAGTGTAGGCAAGAAGATATAAGATTGAGTTACCTTTCAAACGAAAAAAAACCAAATTAAAATCGGTCTAGCCGATTGGGAGCTATGGCGTCAAAGACACACAGACTCAACAGAATATATCTAGAAAAGATGTGATATCTTCAAACATAGCTAAGAACACTCTCGATCAATTCACCTTTCAAACAAAGGAAACTAAATCAAAATCGGTCTATCCGTTTGGTCAGTACATACACACAGATGCACAGCAGAGAAACAAGTTGATCGGCTCATAGCCGGCTCAAGAGCCGCTGCCTACTTTCAATGCAAATTTAAGCCGCCGCCGATGCACGCGGCTAGCCTCAGCTCAAAATTACAGCCGGCTAATTGGCCGGTTGCCCGACAGTCGAGCTGCTCTAGGTGTCTGGGTGTATGTAGTGGTCGTCAGGATCCCTTACTAAAATGTCGAGTTCGTCCTACCCCAAGTGGTTAAAGGGATGATTTTGGTGTGTGTGGAGTAGGCACTGGATCTTTGGCGACACAGGCATGCGTCCATCTATGATGAGTGGTGGAGCTGTGCCGGCAATGGTTGAGGAATTCTATTAGGGACCTCGCTGTGGGTGTATACGCAACACCTGTGGCGTGAGAGCCGGGAGAATAAACGTGGTGGCTGTGGTTGATACCAAAAATATTGGGAGAATAGTCTTGGCTTCCCAGTGTTAAAGAAGAGTTTAGAAAGCACAAAGTACCTCAGCAAGGTACTTGAATATAGTACAGGGATAACTATATTTAAAAATTGCAACCTATGTGCCTTGAGGAATGGGCATTAGGTTCATTCTAAAAGGGTGCATGGGGGTTTGGCGTCTTACCTATACCGGGTGCTTATCACCCGTGAGATAAGGCCGTGAAGGCAGGTGCTCACGGAAATCTAAGCACATCTGCCATTGTATTGCTAACAAGTTTGAAAATTATATTCATAGCGGAAGATCAATAAATCGACTTTATAGATTTTTAGCGATAGAGATATAGCCTTAGCGGGTTACGAAATAAGGGGCATATCTTCCGTAAAGTGCGTTCTATGCAACGATGTACTTGATAACGTGTATGAGATGTCAATAATATTTATATGCTACCTTTGGAGATAACTACATACGTCAGAATAGGCCTGGTACTGAGTTTCTTTGTTGCATATTTGCAACTTTAGGATATATGTATGCAAAGACTTTCTGGTATAAAGCGTGAGTGTTGTTTTTAAATGTTCAACAAAATTTTTGTTACAGCTGGCTTTACTTTATTAAAGTACAGAATAACTAAATAAGGCCGCAGGGAGCATCTGAATGTCCAATCATCCGCTAAAATATATACTTGATTGAATCCTTTTACTCATTTTATTAAAATGTAGGTAAATTATTCCAATTAAAACCTTTTATAAATTTAAGCAGTTTTCATTAAATATTCTTAGATATACTATATAATTTTAGAATGTGCGCCAGCACGTCATGTAGCATATTCCCTAGATTTGCTACATCTGCAATATTTGCACCAGCAATTTGCAACCAAGAGTTAGTTACGTTAATACATAAAAACCATTAACATAATTTTTTGATGACTGACTTCAGAATATTTGCATTAGAACTGAAATACAAGAAAATAATTAATTGGTTTCCCATATCCTTGCAATTTTGCAAGCTTGTTTAAAAAAAATTGTTTGACTTCTGTAAGGAAACCGGCGTATTCTAAATAAATTACATCTTTATCCAAGAAGACAAAAACCCTTTCATTAACGTTGTACGCTCATTGAAATGACTACGTTTTTATTTTATTTTATCGGTATGAACACAAATAGTATGTCTTGTGTATTTTATGTGGCAGGAGTTTTTGTTTTTATAATGTAACGTACGTATGTATGTACATACATATGTATGTACAATTAATAAGAGTTTGAAATGTATATAATTAATTCTGCATATGCATTTAACCAATTGAAGTGTCCCAGCACTTAGGCAGATGTCACACATGAGATTTGGTGGTACTTGAATAAATGAGATATTCCCGCCTTCTTAAATATTATGAAAAATAATAATGGCAGGATACAACGGCATACACACTCACACTCACTCGCGTTAACTCACTCACTTCCATACATACCCTATCGGAAATTTGGCTAACTTTAAACTAACTTTAAGCTCTAGTACTGACTGACACTTGGATTACTATTTTAACATTGCGATGTCCTAGGCGGTAGTCAATTGTCTCACTCTGCACAACTTGCAGCTAACTTAAAGTTGACTTTTTTAAATCACCTGGTAGTAGACTTGGGTCGAACTCGTTCAATAGTTCATTTTTGCCACAAACCAATGATCAAACCCATGTAATTTAAATGAGTTTGATCATTGGTTTGTGGCAAAAATGAACTAGTGAACGAGTTCGACCCGAGTCTACCTGGTAGACAGTAAATTTCTGGGGTTCGAACATGTAACATCAAACATTGTGTACTCAACGTGCTACCACTCGGCTAAGGTGCCATCTAATAGACTTGGGTTGAACTCATTCAGTCGGTCGTTTTGGACACAAACCAATGATCAAACCCATGTAATTTAAATGGGTTTGATAATTGGTTTGTGTCAAAAACGACCGACTGAATGAGTTCGACCCAAGTCTACCATCTAAAATAACAACAGCAAAATGTTAATAGAAAGCTGAAATGAGTTTTAAAGTAGCTGAGATAAAATTTGTTGGCTCTCATCAAATTCGATTACGTACTCAACTTAAGAATTAATTTTGGGTTTGTTCTGGATGATTTTGCAGCTAGCTTTTAGTCAGTCTAAGAAAAGCTAACTATTAGTTAACTATTTTTGTAGTCAACCACAAATTCTCCGACAGGGTATATATGTACGAGTGTGTATGTGTATGCGTGTACTTAAATGTGAAATAAATGAATTGTGTGCATAAATATGCTTCATTTCTCATTATTTTTATTATTATTATTTTTATATGTGTTGTAGTTGTTGTTTCAAGTACATATTTTGAATATAATTAGTAGATGAAGTTGATGGCAACGACAACAATAATTTTAACATGAATATATGGCGCAGTGCAGCATGCCATTATTGCTGTTGTTGTATTACGGTTTTAATGTCATATGAAGAATGCAATTTTCGTTTATGTTGGTTGCTGTTGTAGCTGCTTGTTTTTTTCTTGCAGCAACGAAATCAACGTGCAAACTTATCATTGCATTCACGTACTCGATATGTTGGTTTGTAACTCTGCAATATGCATGTATGTACATATGTATGGCTGTACTTGTATCTGGACTCATTTCAGAAGGAAAACGAAAACCAAAAAAAAAAAAACTTAAAACTGGCAAGAAACAAATTGTTTGTTGTTGCCCCATTTATTTCACCTCAGACTGACTGCCTGCGAAATTAATATATGCGACCGATTCTTACAAGAGATTGTGTTTTGTGCACATAAAAATTTGAGTGCATCCATACATAAATATTTAAGTATATGTACATACTTGTGTCCTTATGTAGGTTTGTGATTAAGTGTGTGTTGGTTATTACATATTATTTTAAATTTTTACATGTTGTTTAACGGGCTATCGTTCAGAATTTATTTTTAGTACTATTAATTTCTTTGTTTAGTTGGTTGATGGATAACAATGTCAAACGATCTGTTAATAAACACCTTACGTGTACAATGCACGTGTATATCGGAACATGTTAATAATATGCACCCTACACATGGCCCTATGAACATTATACTCATCATACTTGACATAAACAATTTTGTGATAATATCTGATGTTGATATTTTTATTAACTAGCGGTCTCCACTAGCCATGGACTTGGTGTGGGCATCATGTTGGACATCGCAAATGGCTAATGGAGACCGCTCATGTCCAACTTATGTCCATGCTCTGACATGGATGCCCAAACATCTGTCTGAGCAACAATGTTCGCCATGAGATTCTCAGTCCGCAACCATTTGCAATAGAAAGAAAAGAGACAGAACAAAATTGTTAAATATTCCATCCTTATTGCACTAGCGCAAAATACTTTGATATGCCTGAACATGGACACCGCACGTATTCACCACAACAAAGGAGTTGATGAATATTTCACAGTTACTCTGCCGGCGTCATGTTCATAACATTCTCGAGTCCATGGCTAGTGTAGACGTAGTGTAAGGCCACAAATTAAAAATTATTTTGTAATACGGGCAAATGGAGTTGTATTATTTATTACTCTCTACCGGGAAGAAAACCTGGCATATGAAGAAATATTTCGGCGCTGGTTGATGAAGTAACCCAGCAAAAAATTTCAAAAAAGGTAATCGGGTTTGGAATTAAGCATTTTTGGTGCAAGCTATTCCTTACTGGATTACCAACTTAATGATTTTAACAAGGCATGAGACTAAAATAATCGATTCTTGAGGAGTACTTACTTTTTTTATTTGGCAACTTGTTCACGTAATCTATTTAATCTAAAAAAATATTCTCCTCATTTAGCGACTTGTACATAATTTTTTGGAATTTTAGGTAATGTGATTTGTAAGCGAGTAATTAAATTTGGTAATCAGAAAAGTAAGTCATTATATGGCAAGTAGTTCTGATGGTAATGTGTAATTTTTTGCTGGGAATTTAAAAGTTTGCATTGAGAGCCAGGGTTGTCTATACGTTCACTGATTAAAACACGTCATGTTGTTGTTAGGTGTTTTATTTATAATTACATTTTTTTTATAATAATAATAATAATAATAATAATTTGAATTAAGAAATACCATAAATAATAAACGATCGTTAAAATTAATTATCTGTGCCAATCGATATATACAAATTTTAAGGTCAGCCTGTTTCTAACAATTGTTTTGTCCAAAAAAATTTTGGACTGTTATATACACAAGCAATTTGAAATCTAAATTGTAAATTACAAGGAGCTAGTTTTTAGTAATTTTGAGATTGATTTTGAAAATTCGTCATTAACTTACAGAATGCAACCACCGATTCTCCCAAGTATTTATTTATGTTTGTGTGTTTATTTTTTATTTTTTCATTGTTATTTAATCAGGCAAACCCGGCGGAGTAATTTTAAGGAAAAAGTATAGAAAAGCGCTGTAATTAGAGCTAAATTTAATTTTGAGAATTTTTTTGTTTTCAAGATAATTACAAAAAACCAAAGCTTTCGTCGCATGTGACAAAAACAGCATTTAAAACGCTGATTTCTGCGAAACCTGACCGAATATTTTAATTTTTATTTTTCCCAAAAATCTTTCATATATTTTAAAAATTCAATTTTAATTACAGTCGCACGTGACATTTCAATCATGATATTTGTATTGTTTTATTTTAAATAAACAAGCGTAGTAAAATATATTTTCAAATTAACAGAAGTATTTAATTTATTTATTTTAACATAATAACAATTAACTTAATAATATAAAATGGTATGAGTAATAAATTAAATGAAAATAGTATCAGTTATATCAAATAAAACTTTTTTCAGATTAGGCAGTTCTAACTACTTTTTCTTCCTGACCATCGCAGCAGCAAAAGAAGTGAAACTGTTGTATGCCTGAAATGCATCTTACCTCGACGATTAATTCAGCAAAGGTTGCAATGCATTCTTTAATTTTTGCTTGCATTTTAAAGCTCGTTTTGAATTTTTGCGACCCTCCGCCGACTTTGTTTCTTATGTAATTTTACCTTTCAGCCAACGTTTTCCACTTTTTAATTGCATTTCGCATTATTTCCTTGTTTTTTAAATTTATGGTTTTATAATAATCTGCCATGTCACAGATTTCAATTCTGTTCGGAATCGGAATTAAATTCACCCCATTTTTATAGGACATGGTGTCTAAAAAAGAAAATTAAAATACGAAAATCTGTCGGGTGTGTCCAGGATGTGGGAGGCGGTGGTATGCTGGGGTATGCTCCGGCTATGGCTTGATATTTTGAGGTTTATTAAATTCCGATTCCGAACGGAATTGAACTCTGTGACAGGGCTGAATATTTCATATTCCTTCAATTTTTCTGTCCATCGTTGGCAACTACCCTTTATTTTGTTCGCCGTTTTTGATCATCTTAATTTCAATAATTTCAAAGTATTCAAATTTGTGTTTACATATGTATTTTTGCATAATCTTACATTTTCGATGTCGCACGTGACAAACTGTACATAGAGACCACCAAAATTAACAATTTTAAATATGTATGTTTCTACTAAATATTTGATGAGTTTTCTAGATTTTTTTTTCGACGTACTGTTAACAAATGCTGTTTTTCAATGTCGAACGTGACAACGAAATGTAAGATTTTGCAAAACGAAATACGGTTTCTTATGCATTGTTTTCTTGGCTGTTTGTACCGCCAAAAAAAACTTTACAGAGCTAAAGTCAATGGAAGAAGTTCCACTTTTGTGTTATTGCATTTGAATATCTCGAAATCGGTTATGTATAAATATAGAAATTTTTTACATTAGTTTCCTTTTAGTATTTTTGCGTTAAATTTTTTTGGAACAACCTTTTTAGATTTGATTTTTTTTTCATCATTCGAGAAACATTTTTATTTATTCTTAATATACATATCATTACTTTGACTATAGCATCACATTCCAAATCCTGTTTGGAAAGCTGTTTATAAAAGTTTCTAAGCGTTGGAAAATTCATGTGTTTGTGGAAATTCTATTGCAAGTCTTACCCCCTGTTTGTGTAAGACGTTTGAGTTAAAAATCTTGGCGTTTCTGTAATAGATTAAATTATTACAAAAACGCCAAGATTTCTAACTCAAACGTCTTACACAAACAGGGGGTTAGAAAACATTAACATTTCCGAGAATTGTTTTTTTAATCGAGAGAACACATCGAAACGAAAGTTGTAAATAACTTTCACTTTATTGAAATGCCAGCATGGGGGGACAGTGGGGCTATGTAATTTTTTGCTATTGAAAATTAAATTTAAGCTAATTTCTAAAGTAGCGTAGATTTGGTTATATCTTTTTAACGGTTTGAGATGTGCCCATATTTAATTTTTTTGTTTAATTTATATATTATTGAAATATATTAAAGTTAAATGTTATACATATGAGTATACATACCTGGACATTTCTTTCTTTACACCCTTGCCTGGACTTAACTTAAATTTTTCATATATAGTATAATTTTTTTCTTAAAAGCCATCAATGAAAATTTCATATTTAAAGATTTCTCTATTAGGTGGTCGAAAAAATAGGGGAATCGGCAGAAAAATCCTGCAGTGCAATTAAAATGTAGCATATCGCTTAAGTTTGCCTTAATTGACAAATAATTTTTGCCCACGTTTTATAATATTATAATGACAACATAAGTTTAATGCAGACTTTTTGAAGGTTTTTTGTTTTCCTTCTTTTAATTTTACAAAAAATGGGAATAATTTCAGTTGAATTGTTGGCTAAATGCATTGTGCCTAGGGTTTCTAATTTCCCGGACTTTTTCAATTCCCGGGAACCGAGAAGTAAAATGTTTTATTCCCGGGAATTCCCGGGAATTTCAAATACATATGAATTTAATTAAATGACGTCAATAAAAAATATAATTTTATGAAAAAGTATACATCACAAAGAAAAGTAATATGAATAATTTTGTAATATCTATTAAAATATTTGTAATATCAATTAAAAAATTAACTAAATTTTGACCTATAAGCAATTTGATAATATTAATTAAGTTTTTCCACTCAAATTAATTAATAATTGATTCAATTAAATTAAATTCTTAATTGAAAACATTAATAAAACATTAATTGGTGAATAATTTTTTCTGTGAACATTCAAATCAAAAACAAAACAACTTTATTCATTAATTTCATCAACAACAATATTTAAAAAAACTAATAAAAAAATCCTATGCTTTGAGTTAAGCATGGATGGAAATTCCATCTAGATCTGCCAATCTAGATACTCTTTTCTATAAAGATTTCATAAGTTAAAAATATTTCGTAACGCTGGAAGTTGTTGGATTCACATCGGAAGCCTCTATTACATCTGTTTACATGCTTATACATATTATGCATCGTTACAGAGTTGTATTTTTAAGTAATGAAACAACGAACAGCAATGTAAAAAAAGACTATTCCAAGAACCGATATATTAAATTCCGTTTGAAAATTTTCCGGGACTTGCAAAAAAATAATTCCCGGGAATTCCCGGGATTTTTTTCCCGCGTAGAAACTCTAATTGTGCCTGTTACAATGCAAAAGTATGAGGACAGCTATGAAGATGATGAGTGGTTGCGGGACTCGTATACATACATACATAAGCATACTGCCCACTTGACCTGAGATTCGATAAAAACGAATGCTCACTAAAGCGAAGAAATTTCGAAACGAATTTTTTCGATATTTGTTCACAAATCTAAAAAAATTCGAATGTTCGCTAAAGCTCCGAACTTCGCACTTCTCTCGATAGTTTTCCGAATGTGTGACGGTAGCTGCGTACCGTGTGTCAGCCTGTTAGTCTAGAAGTACCAAGTTCGATGCATAACAGCACTGTTAATTAAAAAAGAAAATGAGAACACATACCTTCATATGTGCAATAGTTCAACAGAAACAAATTTGCCACGATAGCCTAGCGGATGTGTGCGAGTCTGTTAGAATGGAGGTACCATGTTCAAAGCTTGCATCATAAGTTACGGAATTAAACAAATAAATAAAATAATAAAATTAGTAAGTTAAAATAAATATAAAAAAAAATTTTTACTTTTTCTGCTACATTTTTGCGGTATCGAAATTAATTCGATAATCTCTCACTTTTGATATTGCTAGCGAAATTTGAGATAGAATGTTTCTTGGGACAAAACTGAGTGACAGGTGAAAATTTTTCAATTCATTTTTGAGTGTCATTCTCGAAAATTTTACACGAAAAATGTTCGAGATATATTCGAAATCGATATCATTAACGAAAGCCGTGGTCAACTGGGTGTATGCACATAAGTACATGCATACATATATTTTCTATGTGTGTTGTAATACTTAAGTGCAAGTTAAACATAAAAGAAATAACATGAATATTCACAACGTACATTACGCTGAACATACAATTAAAACATGATGCATACATGTATTTATAGAAAAATAAAAATGAAAAAAATTAAAACAGAAAAAACAATATTGTAAGATGAAGATGAAACATAAAGTAACGCCATCATTGACATTAAGTGGACGAACCGCATCATGCCACAGAACAGGTACAAGCATATACACGACGACTATAAAGCACTGCCAACTAAATGCATTGAGATGTACATATGTATGTATGTATGTATGTGGAGTGCGTGTGTGAGGGAGAGCGTGTGTAATTTTTAAGATGACGTTGGCTGACATTCAACTAACTACAAACTCTCACACATTCATTTACTTAGTCATTCAACCAACAACCTTCCGTCCTTCCACCACATTTTCTCATTCTTTTTTTCTTTCTTTAAAACTACAAGGCTAAGGACAATGCCAATGCAATGTTAAATAGTCAGGCATTCTAGCACTTAAGCAAACATGCAGTCAACCAACCAAGCAGCCAAGCAGGCAGGCAAGCATTCATTAAGCACTTGTGTTAATTGCATCCCAATGATTTAACTTATGCATGCACATGCACACACACACACACAAATAATATATTTGTATGAATATATTTGAGTACGTGGGTACATGCAAACACATACACGCATTAGCAAGAGCCTGCCGCATGAGGTTGAGAGAATATATTTTATTTATTTATGCAGTTACAAGAGCGTATGTTTGTATATGTGTGTTTGTATGTGTTTTAATGTAAACGAGCTGACTAAATAGAACTAAATAACTGCATAAATGTATTCCTATACAAATTTAAATGCAAATATGTAAGTAAATATGTGTTTAAGGAGATGTTTCTACATATATTTTTATAGGTACATACATACATACATACATACATACATATATGAACATACATTACATGCTTGTGCAATATTCTCAAGAGTGTTGTTGCTTTTAATGGAACTTTGTCGTACTTTTTTGTTGTTGATCAACGGCTATACAATCGCATAAAAGTGCACACAGTTGTGAGTAAAATTTCAGATCTTGCAAATGAATTGATTTAATGTAGAATTTTTTTTCCAAATATGTTGTTAAAGTAAAAATGACTTTAGATTATCTAGGCGCCAGGTAAATTTTCGGCCTCAGCACACAATGCGTATACATATTTCAACGAAATCATTGGTCCTGTTTTTATCGTCATAAAATAATTAAACCTAAAATATAAGGCAATCTCAATGAATTAACCTCATAGCAAAGTTTGAAAGTTTTGGAATGAAAGCTTCCTCCGAATGGAAGTATAGAGAGTGCACATTTTAGCAGTAAGACCTACTTACTGACACTAACTGAAAACCTACAAATATTTACTAGGGGGCGGGAACAGTCCCATAAAACTCAGGACCAGAAATTAAATTTAGTTAAAGCAGTCCACTCCAGCGATTTTATTGAAACTTTGCATACTTGTTGTAGTGCTGGGATACTATCGATATTTTCTACTATCGATATCTATCGATAGTACAAATTTCACTATCGATACTATCGATATTACTATCGACGAAATGTTTGTACTTGAGAGAGAAAAATATAACTAATTTTTCATCAGGTCACAGTTAGTTTTTTATCACTTTATTGAAAGTTTATAGTCTTTTTGTTTTAATATGTATGAATGTACATATCTACGAACAATATATTAAGTGACAGCTTTTGAAAAATTGTGCTGATGTCAGTTAAAAATTTTTCAGGCAATCAATGTTTGCCTGATAAAATTATTAAATATAGGACCCAAATATGGATCAAATTCTTTTGTGGTGCAATACAATCTGCTATACATTATATAAATATCAAGAACTTTTTAAATTCTTACAGCTGTTGCAGTGTTAGGAGAAAAATAAAATAGGAGAATGCTAAATCGCTCAAAAATATCTACTAAAACGCTCTAAAGAAGAAAAAATAAAATACTTACTAGATTTTAAATTTACATACGTTTTCTTTTACCAGTTTTTTTTTTTGAAAAATTTGATTTTTTTTTTATAAAAATACTAAAATGGCAACAATAGGGTGTAGAAACCTCAACTGGATTCCCAGACCGTTCGGCATCTCCGCTCTTTTATGGCCACAACTAAACGCAAACATTCACAAATTTTATGTGGAAAAACTTAAATTGCCAGAGCAAAACACATACAAAATTTGTCAACGTTTAGAGTTGCGTTATACAAAATAAGGCCATAAGCAAATAACTTTTTTACCACTGAAATAATGCTTAATTAGCACACGAAACTAAATTATTTCCTTTTCCATCTGAAATCACGTGGTAGTCTGTTATCAATGGCCGCAAACTAAATGACGCAGCTAGCTTAGATTTTGACAGTAGTTAAGTAGTCAAATGAGAGTTATTTATTGACAAGCGGAAAATTAAGAAAGCATTACTATGCAATTTTAAGCAAAAGTATGGAATTAAAAAAAAATTGTACTATAAATGCAAAATTAGTTTGCGATTTTCTCTGTATTCTGATCATAACTACGACAATAAAGGAGCTTTACAGTATACTTCTAGAAACAGTGTTCAGTCACTGCTGAACTCGGATTACAGTTAAGACTAAAATTTAGTTTTTTAATTAAAGGATACATACGAGGTAGGCATGTCCGTTGAACGCTTCAAAAAGAAAACAGAGCTAACGGCCTATTAATATTATAAAATTTAGGATATGTATATGGGAGGCAGTAGTTTTTTTTTGCATCGATTGAAATGCAAGTAGTCAGGCAACTTTAGTGTTTACTTCTAGAAATATTATATATAAGTACGGCACACTTTTTTTTGGTCGAACACTTTCAATTATCTTATCGTCCACCAATTGGTGAAGTGAAATGGTTCAGATATGCACAATATAAATAGTTTTTCAAATATCTTAGCATAAAAAAAAACAAATTTATGTTTTGTTTTTGTTTTATACATTAAAAAATACAAGGGCACACATGAAAACATATGTTTATGATAAATAAAGACAAGTGGTCAAATATAGACTACCGGGCGATCGTATTAATTTAAAACTTTCCTTACATACTGATTATTATTGCAGCTAAAATTTGGTTTTATAATTCAGGATTTAAATGTATCCTTAATATTGTTGCGCACCGAATCTCCTCAAATTGTAGATTTTTCTAAAGAAATTCTAGCGAAATTGTTCGTTATCTATCTGCTGCAGAGGCGGTAAGCACCACCCTTCCTATCCTAACCTATCTACGGCAACTCCCCTCAATCGTCCAATACACTGTACGGCAAGAAGCTGCCTTAGTTACTCTTTTGCAGAAAGGTCCTTGGTTATTTTTTTCCCTCAGCATTAACGTGTATGTAATTATAAAAAATATAATTTTTCGAATTTTACTGAAATATTACCCTACAATTTATTTTATAATTCTCCTTTTTTTGAAAAAGTTCTCAACTTCGCTCTTAGTTTCAACAGAACTGTCTACTTTGTAACATGTACGCAAAGTATTCTATAAGTGGGCTTTTTTTCTTTTGAAAAGAAAAGAATTGGTTTCAGCGTTTATTTATTTTTTTTGTTATTTCATATGAGTTTTTTTTAATGTTTTGTTTTTAGTTATTCCTTCAATTTTCAAGACTACAACGAGATTTTCGTCAAATGCATTTACTATTCATGCCTAAAGTACCACTGTTCATATAATTTTTATAATGAGTTTTCTTTTCAGCACAACTCATTTGAAAATATGCATGCTAAAAAATTAATGGATTTTAGACAAAGAATGACATTTGCGTTATTTAGATTTTACTTAAATTGGTGACGGCGTTTGCGTGGAACGAGAGCGAGTGGGTTATTAAAAATGAAATATTTAAATTTTGATTTTAAAGAAGTGCATCATGCATTTTAAACACAATTTTATTTAGCTAAATATAAGCAATTTCTTCAGTATGTTTTCCACTTAGATATGCTTTGAAAGTGTATTAATATTTTATAACGTCAGAAGATCCTCGCGCCTACCTCAATTACAATCTCTTAACACGAAACAGAAATGTTTGAATATTATTACTATACATCGTTCATTTAAATTTTTTGCATTAAAAATTAACGTTAGTCCATTTAATTTTTTGGTGAAAAATGTACGATGTATATATAGCCAATTAAAATTTTTGTATGAAAATTAATACTTTTTATTAAATATTAGCAATCCTCTGCAAATGGACGAACTACAGCCCATTTATTCATTGCAAAAAAATTAACGGCGTATTAATTTTTTTAAATTTTTTAATGAAAATAGATTTATTTTCAAATTTTTTTCATAAAATCGGACGATTTATAGTCGATAAAATTTTTTCATAAAAACTTAAAAAAAGACGATGTATAGCCCATTAAATTTTTTTCATAAAAAAATTTTTTGCATGAAAAATGGATGATGTATAGTTTATTGAATGCTTTGCACGAAGAGAAGAAGATGTATATAGTCCACTTAAGTTTTTACATACGAAATGGACGAATTATAGTCAATTTAATTTTTTATAAAATTTTAAAAACGGACGATGTATAGTCCATTAAATTTTGGATATATATAGCCAGTCCATTTAATTTTTTGCATGAAAAATAGACGATGTATAGTCTATATAATTGATTGCATACGAATCGGACGATTTATAGTCGATAACATTTTTTCATAAAAAATTGAAAAAAAGACAATGTATAGTCCATCAAATTTTTTTCATAAAAAAGTTTTTTGCATGAAAAATGGATGATGTATAGTTTATTAAATGCTTTGCACGAAGAGAAGACGACGTATATAGTCCACTTAAGTTTTTACATACGAAATGGACGAATTATAGTCAATTTAATTTTTTATAAAAGTTTTAAAAATGGACGATGTATAGTCCATTAAATTTTGTATATGTAGCCAGTCCATTTAATTTTTTGCATGAAAAATAGACGATGTATAGTCTATATAACTGTTTGCATACGAATCGGACGATTTATAGTCTATAAAATTTTTTCATAAAAATTTATAAAAAGACGATGTATAGTCTCAAATTTTTTTCATAAAAAAATTTTTTTCATGAAAAATGGATGATGTATAGTTTATTAAATGCTTTGCACGAAAAGAAGACGACGTATATAGTCCACTTAAGTTTTTACATACGAAATGGACGAATTATAGTCAATTTAATTTTTTATAAAATTTTAAAAATGGACGATGTATAGTCCATTCAATTTTGTATATATAGCCAGTCCATTTAATTTTTTGCATGAAAAATAGACGATGTATAGTCTATATAATTTGTTGCATACGAATCGGACGATTTATAGTCGATAACATTTTTTCATAAAAACTTAAAAAAAGACGATGTATAGCCTATTAAATTTTTTTCATAAAAACATTTTTTGCATGAAAAGTGGATGATGTACAGTTTATTAAATGCTTTGCACGAAAAGAAGAAGACGTATATAGTCCACTTAAGTTTTTACATACGAAATGGACGAATTATAGTCAATTTAATTTTTTATAAAATTTTAAAAATGGACGATGTATAGTCCATTCAATTTTGTATATATAGCCAGTCCATTTAATTTTTTGCATGAAAAATAGACGATGTATAGTCTATATAATTTGTTGCATACGAATCGGACGATTTATAGTCGATAACATTTTTTCATAAAAAATTGAAAAAAAGACAATGTATAGTCCATCAAATTTTTTTCATAAAAGAGTTTTTTGCATGAAAAATGGATGATGTATAGTTTATTAAATGCTTTGCACGAAAAGAAGACGACGTATATAGTCCACTTAAGTTTTTACATACGAAATGGACGAATTATAGTCAATTTAATTTTTTATAAAAGTTTTAAAAATGGACGATGTATAGTCCATTAAATTTTGTATATATGGCCAGTCCATTTAATTTTTTGCATGAAAAATAGACTATGTATAGTCTATATAATTGTTTGCATACGAATCGGACGATTTATAGTCGATAAAATTTTTTCATAAAAAATTGAAAAAAAGACAATGTATAGTCCATCAAATTTTTTTCATAAAAAAGTTTTTTGCATGAAAAAAGGATGATGTATAGTTTATTAAATTCCTTGCACGAAAAGAAGACGACGTATATAGTCCACTTAAGTTTTTACATACGAAATGGACGAATTATAGTCAATTTAATTTTTTATAAAAATTTTAAAAATGGACGATGTATAGTCCATTAAATTTTGTATATATAGCCAGTCCATTTAATTTTTTCCATGAAAAATAGACGATGTATAGTCTATATAATTGTTTGCATGCGAATCGGACGATTTATAGTCGATAAAATTTTTTCATAAAAATTTATAAAAAGACGATGTATAGTCCATCAAATTTTTTTCAAAAAAAATTTTTTTTCATGAAAAATGGATGATGTATAGTTTATTAAATGCTTTGCACGAAAAGAAGACGACGTATATAGTCCACTTAAGTTTTTACATACGAAATGGACGAATTATAGTCAATTTAATTTTTTATAAAAGTTTTAAAAATGGACAATGTATAGTCCATTAAATTTTGGATATATAGCCAGTCCATTTAATTTTTTGCATGAAAAATAGACGATGTATAGTCTATATAATTGTTTGCATACGAATCGGACGATTTATAGTCGATAAAATTTTTTCATAAAAATTTAAAAAAAGACGATGTATATATAGCCCATTAAATTTTTTTCATAAAAAAATTTTTTGCATGAAAAATGGATGATATAGAGTTTATTATATGCTTTGCACGAAAAGAAGAAGACGTATATAGTCCACTTAAGTTTTTACATACGAAATGGACGAATTATAGTCAATTTAATTTTTTATAAAATTTTAAAAACGGACGATGTATAGTCCATTAAATTTTGTATATATAGCCAGTCCATTTAATTTTTTGCATGAAAACTAGACGATGTATAGTCTATATAATTGTTTGCATACGAATCGGACGATTTATAGTCGATAACATTTTTTCATAAAAAATTGAAAAAAAAGACAATGTATAGTAGTAGACAGTCCATTTAATTTTTTGCATGAAAAATAGACGATGTATAGTCTATATAACTGTTTGCATACGAATCGGACGATTTATAGTCGATAAAATTTTTTCATAAAAAATTTAAAAAAATACGATGTCCATCAAATTTTTTTCATAAAAAAATTTTTTGCATGAAAAATGGATGAGGTATAGTTTATTAAATTCTTTGCACGAAAAGAAGACGACGTATATAGTCCACTTAAGTTTTTACATACGAAATGGACGAATTATAGTCAATTTAATTTTTTATAAAAATTTAAAAAATGGACGATGTATAGTCCATTAAATTTTGTATATATAGCCAGTCCATTTAATGTTTTGCATGAAAAATAGACGATGTATAGTCTATATAATTGTTTGCATACGAATCGGACGATTTAAAGTCGTCTAAATTTTTTCATAAAAATTTGAAAAAAAGACGATGTATAGTCCATCAAATTTTTTTCATAAAAAAATTTTTTGCATGAAAAATGGATGAGGTATAGTTTATTAAATTCTTTGCACGAAACGAAGACGACATATATAGTCCACTTAAGTTTTTACATACGAAATGGATGAATTATAGTCAATTTAATTTTTTATAAAATTTTTAAAATGGACGATGTATAGTCCATTAAATTTTGTATATATAGCCAGTCCATTTAATTTTTTGCATGAAAAATAGACGATGTATAGTCTATATAATTGTTTGCATACGAATCGGAGGATTTATAGTCGATAAAAGTTTTTCATAAAAAATTGATAAAAAGACGATGTATAGTCTCAAATTTTTTTCATAAAAAAATTGTTTGCATGAAAAATGGATTATGTATAGTTTATTAAATGCTTTGCACGAAAAGAAGACGACGTATATAGTCCACTTAAGTTTTTACATACGAAATGGACGAATTATAGTCAATTTAATTTTTTATAAAAAATTTAAAAATGGACGATGTATAGTCCATTAAATTTTGTATATATAGCCAGTCCATTTAATTTTTGGATGAAAAATAGACGATGTATAGTCTATATAATTGTTTGCATACAAATCGGACGATTTATAGTCGATAAAATTTTTTCATAAAAAATTTTTCATAAACAATTTTTTTGCATGAAAAATGGATGATGTATAGTTTAATTAATTCTTTGCACGAAAAGAAGACGACGTATATAGTCCACTTAAGTTTTTACATACGAAATGGACGAATTATAGTCAATTTAATATTTTATAAAAGTTTTAAAAATGGACAATGTATAGTCCATTAAATTTTGGATATATAGCCAGTCCATTTAATTTTTTGCATGAAAAATAGACGATATATAGTCCATATAATTGTTTGTATGCGAATCGGACGATTTATAGTCGATAAAATTTTTTCATAAAAAATTAAAAAAAAGATGATGTATAGTCCATTAAATTTTTTTCATAAAAAATTTTTTTGCATGAAAATAGATGATGTATAGTTTAATTAATTCTTTGCACGAAAAGAAGACGACGTATATAGTCCACTTAAGTTTTTACATACGAAATGGACGAATTATAGTCAATTTAATATTTTATAAAAGTTTTAAAAATGGACAATGTATAGTCCATTAAATTTTGGATATATAGCCAGTCCATTTAATTTTTTGCATGAAAAATAGACGATGTATAGTCTATATAATTTGTTGCATACGAATCGGACGATTTAAAGTCGACTAAATTTTTTCATAAAAAATTGAAAAAGACGATGTATAGTCCATTAAATTTTTTTCATAAAAAACGTTTTGCATGAAAAATGGGTGATGTATAGTTTATTAAATTCTTTGCACGAAAAGAAGACGACGTATATAGTCTACTTAAGTTTTAAATACGAAATGGACGAATTATAGTCAATTTAATTTTTTATAAAAATTTTAAAAATGGACGATGTATAGTCCATTAAATTTTGTATATATAGCCAGTCCATTTAATTTTTTGCATGAAAAATAGACGATGTATAGTCTATATAATTGTTTGCATGCGAATCGGACGATTTATAGTCGATAAAATTTTTTCATAAAAATTTAAAAAAAGACGATGTATAGCCCATTAAATTTTTTTCATAAAAAAATTTTTTGCATGAAAAATGGATGATGTATAGTTTATTAAATCCTTTGCACGAAAAGAAGACGACGTATATAGTCCACTTAAGTTTTTACATACGAAATGGACGAATTATAGTCAATTTAATTTTTTATAAAAGTTTTAAAAATGGACAATGTATAGTCCATTAAATTTTGGATATATAGCCAGTCCATTTAATTTTTTGCATGAAAAATAGACGATGTATAGTCTATATAATTGTTTGCATACGAATCGGACGATTTATAGTCGATAAAATTTTTTCATAAAAAATTTAAAAAAGACGATGTATAGCCCATTAAATTTTTTTCATAAGAAAATTTTTTGCATGAAAAATGGATGATGTATAGTTTATTAAATTCTTTGCACGAAAAGAAGACGACGTATATAGTCCACTTAAGTTTTTACATACGAAATGGACGAATTATAGGCAATTTAATTTTTTATAAAAATGTTAAAAATGGACAATGTATAGTCCATTAAATTTTGGATATATAGCCAGTCCATTTAATTTTTTGCATGAAAAATAGACGATGTATAGTCTATATAATTGTTTGCATACGAATCGGACGATTTATAGTCGATAAATTTTTTTCATAAAAAATTTAAAAAAGACGATGTATAGCCCATTAAATTTTTTTCATAAAAAAATTTTTTGCATGAAAAATGGATGATGTATAGTTTATTAAATTCTTTGCACGAAAAGAAGACGACGTATATAGTCCACTTAAGTTTTTACATACGAAATGGACGAATTAGAGTCAATTTAATTTTTTATAAAAATTTTTAGAATGGACGATGTATAGTCCATTCAATTTTGTATATATAGCCAGTACATTTAATTTTTTGCATGAAAAATAGACGATGTATAGTCTATATAATTTGTTGCATACGAATCGGACGATTTAAAGTCGACTAAATTTTTTCATAAAAAATTGAAAAAAAGACGATTAAAAAGACGATTAAAAGTCCATTAAATTTTTTTCATAAAAAAACTTTTTGCATGAAAAATGGATGATGTATAGTTTATTAAATTCTTTGCACGAAAAGAAGTCGACGTATATAATCCACTTAAGTTTTTAATACGAAATGGACGAATTATAGTCAATTTAATTTTTTATAAAAATTTAAAAAATGGACGATGTATAGTCCATTAAGTTTTGTATATATAGCCAGTCCATTTAATAAAATAAAAAATATACGATTTATAGTCTATATAATTGTTTGCATAAGAATCGGACGATTTATAGTCGATAAAATTTGTTCATAAAAAATTGAAAAAAAGACGATGTATAGCCCATTAAATTTTTTTCATAAAAAAATTTTTTCCATGAAAAATGGATGATGTATAGTTTATAAAATTCTTTGCACGAAAAGAAGACGACGTATATAGTCCACTTAAGTTTTTACATACGAAATGGTCGAATTATAGTCAATTTAATTTTTTATAAAAGTTTTAAAAATGGACGATGTATAGTCCATTAAATTTTATATATATATAGCCAGTCCATTTAATTTTTTGCATGAAAAATAGACGATGTATAGTCTATATAATTTGTTGCATACGAATCGAACGATTTAAAGTCGACTAAATTTTTTCATAAAAAATTGAAAAAAAAAACGATGTATAGTCCATTAAATTTTTTTCATAAAAAAACTTTTTGCATGAAAAATGGATGATGTATAGTTTATTAAATGCTTTGCACGAAAAGAAGACGACGTATATAGTCCACTTAAATTTTTACATACGAAATGGACGAATTATAGTCAATTTAATTATTAATGAACAAATAACATCAAAGTTAGTTGTAAATATTCTGACAACAACACATAGTTGAACGGAACAGCCAGCCGTTTTCGAAGGCCACTAAACCTTCCTCATCAGCGTTCTTCTGTGTTTTGGTCCACTGTGTGTGGTGTCAGTTGATGTAGATGTCTGCCTTATATACGTAACTTTATTGCAAATGGAATATGTGAATTTGTTTGATTCATTGCATTTCAATTTGCCAATGTGTTTCGTAATGTATACGCAAGTTAACATCTATATATATATACCATCTTCTATATATATTACCATCTTCTATATATATTACAACAGTCTTACCATTGTCGTTTTGTTCCTTACTAACTATACACATGTTTGTTAATTTGCTTATTTTTGTTCTACTTAAGACAAACTTTTTTGGTTTGTTACTATTAAGTATATTTTTATTTTTAATTTTTGCCACAAGCCAATGACTATTAATTAGTTAATTTAATTATTATTTTTCGAACTGTATTTGTTTCTATATTCTTATGAATTGAATAGGCTAAAGTTCGTAACGCTTTTTAAGCCAAATTACATGTGATAATTATTAATGAACAAATAACATCAAAGTTAGTTGTAAATATTCTGACAACAACACATAGTTGAACGGAACAGCCAGCCGTTTTCGAAGGCCACTAAACCTTCCTCATCAGCGTTCTTCTGTGTTTTGGTCCACTGTGTGTGGTGTCAGTTGATGTAGATGTCTGCCTTATATACGTAACTTTATTGCAAATGGAATATGTGAATTTGTTTGATTCATTGCATTTCAATTTGCCAATGTGTTTCGTAATGTATACGCAAGTTAACATCTATATATATATACCATCTTCTATATATATTACCATCTTCTATATATATTACAACAGTCTTACCATTGTCGTTTTGTTCCTTACTAACTATACACATGTTTGTTAATTTGCTTATTTTTGTTCTACTTAAGACAAACTTTTTTGGTTTGTTACTATTAAGTATATTTTTATTTTTAATTTTTGCCACAAGCCAATGACTATTAATTAGTTAATTTAATTATTATTTTTCGAACTGTATTTGTTTCTATATTCTTATGAATTGAATAGGCTAAAGTTCGTAACGCTTTTTAAGCCAAATTACATGTGATAATTATTAATGAACAAATAACATCAAAGTTAGTTGTAAATATTCTGACAACAACACATAGTTGAACAGAACAGCCAGCCGTTTTCGAAGGCCACTAAACCTTCCTCATCAGCGTTCTTCTGTGTTTTGGTCCACTGTGTGTGGTGTCAGTTGATGTAGATGTCTGCCTTATATACGTAACTTATTCCATTTGCAATAAAGTTACGTATATAAGGCAGACATCTACATCAACTGACACCACACACAGTGGACCAAAACACAGAAGAACGCTGATGAGGAAGGTTTAGTGGCCTTCGAAAACGGCTGGCTGTTCCGTTCAACTATGTGTTGTTGTCAGAATATTTACAACTAACTTTGATGTTATTTGTTCATTAATAATTATCACATGTAATTTGGCTTAAAAAGCGTTACGAACTTTAGCCTATTCAATTCATAAGAATATAGAAACAAATACAGTTCGAAAAATAATAATTAAATTAACTAATTAATAGTCATTGGCTTGTGGCAAAAATTAAAAATAAAAATATACTTAATAGTAACAAACCAAAAAAGTTTGTCTTAAGTAGAACAAAAATAAGCAAATTAACAAACATGTGTATAGTTAGTAAGGAACAAAACGACAATGGTAAGACTGTTGTAATATATATAGAAGATGGTAATATATATAGAAGATGGTATATATATATAGATGTTAACTTGCGTATACATTACGAAACTAAAATAAAAAATTTAAAAATTTTAAAAATGGACGATGTATAGTCCATTAAATTTTGTATATATAGCCAGTCCATTTAATTTTTTTGCATGAAAAATAGACGATGTATAGTCTATATAATTGTTTGCATACGAATCGGACGATTTATAGTCGATAAAATTTTTTCATAAAAAATTTAAAAAAAGACGATGTATAGCCCATTAAATTTTTTTCATAAAAAATTTTTTTGCATGAAAAATGGATGATGTATAGTTTATTGAATCTTTGCACGAAAAGAAGACGACGTATATAGTCCACTTAAGTTTTTACATACGAAATGGACGAATTATAGTCAATTTAATTTTTTTATAAAAATTTTTAAAATGGACGATGTATAGTCCATTAAATTTTGTATATATAGCCAGTCCATTTAATTTTTTGCATGAAAAATAGACGATGTATAGTCTATATAATTGTTTGCATGCGAATCGGACGATTTATAGTCGATAAAATACTTTTTGCATGAAAAATGGATGATGTATAGTTTATTAAATTCTTTGCACGAAAAGAAGACCACGTTTATAGTCCACTTAAGTTTTTACATACGAAATGGACGAATTATAGTCAATTTAATTTTTTATAAAAGTTTTAAAAATGGACGATGTATAGTCCATTAAATTTTGTATATATAGCCAGTCCATTTAAATTTTTGCATGAAAAATAGACGATGTATAGTCTATATAATTGTTTGCATACGAATCGGACGATTTAAAGTCGACTAAATTTTTTCATAAAAAATTGAAAAAAAAGACGATGTATAGTCCATAAAATTTTTTTCATAAAAAAACTTTTTGCATGAAAAATGGATGACGTACAGTTTATTAAATTCTTTGCACGAAAAGAAGACGACGTATATAGTCCACTTAAGTTTTTACATACGAAATGGACGAATTATAGTCAATTTAATTTTTTATAAAAATTTAAAAAATGGACGATGTATATATAGTCCATTAAATTTTGTATATATAGCCAGTCCATTTAATTTTTTGCATAAAAAATATACGATTTATAGTCTATATAATTGTTTGCATACGAATGGGACGATTTATAGTCGATAAAATTTTTTCATAAAAAATTGTAAAAAAAGACGATGTATAGCCCATTAAATTTTTTTCATAAGAAAATTTTTTGCATGAAAAATGGATGATGTATAGTTTATTGAATTCTTTGCACGAAAAGAAGACGACGTATATAGTCCACTTAAGTTTTTACATACGAAATGGACGAATTATAGTCAATTTAATTTTTTATAAAAATTTTAAAAATGGACGATGTATAGTCCATTAAATTTTGTATATATAGCCAGTCCATTTAATTTTTTGCATAAAAAATAGACGATGCATAGTCTATATAATTGTTTGCATACGAATCGGACGATTTATAGTCGATAAAATTTTTTCATAAAAAATTGAAAAAAGACGATGTATAGCCCATTAAATTTTTTTCATAAAAAAATTTTTTCCATGAAAAATGGATGATGTATAGTTTATCAAATTCTTTGCACGAAAAGAAGACGACGTATATAGTCCACTTAAGTTTTTACATACGAAATGGACGAATTATAGTCAATTTAATTTTTTATAAAAATTTTTAAAATAGACGATGTATAGTCCATTAAATTTTGTATATATAGCCAGTCCATTTAATTTTTTCCATAAAAAATATACGATTTATAGTCCATATAATTGTTTGCATACGAATCGGACGATTTATAGTCGATAAAATTTTTTCATAAAAAATTTAAAAAAAGACGATGTATAGCCCATTAAATTTTTTTCATAAAAAATTTTTTTGCATGAAAAATGGATGATGTATAGTTTATTGAATCCTTTGCACGAAAAGAAGACGACGTATATAGTCCACTTAAGTTTTTACATACGAAATGGACGAATTATAGTCAATTTAATTTTTTTATAAAAATTTTTAAAATGGACGATGTATAGTCCATTAAATTTTGTATATATAGCCAGTCCATTTAATTTTTTGCATGAAAAATAGACGATGTATAGTCTATATAATTGTTTGCATGCGAATCGGACGATTTATAGCCGATAAAATTTTTTCATAAAAAATTGAAAAAAAGACGATGTATAGTCCATTAAATTTTTTTCATAAAAAAACTTTTTGCATGAAAAATGGATGATGTATAGTTTATTAAATTCTTTGCACGAAAAGAAGACCACGTTTATAGTCCACTTAAGTTTTTACATACGAAATGGACGAATTATAGTCAATTTAATTTTTTATAAAAGTTTTAAAAATGGACGATGTATAGTCCATTAAATTTTGTATATATAGCCAGTCAATTTAAATTTTTGCATGAAAAATAGACGATGTATAGTCTATATAATTGTTTGCATACGAATCGGACGATTTAAAGTCGACTAAATTTTTTCATAAAAAATTGAAAAAAAAGACGATGTATAGTCCATAAAATTTTTTTCATAAAAAAACTTTTTGCATGAAAAATGGATGATGTACAGTTTATTAAATTCTTTGCACGAAAAGAAGACGACGTCTATAGTCCACTTAAGTTTTTACATACGAAATGGACGAATTATAGTCAATTTAATTTTTTATAAAAATTTTTAAAATGGACGATGTATAGTTCATTAAATTTTGTATATATAGCCAGTCCATTTAATTTTTTCCATGAAAAATAGACGATGTATAGTCTATATAATTTGTTGCATACGAATCGGACGATTTAAAGTCGACTAAATTTTTTCATAAAAAATTGAAAAAAAGACGATGTATAGTCCATTAAATTTTTTTCATAAAAAAACTTTTTGCATGAAAAATGGATGATGTATAGTTTATTAAATTCTTTGCACGAAAAGAAGACGACGTATATAGTCCACTTAAGTTTTAAATACGAAATGGACGAATTATAGTCAATTTAATTTTTTATAAAAATTTTAAAAATGGACGATGTATAGTCCATTAAATTTTGTATATATAGCCAGTCCATTTAATTTTTTGCATAAAAAATAGACGATGCATAGTCTATATAATTGTTTGCATACGAATCGGACGATTTATAGTCGATAAAATTTTTTCATAAAAAATTGAAAAAAGACGATGTATAGCCCATTAAATTTTTTTCATAAAAAAAGTTTTTACATACGAAATGGACGAATTATAGTCAATTTAATTTTTTATAAAAATTTTTTAAATGGACGATGTATAGTCCATTAAATTTTGTATATATAGCCAGTCCATTTAATTTTTTGCATGAAAAATAGGCGATGTATAGTCTATATAATTGTTTGCATACGAATCGGACGATTTATAATCGATAAAAATTTTTCATAAAAATTAAAAAAAAGACGATGTATAGCCCATTAAATTTTTTTCATAAAAAAACTTTTTGCATGAAAAATGGATGATGTATAGTTTATTAAATTCTTTGCACGAAAAGATGACGACGTATATAGTCCACTTAAGTTTCTACATACGAAATGGACGAATTATAGTCAATTTAATTTTTTATAAAAATTTAAAAAATGGACGATGTATAGTCCATTAAATTTTGTATATATAGCCAGTCCATTTAATTTTTTGCATGAAAAATAGACGATGTATAGTCTATATAATTGTTTGCATACGAATCGGGCGATTTAAAGTCGATAAAATTTTTTCATAAAAAATTGAAAAAAGACGATTTTTTTCATAAAAAAACTTTTTGCATGAAAAATGGATGATGTATAGTTTATTAAATTCTTTGCACGAAAAGAAGACGACGTATATAGTCCACTTAAGTTTTAAATACGAAATGGACGAATTATAGTCAATTTAATTTTTTATACAAATTTTAAAAATGGACGATGTATAGTCCATTAAATTTTGTATATATAGCCAGTCCATTTAATTTTTTTGCATAAAAAATAGACGATGCATAGTCTATATAATTGTTTGCATACGAATCGGACGATTTATAGTCGATAAAATTTTTTCATAAGAAATTTAAAAAAAGACGATGTATAGCCCATTAAATTTTTTTTTATAAAAAAATTTTTTCAATGAAAAATGGATGATGTATAGTTTATCAAATTCTTTACACGAAAAGAAGACGACGTATATAGTCCACTTAAGTTTTTACATACGAAATGGACGAATTATAGTCAATTTAATTTTTTATAAAAATTTTTAAAATGGACGATGTATGGTCCATTAAATTTTGTATATATAGCCAGTCCATTTAATTTTTTGCATGAAAAATAGACGATGTATAGTCTATATATAATTGTTTGCATACGAATCGGACGATTTATAGTCGATAAAATTTTTTCATAAAAATTAAAAAAAAGACGATGTATATATAGCCCATTAAATTTTTTTCATAAAAAAATTTTTTTCATGAAAAATGGATGATGTATAGTTTATTGAATTCTTTGCACGAAAAGAAGACGACGTATATAGTCCACTTAAGTTTTTACATACGAAATGGACGAATTATAGTCAATTTAATTTTTTATAAAAATTTTTAAAATGTACGATGTATAGTCCATTAAATTTTGTATATATAGCCAGTCCATTTAATTTTTTGCATAAAAAATATACGATTTATAGTCTATATAATTGTTTGCATACGAATCGGACGATTTATAGTCGATAAAATTTTTTCATAAAAAATTGAAAAAAAGACGATGTATAGTCCATTAAATTTTGTTCATAAAAAAACTTTTTGCATGAAAAATGGATGATGTATAGTTTATGAAATTCTTTGCACGAAAAGAAGACGACGTATATAGTCCACTTAAGTTTTTACATACGAAATGGACGAATTATAGTCAATTTAATTTTTTATAAAAGTTTTAAAAATGGACGATGTATAGTCCATTAAATTTTGTATATATAGCCAGTCCATTTAATTTTTTGCATAAAAAATAGACGATGCATAGTCTATATAATTGTTTGCATACGAATCGGACGATTTATAGTCGATAAAATTTTTTCATAAAAAATTGGAAAAAAAGACGATGTATAGCCCATTAAATTTTTTTCATAAGAAAATTTTTTGCATGAAAAATGGATGATGTATAGTTTATTGAATTCTTTGCACGAAAAGAAGACGACGTATATAGTCCACTTAAGTTTTTACATACGAAATGGACGAATTATAGTCAATTTAATTTTTTATAAAAATTTTAAAAATGGACGATGTATAGTCCATTAAATTTTGTATATATAGCCAGTCCATTTAATTTTTTGCATAAAAAATATAAGATTTATAGTCTATATAATTGTTTGCATACGAATCGGACGATTTATAATCGATAAAATTTTTTCATAAAAAATTGAAAACAAGACGATGTATAGCCCATTAAATTTTTTTCATAAAAAATTTTTTTCCATGAAAAATGGATGATGTATAGTTTATTAAATGCTTTGCACGAAAAGAAGACGACATATATAGTACACTTAAGTTTTTACATACGAAATGGACGAATTATAGTCAATTTAATTTTTTATAAAAATTTTAAAAATGGACGATGTATAGTCCATTAAATTTTCTATATATAGCCAGTCCATTTAATTTTTTTGCATGAAAAATAGACGATGTATAGTCTATATAACTGTTTGCATACGAATCGGACGATTTATAGTCGATAAAATTTTTTCATAAAAAATTTAAAAAAAGACGATGTATAGCCCATTAAATTTTTTTCATAAAAAATTTTTTTGCATGAAAAATGGATGATGTATAGTTTATTGAATCCTTTGCACGAAAAGAAGACGACGTATATAGTCCACTTAAGTTTTTACATACGAAATGGACGAATTATAGTCAATTTAATTTTTTTATAAAAATTTTTAAAATGGACGATGTATAGTCCATTAAATTTTGTATATATAGCCAGTCCATTTAATTTTTTCCATGAAAAATAGACGATGTATAGTCTATATAATTGTTTGCATGCGAATCGGACGATTTATAGCCGATAAATTTTTTTCATAAAAAATTTAAAAAAAGACGATGTATAGTCCATTAAATTTTTTTCATAAAAAAACTTTTTGCATGAAAAATGGATGATGTATAGTTTATTAAATTCTTTGCACGAAAAGAAGACCACGTTTATAGTCCACTTAAGTTTTTACATACGAAATGGACGAATTATAGTCAATTTAATTTTTTATAAAAGTTTTAAAAATGGACGATGTATAGTCCATTAAATTTTGTATATATAGCCAGTCAATTTAAATTTTTGCATGAAAAATAGACGATGTATAGTCTATATAATTGTTTGCATACGAATCGGACGATTTAAAGTCGACTAAATTTTTTCATAAAAAATTGAAAAAAAAAAGACGATGTATAGTCCATAAAATTTTTTTCATAAAAAAACTTTTTGCATGAAAAATGGATGATGTACAGTTTATTAAATTCTTTGCACGAAAAGAAGACGACGTCTATAGTCCACTTAAGTTTTTACATACGAAATGGACGAATTATAGTCAATTTAATTTTTTATAAAAATTTTAAAAATGGACGATGTATAGTCCATTAAATTTTGTATATATAGCCAGTCCATTTAATTTTTTCCATGAAAAATAGACGATGTATAGTCTATATAATTTGTTGCATACGAATCGGACGATTTAAAGTCGACTAAATTTTTTCATAAAAAATTGAAAAAAAGACGATGTATAGTCCATTAAATTTTTTTCATAAAAAAACTTTTTGCATGAAAAATGGATGATGTATAGTTTATTAAATTCTTTGCACGAAAAGAAGACGACGTATATAGTCCACTTAAGTTTTAAATACGAAATGGACGAATTATAGTCAATTTAATTTTTTATAAAAATTTTAAAAATGGACGATGTATAGTCCATTAAATTTTGTATATATAGCCAGTCCATTTAATTTTTTACATAAAAAATAGACGATGCATAGTCTATATAATTGTTTGCATACGAATCGGACGATTTATAGTCGATAAAATTTTTTCATAAAAAACTGAAAAAAGACGATGTATAGCCCATTAAATTTTTTTCATAAAAAAAGTTTTTACATACGAAATGGACGAATTATAGTCAATTTAATTTTTTATAAAAATTTTTTAAATGGACGATGTATAGTCCATTAAATTTTGTATATATAGCCAGTCCATTTAATTTTTTGCATGAAAAATAGGCGATGTATAGTCTATATAATTGTTTGCATACGAATCGGACGATTTATAATCGATAAAATTTTTTCATAAAAATTAAAAAAAAGACGATGTATAGCCCATTAAATTTTTTTCATAAAAAAACTTTTTGCATGAAAAATGGATGATGTATAGTTTATTAAATTCTTTGCACGAAAAGAAGACGACGTATATAGTCCACTTAAGTTTCTACATACGAAATGGACGAATTATAGTCAATTTAATTTTTTATAAAAATTTAAAAAATGGACGATGTATATATAGTCCATTAAATTTTGTATATATAGCCAGTCCATTTAATTTTTTGCATGAAAAATAGACGATGTATAGTCTATATAATTGTTTGCATACGAATCGGACGATTTAAAGTCGATAAAATTTTTTCATAAAAAATTGAAATAAGACGATTTTTTTCATAAAAAAACTTTTTGCATGAAAAATGGATGATGTATAGTTTATTAAATTCTTTGCACGAAAAGAAGACGACGTATATAGTCCACTTAAGTTTTAAATACGAATTGGACGAATTATAGTCAATTTAATTTTTTATACAAATTTTAAAAATGGACGATGTATGGTCCATTAAATTTTGTATATATAGCCAGTCCATTTAATTTTTTGCATGAAAAATAGACGATGTATAGTCTATATATAATTGTTTGCATACGAATCGGACGATTTATAGTCGATAAAATTTTTTCATAAGAAATTTAAAAAAAGACGATGTTTAGCCCATTAAATTTTTTTTTATAAAAAAATTTTTTCAATGAAAAATGGATGATGTATAGTTTATCAAATTCTTTGCACGAAAAGAAGACGACGTATATAGTCCACTTAAGTTTTTACGTACGAAATGGACGAATTATAGTCAATTTAATTTTTTATAAAAATTTTTAAAATGGACGATGTATGGTCCATTAAATTTTGTATATATAGCCAGTCCATTTAATTTTTTGCATGAAAAATAGACGATGTATAGTCTATATATAATTGTTTGCATACGAATCGGACGATTTATAGTCGATAAAATTTTTTCATAAAAATTAAAAAAAAGAGGATGTATATATAGCCCATTAAATTTTTTTCATAAAAAATTTTTTTTCATGAAAAATGGATGATGTATAGTTTATTGAATTCTTTGCACGAAAAGAAGACGACGTATATAGTCCACTTAAGTTTTTACATACGAAATGGACGAATTATAGTCAATTTAATTTTTTATAAAAATTTTTAAAATGGACGATGTATAGTCCATTAAATTTTGTATATATAGCCAGTCCATTTAATTTTTGGCATAAAAAATATACGATTTATAGTCTATATAATTGTTTGCATACGAATCGGACGATTTATAGTCGATAAAATTTTTTCATAAAAAATTGAAAAAAAGACGATGTATAGTCCATTCAATTTTGTTCATAAAAAAACTTTTTGCGTGAAAAATGGATGATGTATAGTTTATTAAATTCTTTGCACGAAAAGAAGACGACGTATATAGTCCACTTAAGTTTTTACATACGAAATGGACGAATTATAGTCAATTTAATTTTTTATAAAAGTTTTAAAAATGGACGATGTATAGTCCATTAAATTTTGTATATATAGCCAGTCCATTTAATTTTTTGCATAAAAAATAGACGATGCATAGTCTATATAATTGTTTGCATACGAATCGGACGATTTATAGTCGATAAAATTTTTTCATAAAAAATTGAAAAAAAGACGATGTATAGCCCATTAAATTTTTTTCATAAAAAAATTTTTTGCATGAAAAATGGATGATGTATAGTTTATTGAATTCTTTGCACGAAAAGAAGACGACGTCTATAGTCCACTTAAGTTTTTACATACGAAATGGACGAATTATAGTCAATTTAATTTTTTATAAAAATTTTTAAAATGGACGATGTATGGTCCATTAAATTTTGTATATATAGCCAGTCCATTTAATTTTTTGCATGAAAAATAGACGATGTATAGTCTATATAATTTGTTGCATACGAATCGGACGATTTAAAGTCGACTAAATTTTTTCATAAAAAATTGAAAAAAAGACGATGTCCATTAAATTTTTTTCATAAAAAACTTTTTGCATGAAAACTGGATGATGTATAGTTTATTAAATTCTTTGCACGAAAAGAAGACGACGTATATAGTCCACTTAAGTTTTAAATACGAAATGGACGAATTATAGTCAATTTAATTTTTTATAAAAATTTTAAAAATGGACGATGTATAGTCCATTAAGTTTTGTATATATAGCCAGTCCATTTAATTTTTTGCATAAAAAATAGACGATGCATAGTCTATATAATTGTTTGCATACGAATCGGACGATTTATAGTCGATAAAATTTTTTCATAAAAAATTGAAAAAAAGACGATGTATAGCCCATTAAATTTTTTTCATAAAAAATTTTTTTGCATGAAAAATGGATGGTGTATAGTTTATTGAATTCTTTGCACGAAAAGAAGACGACGTATATAGTCCACTTAAAATTTACATACGAGATGGACGAATTATAGTCAATTTAATTTTTTATAAAAATTTTAAAAATGGACGATGTATAGTCCATTAAGTTTTGTATATATAGCCAGTTCATTTAATTTTTTGCATAAAAAATATCCGATTTATAGTCTATATAATTGTTTGCATACGAATCGGACGATTTATAGTCGATAAAATTTTTTCATAAAAAATTGAAAAAAAGACGATGTATAGCCCATTAAATTTTTTTTCATAAAAAAATTCTTTGCATGAAAAATGAATGATGTATAGTTTATTGAATTCTTTGCACGAAAAGAAGACGACGTATATAGTCCACTTAAGTTTTTACATACGAAATGGACGAATTATAGTCAATTTAATTTTTTATAAAAATTTTTAAAATGGACGATGTATAGTCCATTAAATTTTGTATATATAGCCAGTCCATTTAATTTTTTGCATGAAAAATAGACGATGTATAGTCTATATAATTTGTTGCATACGAATCGGACGATTTAAAGTCGACTAAATTTTTTCATAAAAAATTGAAAAAAAGACGATGTATAGTCCATTAAATTTTTTTCATAAAAAAACTTTTTGCATGAAAAATGGATGATGTATAGTTTATTAAATTCTTTGCACGAATAGAAGACGACGTATATAGTCCACTTAAGTTTTAAATACGAAATGGACGAATTATAGTCAATTTAATTTTTTATAAAAATTTAAAAAATGGACGATGTATAGTCCATTAAATTTTGTATATATTGCCAGTCCATTTAATTTTTTGCATAAAAAATAGACGATGCATAGTCTATATAATTGTTTGCATACGAATCGGACGATTTATAGTCGATAAAATTTTTTCATAAAAAATTGAAAAAAAGACGATGTATAGCCCATTAAATTTTTTTTCATAAAAAAATTCTTTGCATGAAAAATGGATGATGTATAGTTTATTGAATTCTTTGCACGAAAAGAAGACGACGTATATAGTCCACTTAAGTTTTTACCTACGAAATGGACGAATTATAGTCAATTTAATTTTTTATAAAAATTTTTAAAATGGACGATGTATAGTCCATTAAATTTTGTATATATAGCCAGTCCATTTAATTTTTTGCATGAAAAATAGACGATGTATAGTCTATATAATTTGTTGCATACGAATCGGACGATTTAAAGTCGACTAAATTTTTTCATAAAAAATTGAAAAAAAGACGATGTATAGCCCATTAAATTTTTTTCATAAAAAAATTTTTTCCATGAAAAATGGATGATGTATAGTTTATCAAATTCTTTCCACGAAAAGAAGACGACGTATATAGTCCACTTAAGTTTTTACATACGAAATGGACGAATTATAGTCAATTTAATTTTTTATAAAAATTTTTAAAATGGACGATGTATAGTCCATTAAATTTTGTATATATAGCCAGTCCATTTATTTTTTTGAATGAAAAATAGACGATGTATAGTCTATATAATTGTTTGCATACGAATCGGACGATTTATAGTCGATAAAATTTTTTCATAAAAATTAAAAAAAGACGATGTATAGCCCATTAAATTTTTTTCATAAAAAATTTTTTTGCATGAAAAATGGATGATGTATAGTTTATTGAATTCTTTGCACGAAAAGAAGACGACGTATATAGTCCACTTAAGTTTTTACATAAGAAATGGACGAATTATAGTCAGTTTAATTTTTTATAAAAATTTAAAAAATGGACGATATATAGTCCATTAAATTTTGTATATATAGCCAGTCCATTTAATTTTTTGCATAAAAAATATACGATTTATAGTCTATATAATTTGTTGCATACGAATCGGACGATTTAAAGTCGACTAAATTTTTTCATAAAAAATTGAAAAAAAGACGATGTATAGTCCATTAAATTTTTTTCATAAAAAAACTTTTTGCATGAAAAATGGATGATGTATAGTTTATTAAATTCTTTGCACGAAAAGAAGACAACGTATATAGTCCACTTAAGTTTTTACATACGAAATGGACGAATTATAGTCAATTCAATTTTTTATAAAAATTTTTAAAATGGACGATGTATAGTCCATTAAATTTTGTATATATAGCCAGTCCATTTAATTTTTTGCATGAAAAATAGACGATGTATAGTCTATATAATTTGTTGCATACGAATCGGACGATTTAAAGTCGACTAAATTTTTTCATAAAAAATTGAAAAAAAGACATGTATAGTCCATTAAATTTTTTTCATAAAAAAACTTTTTGCATGAAAAATGGATGATGTATAGTTTATTAAATTCTTTGCACGAAAAGAAGACGACGTATATAGTCCACTTAAGTTTTAAATACGAAATGGACGAATTATAGTCAATTCAATTTTTTATAAAAATTTTAAAAATGGACGATGTATAGTCCATTAAATTTTGTATATATAGCCAGTCCATTTAATTTTTTGCATAAAAAATAGACGATGTATAGTCTATATAATTTGTTGCATACGAATCGGACGATTTAAAGTCGACTAAATTTTTTCATAAAAAATTCAAAAAAAGACGATGTATAGTCCATTAAATTTTGTTCATAAAAAAACTTTTTGCATGAAAAATGGATGATGTATAGTTTATTAAATTCTTTGCACGAAAAGAAGACGACGTATATAGTCGACTTAAGTTTTAAATACGAAATGGACGAATTATAGTCAATTTAATTTTTTATAAAAATTTTAAAAATGGACGATGTATAGTCCATTAAATTTTGTATATATAGCCAGTCCATTTAATTTTTTGCATAAAAAATATACGATTTATAGTCTATATAATTGTTTGCATACGAATCGGACGATTTATAGTCGATAAAATTTTTTCATAAAAAATTGACAAAAAGACGATGTATAGCCCATTAAATTTTTTTCATAAAAAAATTTTTTCCATGAAAAATGGATGATGTATAGTTTATTGAATTCTTTGCACGAAAAGAAGACGACGTATATAGTCCACTTAAGTTTTTACATACGAAATGGACGAATTATAGTCAATTTAATTTTTTATAAAAATTTTTAAAATGGACGATGTATAGTCCATTAAATTTTGTATATATAGCCAGTCCATTTAATTTTTTGCATGAAAAATAGACGATGTATAGTCTATATAATTTGTTGCATACGAATCGGACGATTTAAAGTCGACTAAATTATTTCATAAAAAATTTAAAAAAATACGATGTATAGTCCATTAAATTTTTTTCATAAAAAAACTTTTTGCATGAAAAATGGATGATGTATAGTTTATTAAATTCTTTGCACGAAAAGAAGACGATGTATATAGTCCACTTAAGTTTTTACATACGAAATGGACGAATTATAGTCAATTTAATTTTTTATAAAAGTTTTACAAATGGAAGATGTATAGTCCATTAAATTTTGTATATATAGCCAGTCCATTTAATTTTTTGCATGAAAAAAAGACGACGTATAGTCTATATAATTGTTTGCATACGAATCGGACGATTTAAAGTCGACTAAATTTTTTCATAAAAAATTGAAAAAAAAGACGATGTATACTCCATAAAATTGTTTTCATAAAAAAACTTTTTGCATGAAAAATGGATGATGTATAGTTTATTAAATTCTTTGCACGAAAAGAAGACGACGTCTATAGTCCACTTAAGTTTTTACATACGAAATGGACGAATTATAGTCAATTTAATTTTTTATAAAAATTTTTAAAATGGACGATGTATAGTCCATTAAATTTTGTATATATAGCCAGTCCATTTAATTTTTTGCATGAAAAATAGACGATGTATAGTCTATATAATTTGTTGCATACGAATCGGACGATTTAAAGTCGACTAAATTTTTTCATAAAAAATTGAAAAAAATACGATATATAATAGGCCATTAAATTTTTTTCATAAAAAAACTTTTTGCATGAAAAATGGATGATGTATAGTTTATTAAATTCTTTGCACGAAAAGAAGACGACGTCTATAGTCCACTTAAGTTTTTACATACGAAATGGACGAATTATAGTCAATTTAATTTTTTATAAAAATTTTTAAAATGGACGATGTATAGTCCATTAAATTTTGTATATATAGCCAGTCCGTTTAATTTTTTGCATGAAAAATAGACGATGTATAGTCTATATAATTGTTTGCATACGAATCGGACGATTTAGAGTTGATAAAATTTTTTCATAGAAATTAAAAAAAAGACGATGTATAACCCATTAAATTTTTTTCATAAAAAATTTTTTTGCATGAAAAATGGATGATGTATAGTTTATTGAATTCTTTGCACGAAAAGAAGACGACGTATATAGTCCACTTAAGTTTTTACATACGAAATGGACGAATTATAGTCAATTTAATTTTTTATAAAAATTTAAAAAATGGACGATGTATAGTCCATTAAATTTTGTATATATAGCCAGTCCATTTAATTTTTTGCATAAAAAATATACGATTTATAGTCTATATAATTGTTTGCATACGAATCGGACGATTTATAGTCGATAAAATTTTTTCATAAAAGATTGAAAAAAAAGACGATGTATAGCCCATTAAATTTTTTTCATAAAAAAATTTTTTGCATGAAAAATGGATGATGTATAGTTTATTGAATTCTTTGCACGAAAAGAAGACGACGTATATAGTCCACTTAAGTTTTTTCATACGAAATGGACGAATTATAGTCAATTTAATTTTTTATAAAAATTTTTAAAACGGACGATGTATAGTCCATTAAATTTTGTATATATAGCCAGTCCGTTTAATTTTTTGCATGAAAAATAGACGATGTATAGTCTATATAATTGTTTGCATACGAATCGGACGATTTATAGTCGATAACATTTTTTCATAAAAAATTGAAAAAAAGACAAATTTTTTTCATAAAAAAGTTTTTTGCATGAAAAATGGATGATGTATAGTTTATTAAATGCTTTGCACGAAGAGAAGACGACGTATATAGTCCACTTAAGTATTTACATACGAAATGGACGAATTATAGTCAATTTAATTTTTTATAAAAGTTTTAAAAATGGACGATGTATAGTCCATTAAATTTTGTATATGTAGATAGTCCATTTAATTTTTTGCATGAAAAATAGACGATGTATAGTCTATATAATTGTTTGCATACGAATCGGACGATTTAAAGTCGTCTAAATTTTTTCATAAAAATTTGAAAAAAAGACGATGTATAGTCCATCAAATTTTTTTCATAAAAACATTTTTTGCATGAAAAATGGATGATGTATAGTTTATTAAATTCTTTGCACGAAAAGAAGACGACATATATAGTCCACTTAAGTTTTTACATACGAAATGGACGAATTATAGTCAATTTAATTTTTTATAAAATTTTTAAAATGGACGATGTATAGTCCATTAAATTTTGTATATATAGCCAGTCCATTTAATTTTTTGCATGAAAAATAGACGATGTATAGTCTATATAATTGTTTGCATACGAATCGGACGATTTAGAGTTGATAAAATTTTTTCATAGAAATTAAAAAAAAGACGATGTATAACCCATTAAATTTTTTTCATAAAAATTTTTTTTGCATGAAAAATGGATGATGTATAGTTTATTGAATTCTTTGCACGAAAAGAAGACGACGTATATAGTCCACTTAAGTTTTTACATACGAAATGGACGCATTATAGTCAATTTAATTTTTTATAAAAATTTTAAAAATGGACGATGTATAGTCCATTAAATTTTGTATATATAGCCAGTCCATTTAATTTTTTGCATAAAAAATATACGATTTATAGTCTATATAATTGTTTGCATACGAATCGGACGATTTATAGTCGATAAAATTTTTTCATAAAAGATTGAAAAAAAAGACGATGTATAGCCCATTAAATTTTTTTCATAAAAAAATTTTTTGCATGAAAAATGGATGATGTATAGTTTATTGAATTCTTTGCACGAAAAGAAGACGACGTATATAGTCCACTTAAGTTTTAAATACGAAATGGACGAATTATAGTCAATTTAATTTTTTATAAAAATTTAAAAAATGGACGATGTATAGTCCATTAAATTTTGTATATATAGCCAGTCCATTTAATTTTTTGCATAAAAAATATACGATTTATAGTCTATATAATTGTTTGCATACGAATCGGACGATTTATAGTCGATAAAATTTTTTCATAAAAAATTGAAAAAAAGACGATGTATAGTCAGTCCATTAAATTTTTTTCATAAAAAAATTTTTTTGCATGAAAAATGGATGATGTATAGTTTATTGAATTCTTTGCACGAAAAGAAGACGACGTATATAGTCCACTTAAGTTTTTTCATACGAAATGGACGAATTATAGTCAATTTAATTTTTTATAAAAATTTTTTAAATGGACGATGTATAGTCCATTAAATTTTGTATATATAGCCAGTCCATTTAATTTTAGCATGAAAAATAGACGATGTATAGTCTATATAATTTGTTGCATACGAATCGGACGATTTAAAGTCGACTAAATTTTTTCATAAAAAATTGAAAAAAAGACGATGTATAGTCCATAAAATTTTTTTCATAAAAAAACTTTTTGCATGAAAAATGGATGATGTATAGTTTATTAAATTCTTTACACGAAAAGAAGACGACGTATATAGTCCACTTAAGTTTTTACATACGAAATGGACGAATTATAGTCAATTTAATTTTTTATAAAAATTTAAAAAATGGACGATGTATAGTCCATTAAATTTTGTATATATAGCCAGTCCATTTAATTTTTTGCATAAAAATAGACGATGCATAGTCTATATAATTGTTTGCATACGAATCGGACGATTTATAGTCGATACAATTTTTTCATAAAAAATTGAAAACAAGACGATGTATAGCCCATTAAATTTTTTTCATAAAAAAATTTTTTACATGAAAAATGGATGATGTATAGTTTATCAAATTCTTTGCACGAAAAGAAGACGACGTATATAGTCCACTTAAGTTTTTACATACGAAATGGACGAATTATAGTCAATTTAATTTTTTATAAAAATTTTTAAAATGGACGATGTATAGTCCATTAAATTTTGTATATATAGCCAGTCCATTTAATTTTTTGCATAAAAAATAGACGATGCATAGTCTATATAATTGTTTGCATACGAATCGGACGATTTATAGTCGATAAAATTTTTTCATAAAAAATTGAAAAAAAGACGATGTATAGCCCATTAAATTTTTTTTCATAAAAAAATTCTTTGCATGAAAAATGGATGATGTATAGTTTATTGAATTCTTTGCACGAAAAGAAGACGACGTATATAGTCCACTTAAGTTTTTACCTACGAAATGGACGAATTATAGTCAATTTAATTTTTTATAAAAATTTTTAAAATGGACGATGTATAGTCCATTAAATTTTGTATATATAGCCAGTCCATTTAATTTTTTGCATGAAAAATAGACGATGTATAGTCTATATAATTTGTTGCATACGAATCGGACGATTTAAAGTCGACTAAATTTTTTCATAAAAAATTGAAAAAAAGACGATGTATAGCCCATTAAATTTTTTTCATAAAAAAATTTTTTCCATGAAAAATGGATGATGTATAGTTTATCAAATTCTTTGCACGAAAAGAAGACGACGTATATAGTCCACTTAAGTTTTTACATACGAAATGGACGAATTATAGTCAATTTAATTTTTTATAAAAATTTTTAAAATGGACGATGTATAGTCCATTAAATTTTGTATATATAGCCAGTCCATTTATTTTTTTGAATGAAAAATAGACGATGTATAGTCTATATAATTGTTTGCATACGAATCGGACGATTTATAGTCGATAAAATTTTTTCATAAAAATTAAAAAAAGACGATGTATAGCCCATTAAATTTTTTTCATAAAAAATTTTTTTGCATGAAAAATGGATGATGTATAGTTTATTGAATTCTTTGCACGAAAAGAAGACGACGTATATAGTCCACTTAAGTTTTTACATAAGAAATGGACGAATTATAGTCAGTTTAATTTTTTATAAAAATTTAAAAAATGGACGATATATAGTCCATTAAATTTTGTATATATAGCCAGTCCATTTAATTTTTTGCATAAAAAATATACGATTTATAGTCTATATAATTTGTTGCATACGAATCGGACGATTTAAAGTCGACTAAATTTTTTCATAAAAAATTGAAAAAAAGACGATGTATAGTCCATTAAATTTTTTTCATAAAAAAACTTTTTGCATGAAAAATGGATGATGTATAGTTTATTAAATTCTTTGCACGAAAAGAAGACAACGTATATAGTCCACTTAAGTTTTTACATACGAAATGGACGAATTATAGTCAATTTAATTTTCTATAAAAATTTTTAAAATGGACGATGTATAGTCCATTAAATTTTGTATATATAGCCAGTCCATTTAATTTTTTGCATGAAAAATAGACGATGTATAGTCTATATAATTTGTTGCATACGAATCGGACGATTTAAAGTCGACTAAATTTTTTCATAAAAAATTGAAAAAAAGACATGTATAGTCCATTAAATTTTTTTCATAAAAAAACTTTTTGCATGAAAAATGGATGATGTATAGTTTATTAAATTCTTTGCACGAAAAGAAGACGACGTATATAGTCCACTTAAGTTTTAAATACGAAATGGACGAATTATAGTCAATTTAATTTTTTATAAAAATTTTAAAAATGGACGATGTATAGTCCATTAAATTTTGTATATATAGCCAGTCCATTTAATTTTTTGCATGAAAAATAGACGATGTATAGTCTATATAATTTGTTGCATACGAATCGGACGATTTAAAGTCGACTAAATTTTTTCATAAAAAATTGAAAAAAAGACGATGTATAGTCCATTAAATTTTTTTCATAAAAAAACTTTTTGCATGAAAAATGGATGATGTATAGTTTATTAAATTCTTTGCACGAAAAGAAGACGACGTATATAGTCCACTTAAGTTTTAAATACGAAATGGACGAATTATAGTCAATTTAATTTTTTATAAAAATTTTAAAAATGGACGATGTATAGTCCATTAAATTTTGTATATATAGCCAGTCCATTTAATTTTTTGCATAAAAAATAGACGATGTATAGTCTATATAATTTGTTGCATACGAATCGGACGATTTAAAGTCGACTAAATTTTTTCATAAAAAATTCAAAAAAAAACGATGTATAGTCCATTAAATTTTTTTCATAAAAAAACTTTTTGCATGAAAAATGGATGATGTATAGTTTATTAAATTCTTTGCACGAAAAGAAGACGACGTATATAGTCGACTTAAGTTTTAAATACGAAATGGACGAATTATAGTCAATTTAATTTTTTATAAAAATTTTAAAAATGGACGATGTATAGTCCATTAAATTTTGTATATATAGCCAGTCCATTTAATTTTTTGCATAAAAAATATACGATTTATAGTCTATATAATTGTTTGCATACGAATCGGACGATTTATAGTCGATAAAATTTTTTCATAAAAAATTGACAAAAAGACGATGTATAGCCCATTAAATTTTTTTCATAAAAAAATTTTTTCCATGAAAAATGGATGATGTATAGTTTATTGAATTCTTTGCACGAAAAGAAGACGACGTATATAGTCCACTTAAGTTTTTACATACGAAATGGACGAATTATAGTCAATTTAATTTTTTATAAAAATTTTTAAAATGGACGATGTATAGTCCATTAAATTTTGTATATATAGCCAGTCCATTTAATTTTTTGCATGAAAAATAGACGATGTATAGTCTATATAATTTGTTGCATACGAATCGGACGATTTAAAGTCGACTAAATTATTTCATAAAAAATTTAAAAAAATACGATGTATAGTCCATTAAATTTTTTTCATAAAAAAACTTTTTGCATGAAAAATGGATGATGTATAGTTTATTAAATTCTTTGCACGAAAAGAAGACGACGTATATAGTCCACTTAAGTTTTTACATACGAAATGGACGAATTATAGTCAATTTAATTTTTTATAAAAGTTTTACAAATGGAAGATGTATAGTCCATTAAATTTTGTATATATAGCCAGTCCATTTAATTTTTTGCATGAAAAAAAGACGACGTATAGTCTATATAATTGTTTGCATACGAATCGGACGATTTAAAGTCGACTAAATTTTTTCATAAAAAATTGAAAAAAAAGACGATGTATACTCCATAAAATTTTTTTCATAAAAAAACTTTTTGCATGAAAAATGGATGATGTATAGTTTATTAAATTCTTTGCACGAAAAGAAGACGACGTCTATAGTCCACTTAAGTTTTTACATACGAAATGGACGAATTATAGTCAATTTAATTTTTTATAAAAATTTTTAAAATGGACGATGTATAGTCCATTAAATTTTGTATATATAGCCAGTCCATTTAATTTTTTGCATGAAAAATAGACGATGTATAGTCTATATAATTGTTTGCATACGAATCGGACGATTTATAGTCGATAAAATTTTTTCATAAAAATTAAAAAAAAAGACGATGTATAGCCCATTAAATTTTTTTCATAAAAAATTTTTTTGCATGAAAAATTGATGATTTATAGTTTATTGAATTCTTTGCACGAAAAGAAGACGACGTATATAGTCCGCTTAATTATTTACATACGAAATAGACGAATTACAGTCAATTTAATTTTTTATAAAAATTTAAAAAATGGACGATGTATATGTCCATTAAATTTTGTATATATAGCCAGTCCATTTAATTTTTTGCATAAAAAATATACGATTTATAGTCTATATAATTGTTTGCATACGAATCGGACGATTTATAGTCGATAAAATTTTTTCATAAAAAATTGAAAAAAAGACGATGTATAGCCCATTAAATTTTTTTCATAAAAAAATTTTTTGCATGAAAAATGGATGATGTATAGTTTATTGAATTCTTTGCACGAAAAGAAGACGACGTATATAGTCCACTTAAGTTTTTACATACGAAATGGACGAATTATAGTCAATTTAATTTTTTATAAAAATTTTAAAAATGGACGATGTATAGTCCATTAAATTTTGTATATATAGCCAGTCCATTTAATTTTTTGCATGAAAAATAGACGATGTATAGTCTATATAATTTGTTGCATACGAATCGGACGATTTAAAGTCGACTAAATTTTTTCATAAAAAATTGAAAAAAAGACGATGTATAGTCCATTAAATTTTTTTCATAAAAAAACTTTTTGCATGAAAAATGGATGATGTATAGTTTATTAAATTCTTTGCACGAAAAGAAGACGACGTATATAGTCCACTTAAGTTTTTACATACGAAATGGACGAATTATAGTCAATTTAATTTTTTATAAAAGTTTTACAAATGGACGATGTATAGTCCATTAAATTTTGTATATATAGCCAGTCCATTTAATTTTTTGCATGAAAAAAAGACGACGTATAGTCTATATAATTGTTTGCATACGAATCGGACGATTTAAAGTCGACTAAATTTTTTCATAAAAAATTGAAAAAAAAGACGATGTATATATAGTCCATTAAATTTTTTTCATAAAAAAACTTTTTGCATGAAAAATGGATGATGTATAGTTTATTAAATTCTTTGCACGAAAAGAAGACGACGCATATAGTCGACTTAAGTTTTTACATACGAAATGGACGAATTATAGTCAATTTAATTTTTTATAAAAATTTTTAAAATGGACGATGTATAGTCCATTAAATTTTATATATATAGCCAGTCCATTTAATTTTTTGCATGAAAAATAGACGATGTATAGTCTATATAATTTGTTGCATACGAATCGGACGATTTAAAGTCGACTAAATTTTTTCATAAAAAATTGAAAAAAATACGATATATAGGCCATTAAATTTTTTTCATAAAAAAACTTTTTGCATGAAAAATGGATGATGTATAGTTTATTAAATTCTTTGCACGAAAAGAAGACGACGTCTATAGTCCACTTAAGTTTTTACATACGAAATGGACGAATTATAGTCAATTTAATTTTTTATAAAAATTTTTAAAATGGACGATGTATAGTCCATTAAATTTTGTATATATAGCCAGTCCATTTAATTTTTTGCATGAAAAATAGACGATGTATAGTCTATATAATTTGTTGCATACGAATCGGACGATTTAAAGTCGACTAAATTTTTTCATAAAAAATTTAAAAAAAGACTATGTATATATAGTCCATTAAATTTTTTTCATAAAAAAACTTTTTACATACGAAATGGACGAATTATAGTCAATTTAATTTTTTATAAAAATTTTTTAAATGGACGATGTATAGTCCATTAAATTTTGTATATATAGCCAGTCCATTTAATTTTTGGCATGAAAAATAGACGATGTATAGTCTATATAATTGTTTGCATACGAATCGGACGATTTATAGTCGATAACATTTTTTCATAAAAAATTGAAAAAAAGACAAATTTTTTTCATAAAAAAGTTTTTTGCATGAAAAATGGATGATGTATAGTTTATTAAATGCTTTGCACGAAGAGAAGACGACGTATATAGTCCACTTAAGTATTTACATACGAAATGGACGAATTATAGTCAATTTAATTTTTTATAAAAGTTTTAAAAATGGACGATGTATAGTCCATTAAATTTTGTATATGTAGACAGTCCATTTAATTTTTTGCATGAAAAATAGACGATGTATAGTCTATATAATTGTTTGCATACGAATCGGACGATTTAAAGTCGTCTAAATTTTTTCATAAAAATTTGAAAAAAAGACGATGTATAGTCCATCAAATTTTTTTCATAAAAAAATTTTTTGCATGAAAAATGGATGATGTATAGTTTATTAAATTCTTTGCACGAAAAGAAGACGACATATATAGTCCACTTAAGTTTTTACATACGAAATGGACGAATTATAGTCAATTTAATTTTTTATAAAATTTTTAAAATGGACGATGTATAGTCCATTAAATTTTGTATATATAGCCAGTCCATTTAATTTTTTGCATGAAAAATAGACGATGTATAGTCTATATAATTGTTTGCATACGAATCGGACGATTTAGAGTTGATAAAATTTTTTCATAGAAATTAAAAAAAAGACGATGTATAACCCATTAAATTTTTTTCATAAAAAATTTTTTTGCATGAAAAATGGATGATGTATAGTTTATTGAATTCTTTGCACGAAAAGAAGACGACGTATATAGTCCACTTAAGTTTTTACATACGAAATGGACGAATTATAGTCAATTTAATTTTTTATAAAAATTTAAAAAATGGACGATGTATAGTCCATTAAATTTTGTATATATAGCCAGTCCATTTAATTTTTTGCATAAAAAATATACGATTTATAGTCTATATAATTGTTTGCATACGAATCGGACGATTTATAGTCGATAAAATTTTTTCATAAAAAATTGAAAAAAAAGACGATGTATAGCCCATTAAATTTTTTTCATAAAAAAATTTTTTGCATGAAAAATGGATGATGTATAGTTTATTGAATTCTTTGCACGAAAAGAAGACGACGTATATAGTCCACTTAAGTTTTTTCATACGAAATGGACGAATTATAGTCAATTTAATTTTTTATAAAAATTTTTTAAATGGACGATGTATAGTCCATTAAATTTTGTATATATAGCCAGTCCATTTAATTTTAAGCATGAAAAATAGACGATGTATAGTCTATATAATTTGTTGCATACGAATCGGACGATTTAAAGTCGACTAAATTTTTTCATAAAAAATTGAAAAAAAGACGATGTATAGTCCATAAAATTTTTTTCATAAAAAAACTTTTTGCATGAAAAATGGATGATGTATAGTTTATTAAATTCTTTACACGAAAAGAAGACGACGTATATAGTCCACTTAAGTTTTTACATACGAAATGGACGAATTATAGTCAATTTAATTTTTTATAAAAATTTAAAAAATGGACGATGTATAGTCCATTAAATTTTGTATATATAGCCAGTCCATTTAATTTTTTGCATAAAAATAGACGATGCATAGTCTATATAATTGTTTGCATACGAATCGGACGATTTATAGTCGATACAATTTTTTCATAAAAAATTGAAAACAAGACGATGTATAGCCCATTAAATTTTTTTCATAAAAAAATTTTTTACATGAAAAATGGATGATGTATAGTTTATCAAATTCTTTGCACGAAAAGAAGACGACGTATATAGTCCACTTAAGTTTTTACATACGAAATGGACGAATTATAGTCAATTTAATTTTTTATAAAAATTTAAAAAATGGACGATGTATAGTCCATTAAATTTTGTATATATAGCCAGTCCATTTAATTTTTTGCATGAAAAATAGACGATGTATAGTCTATAAAATTTGTTGCATACGAATCGGACGATTTATAGTCGATAAAATTTTTTCATAAAAATTAAAAAAAAGACGATGTATAGCCCATTAAATTTTTTTCATAAAAAATTTTTTTGCATGGAAAATGGATGATGTATAGTTTATTGAATTCTTTGCACGAAAAGAAGACGACGTATATAGTCCACTTAAGTTTTTACATACGAAATGGACGAATTATAGTCAATTTAATTTTTTATAAAAATTTTTAAAATGGACTATGTATAGTCCATTAAATTTTGTATATATAGCCAGTCCATTTAATTTTTTGCATAAAAAATATACGATTTATAGTCTATATAATTGTTTGCATACGAATCGGACGATTTATAGTCGATAAAATTTTTTCATAAAAAATTGAAAAAAAGACGATGTATAGTCCATAAAATTTTTTTCATAAAAAAACTTTTTGCATGAAAAATGGATGATGTATAGTTTATTAAATTCTTTACACGAAAATAAGACGACGTATATAGTCCACTTAAGTTTTAAATACGAAATGGACGAATTATAGTCAATTTAATTTTTTATAAAAATTTTAAAAATGGACGATGTATAGTCCATTAAATTTTGTATATATAGCCAGTCCATTTAATTTTTTGCATGAAAAATAGACGATGTATAGTCTATATAATTGTTTGCATACGAATCGGACGATTTAAAGTCGACTAAATTTTTTCATAAAAAATTGAAAAAAAGACGATGTATAGTCCATAAAATTTTTTTCATAAAAAACTTTTTGCATGAAAAATGGATGATGTATAGTTTATTAAACTCTTTGCACGAAAAGAAGACGACGTCTATAGTCCACTCAAGTTTTTACATACGAAATGGACGAATTATAGTCAATTTAATTTTTTATAAAAATTTTTAAAATGGACGATGTATAGTCCATTAAATTTTTTTCATAAAAAAACTTTTTGCATGAAAAATGGATGATGTATAGTTTATTAAATTCTTTGCACGAAAAGAAGACGACGTATATAGTCCACTTAAGTTTTAAATACGAAATGGACGAATTATATATAGTCAATTTAATTTTTTATAAAAATTTTAAAAATGGACGATGTATAGTCCATTAAATTTTGTATATATAGCCAGTCCATTTAATTTTTTGCATGAAAAATAGACGATGTATAGTCTATATAATTGCTTGCATACGAATCGGACGATTTAAAGTCGACTAAATTTTTTCATAAAAAATTTAAAAAAAGACGATGTATAGTCCATAAAATTTTTTTCATAAAAAACTTTTTGCATGAAAAATGGATGATGTATAGTTTATTAAATTCTTTGCACGAAAAGAAGACGACGTCTATAGTCCACTTAAGTTTTTACATACGAAATGGACGAATTATAGTCAATTTAATTTTTTATAAAACTTTTTAAAATGGACGATGTATAGTCCATTAAATTTTGTATATATAGCCAGTCCATTTAATTTTTTGCATAAAAAATAGACGATGCATAGTCTATATAATTGTTTGCATACGAATCGGACGATTTATAGTCGATAAAATTTTTTCATAAAAAATTGAAAAAAGACGATGTATAGCCCATTAAATTTTTTTCATAAAAAAATTTTTTGCATGAAAAATGGATGATGTATAGTTTATTGAATTCTTTGCACGAAAAGAAGACGACGTATATAGTCCACTTAAGTTTTAAATACGAAATGGACGAATTATAGTCAATTTAATTTTTTATAAAAATTTTAAAAATGGACGATGTATAGTCCATTAAATTTTGTATATATAGCCAGTCCATTTAATTTTTTGCATAAAAAATAGACGATGCATAGTCTATATAATTGTTTGCATACGAATCGGACGATTTATAGTCGATAAAATTTTTTCATAAAAAATTGAAAAAAGACGATGTATAGCCCATTAAATTTTTTTCATAAAAAAATTTTTTGCATGAAAAATGGATGATGTATAGTTTATTGAATTCTTTGCACGAAAAGAAGACGACGTATATAGTCCACTTAAGTTTTAAATACGAAATGGACGAATTATAGTCAATTTAATTTTTTATAAAAATTTTAAAAATGGACGATGTATAGTCCATTAAATTTCGTATATAATTTGTTGCATACGAATCGGACGATTTAAAGTCGACTAAATTTTTTCATAAAAAATTGAAAAAAAGACGATGTATAGTCCATTAAATTTTTTTCATAAAAAACCTTTTTGCATGAAAAATGGATGATGTATAGTTTATTAAATTCTTTGCACGAAAAGAAGAGACCGTATATAGTCCACTTAAGTTTTTACATACGAAATGGACGAATTATAGTCAATTTAATTTTTTATAAAAATTTTTAAAATGGACGATGTAAAGTCCATTAAATTTTGTATATATAGCCAGTCCATTTAATTTTTTGCATAAAAAATAGACGATGCATAGTCTATATAATTGTTTGCATACGAATCGGACGATTTATAGTCGATAAAATTTTTTCATAAAAAATTTAAAAAAAGACGATGTATAGCCCATTAAATTTTTTTCATAAAAAAATTTTTTCCATGATAAATGGATGATGTATAGTTTATCAAATTCTTTGCACGAAAAGAAGACGACGTATATAGTCCACTTAAGTTTTTACATACGAAATGGACGAATTATAGTCAATTTAATTTTTTATAAACATTTTTAAAATGGACGATGTATAGTCCATTAAATTTTGTATATATAGCCAGTCCATTTAATTTTTTGCATGAAAAATAGACGATGTATAGTCTATATAATTGTTTGCATACGAATCGGACGATTTATAGTCGATAAAATTTTTTCATAAAAATTAAAAAAAAGACGATGTATAGCCCATTAAACTTTTTTCATACAAAATTTTTTTGCATGAAAAATGGATGATGTATAGTTTATTGAATTCTTTGCACGAAAAGAAGACGACGTATATGGTCCACTTAAGTTTTTACATACGAAATGGACGAATTATAATAGTCAATTTAATTTTTTATAAAAATTTAAAAAATGGACGATGTATAGTCCATTAAATTTTGTATATATAGCCAGTCCATTTAATTTTTTGCATAAAAAATATACGATTTATAGTCTATATAATTGTTTGCATACGAATCGGACGATTTATAGTCGATAAAATTTTTTCATAAAAAATTGAAAAAAGACGATGTATAGCCCATTAAATTTTTTTCATAAAAAAATTTTTTGCATGAAAAATGGATGATGTATAGTTTATTGAATTCTTTGCACGAAAAGAAGACGACGTATATAGTCCACTTAAGTTTTTACATACGAAATGGACGAATTATAGTCAATTTAATTTTTTATAAAAATTTTTAAAATGGACGATGTATAGTCCATTAAATTTTGTATATATAGCCAGTCCATTTAATTTTTTGCATGAAAAATAGACGATGTATAGTCTATATAATTTGTTGCATACGAATCGGACGATTTAAAGTCGACTAAATTTTTTCATAAAAAATTGAAAAAAAGACGATGTATATATAGTCCATTAAATTTTTTTCATAAAAAAACTTTTTGCATGAAAAATGGATGATGTATAGTTTATTAAATTCTTTGCACGAAAAAAAGACGACGTATATAGTCCACTTAAGTTTTTACATACGAAATGGACGAATTATAGTCAATTTAATTTTTTATAAAAGTTTTAAAAATGGACGATGTATAGTCCATTAAATTTTGTATATATAGCCAGTCCATTTAATTTTTTGCATGAAAAATAGACGATGTATAGTCTATATAATTGTTTGCATACGAATCGGAAGATTTAAAGTCGACTAAATTTTTTCATAAAAAATTGAAAAAAAAGACGATGTATACTCCATAAAATTTTTTTCATAAAAAAACTTTTTGCATGAAAAATGGATGATGTATAGTTTATTAAATTCTTTGCACGAAAAGAAGACGACGTCTATAGTCCACTTAAGTTTTTACATACGAAATGGACGAATTATAGTCAATTTAATTTTTTATAAAAATTTTTAAAATGGACGATGTATAGTCCATTAAATTTTGTATATATAGCCAGTCCATTTATTTTTTTGCATAAAAAATAGACGATGCATAGTCTATATAATTGTTTGCATACGAATCGGACGATTTATAGTCGATAAAATTTTTTCATAAAAAATTGAAAAAAAGACGATGTATAGCCCATTAAATTTTTTTCATAAAAAAATTTTTTCCATGAAAAATGGATGATGTATAGTTTATCAAATTCTTTGCACGAAAAGAAGACGACGTATATAGTCCACTTAAGTTTTTACATACGAAATGGACGAATTATAGTCAATTTAATTTTTTATAAAAGTTTTAAAAATGGACGATGTATAGTCCATTAAATTTTGTATATATAGCCAGTCCATTTAATTTTTTGCATGAAAATTAGACGATGTATAGTCTATATAATTGTTTGCATACGAATCGGACGATTTACAGTCGACTAAATTTTTTCATAAAAAATTGAAAAAAAACACGATGTATAGTCTCCATAAAATTTTTTTCATAAAAAAACTTTTTGCATGAAAAATGGATGATGTATAGTTTATTGAATTCTTTGCACGAAAAGAAGACGACGTCTATAGTCCACTTAAGTTTTTACATACGAAATGGACGAATTATAGTCAATTTAATTTTTTATAAAAATTTTTAAAATGGACGATGTATAGTCCATTAAATTTTGTATATATAGCCAGTCCATTTATTTTTTTGCATAAAAAATAGACGATGCATAGTCTATATAATTGTTTGCATACGAATCGGACGATTTATAGTCGATAAAATTTTTTCATAAAAAATTGAAAAAAAGACGATGTATAGCCCATTAAATTTTTTTCATAAAAAAATTTTTTCCATGAAAAATGGATGATGTATAGTTTATCAAATTCTTTGCACGAAAAGAAGACGACGTATATAGTCCACTTAAGTTTTTACATACGAAATGGACGAATTATAGTCAATTTAATTTTTTATAAAAGTTTTAAAAATGGACGATGTATAGTCCATTAAATTTTGTATATATAGCCAGTCCATTTAATTTTTTGCATGAAAATTAGACGATGTATAGTCTATATAATTGTTTGCATACGAATCGGACGATTTACAGTCGACTAAATTTTTTCATAAAAAATTGAAAAAAAACACGATGTATAGTCTCCATAAAATTTTTTTCATAAAAAAACTTTTTGCATGAAAAATGGATGATGTATAGTTTATTGAATTCTTTGCACGAAAAGAAGACGACGTCTATAGTCCACTTAAGTTTTTACATACGAAATGGACGAATTATAGTCAATTTAATTTTTTATAAAAATTTTTAAAATGGACGATGTATAGTCCATTAAATTTTGTATATATAGCCAGTCCATTTATTTTTTTGCATAAAAAATAGACGATGCATAGTCTATATAATTATTTGCATACGAATCGGACGATTTAAAGTCGATAAAATTTTTTCATAAAAAATTTAAAAAAAGACGATGTATAGCCCATTAAATTTTTTTCATAGAAAAATTTTTTCCATGAAAAATGGATGATGTATAGTTTATCAAATTCTTTGCACGAAAAGAAGACGACGTATATAGTCCACTTAAGTTTTTACATACGAAATGGACGAATTATAGTCAATTTAATTTTTTATAAAAATTTTTAAAATGGACGATGTATAGTCCATTAAATTTTGTATATATAGCCAGTCCATTTAATTTTTTGCATGAAAAATAGACGATGTATAGTCTATATAATTGTTTGCATACGAATCGGACGATTTATAGTCGATAAAATTTTTTCATAAAAATTAAAAAAAAGACGATGTATATAGCCCATTAAATTTTTTTCATAAAAAATTTTTTTGCATGAAAAATGGATGATGTATAGTTTATTGAATTCTTTGCACGAAAAGAAGACGACGAATATAGTCCATGTAAGTTTTTACATACGAAATGGACGAATTATAGTCAATTTAATTTTTTATAAAAATTTAAAAAATGGACGATGTATAGTCCATTAAATTTTGTATATATAGCCAGTCTTTTTTTTTTTTTGCATGAAAAATAGACGATGTATAGTCTATATAATTTGTTGCATACGAATCGGACGATTTAAAGTCGACTAAATTTTTTCATAAAAAATTGAAAAAAAGACGATGTATGTCCATTAAATTTTTTTCATAAAAAAACTTTTTGCATGAAAAATGGATGATGTATAGTTTATTAAATTCTTTGCACGAAAAGAAGACGACGTATATAGTCCACTTAAGTTTTAAATACGAAATGGACGAATTATAGTCAATTTAATTTTTTATAAAAATTTTAAAAATGGACGATGTAAAGTCCATTAAATTTTGTATATATAGCCAGTCCATTTATTTTTTTGCATAAAAAATAGACGATGCATAGTCTATATAATTGTTTGCATACGAATCGGACGATTTATAGTCGATAAAATTTTTTCATAAAAAATTGAAAAAAAGACGATGTATAGCCCATTAAATTTTTTTCATAAAAAAATTTTTTCCATGAAAAATGGATGATGTATAGTTTATCAAATTATTTGCACGAAAAGAAGACGACGTCTATAGTCCACTTAAGTTTTTACATACGAAATGGACGAATTATAGTCAATTTAATTTTTTATAAAAATTTTTAAAATGGACGATGTATAGTCCATTAAATTTTGTATATATAGCCAGTCCATTTAATTTTTTGCGTGAAAAATAGACGATGTATAGTCTATATAATTGTTTGCATACGAATCGGACGATTTAAAGTCGACTAAATTTTTTCATAAAAAATTGAAAAAAAGACGACGTATAGCCCATTAAATTTTTTTCATAAAAAAATTTTTTGCATGAAAAATGGATGATGTATAGTTTATTGAATTCTTTGCACGAAAAGAAGACGACGTATATAGTCCACTTAAGTTTTTACATACGAAATGGACGAATTATAGTCAATTTAATTTTTTATAAAAATTTAAAAAATGGACGATGTATAGTCCATTAAATTTTGTATATATAGCCAGTCCATTTAATTTTTTGCATGAAAAATAGACGATGTATAGTCTATATAATTGTTTGCATACGAATCGGACGATTTATAGTCGAAAAAATTTTTTCATAAAAATTAAAAAAAAGACGATGTATAGCCCATTAAATTTTTTTCATAAAAAATTTTTTGCATGAAAAATGGATGATGTATAGTTTATTGAATTCTTTGCACGAAAAGAAGACGACGTATATAGTCCACTAAAGTTTTTACATACGAAATGGACGAATTATAGTCAATTTAATTTTTTATAAAAATTTAAAAAATGGACGATGTATAGTTCATTAAATTTTGTGTATATAGCCAGTCCATTTAATTTTTTGCATAAAAAATATACGATTTATAGTCTATATAATTTTTTGCATACGAATCGGACGATTTATAGTCGATAAAATTTTTTCATAAAAAATTGAAAAAAAGACGATGTATAGCCCATTAAATTTTTTTCATAAAAAAATTTTTTGCATGAAAAATGGATGATGCATAGTTTATTGAATTCTTTGCACGAAAAGAAGACGACGTATATAGTCCACTTAAGTTTTAAATACGAAATGGACGAATTATAGTCAATTTAATTTTTTATAAAAATTTTAAAAATGGACGATGTATAGTCCATTAAATTTTGTATATATAGCCAGTACATTTAATTTTTTGCATAAAAAATAGACGATGCATAGTCTATATAATTGTTTGCATACGAATCGGACGATTTAAAGTCGATAAAATTTTTTCATAAAAAATTGAAAAAAAGACGATGTATAGCCCATTAAATTTTTTTCATAAAAAAATTTTTTCCATGAAAAATGGATGATGTATAGTTTATCAAATTCTTTGCACGAAAAGAAGACGACGTATATAGTCCACTTAAGTTTTTACATACGAAATGGACGAATTATAGTCAATTTAATTTTGTATAAAAATTTAAAAAATGGACGATGTATAGTCCATTAAATTTTGTATATATAGCCAGTCCATTTAATTTTTTGCATGAAAAATAGACGATGTATAGTCTATATAATTGTTTGCATACGAATCGGAATTAAAAAAAGACGATGTATAGCCCATTAAATTTTTTCATAAAAAATTTTTTTGCATGAAAAATGGATGATGTATAGTTTATCAAATTCTTTGCACGAAAAGAAGACGACGTATATAGTCCACTTAAGTTTTAAATACGAAATGGACGAATTATAGTCAATTTAATTTTTTATAAAAATTTTAAAAATGGACGATGTAAAGTCCATTAAATTTTGTATATATAGCCAGTCCATTAATTTTTTTGCATAAAAAATAGACGATGCATAGTCTATATAATTGTTTGCATACGAATCGGACGATTTATAGTCGATAAAATTTTTTCATAAAAAATTGAAAAAAAGACGATGTATAGCCCATTAAATTTTTTTCATAAAAAAATTTTTTCCATGAAAAATGGATGATGTATAGTTTATCAAATTATTTGCACGAAAAGAAGACGACGTCTATAGTCCACTTAAGTTTTTACATACGAAATGGACGAATTATAGTCAATTTAATTTTTTATAAAAATTTTTAAAATGGACGATGTATAGTCCATTAAATTTTGTATATATAGCCAGTCCATTTAATTTTTTGCGTGAAAAATAGACGATGTATAGTCTATATAATTGTTTGCATACGAATCGGACGATTTAAAGTCGACTAAATTTTTTCATAAAAAAATTGAAAAAAAGACGACGTATAGCCCATTAAATTTTTTTCATAAAAAAATTTTTTGCATGAAAAATGGATGATGTATAGTTTATTGAATTCTTTGCACGAAAAGAAGACGACGTATATAGTCCACTTAAGTTTTTACATACGAAATGGACGAATTATAGTCAATTTAATTTTTTATAAAAATTTAAAAAATGGACGATGTATAGTCCATTAAATTTTGTATATATAGCCAGTCCATTTAATTTTTTGCATGAAAAATAGACGATGTATAGTCTATATAATTGTTTGCATACGAATCGGACGATTTATAGTCGAAAAAATTTTTTCATAAAAATTAAAAAAAAGACGATGTATAGCCCATTAAATTTTTTTCATAAAAAATTTTTTGCATGAAAAATGGATGATGTATAGTTTATTGAATTCTTTGCACGAAAAGAAGACGACGTATATAGTCCACTAAAGTTTTTACATACGAAATGGACGAATTATAGTCAATTTAATTTTTTATAAAAATTTAAAAAATGGACGATGTATAGTTCATTAAATTTTGTATATATAGCCAGTCCATTTAATTTTTTGCATAAAAAATATACGATTTATAGTCTATATAATTTTTTGCATACGAATCGGACGATTTATAGTCGATAAAATTTTTTCATAAAAAATTGAAAAATAGACGATGTATAGCCCATTAAATTTTTTTCATAAAAAAATTTTTTGCATGAAAAATGGATGATGTATAGTTTATTGAATTCTTTGCACGAAAAGAAGACGACGTATATAGTCCACTTAAGTTTTAAATACGAAATGGACGAATTATAGTCAATTTAATTTTTTATAAAAATTTTAAAAATGGACGATGTATAGTCCATTAAATTTTGTATATATAGCCAGTCCATTTAATTTTTTGCATAAAAAATAGACGATGCATAGTCTATATAATTGTTTGCATACGAATCGGACGATTTATAGTCGATAAAATTTTTTCATAAAAAATTGAAAAAAAGACGATGTATAGCCCATTAAATTTTTTTTATAAAAAAATTTTTTCCTTGAAAAATGGATGATGTATAGTTTATCAAATTCTTTGCACGAAAAGAAGACGACGTATATAGTCCACTTAAGTTTTTACATACGAAATGGACGAATTATAGTCAATTTAATTTTTTATAAAAATTTTTAAAATGGACGATGTATAGTCCATTAAATTTTGTATATATAGCCAGTCCATTTAATTTTTTGCATGAAAAATAGACGATGTATTGTCTATATAATTGTTTGCATACGAATCGGACGATTTATAGTCGATAAAATTTTTTCATAAAAATTAAAAAAAAGACGATGTATATATAGCCCATTAAATTTTTTTCATAAAAAATTTTTTTGCATTAAAAATGGATGATGTATAGTTTATTGAATTCTTTGCACGAAAAGAAGACGACGTATATAGTCCACTTAAGTTTTTACATACGAAATGGACGAATTATAGTCAATTTAATTTTTTATAAAAATTTTTAAAATGGACGATGTATAGTCCATTAAATTTTGTATATATAGCCAGTCCATTTACTTTTTTGCATAAAAAATAGACGATGCATAGTCTATATAATTGTTTGCATACGAATCGGACGATTTAAAGTCGATAAAATTTTTTCATAAAAAATTGAAAAAAAGACGATGTATAGCCCATTAAATTTTTTTCATAAAAAAATTTTTTCCATGAAAAATGGATGATGTATAGTTTATCAAATTCTTTGCACGAAAAGAAGACGACGTATATAGTCCACTTAAGTTTTTACATACGAAATGGACGAATTATAGTCAATTTAATTTTGTATAAAAATTTAAAAAATGGACGATGTATAGTCCATTAAATTTTGTATATATAGCCAGTCCATTTAATTTTTTGCATGAAAAATAGACGATGTATAGTCTATATAATTGTTTGCATACGAATCGGAATTAAAAAAAGACGATGTATAGCCCATTAAATTTTTTCATAAAAAATTTTTTTGCATGAAAAATGGATGATGTATAGTTTATTGAATTCTTTGCACGAAAAGAAGACGACGTATATAGTCCACTTAAGTTTTTACATACGAAATGGACGAATTATAGTCAATTTAATTTTTTGTAAAAATTTTTAAAATGGACGATGTATAGTCCATTAAATTTTGTATATATAGCCAGTCCATTTATTTTTTTGCATAAAAAATAGACGATGCATAGTCTATATAATTGTTTGCATACGAATCGGACGATTTATAGTCGATAAAATTTTTTCATAAAAAATTTAAAAAAAGACGATGTATAGCCCATTAAATTTTTTTCATAAAAAAATTTTTTCCATGAAAAATGGATGATGTATAGTTTATCAAATTCTTTGCACGAAAAGAAGACGACGTATATAGTCCACTTAAGTTTTTACATACGAAATGGACGAATTATAGTCAATTTAATTTTTTATAAAAATTTTTAAAATGGACGATGTATAGTCCATTAAATTTTGTATATATAGCCAGTCCATTTAATTTTTTGCATGAAAAATAGACGATGTATTGTCTATATAATTGTTTGCATACGAATCGGACGATTTATAGTCGATAAAATTTTTTCATAAAAATTAAAAAAAAGACGATGTATAGCCCATTAAATTTTTTTCATAAAAAATTTTTTTGCATGAAAAATGGATGATGTATAGTTTATTGAATTCTTTGCACGAAAATAAGACGACGTATATAGTCCACTTAAGTTTTTACATACGAAATGGACGAATTATAGTCAATTTAATTTTTTATAAAAGTTTTAAAAATGGACGATGTATAGTCCATTAAATTTTGTATATAAAGCCAGTCCATTTAATTTTTTGCATAAAAAATAGACGATGCGTGGTCTATATAATTGTTTGCATACGAAGCGGACGATTTATAGTCGATAAAACTTTTTCATAAAAAATTGAAAAAAAGACGATGTATAGCCCATTAAATTTTTTTCATAAAAAAATTTTTTCCATGAAAAATGGATGATGTATAGTTTATTGAATTCTTTGCACGAAAAGAAGACGACGTATATAGTCCACTTAAGTTTTTACATACGAAATGGACGAATTATAGTCAATTTAATTTTTTATAAAAATTTTTAAAATGAACGATGTATAGTCCATTAAATTTTGTATATATAGCCAGTCCATTTAATTTTTTGCATGAAAAATAGACGATGTATTGTCTATATAATTGTTTGCATACGAATCGGACGATTTATAGTCGATAAAATTTTTTCATAAAAATTAAAAAAAAGACGATGTATATATAGCCCATTAAATTTTTTTCATAAAAAAATTTTTTCCATGAAAAATGGATGATGTATAGTTTATCAAATTCTTTGCACGAAAAGAAGACGACGTATATAGTCCACTTAAGTTTTTACATACGAAATGGACGAATTATAGTCAATTTAATTTTTTATAAAAATTTAAAAAATGGACGATGTATAGTCCATTAAATTTTGTATATATAGCCAGTCCATTTAATTTTTTGCATGAAAAATAGACGATGTATAGTCTATATAATTGTTTGCATACGAATCGGAATTAAAAAAAGACGATGTATAGACCATTAAATTTTTTTCATAAAAAATTTTTTTGCATGAAAAATGGATGATGTATAGTTTATTGAATTCTTTGCACGAAAAGAAGACGACGTATATAGTCCACTTAAGTTTTTACATACGAAATGGACGAATTATAGTCAATTTAATTTTTTGTAAAAATTTTTAAAATGGACGATGTATAGTCCATTAAATTTTGTATATATAGCCAGTCCATTTAATTTTTTGCATGAAAAATAGACGATGTATTGTCTATATAATTGTTTGCATACGAATCGGACGATTTATAGTCGATAAAATTTTTTCATAAAAAATTGAAAAAAAGACGATGTATAGCCCATTAAATTTTTTTCATAAAAAAATTTTTTCCATGAAAAATGGATGATGTATAGTTTATCAAATTCTTTGCACGAAAAGAAGACGACGTATATAGTCCACTTAAGTTTTTACATACGAAATGGACGAATTATAGTCAATTTAATTTTTTATAAAAATTTTTAAAATGGACGATGTATAGTCCATTAAATTTTGTATATATAGCCAGTCCATTTAATTTTTTGCATGAAAAATAGACGATGTATTGTCTATATAATTGTTTGCATACGAATCGGACGATTTATAGTCGATAAAATTTTTTCATAAAAATTAAAAAAAGACGATGTATAGCCCATTAAATTTTTTTCATAAAAAATTTTTTTGCATGAAAAATGGATGATGTATAGTTTATTGAATTCTTTGCACGAAAAGAAGACGACGTATATAGTTCACTTAAGTTTTTACATACGAATAGGACGAATTATAGTCAATTTAATTTTTTATAAAAATTTAAAAAATGGACGATGTATAGTCCATTAAATTTTGTATATATAGCCAGTCCATTTAATTTTTTGCATAAAAAATATACGATTTATAGTCTATATAATTGTTTGCATACGAATCGGACGATTTATAGTCGATAAAATTTTTTCATAAAAAATTAAAAAAAAGACGATGTATAGCCCATTAAATTTTTTTCATAAAAAAATTGTTTGCATGAAAAATGGATGATGTATAGTTTATTGAATTCTTTGCACGAAAAGAAGACGACGTATATAGTCCACTTAAGTTTTTACATACGAAATGGACGAATTATAGTCAATTTAATTTTTTATAAAAATTTTTAAAATGGACGCTGTATAGTTAACGTGACCAGAAGCTTTTTACAAAAAGCGGGACACGATCGTTCAAAAAGCGGGATTTTGACGAAAAACGGCCAAAAAGCGGGATTTTTAAATAAACAACTATTTGAAAGCGGGATGTGTAATACGCACATAAAAAGTTTCGTATGTAATTAGGAAACACATTTTTTAACTCAAAAGAATCGATTTTAAATAAACAAAAGTTTTTATTAACAAAAATTTTTATTTAGTAACGTAAAATAAATAAAATTAAAGATTTTTTGACTTCATTTACAAAACAAAATACGATTTTTATACAAAACAATGTACAAAAACTTAAGGCGAATGGTAGCAAGTGGCCTTGTGTTAGTCCATATTATCATCAACTGACTACACCAATGTGTCAAACTCTTTATAAAAAAATAAGCAAGAACTTTTTATTTTATTATTGACAGTTTGGTGAATGTCAGTTGTTATTCTCCTAATAAGCCCTCTTGGTAATAAATTCCTAAAGCAGCAGAATGTCTGCACATATAAAGCACTGTAACAAAAGGATCTTTGAGTGTGTACGTTTGTATTTTTATTTTTTTCATTTGAGGAGCTGCCAGATCCAAAAAAAATAAACAATAACTACACTAAAAAATATTTGGAATAAATTTTTATCAGTTACATATTAATAGAAATATATTAAGAGATAAGAAATTTCAAAACTCTAAAAAGCGGGATAAAGCGGGATAAAAATTCAAGGCGGGATCAACCTCAGAAAAGCGGGATAATCCCGCCTAAAGCGGGATATCTGGTCAGGTTATGTATAGTCCATTAAATTTTGTATATATAGCCAGTCCATTTAATTTTTTGCATGAAAAATAGACGATGTATAGTCTATATAATTTGTTGCATACGAATCGGACGATTTAAAGTCGACTAAATTTTTTCATAAAAAATTGAAAAAAAGACGATGTATAGTCCATTAAATTTTTTTCATAAAAAAACTTTTTGCATGAAAAATGGATGATGTATAGTTTATTAAATTCTTTGCACGAAAAGAAGACGACGTCTATAGTCCACTTAAGTTTTTACATACGAAATGGACGAATTATAGTCAATTTAATTTTTTATAAAAATTTTTAAAATGGACGATGTATAGTCCATTAAATTTTGTATATATAGCCAGTCCATTTAATTTTTTGCATGAAAAATAGACGATGTATAGTCTATATAATTTGTTGCATACGAGTCGGACGATTTAAAGTCGACTAAATTTTTTCATAAAAAATTGAAAAAAAGACGATGTATAGTCCATTAAATTTTTTTCATAAAAAAACTTTTTGCATGAAAAATGGATGATGTATAGTTTATTAAATTCTTTGCACGAAAAGACGACGACGTATATAGTTCATTTAAGCTTTTACATACGAAATGGACGAATTATAGTCAATTTAATTTTTTATAAAAATTTTTAAAATGGATGATGTATAGTCCATTAAATTTTGTATATATAGCCAGTCCATTTAATTTTTTGCATGAAAAATAGACGATGTATAGTCTATATAATTGTTTGCATACGAATCGGACGATTTATAGTCGATAAAATTTTTTCATAAAAATTAAAAAAAAGACGATGTATAGCCCATTAAATTTTTTTCATAAAAAATTTTTTTGCATGAAAAATGGATGATGTATAGTTTATTGAATTCTTTGCACGAAAAGAAGACGACGTATATAGTCCACTTAAGTTTTTACATACGAAATGGACGAATTATAGTCAATTTTTTTTTATAAAAATTTTTAAAATGGACGATGTATAGTCCATTAAATTTTGTATATATAGACAGTCCATTTAATTTTTTGCATGAAAAATAGACGATGTATAGTCTATATAATTGTTTGCATACGAATCGGACGATTTATAGTCGATAAAATTTTTTCATAAAAATTAAAAAAAGACGATGTATAGCCCATTAAATTTTTTTCATAAAAAATTTTTTTGCATGAAAAATGGATGACGTATAGTTTATCAAATTCTTTGCACGAAAAGAAGACGACGTATATAGTCCACTTAAGTTTTTACATACGAAATGGACGAATTATAGTCAATTTAATTTTTTATAATAATTTAAAAAATGGACGATGTATAGTCCATTAAATTTTGTATATATAGCCAGTCCATTTAATTTTTTGCATAAAAAATATACGATTTATAGTCTATATAATTGTTTGCATACGAATCGGACGATTTATAGTCGATAAAATTTTTTCATAAAAAATTGAAAAAAAGACGATGTATAGCCCATTAAATTTTTTTCATAAAAAAATTTTTTGCAATGAAAATGGATGATGTATAGTTTATTGAATTCTTTGCACGAAAAGAAGACGACGTATATAGTCCACTTAAGTTTTTACATACGAAATGGACGAATTATAGTCAATTTAATTTTTTATAAAAATTTTTAAAATGGACGATGTATAGTCCATTAAATTTTGTATATATAGCCAGTCCATTTAATTTTTTGCATGAAAAATAGACGATGTATAGTCTATATAATTTGTTGCATACGAATCGGACGATTTAAAGTCGACTAAATTTTTTCATAAAAAATTTAAAAAAAGACGATGTATAGTCCATTAAATTTTTTTCATAAAAAAACTTTTTGCATGAAAAATGGATGATGTATAGTTTATTAAATTCTTTGCACGAAAAGAAGACGACGTATATAGTCCACTTAAGTTTTTACATACGAAATGGACGAATTATAGTAAATTTAATTTTTTATAAAAGTTTTAAAAATGGACGATGTATAGTCCATTAAATTTTGTATATATAGCCAGTCCATTTAATTTTTTGCATGAAAAATAGACGATGTATAGTCTATATAATTGTTTGCATACGAATCGGACGATTTAAAGTCGACTAAATTTTTTCATAAAAAATTGAAAAAAAAGACGATGTATAGTCCATAAAATTTTTTTCATAAAAAAACTTTTTGCATGAAAAATGGATGATGTATAGTTTATTAAATTCTTTGCACGAAAAGAAGACGACGTCTATAGTCCACTTAAGTTTTTACATACGAAATGGACGAATTATAGTCAATTTAATTTTTTATAAAAATTTTTAAAATGGACGATGTATAGTCCATTAAATTTTGTATATATAGCCAGTCCATTTAATTTTTTGCATGAAAAATAGACGATGTATAGTCTATATAATTTGTTGCATACGAATCGGACGATTTAAATTCGACTAAATTTTTTCATAAAAAATTGAAAAAAAGACGATGTATAGTCCATTAAATTTTTTTCATAAAAAAACTTTTTGCATGAAAAATGGATGATGTATAGTTTATTAAATTCTTTGCACGAAAAGAAGACGACGTCTATAGTCCACTTAAGTTTTTACATACGAAATGGACGAATTATAGTCAATTTAATTTTTTATAAAAATTTTTAAAATGGACGATGTATAGTCCATTAAATTTTGTATATATAGCCAGTCCATTTAATTTTTTGCATGAAAAATAGACGATGTATAGTCTATATAATTTGTTGCATACGAGTCGGACGATTTAAAGTCGACTAAATTTTTTCATAAAAAATTGAAAAAAAGACGATGTATAGTCCATTAAATTTTTTTCATAAAAAAACTTTTTGCATGAAAAATGGATGATGTATAGTTTATTAAATTCTTTGCACGAAAAGAAGACGACGTATATAGTCCACTTAAGTTTTAAATACGAAATGGACGAATTATAGTCAATTTAATTTTTTATAAAAGTTTTAAAAATGGACGGTGTATAGTCCATTAAATTTTGTATATATAGCCAGTCCATTTAATTTTTTGCATAAAAAATAGACGATGCATAGTCTATATAATTGTTTGCATACCAATCGAACGATTTATAGTCGATAAAACTTTTTCATAAAAAATTGAAAAAAAGACGATGTATAGCCCATTAAATTTTTTCATAAAAAAATTTTTTCCATGAAAAATGGATGATGTATAGTTTATCAAATTCTTTGCACGAAAAGAAGACGACGTATATAGTTCATTTAAGCTTTTACATACGAAATGGACGAATTATAGTCAATTTAATTTTTTATAAAAATTTTTAAAATGGATGATGTATAGTCCATTAAATTTTGTATATATAGCCAGTCCATTTAATTTTTTGCATGAAAAATAGACGATGTATAGTCTATATAATTGTTTGCATACGAATCGGACGATTTAAAGTCGACTAAATTTTTTCATAAAAAATTGAAAAAAAAGACGATGTATAGTCCATAAAATTTTTTTCATAAAAAAACTTTTTGCATGAAAAATGGATGATGTATAGTTTATTAAATTCTTTGCACGAAAAGAAGACGACGTCTATAGTCCACTTAAGTTTTTACATACGAAATGGACGAATTATAGTCAATTTAATTTTTTATAAAAATTTTTAAAATGGACGATGTATAGTCCATTAAATTTTGTATATATAGCCAGTCCATTTAATTTTTTGCATGAAAAATAGACGATGTATAGTCTATATAATTTGTTGCATACGAATCGGACGATTTAAATTCGACTAAATTTTTTCATAAAAAATTGAAAAAAAGACGATGTATAGTCCATTAAATTTTTTTCATAAAAAAACTTTTTGCATGAAAAATGGATGATGTATAGTTTATTAAATTCTTTGCACGAAAAGAAGACGACGTATATAGTCCACTTAAGTTTTAAATACGAAATGGACGAATTATAGTCAATTTAATTTTTTATAAAAATTTTTAAATTGGACGATGTATAGTCCATTAAATTTTGTATATATAGCCAGTCCATTTAATTTTTTGCATAAAAAATAGACGATGCATAGTCTATATAATTGTTTGCATACGAATCGGACGATTTATAGTCGATAAAATTTTTTCATAAAAAATTGAAAAAAAGACGATGTATAGCCCATTAAATTTTTTTCATAAAAAAATTTTTTGCATGAAAAATGGATGATGTATAGTTTATTGAATTCTTTGCACGAAAAGAAGACGACGTATATAGTCCACTTAAGTTTTTACATACGAAATGGACGAATTATAGTCAATTTAATTTTTTATAAAAATTTTTTAAATGGACGATGTATAGTCCATTAAATTTTGTATATATAGCCAGTCCATTTAATTTTAAGCATGAAAAATAGACGATGTATAGTCTATATAATTTGTTGCATACGAATCGGACGATTTAAAGTCGACTAAATTTTTTCATAAAAAATTGAAAAAAAGACGATGTATATATAGTCCATTAAATTTTTTTCATAAAAAAACTTTTTGCATGAAAAATGGATGATGTATAGTTTATTAAATTCTTTGCACGAAAAGAAGACGACGTATATAGTCCACTTAAGTTTTTACATACGAAATGGACGAATTATAGTCAATTTAATTTTTTATAAAAATTTAAAAAATGGACGATGTATAGTCCATTAAATTTTGTATATATAGCCAGTCCATTTAATTTTTTGCATGAAAAATAGACGATGTATAGTCTATATAATTTGTTGCATACGAATCGGACGATTTAAAGTCGACTAAATTTTTTCATAAAAAATTGAAAAAAAGACGATGTATAGTCCATTAAATTTTTTCATAAAAAAACTTTTTGCATGAAAAATGGATGATGTATAGTTTATTAAATTCTTTGCACGAAAAGAAGACGACGTATATAGTCCACTTAAGTTTTAAATACGAAATGGACGAATTATAGTCAATTTAATTTTTTATAAAAGTTTTAAAAATGGACGATGTATAGTCCATTAAATTTTGTATATATAGCCAGTCCATTTAATTTTTTGCATAAAAAATAGACGATGCGTAGTCTATATAATTGTTTGCATACGAAGCGGACGATTTATAGTCGATAAAATTTTTTCATAAAAAATTAAAAAAAAGACGATGTATAGCCCATTAAATTTTTTTCATAAAAAAATTTTTTGCATGAAAAATGGATGATGTATAGTTTATTGAATTCTTTGCACGAAAAGAAGACGACGTATATAGTCCACTTAAGTTTTTACATACGAAATGGACGAATTATAGTCAATTTAATTTTTTATAAAAATTTTTAAAATGGACGATGTATAGTTAACGTGACCAGAAGCTTTTTACAAAAAGCGGGACACGATCGTTCAAAAAGCGGGATTTTGACGAAAATACGGCCAAAAAGCGGGATTTTTACGAAAATACGGCCAAAAAGCGGGATTTTGACGAAAAACGGCCAAAAAGCGGGATTTTTAAATAAACAACTATTTGAAAGCGGGATGTGTAATACGCACATAAAAAGTTTCGTATGTACTTAGGAAACACATTTTTTAACTCAAAAGAATCGATTTTAAATAAACAAAAGTTTTTATTAACAAAAATTTTTATTTAGTAACGTAAAATAAATAAAATTAAAGATTTTTTGACTTCATTTACAAAACAAAATACGATTTTTATACAAAACAATGTACAAAAACTTAAGGCGAATGGTAGCAAGTGGCCTTGTGTTAGTCCATATTATCATCAACTGACTACACCAATGTGTCAAACTCTTTATAAAAAAATAAGCAAGAACTTTTTATTTTATTATTGACAGTTTGGTGAATGTCAGTTGTTATTCTCCTAATAAGCCCTCTTGGTAATAAATTCCTAAAGCAGCAGAATGTCTGCACATATAAAGCACTGTAACAAAAGGATCTTTGAGTGTGTACGTTTGTATTTTTATTTTTTTCATTTGAGGAGCTGCCAGATCCAAAAAAAAATAAACAATAACTACACTAAAAAATATTTGGAATAAATTTTTATCAGTTACATATTAATAGAAATATATTAAGAGATAAGAAATTTCAAAACTCTAAAAAGCGGGATAAAGCGGGATAAAAATTCAAGGCGGGATCAACCTCAGAAAAGCGGGATAATCCCGCCTAAAGCGGGATATCTGGTCAGGTTATGTAAAGTCCATTAAATTTTGTATATATAGCCAGTCCATTTAATTTTTTGCATGAAAACTAGACGATGTATAGTCTATATAATTGTTTGCATACGAATCGGATGATTTATAGTCGATAAAATTTTTTCATAAAAATTAAAAAAAGACGATGTATAGCCCATTAAATTTTTTTCATAAAAAATTTTTTTGCATGAAAAATGGATGACGTATAGTTTATCAAATTCTTTGCACGAAAAGAAGACGACGTATATAGTCCACTTAAGTTTTTACATACGAAATGGACGAATTATAGTCAATTTAATTTTTTATAATAATTTAAAAAATGGACGATGTATAGTCCATTAAATTTTGTATATATAGCCAGTCCATTTAATTTTTTGCATAAAAAATATACGATTTATAGTCTATATAATTGTTTGCATACGAATCGGACGATTTATAGTCGATAAAATTTTTTCATAAAAAATTGAAAAAAAGACGATGTATAGCCCATTAAATTTTTTTCATAAAAAAATTTTTTGCATGAAAAATGGATGATGTATAGTTTATTGAATTCTTTGCACGAAAAGAAGACGACGTATATAGTCCACTTAAGTTTTTACATACGAAATGGACGAATTATAGTCAATTTAATTTTTTATAAAAATTTTTAAAATGGACGATGTATAGTCCATTAAATTTTGTATATATAGCCAGTCCATTTAATTTTTTGCATGAAAAATAGACGATGTATAGTCTATATAATTTGTTGCATACGAATCGGACGATTTAAAGTCGACTAAATTTTTTCATAAAAAATTTAAAAAAAGACGATGTATAGTCCATTAAATTTTTTTCATAAAAAAACTTTTTGCATGAAAAATGGATGATGTATAGTTTATTAAATTCTTTGCACGAAAAGAAGACGACGTATATAGTCCACTTAAGTTTTTACATACGAAATGGACGAATTATAGTAAATTTAATTTTTTATAAAAGTTTTAAAAATGGACGATGTATAGTCCATTAAATTTTGTATATATAGCCAGTCCATTTAATTTTTTGCATGAAAAATAGACGATGTATAGTCTATATAATTGTTTGCATACGAATCGGACGATTTAAAGTCGACTAAATTTTTTCATAAAAAATTGAAAAAAAAGACGATGTATAGTCCATAAAATTTTTTTCATAAAAAAACTTTTTGCATGAAAAATGGATGATGTATAGTTTATTAAATTCTTTGCACGAAAAGAAGACGACGTCTATAGTCCACTTAAGTTTTTACATACGAAATGGACGAATTATAGTCAATTTAATTTTTTATAAAAATTTTTAAAATGGACGATGTATAGTCCATTAAATTTTGTATATATAGCCAGTCCATTTAATTTTTTGCATGAAAAATAGACGATGTATAGTCTATATAATTTGTTGCATACGAATCGGACGATTTAAATTCGACTAAATTTTTTCATAAAAAATTGAAAAAAAGACGATGTATAGTCCATTAAATTTTTTTCATAAAAAAACTTTTTGCATGAAAAATGGATGATGTATAGTTTATTAAATTCTTTGCACGAAAAGAAGACGACGTATATAGTCCACTTAAGTTTTAAATACGAAATGGACGAATTATAGTCAATTTAATTTTTTATAAAAATTTTTAAATTGGACGATGTATAGTCCATTAAATTTTGTATATATAGCCAGTCCATTTAATTTTTTGCATAAAAAATAGACGATGCATAGTCTATATAATTGTTTGCATACGAATCGGACGATTTATAGTCGATAAAATTTTTTCATAAAAAATTGAAAAAAAGACGATGTATAGCCCATTAAATTTTTTTCATAAAAAAATTTTTTGCATGAAAAATGGATGATGTATGGTTTATAGAATTCTTTGCACGAAAAGAAGACGACGTATATAGTCCACTTAAGGTTTTAAATACGAAATGGACGAATTATAGTCAATTTAATTTTTTATAAAAATTTTTAAAATGGACGATGTATAGTCCATTAAATTTTGTATATATAGCCAGTCCATTTAATTTTTTGCATGAAAAATAGACGATGTATAGTCTATATAATTTGTTGCATACGAATCGGACGATTTAAAGTCGACTAAATTTTTTCATAAAAAATTTAAAAAAAGACGATGTATATATAGTCCATTAAATTTTTTTCATAAAAAAACTTTTTGCATGAAAAATGGATGATGTATAGTTTATTAAATTCTTTGCACGAAAAGAAGACGACGTATATAGTCCACTTAAGTTTTAAATACGAAATGGACGAATTATAGTCAATTTAATTTTTTATAAAAGTTTTAAAAATGGACGATGTATAGTCCATTAAATTTTGTATATATAGCCAGTCCATTTAATTTTTTGCATAAAAAATAGACGATGCGTAGTCTATATAATTGTTTGCATACGAAGCGGACGATTTATAGTCGATAAAATTTTTTCATAAAAAATTAAAAAAAAGACGATGTATAGCCCATTAAATTTTTTTCATAAAAAAATTTTTTTCATGAAAAATGGATGATGTATAGTTTATTGAATTCTTTGCACGAAAAGAAGACGACGTATATAGTCCACTTAAGTTTTTACATACGAAATGGACGAATTATAGTCAATTTAATTTTTTATAAAAATTTTTAAAATGGACGATGTATAGTCCATTAAATTTTGTATATATAGCCAGTCCATTTAATTTTTTGCATGAAAAATAGACGATGTATAGTCTATATAATTGTTTGCATACGAATCGGACGATTTATAGTCGATAAAATTTTTTCATAAAAATTAAAAAAAAGACGATGTATAGCCCATTAAATTTTTTTCATAAAAAATTTTTTTGCATGAAAAATGGATGATGTATAGTTTATTGAATTCTTTGCACGAAAAGAAGACGACGTATATAGTCCACTTAAGTTTTTACATACGAAATGGACGAATTATAGTCAATTTAATTTTTTATAAAAATTTTTAAAATGGACGATGTATAGTCCATTAAATTTTGTATATATAGCCAGTCCATTTAATTTTTTGCATGAAAAATAGACGATGTATAGTCTATATAATTGTTTGCATACGAATCGGATGATTTATAGTCGATAAAATTTTTTCATAAAAATTAAAAAAAGACGATGTATAGCCCATTAAATTTTTTTCATAAAAAATTTTTTTGCATGAAAAATGGATGACGTATAGTTTATCAAATTCTTTGCACGAAAAGAAGACGACGTATATAGTCCACTTAAGTTTTTACATACGAAATGGACGAATTATAGTCAATTTAATTTTTTATAATAATTTAAAAAATGGACGATGTATAGTCCATTAAATTTTGTATATATAGCCAGTCCATTTAATTTTTTGCATAAAAAATATACGATTTATAGTCTATATAATTGTTTGCATACGAATCGGACGATTTATAGTCGATAAAATTTTTTCATAAAAAATTGAAAAAAAGACGATGTATAGCCCATTAAATTTTTTTCATAAAAAAATTTTTTGCATGAAAAATGGATGATGTATAGTTTATTGAATTCTTTGCACGAAAAGAAGACGACGTATATAGTCCACTTAAGTTTTTACATACGAAATGGACGAATTATAGTCAATTTAATTTTTTATAAAAATTTTTAAAATGGACGATGTATAGTCCATTAAATTTTGTATATATAGCCAGTCCATTTAATTTTTTGCATGAAAAATAGACGATGTATAGTCTATATAATTTGTTGCATACGAATCGGACGATTTAAAGTCGACTAAATTTTTTCATAAAAAATTTAAAAAAAGACGATGTATAGTCCATTAAATTTTTTTCATAAAAAAACTTTTTGTATGAAAAATGGATGATGTATAGTTTATTAAATTCTTTGCACGAAAAGAAGACGACGTATATAGTCCACTTAAGTTTTTACATACGAAATGGACGAATTATAGTAAATTTAATTTTTTATAAAAGTTTTAAAAATGGACGATGTATAGTCCATTAAATTTTGTATATATAGCCAGTCCATTTAATTTTTTGCATGAAAAATAGACGATGTATAGTCTATATAATTGTTTGCATACGAATCGGACGATTTAAAGTCGACTAAATTTTTTCATAAAAAATTGAAAAAAAGACGATGTATAGTCCATAAAATTTTTTTCATAAAAAAACTTTTTGCATGAAAAATGGATGATGTATAGTTTATTAAATTCTTTGCACGAAAAGAAGACGACGTCTATAGTCCACTTAAGTTTTTACATACGAAATGGACGAATTATAGTCAATTTAATTTTTTATAAAAATTTTTAAAATGGACGATGTATAGTCCATTAAATTTTGTATATATAGCCAGTCCATTTAATTTTTTGCATGAAAAATAGACGATGTATAGTCTATATAATTTGTTGCATACGAATCTAACGATTTAAATTCGACTAAATTTTTTCATAAAAAATTTAAAAAAAGACGATGTATAGCCCATTAAATTTTTTTCATAAAAAAACTTTTTGCATGAAAAATGGATGATGTATAGTTTATTAAATTCTTTGCACGAAAAGAAGACGACGTATATAGTCCACTTAAGTTTTAAATACGAAATGGACGAATTATAGTCAATTTAATTTTTTATAAAAATTTTTAAATTGGACGATGTATAGTCCATTAAATTTTGTATATATAGCCAGTCCATTTAATTTTTTGCATAAAAAATAGACGATGCATAGTCTATATAATTGTTTGCATACGAATCGGACGATTTATAGTCGATAAAATTTTTTCATAAAAAATTGAAAAAAAGACGATGTATATATAGCCCATTAAATTTTTTTCATAAAAAAATTTTTTGCATGAAAAATGGATGATGTATAGTTTATTGAATTCTTTGCACGAAAAGAAGACGACGTATATAGTCCACTTAAGGTTTTAAATACGAAATGGACGAATTATAGTCAATTTAATTTTTTATAAAAATTTTTAAAATGGACGATGTATAGTCCATTAAATTTTGTATATATAGCCAGTCCATTTAATTTTTTGCATGAAAAATAGACGATGTATAGTCTATATAATTTGTTGCATACGAATCGGACGATTTAAAGTCGACTAAATTTTTTCATAAAAAATTTAAAAAAAGACGATGTATAGTCCATTAAATTTTTTTCATAAAAAAACTTTTTGCATGAAAAATGGATGATGTATAGTTTATTAAATTCTTTGCACGAAAAGAAGACGACGTATATAGTCCACTTAAGTTTTTACATACGAAATGGACGAATTATAGTAAATTTAATTTTTTATAAAAGTTTTAAAAATGGACGATGTATAGTCCATTAAATTTTGTATATATAGCCAGTCCATTTAATTTTTTGCATGAAAAATAGACGATGTATAGTCTATATAATTGTTTGCATACGAATCGGACGATTTAAAGTCGACTAAATTTTTTCATAAAAAATTGAAAAAAAAGACGATGTATAGTCCATAAAATTTTTTTCATAAAAAAACTTTTTGCATGAAAAATGGATGATGTATAGTTTATTAAATTCTTTGCACGAAAAGAAGACGACGTCTATAGTCCACTTAAGTTTTTACATACGAAATGGACGAATTATAGTCAATTTAATTTTTTATAAAAGTTTTAAAAATGGACGATGTATAGTCCATTAAATTTTGTATATATAGCCAGTCCATTTAATTTTTTGCATAAAAAATAGACGATGCATAGTCTATATAATTGTTTGCATACGAATCGGACGATTTATAGTCGATAAAATTTTTTCATAAAAAATTGAAAAAAAGACGATGTATAGCCCATTAAATTTTTTTCATAAAAAATTTTTTTGCATGAAAAATGGATGATGTATAGTTTATTGAATTCTTTGCACGAAAAGAAGACGACGTATATAGTCCACTTAAGTTTTTTACATACGAAATGGACGAATTATAGTCAATTTAATTTTTTATAAAAATTTTTAAAATGGACGATGTATAGTCCATTAAATTTTGTATATATAGCCAGTCCATTTAATTTTTTGCATGAAAAATAGACGATGTATAGTCTATATAATTTGTTGCATACGAATCGGACGATTTAAAGTCGACTAAATTTTTTCATAAAAAATTGAAAAAAAGACGATGTATATATAGTCCATTAAATTTTTTTCATAAAAAAACTTTTTGCATGAAAAATGGATGATGTATAGTTTATTAAATTCTTTGCACGAAAAGAAGACGACGTATATAGTCCACTTAAGTTTTAAATACGAAATGGACGAATTATAGTCAATTTAATTTTTTATAAAAGTTTTAAAAATGGACGATGTATAGTCCATTAAATTTTGTATATATAGCCAGTCCATTTAATTTTTTGCATAAAAAATAGACGATGCGTAGTCTATATAATTGTTTGCATACGAAGCGGACGATTTATAGTCGATAAAATTTTTTCATAAAAAATTAAAAAAAAGACGATGTATAGCCCATTAAATTTTTTTCATAAAAAAATTTTTTCCATGAAAAATGGATGATGTATAGTTTATTGAATTCTTTGCACGAAAAGAAGACGACGTATATAGTCCACTTAAGTTTTTACATACGAAATGGACGAATTATAGTCAATTTAATTTTTTATAAAAATTTTTAAAATGGACGATGTATAGTTAACGTGACCAGAAGCTTTTTACAAAAAGCGGGACACGATCGTTCAAAAAGCGGGATTTTGACGAAAATACGGCCAAAAAGCGGGATTTTTACGAAAATACGGCCAAAAAGCGGGATTTTGACGAAAAACGGCCAAAAAGCGGGATTTTTAAATAAACAACTATTTGAAAGCGGGATGTGTAATACGCACATAAAAAGTTTCGTATGTACTTAGGAAACACATTTTTTAACTCAAAAGAATCGATTTTAAATAAACAAAAGTTTTTATTAACAAAAATTTTTATTTAGTAACGTAAAATAAATAAAATTAAAGATTTTTTGACTTCATTTACAAAACAAAATACGATTTTTATACAAAACAATGTACAAAAACTTAAGGCGAATGGTAGCAAGTGGCCTTGTGTTAGTCCATATTATCATCAACTGACTACACCAATGTGTCAAACTCTTTATAAAAAAATAAGCAAGAACTTTTTATTTTATTATTGACAGCTTGGTGAATGTCAGTTGTTATTCTCCTAATAAGCCCTCTTGGTAATAAATTCCTAAAGCAGCAGAATGTCTGCACATATAAAGCACTGTAACAAAAGGATCTTTGAGTGTGTACGTTTGTATTTTTATTTTTTTCATTTGAGGAGCTGCCAGATCCAAAAATAATAAACAATAACTACACTAAAAAATATTTGGAATAAATTTTTATCAGTTACATATTAATAGAAATATATTAAGAGATAAGAAATTTCAAAACTCTAAAAAGCGGGATAAAGCGGGATAAAAATTCAAGGCGGGATCAACCTCAGAAAAGCGGGATAATCCCGCCTAAAGCGGGATATCTGGTCAGGTTATGTATAGTCCATTAAATTTTGTATATATAGCCAGTCCATTTAATTTTTTGCATGAAAAATAGACGATGTATAGTCTATATAATTTGTTGCATACGAGTCGGACGATTTAAAGTCGACTAAATTGTTTCATAAAAAATTGAAAAAAAGACGATGTATAGTCCATTAAATTTTTTTCATAAAAAAACTTTTTGCATGAAAAATGGATGATGTATAGTTTATTAAATTCTTTGCACGAAAAGAAGACGACGTATATAGTCCACTTAAGTTTTAAATACGAAATGGACGAATTATAGTCAATTTAATTTTTTATAAAAGTTTTAAAAATGGACGGTGTATAGTCCATTAAATTTTGTATATATAGCCAGTCCATTTAATTTTTTGCATAAAAAATAGACGATGCATAGTCTATATAATTGTTTGCATACGAATCGAACGATTTATAGTCGATAAAACTTTTTCATAAAAAATTGAAAAAAAGACGATGTATAGCCCATTAAATTTTTTTCATAAAAAAATTTTTTCCATGAAAAATGGATGATGTATAGTTTATCAAATTCTTTGCACGAAAAGAAGACGACGTATATAGTTCATTTAAGCTTTTACATACGAAATGGACGAATTATAGTCAATTTAATTTTTTATAAAAATTTTTAAAATGGATGATGTATAGTCCATTAAATTTTGTATATATAGCCAGTCCATTTAATTTTTTGCATGAAAAATAGACGATGTATAGTCTATATAATTGTTTGCATACGAATCGGACGATTTATAGTCGATAAAATTTTTTCATAAAAATTAAAAAAAAGACGATGTATAGCCCATTAAATTTTTTTCATAAAAAATTTTTTTGCATGAAAAATGGATGATGTATAGTTTATTGAATTCTTTGCACGAAAAGAAGACGACGTATATAGTCCACTTAAGTTTTTACATACGAAATGGACGAATTATAGTCAATTTAATTTTTTATAAAAATTTTTAAAATGGACGATGTATAGTCCATTAAATTTTGTATATATAGCCAGTCCATTTAATTTTTTGCATGAAAAATAGACGATGTATAGTCTATATAATTGTTTGCATACGAATCGGACGATTTATAGTCGATAAAATTTTTTCATAAAAATTAAAAAAAGACGATGTATAGCCCATTAAATTTTTTACATAAAAAATTTTTTTGCATGAAAAATGGATGACGTATAGTTTATCAAATTCTTTGCACGAAAAGAAGACGACGTATATAGTCCACTTAAGTTTTTACATACGAAATGGACGAATTATAGTCAATTTAATTTTTTATAATAATTTAAAAAATGGACGATGTATAGTCCATTAAATTTTGTATATATAGCCAGTCCATTTAATTTTTTGCATAAAAAATATACGATTTATAGTCTATATAATTGTTTGCATACGAATCGGACGATTTATAGTCGATAAAATTTTTTCATAAAAAATTGAAAAAAAGACGATGTATAGCCCATTAAATTTTTTTCATAAAAAAATTTTTTGCATGAAAAATGGATGATGTATAGTTTATTGAATTCTTTGCACGAAAAGAAGACGACGTATATAGTCCACTTAAGTTTTTACATACGAAATGGACGAATTATAGTCAATTTAATTTTTTATAAAAATTTTTAAAATGGACGATGTATAGTCCATTAAATTTTGTATATATAGCCAGTCCATTTAATTTTTTGCATGAAAAATAGACGATGTATAGTCTATATAATTTGTTGCATACGAATCGGACGATTTAAATTCGACTAAATTTTTTCATAAAAAATTGAAAAAAAGACGATGTATAGTCCATTAAATTTTTTTCATAAAAAAACTTTTTGCATGATAAATGGATGATGTATAGTTTATTAAATTCTTTGCACGAAAAGAAGACGACGTATATAGTCCACTTAAGTTTTAAATACGAAATGGACGAATTATAGTCAATTTAATTTTTTATAAAAATTTTTAAATTGGACGATGTATAGTCCATTAAATTTTGTATATATAGCCAGTCCATTTAATTTTTTGCATAAAAAATAGACGATGCATAGTCTATATAATTGTTTGCATACGCATCGGACGATTTATAGTCGATAAAATTTTTTCATAAAAAATTGAAAAAAAGACGATGTATAGCCCATTAAATTTTTTTCATAAAAAAATTTTTTGCATGAAAAATGGATGATGTATAGTTTATTGAATTCTTTGCACGAAAAGAAGACGACGTATATAGTCCACTTAAGTTTTTACATACGAAATGGACGAATTATAGTCAATTTAATTTTTTATAAAAATTTTTAAAATGGACGATGTATAGTCCATTAAATTTTGTATATATAGCCAGTCCATTTAATTTTTTGCATGAAAAATAGACGATGTATAGTCTATACAATTTGTTGCATACGAATCGGACGATTTAAAGTCGACTAAATTTTTTCATAAAAAATTTAAAAAAAGACGATGTATAGTCCATTAAATTTTTTTCATAAAAAAACTTTTTGCATGAAAAATGGATGATGTATAGTTTATTAAATTCTTTGCACGAAAAGAAGACGACGTATATAGTCCACTTAAGTTTTTACATACGAAATGGACGAATTATAGTAAATTTAATTTTTTACAAAAGTTTTAAAAATGGACGATGTATAGTCCATTAAATTTTGTATATATAGCCAGTCCATTTAATTTTTTGCATGAAAAATAGACGATGTATAGTCTATATAATTGTTTGCATACGAATCGGACGATTTAAAGTCGACTAAATTTTTTCATAAAAAATTGAAAAAAAAAGACGATGTATAGTCCATAAAATTTTTTTCATAAAAAAACTTTTTGCATGAAAAATGGATGATGTATAGTTTATTAAATTCTTTGCACGAAAAGAAGACGACGTCTATAGTCCACTTAAGTTTTTACATACGAAATGGACGAATTATAGTCAATTTAATTTTTTATAAAAGTTTTAAAAATGGACGATGTATAGTCCATTAAATTTTGTATATATAGCCAGTCCATTTAATTTTTTGCATAAAAAATAGACGATGCATAGTCTATATAATTGTTTGCATACGAATCGGACGATTTATAGTCGATAAAATTTTTTCATAAAAAATTGAAAAAAAGACGATGTATAGCCCATTAAATTTTTTTCATAAAAAAATTTTTTCCATGAAAAATGGATGATGTATAGTTTATCAAATTCTTTGCACGAAAAGAAGACGACGTATATAGTTCATTTAAGCTTTTACATACGAAATGGACGAATTATAGTCAATTTAATTTTTTATAAAAATTTTTAAAATGGATGATGTATAGTCCATTAAATTTTGTATATATAGCCAGTCCATTTAATTTTTTGCATGAAAAATAGACGATGTATAGTCTATATAATTGTTTGCATACGAATCGGACGATTTATAGTCGATAAAATTTTTTCATAAAAATTAAAAAAAAGACGATGTATAGCCCATTAAATTTTTTTCATAAAAAATTTTTTTGCATGAAAAATGGATGATGTATAGTTTATTGAATTCTTTGCACGAAAAGAAGACGACGTATATAGTCCACTTAAGTTTTTACATACGAAATGGACGAATTATAGTCAATTTAATTTTTTATAAAAATTTTTAAAATGGACGATGTATAGTCCATTAAATTTTGTATATATAGCCAGTCCATTTAATTTTTTGCATGAAAAATAGACGATGTATAGTCTATATAATTGTTTGCATACGAATCGGACGATTTATAGTCGATAAAATTTTTTCATAAAAATTAAAAAAAGACGATGTATAGCCCATTAAATTTTTTACATAAAAAATTTTTTTGCATGAAAAATGGATGACGTATAGTTTATCAAATTCTTTGCACGAAAAGAAGACGACGTATATAGTCCACTTAAGTTTTTACATACGAAATGGACGAATTATAGTCAATTTAATTTTTTATAATAATTTAAAAAATGGACGATGTATAGTCCATTAAATTTTGTATGTATAGCCAGTCCATTTAATTTTTTGCATAAAAAATATACGATTTATAGTCTATATAATTGTTTGCATACGAATCGGACGATTTATAGTCGATAAAATTTTTTCATAAAAAATTGAAAAAAAGACGATGTATAGCCCATTAAATTTTTTTCATAAAAAAATTTTTTGCATGAAAAATGGATGATGTATAGTTTATTGAATTCTTTGCACGAAAAGAAGACGACGTATATAGTCCACTTAAGTTTTTACATACGAAATGGACGAATTATAGTCAATTTAATTTTTTATAAAAATTTTTAAAATGGACGATGTATAGTCCATTAAATTTTGTATATATAGCCAGTCCATTTAATTTTTTGCATGAAAAATAGACGATGTATAGTCTATATAATTTGTTGCATACGAATCGGACGATTTAAAGTCGACTAAATTTTTTCATAAAAAATTTAAAAAAAGACGATGTATAGTCCATTAAATTTTTTTCATAAAAAAACTTTTTGCATGAAAAATGGATGATGTATAGTTTATTAAATTCTTTGCACGAAAAGAAGACGACGTATATAGTCCACTTAAGTTTTTACATACGAAATGGACGAATTATAGAAAATTTAATTTTTTATAAAAGTTTTAAAAATGGACGATGTATAGTCCATTAAATTTTGTATATATAGCCAGTCCATTTAATTTTTTGCATGAAAAATAGACGATGTATAGTCTATATAATTGTTTGCATACGAATCGGACGATTTAAAGTCGACTAAATTTTTTCATAAAAAATTGAAAAAAAAGACGATGTATAGTCCATAAAATTTTTTTCATAAAAAAACTTTTTGCATGAAAAATGGATGATGTATAGTTTATTAAATTCTTTGCACGAAAAGAAGACGACGTCTATAGTCCACTTAAGTTTTTACATACGAAATGGACGAATTATAGTCAATTTAATTTTTTATAAAAATTTTTAAAATGGACGATGTATAGTCCATTAAATTTTGTATATATAGCCAGTCCATTTAATTTTTTGCATGAAAAATAGACGATGTATAGTCTATATAATTTGTTGCATACGAATCGGACGATTTAAATTCGACTAAATTTTTTCATAAAAAATTGAAAAAAAGACGATGTATAGTCCATTAAATTTTTTTCATAAAAAAACTTTTTGCATGATAAATGGATGATGTATAGTTTATTAAATTCTTTCCACGAAAAGATGACGACGTATATAGTCCACTTAAGTTTTAAATACGAAATGGACGAATTATAGTCAATTTAATTTTTTATAAAAATTTTTAAATTGGACGATGTATAGTCCATTAAATTTTGTATATATAGCCAGTCCATTTAATTTTTTGCATAAAAAATAGACGATGCATAGTCTATATAATTGTTTGCATACGAATCGGACGATTTATAGTCGATAAAATTTTTTCATAAAAAATTGAAAAAAAGACGATGTATAACCCATTAAATTTTTTTCATAAAAAAATTTTTTGCATGAAAAATGGATGATGTATAGTTTATTGAATTCTTTGCACGAAAAGAAGACGACGTATATAGTCCACTTAAGTTTTTACATACGAAATGGACGAATTATAGTCAATTTAATTTTTTATAAAAATTTTTAAAATGGACGATGTATAGTCCATTAAATTTTGTATATATAGCCAGTCCATTTAATTTTTTGCATGAAAAATAGACGATGTATAGTCTATATAATTTGTTGCATACGAATCGGACGATTTAAAGTCGACTAAATTTTTTCATAAAAAATTTAAAAAAAGACGATGTATAGTCCATTAAATTTTTTTCATAAAAAAACTTTTTGCATGAAAAATGGATGATGTATAGTTTATTAAATTCTTTGCACGAAAAGAAGACGACGTATATAGTCCACTTAAGTTTTTACATACGAAATGGACGAATTATAGTAAATTTAATTTTTTACAAAAGTTTTAAAAATGGACGATGTATAGTCCATTAAATTTTGTATATATAGCCAGTCCATTTAATTTTTTGCATGAAAAATAGACGATGTATAGTCTATATAATTGTTTGCATACGAATCGGACGATTTAAAGTCGACTAAATTTTTTCATAAAAAATTGAAAAAAAAGACGATGTATAGTCCATAAAATTTTTTTCATAAAAAACTTTTTGCATGAAAAATGGATGATGTATAGTTTATTAAATTCTTTGCACGAAAAGAAGACGACGTCTATAGTCCACTTAAGTTTTTACATACGAAATGGACGAATTATAGTCAATTTAATTTTTTATAAAAGTTTTAAAAATGGACGATGTATAGTCCATTAAATTTTGTATATATAGCCAGTCCATTTAATTTTTTGCATAAAAAATAGACGATGCATAGTCTATATAATTGTTTGCATACGAATCGGACGATTTATAGTCGATAAAATTTTTTCATAAAAAATTGAAAAAAAGACGATGTATAGCCCATTAAATTTTTTTCATAAAAAAATTTTTTGCATGAAAAATGGATGATGTATAGTTTATTGAATTCTTTGCACGAAAAGAAGACGACGTATATAGTCCACTTAAGTTTTTACATACGAAATGGACGAATTATAGTCAATTTAATTTTTTATAAAAATTTTTAAAATGGACGATGTATAGTCCATTAAATTTTGTATATATAGCCAGTCCATTTAATTTTTTGCATGAAAAATAGACGATGTATAGTCTATATAATTTGTTGCACACGAATCGGACGATTTAAAGTCGACTAAATTTTTTCATAAAAAATTGAAAAAAAGACGATGTATAGTCCATTAAATTTTTTTCATAAAAAAACTTTTTGCATGAAAAATGGATGATGTATAGTTTATTAAATTCTTTGCACGAAAAGAAGACGACGTATATAGTCCACTTAAGTTTTAAATACGAAATGGACGAATTATAGTCAATTTAATTTTTTATAAAAGTTTTAAAAATGGACGATGTATAGTCCATTAAATTTTGTATATATAGCCAGTCCATTTAATTTTTTGCATAAAAAATAGACGATGCGTAGTCTATATAATTGTTTGCATACGAAGCGGACGATTTATAGTCGATAAAACTTTTTCATAAAAAATTGAAAAAAAGACGATGTATAGCCCATTAAATTTTTTTCATAAAAGAATTTTTTCCATGAAAAATGGATGATGTATAGTTTATTGAATTCTTTGCACGAAAAGAAGACGACGTATATAGTCCACTTAAGTTTTTACATACGAAATGGACGAATTATAGTCAATTTAATTTTTTATAAAAATTTTTAAAATGGACGATGTATAGTTAACGTGACCAGAAGCTTTTTACAAAAAGCGGGACACGATCGTTCAAAAAGCGGGATTTTGACGAAAATACGGCCAAAAAGCGGGATTTTTACGAAAATACGGCCAAAAAGCGGGATTTTGACGAAAAACGGCCAAAAAGCGGGATTTTTAAATAAACAACTATTTGAAAGCGGGATGTGTAATACGCACATAAAAAGTTTCGTATGTACTTAGGAAACACATTTTTTAACTCAAAAGAATCGATTTTAAATAAACAAAAGTTTTTATTAACAAAAATTTTTATTTAGTAACGTAAAATAAATAAAATTAAAGATTTTTTGACTTCATTTACAAAACAAAATACGATTTTTATACAAAACAATGTACAAAAACTTAAGGCGAATGGTAGCAAGTGGCCTTGTGTTAGTCCATATTATCATCAACTGACTACACCAATGTGTCAAACTCTTTATAAAAAAATAAGCAAGAACTTTTTATTTTATTATTGACAGTTTGGTGAATGTCAGTTGTTATTCTCCTAATAAGCCCTCTTGGTAATAAATTCCTAAAGCAGCAGAATGTCTGCACATATAAAGCACTGTAACAAAAGGATCTTTGAGTGTGTACGTTTGTATTTTTATTTTTTTCATTTGAGGAGCTGCCAGATCCAAAAAAAATAAACAATAACTACACTAAAAAATATTTGGAATAAATTTTTATCAGTTACATATTAATAGAAATATATAAAGAGATAAGAAATTTCAAAACTCTAAAAAGCGGGATAAAGCGGGATAAAAATTCAAGGCGGGATCAACCTCAGAAAAGCGGGATAATCCCGCCTAAAGCGGGATGTCTGGTCAGGTTATGTATAGTCCATTAAATTTTGTATATATAGCCAGTCCATTTAATTTTTTGCATGAAAAATAGACGATGTATAGTCTATATAATTTGTTGCATACGAATCGGACGATTTAAAGTCGACTAAATTTTTTCATAAAAAATTGAAAAAAAGACGATGTATAGTCCATTAAATTTTTTTCATAAAAAAACTTTTTGCATGAAAAATGGATGATGTATAGTTTATTAAATTCTTTGCACGAAAAGAAGACGATGTCTATAGTCCACTTAAGTTTTTACATACGAAATGGACGAATTATAGTCAATTTAATTTTTTATAAAAATTTTTAAAATGGACGATGTATAGTCCATTAAATTTTGTATATATAGCCAGTCCATTTAATTTTTTGCATGAAAAATAGACGATGTATAGTCTATATAATTTGTTGCATACGAATCGGACGATTTAAAGTCGACTAAATTTTTTCATAAAAAATTGAAAAAAAGACGATGTATAGTCCATTAAATTTTTTTCATAAAAAAACTTTTTGCATGAAAAATGGATGATGTATAGGTTATTAAATTCTTTGCACAAAAAGAAGACGACGTATATAGTCCACTTAAGTTTTAAATACGAAATGGACGAATTATAGTCAATTTAATTTTTTATAAAAGTTTTAAAAATGGACGATGTATAGTCCATTAAATTTTGTATATATAGCCAGTCCATTTAATTTTTTGCATAAAAAATAGACGATGTATAGTCTATATAATTTGTTGCATACGAATCGGACGATTTAAAGTCGACTAAATTTTTTCATAAAAAATTGAAAAAAAGACGATGTATAGTCCATTAAATTTTTTTCATAAAAAAACTTTTTGCATGAAAAATGGATGATGTATAGTTTATTAAATTCTTTGCACGAAAAGAAGACGACGTATATAGTCCACTTAAGTTTTTACATACGAAATGGACGAATTATAGTAAATTTAATTTTTTATAAAAGTTTTAAAAATGGACGATGTATAGTCCATTAAATTTTGTATATATAGCCAGTCCATTTAATTTTTTGCATGAAAAATAGACGATGTATAGTCTATATAATTGTTTGCATACGAATCGGACGATTTAAAGTCGACTAAATTTTTTCATAAAAAATTGAAAAAAAAGACGATGTATAGTCCATAAAATTTTTTTCATAAAAAAACTTTTTGCATGAAAAATGGATGATGTATAGTTTATTAAATTCTTTGCACGAAAAGAAGACGACGTCTATAGTCCACTTAAGTTTTTACATACGAAATGGACGAATTATAGTCAATTTAATTTTTTATAAAAATTTTTAAAATGGACGATGTATAGTCCATTAAATTTTGTATATATAGCCAGTCCATTTAATTTTTTGCATGAAAAATAGACGATGTATAGTCTATATAATTTGTTGCATACGAATCGGACGATTTAAATTCGACTAAATTTTTTCATAAAAAATTGAAAAAAAGACGATGTATAGTCCATTAAATTTTTTTCATAAAAAAACTTTTTGCATGAAAAATGGATGATGTATAGTTTATTAAATTCTTTGCACGAAAAGAAGACGACGTATATAGTCCACTTAAGTTTTAAATACGAAATGGACGAATTATAGTCAATTAAATTTTTTATAAAAATTTTTAAAATGGACGATGTATAGTCCATTAAATTTTGTATATATAGCCAGTCCATTTAATTTTTTGCATAAAAAATAGACGATGCATAGTCTATATAATTGTTTGCATACGAATCGGACGATTTATAGTCGATAAAATTTTTTCATAAAAAATTGAAAAAAAGACGATGTATAGCCCATTAAATTTTTTTCATAAAAAAATTTTTTGCATGAAAAATGGATGATGTATAGTTTATTGAATTCTTTGCACGAAAAGAAGACGACGTATATAGTCCACTTAAGTTTTTACATACGAAATGGACGAATTATAGTCAATTTAATTTTTTATAAAAATTTTTAAAATGGACGATGTATAGTCCATTAAATTTTGTATATATAGCCAGTCCTTTTAATTTTTTGAATGAAAAATAGACGATGTATAGTCTATATAATTGTTTGCATACGAATCGGACGAATTATAGTCGATAAAATTTTTTCATCAAAAATTGAAAAAAAGACGATGTATAGCCCATTAAATTTTTTTCATAAAAAATTTTTTGCATGAAAAGAAGACGACGTATATAGTCCACTTAAGTTTTTACATACGAAATGGACGAATTATAGTCAATTTAATTTTTTATAAAAATTTTTAAAATGGACGATGTATAGTCCATTAAATTTTGTATATATAGCCAGTCCATTTAATTTTTTGCATGAAAAATAGACGATGTATAGTCTATATAATTGTTTGCATACGAATCGGACGATTTATAGTCGATAAAATTTTTTCATAAAAAATTTAAAAAAAGACGATGTATAGCCCATTAAATTTTTTTCATAAAAAAATTTTTTGCATGAAAAATGGATGATGTATAGTTTATTGAATTCTTTGCACGAAAAGAAGACGACGTATATAGTCCACTTAAGTTTTTACATACGAAATTGACGAATTATTGTCAATTTAATTTTTTATAAAAATTTAAAAAATGGACGATGTATAGTCCATTAAATTTTGTATATATAGCCAGTCCATTTAATTTTTTGCATAAAAAATATACGATTTATAGTCTATATAATTGTTTGCATACGAATCGGACGATTTATAGTCGATAAAATTTTTCCATAAAAAATTGAAAAAAAGACGATGTATAGCCCATTAAATTTTTTTCATAAAAAAATTTTTTCCATGAAAAATGGATGATGTATAGTTTATTGAATTCTTTGCACGAAAAGAAGACGACGTATATAGTCCACTTAAGTTTTTACATACGAAATGGACGAATTATAGTCAATTTAATTTTTTATAAAAATTTTTAAAATGGACGATGTATAGTCCATTAAATTTTGTATATATAGCCAGTCCATTTAATTTTTTGCATGAAAAATAGACGATGTATAGTGTATATAATTGTTTGCATACGAATCGGACGATTTATAGTCGATAAAATTTTTTCATAAAAATTAAAAAAAAGACGATGTATAGCCCATTAAATTTTTTTCATAAAAAATTTTTTTGCATGAAAAATGGATGATGTATAGTTTATTGAATTCTTTGCACGAAAAGAAGACGACGTATATAGTCCACTTAAGTTTTTACATACGAATAGGACGAATTATAGTCAATTTAATTTTTTATAAAAATTTAAAAAATGGACGATGTATAGTCCATTAAATTTTGTATATATAGCCAGTCCATTTAATTTTTTGCATAAAAAATATACGATTTATAGTCTATATAATTATTTGCATACGAATCGGACGATTTATAGTCGATAAAATTTTTTCATAAAAAATTGAAAAAAAGACGATGTATAGCCCATTAAATTTTTTTCATAAAAAAATTTTTTCCATGAAAAATGGATGATGTATAGTTTATTGAATTCTTTGCACGAAAAGAAGACGACGTATATAGTCCACTTAAGTTTTTACATACGAAATGGACGAATTATAGTCAATTTAATTTTTTATAAAAATTTTTAAAATGGACGATGTATAGTCCATTAAATTTTGTATATATATCCAGTCCATTTAATTTTTTGCATGAAAAATAGACGATGTATAGTCTATATAATTTGTTGCATACGAATCGGACGATTTAAAGTCGACTAAATTTTTTCATAAAAAATTGAAAAAAAGACGATGTATAGTCCATTAAATTTTTTTCATAAAAAAACTTTTTGCATGAAAAATGGATGATGTATAGTTTATTAAATTCTTTGCACGAAAAGAAGACGACGTATATAGTCCACTTAAGTTTTAAATACGAAATGGACGAATTATAGTCAATTTAATTTTTTATAAAAATTTTTAAAATGGACGATGTATAGTCCATTAAATTTTGTATATATAGCCAGTCCATTTAATTTTTTGCATGAAAAATAGACGATGTATAGTCTATATAATTTGTTGCATACGAATCGGACGATTTAAAGTCGACTATATTTTTTCATAAAAAATTGAAAAAAAGACGATGTATAGTCCATTAAATTTTTTTCATAAAAAAACTTTTTGCATGAAAAATGGATGATGTATAATTTATTAAATTCTTTGCACGAAAAAAAGACGACGTATATAGTCCACTTAAGTTTTAAGTACGAAATGGACGAATTATAGTCAATTTAATTTTTTATAAAAATTTTAAAAATGGAGGAGGTATAGTCCATTAAATTTTGTATATATAGCCAGTCCATTTAATTTTTTGCATAAAAAATAGACGATGCATAGTCTATATAATTGTTTGCATACGAATCGGACGATTTATAGTCGATAAAATTTTTTCATAAAAAATTGAAAAAAAGACAATCTATAGCCCATTAAATTTTTTTCATAAAAAAATTTATTTCCATGAAAAATGGATGATGTATAGTTTATTGAATTCTTTGCACGAAAAGAAGACGACGTATATAGTCCACTTAAGTTTTTACATACGAAATGGACGAATTATAGTCAATTTAATTTTTTATAAAAATTTTTAAAATGGACGATGTATAGTCCATTAAATTTTGTATATATAGCCAGTCCATTTAATTTTTTGAATGAAAAATAGACGATGTATAGTCTATATAATTGTTTGCATACGAATCGGACGATTTATAGTCGATAAAATTTTTTCATAAAAAATTGAAAAAAAAGACGATGTATAGCCCATTAAATTTTTTTCATAAAAAATTTTTTTGCATGAAAAATGAATTCTTTGCACGAAAAGAAGACGACGTATATAGTCCACTTAAGTTTTTACATACGAAATGGACGAATTATAGTCAATTTAATTTTTTATAAAAATTTAAAAAATGGACGATGTATATTCCATTAAATTTTGTATATATAGCCAGTCCATTTAATTTTTTGCATAAAAAATGTACGATTTATAGTCTATATAATTGTTTGCATACGAATCGGACGATTTATAGTCGATAAAATTTTTTCATAAAAAAATTGAAAAAAAGACGATGTATAGTCCATTAAATTTTGTATATATAGCCAGTCCATTTAATTTTTTGCATAAAAAATATACGATTTATAGTCTATATAATTGTTTGCATACGAATCGGACGATTTAAAGTCGACTAAATTTTTTCATAAAAAATTGAAAAAAAAGACGATGTATAGTCCATAAAATTTTTTTCATAAAAAAACTTTTTGCATGAAAAATGGATGATGTATAGTTTATTAAATTCTTTGCACGAAAAGAAGACGACGTCTATAGTCCACTTAAGTTTTTACATACGAAATGGACGAATTATAGTCAATTTAATTTTTTATAAAAATTTTTAAAATGGACGATGTATAGTCCATTAAATTTTGTATATATAGCCAGTCCATTTAATTTTTTGCATGAAAAATAGACGATGTATAGTCTATATAATTGTTTGCATACGAATCGGACGATTTAAAGTCGACTAAATTTTTTCATAAAAAATTGAAAAAAAAGACGATATATAGTCCATTAAATTTTTTTCATAAAAAAACTTTTTGCATGAAAAATGGATGATGTATAGTTTATCAAAATCTTTGCACGAAAAGAAGACGAAATATATAGTCCAATTAAGTTTTTACATACGAAATGGACGAATTATAGTCAATTTAATTTTTTATAAAAATTTTAAAAATGGACGATGTATAGTCCATTACATTTTGTATATATAGCCAGTCCATTTAATTTTTTCCATAAAAAATAGACGATGCATAGTCTATATAATTGTTTGCATACGAATCGGACGATTTATAGTCGATAAAATTTTTTCATAAAAAATTTAAAAAAAGACGATGTATAGTCCATTAAATTTTTTTCATAAAAAAACTTTTTGCATGAAAAATGGATGATGTATAGTTTATTAAATTCTTTGCACGAAAAGAAGACGACGTATATAGTCCACTTAAGTTTTTACATACGAAATGGACGAATTATAGTCAATTTAATTTTTTATAAAAATTTTTAAAATGGACGATGTATAGTCCATTAAATTTTGTATATATAGCCATTCCATTTAATTTTTTGCATAAAAAATATACGATTTATAGTCTATATAATTGTTTGCATACGAATCGGACGATTTATAGTCGATAAAATTTTTTCATAAAAAATTTAAAAAAAGACGATGTATAGTCCATAAAATTTTTTTCATAAAAAAACTTTTTGCATGAAAAATGGATGATGTATAGTTTATTAAATTCTTTGCACGAAAAGAAGACGACGTATATAGTCCACTTAAGTTTTTACATACGAAATGGACGAATTATAGTCAATTTAATTTTTTATAAAAATTTTTAAAATGGACGATGTATAGTCCATTAAATTTTGTATATATAGCCAGTCCATTTAATTTTTTGCATGAAAAATAGACGATGTATAGTCGATATAATTTGTTGCATACGAATCGGACGATTTAAAGTCGACTAAATTTTTTCATAAAAAATTGAAAAAAAGACGATGTATAGTCCATTAAATTTTTTTCATAAAAAAACTTTTTGCATGAAAAATGGATGATGTATAGTTTATTAAATTCTTTGCACGAAAAGAAGACGACGTATATAGTCCACTTAAGTTTTTACATACGAAATGGACGAATTATAGTCAATTTAATTTTTTATAAAAGTTTTAAAAATGGACGATGTATAGTCCATTAAATTTTGTATATATAGCCAGTCCATTTAATTTTTTGCATGAAAAATAGACGATGTATAGTCTATATAATTGTTTGCATACGAATCGGACGATTTAAAGTCGACTAAATTTTTTCATAAAAAATTGAAAAAAAAGACGATGTATAGTCCATAAAATTTTTTTCATAAAAAAACTTTTTGCATGAAAAATGGATGATGTATAGTTTATTAAATTCTTTGCACGAAAAGAAGACGACGTCTATAGTCCACTTAAGTTTTTACATACGAAATGGACGAATTATAGTCAATTTAATTTTTTATAAAAATTTTTAAAATGGACGATGTATAGTCCATTAAATTTTGTATATATAGCCAGTCCATTTAATTTTTTCCATGAAAAATAGACGATGTATAGTCTATATAATTGTTTGCATACGAATCGGACGATTTATAGTTGTTAAAAAAGTTTTTTCATAAAAATTTAAAAAAAGACGATGTATAGCCCATTAAATTTTTTTCATAAAAACTTTTTTTGCATGAAAAATGGATGATGTATAGTTTACTGAATTCTTTGCACGAAAAGAAGACGACGTATATAGTCCACTTAAGTTTTTACATACGAAATGGACGAATTATAGTCAATTTAATTTTTTATAAAAATTTAAAAAATGGACGATGTATAGTCCATTAAATTTTGTATATATAGCCAGTCCATTTAATTTTTTGCATAAAAAATATACGATTTATAGTCTATATAATTGTTTGCATACGAATCGGACGATTTATAGTCGATAAAATTTTTTCATAAAAAATTTAAAAAAAGACGATGTATAGCCCATTAAATTTTTTTCATAAAAAAATTTTTTGCATGAAAAATGGATGATGTATAGTTTATTGAATTCTTTGCACGAAAAGAAGACGACGTATATAGTCCACTTAAGTTTTTACATACGAAATGGACGAATTATAGTCAATTTAATTTTTTATAAAAATTTTTAAAATGGACGATGTATAGTCCATTAAATTTTGTATATATAGCCAGTCCATTTAATTTTTTGCATGAAAAATAGACGATGTATAGTCTATATAATTTGTTGCATACGAATCGGACGATTTAAAGTCGACTAAATTTTTTCATAAAAAATTGAAAAAAAGACGATGTATAGTCCATAAAATTTTTTTCATAAAAAAACTTTTTGCATGAAAAATGGATGATGTATAGTTTATTAAATTCTTTGCACGAAAAGAAGACGACGTATATAGTCCACTTAAGTTTTTACATAAGAAATGGACGAATTATAGTCAATTTAATTTTTTATAAAAGTTTTAAAAATGGACGATGTATAGTCCATTAAATTTTCTATATATAGCCAGTCCATTTAATTTTTTGCATGAAAAATAGACGATGTATAGTCTCTATAATTGTTTGCATACGAATCGGACGATTTAAAGTCGACTAAACTTTTTCATAAAAAATTGAAAAAAAAGACGATGTATAGTCCATAAAATTTTTTTCATAAAAAAACTTTTTGCATGAAAAATGGATGATGTATAGTTTATTAAATTCTTTGCACGAAAAGAAGACGACGTCTATAGTCCACTTAAGTTTTTACATACGAAATGGACGAATTATAGTCAATTTAATTTTTTATAAAAATTTTTAAAATGGACGATGTATAGTCCATTAAATTTTGTATATATAGCCAGTCCATTTAATTTTTTGCATGAAAAATAGACGATGTATAGTCTATATAATTGTTTGCATACGAATCGGACGATTTAAAGTCGACTAAATTTTTTCATAAAAAATTGAAAAAAAAGACGATGTATAGTCCATAAAATTTTTTTCATAAAAAAACTTTTTGCATGAAAAATGGATGATGTATAGTTTATTAAATTCTTTGCACGAAAAGAAGACGACGTCTATAGTCCACTTAAGTTTTTACATACGAAATGGACGAATTATAGTCAATTTAATTTTTTATAAAAATTTTTAAAATGGACGATGTATAGTCCATTAAATTTTGTATATATAGCCAGTCCATTTAATTTTTTGCATGAAAAATAGACGATGTATAGTCTATATAATTGTTTGCATACGAATCGGACGATTTAAAGTCGACTAAATTTTTTCATAAAAAATTGAAAAAAAAGACGATGTATAGTCCATAAAATTTTTTTCATAAAAAATTTTTTTGCATGAAAAATGGATGATGTATAGTTTATTGAATTCTTTGCACGAAAAGAAGACGACGTATATAGTCCACTTAAGTTTTTACATACGAAATGGACGAATTATAGTCAATTTAATTTTTTATAAAAATTTAAAAAATGGACGATGTATATAGTCCATTAAATTTTGTATATATAGCCAGTCCATTTAATTTTTTGCATAAAAAATATACGATTTATAGTCTATATAATTGTTTGCATACGAATCGGACGATTTATAGTCGATAAAATTTTTTCATAAAAAATTGAAAAAAAGACGATGTATAGCCCATTAAATTTTTTTCATAAAAAAATTTTTTCCATGAAAAATGGATGATGTATAGTTTATTGAATTCTTTGCACGAAAAGAAGACGACGTATATAGTCCACTTAAGTATTTACATACGAAATGGACGAATTATAGTCAATTTAATTTTTTATAAAAATTTTTAAAATGGACAATGTATAGTCCATTAAATTTTGTATATATAGCCAGTCCATTTAATTTTTTGCATGAAAAATAGACGATGTATAGTCTATATAATTTGTTGCATACGAATCGGACGATTTAAAGTCGACTAAATTTTTTCATAAAAAATTTAAAAAAAGACGATGTATAGTCCATTAAATTTTTTTCATAAAAAAACTTTTTGCATGAAAAATGGATGATGTATAGTTTATTAAATTCTTTGCACGAAAAGAAGACGACGTATATAGTCCACTTAAGTTTTTACATACGAAATGGACGAATTATAGTCAATTTAATTTTTTATAAAAATTTTTAAAATGGACGATGTATAGTCCATTAAATTTTGTATATATAGCCAGTCCATTTAATTTTTTGCATGAAAAATAGACGATGTATAGTCTATATAATTGTTTGCATACAAATCGGACGATTTAAAGTCGACTAAATTTTTTCATAAAAAATTGAAAAAAAGACGATGTATAGTCCATAAAATTTTTTTCATAAAAAAACTTTTTGCATGAAAAATGGATGATGTATAGTTTATTAAATTCTTTGCACGAAAAGAAGACGACGTCTGTAGTCCACTTAAGTTTTTACATACGAAATGGACGAATTATAGTCAATTTAATTTTTTATAAAAATTTTTAAAATGGACGATGTATAGTCCATTAAATTTTGTATATATAGCCAGTCCATTTAATTTTTTGCATGAAAAATAGACGATGTATAGTCTATATAATTGTTTGCATACGAATCGGACGATTTAAAGTCGACTAAATTTTTTCATAAAAAATTGAAAAAAAAGACGATGTATAGTCCATAAAATTTTTTTCATAAAAAAACTTTTTGCATGAAAAATGGATGATGTATAGTTTATTAAATTCTTTGCACGAAAAGAAGACGACGTCTATAGTCCACTTAAGTTTTTACATACGAAATGGACGAATTATAGTCAATTTAATTTTTTATAAAAATGTTTAAAATGGACGATGTATAGTCCATTAAATTTTGTATATATAGCCAGTCCATTTAATTTTTTGCATGAAAAATAGACGATGTATAGTCTATATAATTGTTTGCATACGAATCGGACGATTTAAAGTCGACTAAATTTTTTCATAAAAAATTGAAAAAAAGACGATGTATAGTCCATAAAATTTTTTTCATAAAAAAACTTTTTGCATGAAAAATGGATGATGTATAGTTTATTAAATTCTTTGCACGAAAAGAAGACGACGTTTATAGTCCACTTAAGTTTTAAATACGAAATGGACGAATTATAGTCAATTTAATTTTTTATAAAAATTTTTAAAATGGACGATGTATAGTCCATTAAATTTTGTATATATAGCCAGTCCATTTAATTTTTTGCATGAAAAATAGACGATGTATAGTCTATATAATTGTTTGCATACGAATCGGACGATTTAAAGTCGACTAAATTTTTTCATAAAAAATTGAAAAAAAAGACGATGTATAGTCCATAAAATTTTTTTCATAAAAAAACTTTTTGCATGAAAAATGGATGATGTATAGTTTATTGAATTCTTTGCACGAAAAGAAGACGACGTATATAGTCCACTTAAGTTTTTACATACGAAATGGACGAATTATAGTCAATTTAATTTTTTATAAAAATTTAAAAAATGGACGATGTATAGTCCATTAAATTTTGTATATATAGCCAGTCCATTTAATTTTTTGCATAAAAAATATACGATTTATAGTCTATATAATTGTTTGCATACGAATCGGACGATTTATAGTCGATAAAATTTTTTCATAAAAAATTGAAAAAAAAGACGATGTATAGCCCATTAAATTTTTTTCATAAAAAAATTTTTTGCTTGAAAAATGGATGATGTATAGTTTATTGAATTCTTTGCACGAAAAGAAGAAGACGTATATAGTCCACTTAAGTATTTACATACGAAATGGACGAATTATAGTCAATTTAATTTTTTATAAAAATTTTTAAAATGGACGATGTATAGTCCATTAAATTTTGTATATATAGCCAGTCCATTTAATTTTTTGCATGAAAAATAGACGATGTATAGTCTATATAATTTGTTGCATATGAATCGGACGATTTAAAGTCGACTAAATTTTTTCATAAAAAAGAAAGAAGACGACGTCTGTAGTCCACTTAAGTTTTTACATACGAAATGGACGAATTATAGTCAATTTAATTTTTTATAAAAATTTTTAAAATGGACGATGTATAGTCCATTAAATTTTGTATATATAGCCAGTTCATTTAATTTTTTGCATGAAAAATAGACGATGTATAGTCTATATAATTGTTTGCATACGAATCGGACGATTTAAAGTCGACTAAATTTTTTCATAAAAAATTGAAAAAAAAGACGATGTATAGTCCATAAAATTTTTTTCATAAAAAAACTTTTTGCATGAAAAATGGATGATGTATAGTTTATTAAATTCTTTGCACGAAAAGAAGACGACGTCTATAGTCCACTTAAGTTTTTACATACGAAATGGACGAATTATAGTCAATTTAATTTTTTATAAAAATTTTTAAAATGGACGATGTATAGTCCATTAAATTTTGTATATATAGCCAGTCCATTTAATTTTTTGCATGAAAAATAGACGATGTATAGTCTATATAATTGTTTGCATACGAATCGGACGATTTATAGTCGATAAAATTTTACCATAAAAAATTGAAAAAAAGACGATGTATAGCCCATTAAATTTTTTTCATAAAAAATTTTTTTGCATGAAAAATGGATGATGTATAGTTTATTGAATTCTTTGCACGAAAAGAAGACGACGTATATAGTCCACTTAAGTTTTTACATACGAAATGGACGAATTATAGTCAATTTAATTTTTTATAAAAATTTAAAAAATGGATGATGTATAGTCCATTAAATTTTGTATATATAGCCAGTCCATTTAATTTTTTGCATAAAAAATATACGATTTATAGTCTATATAATTGTTTGCATACGAATCGGACGATTTATAGTCGATAAAATTTTTTCATAAAAAATTTAAAAAAAGACGATGTATAGCCCATTAAATTTTTTTCATAAAAAAATTTTTTGCTTGAAAAATGGATGATGTATAGTTTATTAAATTCTTTGCACGAAAAGAAGACGACGTCTATAGTCCACTTAAGTTTTTACATACGAAATGGACGAATTATAGTCAATTTAATTTTTTATAAAAATGTTTAAAATGGACGATGTATAGTCCATTAAATTTTGTATATATAGCCAGTCCATTTAATTTTTTGCATGAAAAATAGACGATGTATAGTCTATATAATTGTTTGCATACGAATCGGACGATTTAAAGTCGACTAAATTTTTTCATAAAAAATTGAAAAAAAGACGATGTATAGTCCATAAAATTTTTTTCATAAAAAAACTTTTTGCATGAAAAATGGATGATGTATAGTTTATTAAATTCTTTGCACGAAAAGAAGACGACGTTTATAGTCCACTTAAGTTTTAAATACGAAATGGACGAATTATAGTCAATTTAATTTTTTATAAAAATTTTTAAAATGGACGATGTATAGTCCATTAAATTTTGTATATATAGCCAGTCCATTTAATTTTTTGCATGAAAAATAGACGATGTATAGTCTATATAATTGTTTGCATACGAATCGGACGATTTAAAGTCGACTAAATTTTTTCATAAAAAATTGAAAAAAAAGACGATGTATAGTCCATAAAATTTTTTTCATAAAAAAACTTTTTGCATGAAAAATGGATGATGTATAGTTTATTGAATTCTTTGCACGAAAAGAAGACGACGTATATAGTCCACTTAAGTTTTTACATACGAAATGGACGAATTATAGTCAATTTAATTTTTTATAAAAATTTAAAAAATGGACGATGTATAGTCCATTAAATTTTGTATATATAGCCAGTCCATTTAATTTTTTGCATAAAAAATATACGATTTATAGTCTATATAATTGTTTGCATACGAATCGGACGATTTATAGTCGATAAAATTTTTTCATAAAAAATTGAAAAAAAAGACGATGTATAGCCCATTAAATTTTTTTCATAAAAAAATTTTTTGCTTGAAAAATGGATGATGTATAGTTTATTGAATTCTTTGCACGAAAAGAAGAAGACGTATATAGTCCACTTAAGTATTTACATACGAAATGGACGAATTATAGTCAATTTAATTTTTTATAAAAATTTTTAAAATGGACGATGTATAGTCCATTAAATTTTGTATATATAGCCAGTCCATTTAATTTTTTGCATGAAAAATAGACGATGTATAGTCTATATAATTTGTTGCATATGAATCGGACGATTTAAAGTCGACTAAATTTTTTCATAAAAAAGAAAGAAGACGACGTCTGTAGTCCACTTAAGTTTTTACATACGAAATGGACGAATTATAGTCAATTTAATTTTTTATAAAAATTTTTAGAATGGACGATGTATAGTCCATTAAATTTTGTATATATAGCCAGTCCATTTAATTTTTTGCATGAAAAATAGACGATGTATAGTCTATATAATTGTTTGCATACGAATCGGACGATTTAAAGTCGACTAAATTTTTTCATAAAAAATTGAAAAAAAAGACGATGTATAGTCCATAAAATTTTTTTCATAAAAAAACTTTTTGCATGAAAAATGGATGATGTATAGTTTATTAAATTCTTTGCACGAAAAGAAGACGACGTCTATAGTCCACTTAAGTTTTTACATACGAAATGGACGAATTATAGTCAATTTAATTTTTTATAAAAATTTTTAAAATGGACGATGTATAGTCCATTAAATTTTGTATATATAGCCAGTCCATTTAATTTTTTGCATGAAAAATAGACGATGTATAGTCTATATAATTGTTTGCATACGAATCGGACGATTTATAGTCGATAAAGTTTTTCCATAAAAAATTGAAAAAAAGACGATGTATAGCCCATTAAATTTTTTTCATAAAAAATTTTTTTGCATGAAAAATGGATGATGTATAGTTTATTGAATTCTTTGCACGAAAAGAAGACGACGTATATAGTCCACTTAAGTTTTTACATACGAAATGGACGAATTATAGTCAATTTAATTTTTTATAAAAATTTAAAAAATGGATGATGTATAGTCCATTAAATTTTGTATATATAGCCAGTCCATTTAATTTTTTGCATAAAAAATATACGATTTATAGTCTATATAATTGTTTGCATACGAATCGGACGATTTATAGTCGATAAAATTTTTTCATAAAAAAATTTAAAAAAAGACGATGTATAGCCCATTAAATTTTTTTCATAAAAAAATTTTTTGCTTGAAAAATGGATGATGTATAGTTTATTGAATTCTTTGCACGAAAAGAAGAAGACGTATATAGTCCACTTAAGTATTTACATACGAAATGGACGAATTATAGTCAATTTAATTTTTTATAAAAATTTTTAAAATGGACGATGTATAGTCCATTAAATTTTGTATATATAGCCAGTCCATTTAATTTTTTGCATGAAAAATAGACGATGTATAGTCTATATAATTTGTTGCATACGAATCGGACGATTTAAAGTCGACTAAATTTTTTCATAAAAAATTTAAAAAAAGACGATGTATAGTCCATTAAATTTTTTTCATAAAAAAACTTTTTGCATGAAAAATGGATGATGTATAGTTTATTAAATTCTTTGCACGAAAAGAAGACGACGTATATAGTCCACTTAAGTTTTTACATACGAAATGGACGAATTATAGTCAATTTAATTTTTTATAAAAGTTTTAAAAATGGACGATGTATAGTCCATTAAATTTTGTATATATAGCCAGTCCATTTAATTTTTTGCATGAAAAATAGACGATGTATAGTCTATATAATTGTTTGCATACGAATCGGACGATTTAAAGTCGACTAAATTTTTTCATAAAAAATTTAAAAAAAGACGATGTATAGTCCATAAAATTTTTTTCATAAAAAAACTTTTTGCATGAAAAATGGATGATGTATAGTTTATTAAATTCTTTGCACGAAAAGAAGACGACGTCTATAGTCCACTTAAATTTTTACATACGAAATGGACGAATTATAGTCAATTTAATTTTTTATAAAAATTTTTAAAATGGACGATGTATAGTCCATTAAATTTTGTATATATAGCCAGTCCGTTTAATTTTTTGCATGAAAAATAGACGATGTATAGTCTATATAATTGTTTGCATACGAATCGGACGATTTAAAGTCGACTAAATTTTTTCATAAAAAATTGAAAAAAAAGACGATGTATACCATTAAATTTTTTTCATAAAAAATTTTTTTGCATGAAAAATTGATGATGTATAGTTTATTGAATTCTTTGCACGAAAAGAAGACGACGTATATAGTCCACTTAAGTTTTTACATACGAAATGGACGAATTATAGTCAATTTAATTTTTTATAAAAATTTAAAAAATGGACGATGTATAGTCCATTAAATTTTGTATATATAGCCAGTCCATTTAATTTTTTGCATAAAAAATATACGATTTATAGTCTATATAATTGTTTGCATACGAATCGGACGATTTATAGTCGATAAAATTTTTTCATAAAAAATTGAAAAAAAGACGATGTATAGCCCATTAAATTTTTTTCATAAAAAAATTTTTTGCATGAAAAATGGATGATGTATAGTTTATTGAATTCTTTGCACGAAAAGAAGAAGACGTATATAGTCCACTTAAGTATTTACATACGAAATGGACGAATTATAGTCAATTTAATTTTTTATAAAAATTTTTAAAATGGACGATGTATAGTCCATTAAATTTTGTATATATAGCCAGTCCATTTAATTTTTTGCATAAAAATAGACGATGCATAGTCTATATAATTGTTTGCATACGAATCGGACGATTTATAGTCGATACAATTTTTTCATAAAAAATTGAAAACAAGACGATGTATAGCCCATTAAATTTTTTTCATAAAAAAATTTTTTACATGAAAAATGGATGATGTATAGTTTATCAAATTCTTTGCACGAAAAGAAGACGACGTATATAGTCCACTTAAGTTTTTACATACGAAATGGACGAATTATAGTCAATTTAATTTTTTATAAAAATTTAAAAAATGGACGATGTATAGTCCATTAAATTTTGTATATATAGCCAGTCCATTTAATTTTTTGCATGAAAAATAGACGATGTATAGTCTATAAAATTTGTTGCATACGAATCGGACGATTTATAGTCGATAAAATTTTTTCATAAAAATTAAAAAAAAGACGATGTATAGCCCATTAAATTTTTTTCATAAAAAATTTTTTTGCATGGAAAATGGATGATGTATAGTTTATTGAATTCTTTGCACGAAAAGAAGACGACGTATATAGTCCACTTAAGTTTTTACATACGAAATGGACGAATTATAGTCAATTTAATTTTTTATAAAAATTTTTAAAATGGACTATGTATAGTCCATTAAATTTTGTATATATAGCCAGTCCATTTAATTTTTTGCATAAAAAATATACGATTTATAGTCTATATAATTGTTTGCATACGAATCGGACGATTTATAGTCGATAAAATTTTTTCATAAAAAATTGAAAAAAAGACGATGTATAGCCCATTAAATTTTTTTCATAAAAAAATTTTTTCCATGAAAAATGGATGATGTATAGTTTATTGAATTCTTTGCACGAAAAGAAGACGACGTATATAGTCCACTTAAGTATTTACATACGAAATGGACGAATTATAGTCAATTTAATTTTTTATAAAAATTTTTAAAATGGACAATGTATAGTCCATTAAATTTTGTATATATAGCCAGTCCATTTAATTTTTTGCATGAAAAATAGACGATGTATAGTCTATATAATTTGTTGCATACGAATCGGACGATTTAAAGTCGACTAAATTTTTTCATAAAAAATTTAAAAAAAGACGATGTATAGTCCATTAAATTTTTTTCATAAAAAAACTTTTTGCATGAAAAATGGATGATGTATAGTTTATTAAATTCTTTGCACGAAAAGAAGACGACGTATATAGTCCACTTAAGTTTTTACATACGAAATGGACGAATTATAGTCAATTTAATTTTTTATAAAAATTTTTAAAATGGACGATGTATAGTCCATTAAATTTTGTATATATAGCCAGTCCATTTAATTTTTTGCATGAAAAATAGACGATGTATAGTCTATATAATTGTTTGCATACAAATCGGACGATTTAAAGTCGACTAAATTTTTTCATAAAAAATTGAAAAAAAGACGATGTATAGTCCATAAAATTTTTTTCATAAAAAAACTTTTTGCATGAAAAATGGATGATGTATAGTTTATTAAATTCTTTGCACGAAAAGAAGACGACGTCTATAGTCCACTTAAATTTTTACATACGAAATGGACGAATTATAGTCAATTTAATTTTTTATAAAAATTTTTAAAATGGACGATGTATAGTCCATTAAATTTTGTATATATAGCCAGTCCGTTTAATTTTTTGCATGAAAAATAGACGATGTATAGTCTATATAATTGTTTGCATACGAATCGGACGATTTAAAGTCGACTAAATTTTTTCATAAAAAATTGAAAAAAAAGACGATGTATACCATTAAATTTTTTTCATAAAAAATTTTTTTGCATGAAAAATTGATGATGTATAGTTTATTGAATTCTTTGCACGAAAAGAAGACGACGTATATAGTCCACTTAAGTTTTTACATACGAAATGGACGAATTATAGTCAATTTAATTTTTTATAAAAATTTAAAAAATGGACGATGTATAGTCCATTAAATTTTGTATATATAGCCAGTCCATTTAATTTTTTGCATAAAAAATATACGATTTATAGTCTATATAATTGTTTGCATACGAATCGGACGATTTATAGTCGATAAAATTTTTTCATAAAAAATTGAAAAAAAGACGATGTATAGCCCATTAAATTTTTTTCATAAAAAAATTTTTTGCATGAAAAATGGATGATGTATAGTTTATTGAATTCTTTGCACGAAAAGAAGAAGACGTATATAGTCCACTTAAGTATTTACATACGAAATGGACGAATTATAGTCAATTTAATTTTTTATAAAAATTTTTAAAATGGACGATGTATAGTCCATTAAATTTTGTATATATAGCCAGTCCATTTAATTTTTTGCATGAAAAATAGACGATGTATAGTCTATATAATTTGTTGCATACGAATCGGACGATTTAAAGTCGACTAAATTTTTTCATAAAAAATTTAAAAAAAGACGATGTATAGTCCATTAAATTTTTTTCATAAAAAAACTTTTTGCATGAAAAATGGATGATGTATAGTTTATTAAATTCTTTGCACGAAAAGAAGACGACGTCTATAGTCCACTTAAGTTTTTACATACGAAATGGACGAATTATAGTCAATTTAATTTTTTATAAAAATTTTAAAAATGGACGATGTATAGGCCATTAAATTTTGTATATATAGCCAGTCCATTTAATTTTTTGCATGAAAAATAGACGATGTATAGTCTATATAATTGTTTGCATACGAATCGGACGATTTAAAGTCGACTAAATTTTTTCATAAAAAATTGAAAAAAAAGACGATGTATAGTCCATAAAATTTTTTTCATAAAAAAACTTTTTGCATGAAAAATGGATGATGTATAGTTTATTAAATTCTTTGCACGAAAAGAAGACGACGTCTATAGTCCACTTAAGTTTTTACATACGAAATGGACGAATTATAGTCAATTTAATTTTTTATAAAAATTTTTAAAATGGACGATGTATAGTCCATTAAATTTTGTATATATAGCCAGTCCATTTAATTTTTTGCATGAAAAATAGACGATGTATAGTCTATATAATTGTTTGCATACGAATCGGACGATATAAAGTCGACTAAATTTTTTCATAAAAAATTGAAAAAAAAGACGATGTATAGTCCATAAAATTTTTTTCATAAAAAAACTTTTTGCATGAAAAATGGATGATGTATAGTTTATTAAATTCTTTGCACGAAAAGAAGACGACGTATATAGTCCACTTAAGTTTTAAATACGAAATGGACGAATTATAGTCAATTTAATTTTTTATAAAAATTTTTAAAATGGACGATGTACAGTCCATTAAATTTTGTATATATAGCCAGTCCATTTAATTTTTTGCATGAAAAATAGACGATGTATAGTCTATATAATTGTTTGCATACGAATCGGACGATTTAAAGTCGACTAAATTTTTTCATAAAAAATTGAAAAAAAAGACGATGTATAGTCCATAAAATTTTTTTCATAAAAAAACTTTTTGCATGAAAAATGGATGATGTATAGTTTATTAAATTCTTTGCACGAAGAGAAGACGACGTCTATAGTCCACTTAAGTTTTTACATACGAAATGGACGAATTATAGTCAATTTAATTTTTTATAAAAATTTTTAAAATGGACGATGTATAGTCCATTAAATTTTGTATATATAGCCAGTCCATTTAATTTTTTGCATGAAAAATAGACGATGTATAGTCTATATAATTGTTTGCATACGAATCGGACGATTTAAAGTCGACTAAATTTTTTCATAAAAAATTGAAAAAAAAAGACGATGTATAGCCCATTAAATTTTTTTCATAAAAAAACTTTTTGCATGAAAAATGGATGATGTATAGTTTATTAAGTTCTTTGCACGAAAAGAAGACGACGTATATAGTCCACTTAAGTTTTTACATACGAAAGGGACGAATTATAGTCAATTTAATTTTTTATAAAAATTTTAAAAATGGACGATGTATAGGCCATTAAATTTTGTATATATAGCCAGTCCATTTAATTTTTTGCATGAAAAATAGACGATGTATAGTCTATATAATTGTTTGCATACGAATCGGACGATTTAAAGTCGACTAAATTTTTTCATAAAAAATTGAAAAAAAAGACGATGTATAGTCCATAAAATTTTTTTCATAAAAAAACTTTTTGCATGAAAAATGGATGATGTATAGTTTATTAAATTCTTTGCACGAAAAGAAGACGACGTCTATAGTCCACTTAAGTTTTTACATACGAAATGGACGAATTATAGTCAATTTAATTTTTTATAAAAATTTTTAAAATGGACGATGTATAGTCCATTAAATTTTGTATATATAGCCAGTCCATTTAATTTTTTCCATGCAAAATAGACGATGTATAGTCTATATAATTGTTTGCATACGAATCGGACGATTTATAGTCGATAAAATTTTTTCATAAAAAATTTAAAAAAAGACGATGTATAGCCCATTAAATTTTTTTCATAAAAAAATTTTTTCCATGAAAAATGGATGATGTATAGTTTATTGAATTCTTTGCACGAAAAGAAGACGACGTATATAGTCCACTTAAGTTTTTACATACGAAATGGACGAATTATAGTCAATTTAATTTTTAATAAAAATTTTTAAAATGGACGATGTATAGTCCATTAAATTTTGTATATATAGCCAGTCCATTTAATTTTTTGCATGAAAAATAGACGATGTATAGTCTATATAATTTGTTGCATACGAATCGGACGATTTAAAGTCGACTAAATTTTTTCATAAAAAATTGAAAAAAAGACGATGTATAGTCCATTAAATTTTTTTCATAAAAAAACTTTTTGCATGAAAAATGGATGATGTATAGTTTATTAAATTCTTTGCACGAAAACAAGACGACGTATATAGCCCACTTAAGTTTTTACATACGAAATGGACGAATTATAGTCAATTTAATTTTTTATAAAAGTTTTAAAAATGGACGATGTATAGTCCATTAAATATTGTATATATAGCCAGTCCATTTAATTTTTTGCATGAAAAATAGACGATGTATAGTCTATATAATTGTTTGCATACGAATCGGACGATTTAAAGTAGACTAAATTTTTTCATAAAAAATTTAAAAAAAAGACGATGTATAGTCCATAAAATTTTTTTCATAAAAAAACTTTTTGCATGAAAAATTGATGATGTATAGTTTATTAAATTCTTTGCACGAAAAGAAGACGACGTCTATAGTCCACTTAAGTTTTTACATACGAAATGGACGAATTATAGTCAATTTAATTTTTTATAAAAATTTTTAAAATGGACGATGTATAGTCCATTAAATTTTGTATATATAGCCAGTCCATTTAATTTTTTGCATGAAAAATAGACGATGTATAGTCTATATAATTGTTTGCATACGAATCGGACGATTTAAAGTCGACTAAATTTTTTCATAAAAAATTGAAAAAAAAGACGATGTATAGTCCATAAAATTTTTTTCATAAAAAAACTTTTTGCATGAAAAATGGATGATGTATAGTTTATTAAATTCTTTGCACGAAAAGAAGACGACGTCTATAGTCCACTTAAGTTTTTACATACGAAATGGACGAATTATAGTCAATTTAATTTTTTATAAAAATTTTTAAAATGGACGATGTATAGTCCATTAAATTTTGTATATATAGCCAGTCCATTTAATTTTTTGCATGAAAAATAGACGATGTATAGTCTATATAATTGTTTGCATACGAATCGGACGATTTAAAGTCGACTAAATTTTTTCATAAAAAATTGAAAAAAAAGACGATGTATAGTCCATAAAATTTTTTTCATTTTTGCATGAAAAATGGATGATGTATAGTTTATTGAATTCTTTGCACGAAAAGAAGACGACGTATATAGTCCGCTTAAGTTTTTACATACGAAATGGACGAATTATAGTCAATTTAATTTTTTATAAAAATTTAAAAAATGGACGATGTATCGTCCATTAAATTTTGTATATATAGCCAGTCCATTTAATTTTTTGCATAAAAAATATACGATTTATAGTCTATATAATTGTTTGCATACGAATCGGACGATTTATAGTCGATAAAATTTTTTCATAAAAAATTGAAAAAAAGACGATGTATAGCCCATTAAATTTTTTTCATAAAAAAATTTTTTGCATGAAAAATGGATGATGTATAGTTTATTGAATTCTTTGCACGAAAAGAAGACGACGTATATAGTCCACTTAAGTATTTACATACGAAATGGACGAATTATAGTCAATTTAATTTTTTATAAAAATTTTTAAAATGGACGATGTATAGTCCATTAAATTTTGTATATATAGCCAGTCCATTTAATTTTTTGCATGAAAAATAGACGATGTATAGTCTATATAATTGTTTGCATACGAATCGGACGATTTAAAGTCGACTAAATTTTTTCATAAAAAATTGAAAAAAAGACGATGTATAGTCCATAAAATTTTTTTCATAAAAAAACTTTTTGCATGAAAAATGGATGATGTATAGTTTATTAAATTCTTTGCACGAAAAGAAGACGACGTATATAGTCCACTTAAGTTTTAAATACGAAATGGACGAATTATAGTCAATTTAATTTTTTATAAAAAATTTTAAACTGGACGATGTATAGTCCATTAAATTTTGTATATATAGCCAGTCCATTTAATTTTTTGCATGAAAAATAGACGATGTATAGTCTATATAATTGTTTGCATACGAATCGGACGATTTAAAGTCGACTAAATTTTTTCATAAAAAATTGAAAAAAAAGACGATGTATAGTCCATAAAATTTTTTTCATAAAAAAACTTTTTGCATGAAAAATGGATGATGTATAGTTTATTAAATTCTTTGCACGAAAAGAAGACGACGTCTATAGTCCACTTAAGTTTTTACATACGAAATGGACGAATTATAGTCAATTTAATTTTTTATAAAAATTTTTAAAATGGACGATGTATAGTCCATTAAATTTTGTATATATAGCCAGTCCATTTAATTTTTTGCATGAAAAATAGACGATGTATAGTCTATATAATTGTTTGCATACGAATCGGACGATTTATAGTCGATAAAATTTTTTCATAAAAAATTGAAAAAAAGACGATGTATAGCCCATTAAATTTTTTTCATAAAAAATTTTTTTGCATGAAAAATGGATGATGTATAGTTTATTGAATTCTTTGCACGAAAAGAAGACGACGTATATAGTCCACTTAAGTTTTTACATACGAAATGGACGAATTATAATCAATTTAATTTTTTATAAAAATTTAAAAAATGGACGATGTATAGTCCATTAAATTTTGTATATATAGCCAGTCCATTTAATTTTTTGCATAAAAAATATATGATTTATAGTCTATATAATTGTTTGCATACGAATCGGACGATTTATAGTCGATAAAATTTTTTCATAAAAAATTGAAAAAAAAGACGATGTATAGCCCATTAAATTTTTTTCATAAAAAAATTTTTTGCATGAAAAATGGATGATGTATAGTTTATTGAATTCTTTGCACGAAAAGAAGACGACGAATATAGTCCACTTAAGTATTTACATACGAAATGGACGAATTATAGTCAATTTAATTTTTTATAAAAATTTTTAAAATGGACGATGTATAGTCCATTAAATTTTGTATATATAGCCAGTCCATTTAATTTTTTGCATGAAAAATAGACGATGTATAGTCTATATAATTTGTTGCATACGAATCGGACGATTTAAAGTCGACTAAATTTTTTCATAAAAAATTTAAAAAAAGACGATGTGTAGTCCATTAAATTTTTTTCATAAAAAAACTTTTTGAATGAAAAATGGATGATGTATAGTTTATTAAATTCTTTGCACGAAAAGAAGACGACGTATATAGTCCACTTAAGTTTTTACATACGAAATGGACGAATTATAGTCAATTTAATTTTTTATAAAAGTTTTAAAAATGGACGATGTATAGTCCATTAAATTTTGTATATATAGCCAGTCCATTTAATTTTTTGCATGAAAAATAGACGATGTATAGTCTATATAATTGTTTGCATACGAATCGGACGATTTAAAGTCGACTAAATTTTTTCATAAAAAATTGAAAAAAAAGACGATGTATAGTCCATAAAATTTTTTTCATAAAAAAACTTTTTGCATGAAAAATGGATGATGTATAGTTTATTAAATTCTTTGCACGAAAAGAAGACGACGTCTATAGTCCACTTAAGTTTTTACATACGAAATGGACGAATTATAGTCAATTTAATTTTTTATAAAAATTTTTAAAATGGACGATGTATAGTCCATTAAATTTTGTATATATAGCCAGTCCATTTAATTTTTTGCATGAAAAATAGACGATGTATAGTCTATATAATTGTTTGCATACGAATCGGACGATTTAAAGTCGACTAAATTTTTTCATAAAAAATTTAAAAAAAGACGATGTATAGTCCATAAAATTTTTTTCATAAAAAATTTTTTTGCATGAAAAATGGATGATGTATAGTTTATTGAATTCTTTGCACGAAAAGAAGACGACGTATATAGTCCACTTAAGTTTTTACATACGAAATGGACGAATTATAGTCAATTTAATTTTTTATAAAAATTTAAAAAATGGACGATGTATCGTCCATTAAATTTTGTATATATAGCCAGTCCATTTAATTTTTTGCATAAAAAATATACGATTTATAGTCTATATAATTGTTTGCATACGAATCGGACGATTTATAGTCGATAAAATTTTTTCATAAAAAATTGAAAAAAAGACGATGTATAGCCCATTAAATTTTTTTCATAAAAAAATTTTTTGCATGAAAAATGGATGATGTATAGTTTATTGAATTCTTTGCACGAAAAGAAGACGACGTATATAGTCCACTTAAGTTTTAAATACGAAATGGACGAATTATAGTCAATTTAATTTTTTATAAAAATTTTTAAAATGGACGATGTATAGTCCATTAAATTTTGTATATATAGCCAGTCCATTTAATTTTTTGCATAAAAAATATACGATTTATAGTCTATATAATTGTTTGCATACGAATCGGACGATTTATAGTCGATAAAATTTTTTCATAAAAAATTGAAAAAAAAGACGATGTATAGCCCATTAAATTTTTTTCATAAAAAAATTTTTTGCATGAAAAATGGATGATGTATAGTTTATTGAATTCTTTGCACGAAAAGAAGACGACGTATATAGTCTACTTAAGTATTTACATACGAAATGGACGAATTATAGTCAATTTAATTTTTTATAAACATTTTTAAAATGGACGATGTATAGTCCATTAAATTTTGTATATATAGCCAGTCCATTTAATTTTTTGCATGAAAAATAGACGATGTATAGTCTATATAATTTGTTGCATACGAATCGGACGATTTAAAGTCGACTAAATTTTTTCATAAAAAATTGAAAAAAAGACGATGTATAGTCCATTAAATTTTTTTCATAAAAAAACTTTTTGCATGAAAAATGGATGATGTATAGTTTATTAAATTCTTTGCACGAAAAGAAGACGACGTATATAGTCCACTTAAGTTTTTACATACGAAATGGACGAATTATAGTCAATTTAATTTTTTATAAAAGTTTTAAAAATGGACGATGTATAGTCCATTAAATTTTGTATATATAGCCAGTCCATTTAATTTTTTCCATGAAAAATAGACGATGTATAGTCTATATAATTGTTTGCATACGAATCGGACGATTTAAAGTCGACTAAATTTTTTCATAAAAAATTGAAAAAAAAGACGATGTATAGTCCATAAAATTTTTTTCATAAAAAAACTTTTTGCATGAAAAATGGATGATGTATAGTTTATTAAATTCTTTGCACGAAAAGAAGACGACGTCTATAGTCCACTTAAGTTTTTACATACGAAATGGACGAATTATAGTCAATTTAATTTTTTATAAAAATTTTTAAAATGGACGATGTATAGTCCATTAAATTTTGTATATATAGCCAGTCCATTTAATTTTTTGCATGAAAAATAGACGATGTATAGTCTATAATTGTTTGCATACGAATCGGACGATTTAAAGTCGACTAAATTTTTTCATAAAAAATTGAAAAAAAAGACGATGTATAGTCCATAAAATTTTTTTCATAAAAAAACTTTTTGCATGAAAAATGGATGATGTATAGTTTATTAAATTCTTTGCACGAAAAGAAGACGACGTCTATAGTCCACTTAAGTTTTTACATACGAAATGGACGAATTATAGTCAATTTAATTTTTTATAAAAATTTTTAAAATGGACGATGTATAGTCCATTAAATTTTGTATATATAGCCAGTCCATTTAATTTTTTGCATGAAAAATAGACGATGTATAGTCTATATAATTGTTTGCATACGAATCGGACGATTTAAAGTCGACTAAATTTTTTCATAAAAAATTGAAAAAAAGACGATGTATAGTCCATAAAATTTTTTTCATAAAAAAACTTTTTGCATGAAAAATGGATGATGTATAGTTTATTAAATTCTTTGCACGAAAAGAAGACGACGTATATAGTCCACTTAAGTTTTAAATACGAAATGGACAAATTATAGTCAATTTAATTTTTTATAAAAAATTTTAAAATGGACGATGTATAGTCCATTAAATTTTGTATATATAGCCAGTCCATTTAATTTTTTGCATGAAAAATAGACGATGTATAGTCTATATAATTGTTTGCATACGAATCGGACGATTTAAAGTCGACTAAATTTTTTCATAAAAAATTGAAAAAAAAGACGATGTATAGTCCATAAAATTTTTTTCATAAAAAAACTTTTTGCATGAAAAATGGATGATGTATAGTTTATTAAATTCTTTGCACGAAAAGAAGACGACGTCTATAGTCCACTTAAGTTCTTACATACGAAATGGACGAATTATAGTCAATTTAATTTTTTATAAAAATTTTTAAAATGGACGATGTATAGTCCATTAAATTTTGTATATATAGCCAGTCCATTTAATTTTTTGCATGAAAAATAGACGATGTATAGTCTATATAATTGTTTGCATACGAATCGGACGATTTATAGTCGATAAATTTTTTTCATAAAAAATTGAAAAAAAGACGATGTATAGCCCATTAAATTTTTTTCATAAAAAATTTTTTTGCATGAAAAATAGATGATGTATAGTTTATTGAATTCTTTGCACGAAAAGAAGACGACGTATATAGTCCACTTAAGTTTTTACATACGAAATGGACGAATTATAGTCAATTTAATTTTTTATAAAAATTTAAAAAATGGACGATTTATAGTCCATTAAATTTTGTATATATAGCCAGTCCATTTAATTTTTTGCATAAAAAATATACGATTTATAGTCTATATAATTGTTTGCATACGAATCGGACGATTTATAGTCGATAAAATTTTTTCATAAAAAATTGAAAAAAAAGACGATGTATAGCCCATTAAATTTTTTTCATAAAAAAATTTTTTGCATGAAAAATGGATGATGTATAGTTTATTGAATTCTTTGCACGAAAAGAAGACGACGAATATAGTCCACTTAAGTATTTACATACGAAATGGACGAATTATAGTCAATTTAATTTTTTATAAAAATTTTTAAAATGGACGATGTATAGTCCATTAAATTTTGTATATATAGCCAGTCCATTTAATTTTTTGCATGAAAAATAGACGATGTATATTCTATATAATTTGTTGCATACGAATCGGACGATTTAAAGTCGACTAAATTTTTTCATAAAAAATTTAAAAAAAGACGATGTGTAGTCCATTAAATTTTTTTCATAAAAAAACTTTTTGAATGAAAAATGGATGATGTATAGTTTATTAAATTCTTTGCACGAAAAGAAGACGACGTATATAGTCCACTTAAGTTTTTACATACGAAATGGACGAATTATAGTCAATTTAATTTTTTATAAAAGTTTTAAAAATGGACGATGTATAGTCCATTAAATTTTGTATATATAGCCAGTCCATTTAATTTTTTGCATGAAAAATAGACGATGTATAGTCTATATAATTGTTTGCATACGAATCGGACGATTTAAAGTCGACTAAATTTTTTCATAAAAAATTGAAAAAAAAGACGATGTATAGTCCATAAAATTTTTTTCATAAAAAAACTTTTTGCATGAAAAATGGATGATGTATAGTTTATTAAATTCTTTGCACGAAAAGAAGACGACGTCTATAGTCCACTTAAGTTTTTACATACGAAATGGACGAATTATAGTCAATTTAATTTTTTATAAAAATTTTTAAAATGGACGATGTATAGTCCATTAAATTTTGTATATATAGCCAGTCCATTTAATTTTTTGCATGAAAAATAGACGATGTATAGTCTATATAATTGTTTGCATACGAATCGGACGATTTAAAGTCGACTAAATTTTTTCATAAAAAATTGAAAAAAAGACGATGTATAGTCCATAAAATTTTTTTCATAAGAAAACTTTTTGCATGAAAAATTGATGATGTATAGTTTATTAAATTCTTTGCACGAAAAGAAGACGACGTATATAGTCCACTTAAGTTTTAAATACGAAATGGACGAATTATAGTCAATTTAATTTTTTATAAAAATTTTTAAAATGGACGATGTATAGTCCATTAAATTTTGTATATATAGCCAGTCCATTTAATTTTTTGCATGAAAAATAGACGATGTATAGTCTATATAATTGTTTGCATACGAATCGGACGATTTAAAGTCGACTAAATTTTTTCATAAAAAATTGAAAAAAAGACGATGTATAGTCCATAAAATTTTTTTCATAAAAAAACTTTTTGCATGAAAAATGGATGATGTATAGTTTATTAAATTCTTTGCACGAAAAGAAGACGACGTCTATAGTCCACTTAAGTTTTTACATACGAAATGGACGAATTATAGTCAATTTAATTTTTTATAAAAATTTTTAAAATGGACGATGTATAGTCCATTAAATTTTGTATATATAGCCAGTCCATTTAATTTTTTGCATGAAAAATAGACGATGTATAGTCTATATAATTGTTTGCATACGAATCGGACGATTTATAGTCGATAAAATTTTTTCATAAAAAATTTAAAAAAAGACGATGTATAGCCCATTAAATTTTTTTCATAAAAAATTTTTTTGCATGAAAAATGGATGATGTATAGTTTATTGAATTCTTTGCACGAAAAGAAGACGACGTATATAGTCCACTTAAGTTTTTACATACGAAATGGACGAATTATAGTCAATTTAATTTTTTATAAAAATTTAAAAAATGGACGATGTATAGTCCATTAAATTTTGTATATATAGCCAGTCCATTTAATTTTTTGCATAAAAAATATACGATTTATAGTCTATATAATTGTTTGCATACGAATCGGACGATTTATAGTCGATACAATTTTTTCATAAAAAATTGAAAAAAAGACGATGTATAGCCCATTAAATTTTTTTCATAAAAAAATTTTTTGCATGAAAAATGGATGATGTATAGTTTATTGAATTCTTTGCACGAAAAGAAGACGACGTATATAGTCCACTTAAGTATTTACATACGAAATGGACGAATTATAGTCAATTTAATTTTTTATAAAAATTTTTAAAAATGGACGATGTATAGTCCATTAAATTTTGTATATATAGCCAGTCCATTTAATTTTTTGCATGAAAAATAGACGATGTATAGTCTATATAATTGTTTGCATACGAATCGGGCGATTTAAAGTCGACTAAATTTTTTCATAAAAAATTGAAAAAAAAATTTTTTTTCATAAAAAAACTTTTTGCATGAAAAATGGATGATGTATAGTTTATTAAATTCTTTGCACGAAAAGAAGACGACGTCTATAGTCCACTTAAGTTTTTACATACGAAATGGACGAATTATAGTCAATTTAATTTTTTATAAAAATTTTTAAAATGGACGATGTATAGTCCATTAAATTTTGTATATATAGCCAGTCCATTTAATTTTTTGCATGAAAAATAGACGATGTATAGTCTATATAATTGTTTGCATACGAATCGGACGATTTAAAGTCGACTAAATTTTTTCATAAAAAATTGAAAAAAAAGACGATGTATAGTCCATAAAATTTTTTTCATAAAAAAACTTTTTGCATGAAAAATGGATGATGTATAGTTTATTAAATTCTTTGCACGAAAAGAAGACGACGTATATAGTCCACTTAAGTTTTAAATACGAAATGGACGAATTATAGTCAATTTAATTTTTTATAAAAATTTTTAAAATGGACGATGTATAGTCCATTAAATTTTGTGTATATAGCCAGTCCATTTAATTTTTTGCATGAAAAATAGACGATGTATAGTCTATATAATTGTTTGCATACGAATCGGACGATTTAAAGTCGACTAAATTTTTTCATAAAAAATTGAAAAAAAAAGACGATGTATAGTCCATAAAATTTTTTTCATAAAAAAACTTTTTGCATGAAAAATGGATGATGTATAGTTTATTAAATTCTTTGCACGAAAAGAAGACGACGTCTATAGTCCACTTAAGTTTTTATATACGAAATGGACGAATTATAGTCAATTTAATTTTTTATAAAAATTTTTAAAATGGACGATGTATAGTCCATTAAATTTTGTATATATAGCCAGTCCATTTAATTTTTTGCATGAAAAATATACGATGTATAGTCTATATAATTGTTTGCATACGAATCGGACGATTTATAGTCGATAAAATTTTTTCATAAAAAATTGAAAAAAAGACGATGTATAGCCCATTAAATTTTTTTCATAAAAAATTTTTTTGCATGAAAAATGGATGATGTATAGTTTATTGAATTCTTTGCACGAAAAGAAGACGACGTATATAGTCCACTTAAGTTTTTACATACGAAATGGACGAATTATAGTCAATTTAATTTTTTATAAAAATTTAAAAAATGGACGATGTATAGTCCATTAAATTTTGTATATATAGCCAGTCCATTTAATTTTTTGCATAAAAAATATACGATTTATAGTCTATATAATTGTTTGCATACGAATCGGACGATTTATAGTCGATACAATTTTTTCATAAAAAATTGAAAAAAAGACGATGTATAGCCCATTAAATTTTTTTCATAAAAAAATTTTTTGCATGAAAAATGGATGATGTATAGTTTATTGAATTCTTTGCACGAAAAGAAGACGACGTATATAGTCCACTTAAGTATTTACATACGAAATGGACGAATTATAGTCAATTTAATTTTTTATAAAAATTTTTAAAAATGGACGATGTATAGTCCATTAAATTTTGTATATATAGCCAGTCCATTTAATTTTTTGCATGAAAAATAGACGATGTATAGTCTATATAATTGTTTGCATACGAATCGGGCGATTTAAAGTCGACTAAATTTTTTCATAAAAAATTGAAAAAAAAAATTTTTTTCATAAAAAAACTTTTTGCATGAAAAATGGATGATGTATAGTTTATTAAATTCTTTGCACGAAAAGAAGACGACGTCTATAGTCCACTTAAGTTTTTACATACGAAATGGACGAATTATAGTCAATTTAATTTTTTATAAAAATTTTTAAAATGGACGATGTATAGTCCATTAAATTTTGTATATATAGCCAGTCCATTTAATTTTTTGCATGAAAAATAGACGATGTATAGTCTATATAATTGTTTGCATACGAATCGGACGATTTAAAGTCGACTAAATTTTTTCATAAAAATTGAAAAAAAAGACGATGTATAGTCCATAAAATTTTTTTCATAAAAAAACTTTTTGCATGAAAAATGGATGATGTATAGTTTATTAAATTCTTTGCACGAAAAGAAGACGACGTATATAGTCCACTTAAGTTTTAAATACGAAATGGACGAATTATAGTCAATTTAATTTTTTATAAAAATGTTTAAAATGGACGATGTATAGTCCATTAAATTTTGTATATATAGCCAGTCCATTTAATTTTTTGCATGAAAAATAGACGATGTATAGTCTATATAATTGTTTGCATACGAATCGGACGATTTAAAGTCGACTAAATTTTTTCATAAAAAATTGAAAAAAAAGACGATGTATAGTCCATAAAATTTTTTTCATAAAAAAACTTTTTGCATGAAAAATGGATGATGTATAGTTTATTAAATTCTTTGCACGAAAAGAAGACGACGTCTATAGTCCACTTAAGTTTTTATATACGAAATGGACGAATTATAGTCAATTTAATTTTTTATAAAAATTTTTAAAATGGACGATGTATAGTCCATTAAATTTTGTATATATAGCCAGTCCATTTAATTTTTTGCATGAAAAATATACGATGTATAGTCTATATAATTGTTTGCATACGAATCGGACGATTTATAGTCGATAAAATTTTTTCATAAAAAATTGAAAAAAAGACGATGTATAGCCCATTAAATTTTTTTCATAAAAAATTTTTTTGCATGAAAAATGGATGATGTATAGTTTATTGAATTCTTTGCACGAAAAGAAGACGACGTATATAGTCCACTTAAGTTTTTACATACGAAATGGACGAATTATAGTCAATTTAATTTTTTATAAAAATTTAAAAAATGGACGATGTATAGTCCATTAAATTTTGTATATATAGCCAGTCCATTTAATTTTTTGCATAAAAAATATACGATTTATAGTCTATATAATTGTTTGCATACGAATCGGACGATTTATAGTCGATAAAATTTTTTCATAAAAAATTGAAAAAAAAGACGATGTATAGCCCATTAAATTTTTTTCATAAAAAATTTTTTTGCATGAAAAATGGATGATGTATAGTTTCTTGAATTCTTTGCACGAAAAGAAGACGACGTATATAGTCCACTTAAGTATTTACATACGAAATGGACGAATTATAGTCAATTTAATTTTTTATAAAAATTTTTAAAATGGACGATGTATAGTCCATTAAATTTTGTATATATAGCCAGTCCATTTAATTTTTTGCATGAAAAATAGACGATGTATAGTCTATATAATTTGTTGCATACGAATCGGACGATTTAAAGTCGACTAAATTTTTTCATAAAAAATTTAAAAAAAGACGATGTGTAGTCCATTAAATTTTTTTCATAAAAAAACTTTTTGCATGAAAAATGGATGATGTATAGTTTATTAAATTCTTTGCACGAAAAGAAGACGACGTATATAGTCCACTTAAGTTTTTACATACGAAATGGACGAATTATAGTCAATTTAATTTTTTATAAAAGTTTTAAAAATGGACGATGTATAGTCCATTAAATTTTGTATATATAGCCAGTCCATTTAATTTTTTGCATGAAAAATAGACGATGTATAGTCTATATAATTGTTTGCATACGAATCGGACGATTTAAAGTCGACTAAATTTTTTCATAAAAAATTGAAAAAAAAGACGATGTATAGTCCATAAAATTTTTTCCATAAAAAAACTTTTTGCATGAAAAATGGATGATGTATAGTTTATTAAATTCTTTGCACGAAAAGAAGACGACGTCTATAGTCCACTTAAGTTTTTACATACGAAATGGACGAATTATAGTCAATTTAATTTTTTATAAAAATTTTTAAAATGGACGATGTATAGTCCATTAAATTTTGTATATATAGCCAGTCCATTTAATTTTTTGCATGAAAAATAGACGATGTATAGTCTATATAATTGTTTGCATACGAATCGGACGATTTAAAGTCGACTAAATTTTTTCATAAAAAATTGAAAAAAAAGACGATGTATAGTCCATAAAATTTTTTTCATAAAAAAATTTTTGCATGAAAAATGGATGATGTATAGTTTATTAAATTCTTTGCACGAAAAGAAGACGACGTATATAGTCCACTTAAGTTTTAAATACGAAATGGACGAATTATAGTCAATTTAATTTTTTATAAAAATTTTTAAAATGGACGATGTATAGTCCATTAAATTTTGTATATATAGCCAGTCCATTTAATTTTTTGCATGAAAAATAGACGATGTATAGTCTATATAATTGTTTGCATACGAATCGGACGATTTATAGTCGATAAAATTTTTTCATAAAAAAATTGAAAAAAAGACGATGTATAGCCCATTAAATTTTTTTCATAAAAAATTTTTTTCCATGAAAAATGGATGATGTATAGTTTATCAAATTCTTTGCACGAAAAGAAGACGACGTATATAGTCCACTTAAGTTTTTACATACGAAATGGACGAATTATAGTCAATTTAATTTTTTATAAAAATTTTTAAAATGGACGATGTATAGTCCATTAAATTTTGTATATATAGCCAGTCCATTTAATTTTTTGCATGAAAAATAGACGATGTATAGTCTATATAATTGTTTGCATACGAATCGGACGATTTATAGTCGATAAAATTTTTTCATAAAAATTAAAAAAAGGACGATGTATAGCCCATTAAATTTTTTTCATAAAAAATTTTTTTGCATGAAAAATGGATGATGTATAGTTTATTGAATTCTTTGCACGAAAAGAAGACGACGTATATAGTCCACTTAAGTTTTTACATACGAAATGGACGAATTATAGTCAATTTAATTTTTTATAAAAATTTAAAAAATGGACGATGTATAGTCCATTAAATTTTGTATATATAACCAGTCCATTTAATTTTTTGCATAAAAAATATACGATTTATAGTCTATATAATTGTTTGCATACGAATCGGACGATTTATAGTCGATAAAATTTTTTCATAAAAAATTGAAAAAAAAGACGATGTATAGCCCATTAAATTTTTTTCATAAAAAATTTTTTTGCATGAAAAATGGATGATGTATAGTTTCTTGAATTCTTTGCACGAAAAGAAGACGACGTATATAGTCCACTTAAGTATTTACATACGAAATGGACGAATTATAGTCAATTTAATTTTTTATAAAAATTTTTAAAATGGACGATGTATAGTCCATTAAATTTTGTATATATAGCCAGTCCATTTAATTTTTTGCATGAAAAATAGACGATGTATAGTCTATATAATTTGTTGCATACGAATCGGACGATTTAAAGTCGACTAAATTTTTTCATAAAAAATTTAAAAAAAGACGATGTGTAGTCCATTAAATTTTTTTCATAAAAAAACTTTTTGCATGAAAAATGGATGATGTATAGTTTATTAAATTCTTTGCACGAAAAGAAGACGACGTATATAGTCCACTTAAGTTTTTACATACGAAATGGACGAATTATAGTCAATTTAATTTTTTATAAAAGTTTTAAAAATGGACGATGTATAGTCCATTAAATTTTGTATATATAGCCAGTCCATTTAATTTTTTGCATGAAAAATAGACGATGTATAGTCTATATAATTGTTTGCATACGAATCGGACGATTTAAAGTCGACTAAATTTTTTCATAAAAAATTGAAAAAAAGACGATGTATAGTCCATAAAATTTTTTCCATAAAAAAACTTTTTGCATGAAAAATGGATGATGTATAGTTTATTAAATTCTTTGCACGAAAAGAAGACGACGTCTATAGTCCACTTAAGTTTTTACATACGAAATGGACGAATTATAGTCAATTTAATTTTTTATAAAAATTTTTAAAATGGACGATGTATAGTCCATTAAATTTTGTATATATAGCCAGTCCATTTAATTTTTTGCATGAAAAATAGACGATGTATAGTCTATATAATTGTTTGCATACGAATCGGACGATTTACAGTCGACTAAATTTTTTCATAAAAAATTGAAAAAAAAGACGATGTATAGTCCATAAAATTTTTTTCATAAAAAAACTTTTTGCATGAAAAATGGATGATGTATAGTTTCTTGAATTCTTTGCACGAAAAGAAGACGACGTATATAGTCCACTTAAGTATTTACATACGAAATGGACGAATTATAGTCAATTTAATTTTTTATAAAAATTTTTAAAATGGACGATGTATAGTCCATTAAATTTTGTATATATAGCCAGTCCATTTAATTTTTTGCATGAAAAATAGACGATGTATAGTCTATATAATTTGTTGCATACGAATCGGACGATTTAAAGTCGACTAAATTTTTTCATAAAAAATTTAAAAAAAGACGATGTGTAGTCCATTAAATTTTTTTCATAAAAAAACTTTTTGCATGAAAAATGGATGATGTATAGTTTATTAAATTCTTTGCACGAAAAGAAGACGACGTATATAGTCCACTTAAGTTTTTACATACGAAATGGACGAATTATAGTCAATTTAATTTTTTATAAAAGTTTTAAAAATGGACGATGTATAGTCCATTAAATTTTGTATATATAGCCAGTCCATTTAATTTTTTGCATGAAAAATAGACGATGTATAGTCTATATAATTGTTTGCATACGAATCGGACGATTTAAAGTCGACTAAATTTTTTCATAAAAAATTTAAAAAAAAGACGATGTATAGTCCATAAAATTTTTTCCATAAAAAAACTTTTTGCATGAAAAATGGATGATGTATAGTTTATTAAATTCTTTGCACGAAAAGAAGACGACGTCTATAGTCCACTTAAGTTTTTACATACGAAATGGACGAATTATAGTCAATTTAATTTTTTATAAAAATTTTTAAAATGGACGATGTATAGTCCATTAAATTTTGTATATATAGCCAGTCCATTTAATTTTTTGCATGAAAAATAGACGATGTATAGTCTATATAATTGTTTGCATACGAATCGGACGATTTAAAGTCGACTAAATTTTTTCATAAAAAATTGAAAAAAAAGACGATGTATAGTCCATAAAATTTTTTTCATAAAAAAACTTTTTGCATGAAAAATGGATGATGTATAGTTTATTAAATTCTTTGCACGAAAAGAAGACGACGTATATAGTCCACTTAAGTTTTTACACACGAAATGGACGAATTATAGTCAATTTAATTTTTTATAAAAGTTTTAAAAATGGACGATGTATAGTCCATTAAATTTTGTATATATAGCCAGTCCATTTAATTTTTTGCATGAAAAATAGACGATGTATAGTATATATAATTGTTTGCATACGAATCGGACGATTTAAAGTCGACTAAATTTTTTCATAAAAAATTGAAAAAAAAGACGATGTATAGTCCATAAAATTTTTTCCATAAAAAAACTTTTTGCATGAAAAATGGATGATGTATAGTTTATTAAATTCTTTGCACGAAAAGAAGACGACGTCTATAGTCCACTTAAGTTTTTACATACGAAATGGACGAATTATAGTCAATTTAATTTTTTATAAAAATTTTTAAAATGGACGATGTATAGTCCATTAAATTTTGTATATATAGCCAGTCCATTTAATTTTTTGCATGAAAAATAGACGATGTATAGTCTATATAATTGTTTGCATACGAATCGGACGATTTAAAGTCGACTAAATTTTTTCATAAAAAATTGAAAAAAAAGACGATGTATAGTCCATAAAATTTTTTTCATAAAAAAACTTTTTGCATGAAAAATGGATGATGTATAGTTTATTAAATTCTTTGCACGAAAAGAAGACGACGTATATAGTCCACTTAAGTTTTAAATACGAAATGGACGAATTATAGTCAATTTAATTTTTTATAAAAATTTTTAAAATGGACGATGTATAGTCCATTAAATTTTGTATATATAGCCAGTCCATTTAATTTTTTGCATGAAAAATAGACGATGTATAGTCTATATAATTGTTTGCATACGAATCGGACGATTTATAGTCGATAAAATTTTTTCATAAAATATTGAAAAAAAGACGATGTATAGCCCATTAAATTTTTTTCATAAAAAATTTTTTTGCATGAAAAATGGATGATGTATAGTTTATTGAATTCTTTGCACGAAAAGAAGACGACGTATATAGTCCATTTAAGTTTTTACATACGAAATGGACGAATTATAGTCAATTTAATTTTTTATAAAAATTTAAAAAATGGACGATGTATAGTCCATTAAATTTTGTATATATAGCCAGTCCATTTAATTTTTTGCATAAAAAATATACGATTTATAGTCTATATAATTGTTTGCATACGAATCGGACGATTTATAGTCGATACAATTTTTTCATAAAAAATTGAAAAAAAGACGATGTATAGCCCATTAAATTTTTTTCATAAAAAAATTTTTTGCATGAAAAATGGATGATGTATAGTTTATTGAATTCTTTGCACGAAAAGAAGACGACGTATATAGTCCACTTAAGTATTTACATACGAAATGGACGAATTATAGTCAATTTAATTTTTTATAAAAATTTTTAAAATGGACGATGTATAGTCCATTAAATTTTGTATATATAGCCAGTCCATTTAATTTTTTGCATGAAAAATAGACGATGTATAGTCTATATAATTTGTTGCATACGAATCGGACGATTTAAAGTCGACTAAATTTTTTCATAAAAAATTTAAAAAAAGACGATGTATAGTCCATTAAATTTTTTCATAAAAAAACTTTTTGCATGAAAAATGGATGATGTATAGTTTATTAAATTCTTTGCACGAAAAGAAGACGACGTCTATAGTCCACTTAAGTTTTTACATACGAAATGGACGAATTATAGTCAATTTAATTTTTTATAAAAATTTTTAAAATGGACGATGTATAGTCCATTAAATTTTGTATATATAGCCAGTCCATTTAATTTTTTGCATGAAAAATAGACGATGTATAGTCTATATAATTTGTTGCATACGAATCGGACGATTTAAAGTCGACTAAATTTTTTCATAAAAAATTTAAAAAAAGACGATGTGTAGTCCATTAAATTTTTTTCATAAAAAAACTTTTTGCATGAAAAATGGATGATGTATAGTTTATTAAATTCTTTGCACGAAAAGAAGACGACGTATATAGTCCACTTAAGTTTTTACATACGAAATGGACGAATTATAGTCAATTTAATTTTTTATAAAAGTTTTAAAAATGGACGATGTATAGTCCATTAAATTTTGTATATATAGCCAGTCCATTTAATTTTTTGCATGAAAAATAGACGATGTATAGTCTATATAATTGTTTGCATACGAATCGGACGATTTAAAGTCGACTAAATTTTTTCATAAAAAATTGAAAAAAAAGACGATGTATAGTCCATAAAATTTTTTCCATAAAAAAACTTTTTGCATGAAAAATGGATGATGTATAGTTTATTAAATTCTTTGCACGAAAAGAAGACGACGTCTATAGTCCACTTAAGTTTTTACATACGAAATGGACGAATTATAGTCAATTTAATTTTTTATAAAAATTTTTAAAATGGACGATGTATAGTCCATTAAATTTTGTATATATAGCCAGTCCATTTAATTTTTTGCATGAAAAATAGACGATGTATAGTCTATATAATTGTTTGCATACGAATCGGACGATTTAAAGTCGACTAAATTTTTTCATAAAAAATTGAAAAAAAAGACGATGTATAGTCCATAAAATTTTTTTCATAAAAAAACTTTTTGCATGAAAAATGGATGATGTATAGTTTATTAAATTCTTTGCACGAAAAGAAGACGACGTATATAGTCCACTTAAGTTTTAAATACGAAATGGACGAATTATAGTCAATTTAATTTTTTATAAAAATTTTTAAAATGGACGATGTATAGTCCATTAAATTTTGTATATATAGCCAGTCCATTTAATTTTTTGCATGAAAAATAGACGATGTATAGTCTATATAATTGTTTGCATACGAATCGGACGATTTATAGTCGATAAAATTTTTTCATAAAAAATTGAAAAAAAGACAATGTATAGCCCATTAAATTTTTTTCATAAAAAATTTTTTTGCATGAAAAATGGATGATGTATAGTTTATTGAATTCTTTGCACGAAAAGAAGACGACGTATATAGTCCATTTAAGTTTTTACATACGAAATGGACGAATTATAGTCAATTTAATTTTTTATAAAAATTTAAAAAATGGACGATGTATAGTCCATTAAATTTTGTATATATAGCCAGTCCATTTAATTTTTTGCATAAAAAATATACGATTTATAGTCTATATAATTGTTTGCATACGAATCGGACGATTTATAGTCGATACAATTTTTTCATAAAAAATTGAAAAAAAAGACGATGTATAGCCCATTAAATTTTTTTCATAAAAAAATTTTTTGCATGAAAAATGGATGATGTATAGTTTATTGAATTCTTTGCACGAAAAGAAGACGACGTATATAGTCCACTTAAGTATTTACATACGAAATGGACGAATTATAGTCAATTTAATTTTTTATAAAAATTTTTAAAATGGACGATGTATAGTCCATTAAATTTTGTATATATAGCCAGTCCATTTAATTTTTTGCATGAAGAATAGACGATGTATAGTCTATATAATTTGTTGCATACGAATCGGACGATTTAAAGTCGACTAAATTTTTTCATAAAAAATTTAAAAAAAGACGATGTATAGTCCATTAAATTTTTTTCATAAAAAAACTTTTTGCATGAAAAATGGATGATGTATAGTTTATTAAATTCTTTGCACGAAAAGAAGACGACGTATATAGTCCACTTAAGTTTTTACATACGAAATGGACGAATTATAGTCAATTTAATTTTTTATAAAAGTTTTAAAAATGGACGATGTATAGTCCATTAAATTTTGTATATATAGCCAGTCCATTTAATTTTTTGCATGAAAAATAGACGATGTATAGTCTATATAATTGTTTGCATACGAATCGGACGATTAAAAGTCGACTAAATTTTTTCATAAAAAATTGAAAAAAAAGACGATGTATAGTCCATAAAATTTTTTTCATAAAAAAACTTTTTGCATGAAAAATGGATGATGTATAGTTTATTAAATTCTTTGCACGAAAAGAAGACGACGTCTATAGTCCACTTAAGTTTTTACATACGAAATGGACGAATTATAGTTAATTTAATTTTTTATAAAAATTTTTAAAATGGACGATGTATAGTCCATTAAATTTTGTATATATAGCCAGTCCATTTAATTTTTTGCATGAAAAATAGACGATGTATAGTCTATATAATTGTTTGCATACGAATCGGACGTTTTAAAGTCGACTAAATTTTTTCATAAAAAATTGAAAAAAAAGACGATGTATAGTCCATAAAATTTTTTTCATAAAAAAACTTTTTGCATGAAAAATGGATGATGTATAGTTTATTAAATTCTTTGCACGAAAAGAAGACGACGTATATAGTCCACTTAAGTTTTAAATACGAAATGGACGAATTATAGTCAATTTAATTTTTTATAAAAATTTTTAAAATGGACGATGTATAGTCCATTAAATTTTGTATATATAGCCAGTCCATTTAATTTTTTGCATGAAAAATAGACGATGTATAGTCTATATAATTGTTTGCATACGAATCGGACGATTTATAGTCGATAAAATTTTTTCATAAAAAATTGAAAAAAAGACGATGTATAGCCCATTAAATTTTTTTCATAAAAAATTTTTTTGCATGAAAAATGGATGATGTATAGTTTATTGAATTCTTTGCACGAAAAGAAGACGACGTATATAGTCCACTTAAGTTTTTACATACGAAATGGACGAATTATAGTCAATTTAATTTTTTATAAAAATTTAAAAAATGGACGATGTATAGTCCATTAAATTTTGTATATATAGCCAGTCCATTTAATTTTTTGCATAAAAAATATACGATTTATAGTCTATATAATTGTTTGCATACGAATCGGACGATTTATAGTCGATAAAATTTTTTCATAAAAAATTGAAAAAAAAACGATGTATAGCCCATTAAATTTTTTTCATAAAAAAATTTTTTGCATGAAAAATGGATGATGTATAGTTTATTGAATTCTTTGCACGAAAAGAAGACGACGTATATAGTCCACTTAAGTTTTAAATACGAAATGGACGAATTATAGTCAATTTAATTTTTTATAAAAATTTTAAAAATGGACGAGGTATAGTCCATTAAATTTTGTATATATAGCCAGTCCATTTAATTTTTGCATGAAAAATAGACGATGTATAGTCTATATAATTGTTTGCATACGAATCGGACGATTTAAAGTCGACTAAATTTTTTCATAAAAAATTGAAAAAAAAGACGATGTATAGTCCATAAAATTTTTTTCATAAAAAAACTTTTTGCATGAAAAATGGATGATGTATAGTCTATTAAATTCTTTGCACGAAAAGAAGACGACGTCTATAGTCCACTTAAGTTTTTACATACGAAATGGACGAATTATAGTCAATTTAATTTTTTATAAAAATTTTAAAAATGGACGAGGTATAGTCCATTAAATTTTGTATATATAGCCAGTCCATTTAATTTTTTGCATGAAAAATAGACGATGTATAGTCTATATAATTGTTTGCATACGAATCGGACGATTTAAAGTCGACTAAATTTTTTCATAAAAAATTTAAAAAAAAGACGATGTATAGTCCATAAAATTTTTTTCATAAAAAAACTTTTTGCATGAAAAATGGATGATGTATAGTTTATTAAATTCTTTGCACGAAAAGAAGACGACGTCTATAGTCCACTTAAGTTTTTACATACGAAATGGACGAATTATAGTCAATTTAATTTTTTATAAAAATTTTTAAAATGGACGATGTATAGTCCATTAAATTTTGTATATATAGCCAGTCCATTTAATTTTTTGCATAAAAAATATACGATTTATAGTCTATATAATTGTTTGCATACTAATCGGACGATTTAGAGTCGATAAAATTTTTTCATAAAAATTAAAAAAAAGACAATGTATAGCCCATTAAATTTTTTTCATAAAAAATTTTTTTGCATGAAAAATGGATGATCTATAGTTTATTGAATTCTTTGCACGAAAAGAAGACGACGTATATAGTCCACTTAAGTTTTTACATACGAAATGGACGAATTATAGTCAATTTAATTTTTTATAAAAGTTTTAAAAATGGACGATGTATAGTCCATTAAATTTTGTATATATAGCCAGTCCATTTAATTTTTTGCATGAAAATTAGACGATGTATAGTCTATATAATTGTTTGCATACGAATCGGACGATTTAAAGTCGACTAAATTTTTTCATAAAAGATTGAAAAAAAGACGATGTATAGTCCATAAAATTTTTTTAATAAAAAAACTTTTTGCATGAAAAATGGATGATGTATAGTTTATTAAAATCTTTGCACGAAAAGAAGACGACGTCTTTAGTCCACTTAAGTTTTTACATACGAAATGGACGAATTATAGTCAATTTAACTTTTTATAAAAAATTTTAAAATGGACGATGTATAGTCCATTAAATTTTGTATATATAGCCAGTCCATTTAATTTTTTGCATGAAAAATAGACGATGTATAGTCTATATAATTTGTTGCATACGAATCGTACGATTTAAAGTCGACTAAATTTTTTCATAAAAAATTTAAAAAAAGACGATGTATACTCCATTAAATTTTTTTCATAAAAAAACTTTTTGCATGAAAAATGGATGATGTATAGTTTATTAAATTCTTTACACGAAAAGAAGACGACGTATATAGTCCACTTAAGTTTTAAATACGAAATGGACGAATTATAGTCAATTTAATTTTTTATAAAAATTTTAAAAATGGACGATGTATAGTCCATTAAATTTTGTATATATAGCCAGTCCATTTAATTTTTTGCATAAAAAATAGACGATGCATAGTCTATATAATTGTTTGCATACGAATCGGACGATTTATAGTCGATAAAATTTTTTCATAAAAAATTTAAAAAAAGACGATGTATAGCCCATTAAATTTTTTTCATAAAAAAATTTTTTCCATGAAAAATGGATGATGTATAGTTTATCAAATTCTTTGCACGAAAAGAAGACGACGTATATAGTCCACTTAAGTTTTTACATGCGAAATGGACGAATTATAGTCAATTTAATTTTTTATAAAAGTTTTAAAAATGGACGATGTATAGTCCATTAAATTTTGTATATATAGCCAGTCCATCTACTTTTTGCATGAAAAATATACGATTTATAGTCTATATAATTGTTTGCATACTAATCGGACGATTTATAGTCGATAAAATTTTTTCATAAAAATTAAAAAAAAGACGATGTATAGCCCATTAAATTTTTTTCATAAAAAATTTTTTTGCATGAAAAATGGATAATGTATAGTTTATTGAATTCTTTGCACGAAAAGAAGACGACGTATATAGTCCACTTAAGTTTATACATACGAAATGGACGAATTATAGTCAATTTAATTTTTTATAAAAATTAAAAAAATGGACGATGTATAGTCCATTAAATTTTGTATATATAGCCAGTCCATTTAATTTTTTGCATGAAAAATAGACGATGTATAGTCTATATAATTGTTTGCATACGAATCGGACGATTTATAGTCGACTAAATTTTTTCATAAAAAATTGAAAAAAGACGATGTATAGTCAATTTAATTTTTTATAAAAATTTAAAAAATGGACGAGGTATAGTCCATTAAATTTTGTATATATAGCCAGTCCATTTAATTTTTTGCATAAAAAATATACGATTTATAGTCTATATAATTGTTTGCATACGAATCGGACGATTTATAGTCGATAAAATTTTTTCATAAAAAATTGAAAAAAAGACGATGTATAGCCCATTAAATTTTTTTCATAAAAAAATTTTTTCCATGAAAAATGGATGATGTATAGTTTATCAAATTCTTTGCACGAAAAGAAGACGACGTATATAGTCCACTTAAGTTTTAAATACGAAATGGATGAATTATAGTCAATTTAATTTTTTATAAAAATTTTAAAAATGGACGATGTATAGTCCATTAAATTTTGTATATATAGCCAGTCCATTTAATTTTTTGCATAAAAAATAGACGATGCATAGTCTATAAAATTGTTTGCATACGAATCGGACGATTTAAAGTCGACTAAATTTTTTCATAAAAAATTGAAAAAAAGACGATGTATAGTCCATGAAATTTTTTTCATAAAAAAACTTTTTGCATGAAAAATGGATGATGTATAGTTTATTAAATTCTTTGCACGAAAAGAAGACGACGTCTACAGTCCACTTAAGTTTTTACATACGAAATGGACGAATTATGGTCAATTTAATTTTTTATAAAAGTTTTAAAAATGGACGATGTATAGTCCATTAAATTTTGTATATATAGCCAGTCCATTTAATTTTTTGCATGAAAAATAAACGATGTATAGTCTATATAATTGTTTGCATACGAATCGGACGATTTAAAGTCGACTAAATTTTTTCATAAAAAATTGAAAAAAAAGACGATGTATAGTCCATAAAATTTTTTTCATAAAAAACTTTTTGCATGAAAAATGGATGATGTATAGTTTATTAAAATCTTTGCACGAAAAGAAGACGACGTCTATAGTCCACTTAAGTTTTTACATACGAAATGGACGAATTATAGTCAATTTAACTTTTTATAAAAATTTTTAAAATGGACGATGTATAGTCCATTAAATTTTGTATATATAGCCAGTCCATTTAATTTTTTGCATGAAAAATAGACGATGTATAGTCTATATAATTTGTTGCATACGAATCGGACGATTTAAAGTCGACTAAATTTTTTCATAAAAAATTGAAAAAAAGACGATGTATAGTCCATTAAATTTTTTTCATAAAAAAACTTTTTGCATGAAAAATGGATGATGTATAGTTTATTAAATTCTTTGCACGAAAAGAAGACGACGTATATAGTCCACTTAAGTTTTAAATACGAAATGGACGAATTATAGTCAATTTAATTTTTTATAAAAATTTTAAAAATGGACGAGGTATAGTCCATTAAATTTTGTATATATAGCCAGTCCATTTAATTTTTTGCATGAAAAATAGACGATGTATAGTCTATATAATTTGTTGCATACGAATCGGACGATTTAAAGTCGACTAAATTTTTTCATAAAAAATTGAAAAAAAGACGATGTATAGTCCATTAAATTTTTTTCATAAAAAAAAACTTTTTGCATGAAAAATGGATGATGTATAGTTTATTAAATTCTTTGCACGAAAAGAAGACGACGTATATAGTTCACTTAAGTTTTAAATACGAAATGGACGAATTATAGTCAATTTAATTTTTTATAAAAATTTTAAAAATGGACGAGGTATAGTCCATTAAATTTTGTATATATAGCCAGTCCATTTAATTTTTGCATGAAAAATAGACGATGTATAGTCTATATAATTGTTTGCATACGAATCGGACGATTTAAAGTCGACTAAATTTTTTCATAAAAAATTGAAAAAAAAGACGATGTGTAGTCCATAAAATTTTTTTCATAAAAAAACTTTTTGCATGAAAAATGGATGATGTATAGTTTATTAAATTCTTTGCACGAAAAGAAGACGACGTATATAGTCCACTTAAGTTTTTACATACGAAATGGACGAATTATAGTCAATTTAATTTTTTATAAAAATTTTAAAAATGGACGAGGTATAGTCCATTAAATTTTGTATATATAGCCAGTCCATTTAATTTTTTGCATGAAAAATAGACGATGTATAGTCTATATAATTTGTTGCATACGAATCGGACGATTTAAAGTCGACTAAATTTTTTCATAAAAAATTGAAAAAAAGACGATGTATAGTCCATTAAATTTTTTTCATAAAAAAAACTTTTTGCATGAAAAATGGATGATGTATAGTTTATTAAATTCTTTGCACGAAAAGAAGACGACGTATATAGTCCACTTAAGTTTTAAATACGAAATGGACGAATTATAGTCAATTTAATTTTTTATAAAAATTTTAAAAATGGACGATGTATAGTCCATTAAATTTTGTATATATAGCCAGTCCATTTAATTTTTTGCATAAAAAATAAACGATTTATAGTCTATATAATTGTTTGCATACGAATCGGACGATTTATAGTCGATAAAATTTTTTCATAAAAAATTGAAAAAAAGACGATGTATAGCCCATTAAATTTTTTTCATAAAAAAATTTTTTCCATGAAAAATGGATGATGTATAGTTTATTGAATTCTTTGCACGAAAAGAAGACGACGTATATAGTCCACTTAAGTTTTTACATACGAAATGGACGAATTATAGTCAATTTAATTTTTTATAAAAGTTTTAAAAATGGACGATTATAGTCCATTAAATTTTGTATATATAGCCAGTCCATTTAATTTTTTGCATGAAAAATAGACGATGTATAATCTATATAATTGTTTGCATACGAATCGGACGATTTAAAGTCGACTAAATTTTTTCATAAAAAATTGAAAAAAAGACGATGTATAGTCCATAAAATTTTTTTCATAAAAAAACTTTTTGCATGAAAAATGGATGATGTATAGTTTGTTAAATTCTTTGCACGAAAAGAAGACGACGTCTATAGTCCACTTAAGTTTTTACATACGAAATGGACGAATTATAGTCAATTTAATTTTTTATAAAAATTTTTAAAATGGACGATGTATAGTCCATTAAATTTTGTATATATAGCCAGTCCATTTAATTTTTTTTGCATGAAAAATATACGATGTATAGTCTATATAATTGTTTGCATACGAATCGGACGATTTATAGTCGATAAAATTTTTTCATAAAAACTAAAAAAAGACCATGTATAGCCCATTAAATATTTTCATAAAAAAACTTTTTGCATGAAAAATGGATGATGTATAGTTTGTTAAATTCTTTGCACGAAAAGAAGACGACGTCTATAGTCCACTTAAGTTTTTACATACGAAATGGACGAATTATAGTCAATTTAATTTTTTATAAAAATTTTTAAAATGGACGATGTATAGTCCATTAAATTTTGTATATATAGCCAGTCCATTTAATTTTTTTTGCATGAAAAATATACGATGTATAGTCTATATAATTGTTTGCATACGAATCGGACGATTTATAGTCGATAAAATTTTTTCATAAAAACTAAAAAAAGACCATGTATAGCCCATTAAATATTTTCATAAAAAAACTTTTTGCATGAAAAATGGATGATGTATAGTTTGTTAAATTCTTTGCACGAAAAGAAGACGACGTCTATAGTCCACTTAAGTTTTTACATACGAAATGGACGAATTATAGTCAATTTAATTTTTTATAAAAATTTTTAAAATGGACGATGTATAGTCCATTAAATTTTGTATATATAGCCAGTCCATTTAATTTTTTTTGCATGAAAAATATACGATGTATAGTCTATATAATTGTTTGCATACGAATCGGACGATTTATAGTCGATAAAATTTTTTCATAAAAACTAAAAAAAGACCATGTATAGCCCATTAAATATTTTCATAAAAAAACTTTTTGCATGAAAAATGGATGATGTATAGTTTATTAAATTCTTTGCACGAAAAGAAGACGACGTATATAGTCCACTTAAGTTTTTACATACGAAAGGGACGAATTATAGTCAATTTAATTTTTTATAAAAGTTTTAAAAATGGACGATGTATAGTCCATTAAATTTTGTATATATAGCCAGTCCATTTAATTTTTGCATGAAAAATAGACGATGTATAGTCTATATAATTGTTTGCATACGAATCGGACGATTTAAAGTCGACTAAATTTTTTCATAAAAAATTGAAAAAAAAGACGATGTATAGTCCATAAAATTTTTTTCATAAAAAAACTTTTTGCATAAAAAATGGATGATGTATAGTTTATTAAATTCTTTGCACGAAAAGAAGACGACGTCTATAGTCCACTTAAGTTTTTACATACGAAATGGACGAATTATAGTCAATTTAATTTTTTATAAAAATTTTAAAAATGGACGAGGTATAGTCCATTAAATTTTGTATATATAGCCAGTCCATTTATTTTTTGCATGAAAAATAGACGATGTATAGTCTATATAATTGTTTGCATACGAATCGGACGATTTAAAGTCGACTAAATTTTTTCATAAAAAATTGAAAAAAAAAGACGATGTATAGTCCATTAAATTTTTTTCATAAAAAAACTTTTTGCATGAAAAATGGATGATGTATAGTTTATTAAATTCTTTGCACGAAAAGAAGACGACGTATATGGTCCACTTAAGTTTTAAATACGAAATGGACGAATTATAGTCAATTTAATTTTTTATAAAAATTTTAAAAATGGACGAGGTATAGTCCATTAAATTTTGTATATATAGCCAGTCCATTTAATTTTTTGCATGAAAAATAGACGATGTATAGTCTATATAATTTGTTGCATACGAATCGGACGATTTAAAGTCGACTAAATTTTTTCATAAAAAATTGAAAAAAAGACGATGTATAGTCCATTAAATTTTTTTCATAAAAAAAACTTTTTGCATGAAAAATGGATGATGTATAGTTTATTAAATTCTTTGCACGAAAAGAAGACGACGTATATAGTCCACTTAAGTTTTAAATACGAAATGGACGAATTATAGTCAATTTAATTTTTTATAAAAATTTTAAAAATGGACGATGTATAGTCCATTAAATTTTGTATATATAGCCAGTCCATTTAATTTTTTGCATAAAAAATAAACGATTTATAGTCTATATAATTGTTTGCATACGAATCGGACGATTTATAGTCGATAAAATTTTTTCATAAAAAATTGAAAAAAAGACGATGTATAGCCCATTAAATTTTTTTCATAAAAAAATTTTTTGCATGAAAAATGGATGATAGTTTATTGAATTCTTTGCACGAAAAGAAGACGACGTATATAGTCCACTTAAGTTTTTACATACGAAATGGACGAATTATAGTCAATTTAATTTTTTATAAAAGTTTTAAAAATGGACGATGTATAGTCCATTAAATTTTGTATATATAGCCAGTCCATTTAATTTTTTGCATGAAAAATAGACGATGTATAATCTATATAATTGTTTGCATACGAATCGGACGATTTAAAGTCGACTAAATTTTTTCATAAAAAATTGAAAAAAAGACGATGTATAGTCCATAAAATTTTTTTCATAAAAAAACTTTTTGCATGAAAAATGGATGATGTATAGTTTGTTAAATTCTTTGCACGAAAAGAAGACGACGTCTATAGTCCACTTAAGTTTTTACATACGAAATGGACGAATTATAGTCAATTTAATTTTTTATAAAAATTTTTAAAATGGACGATGTATAGTCCATTAAATTTTGTATATATAGCCAGTCCATTTAATTTTTTTTGCATGAAAAATATACGATGTATAGTCTATATAATTGTTTGCATACGAATCGGACGATTTATAGTCGATAAAATTTTTTCATAAAAACTAAAAAAAGACCATGTATAGCCCATTAAATATTTTCATAAAAAAACTTTTTGCATGAAAAATGGATGATGTATAGTTTATTAAATTCTTTGCACGAAAAGAAGACGACGTATATAGTCCACTTAAGTTTTTACATACGAAAGGGACGAATTATAGTCAATTTAATTTTTTATAAAAGTTTTAAAAATGGACGATGTATAGTCCATTAAATTTTGTATATATAGCCAGTCCATTTAATTTTTGCATGAAAAATAGACGATGTATAGTCTATATAATTGTTTGCATACGAATCGGACGATTTAAAGTCGACTAAATTTTTTCATAAAAAATTGAAAAAAAAGACGATGTATAGTCCATAAAATTTTTTTCATAAAAAAACTTTTTGCATAAAAAATGGATGATGTATAGTTTATTAAATTCTTTGCACGAAAAGAAGACGACGTCTATAGTCCACTTAAGTTTTTACATACGAAATGGACGAATTATAGTCAATTTAATTTTTTATAAAAATTTTAAAAATGGACGAGGTATAGTCCATTAAATTTTGTATATATAGCCAGTCCATTTAATTTTTGCATGAAAAATAGACGATGTATAGTCTATATAATTGTTTGCATACGAATCGGACGATTTAAAGTCGACTAAATTTTTTCATAAAAAATTGAAAAAAAAGACGATGTATAGTCCATTAAATTTTTTTCATAAAAAAAACTTTTTGCATGAAAAATGGATGATGTATAGTTTATTAAATTCTTTGCACGAAAAGAAGACGACGTATATGGTCCACTTAAGTTTTAAATACGAAATGGACGAATTATAGTCAATTTAATTTTTTATAAAAATTTTAAAAATGGACGAGGTATAGTCCATTAAATTTTGTATATATAGCCAGTCCATTTAATTT